>CM066998.1:54432273-55682273 GCA_033977485.1 Hydrangea macrophylla | reverse complement strand
TGGTTCGGCCCTGTTAATGAAGGTACCTACGTCCACGGGTGTGTCTGAGCACGTTCACTAGCAGATCACCCGCGGGCCTAGTGAGCCAACAAAGAGGGGCGGCACTACCAGTAATACCGGCCGGGTGTATGCGTATAATGGTGAATTTTGTAGAGGTGCTGTGTAGACTCAAGAGTTGGTCGTCCCCTTCATGAGGGGTGAGAGGTCTCTTTTATAGATGTAAGAGACCTACTCATACATGGATAAGGAAATATAATCCTATTGATATAGATTGACACCAATCAAGTAAGTTTCCTAAATGTATTAGGATTGATTGACATTAATTTAGGGGGTTTCCTAATTGGATTAGGAAATGGATGCACTTTCCATTAGTCTTCTAGCTTGAGTAGGAAACTGCCCATAATTTTGGGTGTATCAGCTGCTCCCCATTTTCAAGATTGGCCAGATGCTATATCGGGGCAAGTTTGGAAATTAGTTGATGCCACTTGCCACTGTCTGAGTGCTTGAGGAAGCTGCCTCGGGGCTTCTGAGCCTGGTGAGTCCTCGGGAACTGGCTGAGAGTTGAGATCCTGCCTAGCTCGGGAACTCTAGGTGCTCGGGAACTGACCGGGAGTTGAGACCTGGCCTAATTCGGAGTCTTTGAATGCTCGGGAAGTGACCGAGAGTTGAGACTCGGCCTACTTCGGAGTCTTTTTTTTTACTTGAGTTAGCTTCCAGGATGGTTATCTTTTGCCCGTAAACCTTCTTCAAGGCTGTGGGTAGAAGGATTTTACCATGATGGACAAGCCGACCTAAAGCGTATTGCTCTAGGGTCATTTTTACTGTTAACTCCCCAGGATGGTTGTCTTCCGCCCAGTTAGCCTTCGTCAAGACTGTTGGGAGAAGAGCTTGACCATGTTGGTGGAGCCGACCTAAATCACGTTGCTTTAGGGTCCTTTTGCTCCTCTATCGTCGGCCAACCTAAGAGATTTTAGTCACCTCTATTGTCGGTCTGGACCTAAGTGGAGTTAATGCCTCTGAGTACTATAGGTGCTCGGGTTGTCCAAGATTTTGACTTGGTTATCCGCGAGGCCTGTAGATACCCGGTGTGATTACCTGTTTAGTTCACTGCGCCATCTTGCCCCCCAAGCTTTCGCTAAGACGAGGGTCTTACAGAGGCTATGATCTGTAGGTAACCGACCTGGAACATGGTGGTTGCAGGGTCTTTTGAAGCTTGCCATCATCAGCCACCTAGGGGGTTTGCCCCCATCGTCGGTTGGACCTAAGCGAAGCCAGTGCCTCGGGCGTGACCCCGAGGTCTTTAGTGCCTGGGTTCGGAGCCCAAGATCTTTTTGGTGCTTGAGTTCGGAGCTCGAGGTCTTTTGAGTGCCTGGGTTCGGAGCCCGAGGTCTTTTGAGATGCCTCGGGGTTAGGCCCGAGGTCTTTGTAGATGCCTCGGGGTTATGCCTCGGGGTTAGGCCTGAGGTCTTTGTAGATGCCTCGGGGTTAGGCCCGAGGTCTTCGTATGCTTCGGGGTTAGGCCCGAGGACTTTATAGATGCCTCAGGGTTAGGCCCGAGGACTTTGTATAAACTCTGACAATCGGTGGAGCCTTACGCGGTGATCAGGCAAGTACCACTGTAATCGGGCTCATCTAGACCGTTGGAGATAGGAGGTCGAATCAGGATCGTTAAGCTCCAGATCTCTCTGGGCTAGAGGCAAAGTTAGAACTGCTTGATCCTGACCGATGTAAACTGGAGGTCGTGTCAGGGCGACCGGACTCAGACCACTGTGAACTGGAGATCGTGTCGGGGCTGCCTGATCCGGACTGCTGTGAACTGGAAGAACTGTCAGGACTCCCGGGCTGATCTCGCTTTCGCTTGCTTTTGGAAGACTTGTTACTTTCTTGCCCGAGGTCTTTGATCTGTAGAAATTCTTCAGTGTCAATATATTTTCCAACCCTCTCAGAGAGCTCAACCAAAGTTTCCGGTCGATTTCTATGGAACGACGCGGCACATTTGGTGTGTTGAACTCCCGAGCAGAAGGCTATGATGGCGATTGTCTCGTTCAAATTGCGGATTTGAAGCTTCTGTTGGTTGAACCGGTCGGTGAACTCCTTGAGGGACTCATTACTCTGTTGTCTGACTGTCAGTAGCTGCATGTCTGGCTTTGGCCGCTCATGCATACCGGCGAACTGGTTGATGAACTGCTTGCTGAGTTGTTTGAAACTGCAGACCGATCGGGGCTCCAAGGAGTAGAACCACTGCATGGCCGGGCCTTTCAAAGTGCTGGGGAAGGCTAGGCAGTGTAATTCATCGGAGTTGGTGGCTAGGGCCATCTGAACCTTGTAGGTCCGGACGTGGTCGACCGGGCTTCCCGAGCCGTGGTATGAATCTAGCCGAGGTTGCTTGAATTTGCGCGGGATGGAGAACCTCGTGATCTGGCTGGAGAACGGTGACTCTGTCTCGGTATTGACTTGATTCGGAACACAGTTTTGACCAAACTTTTTGGCCACTCCGTCGATCTGCTTCCGTAAGTCCTTGATTCGGGCTTCCACTCCTTCCCGACCGGTATCTGAGGAACTGGTCAGGTTGATGGAAGAGGCTTCTTCTTCATGGCGGGGTGCTGTCCTCTGGGATCGGGCTCGGCTATGACCTCGGGTAACCGTTCGCTTAGGGACGACTCGGCTCTTGACCGAGTGACCCAAGACTGATTCCCGGGCCCTATGCTCCCGCCTTTCCCCTCGGGCAGCAAGCCCACTGCTGACGTCTTTGACATCCTCAACACGAGACGGGTTGGCTCGGGCCCGTTGTCTGGTCAAGATCGGTTCTCGACCGTACGCAACGTTCCCGGGTCGTTTCCCGGCCACTGGGGGATTGCTTTGCTGGGCTAGCAGTGCTTCGATCTGTTGCTGGATTTGACGCTGGCCCTCCAAGAGTTGTGTGAGGGTTGCGGTGATTTGCTCAGATGTCAGGATTGCTGCAGTAGACACCGGGGCCGAAAGAACATCCCGGTCGGACTGCTGCGCAGCCTTGTTACCCTTCTTTGGTGGCATATTGATCAGTCAAGAATTTATTGATGAGAAGAATTGTCGTTTCCCACAGACGGCGCCAAGCTGATGATGCCAAAAATTGGTAATAGTAAAGTAAAGTAATTTAGGAGAAAGGGAGAGAGAGTGAGAGACTATTTTTTGTATGTGGTTCGGCCCTGTTAATGAAGGTACCTACGTCCATGGGTGCGTCTGAGCACGTTCACTAGCAGATCACCGACGGGCCTGGTGAGCCAACAAAGAGGGGCGGCACTACCAGTAATACCGGCCGGGTGTATGCGTATAATGGTGAATTTTGTAGAGGTGCTGTGTAGACTCAAGAGTTGGTCGTCCCCTTCATGAGGGGTGAGAGGTCTCTTTTATAGATGTAAGAGACCTACTCATACATGGATAAGGAAATATAATTCTATTGATATAGATTGACACAAATCAAGTAAGTTTCCTAATTGTATTAGGATTGATTGACATTAATTTAGGGGGTTTCCTAATTGGATTAGGAAATGGATGCACTTTCCATTAGTCTTCTAGCTTGAGTAGGAAACTGCCCATAATTTTGGGTGTATCACAACTCAATTAATGTGAGTATCTCTCTCCTGTGTCACTATAGAATCCAATGACATCACAAAAGAGAGATAGACACATTAATTGAATTGTGTCCCAAAAATTAAGTTGTGTGTTTGGGTGCGTCCCAAGTTTTACTCCTAAGATATTCTCAAAAGTGATGCACAGACCTAATAGTACTGAGATCTACTTGTATTTTGTTTGGGTTAATTATAGAAACACCCCATGTAATTTAAAATCTATCACTAATATCCTTTGTGGTTAGGACTAAAGTGAAACACCCACTTTTTCAGTTAAAGTTAATGGAAAATGGGTAAATGTACAAAATTACCTCTATTACGCGCTAATGAGAACACCCTTATAATATGCTTAAATGTTTGTTTAGGCATATATACGTGGTACATTATTATATTATTTTGATATTATATTTGTTACTAGAGACCATTCTGTGGTCACTTTGAGGTACCTTTATGAGAACGATTTGACACACACACACACACACACACACAAAGTTTTGATGAAATTCTTTTTTTAAGATCTTAATACATTGCACTGGATTTCACTGTGTGTGACCAATGGTAGAATAAAAATAAAAAATAAAAAATAAAGAAAAATAAAAAACCTAATACATCATGACCAAGATTGCGTGTGTCCAAAGATAGATAAATAAAATAAAATAAAACAATATATCACCATGACTATGTGTGCTTGTTTGTTTGTGTGTGTGTGTGTGTGTGTGTGTCCAAGGGTAAATCAAAAATACAAATAAAAATTAAAAAAAAATCGATCGCACGAAAGTACCTCAAAGTGACCACAAAATAATCTCTAGCAATAAATATAATATTAAAATGCTAAAATAATGTAGCATATATGTCTAAATAAACATTTAAGCATATAAGGGTTAGCATGTAATAGGGGTAATTTTGTACTCTTACCCATTTTCAGTTAACTTTAATAAAAAAAGTGACTGTTTCACTTTAGTCCAGATCATAAGAGGTATTAGTGAAACAATTTAAAATACATGAGGATAACTAATAAAAGGCCTAACCACATGAGGCGTTTCTGTAATTAACCCTTTTTTTTGCTAGTTTTGGCATGTGGCCACAAAAATAAAATATACAAATTAAAAAAAATTATGTGGGAGTGCACGCATTTCTCTTAGGCGCGCTAGCTGTCCATTCAGATTACTTTTCATTAGATTCCAATTTTATTTTTACACTAAATGCTTCTTAAATTTATTTGGCATAACTCATGATTTTGAGTGTAGGATGTTTTAGCGACCTAATAGTAGTTCCACTATCACATAAATTTGGAAAATATTTGAAATAAAAAAATTTGGTATGCATAGCATTAATACTCTTTTCATTAATAAGGTTCTCAAACACACGCATACACACGCGCGCGCGTGCACACACACACACATATATATAGTCCCATTCTAACGAGGACACTTGCAAATATCTAAAATGCACATATTGTGACTTTGCCGTTGAATTACAAGCTAGCGACCATCTAGTGAGAGCCCGTCACACCTAGTGGCGGAGCCACATGAGGTCCAGTGGGGGCATATGCCCCCACTCAAATTTTCAAAATTATTTTGCGCCCTATGTATTAAATGCATTGTGCCACCCTCAACTTTTCTAATATATGCATTTGTGCCCCTCCTATTTTTCAATCTACACTTTCTAAACTCAAAACTTCACTTTGATCATTGAATTCTTACCCAAAGAAACATCTTATTTACTCAGATTGACCAAATTCTTCAAGCCCTTATAGATATCTCTTTAGAACACATTAAGAATTCTTCATTTTATAACACTACAAGAAAATTGATATTTATGTCACTTAAAAAGTGATATAAATAGGTATTTATGTCATTTTTTCTTGTAGAAAGTGACATTAATGCCGGCGACATAAATATATTTAAAAGTGACATCAATGTTTTATAAAAGTCACATAAATGTTTCCTAAAATCTTAATAAAATGTGACATAAATATTTAAAAGTGATATAAATATCATTCAATTTGTGTCACTTTTAACTTTAAGTGACATAAAAGTAAAAAAAAAAGTGACATAAATATCAAACAAAAATATTACATTAAAGTCTTAAAGTGACATAAATACTTTATAAAAATGACATAAATACTTTATAAAAGTGACCTAAATATGTAATCAGTTATTTCAATTTTTCTTAAAAGTGACCTAAATGTTCTAAATTATAATGATTCAATATCACCCTGTAAAAACAATATCATCCGGTATAAACAATACCACCCTTAATAAAATTAATCCAACTCAACAATCTATTCTGACCAATAAATTTCATTGATTCATCTCAAATTAACTAATTGAAATCAATAAAAAATAATCGATCCACGTACGAGTACTAAAAACTAATAACATAAACATGCATATTATATTTAAAAAAAACTACTAACAAAACTATGGAAGCAACAACAAAAAAAAAATTAGCCCAACAAAAAAAGTGTTTCGCTTGTTAGAACCTCTCATCAAAATGTGAAACTTTGTACCTACAAAAAACAAAAATCTTTTATTAATTCGTTGTATATAGAAAATAATAAAAGAGAAACTAAGGGCTCGCATGGTAATGTTGTGGGTCTTGGTTTTTAGTTTTTGTTTTCATTTTTTGTACTGATCACAGTCAACTCCCAATACAAAAAATGAAAACAAAAACTGAAAACCAAAAACCACAATGTTACCATGCGAGCCCTAAGTTTTCCACTTTACAGATTGTAAGTTAGATGCGAATACGCAAATTCATAGACTTAAGGTTTTCTAAAACTAAGTTTTGGGATTTTGAGAGACCAAAATGTGTTCCAGCACTTGGAACGACACGGGACCGGAACTTACACTTCATATTCAACTAAATAGACTTGTAGGAAAAAACGGCACGTAATTCCGATTCATGGATTGCAAGTTAGACGCGAATACACAAATTCATAGATCTCTGGCCTTTTAAAATTAAGTTTTGCAGTTTTGAGAGACTAAAATGGATTTTGGCACTCGGAATGACATGGGACCAGAACCTACACTTCATACTCACCTAAATAAACTTATAGAAAGAAACGGTACGCAATTCCGATTAACGAATTGCAAGTTAGACGCAAATATGCAAATTCATAGACTTAAGCCTTCCAAAACTAAGTTTTGGGGTTTTGAGAGACCAAAATGGATTTCGGCACTCAGAATGACATGGGACTGGAACCTGCACATCATACACACCAAATAAACTTGTAGGAAGAAACGACACGCAATTTTGATTGACGGATTACAAGTTAGATGCGAATACACAAATTCATAGACTTGTGCCTTCTAAAACTAAGTTTTGGGGTTTTGAAAGACCAAAACTGGTTTCGGCACTCAAAATGACATGGGACTGGAACCTAAACTTCATACTCAAATAAATAGACTTGTAGGAAGAAACGATATGCAATTTCCGATTAACAGATTGCAAGCTAGACGCGAATACGCAAATTCATAGACTTAATTAAGCCTTCTAAAACTAAGTTTTGAGGTTTTGAGAGACCAAATGGGGTCCGGCACTCGCAATGACACGGGATCAGATTTATACTCACCTACATAGACTTGTAGGAAGAAACGACAATCAATTCTGGTTTACGAAATACAAGTTAGACGCGAATACGCAAATTCATAGACTTGAGCCTACTAAAACTAAGTTTTGATAGACCAAAATGGGTTTCGGCACTCGGAATGTCACGGGACTGGAGCCTACACTTCATAATCACCTAAATAGACTTGTAGGAAGAAATGACATGCAATTCTGATTCACGGATTGCAAGTTAGACACGAATATGCAAATTCATAGACTTAAGCCTTCTAAAACTAAGTTTTGGGGGTTTGAGAGACCAAAATGGATTTCGGCACTCGCAATGACACAGAATTGGAACCTAAACTTCATACTCACCTAAATAGACTTGTAAGAAGAAACGACACGCAATTTCGATTCACGGATTGCAAGTTAGTTGCAAATACGCAAATTCATAAACTTAAGCCTTCTAAAACTAAGTTTTGGGGTTTTGAGACCAAAATGGGGTGACATAGGACCAGAACTTAAACTTCATACTCACCTAAATAGACTTGTAGGAAGAAACGACACATAATTTCTGATTCAGAGATGGCAAGTTTGATGCGAATACGCAAATTCACAGACTTAAGCCTTCTAAAACTAATTTTTGGGGTTTTGAGAGACCATAATAGATTTCAGCACTCGGAATGACACACGACTAGAACCTACACTTCATGCTTACCTAAATAGACTTTTAGGAAGAAACGACACGCAATTCCGATTCACAGATTGCAAGTTAGATGCGAATACGCAAATTCACAGACTTAAGCTTTCTAAAACTAAGTTTTAGTGTTTTGAGAGACCAAAATGGGTTTCGGCACTCAAAATGACACGTGACTAGAACCTACACTTCATACTCACCTAAAGAGACTTGTAAGAAAAAACAGCACGCAATTCCGATTCACGGATTGCAAGTTAGACACGAAAACGCAAATTCATAGACTTACAGCCTTCTAAGACTAAGTTTTGGGGTTTTGAGAGACCAAAATGAATTTCGGCACTCGGAATGACACGCGACTAAAACCTAAGCTTCATTCTCACCTAAATAGACATTTAGGAAGAAATGACACGCAATTCCAATTCACGGATTGCAAGTTAGACACGAATATGCAAATTTATAGACTTAATTATGCCTTCTAAAACTAAATTTTGAGGTTTTGAGAGACCAAATGGGGTTCGGCACTCGCAATGACACGGGACTGGATTTATACTCACCTACATAGACTTTTAGGAAGAAACAACAAGCAGTTCTGGTTCACGAATTGCAAGTTAGACGTGAATACGCAAATTCATAGACTAAAGCCTACTAAAACTAAGTTTTGGTGTTTTGAGAGACCAAAATGGGTTTCAGAACTCGGAATGTCACGGGACCGGAACCTATACTTCATACTCACCTAAATATAGTTGTAGGAAGAAATGGCATGCAATTCTGATTCACGGATTGCAAGTTAGACACGAATATGCAAATTTATAGACTTAAGCCTTCAAAAACTAAGTTTTGGGGTTTTGAAAGACCAAAATGGGTTTCGACACTCGGAATGACACAAAATTGGAACCTAAACTTCACACTCACCTAAATAGACTTGTAAGAGAAACGACACGCAATTTCGATTCACGGAATGCAAATTAGATGCGAATACGCAAATTCATAAACTTAAGCCTTCTAAGACTAAGTTTTGGGGTTTTGAGACCAAAATGGGTTTCGGCACTCGGAATAACACAGGATCGGAACTTAAACTTCATACTTACCTAAGTAGACTTATAGGAAGAAACGGCACGCAATTTCTGATTCACAGATTGCAATTTAGACGCGAATACGCAAATTCACAGACTTAAGCCTTCTAAAACTAAGTTTTGGGGTTTTGAGAGACCAAAATGGGTTTCAGCACTCAGAATGACACATGACTAGAACCTACACTTCACTCTCACCTAAATAGACTTGTAGGAAAAAATGACACGCAATTCCGGTTCACAGATTTCAAGCTAGACGTGAATACACAAATTCACAGACTTAAGCCTTCTAAAACTAAGTTTTGTGGTTTTGAGAGACCAAAATGGGTTTCGACACTCAGAATGACACTTGACTAGAACCTATACTTCATACTCACCTAAATAGACTTGTATGAAGAAACAACATGCAATTCTGATTCACGGATTGCAAGTTAGACACGAATACGCAAATTCATAGACTTAAGCCTTCCAAAACTAAGTTTTGGGGTTTTGAGAAACCAAGATGGATTTCGGAACTCAGAATGACATGGGATTGGAACCTGCACATCTTACACACCAAATAAACTTGTAGGAAGAAACGATACACAATTTCGATTGACGGATTACAAGTTAGATGCGAATACACAAATTCATAGACTTGTGCCTTCTAAAACTAAGTTTTGGGGTTTTGAAAGACCAAAACTGGTTTCGGCACTCAAAATGACATGGGACTGGAACCTAAACTTCATACTCAAATAAATAGACTTGTAGGAAGAAACGACATGCAATTTCTGATAAACAGATTGCAAGTTAGACGCGAATACGCAAATTCATAGACTTAATTAAGCCTTCTAAAACTAAGTTTTGAGGTTTTGAGAGACCAAATGGGGTCCGGCACTCGCAATGACACGGGATCGGATTTATACTCACCTACATAGACTTGTAGGAAGAAACGACAATCAATTCTGGTTTACGAAATACAAGTTAGACGCGAATACGCAAATTCATAGACTTAAGCCTACTAAAACTAAGTTTTGATAGACCAAAATGGGTTTCGGCACTCGGAATGTCACGGGACTGGAACCTACACTTCATAATCACCTAAATCGACTTGTAGGAAGAAACGACATGCAATTCTGATTCACTGATTGCAAGCTAGACATGAATATGCAAATTCATAGACTTAAGCCTTCTAAAACTAAGTTTTGGGGTTTTGAGAGACCAAAATGGGTTTCGGCACTCGCAATGACACAGAATTGGAACCTAAACTTCATACTCACCTAAATAGACTTGTAAGAAAAAACGACACGCAATTCCGATTCACGGATTGCAAGTTAGTTGCAAATACGCAAATTCATAAACTTAAGCTTTCTAAAACTAAGTTTTGGGGTTTTGAGACCAAAATGGGTTTTGGCACTCGGAATGACACAGGACCAGAACTTAAACTTCATACTCACCTAAATAGACTTGTAGGAAGAAACGACACATAATTTCTGATTCACAGATGGCAAGTTAGATGCGAATACGCAAATTCACAGACTTAAGCCTTCTAAAACTAATTTTTGGGGTTTTGAGAGACCATAATAGATTTCAGCACTCGGAATGACACACGACTAGAACCTACACTTCATGCTTACCTAAATAGACTTGTAGGAAGAAACGACACGCAATTCCGATTCACTCACCTAAATAGACTTGTATGAAGAAACAACATGCAATTCTGATTCACGGATTGCAAGTTAGACACGAATACGCAAATTCATAGACTTAAGCCTTCCAAAACTAAGTTTTGGGGTTTTGAGAAACCAAGATGGATTTCGGAACTCAGAATGACATGGGATTGGAACCTGCACATCTTACACACCAAATAAACTTGTAGGAAGAAACGATACACAATTTCGATTGACGGATTACAAGTTAGATGCGAATACACAAATTCATAGACTTGTGCCTTCTAAAACTAAGTTTTGGGGTTTTGAAAGACCAAAACTGGTTTCGGCACTCAAAATGACATGGGACTGGAACCTAAACTTCATACTCAAATAAATAGACTTGTAGGAAGAAACGACATGCAATTTCTGATTAACAGATTGCAAGTTAGACGCGAATACGCAAATTCATAGACTTAATTAAGCCTTCTAAAACTAAGTTTTGAGGTTTTGAGAGACCAAATGGGGTCCGGCACTCGCAATGACACGGGATCGGATTTATACTCACCTACATAGACTTGTAGGAAGAAACGACAATCAATTCTGGTTTACGAAATACAAGTTAGACGCGAATACGCAAATTCATAGACTTAAGCCTACTAAAACTAAGTTTTGATAGACCAAAATGGGTTTCGGCACTCGGAATGTCACGGGACTGGAACCTACACTTCATAATCACCTAAATCGACTTGTAGGAAGAAACGACATGCAATTCTGATTCACTGATTGCAAGCTAGACATGAATATGCAAATTCATAGACTTAAGCCTTCTAAAACTAAGTTTTGGGGTTTTGAGAGACCAAAATGGGTTTCGGCACTCGCAATGACACAGAATTGGAACCTAAACTTCATACTCACCTAAATAGACTTGTAAGAAAAAACGACACGCAATTCCGATTCACGGATTGCAAGTTAGTTGCAAATACGCAAATTCATAAACTTAAGCTTTCTAAAACTAAGTTTTGGGGTTTTGAGACCAAAATGGGTTTTGGCACTCGGAATGACACAGGACCAGAACTTAAACTTCATACTCACCTAAATAGACTTGTAGGAAGAAACGACACATAATTTCTGATTCACAGATGGCAAGTTAGATGCGAATACGCAAATTCACAGACTTAAGCCTTCTAAAACTAATTTTTGGGGTTTTGAGAGACCATAATAGATTTCAGCACTCGGAATGACACACGACTAGAACCTACACTTCATGCTTACCTAAATAGACTTGTAGGAAGAAACGACACGCAATTCCGATTCACAGATTGCAAGTTAGATGCGAATACGCAAATTCACAGACTTAAGCTTTCTAAAACTAAGTTTTAGTGTTTTGAGAGACAAAAATGGGTTTCGGCACTCAAAATGACACGTGACTAGAACCTACACTTCATACTCACCTAAAGAGACTTGTAAGAAGAAACAGCACGCAATTCCAATTCACGGATTGCAAGTTAGACACGAAAACGCAAATTCATAGACTTACAACCTTCTAAGACTAAGTTTTGGGGTTTTGAGAGACCAAAATGGATTTCGGCACTCGGAATGACACGTGACTAAAACCTAAGCTTCATTCTCACCTAAATAGACATTTAGGAAGAAATGACACGCAATTCCAATTCACGGATTGCAAGTTAGACACGAATATGCAAATTCATAGACTTAAGCCTTCTAAAACTAAGTTTTGAGTTTTTGAGTGACCAACATGGATTCCGGCAACACCAAGAGACAGATTGGTTCATCGAAGGGGACACGAACAGAGACCAAATACAACATCATAAAGGTCACGAACAGAGCACAGCAGAAAGATAGATCCCTATACTGTGCCATGCTTTCACACAGTAAGCTAGATCCCTGTATTGTGCCATGCTTTCAAGTGCGAATAAAGTCACAGGAAGTAAGTTAAAAGCAAATAGAATATGGTAGAAGAAAAAAAAAAGATCAGAGTTAGCACGTAGTGCCTAATTGAGAACTAACATTTGTGTAGGAACATAATATCTAACTAACGAAATTTTATCCAACCTCAAAAGAACTAACAACAAGGGGCCATTGTTTAATGTTTAGTGCAATGGTAAAAGCTTGGGCTAAAAGCTTGGTAATATCAGTATTATCACGATGATCTTTATCTATGCTCTTATAACTATTTATCCCCTCAACATTACTCCAGCTATTAAAATCACTTGTTCAAGTGGGTATTATACCATTACCAAGCTGACCTGCCTCAGCACTACTACTACGTTTCACACTCGACCCACAACCTTTAGAAGAGCTAGATGAACTAGCTCAACGCTACTACTCCTTGAAATTAATGTGATTGCTACGGTAAAATTTTTAAACCAAAACTCTCCAGCCTGAAAGCTTAACTCATGGACTCATGGTTAAGTGAAACCACTATACTTCTCTGGACTATATACACACAAAATATACTTTCTTTAGTGTTGATATAAATCAAAGAAGACATGCTTTGAGATGTATTTTCTTAGCACACCTTTATGCGACCGACATAATGATATTTTGATAAAAAAAAATTAAAAAAAACTAAATACGATAATTTCATGTACTCTAGCAAACACATTGTAGAAAGCATGTACCAAAGCTTTAAATTCAAACCTGGATATAGCACTCTGTATTAATCTCATCCTTGTTGAAATCACAATCGTCCATCACTTGTTCTGGGCATAATTGGACAAAAATAACCACAAATACCATTAGATTTAAGAATTTTAAAGCAAAATTAAGATGTCCTAGTATAGTGTGTCTTTCTTACATACGTCAACAAGAAATAAACTTTAAAAAAAATTTAAAAAAAAAAGGAAGAAAAAAATACTAATCCGCATGCCCATACCATGACTGCAAGCAAAAGACAAAACATCAGATTTTTCGTGGGTGGTCAGCAAATGAGAATCAAATCAATCACTAAGAAAGTCATATTAAAGAAACAACCATTCTTAAAAAACCATCTTCAAACACTTACGTTAAGAAAGAAACTGATGATTATAATCATGATGTGACAATCCTTGGACAATAATTGTGCTCATTCTATGCAAAATCAAGCTAAGATACAAATATGAATTTAAATACAAATGCCTAATAGACACATTGGGCTTGTTCACTACTAGTTATATGAAACCAAATGGCTGTTTGTTTTTCTTTTTAAATAATGCTATTATTTTCCAAATTTGAATCCCAAAATTGGTACCCAAATGCTTTGATACCACCTAAAATAAATTCCAATTGGCACCCAATTTGGTGAAATGTGGTAGAACTGTAATCGCATTTGGGAACCAAGTTTAATATTCAAATTTGGGTACCATTACATTGCTATTTTATATTATTATTTAATATCGTAAGCACAAAAAGTCTAATTTCTCGTAAATTTTTGAACTTAAAGTAACAAACTCTAACCAACTACCAAAAAGAACACCACAAAATGTAGCAACATAAAATAAAAAATAATAAAATAATAAAAAAAAAAACCTCCTGAGCAAACTTGAAACAATCTAAAGTAGCATTAAGCAGTAAATTTTAGTTTAGCCAATAATATGCAAAAGTACACAAGAACACGTAAATACTAAATTCTAAATAAGGGGTTGGATAATTCTCACAGCAGTTGAGATCATGAGAGATCCAACAAGAATAAATGGTCGTGTTCTTCCGTATTTTGAAGAGCATTTATCACTACAAATACCAACACAAGGTTGAACCTAAAAGACCAAGAAAGAAAATAATTTGGGAAAAGCTAAATTCAAATCTAGATGATCCATCAGTAACTAGAACATATTGAGATTGTCCCAATATCACATCAAGAAATATTTTTTACTTAAATTTTTTTTTAAAGTGATTGTGCAATCACATTTACTAGAATATAAATTCACTAGACAGTCAAAAATCATAATTAGTCCTCAAACAACTTCAAACCACTCTCTTTTGCAGTGTATGATACTTGATGGGCATGTATTGTCAAATTCGAGCAATATCAATTGGTGTTCATTTATTATCCAAATTAAACCATCGTTGATCTTCTATAACATACGTTCTATAGGCATGTAACCATTGTGAATTGATTCTGACATAAAATAAAGGAAGAAAAAAAAAGTCTCATTCAATGGAGAGAACTTGACAACATTTTCAGCCTTGCAGGAGGAAGTAACATTTTCAAACCTAAACAAAGTAACAAAGTATCCACTATGAGCAGATTAAATGTCTTCAGAGTTTCAAATTATGCAATCCAAAAGTCATGCCAAGAAAATGGCCCAGAAATGTTGGGTCATATTCTTTTTGTTTGTAGAAAATTGAAAATAGAATGATAATAATAAAAAGATCATGGACTAATTAAAAACAAAACATTTTCTGTTAAAAATACTCAAATTGATTCCTCCTTAAAAAAAAATAAAAAATAAAAACACAACATCAAGTTGGTAAAGTGTATTAGCAACAATTAAGAAACATTGTTTGGCTACACAGGCCAGCAAAGTTTGGCTTCTGAAAGCACTTAAGAATTAAAATGCTTTGAGCAAAAGACCCAACTCAAAATCAATTTAAAATTATAAATATGTAATCACAACTTGTAAAATCAGGTTATGTATTTCTTGTGATAATGAACCTACAAAGGAAACAGAGATAGGGCAACGAGAGAGATAAACAGTGAAAGAGAGTTGTCACACCCCGGAACCAACATGGTGGTCCCAAGTCACGTGGCACACCATCAAGGCTTACCAACAATGATTAAAGTTCCCAAAATGACCTTAATAAAAGTTTTACTCCAAGATAACCAACTTTCAAATAGTTTTTCAAAGGTTATGTTAAACACGTGCCCAAACATGCCTTATCGAGTTTCGTTTTCAAAAGTAACAGTTTCGTAGGGCAAAGGGTCCCTAAAGGTACCCACAGACCTAATTAGAAGTTATTTCGAACATTGGAAGAAGGAGTTTAAAGTTTCTTGTAGGGGGTATTTCGACCGGTCGGGCAGTTCGACCGGTCGAATGGGGTCTGGGCAGAATTCAACCCCCAAAAGACCGTATTCACAATTGTCGGTGTTTTTTCGCAAATGCCGTTAATTATCGGCACTTCTCTAATAAACGTCGTTAATTCTCGGCGCTTCTGCACAAACGCCACTAATAAAATAATAACTATTTTTACTAAAAGAAACCAAACCAAACCAAACAAAATCATTTCAAACCAAAGCCATTTCAACCAATGCATTTCAAACCAAAACCATTCTAAGGACTTGCAAAAAACATAAGCACCCATTTATACAACAAACCATAGACCCCCAGTTTACAAGTATCAAAAGTACAAGCTACAAACGTCTCGGCAAACTAGGTCCCAAGGTGAACCAAGTGTCGTACTTGCCTGTATGACAAGTCTTATTACAAGCCACACGGTTAAACAACTGGCATAGGTTAAACATATATTACAAACATGATATAAGTTCTAAAAACATAAGGAACTCCCGGTCCTTCCTCACCTCATTACCCGTGATTCTCTCCTCCAGTCCATGCCCCTGAATGGTTATTTATATAACCATGGATGCATGGATTTGTTTAAGCTAACGCTTAGTGAATAATATAAATCAAGCACACAGATGAAAAATATGTTTCAATCCATCATAACATAAAACTATTCGGTCTCTAGGGAATAAGTGCACATTCACCGATCCGAAGTCTTAAGACTCAACCACGACCCATGCCCCTTCGACATGTCGCGTTAATGCCTTTCTCGGTAAGTGACCGTCGTCACTACTAATCCTCCCCCTTCGAGAGGATGTCTCATAGTGAATTATCACAAATCCCCCTTTAACCCACATAGGCACATAAACATGCTCAACTAGCAAATCATCATGCTTTTCATTTCAACATGCCTTGGGCATACTTCACACATGAGTTTTTCCCAATATGAACTACATATGATATCTATATAAAGTCCCTAGCATATCAAATGCATTAAACCATAGAACCATCCAAAGAGCAAGATTAATATCACTCACCTCAAACGATTTGCTTAAGAACGTGAAATAGAAGTTTACTTCTACACCGGGTTCGATTCCTACACAAAATAGGCCAATTTCGATTATGGGTCCCACATGGGCCCACCAAGAACCTATCAATTAAACTTAAAATAAAAGATAGCTATACGTAGGCCTTACCTCCATGAGTCCAAAACCGGTCTCGTATCGAAGTTGAAGATCGTTGCTACTCGAAACGTCGAGAAAACCGCCAAAGTTCAAGAGTTCTCAAGCTCTCTCTCTCTCTATATATATATGATATATGGAAGATGATCATAATGAGTCATCTCTTTCTCTCTCCTCTATATGATATCTGAACCATATCATGGGTATTTCTAGTGAAACCCCCACTAGTTTTGGTTCTTTTTAATTACACCCCCACTAGTTATTAAATTAACTAGTTAACTACCCAAAAGTATTTGAGTATTCAACTAAAACCAGTATGGGTCCCACACATAGTCCCACATATAAATTTTATAAAATTACTAATTAACTCACTAATTAAGCAACGTGTTCAATTTCGTCCTCACCAGGTATCTAATGACCCCAAAGAGTCGCTATCAATAATGTAATAATCAATTAAATTCACATATACCTAAATAAATATTTAAGCACATAATTATGAGTTATTATTCATTTTTTCAACCGTAGGGAATTCTCCCTGCCCAACTTCTAGACTACTTTCAAAGCCAAATACTGAGTTCTCAAAAGACTCCCCAATAACTAGTGAGTCATCACTCACTTCACACGTGTTAATTGACACAATAGTGAGCATACCATGCTTGCTAAAATAATATAAATAAATACCATGGGAGCAGGTATGACATCCTCTCCCCCTTCAGAGAAGTTTGTCCCCAAATTTTCAGTACCTCATACTTCAAACATGAATGGATACTTTTCCTGCATCTCATCCTCTCTTTCCCATGTGGCTTCTTCCACTGAGTGATTTCGCCACAAGACCATTACCAATGGAACTGTCTTGTTTCATAATACCTTATCCTTTCTATCTAGGATTCTCACAGGACGTTCAATATACATTAAGTCTTCTCTGACTTCCAATGGCTCCAGAGTAATCACATGACTTGAATCAAATATAACCCTTCTCAACATCGACACATGAAATACATCGTGTACATTAGCCAAGTCTTGTGGTAACTCTAGCCGATAACCTACTGGTCCCACTTTTCCAACAATCTCAAACGGTCCAATGTATCTAGGATTCAACTTCCCTCGCTTTCCAAACCTCGTAATCCCCTTGGAAGGTGAAACCTTCAAGAATACACGGTCACTTACTTCAAATTCTAGTGGCCTTCATCCCGTATCTGCGTAGCTTTTTATAAAAACTCTGGGCCATTTTCAACAGTTGTTGTATTACCTTTACTTTATCCACTGCCAACTGAACCATTTTAGGTCCTTCTAGCCTTCGTTCCCCTACCTTAGTCAACAAATCGGTGATCGACACCTATGCCCATATAGTGCCTAATATGATGACATCCCAATACTAGACTAAAATCTATTATTGTAGGTAAATTCAATCAATGGTACATATTTTTCCCAGTCACCCTTAAAATAAAAAATACACAGTCGAAGCATGTCTTCCAGTATTTGAATCACATGCTCAGACTGCCCATCTGTCTGTGGGTGAAGAGCTGTACTAAAGTTAAACTTTGTTCCCATAGCTGCTTATAGTCCTTTCCAGAATCTAGATAAAAAAACTACTACCCCTGTCTAAAACTATAGAAACTAGCACTCCATGTAGTCTCACAATTTCCTTAATGTACAACTTTGCGAGTTTCATCGGTTCCTTTGTTTTAATTGGCAAGAAATGTGCAAACTTAGTCAATCGATCTACAATTGTCCAAACACTGTCATTCGATCTTGTAGACCTTGGAAAATCCGATACAAAATCCATGGTAATATTTTCACATTTCCATTCCGGTACATCCAAAGGTTGCAATAACCCTGCAGGCCTTTGATGTTCTGCTTTGACTTGCTGACAAACCAAACATTTGGCCACGTGTTCAACTACTTCTCTTTTCATTCCAGACCACCACTACACCTCTCGCAAATCTCGATACATCTTGGTACTACCCGGATGAACTGTATACTTGGTGTTATGAGATTCTTCAAGTATTAACTCTTTAATCCCATCTACATTAGGTACACATACTCAATTTCTGAATCTCAAAATATTGTCTACAAAGGTAAACTTTGGCTGTTTATCTAGCGATATTTCATCGTAGATCTTCTTCAAAACTGGGTCTTGAAGTTATTTTATCTTTATCTCATCTATCAATGTCGGTTGTGTTACAATAGCTGCTAGCAAACCTCCCTTAGTTGTTGAAATCACCTCCAGCTCCAACCTTTCCATTTCACCAACAAGCTATTTCTATGAAGTCAAGTCATAGGCCCAATTATTAGTGGACTTTTTGCTTAACGCGTCAGCAACTACATTTGCTTTCCTAGGATGGTAGTGAATCGACAAGTCGTAATCTTTCATCAATTCCAACCATCGCCTCTGCCTCATATTCAGTTCTTTCTGTGTAAACAGGTACTTCAGGCTCTTATGATCTGTGTAGATATCACACTTTTTCCTATTAAGATAGTGCCTCCAAATTTTTATTGCAAAGATAACTGCTGCTAACTCAAGATCATGAGTTGGATAATTCACTTCATGTACCTTTAACTGACGTGAACCATAAGTAATCACCTTGTCATTCTGCATTAGAACACATCCCAGTCCTCTAGTGAAGCATCACTGTAGATTACAAACCCCTCCGTACCAGACAAATCGTCAAGATCGATGCTAACATAAGTCGAGTCTTCAGCTCTTCAAAACTCTTGTCACATTCTGAGTCCCAATTAAATACTGCGTTCTTTCTCACCAGCTGAGTCATTGGCATTCTTATCCTGGAGAAAATTTCCACAAACCTTCTATAGTAACCTGCCAATCCCAAGAAACTTCAAATTTCTGACACATTTGTTGGTTTTGACCAATTAGCGATAGCCTCAATCTTCTGCGGGTCCACTGAAACTCCATCTTTAGAAATTACATACCCCAAGAAAGCTATCTCAGTTAACCAAAACTCACACTTCTTTGATTTCCCAAATAATTTTCTCTCTCATAGTCGTTGCAACACCAATCATAAATGCCTTTCATGTTCTTCAACACTTTCGGAATACACCAAGATATCGTCTATGAACACAATTATAAACTCATCCGGATATTCCTTGAATACCCTGTTCATCAAATCCATAAACGCCGCTGGTGCATTTGCTACTCCAAAAGGCATGACCAAAAACTTATAATGGCCATATTGAGTCTGAATCACTGTCTTCTCAATATGCTCCACCTTGACTTTAAATTGGTGATAACTCGATCTCAAGTCAATCTTTGAAAATATCTGGGCCCCTTGTAATTGATGAAACAAGTCATCAATTCGTGGTAGTGGATATTTGTTCTTGATCATCAACTTGTTCAACTCCCTGTAATCTATGCACATTCGCATTGTCCCGTCTTTCTTCTTAACAAACAATATCGGTGCTCCCCTTGGTGAGACATTTGGTTGTATAAACCCTTTGTTAAGTAGCTCTTGTAGTTGGATTTTTCAGTTCTTTCAATTCCACTGGTGCCATTCGGTATTGTGCCTTCGATATCGGTTGTGCTTCAGGTATCGTATCGATGGTAAATTCAATCTCACTTTCAATTAGAGTATCAGGTAACTCCTCAAGAAACACATCAGGGAATGATCTCACTATTAAAATGTTTTCAACCCTCGTCTCGGTGACTCTTGTATCAAGGATACTACATAAGAATCCTTGACAACCCTTCCTCGCTAGCCGACAAGCTCGTGCAGCAGACACAATATATGGTGGTGACGTGATCCCTACCCCATGGAAATAAAACTCTTCCTGATATGGTATTTGAAATACAACTCTTTTCCTTACACAATTAATAGAAGCACAATTCGCCGATAGCCAATCCATTCCCAAAATTACATCAAAGTGATGAATAATTAATGGTACCAAATCAATAACTAAGGTCTTTTCATTTACCTTAATATCACATGCTTTGTATACTAATGAACTTATCATAGGATTTCCTAACGGTATTGAAACGAACAAATTAAATCCCAATGGTTCTGACATCACATCCAAACATTTAGCAAATTTATATGACACAAATAAGTGTGTGGATCCTAAATCCATAAGTACAAGTGCATGGCGTGAGCAAATAAATAGTGTACCCGACACCACAGAGTTTGTGGTGGCCATCTCTACTAGCAAGAGGTTAAATGATCACCCCTCCCTTTGTTCCTTCTTTCCTTTGTCGGGTTGTTGCACTATTCTTGCTCCACTAGAAACCACAGAACCTGCCCCACGTTGTCGTCTATTAAGGCAATCCCTCTCTTGATGACCCGGCATACCACATTCATAACATTTACCCCTCATATCCACGTTCACACTTTAGGTTTTTGTCTGCGTACAATTCTTGGCAGCATTTCCCGGTTGATTACAAATATTACAAATCGTATTTGCCATATAACAAACACCCCAATGTTTACAGCCGTAAATAGTACACCGGTTTATTTCCTCTGGAGAATGAACTTCGCCCTTGATTTCCTGAACCAGCCCAGGTGCCCTTGAATAGGATTTCTTAAAGTTAACTTGGTTCCTCCCTTGATTCTCATTCTTCCTCTTCCCTTGTTGGCTAAGCTTATAGTTCCCAATATCCTAATATCTCTCTCTGCGATTAGGGCCATATCTAGAACCTCAGCAAACGTTGGAAGATGAAATGTATCCACACGACTGTGGATATTTCCCACAGACCTTCTTCGAATTGCCTAGCTCTATCCACCTCTTCCAAGACTATACCAAGTGCAAATCGAGCCAACCCATTAAATGCAGTCGCGTACTCGTTCACTGTCATATCCCATTGTTTTAAGTTCATGAACTCTCGCTTCTTTTGGATCTTCACTGAATCCGGAAAGTATCACTCATCAAATTCCTCTATGAAACCTGCCCAAGTAGTCAGTGCTCTACTTGCGAGGATACCAACCCACCAATTCTAAGCTTCCTCTTTCAATGTATCAATGGCATTGTCTATTTTCTCTCTATTAGTACATGTTAGGTTTCGGAATATGCGTTCCATATCCATTTTCCAAAAATCTACCACATCTGGATCTGATCCCCCAGTGAATATTGTCGGGTTCTTCTTTGCAAACATTTCAGCAATTGTTTGTCCAACCCTTGGTACCAAGTTTGGATTTTCTGGCTCCATTCCCCTTGGTGGCACTCCGTCATCCACTGCTCTAATAAACCCTCAATAGCGGCTTCTATTCAATCCATTCGCGCATTCGATGCATTGTCATTATTTATGTCCATTCTTTCCACCACTTATTCCTATAACCATCACATAATGATATCATGCATGTCATGACATATATCTCATAGTATGCATGTAAGATACTACGCATACAAACACTATTCATATACATATATAATGTAATAGCCAGAATTCTACACACAAAATTCAATGCCCAACTCGTGACGTAGTCTCTTATCCCCAAGGCTCTAAACCTAAACCTAAACCTATAGCTCAAGGTCTATAACCTTTTGCTCTTATACCACTACATGTCACGCTCCGGAATCAACAAGGTGGTCCTAGGTCACGTGGCACGCCATTAAGGCTTACCAACAATGACTAAAGTTTCCAAATTGACCTTAATAAAAGTTTTACTCCAAGATAACCAACTTTCAAATAGTTTTTCAAAAGTTGTATTAAATACGTGCCCAAACACGCCTTATCGAGTTTCGTTTTCAAAAGTAACAGTTTCATAGGTCAAAGAGTCCCCAAAGGTACCCCATACCTAATTAGAAGTTATTCCGAACATTGGAAGAAGGAGTTTAAAGTTTCTTGTAGGAGGTATTTTGACCGGTTGAACTGCCCCGTTCGACCGGTTGAATGGCGTCTGAGCAGAACCCAACCTTCAAATGATAGTATTCAAAATTGCAAGTGTTTTTTCACAAATGAAGTTAATTACCGGTGCTTATCTAATAAACATCATTAATTCCTGGCACTTCCGCACAAACGCTACTAATAAAATAATACCTATTTTTACCAAAAGAAACCAAACTAAACAAAATCATTTCAATAAATGCATTTCAAACCAAAACCATTTCAAGAGCTTTGTTAAACATTCTTAGGACTTGCAAAAACATAAACACCCATTTATACAACAAACCATAGACCCCCAGTTTACAAGTATCAAAAGTACAAGCTACAAACGTCTCGGCAAACTAGGTCCCAAGGTGAACCAAGTGTCGTACTTGCCTATATGACAAGTCTTATTACAAGCCACACGGTTAAACAACTGGCATAGGTTAAACATATATTACAAACATGATATAAGTTCTAAAAACGTAAGGAACTCCCGGTCCTTCCTCACCTCATTACCTGTGATTCTCTCCTCCAGTCCTTGCCCCTGAATGGTTATTTATATAACCACGGATATATGGATTTGTTTAGGCTAGCGCTTAGTGAATAATATAAATCAAGCACACGGATGATAAATATATTTCAATCCATTATAAAATATAGTTATTCGGTTTTTAGGGAATAAGTGCACATTCACCGATCCAAAGTCTTAAAACTCAACCACGACCCATGCCACTTTGATATGTCGCGTTAATGCCTTTCTCGGCAAGTGACCGTCGTCACTACTAATCCTCCCCCTTCGAGAGGATGTCTCATGATGAATTAGCACAAATCCCCCTTTAACCCACATAGGCACATAAACATGCTCAACTAGAAAATCATCACGCTTTTCATTTCAACATGCCTTGGGCATACTTCACACATGAGTTTTGCCCAATATAAACTACACATGATATCTATATAAAGTATCTAGCATATCAAATGCATTAAACCATAGAACCATCCAAAAAGTAAGATTAATATCACTCACCTCAAGCGATTTGCTTAAGAACGTGAAATAGAAGTTCACTTCTATACTGGGTTCGATTCTTACACAAAATCGGCCAATTTTGATTATGGGTCCCACATGGGCCCACCAAAAACATATCGATTAAACTCGAAATAAAAGATAGCTATACGTAGGCCTTACCATCATGAGTCCAAAACTGGTCTCGTATCGAAGATTGAAGAACGTTTGTTATTCGAAACGTCGAGAAAACCGCTAAAGTTCAAGAGTTCTCAAGCTCTCTCTGTCTCTCTCTCTCTAATAATATATATGATATATGAAAGATGACAATAATGAGTCATCTCTGTTGGCCCAAATGTGGAAACCTTAGAGGGGGGTGAACAAGGTTTTAACGGAAATTAACCTTTTTAAAAACTTAATAGCAATTAAACACAATCACAAGCAATTAAGTAAAGAGATAAGGGAAGAGATACTTGCAAACCAATTTTTCAAGTGGTTCGGCAATCGCACCCCGCGGCCTACGTCCACCCCTCAAGAACACCTCTTGAGGATTCCTTTAATCCGATCTACTTCACGGGTGTAGACCAAACCGTTCCCGGAGCACTTACGGGTGTGCACCAAACCGTTACAAGAGCCTTCAATCTCTCCCAAAGAAGAACACCTCTTCTTTGCACACAAGGGTTACTAACCCTCACTCTTTACAATTGCTTTGGATACAAATTGATAACTCTCTCTCTAGAGTGGATAATACAATTAAAGCTCACTACAATTTTGCTCTCTCAAGAAATACAAATGAAAGATTTGAGCAAATTGATAAACTCACACAACTAGGGCTCAAATATGAATGATTAGAAATCAACAAGTTGTGTGATTTAAATAGATGTTTTCCAATTGATTGATCAACATAAAATGGTGTGGGAAAACATGTATTTATAGGCCAAGAAAGATTATAGCCGTTGGTGGCAAGTTTGGTAATTAAAAGCCCCTTTAAAAACTAGCCATTATGTGTATTTCAGGTCGCTTCAGTCGACTGGACCTTGAAGTAGTCGACTGGTCCTTGACGCAGTCGACTGAGATGTGTTTACAGAGGGTTCTCTTTGCATTTTGCTCACTTCAGTCGACTGCATCGGGCCCTCAGTCGACTGCCCCTCCCTGTTTGACAGCCTGACACATCTCCACTAAAATTGCCAGAATTTCTTCTACAAAAATCAGATTTAGGATCCGTTTGATGTTTTGGAAACTAGATTCAAATACCTTTTCAACCATATAAGATTCAACATCTAATTATTTTCCATTTGGTTGGGGCATTGATTTAAAGATGATCCACTTAAAATTTATTTCCAAAACTTTAACTTTTAGCATTTGTTTGAGCCCCTATGAGTGTGAGATCAAGATGCCTTACAATGAAGGTCCTAGACTTCAACCAAGGATAAAATATCTTCAAGTCTTCAAGCTTGATCCTTGTTGAGCTCCTTGTAATCTTGATCTACATCAATTAAATCTCATGCACACAAAGATGTTAAAACATTGATACAATATTAATACATGAGATTATAAATGAGCATAAAAATGACTATGATAATAACAAGGAATGAAATAATATGAATCATGTAATTATCATAGCATATTTGACATCATCAAAATATAATTAAATATGCCTTAATATACCTTAAGGCTAACAATCTCTTTCTCTCTTCTCTATATAATATTTAAACCATATTATGGGTATTTTTAGTGAAACCCCCACTAGGTATCTAATGACCCCAAAGAGTCGTTATCAACAATCTAATAATCAATTATATTCGCATATGTCTAAATAAACATTTAAGCACATAATTATGAGTTATTACTCATTTTTTCAATCGTTGGTAATTTTCATATGCCCAACTTCTGGACTACTTTCAAAGCCAAATACTGGGTTCTCAAAAGACACCCAACAACTAGTATGTCATCACTCATTTCACACGTGTTAATTAACACAACAGTGAGCATATCATGCATGCTAAAATAATATAAATAAATACCGCGGGAGCGGGTATGACAAGAGTTTCCAGTGAAAAATGTTGCACTTGAACTTGTAGACAAATCAAATCCAAACCTTCAAGTGATAATGAACACCTGGATAGGATCAGAGCACCTAGTTCAAATCTGCACATATAAATGAAAAGAAAAAAAACCAAACCAAAGCACAACAATTAAATTGCAGAGTAGCTCTTGAGAGAGAAAGATGAAGCTCTAGTGATATGTATGTATATGTATATGCCTCAGGAGTGCTACGAGGGTAGTTAGATTAGGGTTGGAAGAACCATGGTTGAAAGAACCTGAAAATATGAAGCTGCATGCTTGGAAGACCCGAATTGGAATAGGACTGCTAAGGTTTTTAGAATAGGGTTTTCTCACTTGTGGAAGGTAAGATATGAGAGATAGAGGGGGCTAGGGCGAGAGTAAAGAGAGATGGCATTAGTCATGCAAAAATTGAAATCTCACAAATTCAAACCCTAAATCGATACAATACGGGAGCGGCTATATGTATATGTGTGTATAATGTATAAATGCAACGATGATCAACTAAGTTATATGTGTGTGTCTATATGTATATACAACAATGCAATACTTACCAATGGTAGGAGAATACAACAACAGTGGTGCAACGTGAAACACAACAGCACAAGCGGTAGCAACTACGGCGGTAGCGTGTGGGTGGTGGCGGTGGTGTGGTTTGCGGGGAAGTATATATTGAGCAGTAGAGGGAGAGAGGGAGGGAGAAAGAGAGGGAAAAATTGAGAGGTTTTCAATTGAGCGGGTAAGTAATTCCTTTGTCATCTCTGCCAGCTATTCCACAGGACCAGGTACTGACCCAAAATATCCATCATCAATAGAAGTGCTTTCTCCTGCAGCTAGTGCTAAACTAAAGGCGGGGTTCATTTCAATTTTGTAAAAAAGTGACATAAAAATAAACTTTGTTTGATTTACAAAATTGCCACTTTTTTTTTTATTTATTTATTTTTTTTTTTTTATGTCGGTTTTTTTAAAAAATGACATAAAAACTTTATTATTTGTCACTTTTACAAAAACCAACATAAATAATAAAGTTTTTATGTCACTTTTTTAAAAAACCGACATCAATATTTAAAAAGTGACATAAAAAGCCACGCGAGAAATAATTATGTCACTTGAAATAAAAGTGACATAAAAACAATCTTAAAAGCGACATAAACAATATTTTTCCTTGTAGTGTAAGTGGAGCCAGTAAAAAAAAAAAGGAAAGAATGAAGCATACTAACATAAATTTTTGGAAAAGAGTTATAGACAGATTTCTTAATTTGTCTTTGAATAATTATGTTTTAATTCTCAATCAACTATAATGAAATCCACGGAATAAATGCACAATTATTAAAATCCCAAATTGTGGTATTTTTGCCAAAAAAGAGAGATCAGGAGTGCTATACCCTTTAACCCCTCTATAAGTGTGTGTCCCTACTAGGTTCAATTCCTGGCTCCGCCCGTGGTCTCACCACATCATAGAGGCATGTGTATGACTAAGATTAAGTGGTCGCACCACGTCAATGGCATGTGTATGACCAAGATTAAGTGGTCGCACCACGTCAGTCATACACATGCCCCTATTTTTAGGAGATCATGACATGTAGTTGATGGTTTATTAGTTTAAAATATTACTAATCACTAGTCATGACATGTTTGGTTTGATTGAGCAGTCACACCACGTCTGGTGTGACCGACTCACTGAATAACTTTACTATCTTAGGGTCTATCAGTCATGTAATTCAACAGCTAAGTCATAAGGTGTGCATTTTAGATATTTGCGCGAGTCCTCATTAGACCCCAACTGTATATATATATATATATATAAACACGCTAAGATGTGTAATTGACGAGAAGAAAAGTATAGGAACCATAAACACAGCCCTGCATAAATTAAATAATAGCAAACGATAGGTAAATACCTATTTACATCTGGTAGATCTTTAGATCAAGGACTAGTATCTGACCTCTTGACACTAGCCTTGTTCCTTTCTACCATGTTATTCTACATAAAGCGCGCATACTCTTGCCACGTTTATCATCCTTCCACTTCATTCAATTACAAGACAAAAATCTTAATTAAAATGAAACAAATTATATTTTTGCTAAATCAAGAGTGGCCTTGCCATCGTGGGCTTTCCTGTAGAAGTGCTTCGCATAGTCTGAATACAGAATTGGCTTGTATATGGGTTCCTCTCCGTTCTCTAGCGCTTCTGGCCACGGGGCGATAATATCTGTAGGTTTTGGGTTCACAAAGAGTGGAATTGAAATCCTATCCTTGCTTTCATTTGCAACAACACGGTGTTCAGCACTCTTATATCGTCCATTACTCATGATCTGAAGTGCATCACCAATGTTGATCACAAGAGCTCCACTAATTGGTTGGACATGGATCCACTCCTCTCCGCCTATCTTCCTCACATAAAGTCCACCGATGTCATCTTGAAGTAGGAGTGTCAGTGTTGAGATATCCGAGTGCCGGCCTACTCCGACGGTAAGTTCAGGGTTAGGACACCTTGGATAGTAGTTGAGGTTAATTCTCCTTGAACCCATCAAAAGTGATTCTTTTTTTTCGTCAATCTCCTTCACATTGAGTCCTTTAGTTAAAATATCTAACAGCCTCCTAACAACAACTTCAGACGTCCTAATGAACTCCAATGCTTGATCCCTATAAGCAAACATAGAAAATTAGTCCATGGATAAAAAAATAATAGTAATACTCTTTAATTAACTTGAACAAAATCTACAAATAACTTAAATATCTTTGCATGCCTGAATGTGATTTTAAAGTTAGACATCTCCACTTTTGTACAAATTCTATGGCGGCATGCCAAGTATTGTAAAGTAAAAGTCGTTGAGGGATTAAATGGAATAGTGAGCACTCATACATATGCATACATACATACATACATATATACATACATGTATATGTTAGTATGTCATAGATACCTTTATATCCTCATAAAATTATAGTGTAGTGTATATCTGTAAGTTAATTGGGAAGAGGTTTGTAGTTTTACTTGCAAACAGGAGGCCAAACGGTTTCAGCCTCTTCTTCTGAGACATAGAAAAGGCTGAGGTAATCTTTCCACTCAAGAGCCTTCTCTACATTAGGAAGAAAGCTGGTCATCAGACGAACATTGTTAGTAGGTGAATTCTCTTTCAAATACTTCCTCTTCTCCTCTACGGACATGCCGAAAAACTTATAAGTCGCGTCTTTAACGGACTCGAGTACTTCAAGTGGGATTCCGTGATTAATTATCTGGAAAAAGCTCCAGTTCTCGGCTGCATTGCAGATGGCCTCAGAGACTTTGGGATCGGTTTCCCATTTGGACATGTCGATGACCGGAATGGACACATCGGGCACAACGTGACTCATATCGAGCCTTTCTTCGAGGGGTTGAATATATTCAGTAGGAAGGGCCTTAAGGTCCATGTCTGCAAGAGCCTTAACACCATGGCCATCTACTACAAACTTGGTGACATCAGAGTTGACCAAGTCATTTGAGATTGCTGGAGCCATTTTAGTAATTTGGAAAGGAATTAAGGGAACTTAGATCTTGGGAGAAAAGAGCAAGAAGTTGATGAGAGAATCTGATTTGAGGAATGTGTATACTCTGTGAGGCTATTTATAGCGGTACGTGGGTGTGCTGTTTCAACTCACGTGGCGAATAATTGAGGTAGGTGGGGAATTATCAAAGATTCAAAGTTAGTGTAGAATGATGTACGCTCAAAGAAATTTATTTTGAAATTCATTTAGGTCTTTCACTTTAACTTGTATTACTTGAAGCTTTTGTTTTTATAAGAGTTACAATTGAGTACTATTTAGAACAATCAATTTTAGATTGTTAATTCACAACTTGCTCAAAAAATATAAAATAAAATCGTATATCAAAACCGCTATCTTAGACACAAAGACAAATGCCATTGTGAATGGTATCTTAATTTGACCAAAAACAAAAAATTTATTTTACTTTTAGCAGATTCTAAAAGGAACTAGTACAAGTATTCATGCAGAAGTAAGAAAATACATGAAAAAAACTAGTAACACAAACTTCGTAGATAATAACACAACCTCCCCAATCCCCGATGAAAGTGTCTGTCCGAATAAGGAAGGAATTGCTGCAAAAAATATGATCCACAACAGATATCGCTTCAAACCTCACCATGACCGCAAAAAGACTCCAACAAAACGCTAGATTGCACAGAAAAAAAATGCTAAATCTAATGGATAGAGTGTCGGATCTGAATTAGTAAATCACCAGATCTAAAATGACATTCTGCAAAGAGGATTGAGTAGCCGGATCTAACTGTAGCACGAGAAAATAAAAGAGATCTAGAGTAGAAACCAAAAAAAAAAAGGGAACAAAAGCCTCCTAGAGAGGGACAAGTGACAAAGCAAGAGAGCCACCCTGACAAATTTGTCCTTTATAATTGTAAAATAAAAATAAAAATTGACAGTAATTCTTCTCTTTTTATATCACCATTAGTTTTTCTTCTTATACTAGTATATATTCATTGTTTTATTTCTATGAATGTGCATACCTATCTAACAACGTTAATAAACATGTATTTGTAAGGGAGGTTATTGATATTATTTAAAACAAATTAAGTTAATGTCGTTTTAATGGCAAACTTGAGAGGAGCTCAATGATATTTATTTTGTATATAAAAATGGCTCAATTATTTTTCCATGGTACTGTTTAAGAATATTGTAATATCGCAGCATTAAATATGAATATCGTATATCATGACGTTATTAAAAAAAGGGAAGGTAAATAATTGACATGATCGTCAGCATATGAGATATTATAAATCTATGAAAAAGGCCACTTGATTTAGCAGCCCAAACTTGACTAAAGTTCTTCAAGAGAAGGAATTTTGATGGCATTACCTTTTCTTCCTGGAAATTCTCTTGCAACGCTCATGGCTAAGGCTCTGTTTGGTTCACAAGTTTCGTAAAGAAAGGTAAATAAATAAAGTATAAAGGTAACAGTTTCCTTTATTTGGCCAATGAGAAAGTAAAGAGGAAAAAAAAGAAAAAAAAAAGAAGAAGAAGAAGAAGAAAGAAAATATGAAAAAAAAAAATTTTAAATTTTGAATGTTGTTTTTTTTATAATGTAAAATTTTGGATTTTACACGTCACTTATCTTTCTATTTCCTTGAATTTCTACTATATTTTGAAATTTATTTATATATTTTTACTTAATCTAAGTATAGACTAAAATTCAATGGAAAATGTACAAAAACTATTTTTCTTTTCATTTTTTTTCTCATTTTTTTTTTCTTTAAATCTGCAAATCAAACTGAGCCACTGTAGGACTAATAATTCTTATTGGGCTTGCACTAACATTAGTGGCTTGGGAGGTAACTGGTGATTTGGGGTCTTAATTTGTTTTAAATCATATTCTTTCTTTCCTAGCCCACCTTGTTTGACACAGCCACCTACCGTGCATGAATGATGTAACAACCACATGGGTGATTATAAGTGCACCCATAATTTTTAACTCCATACTCGTAAGCTGCATTGAAAAATTGTACATGAACCATACTATGTTGTACAAGTCGGTGCAGAGAGAAAAGTTGTGAGTGTACATGTAATTACATGTGGTCTTCACGTTCACCAACCATCTCAGTGTATTATATTCCATATGTGATGTTTCCGAGGAAGACAAAGAAAGCAGTATATACGTATTTTTTTTGTTCATCTTTTTCAGTTTATTATATGCCTTTTTCTTAAAAAATTCAGAAAAAGTTAGAATATCACGTTCTTTACCCAAGCAGCTGAATCTTTTCGTGATTTCTCCAATTAATTTTGATTTAGCTCTCAAATATTTTTTTTTGAAACAAAAAAATTCTTAAAATGTACAAATTGGAGCGAGATTTTAAAAAAAAAAAAAATTGTTTTTAGGGTAAATTGCATTTTGCACCCTCAAACTATACTATGTTTTGCACTTTGGTCCTAAACTATCATTTTTCGTATTTTGGTTCCTCAACTATCATTTTGTGGCAGTTTGCCCCCTCCGTCACTTTTAGCGTCACTTTTGGTGTCACTAAAACGTGACTTTTTTCGTCACTAAAAGTGGCGGAGGGGGCAAACTGCCACAAAATGATAGTTGAGGGACCAAAATACAAAAAATAATAGTTTAGGGACCAAAGTGCAAAATATGGTATAGTTTGAGGGTGCAAAATGCAATTTACCCTTGTTTTTAATTTAAAAAGGAATAATATTCTAATCAATAGTCCCCTCTAAAATAGTGTGGCTAATATTTCTAACGGTAAATGTCTGTTAGGAAATTTTTTTTTTCTAACGGTAAATTACCGTTAGTTATATGTTTTCTAATGGATATTTTTCGTTAGTAATTATTATTCTAACAAAATAGACCGTTAGTGATATTTATTCTAACTGTTTATTTTCTAACACTTTTGTATGCAAAAATACTAACAAACTTTTGTAACGGACAATGTCCGTTAGTAATCTCATTACTAACAGTTTGTAATATTCCTGTTTCCAAACTTTTGAGACAATTACTAACGGATATTATACTGTTAGTAATTTCTATTACAAACTGTTTGTTTTCTAACACATGTGTAAGAATAATAACGAAAATTTCCATTATTAATTATTTTAAATATGAAAAAAATAAATACTAAAATATGCTTCCCAATTTTATTTGTACCTAATTTACATCACAGCCACTTCGCATTTACAAAAAACCTATAACAAGCTCAAGTCCAAACCATAATAAATGCAGACTCAGTCTATATTAATTATAAGAAATATAATATTCCACAATGAGCATATATTTATCCTTAAATACAATCTGTTTCTACATCCAAACCAAAATTAAACTTTGCTTAAGAAGAGCAGCAGCCACCACTCTGTGCAAATTATTCATGGTTGGTTGGCTTGCCATCCTGCATACAAATAAAAATAAAAATAAAAAAATCGAAGGGCTTGAGACACTGGATATTTAAAAGAACTGAAGACAAGATATAAACTGATGAACATGCAGGTTTTGGTGTTTTCTATGGTAGAACGAACATCTTCATAAGAGTGGAAAAACCAAATAACAGGGCACTCTTGGACCGACTTCTTAAGGTTGTATTTAGTTTGCCGATGTAGAGAAGAAGGGAAAGGGAAACAAGAAGGTTTAGTTCTAGTGTTTTCCCAAGCAATTCCCTACCTGTTTAAAGAGTAATGTTATAATTCCCAAATTCAAAACCTTAATTTGCTTAAACAACTTCACATGAAAATTCAAATGGTCCCACAACCACATGTGTTTGGCAGCAATTTTGATATACAAATTTGGTAACCACATCATTATTCATGTTTACATTAGGACAAAAGTGAGAAAATTTGAAAATATGCTTGAGTAGGGACTCAAAATTCAAAATACTTTGTTGTAGATTTCAGCATAAATTTTCCTTCCCACATTCCTCACCGTTTTCCATAATGACCAACGAAACAAAAGTGCTTCCTTGTTTTCTTTTCCAATCCCGCACTAAAAATTCATGAACCAAGCAGAGCCTAAATTATCAGCCTAGGGACTTTCGACCTAATTCAACACAGGTTTTGAGTTAGAGGATCTTCACTCTTCCCCCTGACCAAATTTAACACATAACCTACCCCATTTATGGATTACCGACTTCTTTTTCTTAGTTTCTAACCCAACGTAAAGAGAATTAATTCGAACTACAAAAATCAGAGGAGAGGTCAAACTGTCAGATTAAGGGAGCAACTCTTAAAAATTGAAATATGATAATGAGCAGACCATGCTTTTAGGGAGATCAGACTGTAATTTTACAGTTAAGACACGGTCTAGAGTCTATCATCCTTACCTTGGCTGTTTCATATGACACAGCTTTGCTTGCAATGAGATCAGACTTGTTCCCAGCCAGAAGTTTGTTGACATTGTCACTCGCATAGCGATCAATTTCATTCAGTCACTGCTTCACCTTGTTGAAGCTCTCTTCATCTGTCACGTCATAAACGACCTATAGGAACTCGAGAAAAGAGGAAGTGAAATGAGTGACAAGATTCCAAATTTATAATTTATCTTTACTCCATTTTATTTTTCTTCCTTTTTCTCTTACTATTTTCCTAATTAACTGAACTAAGAAAAGTGCTTTCCAGTATCCAGAGTGTTCTCTTTTTCTATCTCTCACTAAATGTATGAACCGACTAAAGGCATAGGGAGGGGGTGACAATTTGTGGCAAATGAGAAGCTGCGTGATGGAAGAAACATGGATGACATATCGCTTTAGCAACTATCTCAGCAGCGTGTGCAATATTAGCTTTGGCTTGAACAGGAAGCAAGTATCTGAACAGGAAAATCCATTTGTGGCTTCTTGGTAGACCAGTTGATATTCTCCCAATTAACTAAAGGTGGAAAAATTTTATAGTTACCAGCAAGCAAGAAAAACTTCCTATGATTTTTATAAGTTTGGAGAAAGCATATCATATAGACTCTAGAGATTTACAAGGTAAAAAAATTGAGTCATAATTAAGTGGTTAACACAGAAATTCAAGAACACACCAAAAAGAATATAAATGTCATCCTTTGTAAGCAAGTGTTAAAAACATTTCACATATGCGGCCTGTTATTATCTATTATCTCATCAAGAATTTGAGTTTTGAAGTTGCACTATCTATTGGCACTAGAATGAACATCATGGTTCAAGGTCGCGGTATCGGTCGCGGTCGCTGAGGTCGCGGAGACAACTCGGTCGCGGCGCCGCGGACTGGTATCGGGCGATACGCAAAGATACGCTAGATTTAAGGTTTAAAAAAATCTGGAAAAATAATGAAAAATTCTAAAATCATTTGAATAACAAATTTGGCCTAATAGATTGTCACAATACACAATATACCCATTACAATGTCACATAATATCCAATACACACGCTGCGGATTGAGTATTTGATAACACTACATACATAATTAGGATCACCTTCATCAATAACTACCAAATCAATGCCACATGGAGTGTCGTGGGGGCTGAAAATCATCATAGTCGTTATTTCCCTGATTATTGAATGCATTCGGTGGATATGGAAATTGAAGGCCCCCAAACAATATAGAACCATAATCTGAAGGTGCATGTTGAGATGACTGGCTTGATGATCCATAATATGGGTTCTGTGGCTGAGAAGAATTGACAGGTTGATGATAGTATCCAGCTCCTCGATACTCAACGCTGCTACTCGATGATCCATCATGATGGCGGCCCAAATCATAGCCACTATAGCCTCCTCCACCGCCCGTGGCAGTGCTAGCTGATGTATCTCGGTACCTCCTACGAGCACGATCATAATACCCACCACTACTTGTACTAGTAGATCTTTCAAGCTGTCGTACGGGTGGTAGGTGACCCATACCATCAGTGGTACTACTTGAATATCCAAGATCACCCTGAGAACCATATCCATATCCTGTAATAGCATGATGGGGTTGCCTGTATCCTCCATAATCCTTAAATCCTATCCCCATATTACGTAACTGATCATCAATGCCTATACTAGCATTGTGTCCACTAGAATAATCATCACTACTAGAAAACTCACACACCCTAGCCAAATGTTGACGCTGTGCATCTATTCCTGGCCTATATCCATGGTCAGTGTCTTGTGTGGCATTATAGTAATCATCTCCTTGTGCCCATGACATGCCAGCAGGAAAGTTAGAATGACCACCCCCACCACCATCTCCACCACCGTCGCCATAATCGCCACCACCTCCCCTTTCAGTGTCATCATCACCATCATCATCATCATCATCACTACTAGAACTGGAACCAGGCAAAATTGATTTACTACTTTGTGCAACACCCTTCCCTTTTTTGTTGATTAATGATTGCTTCGACCGTGAAGGAATAGGAGTATCGTCTTCCTCTTGTTCTTCATCTCTTACGCTTTGACCTTCGTCATTGTTTTGAAGAGCTTCGTTCAACCACGTATCATCATCTCCAAGATCAGAAGGTTCAGTCTCCCTAATCCAATCAGATAATATGTCATCATCTTCAAAAATATGATTAAGATCAATTGGATTATAATAATCCTCATCATTTGTCAAGTACATCATATTTTTGACGCGCAATCGCAAATTGTAGTGCACAAAAACTAGTTTATGCAACTTTTGCATTGCCAAGCGATTGCGTAGTTTGGTGTGAATTATTGACCACGTGCTCCAATTTCTCTCACAACCCGAAGAAGAGCACGGTTGGCTGAGGACTTTAATTGCAATTCGCCTAAGATGTGGAGCTTCCTCGCCATAGTTATACCACCATTCAGCTGCAAGAAAGCATAATCATAAACTTATATACTTTTTAAATATACATTACATAAGGTAATGCTTCCTGAAATAAACAAGAACCTGGGAGATCTGTTGTCCTTGCTTTCTTTGTTAGAGGTTGTCCAAACTCTCCTCTTGTATCCACATAAATTTTTATCTACAATTCAAAATATGATTTATTTTTTTATGAGTTGTTTTTAACTTTTTATTTTACCAATAGTCTCATTCCAAAAATTACATACCTCACTCATAGCTTTCGCTTGGTTTGTTATGTCTGGCTCTAACCTCTTAATTACTTCCTTCAAACCATATCGCACCTCCGGATGATCAGAAAAATTTTGGGAATACCGAAATGCAGGGTTTAAAAAATAAGCTGTTTGTAGGTCAGATAGACAATAATTTATCAGTTTTTTTAAGTATTAATTCACACAGCTATTAAAACATCATTTGAATCACACAACGTACCTGCTGCATGAAGGTGCCTATGTAATTGACTCTCCCATCGGTAGTCAATGACATCCCAATACTTCTGAAAATCTTTGATTGACGCCTTTATTGCTAGCTTAGCTCTATCTACTGCCTCGTAAATAATAGACATTGTAGGCTTCTTGTCTTGATCAACTATTTTTAGAACCCTAACAAGCGGTTCCATTATTGATTTAACAACTGCTGCCTTCTTCCAAAACCGATCCGTCAAAATTAGATCAGACACTTGGGATGCAATATTTCTTCTCCTTTTATCACGATTGAAGTCACTCCATTCACTAGATGTGCACATTTTCTTCAAATCAACTTGATAGCGTAGAAGACTTTCAATCGCAATGAATTCGGTTGCAAATCTAGTCATCCCTGGCCTCAACAAGTCTCTACCATTGGTATATGTCCTCATAAGATTCACCACTTTTAGACTGTTATAAATAAAACTCGTTATTTTTTTTGCTTGGTCAAGTGTATGTTTCACAGATGACATATTACCAATATCTTCTAGCATTAAATCAATACAATGTGCGGCACATGGAGACCAAAACAAATTCTTCCTCTTCTCCATCAACAATTGTCCAGCCGCTTTATAGCTTGGCTCATTATCTGTAACAACTTGGACAACGTTGGCCTCACCAACCTCTTCCACAACTTTATCCATAAGTGAAAAAATGTAGGATGCAGTCTTTGACTTGTTTGTAGTATCAATCGAAGTATGGTACAACATATTTCTATCACAATAAACCATAAAGTTTATGATAGGATTGTTAGTTTTTGAACTCCACCCATCACACATGATCGTGCATCCATACTCGGGCCATTTTTGTTTCAACGACACAATGTATGTTTCTAGCTCGTTTACCTCTTCGTCCAAGTATACGTTGCCAATTTGATAACCGGAAGGTCCCTTAATACCAGGTCCTGAATCAGCAATGGTATCAATCATCGACTGGTAGTATGGCCCACTATCAGCTGCATTGAATGAAATCCCATTGTAATAGAAAAACTTGGAAATAGCTTTCCCTACTTTCTTCACATTTTCGGTCTTAAACATGTCCTTCACCCTTTTTTGAAATCCAGACTTTGGCCTAAAGATATAAGGGTCAGTACCTGATTTGGCCATCTCAACATTTTCTCTCAATCTGAAATCCCTTCGAGGTGGTGGTGCACGTTTTGATCCAGAAGCTCTCTGACATCCAGTGGCAAATTGGGAGATTTTAGTTTGATGTACACCTTCGGAAACAGAGTGCCTACGTCTATCCTCGTCCATGTACGCCATATTCCTACTCTCTTTTACTGCTTGTTTGAAATGCCGTCTTTCAAGCCGGGACATTCCTCCAAAGTCGTCCTCGTCCTCGTTATCATAATCATCACCTTCATCAATATTCTCCTCTTCGTCGTACAAGGTATCCTCTCGGAGACTGGCAATAAGTTTTTCTTTTTTTCTCTTCTGAAGTTCCCTTGCACTAGCAGTTTCAGTAAGATGTTGTTTTAAGAGTTTTGATACTTCCTCTGGGGCTTTAGGACACGGATTCACCTCTCCCGATACTCTACCCACGTGTTGCTTCAATCTCGTGATACCGCCATGCACAATCTTTCCACAATAATTACACATGGTTATTCGTTTACTCCCTCCAACCGGTTTTCCATGATCCCAACCGATATCTTGTTTTGGAGGCATTCTAACAAATGTAAATAAAAACACAGACTTAGTCTTGAATAAACAGTAAACTTATTTTCAAATGTGACAAATAAATCGAATGTGTATTTGTAATGTCAAATTTAATTTAGCAAGAAATAATAAGTGATTTATTTATTAATAATTAAGTTTTTTGTTTAGTAATAATTATTTATTAATAATAAGTTTCTTACTCCCTCCGTCCCATTTTTTTAGTCCACCTTTGGGAACTCACCTTATTAAGGGGACAAAAAGAATCTACACCTACTTTCCACAATTGCCCCTAATCATTACAGTAATTTTTTAAATTTTGTCTTGGTGTAGATTTCAAGAAAGGATAGTTTTGGAAAGTGGATAAAAATTATATACCAATTTAGAAAAGTGGACACTAATTTTGGGACATCCTAAAATGAAACATAGGACTCAAAAAATGGGACGGAGGGAGTAGTTCAATTTTAATTTATTTTTTAAAATAATAAGTTATAATTATTAATTTAATAATTATATACTGTGGTAGTATGTAATTATAATTAATAATTTAATATTAATATAATGTGGTAGCATATAATTATAATTTGGTATATTATAGTATTGTGTAATATAATTTGATAGTATTTAATAAATCACTTAAGTGTTGAGCATAATATATTATAATTATAATATAATACACAACCAAATACAAGTGTTAACTTTGATAAAAAAATAAAAAAAATACAAGTGTTAACTAAGCATTACTTAATTCCAATACAGCCACAAATTGTTAATCAGTAGGGTGCTCATACAACTAAATAAAAAAAAACCCAAACACAAAAAACCCTTACCTCTCTTCTTCTTGAAGCTGCGACCCAGAGAGAGAGAGACGATGAGACGATGAAACCCAGAAGGCTCCAGCAGATCGCGAGCAGAGAGGGAGAGTCCTCCAGCAGATTGCGACCAGACTCTGGATCTCAGATCTCGAACAGAGAGAGAGGAGACGAACCACAGAGAGGGCGAAAGGGGATCTCAGATCGAGATCGAACAGAGAGAGTTGGAGACGAGCCACAGAAGTTATCTGCTTTTTTTTTTTTGATCTATGCGAGCAAGTGGAGAGAGAATCAAACATACTCCTCACTCAGGTACGATTTGCCCTTTTTTTCCCCTCAAATCTATAGCTCTGATCTTCATCTCGTCGTCTCGTCCGAGATCTCGTGCGAGACGACACCATATCGTCCGAGACATGGCGGTACGGCCGAGATGAGAACCGATTCGACGTCGTTTTGATTATTTATTGACTCGTCTCTGAATCTCGTTTCGTTACCCAGCGAAACCGAGTCGACTCGGCCGAGATGACTCGGTATCGGCCGAGACTACGAACCATGATGAACATACATATATACTGGGTAATATGTAACAATCCTGAATAACAATTAACAATCTATGGAATTAAAATCATTAGCTTGATAATGGCCACATCACACTTTTGGAACAACTTAGATTTCATTGGCAGAAATCGTGATAGAAATCATCACATCTATAGCAATCCTGAATAACTAATCAAAATGTTAAACTTCAAAGACTAATCCATGACAGAAATCAAATTAGAATTCATTGCCAAAGATTGACAGTTAGGGGAGATACTTTTTTAAGTGCTGTTTGGAAGAGAAAATAATAACCTTAACAATAAAACTGAGTGGGGTGCTTCCTATAGGTTCAAAGTTCTAATCCCATGAAATCATGTCTGGGATCCTTGCTCCCATCACTGCATAAATGCTTTAATAAATTAAACACCAACTTTCAAAGATGAATCAGTACTTGGCATTACTAAATTGAAACTATTAGAAATCAATTGCAGAAAGATGTTTAACATGGTGTGGTTAGAGCTTATACACATCTTGAAGAATGAGTTCTTATGTGTTATTAACAAATACTTGGAAAAACATAGCTAAAACAAACAGTATATTATAATCGAAGAAAGCAGTAAGATCAAAGAAACAAAAACCATTGCTCGAGTTACACGGTTAAGCAGTAAATCAATTAGATAATAAGATGGCATCGTAAGACCACTTTGAATACCTACTAATTTTGCTAGAGAATGAATACCTTAATGCAAAAGAAATTATACAAGAAAAGGATTGAATACATTAATACTAGCCATTGCAATACCTCTTTTTTCCCCCTCTTTTGTGCTCCATTACTACAAAAAATCCAAACCCAAATACTGACATCAAATTAAAGTTTCAAACAGCACTACTTTGGGATTTTTTTTTCAAATAGCACTCACTATGATAATGAGCTTAGAATTGCCACTGCCCATGCGATTACTACACCAAGAAAAGGTAAAAATAATAGACATTAGATTGAGAAGATAAAAGAGAAGTGAGAAGATAAGAAATCTAAAATTAGCAAATTGAGAAGATAAAATTAGTACCCTAACTTGGGACTTTTTGAAAGCACCTCTCATGCAACCCAAATACCTAGCCATGTCTTTTGAAACATGCATTCCATGCGGCATCCCAAATTTGGCCTATATGGTTTATTAATTGCATTCATGGTACTAGGTAAGAAGAAACATGCAGGTGATGCCCTCGGCCCAACTGGTCCATCCAGAACTCTATGCTCAGCACTTCTGAACTTGTCATTGCAAATCAATCATGTGATTTCATTTTCTTTAGCCAACACTAAAAATTGTCTTAACCAATAAACATTATAGTCTAAGTCAGTTGAGTTCCAACTTTCAAGTGAATACATAAAATGGAAAAAACCAACACAAAAAGCAATTGAAGGCACTCACATTTATGAACCAAGTTGAAACCCCCAAAGAAGTTTGAAAAACATGTTTTTACAATCATGGGTTTGTAAGAAAACTCATTAGAGATCAGGTGAGATTCACAGAAATAAAACGAGAGAGAGAGAGAGAGAATGAGCGAGCGAGAGAGAGAGAGAATGAGCGAGTGAGAGAGAGAGAGAGAGAGAGAGAGAGCACACACAAACATGCAAACACATATACACTCGCACACAAACAACACATTTTTTTTTATTTCTATATATGATAATATGTCACTACCTCGTGTTCTCGGTGAAAGGGGGAATCCGAAACATGCCAGTGAATAATCTATGAGGTGATCAGTTTTACCATGTGGATTAGTGAAATAATCTAAGAGAGACAAGATAAAAGATAGTGCAATGGCTATACGGCAAAAAAAAAAAAACTAATTTGCCACTCTATGATATAACAGTCACTAATGGCCAATTAAATGCATATGCCCTGTGAAAATGGCGGTCCAAGTTATCAAAAAAAGAAATCAATTATACAAAATTCAGTTATTCATGAATTTTTATGTTCCAAAGGTTGACAAGGCAAATCATTAAGTTTTACATAAATTGGGGTATTCAAGTCCCAATTTGAACATTAATCGGAAGATAAAATCTAAAATAAACCTATGTTTGTATACCTCTCTGTAAAACAAAGAAATGAGGGTAGAGGAAAACAAACATAGGTCCAACACTTGATGGGTCTACCGGCACCTCGAGTCGAGAAACCCGAACCTTCAATTCGATGGTGATAGTGGCCTCTAGTATCTTACCAAAATGATCGAAGTCAACGCAAGCCCTCCAACAAATGCCTAGACACATAATGGGATCCAAGTTAATTCTTAGTACTAAAAGGAGAAATTCAGACCAGGGAGATGATCACGTTAGAAAGTCAGCACCCCAAATACATAATATGTTTGGTAGTTGGAATTAGTACATGGGATAGCTATTTTTTTGATTTTTTTTTTACAAATTTACAATTTTGAAGAAAAAACCCTAACAAAGAGGAAGTCGCACACATATCATAGCAGAAATCATTGAAAACGAAAGAAATAGCTACCAAAATAGTAGATCTAAGGAGAAGAACTAAAACATATTGTAGATCTTTAAAAAAAAAATTCCTAACTTCTGAAATCTCTCAAAAAAGAAAACAAAGATGTTAACAAACCTCAGATTCTGAAAATGAAGATGAAAAAACTCCACATTTTGGCGGTAGTGAGAGGTAGAGAGAGTGTAGTAGATCTAAGTTAGAGAGCGAGATCTCACCGAAAAACTACTGCGTCGGAGTTGAAAGGGAGATGTCGACAGTGAGAAGGAGAGTGAGCGGTGGTGGAGTGGCGGCGATAGCAGTGGAGTGGCAGCGACGGCGGTGGAGTCGTGGCAGTGGACTGTGGAGACTATCTTCTCATCTTCTCTCTCTCTCTCTCTCTCTCTCTCTCTCTCTCTCTCTCTCTCTCTCCCCCTCATTTCTTCTCCATTTCCTCTCATTCTTCTTTTCTATTTTGTCTCCCGCACGTAGGGGTGGGCATTCGGTCGGTCGGTTCGGTTTTGGACAAAATCGTCAGCTGAACCGATGTGATCGGTTCTTGCACTACTAGAACCGTCAATCGACCGTTATTGTCGATTTTCGATCGGTTCAGTTGGTATCGATTGTCGGTCGGTTGGCGGTCGGTTCGGTCGGTTGGGCCATTTTCAAATTGAGCCTCATTCTATTAAATTTAATTTATATTGGACCTATTTTGAAAACACCACCTATTGGGTCAGCTTAATATAAAAGCATGGAAGAAACTAAGGCACTAATAAACCACTCAAATTGGGCCTGAGTAATATGTCTAGTGTCAATTTATACATTAATTTAGGCTTATTTTTTGGACAACACCTGCAGAATTGCAATTTGCAAACATAAAACAATAACACCAAACATCACAACAAGTAATATGTCTAGTATCTAACACATGTCCAGCAGTCTAGATACTAGAAACACCATTGCAAAATAACAAAACATAATAGAAAGTTAGAAACATGTTCAATAGTCAGTACTTCACACCAAATCAACTAAGTAATCAACAACAAACTACATAGAAAAAAGTAGCCACTGGCACTAAGCATGCTTGATAAATCATCCATGACACTTGCTACTTCCACAATTGGCATGAACTATTTTCCACTTGATTCCGCATCCTCAAATTCTACCAAAAAAAATTTATCAAAATATTAGTAAACGAGAAAAAAAATGTACAAGATATATTAGTAAACTTATAAATTTAGATTACCTGCATCATAACAATTATCAAATTCTTCAACCGCCTCCAACAACCGCGATATAGAAATTGGGTGGTTAGCTTGAAGCCAATTTTGTCCACATACAAGGGTTTGTACCATGTTGGGAGAGAGTGAGCTACGAAACGGATCAAGGATGCGGCCTCCTGTACTAAATGCCGACTCAGAAGCAACGGTAGAAACGGGTACCGCCAACACATCCCTTGCCACTTCCCCTAAAACTTGATACCTATGAATATTAACCTTCCACCAACCCAATATATCAAAATTCTTATCATTTGCACCTTCACGAGATTCGGCTAGGTACTTCTCCACCTCATTTTTACATTCTTTAGATTGTTGAGCATCCAAATACATCTTATAACGGGAAGCAATAATTGTGTGGGGATCATCACAATCCTCATCAATTTCCATGGATGGTTCCTCGCTCCCACTTGCTACTTGCACATTTGTTAAGTGAGAAGAAGCATAACATTCATACAAACGTGTGATTGCTCCCTTCACTTTACCAATCATATTACTAGCCACTTTCTCATTTTCACTCCCATACATCTCATGGAAACACCATTACAAATAAGATAACTTCTTTCTTGGATCAAGTAAAACGGAAACATACAAAAGAAGGTTAATTTTATCCCCACTTCCCCAATACTTGTCAAACTTTGCTTTCATGTTTTTTGCCATTGTAGAACACAAATCATCGGGACTTTTACTCAATTGATCTATTTTACTTTTAATTACAAAAATTTCATCAAATAAAGTATTGGAAGTTACATACAAAGTACCCGAAAACCGCTTGGTTTCCAAATAAAAAAGTTTCAAAAACTTCACAAAAGTCCTACATTTTTCCCAATCTTCTTCATTCGGAGGGTCACCATTCTCACTAGCATCTTGCATAATGAAGTAGTCCTTATATTTTGGGTCCTCAAAAGCCATGCTATCAAATGACTTCTCAAATTTTTGAGCACGTTCGAACATTAGATAGGTGGAGTTCCACCTTGTAGGGACATCCAAGCATACAAGACCTTTTCCCCCATCCCCAAGTTGTAACTTCTCAACACAATTCTTGAAAAAAACAAATCTATGTGGTGAGGATTTGACATACCTCACCGCATCTCGGACTTTAACAATCGAGGTATCAAGTTCTTTCAACCCATCACATACAATCAAATTTAAGATATGAGCACAACATCTCATGTGTAAAAATTCATGTCCTAAGATGGTCCCCTTCCAATATTTAGTTACCCCTTGCAAGAATCTAATGGTTGAAGTATTTGAACTAGCATTATCTACAGTCAAAGTAAATATGCTATCAATGTTCCACTCTAGTAGACATGTCTCAGTCTTTTTCCCAATTGTCTCTCCCCTATGGTCATCTACTTGACAAAAATTCAAGATCCTTTTTTGCAACTTCCAATTATCATCAATAAAATGACAAGTAAGACACATATAATTAAGATTTTGGTTCAAAGTCCATGTGTCTGTGGTAAGGCAAACCCTACGGCCTTTCAAGGCATCCTTTAACTTAACCATCTCAGCCTTGTATATTTTAACAATATCCCTTGCCACTGTATAACGTGATGGTATGATCTTGAACTTAGGTTGCAATACAGTAGAATAATTTCTAAAACCTTGATTTTCTACAAATCGGAAGGGCAACTCATCAACAACGATCATTTGGGCAAGAGCTTTTCTTGCAGCCTCCACAGAAAAGCTCGTTGCCACAAGTTGAACCCCCTCTTCTCCATCTTTTTTGGATTGAAAAGAGAGGGTTTGTTGTCCCCCTTCCAATTTTCGATCATACTTCGGGCAATTGGACAAATGTGCAATCAAATTTGTTGTCCCATTAAGTTTAGGATCCGAAAAGTACTTCTTTCCACAATAATTACAAACAGCCTTTTGTGTACCATCCTCTTCAATTCTTTTAAAATGATCCCACGCAATGGATCGTTTTCTACCACTAGTTCTTTTAGTTTCAGATTTTGGTTGAGTAACTTGAGTTACCTTGACCTTCCTAGTCCTCTTAGACTTAGGTGGAAGTGGAGGTTTAGAGGTGCCAGTTGCAGCCCCATCGTGAGATTTTTGGGAGGCAGCAGCATCATCTCCAACGTCAACAATCTCCACATCACTAGGACCAACTGTGTCGTCCACCATTGCACCTGTACAACAACATCAACAATAACAAAGAACAATAATTTTATCAAATTGAAAGATCGACTACAGTGACATTTTGTTTGAAACTTCAAATGAAAGTAAGTTAAGTAACAACTTGATTCTCTAAGCAAGTAAAGCATTACTGTTGACATGGTTACACGAGGCAAAAAAAAAAAAAAGAATTAATGTTGACATGATGAGGCAAAAAAAAAAAAAATCATAGAACTCTTAAAAAAAATAAATAAATAAATTTACACCATTAACAACTTGATTTTCTAGGGTAAAAAATGAGGCAAAAAAAACAATCACAACATAAACAAATACATGAGGCAAAAAAAAAAATAACAATCATTGTTATAATAGACTATTATTTATATATATATGATGGGTATATAGGCTGGCCTTTTACTAGATTTTGCTTGGAAAGATAAGAGCTCAATATTGATTCCTTAATTGAAGGTTTAATTGAAATAGAAGTCACTTCTATGTTGAAGGTGTGATTGTAGTTCGTCAATTGGATGTTTGATTTCATTGTTATAATAGACTATTTTCACCGATGAGCACTATTTCTGTATATTATTATCTATGTTGTCCAAATTCTAATGAGCTAAATAGGCTAATGGATCTAATAGAACACAGGTCATATCACCAATTGCTATTATAATTGTAATATACCAAATGGATATATAAATACACAAACTTTTATATATAGGCTATTTACATCATGGCCATGGAGATCTGTTTTTGATTGTTTTCCATATTCCTCATGTTGGCAAGTGACCGGGCATTCTCGCAAACCCCACTACGTGTTGAAGCCTATAAATAAAATAATAGATGTGAAGAGGCAACCCATTATTGAAAAAGGAAAAGAAAGGATAAGAATAAGGGAAATAATTTTCCTACTGTTTTTTCTTTGTGTTATCTTTCATCTTTGAAATATATTTAGAAACAAAAAATTTTTGGCATACAATAACTTATATACAAATCTGAGAACTCTTAAATTCTTAATAATGTACACCATTAAAAAACGATCATCATCATCAGTCATCACTAATTAATAGTTTCTTTGCTTAAATCTCATTGATTGTCATGAGAGAGTGAAAGGGAAAGAGAAAGAGAGAAAGAAGAGAAACTAAGAAACATACCGTATGTCCCGATGTCCGTAATCCGTATGAACTGTGCGATCTCAGATCTGAGACTGAGAGAGTGAAAGGGAAAGTGAGGAAGAGAGGTCAGAGACTCAGAGGTGCACCGATGGTGATTGATGGGTGTCAATGGTGGAGGAAGATGGACGATTAGGGAGGACTAGAGAGAGAGAGAGAGAGAGCAGAGAACCAGAGAAAAACGTTGGGAGGCAGCTGGAGGGATGTATATATATCTTATACAATATAATATATTAAAAGTACACTGCTATGCAAAGTATCGGTCGGTTCGGTTACATCGGTTTTACAACTATGCAAACCGAGAACCGACCGTGAAACCGAAAAATTCATAAAAGTTCAACCAAAACCGACCGCAGACCGACAATAAACCGACTATTATACATCGGTTCGGTCGGTTTGCGGTCGGTTCAGCGGTTCAATTCGGTTTTTGCCCACCCCTACCCGTACATCTCTTCTCTGCTTTTTCTTTTTTTTCTTTTTCTTTTCTATATTAAATTTAAATTTTGGTTAAAAGTTGTAGCGAAATTTTTCCGTTACTAATTTTTCTTTTTCCGTTACAAAAATCGGTAAGCAAATACGCATAAAATACTAACATGCATTTACGATTTCTAACAAAAATTTACCGTTACAGATTGGTAACAGTAAATTTCCGTTAGAAATCTTAGAATGTGTCTGTTCGAATTTTAGCTCTTTGGTGTAGTGTCATCTTTTATAGATTTATCAATGATTACTCAAGCCATACTCTCACAAATTGTTGAACATTTATATTCTAACTTATTTTTAGAATAAAGGCTTACAATCCTGCCTCTTACTCATCACTCAAGGGTTGGACATTAAAGGCTTCCAATCCTGCTTTATTGGACATTAAATGCTTACAATCCCACATCCACCATGAATGCACTCCCTTGCACTCTCTACACACATCTTCCCCATCACCCCGTTCAAGATGCTCTTCTTCTTCACTATAGCTCCTATTTATATAGGCTACCTTTCCAAATCCTAGTTAAGATTAAATTACCCACATATGGTAATACTTGTCTACTAAGAAACTTCCCTTGCAAGTATTCCTACATAATTAGGAAAGCTTTCACCATTAGAAAACCAATCAATTTTGGAAACTATCACAATCGACTCTCTAATTCAGGTTAGAAAACTCCAATTCTCGCACATAACAATGTGTTTGCTCAGACGGTCAACCTAGCAAGTCTCCAAATGCACACAACCTCGCCCGAGTAGCTAGCTTGATTGGGGTTCACTCGAGCAACATTCCAGTATTGAGAAATTTTTCTCAATTTCCAACAAACTTCACAATGGGCTCAATTTCTCAAATCTTCACCTTATTGAGCTGCAATCCACAACTTCACCATCTTCTGTGTCTTCTCAAGGTTGAAATTCTTGTACCATCAATCTCTTTTTTCACCTTCTATGCATCTCACAAGAACTATTTCGCTACACGCCTAGCTTTATAGGTGTCTAACATCCATATGATTACAACCAATGGGTTTAATATTAGCTGGCATATCTACAAATTTCTATACCTAATTAGAGTCCATAAACTCTATCTCAGCCTTCATTGCTTTAACCCATTGACCCGAATCAACATCGTCCATTGCCTTCTCATATGTGGAAGGATTAGATTCAAAGTCCACGAAGACAACTTCAAAAACTTCTCCTAAGAACATGTATCTGTCAGGCTGGCTGACTATCCTCCCACTACGATAAGGTGTCAGTTCAAAAATATGTGAAGATGTAGTATTTTCTTGTTCTTGATTGACAATATATAACTGTTGAGGAATTAGAGGGCTTTCTCGTTACTTCCTCCAAAACTATTCTTTCTCTGGGTTGATGGTTTATGATATAATAATCTTTCAAGAAAACTATTTTCGTGATAATGAACATCTTCTGTTCTCTCAGATTATAAAAATACCATCCATAGGTGTCCTTTGGATAACCTATGATGTAGCATACTTCGGATCGTGTCTCGAACTTTCTTATCTTTCCCTTCAGCACATGTGTAGGACACCTCCATATACAAAAATGTTGCAAAGTGGGCTTGCGCCCACTCCACAACTCCTGAGGAGTCTTAGGGACATATTTGCTTGGAACATGATTTAGTACGTACGATGCGGTTTCCAAAGAGTATCCCCAAAGGAATAATGGCAACTCTAGATAACTCATCATCGACCTAGTCATGTGTAAAAGAGTCCAGCTCCTTCTCTCTGCCACACTGTTCTGCCGAGACGTACCCGGTGCAATCAACTGTGACAAGACTCCATCCTGTACTAGATGATCAATAAACTCATAAGAGAGACATTCGCCACCTCGATCTGATCGAATGACTTTGATGTGTTTATCCAATTGCTTTTCCACCTCGACCCGAAACTCTTTGAACTTTTCAAAAGCTTCAGACTTTTGTTGAATAAGATAAGTATAACCATATCTAGAGTGTTCATTAGTAAATGTGATGAAATACTAGTGCTCTAATGTTTATTGGTCCACATACATCAGTATGTACTAATTCCAACAAGTCATTTGAGCTATAGCCCTTTGCGGGAAAGGACCTTTTGGTCATTTTCCCTTCTGTACAAGATTCACATCGGCATTGGTTCAAGAACCAAAGTGTCAAAGATCCCATCTTTAATCATTTTGTTAACCCTATTTAGATTGAGATGACCTAGCCTCATATGCCAAAATCTTGTTGGATTAGAAGAAAGTTCCTTTCTTTTAGATGGTAAATTAACCATTGAATTATTAAGTTCCATGTTAGGTTCTTTAGAAATAATGGGAGCAATCACATACAAGTAATTTAATTTCATACTAGAACATATAAAATAACTATTTCTTTTAATAACCACTTTACCTCCAAAAGAAACATAATAGGCATTATTTGATAATTTTAAAATTGAAATTAAATTACGTCTCATACTTGGAACGTAAAGTACATCTGGAAAAACTGAAGACATTTTATTCTGGAATTCTAAAACTACAACTCCTACTATAACCGCTAAAATAGTTGCATAAAGCCTAAAGTCAGCTTGATCTCCCTATCACTGCACCTCCTGGTTGATTTGAACCCCTGCAATGAATTGCAAACATGGTTAGTCGTACCAAAATCAATGCACAAAGTATTTGAAGTATCTTTCGTAAAACTTACTTCAATAACTTGTGATTCAATCATACTTGCAACTTTGGTAGCTAAGTATTCTGGACAGTTCGTTTTCCAGTGGCCTGGTTCCTCGTATTCGAAACATTTTCCTTTGCCCTTTCTACATGACTTACCCTTTTCTTTAGCCTTTGAATTCCTAATCTTTGGGATAGATCCAACCTTGGACCCTTAGCGCCCGACTTCTTTTCTTTCCTTTCTTACCCTTTTGGGAAGATCCGGAAGAAGAAGCCCTCTTAATGTTTAGAACGTTGCCCCTATGTTTGATCACCCCCTCAGCTACCTATATAGAGCTTATCAATTTGCTCATGGAAAAATCCATTTGGTTTATGTTATAATTATGTTTGAATTGAGCAAATGATGAAGACAAGGAGTTGAGGATCATATTAACCTGAGTCTGTGCATCAATGTTGGCACCTAGAGTCTCGAGTTCATTTAAAAGTGCTATCATTTTTCAAACATGCTCTCTAACTGGAGTTCCTTCCAGCATTTTAACACTTATGATCTGTTGTATGGCGATCTGCTTAGCAGATTCCAAAACATTTTTTTGAGGCTAGTCATGGTAGCACTAATAGAATTGTTTGTTTGGAATTGATGTTGCAACACACCAGCCATAGAGGCAAGCATATAGCAATGAGGAATTCCATTCGACTTCTTTCACTTGTCATAGGTTTGTTAAGCAACTGTCGCAGCATTAGTAGTCGGCTCCTCAGGATAGGGTTCGGTATAAACATATATGTGATCTTCTACAGTTAAGATAATGTATAGGTTTCTTTTCCATTCAGTGAAATCACTTCCAATTGGCTTATTCTGAGTGAGAATTGTGGCAAGGTACTAAATGCAGACATATTTAATCTAAAAAATAAATAAGACAAATATAAATATGGATATCAAAGATTTGACAATATATAAAATAGAAGAATCCTTTAAAACTTTTATTTTATAAATAAAGTCGTCAGAATATGAAAATAATAAAACGATGAACGTTGTCATTTTATCTGTTGATTGGGAATCCCATCATAACTTATTCGCTATGCAATTCTTGCAAAACAAGTTATGGCTCCTAACAATTTGGTCTCTAAGTTTTTGGATAATGCTCCGAGTGAAGTCCCTTATCCATAGCTTAGCTAGTGTTCATCATTGACTAGAGTCCAATGGCAACTGCCTCAAGTAGTGCCTTCAAGTGTCAGTCACCCTCTAAAACACGTCTCATTGATTCTATGCAAAGGAAATTTATATCTAGTAACCAATGAATGTGATACCCTCTGATGGAATGATCATCCATAAATGAATGACACGGAGTATTGCTTTCATCTTACAATGAATTTGTTAATAGAAGATCGTGGGAGTTATATAAAAATATAAATCCCTCCCTCACTAGATTTTTGAAACATAAGGATTTTGAATTTCAAAATTGCTTTTCCACATTACTCATAAATATCTAATATTGACTAATGTGTCAAAATGGGGTTTTCATTTTATTTTAAAAACAGTTAATTTTCATTAACCATGCAAGCAATATATCAATCATATAATAAACAAGCACCCCAAAACCGTAAAATAAAATAAGACAAGACACATATTTGTGGTTTATCTCTCATGGTTCTATCTTATATAGATCCATCTTCTTGGTTTTGCTCCAAGCTCCATCTTCATGGTGATTGGACTTCATCTTCATCTTCATAAAAAACTCCTATTATATTTATTACATCAATTTCCTATACCTCTTTCGAGGTTTACAATTGATCTAAGAAAAGAATAAAACAAAGGCTAGGGAAACCATTGTGACTTTCATATTCGCAGGATTGAAGTCACAATGCCCTTTACATTGCATTGATAAAACCAAAACTTTAAATAAAAATTAAAAACATGAAATCGTACATTTCCATGAGAGATAAGGCACTCCTAAAAAGAGATCAACTACACATATCAGTGCAAATAGCAACATAGTATAACTATTGGAACCCCTAACCAATTCACATTTTTCATAAACACTTCATGAAGTAATTAGTCCTTTAAAAATAGCATATTGTGTTCTCTATCCCTATCCAATCGATTGAACCCATGTCAACTGATTGAACCCCATCCAATCGATTAGAACAAAAAAGTCAGAAATAGATTAAAATTTTCCAGAATAGTTTAAAACGTTAAGTACAAATATTTTTCAAACATATAACACTATGAGAACACATGGCAGAGAAAAACCTTCCAATCAATTGGTCCCATCCAATCAATTGAACCTCCTTTTCTGTCCAATTTTAGACAGATTTGTTTCCTACTACGAAACTGCTATAGAAACAAATCTGTGTCAATGTAGTTTCAGAAAATTACTAAAAACAACATATAAATCAAAACTAGGGTTCTAAATCGCATCATTAGATTCAAATACTGGCTCTAACACTAATTGTTGGAATTTAGGTTTCAAAAGCTTAAATTTTCATGCATCGGAAGATAAAGTTCAAAAGTTTGTCACTATATTTGAGATCTACTTCTTATTGAATTGATTGATGCGTAAAAGAGAGAAAATACCTTTCTAGTCTTGAACCCAAATATGAAAGTCTTCTCTTTGAATGTCTAGCAGCTTTCTCCTAGCAAGTCTTCATTTATATGTCTCTTTGAATGCTTCCCAAAAGGCTAGGGTTTGTGGTAACCCTAATAAAAAGATGAGGAAGGTTTCCATCTTCTTCTCAATGATTGTCACCAAAGGCTCGGCTTCTGCCCACTTACTAAAATAGTCCACGGCAATGACAACAAACTTGACTTGTCCTTTCCCCATCGGGAGGGGACCAATAATATAGATGCCCCACTGAGAGAACAGTCAGGGGCTAAGTACTGGTGCCTGGGGCTCTCCCGGGCGGTTGATCATGGGGGAGTATCTTTGGCATTTGTCGCATTATTTGACATATTCCTGTGAATCCTGGGCCATTATTGGCCAATAACAGTCTTGTAGCAGGGCTTTTCGGGAGAGTGCCAAACCTCCTATATGGCTTCCACACACACCTTCATGGATTTCATGCAATATTGCTTGGACCTGTATAGGGTGTACACAACGGAGATACGGGATAGAGAACCCCTTTTTGTAGAAGACACCATCAACAAGGTGGTACCTCGCCGCCCGACACTTTACCCGATGGGCTTTTACCTTCTGGTCCGGTAAAGTACCAGTTGTGAGAAAAGTTGTGATCGAATCCATCTAGCTAGGGCCCAAGGCAACTGGTTTGACCTCTATGCCTTCCAAGTTCACCACACTTGGCTCGGGTAAGTATTCTATCCTTATCCCGAGCAAGTTTGACTCGAAGGATGAGGCCAGGTGGGCTAATCAATCGGCTCTCGTATTATCTTCCCTTAGGATCTGTGTGATGGAGAAGCCCTCGAGTGTCTTTGAGACTGTTCAAACAAGGGCCAAGTAAGTTATCATGTTGTCTTCCTGAGCTTCATACTCCTGGGTAACTTGATTGACTATGAGTTGGGAGTCACTATACACCTGGACTTGCTGCGCACCCATCGAGGTAGCCAACTGTAATCAACCAGTAGGGCCTCGTACTCGGCCTCATGTTAGAGGCCCGAAACCCAAATCATAATGCATACTCTAACTGGATCCCGTCAGGTGTGGTCAGGATGATCCCTACCCCACTGTCTTGCTTGTTGGATGATTCATCAACATATAGTACCCAGGTCGGGGTGTTGGGTATAAATCGAACCATAGGATCGGCGGGTCAAGCTCTTTGAGTGCCTCTTCTGGGTATGTAAACTCCACTAGGAAATCTTCCATGGTTTGTCCTTTGATAGCCGTTCGGGGTCGATAAACAACCTCAAACTTTTCTAGCTCTAGTGCTCATTTAACGAGCCTTCCGAATGTCTCGGGCCTGTTTAAGATTTAGCGGAGTGGCTGATTTATAAGAACCACAATGACGTGGGCCTCGAAGTATGGGTGAAGTCTCCGAACGAAAGTAATGAGGGCGAAGGCAAGCTTCTCGATGTGGGAGTATCTGCTTTCGGCGCCCTGGAGCGCCGATTGGTATAATAAACTGGGAATTATATCATGTGCTCTTCTCTAATATGCGCTGAGCTTATCGCAGAGAGCAATACCGTCAAATACAAGAATAATTCCTCCCCAGGTACTAGTGTTGAGAGCACAGAGGGTGACGCCAGGTACTTCTTGAGTTCCTGGAAGGCCTCCTCGCACTGCTCTAACCACTAAAAGGCCTTACGAAGGATCTTGAAAAATGGTAGGCATCAGTCGGTAGCTCGGGAGACGAATCTGTTCAATGCGGCTACCAATCCAGCTAGGCTCTAGGTTTCTTTGGTTGACCTCGGTGATCGCATATTGATGATGGCTTGAATCTTCTCGGGGTTTGCTTCAATTTCCCGTCTACTGACTAGGTACCTTAGAAACTTCCTAGACGAGACGCCAAATGTGCACTTGGCCGGGTTCAACCTCATCCTGAACTTTCTCAAGATGCTGAAGGCCCTAGCCAGGTGCTCGAGATGGTTGAACTCGTCCCAGATTTTGACCAAGAGATCATCAACGTATACTTCTATTAAACTTTTGATCAGATCTTTGAATATGTTGTTGACTAGGCGTTGATACGTTACCCCGACATTTTTAAGGCCAAAAGGCATCACTTTATAGCAGTACGTGCCTTGGTCCATGATGAATGCGGTATTCTCCTCGTCCCCGGGATACATGGTGATCTGGTTATACCCGGAATAGGCATCCATAAACGAAAGGAGCAAATGGCCCGCTGTTGAATCTACAAGGAGGTCTATCCTGGGCATTGGATAGCAATCCTTGGGGAAGGCCTTGTTCAGATCGGTGAAATCTACACACATTTTCCACTTTTTGTTGCTTTTCTTGACTAGTACGACATTCACCAACCAGTCGGGATAGTGGACCTCTCTAATGGTGTTCGCCTTTAAGAGCTTTTCAATCTCCTCACGCACTACTGCTTATCTTTCTAGAGCCATGCCCCATCTTTTCTGCTTGACCGGTCGAGAGTCTGAGTCGATGATATATGACCCAGGGGTCAATCCTAGGCATGTCTTCATAACTCTAAGCGAAGATGTCCTGACTCTGTTGCAAGAACTGGATCAACTTCTTCTTGAGGCCCAGTTACAAATTGGTCCCGATGCTGACGAACCGATCAGGATATAGAGGGTCTAGCACTGCTCGCTCTAGTTCTTCCGCGGGGCCTATTCCATCACTTTTGTCCCTCAGATCCATCTCCTGGACACTCAATGTTTCTCTAATGGCTTCTCGGCATAAAGAGCTAACGTAATAGCTCTGGGCAGTTGCTTGATTCCCTCGTGGACTCCCAGGACCGTTAGGGGCCAGAAACTTGACCACCAGATTATACGTTGACACAACTGCCCTGGCCTTATTGAGCGTTGGTCTCCCCAAGATGACATTGTAGGCTGATGGGGCCTCTACCACTATGAAGTTTGCTTGATTGTCCTGAGCTGTTGGGTGCTTGATACATTAAAACCTACCAGGGAAGTGGCTATAGGCCGGAGCCGATCCCTTGATATTCCAAACTGGTCGAACGCTGGAATAAATAGAATGTCAGAGGAGTTGACCGTGTCTACTAACACCCTTTAAACCACATAATTTGCTATAGAGAGCATCACCATTAGTGGATCATCATGAGGACAGTGCAGGTCCTCTACATCTTCGGTCGAAAAGGTCAGCACATCAGTCGGTAGGGAGTTGGTGGATTGGACGTGCCCGACATCCAACCGGGATGCCTGGGTATGCCTCTTCTTGGCCGACTATGAATCCCTCCACCCGAAGTTCCTCCAGAGATCACGTTGATTTACTCGAGGGGTTGTGGCAACTCGGGCACTCGGGCATCTTACTGAGGTTGCCTATTTGCTGTGATAAACTCGGTGAGGTGACCCTGTTCATTCAACTTCTCGATGGCGATCTTAAGCATGAAACAGTCCTTCGTGTCGTGGTCATGGTCTTTATGGTACCGGTAGAATTTGTCCCAATTTCTCTTCCCGGGCAGGCTTTTCAGCTTTGTTGGTTGTTAGAGCAGCCTTTGGGTCTCCGCAGCGGCCATGACCTTGTGGATAGGTCGGGAAATTGGAGTAAAGGTGATTGGGGCCTGATCTCGACCACCTCTCTGCTAATCCTACTTCAGCTTCTTTTCCGGGCCCTTCTCGGAGGCCTCGTGCTTGCGCTTAGATCCTGGGGACGCATCTCCTGCGAAGCTGGTGCGCTTGGCCTTGAAGAATTCCTCTGTATCGATATACTTCCTGACCCTCTCCGAGAGTTTCACTAGGGTTGACGGTCAGTCGCGATGGAACGACGTGCAACTTAGAAGGCCATAATAGCATCTATTTTATCTAGGTAGTAGATTTGGAGCCTCTGCTAATTAAAACGATTGATGTAATCTTTTAGGGATTCCCCCTTGAGCCGCTTGATGGTCAGCAGCTGGGTATCTGGTTGTGATCGGTCCTACATTGCCACAACCAGGCTGATGAAGAGTTTGCTAAACGTCTTGAAGTCATCGACCGTTCGGGGTTTAAGAGCATGGAACCACTGTATGGCTAGCCCTTTGAGGGTGCTTGGAAAGGCTAGACATAGTAGTTCGTCAATGGTAGTGACCAACACTATCTGGGCCTTATAAGACTGGACATGGTCCATCGGGCTTCCCGAACCGTCGTAGGAGTCAAGATGTGGTGATTTGAATTTCTGCAGAATGGGGAACCCTGTGACCCGGACGATAAAGGGAGACTCGGTCTTAGTGTTGGAGTGATCATGGCGCGGCTTGCGGCTCAGCTGCTCGATTTGCTTCTGCAGATCCTCAATCTGGGCCTTGATGTCCTTTTGACCGGTCTTATTTTCTATATCTGAGTGGTGTGCTGGGTCAGATGAGGAGGTTTCTTCCTCAAAGTGCATGGTCCTTGGGATAAAACCCAGCTCTGGCTCTGGGTAATTGTGTGCCTGAGATCCCGGCGGCCCCTGGCCGGGGGATCTCCGACCGAATCCATGGTGGTTTGCCTTTGTCCTTCCCCCATGGCAGCGCGTCTGCTGTTGATGATTTCCCGGGCGTCCCCTGTTCGGTGATTGGTGGCCTGGGCATATAACCGGCTCCATTCGGGAGCCCTGCTATGCTCATCGTTCCCGAGCCGCTCAAACGACAGTGGGGATATTGGATTGGTGTAGGCACGCCTTCGAACCTGTACGGGCTCAGTGTTGTGTGTGCTCTTCCCAGGCTGATCACTGACTTAAGATGGCTTGTCGTATCAGGCCAGCAGTGCTTTGATCTACTGCTGAGTTTGTTGCTGGCCTTCCAAGAATTGTGCGAGAGCCTCAGTGACCTACTCAGAGGTCATAGAAGCGGCTGGTCGCCCGACTTGTGAGTTCGCCGGTCTTGTTGGAGCAGTGGTGTTCTTACCCTTCTTCGGAGGCATGCTGATCAGTCAAAGATTTATTTTTGGAAAAAGCTGTCGCTTCCCACAGACGGCGCCAAACTAATGATGCCAAAATCTGGGTGAGAGTGATTTAGAGAGGGAGGAAGGAACACAGATAATTTGTGTGTAGTTCGGCCCTATTAATGAGATAACCTACGTCCATGTGTACATTTGTGAGCTTCTCTAATAGATCACCGGCAGCTGTTGGTAAGCCAACAAGGTGGGCGACACTACTTGAAATCGACCGGGTATATGCGTAATAGTGATGTAATTTACTATTCTCTAGGTTAAGAATGCAACGACCCCTTTGGTAGGGGGTGAGGGCCCTCTTTTATAGGTGCAAGAGGCCACTTGTACGAGGTAAGTTCACAGATTAGGAAGCCCAATCTTATTACAACTGATTTTCATGATTTAAGAAGAGTTTCCTAAGTGGTTTAGGAAACTACTTACTCTTCCCATTAGTCCTTCAGCTAGGATAGGAAACTAATTGGATGCTTGCTGGCAAGCAGTCACACCTTCTTGGTGTGCCTCCACGTGGGGACAGTCTGGAACGAATGCCCGAGCTGTGGACTGAATAGGGCAGTTATGCATAAGTGCCCGGGAGGGTTACATAGTTGGCCCAGATTCAAGATGACTTGGCTTCTGTTTGCGGAGGTGGCGAGGCTTGACTTTGACTTGATATTTTTGTACATATCAAGTATATCCATTCATGTTAGATTACTAAACTCTTCAATTGGTCCTGTACATTGTTCTCACCTTTAATTTGAAAGAAATTCTTTTTTGCTCACCAACAAAATTTATTATTTGAAAGCAATTCTTATGTAGTGTCTTTTCTATAATTCCAATTCATGGTGGATTAATCAAATTTTGCATATGACTTGGTAGAATTTTGAAGAAAAAATAGGAATTAACAAGATTGCCTTTTTAGTAGGTGAGGAATTAATGTTAATGAACTACATGGATTTTTTGTATGGATAAAACCTGTATGTAAAAGTGGGTCTTCACTCTTCAAAGGGCATTTGAGTATGAAAATTGCAGCAGGTCCAAGTATACTTAGGCTTAGTTTGGCCCCCACGTGGCTTTTTAAAAGGAGTTTATGAAATTTGTTACTAAGTTGTTTGATAATTTTATAAAAGTGACACACTACAAAAGATATCATGAAACCAAAAAGCATCCTTGAGCTTTTAAAAGCTCCATTCTAGAGCCTCTAAAAGCTCCCCCCAAAAATGCCCTAAGTTCAATTTTTGTAAAGCTCATAACTAGTTACCAAATGAATTAATATAAAATTGTGCTTTAAAAACGGAGAAGCACCAAAATGGGGGCCAAACAGCCTTACTAATTATTAACTCAGTTGATATGTGCTTTTCCAATTATTGTACGTACATGGAATGTCGTCTCTGACATAGTTAGTTATGGACTCTTCTTTTATTTTTATTTTCCTCCATGTAAATTTTTTTTGAGCTACATTTTCTTTTTGTCGAATGTGTTTGTTCAACCCAATTTTAATACAAGGTTTACTTGCCTTATTTGAATGCAAGTCATGTGAAGCTACATTGTCCGCATTTGCAAATTATGCAACTCAGTAAATTATATCGAAAGCTGAAGTTAACTTGGAATACTGTTCAATATTGCCAAGTTACACAGCGAAACTGCGACTTTTACTTTTTATTTTGGGGTGGGTTGGGGGATGTTGTTAGAAATTGGGGTTGGTTGTTAGATTACACTTCTTGTTGACTCAAAACCCCTTAAATCAGTTTTTAATTTGGCTTTGTTCTCATAATTCAGCTTAACTGCTACTAGTAAGTATGACCGCAAAACTGATCACAAGCTTGCGGCCCCAACCTTCTTGTATCTGCTTAAGGTACCTAACTATAGTGCTGGATTGACAACTTTTTGTATTAATATGTATACGCAGGTCACTTGCTTTTCCAATTTGTCAACTGCAAAATTGGCTAAAAATCCAAACAAAGTGGTGAATAAAAAGAAACCTTCTACTCAGGAAGAGGAGCCATCCAGTAATAATGAACCATTAGAAATAAACACTGAAGCTCCTAAACAAGTAGAGGAAGTTGAGAGAAAGCCCGAAAAGGAGCCCGTTGACCACGAAGTACCTAAATGCCCTTTCCCCGCACCCTATCCTCAGAGGCTTAGGAACCCCAAAAACAAGGCAAAGAATCAGGAGTTCTTAGAACTGTTCAAATAATTCAAAATCAATCTTCCTCTCCTTGATGCAATCAAACAAGTGCCGGCCTATGCTAAGTACCTTAAAGAATTATGCACGGTCAAGAGGATGCAAAGTGTGAAGAAACACGCTTATGTGGCTTGCCAAGCAAGCGTAATCATCCAAAACGAATTGCCTCCAAAACTCAAAGACCCCGATACCCCAACTGTCTCGTGCCAAATTGGAAATCAAAGAATAGACAACGCCCTCCTTGATCTCGGAGCAAGCGTGAGCCTACTGCCATACTTAGTTTATAAACATCAAGGGTTGGGTGAACTCAAACCTACCCGGGTTGCGTTACAACTGGTAGACAGGTCCGTCAAATACCCTAGAGGAATACTGGAGGACGTTCTAGTACAAATAGACTCCTTTGTCTTCCCGGTTGATTTTGTAATTTTGGACACCGAACCTGTGTCGAATCCATGCTCACAAATCCCGGTGATTTTTAGACGTCCATTCCTCAACGCCATAGATGCCACAATAAAAATAAGAAGTGGCATTATGACCATTGTATTCGGGAATATGACTTTGAATGTCAAAATCTTCTCAAATCCCCGACCTAAAGAATACGATGACGAAGAGGAGGTCAACTACGTTGAAATGGTCATCGAAGATGAGGTAGATTTCGTTGATTATAAAGATCCTTTGGAGATAGTTGTGTCGCGATTTGACAATATCTATCGACCTAAAGATTCTACTCCATTGGATTCTGCTTTAAATCACACTTGCCTCATGATGGATACGCGAGAGGAGGATAGAGCTGAATGTATGTGGGTAACACCATATGAACCCCTACCTCTGAAAACAAAATTAGTTATTCCCTCCAATTTTTAGTTTCACGATCTGGAATTGAAGGAGCTTCCTGAGGAACAAGAGGGTAAATTAATCCAAGAGGGAAAATTAATCCAAATGCTAAAACAACATAAGGGAGCATTAGGATGGACCATTGTCGATCTCAAAGGCATAAGTCCATCCGTGTGTACTCATAAAATATATTTGGAAGAAGATGCTAAACCTTCGCGAGAAATGCAAAGGCGTCTGAATCCCAACATGCAAGAAGTAGTCAAAAAGGAAGTATTAAAATTACTCAATGTTGGGATTATATATCCTATCTCTGACAGCCCATGGGTCAGTCCGACCCAAGTGGTGCCCAAAAAGGCAGGCATAACGGTTATTCCTAATAAAGATGACAAATTAGTACCAACACACGTCCCCACCAGATGGCGAATGTGTATTGATTATCAAAAACTGGATACCGTGACCCGAAAGAACCACTTTCCATTTCCATTCATGGATCAAATGCTAGAACGAATGGCGGGTCATAAGTACTATTGCTTTTTGGACGGATACAGCAGTTATAACCAGATAGAAATTGCTCCTGAAGATTAGGAGAAAACAACTTTCACGTTTCACCTTTCGGGTTATGCAATGCACCTGCTACGTTTCAGCGGTGCATGTTAAGTATCTTTAGCGATATGGTCGAACAAATACTTGAGGTCTTTATGGATGACTTTTCAGTGTTCGGCCATAGCTTTGAAAATTGCTTGGATAATTTGGAACGTGTGTTAGCACGATGCGAGGACAAACACCTAGTACTAAACTGGGAAAAGTATCACTTCATGGTGACCAAGGGAATTGTCCTCGGCCACATTATTTCTGATAAAGTTATCCAAGTCGATAAAGCAAAAATCGATATAATCTCAAACCTACCTGTCCCTCGTACAGTCAAAGACATCCGATCTTTTCTGGGACATGCGGGATTCTATCGTCGCTTTATCAAAAAATTTAGTGCTATCTCCCGACCAATGTGTCAACTGTTGGTTAAAGACATGCCATTCGAATGGATGGAAAACTGTCAAACATCTTTTGACGCACTAAAAGAATACCTTACCTCCGCACCAATAATACATGCACTGACTGTAATAGGCCTTTGGAGTCACTACTCAAGAAATATGGGGTCAACCACAAGATCACTCTAGCCTACCACCCACAAATGAATGGGCAATCAGAGTTGGCTAACCGAGAAATCAAGCACATTCTCGAAAAGACAGTTAGTTTCAATAGAAAGGACTGGGCATATAAATTGACCGACGCTCTTGGGCGTACCGTACTGCCTACAAGACAAGTCTGGGAATGTCCCCATTCAGGCTAGTTTACGGAAAAGCATGTCACCTGCCCATTGAAATCGAGCATAAAGCATATTGGGCGACCCGCTCATTGAACTTTGACATTAAAGAGGGAGGTCATCTTCGAAAACTCCAGTTGGCTGAACTGGAAGAAATGCTTCGAGATGCCTACGACAATGCTAGATTACATAAGGAAAGGTTGAAGGCTCGCCACGATAGGACGATCTTTCGAAAATCATTCGAGCCGGGGCAAAAAGTTATGTTATATGATTCTCGCCTTCACATTTTCCCAGGAAAACTCCGATCTAAGTGGACAGGACCCTTTATAGTCAAATTTGTCATTCCATATGGGGCCGTCAAGTTATTCAATCCTAAGAACGATGAAAGTTTCAAGGTCAATGGCCAAAGGTTAAAACCGTTCTTAGAAGATTTCCAACCAGAGGTCAAGTACATCCAATTGGATGAGCCCGATTATTCCTCGACCTAAAACTCTCAAGTGTGTCTTCACTATGTTGTTGTATTTTTTTTCCTTCACTGCATTTTGCTTTATTTTATTTCATGTGTCTATCTATTTTTGAGTGTGATCTCGATTCTAATCTGCTATTCAATTGTATCTATCTCCTGTAGGCTGTTCAACATGAGAGATGATGATGTCCACTCAATTGGGTCATGGGCTGATTCAGAATATCCTAACCCCCCTTGAACTGCCGATGAGATAGTATTCTGTTTCGCTCCTTATCAAGGGCCAGGGGCAAAAGATGTCGTTGACTTGACCCAAGGGTACATCCCATACAACCATGCTCTCCTCTAGATCAATCCTTTTGAGCACATGGAATTTCCTGAAGAGGAGGGAGAACCAGAGGGGTATGTTGTTTAGGAAGTCGATGATGCTCTGATGGAATAATGGGAGAACAATTCAATGTGGGAACCGTGGGAAGAAGAAGATTTAAAGGATGTGATGCCAGAACGCCATAATACTGTATTCATTTATGTTGATGACTTCCTTGTCATCCAAGTGGTTCCCTACATTTATGTGCACTTGAGTTATTTGTTGTTCCGGCTTCAATGCCCTCTGCCTGCTAGTGCACATGGTTCAATCCTGCCAATAGTGTGAGGTTATTTCTTGGTCACATTTCTTGTTTTGTTTATTCCTTTCCAATAGTTCTTTCGTTCATTTTATTTAATTTCGTCCTTTCTTTTTGTTCTCTTTTGGTTTCCTTTGTCAGGATTATCACTATGAATCAAATGTTACCGCTGCTGTTCCTTCTGCATCAGTTGTTCCATGGATTTGGACCATACATAAGGTCCCCGGGTACTCCGCCGCAAGAGAAAAGTCCGTTGCAAACTTGCACTCCGTTATCGCTGTCTCCATCTGGATCACCTCCTGCATGTGCGATCAAGTCCTTGGAGAGTTCAGACTTGCTCAATGATGCCCTGGCTGCTTTCTGACTGTTCTGGAAAAGGGAATCATCAAGTTTGGACTCCACATTCAAAGCTTTGGCGGAGAAAGAAGTTGTGGAAGAAGATATTTTCATGCTAGAAGAGTAGTGCTTCACTTTAGATGTATACAATCATTTCATCTTTCTTTAATCAATTGAAGTGTAATCCTAGACAAAGCTTCATTAGTTGCAGTTTATTTTATTTGTTTTGCTGATAATAAAGTTTAAATACCATGTTAGGGGCAACAATGTTGCAATATGGATGTTATTCCTAAGTTTTATCTATAAAAATTTGCAATTTTCTATTACGATGATGACTTTTGGCTTACATATCCTGTTAAGAAACTATTTTTATCCAATTTATGTATCTCCAGAATAATCTTGGTTCGTTGGGGGTGCATAGATTTTTAATGTAAAGATATTGTAGAATTTTCAAGTTCGATCAATCGAACTCATTTCGATCGATCGACGTCGTCTCACCCTCGAGCGCTTCAACATTGTTCAATCGATCGACAGTTCTATCGATCGAACTTATCGATCGATCGAGATTAGTATTTAAACGAGGCATCTTTGGTACACTTCATCAGTTTCACTCTTCCTCTCTCTCATTCTCGATCGATTGGCAACAGAGAGAGACTTCAGGCAATTCTTGTCCTCCCTCATCACTCACACCGTTCGAGGAGCCCCTGGCCCCCCTAATCATCATTTTTATCACCATTATCCTCCCCAGTGCACGTATATTCAAGGTAAGGTACATGGAACCCCCTCTCATCCATTTTATTCGAATTTCGGTGGGAGTGCCCCTCATGGGTTTTAAACTATTTAAGTGTTATTTTTGTTTGTTATTGTGTATTTGCGGTCCATTCCCGTTCTCAGCTCTTGCTGCTGTTATTTTGCTGTGTTCGATTGATCGAACTGGGCTCGAGCGATTGAATCCAGCATCTTTTCAGTCGATCGAACTCGGCTCGAGCGATCGAACCTAGTACCTTCTCATTCGATCGAACATTCTTCGATCGATCAAAATGCAGCAGTTTCAGCTTCTTTTCTGTTTTCCCTGTTTTCATGTATTTTCTGTTTGTTTCTTCAATTTTAGGGCTTTCGCGATGAATCCTATCATAGGGTACCATAAGTCCAAGCCACTTGACCTCACTATACCAGATCCCATACCAGATCATGGGCTCAGAAATGAGGAGGAGCGCGTATAGTTTACTAGATACTTTCAGTCCCGGAAGGTGATGATAGAGCGGCCCCTCGAGGCAGTTTGGTTGTCTGCCCCATGGTTTCTCACACGTCTCCGTGCCATGCCTAGTTGGTTCACTATGTTAACGCAATCTAAGTGAATCAACATCACATGGGTACGAGAGGCATGAGCGAGTATGATTAAGGATTCTGCAGCTCCGTTCACTTATAGATCATTCTTCTAGGGTCGCGAGATTATTTTCAGCCCGGCTACCATGGCCACAGCTTTGGGTGTACCAGAGACGCCTGACCACTATTACCCATACATACCTGGTACACCCGAGTCTCTGCCATCTGTCATCATTCAGGAGATCACCGGCGGTGCAATTCAGATCTGGAACGGTATCTCCCTGATTGAGGACCGATTTCTGACCGAGCAGTACCACCTTCTCTACCTGGCGCTCGCCAATTGTATATTGATGACATCTTACCACGAAAAGGTGGTGCCATGGTATGCTCAGGTTTTGTATGCCATAGGGACGGGGCGGAGTGTCTGTCTCCCTCGACTATATATCAATTATTTTGTCCAACCTACGCGGTACATTACCGCTAAGCGTTATTTGAAGGGCGCTTAGCCTATCCATAGGGTGATTGAGCAGGCTGGATTGATACCATTGGCCACTGATACAGAGGGTGCAGCTTCTAGGACACCCACAGAGGTTGAGGAGCTAGATTCTGATGACGAGGTTAATCCTCGTATTGAGGTTGCACAGTTCGAGCTGAGACAGTAGTCTCACGCTCCCGCCCAGGGAGAGTCTTCTTCATCTGTGCCTTTCCCTACTGTTCATGAGTTACTATTAGAGGAGAGAGAGGCCCGGATCAGACTCGAGGCAAGATGGACCGCACGAAGACTCTTCTTAAGGCTATACTGATTCAGATGGGGGTTGACCAATCTTTACATACACCTCCACCACCCACTACTGGTCCTTCATCCTCAACTACTCAGGTTGATCGTTCTGCTCCATCTACATTGGCAACACCATCTATTACTGATCCTCCTTCTTCTGTACCACCTATTGATCCATCTACTCCATCCACATCGACGTCTCTACCGATCATTTCTGAGACTCCTCCACCACTGATCACTACAGCTCCCTCCTCGACCATTCCATCAGTGGCACCGCCTACTACTGAGACACCACTTCCACCACCTCCACTCGCGACTGACACATTATTATCTACACCAGCTGCTCCGACTGCGAGTGACCCGACGATGACTACTATTGTTGTTGAGGGTGGAGATGGGGATGTTCCCGATGTGCTTATTGAGATCTTATCAGACGTCACCGATGATGTATAGATTCTGCTAGATCAGTGTTTGTGGCTGTTAGGTTGTTTTGGTTGGTTGTGGCTGTATTCTTTTCTCTCTCATATTTTTCTTGTGGTTTGGTTAGTTTGGATATGTTGGACTTTTGTTTTTATGGATTTTATAATCACTGTTCTGTTATTTCACTCTATTATATTTCCAGTGATTAGTTTTGTTTATGTATGGATCCCATGCTCTATCTTTCATATTCTATTTGATCTTTCCTGCTTGGAGTTTGTATGCTTTCTATACAGATTGTTACGCTTGCGGTTATTACGATGTTTTATCAGGTGATATCTCTCTACCTATTTTTGAAAATCACCTTCAGCGGACATTGCAATTTTCAGTTGGAGGTGGGCTGTAGATAGATAATCACCTGTGCATATTTATATTTATGCTTAGCAATCTGGATCACTTTATTACACATGTCATACAATCTCGATTAGAAGTTTGAAAAAAAAATTCCAAATTATTAAGTAAGTTTTAAATTAAATTGGTAGAATTATTTGGAATATTCACTTCTATTTAGCTGTTATCAAACAATGACACAACCATTTTATTCTCATCCTTTTATGAATTAAGTTCACGCGTTTTTCTAGTTTCTATAGGATGAATGCATATGTTGATCATTCTTGTATCCAAATTCCATTTGCACATGTTAATAGCTATGCAGAAAACCTACATACGACTTAATATGCCTTTTGTACTTTAAAGAATAAGTAGTGGAAACTAGTTACCCTTAGTGAGCTTTTGAATCCAATCTTCAGTTCTGAGGGAGTTATCACATTAAATTCGAATTGTTTTTCTTGAATAAGGGTATTAAATTCGTAGAATAGTCTCTAATTCTTCATTTTGGCTGCTTAGTAGAGGAGAACGTTCAGGATTTACCAACAAAACTCAATGAACACTTAAGTGTAAAAAAATTAAGAAGTTGAGAAAATGATTTAAGCCATCGTTATTTGCTCCTTACCTTTCCATATACCTGTATCAACATTCCAGAATATGCATTGTTCTCAACCCCATACCTAGTAAATACTGCCAAATCTATTATGAAATCCTAAATCCTTGACCTCAATACACCCCATTGCACATCCAATGAGATTAAATTGTTGAAGTATGTTATGGGGAGGGAGTAGTTGTGGGAGGGGCTACATAAAAGAAAAAAAAGGGAAAGAAGGAGTCCAGGTTACAAAAAAAAAAAAAAACATCTATGAGAATAGAGGATGGTCGGAATGAAGTGAAGAAAAAATTACTACACTCAATCACATGCTAAAGATGTGCAATTTCTTACCCTTTCATTTCTACCCTACTATATAAAATTATACTGAAAAGTCAAAGCCTTAATGATTTTTAACAACTTAGTTTAAACACGAACGTACAATTTGAGTTATCCACGGTATTTTGCTCCTCTAGTAAGTAGTATTCTTTTCTTGAGACTTTGCATTCTAAATGTTTGTCTTTATTGAGTCAGGTGTGAAAGCATTAGTACCCAAACTTTCAATTTATATCAAACCTTTCACACCATGTGCGATCATTATTAACCAAGTTTCTGTGAGATGTTCATTAATTCTTGAGTGTAAAACCATGTGAGAATTGAGTTGAAACTACAAGTTCTGAGAGTATGATAGTCTAAAAAACTCTAAATAAAGTTTGATGTATAGCTATTAATTTCACACACTCACAGATACATGGATGTGATGCATATGTTATTCTTTCTTGGTGACATGAGGAACATGTGTATTTGTTTCATGGTTTGAATGAGGATGATATGCTTTGTAGAGCTAAATTAATAGTTGAATAGAAGAAAGTGTTTACAAGTTATTCTATATCTTTTTTATCTTAAAATCAGAGAATTTTGTGGGTACATTCACTGTAAACCCTCACGAGACAACACTCATCCACTAGGGGGAACCTAGGGGTTTAACGGCTTGTTGCATTTGCTAAATGCAACCGCGATTCCTGCGAAAGTGAGTTAGGTAGTTTCTTTTTATTTAGATTAGATTGCTTTAGTTTTAATTTGTTTTATTGTAATATTAATTTAGCTTGTTTTATTTTCACTTTATTGCTAGGGATTAGCAAATCGCTAGTTGGGGATTGTGACAAGCGGGGGTATTTGTAAAATACAACCGCGCTAAAAGAAGAAAATACACTGAATTAGTTTACAATTCCCTTGTTTATCTGCAATTTGAATTACAATGCTAGTTTTTACACAATATGATTAATTTATGATAAGTGGTATTGTTTTAATGGTTATTTGTGCAGATTACTGTTGTTGTGTGAAGAATTGAATAGGCAAGATAAGAGGAAGTGTTTGGTTTCAATGAAGACAATTCAAACATGAAAAGAGAGTTTCGAGCGATCGAATAGGTCTCGAGCGATCGAGGCTTCGATTGATCGAATGCAGTTCAAGCGCTCGAAGATCCCAGAAGTTCAATCGATCGAGATATGTTCGATCGATCGATCGAACATGGCTTTTATCAGAAATAACGCGCACGCAGCAGAGAGGGAGATATAACCCTAGCCTTAGGTTTTGTATATATAGTTGTATTATATATGTCTTGGAGGACGCCCACTTTCTGTTTTTATCAGTTTTATATAGAGAGTAGAGAGTGTGTCCTTGTTTTTTGTAGGTTTATCAAGATTCCTCATTGTTTTGGCTTCGATTCTTTGGAGTTTAATAATAGTTGAGCATTCCAGGTTACGTTAAATTGTTTTATTTAAATTCTGTCAGTAGTTATCGTAGTTTCATCTGCTAGAATCATAGCTTTGCAAGTTAGGTAATGTTAAATTATTTGTTTTTAGAGATTTCATGTTTAAATCACAATCAAATGACACTTTAATGGATCTTTACGTTAAAAACGCATCTGTGACACTTCAGACCATGTCTGAGTAGTCCCCAGGTTGGAAAATCGCGATGAACTGTGATTTTAAGCCTCTGCCATGCATCAAAATAATTCCTGTGTTCGATCGATCGAACTTTCTCGATCGATCGAGACAAAGATACAGTCAATCGATCGAAGACATTTTGATCGATCAAGAGATGAAGATGTTCAATCGATCGAAAGCGCGTCGATCGATCGAACCCTTTGATTCTTGAGAACATTCAATACAGTATTCCTGGACTTTCTGTTTCACAGATTTGTTATCAAACTGTCCCCAAATGCTCAGTTTATCAAACCAGTCTCTAAACTTGAGGTCCTAAAGTATTTTTCTTTAATATCTTTTGCAAACCACTCTCAATGCTAACACCATTGTGGGTGCGAGTCTTAACTATTGTTTTAAACCACTTTCATATATTTTGAACTTAATTTGGATGATATAGTCCCAGTCATGAAAGGGCTATGGATTCTCTATATTTAGAAAAATACGGAATACTGTAGAAGATGTACTCCAATGAGCTTTAACGCAATTGCATGGTAGATGGCTAGGTCATTGTGGATTCACGTGATCCCAACACTTCCCTTTTACTAAGAAAACCAGTTTTAAAATATCGCTCTAGTTAACTAGTTAGTCATCAATTTAAAGTAATTTATTTGCTTTTAATTTTAGTAGTTGTTAATCGTAGAACTACATGTTCTACAGTTTCCTTAAGCATTAAATTTTCTTTTTCTTTTTCTTATTAGAGTTTAATCTAGGTAATTAATTTTCAACCTTCCCTGTGGGATTGACCTGGACTTCCAGTACTATATTACTTGCACGATTACCTACACTTGGGTATAGCACACAAGCGCACACAGAAAAATTTTCATGTCACGTGTGTTAATCTTAGGCCCGTTAATTATGCACACGGTTAATTGTGAAAAGCATATCTACTTTTATACGAGCACGTTGAGTTGTCTATGTGGGTCAAAGGGGAGTCTTATACAAATTCATGCCGGAGTAAGCTTCTCGATGTTTGAGAATTTTAGTTGCGACGGCTACTGTGCATGGTTTAAGGCTGGGACTTCCCGGGGCACTTGGGGATGTAATGGTTGTAGGCTTGGACTAGCCATTGACATCGCGGTTTAAGGCTTGGACTTGTCGCTAGCAGGTGAAGGCGTATTTCTCTTCCTAGAGACTATTGATATGATTTATGAGATTAAAGCACGATTTGTCATATATTGCATATTCTAGAACTTGTATACTCAGCACATAGCTGAGCAGTGGAGATTTACTCCATTGTAGGTAAAAAGAAAGATAAGAAGAAGCGTGAGGAGTGAGGCTGTTGAGGAACGCCGGGGAATCACCTTGTTCATATCTTTTGTTCTCCTTTCTTTAAACTTGTACTAAGAACTTTAAATTTGTCACTTGTTTAGTGTGGAATCTTGGGAGAGATTGTAGTGTTGTAATCGCTAGTAAACTTTTGTAGTTACGTTTTAAATCGTTGGTATACAATCGTGTATGTGTTGGTTTCGAATTGGAGGAGTGTAGTTTGGAATAGTGCAGAGAATTAGTGGGTTAATGCGAATCAGTCGACTGATTTTTGTTTCAGTTGACTGGATCGCTGTGTAGAATTGAACACTAGTTGATATGTTCGGGGATCAGTCGACTGGATTGCAAAAAACAGTCGACTGGATGGGGTCCCACAACACCATTTTCTGTTAGAATAGAGTATCAGTCGACTGGATAGTTTCAGTCGATTGAAAAATTTGGGCACCAGTCAACTGGGTCCCCGATATAGTCGACTGGATCGGGCTATTGATCTTTTGAATTTTATGCCTTTGGTTGGTCAATCGACTGGTTCCCGATCTGTCGAATGGACCTCTGTTTCCAAAACTGAATTGTTTCTCCAGGTTTTCCAATTGGGTAAAAATTTTTGCAACTCTTATTTTAAAAAGAGTGTACTTATTAGTTTTCTGCTGCTATTTTACATTAAAGGAACTGGATAAGCCTTGATGGCGTGCTACGTGTCCTATTTCCACTCGTGGTGGGATGGGTCTTGACATTTAGTGGTATCAAAGCTAGAGGTTAACAAAACTTTGGGAACGTTCGACGTTGAGTAGAGTGCTGAGTTAATTGTCATGTGTTCCAAATTGCATCCATACATGGTAGAGATGTTTGATGCATATGTATGTGGGTGTACATACATGTTATACATATTGTTGTATATGCATAGTGTTTATGCATCGTGGTTTCAGGAGTTTATAATCATGGATGACCGAGAATTATCGCCATATACCCGATGTATGAATGAAATGGCATAAATATTAGGGAATATGGGAGTCAAGACCCTCTCCATCCATACCAGTCTATTCTGCCAAATCGCTCAAAAGGCCCTCGCGAATTCTCCAAACTTGATGTTCCCTTTTCCACAGCCTTGGACTACCTACTCAGAAAGGGCCACCTAGAGCTCCTCCCTCACAAGCTTCTACCAGATCACATACCCTCCCACTACAACATGAGCCTATGATGTGCTTACCACCAAAATCTAGGCCATGCCACCGATCAATGCATCCGCCTCCGCCATGACATTCAGAACCTCATAGAGGATGTACCCCATCCTAATCCTATCCACTATCTTGGCTTGGATCAACCGCTCGAGTGATCCCTTTTGATGATGCCAATGAGTGTTGAAGCTATGCACTAAAGTGATGGTGTCCAGAACTTCTGCTAAATAGAAAAAAATAGAATAAGAATAACAAACGAGTCGTCGTGACACTCCATTTGAGACCAAGTCAAGTCTGTTCTATGTTTCAAGTCTATTTCAAGAGTAGTCTTGTGGTCGAGTCGCTCTATTTTTAAAGTTTGGTTGAGTCTGTACCAAGAAATGCAATCCTTCTCCTTTAATTGAATGAAATCTCATTTTGCTTAATCTGATGTGTCTAGTCATAAATGCATGAATCATCAAACTAAAATGTCACTTTTCAAATTACCATAGATATTGCTCTGCTAATAATTTTTCTGCAACAAAACAAAAAGAATCCTGAAAGGTCAAAGTCGATATCACGCTGACACCGATGAAGAGCAGAAAAATGAATAGTCTTACTTTAAGAATTTTAAAGATGCTTTTGCTCAAATCTTGAAAAGACATACTTGAAACTGACTTGGGGCTTGCCCAACACCTTTTTTTTTTTACCATTTCAAAGCCTTGGGCCCAACCCAATTGATAGCCATACAAATATGTGCGGACTTAGTCCTTGACGATAGCCAAACATTTCAGTGAGATTCATCTCCACTTTAAAAAAAAAAAAGAAAAAAAAAAGCTCGTTGGTTGAAAACCCGAAAGGGCACCTAGGCAAAAGTTAGAGCTTAAAAAGTATTGATTTCCAAGATCCGACCCTAGCCAGTCAAAATGATTTTACAAATGAGAGAATTTTATGCTTCAAGGTACATCATAAAAACGTGCCTAGATCACATTGCAAAAGGCTTGGAACGACCACAAATAAATCCCGAGAGCTGACGTGCACATTCTGGAATTTTGAGATTATGATTAGAAGATCTCACATGAATCAACTATGTGAAAAGGAAAATTAACTGGCTAGGCAAAAGTGAAAAGGATCAATCCTCAAAACAAAAGAAAAACAAAAAAAAAAATAAAAATGAAAAGAAAAGAAAAGGAGATGGAAACTGAATCCTCCTCTTCAAGGCTACCACAAATGACCCAAGTTTGAACTTGTTTGATGATTAGTTTGAAAAACCTTCATACCTCAACCCCTTTTCCTTCAAGCTTTGCCTTGAACTATGCTCGATCTGATTCCCACTCGGGGATACGTAGCCAACCGCATCGGTTCGGTCAACACTATCATAATTAACCCCCCTCTTTTTCAAGACCTTGCTTTGAATTACGCTCGACCTGATTCCCACTCGGGGATACGTAGGCAACCACATCGGTTCAATCGACACCATCATAATCAACCCCCCTCTTTTTCAAAACCTTGCCTTGAACTACACTCGACTTGATTCCCACTCAGGAATACGTAGGCAACCGCATCGGTTCGGTCGGCACCATCATAATCAACCCCCCTATTTTTCAAGACTTTGCCTTGAACTACGCTCAACCTGATTCCCACTCGGGGATACATAGGCAGCTGCATCTGTTCGGTAGCTCCACCCACAAAAATAGCCCAATTCCTCTCAAGCCTCGCCTGAACTACGCTTGACCTGCTTCCTACTTGGGATACATAAGCAACCACTTTGGTTTGGTCGACACCAATATCAACCCACTTCTTTCTTACCTTGGTCGGACCTATGTTGGACCTGATCACCACTCGAGGGTACGTAGGCAGACTTTCAAAAAGAAAAGAAGAATGGTTCACTAGGTCAAAAATCCGAAAGGACGCCTAGGCAAAAATTGGAGCTAAATCCAAAGTGAGCAATAACAAAAGAGATAAAAGAGCTCGATAGGTCACTGATGTTGTCAGTATCAAGATATAAAAAGTACACTTTACTTTTCTAAAGATTTGTAGTAGTGAAAGTAAAGGTCGAACCCACAGAGATTGAATTACTAAAGCACTTTAATTTTAAAACCTAAATTTAGTTAATTAAGAAAAACGGGTTTTGATTTTGATTTTATTAAACTAAGAACAAGAAAAATAAACCTAAATTATGAAAGCAATTAAATATTTGTTTTTATAATAAGTTTAAGGAACCTAGGATTGCAAATCCACCACTAGCTGTAATAAGGGTATTTACGAATTACTTTAACTTATTAAGTTGGATGATAATGGGGAATTGTAGCTACAAGCCCAATTCCTCCATCAAGAAAATAACTATGGTTCCAGCACCAACATAATCCATCTTCGGTTAGCACGAATTATCCCACACTAAACTAGGGTTGTGGTATAATCCGTCTAATCTAGGCATGGACTATTCGGATACTTGATAGCACAATTCAATTAAGCACCATTACATGTAAATAATCTATATAAGCACAGCAAAAATAGATCATTGAGCACATCACAGTCAAAATAGATCTAAGACAAGAATAAACTTTGAAAGTAGTGATTTTAATCAATAGAAGTACGATTTATTTATAAAAATCCTCTAAACATGTAACTGTCATCCATACATAATAAAACTAAAATAAAAACATAAATAAAACCCTATTACTTGGCTAGGGTTTCATTGAAACCCTAGATCTAGGTTTAAGCGGCCATAGAATTGAAGATTGGCAAGAGGTTGATGGAGGAGGCCATGGGAATCCTTGATCTTTTTCTTCTTCTTCTCCTTGTTTTCCTCTCTTCAATGGCTGAAATTTTAGTTGTATATTGATGTATCTAATGTTGTGTAATGATGTGTAACCTTAAATTTGAGTTAGAATAGGATTTATATAGAGTTTGGAAGGATTGAGGAAGCTTTCCTAAGCCAAATCGCAATAAAACAGCTGTATTTACGTTTCTGGACGTCATATACACAAACCACCTTTGCTGGGCACTTTAATTTAATAAAATACGCGTTTTTGGTTTTTTCAAAGGTCGCTCGTGCGAGGTCCTTTTCGCTATACTGCGCGACTTTGGTAGAATTGCGATAACGTTTTGCTCGGAACTCGGATTGACTCGCCGTTTGAAGCCACGCTTCAGTAACTCGAAGATCTACATTTTATATCTCTGGAGACATTTCTCAAATCTAAAGTATTCTTTATCAAAAATGCAATATTTCGAGACTGCTACTGCATTCAGCTTTCACCGGAATCACCGTTTGAGCCCAGAATGACTTCCAAAGCCACTAATCATTGGATTTTTGTGCGTTTTCAAGTTAAAGCTCCAAATCCTACAAAATTTAGAATACTTATTAAAAAAATAACTAATAACTACATGAAATGGGCTAACAAAGCGTATTTTTAGAACTATAAACGGCAACTATTCGTCGCCGATCACACCCTAAACCTACTCTTTGCTAGTCCTCGAGCAAAAAGAAAAGAAAAATAAAACTACTACTACAAATACTACTCCATTTTCGCATGGATTACGATTGCATTTAGCATATGCAAGAAGCCTTTTAAACCCCTAGGTGTCCCTAGTCGGACGAGTGAAGTCTCGTGAGGGTTCTCGTCAATAAGTCACCCACAACCATCTTTATTAACTTATCAATTTAAAAACTTTTATTAAAAATAAAGAACATAATATTCAATACTCCTTCCTCATATAACAAAGATTTGAAATAGAATAACGAACATAAAGAAACATAATGAAACATCCACCTAAATCATGAAAAACAATCTCAAGCATATGCATCGTATAAATCAATAGAGTTTCTCATAAAATTGCACGTGTGTGATGTGGTAGTCAAATGAACACGCGCATGTCATGAACTTGGAATATAACTCGGATAACCATTTAACTATGTCTCGACTACGAATCTCACAATGTCAATTACACTCTAAAATGAAACACTCAGAAACAGGTGTAATTTTTCTAAAATATGTGAGTAAAGGAAATATGTTTTCAAAATGAGAAATGCTCACATATGTCTCGAACAAGACGTATGACACGAAAGAACAGTAGTCTCATGGATAGGATGCCAATAATCAAGAAAAATTAATCATTACCATGTTTTAATCCCCCTCCCATCGTTTTAATATCCAAACCATGTTTCCTAGGATCAAATAGGACTTTTCAAAGGTTGTAATGTGGCTCAGACAATGGAAAAGGATAGAAAGGATTCATTAGGTAGTTTTAGAATGGCATTGTAAGTCATGTTCGATTTCTTTCATTCGCTCTTCCACCAACTTCATCATTTCATTCTCTTCTTTTGATTTTTCTTTTCAATTTTTTTTTTTTCTAATTTTTTTTTTTCTTCTTTTTTTTTAACCTTTTTTTTTTCTTAATTCTTGCTTGTCGGATGATTATTCATTGATTTCTAAGCAACTACCCCAATAGCATCTTGTCTTCTTCTTCCCAATCACACATTGCCTTAACACCACTAAAAGATGACAAATCTCTCAGTGGTGAACTCCAAGTTTGTCAAGTCGGAGCAAAAACAAGGATAATGGCAATTAAAGAAAGAAATGGCATTTTAACGGCTCAAAGGGCGAACTAAGGAAATTTTTATCATTTATCGGTCAGTAAACAAAGAAGGCCTAAAAATCATTTCCTATGGTCATATGGTTCTTTAATGTTTACAACAGAAGATTATTTAGCATGGTAGCAAATATTTTAACTTGACTTATCAACCAAAACAAGAATAATGAGACTAAACAACAAGTAGATGCGCTATTTCAATGAAATTCGACAAACACAATGTGTATTTATATCCCTCAAAACAGAAAAGATAGGCTCAAAAGCTCACAGGGTCTAGTCTCCACCTTGTGTTATCTAGAAATCTGAATCATATTATAGTTCACATCAAACATGTATTCAAGCGACTACATGCAGTGCATAGGTTTATGTGCAAATCTATGATATAAAACTACGATTCAAACAATACATAACTTAAACATTACATCATGTCATAACTTCAGCAAATGTTTAATCACATCTTCTCTTGTTTACCATTCTATAACAATCATAGTTACATGACAAGAAGTATCAAATCAAGATTGCAAAAACATCGATAACATTGTTTATTTAAGCACAAGAATTGAATTTTTTTTTTAAATTAGTGCATAATAATGTGCATGTGTGTGCATACCCCCAAACCTAAACCTTTCATTGTCCCCAATGAAAGAATAAAACGAAAGAACGGAGAGTAGGTAAGAAAGGAACGATATTACCTCGATCTCGGCAAACACAAACCAGGTGAACGTATAATAATATGGAATCAAAGTTCAATCAGGCTCCAAACGAAGCTACTAATCACCTGGTAATACTTAACAATAGAAAATAAAAGAACAGAATAATAACAATAACAGCTAAATATATAGATTTTTTTTATTTTTTATTTTATATTTTATTATTATTATTATTATTATTATTTTTTAAATAGAATAATAGAATCTAAACTATAATCAAGAGACTCAATAAAAATAAAAGAAACAAACAGAACTTTTAAAAACAAAGACAGACGAACCTAAACAGGGCTAAAAGAACAAACAGAAAGTATAAAAAAAACACTGACCAGGTATGGAGAGAGGAGGGAAGATAACAAAGGAGAAAAACCAGAAAACCCTACCTCGCGCGAGCGGGCAGCGCGAGCGAGCCTCGCGTGCGCGAATCCTTCCACAAGTTTAAGCAGAAGCTTGTTTTACATTTTATAAAAGAAAATTTTCTAAGACCTCAGATCGCGCGAGCGGACCGCTCGAGCGAACCCCCTCGCGCGCGCGAATTGTGGCGCGAGGTGATACTGAGGCTACATAAATAAAAAAAAACTTGAAATATTTTGTCTATGGGGGAATCTCGCGCGAGCGGACCGCGTGAGCGACCTGTCGCGCGAGCGGGTCGCGCGCGCGACTGTGGTCTTTTCCTCTTTTTTAGTATAAAAATGTATTTAAGTTCAAAATAAATTATCCCCGACCCCTAAACCTGTTCAAAAAACTCAAAAACTGGCCAAAACAACCCAAAAACATGCAAAAATCAAAGAAACGAATGAATTAAAGCTTGGGTTGCCTCCCAAGAAGCGCTATCTTTTACGTCTTTAGCTAGACCGTTCTAGCTCAAGATTTATGGAGGCCGTAAATCGGACTGTGTACCCCTAAGGATATCAGGAAGAGCTCGGTGGTAAGCAAAAATAATGTTGCTTTGGATTAATTCATTCAACGGTTCATCCTTTTCGGTTTCAAATCGATTCTTCACCTTTTGAGTAAATTCGTCATTAGGATCTAAATTATTCAAATTCGTCCGCTTATCACTAACCATAATATTTTCCTCACACGTATTTATTCCTATATTAGGTTCAATATTCCGTCGTACCTCACTCTCCGCCTCACATAGGTAATCGTCGTCTTTAGGAGGTTGATCAATAGCGTTAAAAACGTTCAATTTTAAGTTCATGTTCCCAAATGACACCTTCATTACCCCCATCCTACAGTTAACACGAGCGTTAGCGGTTGCTAAGAATGGACGACCTAGAATGACAGGAGTGTGCTTCCTAGCATCTAGTACGGGTTCAGTATCAAGGACCATGAAATCAACAGGATAATAGCATTTGTCAACTTTAACTAAGACGTCCTCGACGATTCCTCTAGGGATTTTAACAGAACAATCCGCTAATTGAATAGTAGCGGCAGTAGGTTTAAGTTCACCTAAACCTAGTTGTTTATAAACGTGATAAGGTAAGAGATTAACACTAGCTCCTAAGTCAAGGAGAGCCCTATGGATGATAGTGTCACCTATGACACATAAAATTGTAGGCGTACCTGGATCTTTATACTTCGGAGTAGCATGTTGGAAAATAGAACTTACTTTTTCCGTGAGAAAGACCTTTTTCGGAGTATGACTACGCAATTTACGTTTTTAGTGCATAGGTCTTTAAGACATTTAGCGTAAGCGGGAATTTGTTTTATAGCATCGAGGAATGGAATATTAATTTTTACTTGTTTAAACACCTCGAGTATATCTTCAGCTTTTGACCCTTTCTTAGACAAATGTGACGGTCCCTCAATATTAGGTGGAAAAGGTAGTTTTGGAATAACATTAGTTGGGGCCGATTCTTTTTCTTTTCTACTTTGATTCACATCCTCACCCCTCTCTTTATTCGAGTTAACGTTTGCATCCCTCATAACCTCCCTCGGAATCTCAACAACTTCTTCCTCTCGAATAGTCGTCCTAGTTGACACAGCGTTCACTTGTTCACTCGTACCACCCACCTCGTATTGTCCCTTAGGGTTCGGAATAGGTTGACTTGGCAACTTATTCTCGGTTAAATGATTTAGCGTGTTAACTATTTGTCCCACTTGGGACTCCAGTTTTGCAATGGACTGAGTGTGGGAATGTACTAACTGGATCACCGGACCAAAACTTTCAAGTGAGGCCAACACCTTCTCCTCAAATGCATTATTACGTGGAGGTGGAGGAGGAGGTTGTTGGTATTGACATTGTTGAGGTCTATAAGTGTTAAGGAAATTACTCATCTCATTATTATTATTATTATTATTATTATTATTTTTCCATGAAAAATTAGGATGGTTTCTCCATGGCGCGTCCGGATTATTAGTAGTTGAATTATAATTATTTTGTGGGTATTGTTGAATAGAATTAATGTGTTGCTCCACGAATTCTGGAAATTGACTCGCCGATGGACATGCTAGGATAGAATGTGACGGATCAGAACATAATGCACAAATTTTGTGAGCGAGTGGGGCTGTCGTTTGGTTCATTGTTAAAAGTCGGTCAAGTTTTTTAGATAGTTCTTTTATTTCAATTGAATGACTTGACTCGAACTTTACCTCTCTCTTAGGTTGTGAATGATATCCCTCGGAACGTACTGACACAGCCTGATGCATCGAATTCTCGGTTAATGTTTCAAAGATTTTCCAGGCCTCGTCGGCACTTTTGTGTAGGAAGGTACCCGCACAAACAGTGTCGACGGTATTACGGACTGAGGGAATAAGTCCCTCATAAAAGACTTGTACCAACTGCCACTTAGGAACCTGATGATGTGGACACGAGCGTAATAATTCTTTAAACTTCTCCCAAGTATCATAAAGCGTTTCCCCATCTTGCATCACAAAATTTGTTATAGATTTCCTTATCTGATTAGTACGCATAATAGGGAAAAACTTTTGTAAAAATGCGGTGTGTAAGGCTTCCCATGTTCTAATTGTATTTGGCTCCAAAGATTGGAGCCAGTATTTAGCTTTATCTTTTAAAGAGAATGGAAAGAGCCGCAATTCAATTCATCATCAGTTAAGTTTTGAATTTTTAAAGTAGAGCATATATCCTGAAAATCTCCTAAGTGTTGATATGGATCTTCATTTAGACGGCCATGGAAAGATGGAAGTAGCGAGATGGTAGACGACTTTATCTCAAAGTGAGATGCCGTCGCCTCCGGTAAATCAATACATGTTTGTGGCGTATAAGTCGTAGGAATAAAGTAATCTTTAAGCGGAGGTGGTGGCGGTAAATTAAGATTATTCATATTATTTACGTTGTTTCCAATGTCGGCCATTGGAATAGGTTCTATTTTAAAAGTTCGAGTTCTCCTTAACCGTTTAAGGGTACTTTGAATTTCGGCCTCAAACAACGACGATGGTTTTGGAGTCGAATTGTCGTCTATTTCCAACTGAGCTCTCGGAGCTTGGGTTGAAGACTTACTAATTCTAAGGGTACGTTCAAGTTCAAGATCGAAAGATTTTAATTCAGGTTTATTTGAACGTGTACTAAACATAAACTAAAAAGAAAATAAACTAAAAACAAACACTAACTCAAATAAAAAAAAAACAAATAGCAATCACGCAACTAAGATAACAAGCACTCAATTACAGTGATGCATGAATATTATCCTGTAATGCAATGACCGCGTCAAGCCCAGCACCCCGGGTTTCCTAGCTAATGCAGTGCAATTAACCCTAAACTAATGCAAATAGTGCGTCACAGCGCCCTGACTTACAGTGGTTTAAAGCGAATTTCAAAAGAAGCAATTTATTTAATTTTTTTTTCTTTTTTCGCGTAAGCTCCTTTGATGCGCTAAGCTATTCCTCCCGAAAACGTTAGAATTTTGATGACTCGAGAAACTACAAAATAAAAAGAAAAGTTAGTACTCAAAATAAAACAAAAAATAAGAAAAGAAAACCTAATCTAATATTTACGAATTAACTAAACTAAGATTCTAAAACTAAAGGTAGTAATTTGCAATCCCCGGCAACGGCGCCAAAAATTAATGTTGTGAGTATCAAGATATAAAAAGTATACTTTACTTTTCTAAAGATTTGTAGTAGTGAAAGTAAAGGTCGAACCCACAGAGATTGAATTACTAAAGCACTTTAATTTTAAAACCTAAATATAGTTAATTAAGGAAAACGGATTTTGATTTTGATTTTATTAAACTAAGAACAAGAAAAATAAACCTAAATTATGAAAGCAATTAAAAATTTGTTTTTATAATAAGTTTAAGGAACCTAGGATTGCAAATCCACCACTAGCTGTAATAAGGGTATTTACGAATTACTTTAACTTATTAGGTTGGATGATAATGGGGAATTGTAGCTACAAGCCCAATTCCTCCATCAAGAAAATAACTATGGTTCAAGCACCAACATAATCCATCTTCGGTTAGCACGAATTATCCCACACTAAACTAGGGTTGTGGTATAATCCGTCTAATCTAGGCATGGACTATTCGGATACTTGATAGCACAATTCAATTAAGCACCATTACATGTAAATAATCTATATAAGCACAGCAAAAATAGATCATTGAGCACATCACAGTCAAAATAGATCGAAGACAAGAATAAACTTTGAAAGTAGTGATTTTAATCAATAGAAGTACGATTTATTTATAAAAATCCTCTAAACATGTATCTATCATCCATACATAATAAAACTAAAATAAAAACATAAATAAAACCCTATTACTTGGCTAGGGTTTCATTGAAACCCTAGATCTAGGTTTAAGCGGCCATAGAATTGAAGATTGGCAAGAGGTTGATGGAGGAGGCCATGGGAATCCTTGATCTTCTTCTTCTTCTCCTTGTTTTCCTCTCTTCAATGGCTGAAATTTTAGTTGTATATTGATGTATCTAATGTTGTTTAATGATGTGTAACCTTAAATTTGAGTTAGAATAGGATTTATATAGAGTTTGGAAGGATTTAGGAAGCTTTTCTAAGCCAAATCGCACTAAAACATCTATATTTACGTTTCTGGACGTCATATACACAAACCACCTTTTCTGGGCACTTTAATTTAATAAAATACGTTTTTGGTTTTTTCAAAGGTCGCTCGCGCGAGGTCCTTTTCGCTGCACTGCGCGACTTTCGTAGAATTGCGATAACGTTTTGCTCGAAACTCGGATTGACTCGCCGTTTGAAGCCACACGTCCGTAACTTGAAGATCTACATTTTATATCTCTGGAGAAATTTCTCAAATCCAAACTATTCTTTATCAAAAATGCAATATTTCGAGACTGCTACTGCATTCAGCTTTCACCGGAATCACCGTTTGAGCCCAGAATGACTTCCAAAGCCACTAATCATTGAATTTTTGTGCGTTTTCAAGTTAAAGCTCCAAATCCTACCAAATTTAGAATACTTTTAAAAAAAATAACTAATAACTACATGAAATGGGCTAACAAAGTGTATTTTTAGAACTATAAACGGCAACTATTCGTCGGCGATCAGTCACTTCACTAGTGCCTAGGCAAAAGTTATGAGCATCTGAGAGATTAAAGTCGCGGTCCGTGCCTCAATCCAAAAAATCACCTTCCACACTAGGGGCAAACTTTGGATACCTGCCTCGTTTGCCTGAATTTACGATCTACCCTTCATACAAGGGGCAAACTTCGGTCGCCTACCTCGTTTGCCCAGAACCTCTAATGAACTATCCTCCAAACTAGGGGCAAACTTCGGTCACTTACCTCGTTTGCCTACCGATCCCACTTCATGCCCTTAAAACTAGGGGCAAACTCCGTTTACTTAACACGATCCCTTCACACCAAGGGCGAGTTTTCAAGTCACCAAGTTATTTTGAAAATTTTGAAATAGAGCATCTTTTATTCTAAAAGCTAAGGCACTAATTCAAAGCACTTCCTATGAGAAGTAGAGAATTGATTAGATCAATAGGGAGGAATTTTCAAAAACCAGATTCATCAACAAAGTGCTATCATATTAAGATGAGGAGTGCACAAATAAGAAAAGCGGTACATCGTTTATGACAAAGACACATTAAATTATGCTAATTTGGGCACTTCGTGTCGTTACTTCTGTCAAGTCAATCCTTGTTTGGTTGAGTCAGTAATAATCTGATCGAAACTGTATTAGAGATTAATGTTCATACAACCCAATCCAACTTTCCTCGTCAACATTGTTCCTGTGAAGTCCATTTGTCTTAATGGTCTTAAATGTGTGGGTTTAAAGTGATCCCAAATTGTAAAACCTGTGGATACAAGTAAAAGTTCCGAACACCGTTATTGCACTTGTCAAGGCTGCAATATGATATGAGTCCCAAGAACCTCGAGTATTGGTGATACCCTCAATCACAGTCACTTGTCTTCATAAATCAGTTCATAAGATACACTGGCTATCTTCTACCAGCTCCTCAGCAGCCAAGTCAAAATTGTGTCATGAATGTTCTTCATCCCCAGCTGAATTACTCTATTCACAATGCAACCATTCTTTCCCCAGCCGAATTTTCTCTCCCAGCAGAGCTAGTTCATCTCTAGAAGAGTGTCCTAAACAAATATGGTGTATCTCAGTCAAGACTACATCCTTTCCTCAGAAGAAAGAGTTGTTCATCCTCAGCAGATTCAATTTAATCCCCAGTAGGCATATCAATTCGTCAGTTCTTTTGATCATAGTTAGTCCAACCGTTGGTCCAATCCATGACAATCACAGTAGTTCACTATCGACTTGTCATCTCGATTCGTACATCATTAGTTCAATCTATGACAGTCACAGTAGTTCACTGTCGACTCGTCATCTCAATTTGTACATCATTAGTTCAATCCATAACAGTCACAGTCGTTCACTGTCTACTCGTCATCTCGATTCGTACATTGTTAGTTCAATCCATAACAGTCTCAGTAGCTCACTGTCAACTTGTCATCACGATTAGTACATCGTCAGTTCTTCTAATCAAGGTTAGTCCAACCATTGATTCAATCCATGACAGTCACAGTAGTTCACTGCCGACTCATCAACTCGATTCATACATTGTCAGTTCTTTTGATCACGGTTAGTCTAAACCGCTGGTCCATTTCATGGCAGTCACAGTAGTTCACTGTCGACTTGTCACCTCAATAAGTACACCGTCAGTTCTTCTAGTCACGGTTAGTCCAATCATTGGTCCAACCCATGACAGTCACAGTAGTTCACTATCTACTAGTCATCTTGATTCGTGCATCGTCAATTCATTAATCATCATTAGTTTACCATAATTCGAAGCATGTCATGTTCATCATTCTCATTCAAAATCTTGGGCTTCCATATCCATTAATGGGGCTTCAGTGTCCATCGCTTGAAATCTCGGGCTTTCATGTCCATCACTTAACATCCTAGGGCTTCTGTGTCCATCTCCTAATTTCCAGGGTTTCCAGGTCCATCGGTTATTTGTCAAACTTCATCTCTGATTAACGTCCTTTGGGACCCCATGTTCGATTACATTTGTTTGCGAAGCACACTTCCCAAAATTCAGAAGTTTGCCCCAAGATCCAGGGTCTTCAAACGTTGGTGTCCCTATCTTGGTCAATAACTGCATCACAGTCAGAAACACTAGCACGATATAAGTCCACTCAGAGTGGCACACACCCCACAGCACCAACTCATACTTGGATCAAAACACTAGGCGTGATAGGACTTATGACACAATTCATATCACATCCACGCATTGCATATCATCCTCATAGCATAGCATCTACGTGTCTTGTTGTGCATGTATGATTTGCTCCTTTGTGCCCTGAACTAGGTCCTGGTCTGATTCCCCTTGGGATACGCAGGCAGCTTATACAGAGCACGACCAAAACCAGCCTCAGCGTTCTTATTTCTATCATTGCATCTTTTGCAACGCTTTTATCCTATATCTATAGCCTCCAAAAAGACATGTCTCTTCAAAGCTTTGGCACTCACTTGTGACATGCGTTGCTTCGCAAGTTCATGCCAAGGAGGGGAAAACTGTAGACACCCCATTTTTTCGGCTAACAAATTTAGGAGGCCACAAGCATGTCAAACCTTAGTGATCATAAAGATCGGATTTTCAGAGATTGCATCTAACTCTCAGGAAATCAAAGAAATGACCAAAATGCCTCTAAAAGCTCAAAACTCTCCGGATTGGCCCAGAATCTCAGAAATCATTCGATGTTGTTCAAAACAAAAACAAAAGGTATTTCAAAAGATGAATGTTTGAAATCGTAAGCTCCCAGAGACCCTTGAAAGTCCCCGGAAGTTCCCAGAAAGTCTCCGTTGACCGGTTTGACCAAAGTTTGACCAAGTTTGACCCAGGTTTGACCAAAAATCATCCGAATTCACCCAAAAGTTTCGAGATCATCCTAGATCATGTGAAAATTCTTAAAATATGTTTTAAAAGAAAATCGGACGGAAACGTCAGTCTTTGGAGGCTCCTAGAACTTCACTGAATTTCCTGGAAGTGCACTATTTGACTGATTTGACTGCAAGTTTGACCAAAAATTAAAGTCTCCTTTTTGATGTTAAAATATTTTTATCAAATACTAGAGGTCAATAGCTTTCCAACGGTATATCGCACATAATTTCTGGATCTAAAACGAATTTGTTATGAATTTTTGAAGGTGAAAAATGCGATCAATTCGGCTTTTATAGCGAATACCCCAAAACTTTCCAAAGTGACCCAACTCCAAAATATTTTTTTATGGAAAGTAGACCTCAATACCTTTCCAATGGTATATCACAATCTCAATTTGGATTTCGTATGAATTTTCTGTGAATTTCGGACAAAATAGGGCTGTTTCGCAAATTCCGAGGGTTCTGGGGGCCAAAATGCAAATTCTGGTCAACGGGGGGGGGGGGGGGGGGGGGGTTGATTGCCGCGGCGGCACTAGCCCACTACCGCGGCGGCAGTGGCGAAGTCCCGCGGCGGCACTCTGAGTGATTTTTCATTTTTATTGTAATTTTTTGTTAATTTTTAAGTTTTAATTCAAATTTTCAACAAATAAAACGACGCAGTTTTGATAATCTGAACTTTTTGGACCAATTAGAGACTTTTAAAAATCCAAAATACACCCCATCTTGGCCTATAATGAGACCCATTTGCTTCTATTTGGGGAAGAACTTGGAAGCCATTAGAGAGAGATATAGAGAGTTAGGGAGAAAGAGAGAGAGAAGTAGTGATTTTCTTCTTCCAAATCCAATCCAAAATGTGAGTTTCAATTAGTTTTCTAAAAACTAAACTTTTATTTTCAAGCTTTCAATCAATCTTATTCATCTTCTTTGAGTTTCCTATGAGTTAGAGAGTGATGTACTCACTTATATACACATATATGAGAGGTTGAATGCTTGTGGTTCCACCATTGAATATCATCTATTGATTTGTTCATTTGCTTGTTTATATACAATGTTCATCTGTTCTTACCTTATTTCTTTTTTATTTTCTTTATTTACTTACTAGTTCATCATCATCTAGATGATGACATGAAGTTTGAGGTGAGTGATTCCTTATGGATAGTAGCTCTTGACCTCAAAAACATGTTTGATAGAGGATGATTATAACCTCAATACATCCCTATGTATTTTTGAGGTTATTTCCAAAATAAAGCAAACCTTTCCAATAATCTTGAAGGTTCTCTAAATGAGTTAATGGTTGATATTACAAATGGTTTTAATCCTCTTTGACTGTTGAAAATATACTTTCAAAACCCCTATTTCAAAGCTCTCCTAAAACCCCCAATATTTGGATTTTAAGAAATATACCTTGTTTTCTCAAAAACCTTCAAAAAAGTGAGTTATTTAATTTCAAAGAATTATTCAGAGTTCAATACTCAAGGTATGGATGCAAGACCACTTGGAAAGTCTTCCTAACTCATTATAGAACACCCATGATTTTTGGCTTGACTTGAAAGCGCTTGAAAGTGGTCCATTTGGACCCAAACATTCTCTCAAGATATTCTATTTTTGCTGTCACAGCAGCTTGGTTGACTTTCACCTTGTTTTATAGAAAACTTTTCCAAAAGGAGTGATCCCAACTCATTTTTTCCTTTAACTTCAGTGTCTTAGGGAACGTTTTGTATAATATGGGCCTCTAGATCTTTTGTTTTTATTTTATAAGATTTTTCAACATTTTAGTCGACAGTACATACTCTGTTTCCGAGTGACCTCTATTGTTTTTATGATTTCTCTCAATCCGTAATAGTTATTGAGGATTGACTTTTTGATTTGTGTTCTAGACACAATAAGGATGATCTACATAAAAAAAAATCATGCATTGAAAATATTTCTAACCCTACTTTCCATTTTTCACAAAATCAAGTCACTCTTCTGTCCACTATTCACAACAAGTATACTTTTACTTCCATCCATTGATTTGATGCTTATATGTACTTCAAATTTGTTCATATCTTAAGAAGTAGTCCATACTACATTTGTACGTATCCCATGATGATTTCCCCCATGCATTCATTCATCTTTTTAGACTTCTAAGTTACTTTAGAAAGTCCATGTACACAAACACACAACAACCTTTGAACATTCTGGGATCATACATTGCATTCATGCAAGATTTGGGGTTTTTGTAACTCCTAATCTAAGAAGATTATAAGGAATGATCATGATCACATGTTCATGCTTCCCCTCGATCTAATCCTCCTTTCTTATCCGTCCCGGGGATTTAGAGGTCTTCTTTTCCCAAAGATTAACATGCATCACTCTAGCTTGCTAATCATATTTTGATCTCTTTGATTATTTGCTTCAAGAACAATCCATGTCCCCTTCTAGATCAGGAAAACTTGATTACTTGATATGTGATTAGACGATTTTTCCTAAGTTTGTTTGTGTGATCTTTCACCTTTACATTGTGTGATACTTGGCTTAGATCTTTTGAATGATATCGTATCTTTCAATCTTCCATTTCAAAATTCTTGTGTGATGTAATATACTATCAGAGTATTAATTGTCGAACCAAACATAGTAAAAGATGATTATTTGGATGCTAATTGAGGCCCGTCGAGAGACGGGGCGAGTTGAGGGTGTTTTAGTCGTGACAAAGGCTACTTCCTCTCTCGTACCAAAACCCCAAACCAAGTTCTTTGGTTATGAAGGGCCGGTGCCCTTTATCCGTTTGGTGAGTCAAATTAGGTATCTTGGTTCCTTAAAGACCAAGTGGCAATTCTGTATTTGTTTTCAACAGACCTTTTCTTTTTCTTTTCAAAACAATTTCAAACAAACAAGGGGTGGAATTCCGCGTGTCCACAATAACAAGTTATAAAAGTCATAAGATATAGTTCTACTAAGTAATATCTTTTCTTTATTCAACGTCGTTACTACACCATTCTCGTCTTATTATCCTAAGACCGATAATCAACACGATAACCAACATAACTCGACTGAAAGAACAGACTCAGTCGTTTAACTTATATAATATACAATCATTCTGTCCATCACTCATTAAGGATATATACCATCCATCGCATGTCATACACACCATGTCAGTCCATCCCCCACTCGTTCAGAATATAACCCATCTACTGCATGTCAGGGATACGATGCTTTGAACAACAGCATGTTTAAATCTACTACCACAACTCATCAAAGTATAATAGTGATCCCCATCCACAACTTACAAGGTACCAATTATATAACGTAATAACAACTTATGAAAGTCATAAGATATAGTTCTACTAAGTAAAATCTTCTCTTCATTCAACGTTGTTGCTGAACCCTTATCGTCTTATTATCCTAAGATGGATAATCGACACGATTACCAACATACCTCAGCTGAAAGAATAGACTCAATAGTTTAACTTATATAACATACCATCATTCTGTCCATCGCTCGTTAAGGATATATACCATCCACTGCATGTCATGGACACCACGTCAGTCCATCCCCTGCTCGTTAAGGATATAACCCATCAACCGCATGTCAGGGATATGATGCTTTGAACAACAGCATATTTAATCTATTGCCACGACTCATCGAAGTAAACTAGTGATCCCCATCCACCGCTCGTTAAGGATATAACATGGATCATTTGGCTATCTCAGGATTACTTAGCCTTGCCCACGTACTATACCCAAAACTTATCAAACCTACTTATGCTCTGTACAAACATTGATACATGACTTTCCATTGTGGCCTGACTACTCTGATTGAAATGAACAGATATCGAACTCATACATGACCGCATAGTATCTAACATCATCACGTTAATCTGTGATTCTTAATCATACTTATCTTTGTTGTCACATTATCCGTGATCAACCCATAATCACATAATAGAAGTCTGAATCAAGAATCGAACAATCGAACCCTTTATATAATAAACAAAAGAAACAATCCATGTTCTGGTAATGCCAATCGATTGGGACAAGGGTCAATCGATTGGGACACATGTCAATCGATTGGATCCAAAACACTGTCAATCGATTGCTAACTTTGGCAATCAATTGGGTTATAAATAATGGCAATCGATTGGGAATCTATCCAACCGATTGGGACGTAACTGATCTCAATCAATTGGGAAAAGTCTAATCGATTGGTATTTCGTCTTCTCCAGCAAAAATCTAAAACAAAATATATAAACGTCTTGAGGATGTATTTAATATGTCTAACCTTCATGTAAACTTATAAAAACAGTATGTAGTGAGACCATGTGATTTTAGAACTCACCTAGGGTGTGTTTGGGTGTATGTTGAGCTATGGAGCTTCCAAGCTTTCTCTATCTTCTCTTCCCTTCTCCTCTATCTCTGTCTCTCTGCCTCTCTTTCTATCTCTCCTTCTTTTTTCTTTCTACTTCTTTTGTTTTCTTCCTTCACATCTTCTTCCTCTGCCCAAGATACTGTGTGTATTTTTATATAGAAAAAGATATATGTATGGATGTGTATATATATATCTCATAAGGTGTGTGTCTCTCTCTCCTTCTCAAGACTGTGTAAACTGCCCCCAAGGCCACGAAATGAATGCATATATATAGAGGGAAAAAGTATCATGTGTCAAAATATGAAGCGAAGAAGAAAACTTATCTTAGCAGATGCCAATCGATTGGTACTAATGGAAATCAATTGGTTACAGATATTTGAAGGCAATCGATTATGTGTCAATGAAAATTGATTGGTATATGCCACGTAATGAATTTAGGTCAGTAGAATGGCAATCGTTTGGAAAACATGGCAATCGATTGGTATGTAAATAGTGGCAATCGATTGAAATAAAAAAATAATCGATTGGTAACCAAAATTTACCAAATGAAGGGTAAGGGTCATACAAGTACAAATACGAAGTCTTATTTATTAGTATACACTCCAAAAGTACAGGGTATTACAATATCCACCACTCATTAAGGATTGTGTCCTCGAAATAAAAAACAAACAAAGTCTAAAACAAAAACAGAAACTTCTCAAGCATCTCTGACTCTAGCTCCCACGAGGCTTCTCCTTCATCATGATGCTTCCATTGAATCTGCACCAACAGAATCTCCTTGTTTCTGAGCTTCTTGATTCCATGATCTAGGATCCGTACTAGTCCTTCGTTGAATGTAACATTGTCGTTGACTTCAATGTCTTCGAAGTTGATCTTGTGCGATGGGTTATAGGCACACTTCCTTAACATATTGATGTGGAAAATGTTGTGCACTCCTAACATCTTCGGCGGCAGCGTAAGTCGATAAGCAACATTTCCAACAAGTTCTAGAATCTTGAACGGTCCAATGAATCGAGGCGATAACTTACCTCTCTTCTGACCAAATCTAACGTTGCCTCGAACATGTGAAACCTTAAGTAGCACGTGGTCTCCAATGGCGAATTCTAAGTCTTTGCATTGTTTGTCAGCATAACTCCTGTGTCGGGTCTAAGCTATTTTCATCTTCTCACATACGATCTGTATCTTCTCGCTTGTTTCTCATACCATTTCTTGCCCAAGAAGTTGAGTATCTCCGACTTCGGGCCAACATAGCGGCGATCGGTAAGGTCGTTCGTACAAAGCTTCAAATGGTGCCATCCATATACTCGTATGGTAGCTACTGATGTAGGCGAACTCGATCAATGGTAGGTGTGTCTCCCAAGAACTCTCAAAATCTATGATGCAAGCGCATAGCATATCTTCCATTACTTGATTAACTCGTTCAGTCTGTCCATCAGTCTGTAGATGAAAAGCTGAACTCAAGTTCAATGTTGTTCCCATTGCTGTCTGGAGACTCTTCCAAAACTCTGCAGTAAAGCGTGAATCTCTATCTAATACAATTGACACAAGTACACTGTGTAACCATACAACGTGTTGTAGGTACATCCAGCTCAAACATTCCACTGGATACGCCATACTATAGGCAATGAAATGCGCAGTCTTCATAAGTCGATCCATAATTACCTAAATAGCGTCGTGGTTCTGTTATGACTTCGACAACCCTACCATAAAATCCACGGCTATATGTTCCCATTTCCATTGGGGAATTGGTATTGGTTGTAGAAGTTCAGGTTATTTATGATGTTTTGCCTTTACTTGCTTACAAGTAAGAAAATGAGATACATACTCAGCAACTTCTCGCTTCATTCCTTCCCACCAGAATATCCGCTTCAAGTCCTTGTACATCTTTGTACCTCCTGGATGAATAGTCATCTGTAACTTATGTGCTTCATCTAATATTTTTTCCAGAGATTTTCTTTGTCAAACACACAGAGTCTATCTTTACATCACAAGGCTTTGTCAGTACCAATACTCTAAACCACTGGTTCCTTGGCTGACATCTTGGCAAACCATAACTTCAAATATCCCGTTGTCTATTGAGCTGCTATGATACAGCTAATCAAAGTTGGATGTACCATAAGGCATCCAAAATGTTGTTCTCCTGTAAACTCCACTGGCTGTAGGTCAAACTCATCTAACACTTCCAATTCTTGCCATCCTCGAATTAATAATGTAGTGATCACTAATCAAGGTCTACCAAGGTCTACCACTTAAAGAATCTGGTTCGACATTTGCTTTACCTAGATAGTATTGCAACAAAAAGTCATAGTCCTTGAGTAATTCCATCCATCTTCGTTGTCGCATGTTCAATTCCTTCTGAGAGAACAAATGCTTCAAGCTAAACATTTCTCCATAGAGATAGTGTCTTCAAATATTCAATGCAAACACTATTGCTGCCAATTTCAGATCATGTGTAAGATAGTTATTCTCATGTACCTTCAACTGTCTGGATCCATATGCAATAACATTCCCGTCTTGCATAGGCACACAACCAAGTCCTTGGTGCGATGCATCACTATAGATCACATACCTTTCTCCACTCTTTGGTAGCGCGAGTACTGGTGCAAAAGTTAATCTTCCTTTAACTTCTAAAATGCACCTTCATTCTTGTCTGTCCATTCATGCTTTATCTCCTTTCTTGTCAAATTTGTCAAAGGTCCTGTAATCTTGGAAAATCCTTCGACAAATCTCTGATAATATCCTGCTAGGCTGAGGAAACTTTTGACCTCCGTCACATTAGTTGGCCTATTCCATCTTAAGACTGCATCGATCTTAGATGAGTCCACAAAGATATCATCTTGAGATATAATATGTCCCAAGAATTTGACCTCTTGTAGTCAAAATTCGTACTTGCTGAATTTTGCATATAACTTGCTATCTTAAAGCTTCTATAAAGCAATCTGTAAGTGCTCCTAGTGATCTTTCTTCGTCTTTAGTAGATCAAGATGTCGTCAATAAATACTCTAATGAATTGATTTAGATATAGTCTCAATACTTTGTTCATCAAATGCATGAATACTGCTGACGCATTCGTCAATCCAAAGGCATAACTAAAAACCTATAATGCCTGTATCTCGTCCTGAACGCAGTCTTCATCACATCCTCTAGTTAAAGTAACAATTGGAGATATCCTAAATGTAAATCGATCTTTGAAAAGATCATTGATCCTCGTAACTGGTCGAATAGATCGTCTATCTGATACAATGGATATCTTTTCTTGATTGTAACCTTATTCAACTCCTTGTAGTCTATGTAGATTGAAGTGTTTCATCCCTTTTCTTCACAACCAAAACTAGTGCTCCCCAAGGTGACGTACTTGGGTGAACAAATCCCAAATCTTCAAGTTCCTAAACTTGCTTATTCAGTTCCAACATCTCAGTTGACGCCACCCTATATGGAGTCTTAGATATCGAGAATATGTCAGGTACTAGTTCTATACAGAAGTTTATTTCTCTTTTTTGTGGAAGTCCTTTAATATCCTGGAATACATCCTGAAAGTCTTGTACGGTAGGAATCTGAACCATCATGAGTTCCATACTCGTCTTCCTGATTATAGCCAAACAACTTATAAGAAACATGTCGTTCGCTGGCTAACATTGGAATTTGATCGTCGGTCGTCCTGGTATTGGAATACAATTATCCTGGTAGGGAAATCTAAATTGGTATCATACCTAGTCAACCAATCCATCTGTAGGATAATGTTGAACTGTAATATCGACAGAACCACTAAGTTTGCTGGAAGATTTTGATCTCCCAAGGTTAATGAACAATCTTTACACACTTTACCCAATAACGGTCACTCCCAATGGTGACACAGCATTAAGTGCTAGCTCAAGTGTTTGGGGTTCAAAATTGAATTGACGCACAATCTTAACAGCAATAAATGAATGTGCAACTCTACAATCGAATAAAGCTTTAACTGGACTATGAAAGATTACGAGCATACCTTCTAAATGTTGCTGCTCATCATCATTAAAGCCTGATTTTGCCGGAATGATGGCATTCATCCGTGTCTGATCTGGGGGTCCTTGAATCCCCTGAACTAGTACCCTATAGTATTCTCCGCATAGTGCATAGAAATCCCTGCTCAGGTGCTCTGGCTTATTGTAATTCTAGCAAATAGCATCTGCCTAGTGGTTACCCTTGGAGGCTGTGCAGAACTTGGCAATATGCCCTGGCTTTCAACAATTAAAACACCCTTCGTTGTTGGTTGGTGGTGCGGTCATCGTCATTGATATTGCTGGGGTACGGGATAGCTTGACTGAGGCTTCCTGGTTCCATCCCAGGTTCTCTTGTTGCCTTGAAAGTTTTCTTAATGTCTCCAACCCTGGGTATTCCTTGGTGGTTGGTTTTGGAAATTCCTCTATTGTTGAAAACTTCTCGACGACTAAGGTCGATTTATCTGATGTCATTGTGCTGGATAAGCGTCCTTTTCTAATCCTGCAGCAAATGTGACAATATCCTCAAGTGACTGATTTAGATGACCAACCATTATATGTCTGAGGTTGGGGTTCAGTCCTTGGTGAAATCTCTTTACCTTCTTTTGTGGGGTAGCGATCATATGCGGAGTGAATTGAGACAATCGCTCAAATTGTGTAGTATATTCTCATATAGTTCATCCTCCTTGGACCAAGCTCATGAAATTCCTCTCCTGTTGATCTCTCTCATCTTCTGGTAAGTACATTTCTAGAAATCTTTCCCTGAATATCCCCTAAGGTATTCCCCGTGCAACTTTAGTTCCTATTGTGGCTCTTTCAGCTTCCCACCTATCTGCAGCAGCATAGGTGAGCTGAAATGTGGCAAGACGACGCTTATCTTGTTCAGTACATTCCAAAACTTCAAAAGTCAATTCCATTTCCCGTATCCACTGTTCCGCCTTCCATGACTCCGTTAATCCGTCAAATTTATTTGGGTGTAATCCACCGAAATGTTCGAGTAACTTATCCCCAGTCTGTCTCAGTGGTGGTGGTGTAATAAGTCTCTAGTAAGTAAAGTGGTTAGAAGTATCTCCCATATGTTCCATTCTTTGCATGAATGCTTCAAAAATTCCCGTTGGATCCATACCTTCTAGAGTAGGGACTCCTAATCGTGGTTGATTCCTCAGTCTAACCATAGTGATGATGTGTGTCATGTACCTACAAAAGACCTATTGACTAGCTAAAAGTCTTCTAGTAGAAATGAAATCAAGAAAGAGCGAGAAGCAACAAGGACTAACAGTTCTACTAATTAGCATATATCACTCAAACACACAATCAATATCGAGAATACCACTCGTATATATATATATATATATCGAAAGATGTACCGTATAGTACACAATAGTCAAACTGTGTACTACATGGGATATAGGCTAATACAGTACTAAGGTCAACTATTTACAATACTTCTACAACTAATACCATCTATATAAAGCTATGATCAAAGAGCTATCTATCAAGCTCCCACAAATCATGTGAACAACATGTCCTGATATAAAACTAGCAAAGACTAAGCTCTGCATATCCCGACTCAAAAGTCGTCAGTATCTGATTCTGATGGTGGTTCCTCATCCTCTGAAATGATGTCCATCTCCTCAAGGGAAGCATCCTCAACTAGTGCAGCAAGATCTCCAACTACCACTCTGATATCCCAATCCTTAACTATCCCGACCTCTGCATCCTCTGCTATCATCGCCTGATTAGCGACGTCGATGACTACAACAACAAATCCATCAGATATGCCCAATGCCCCTGCTAATGTAGCCTCTCATATAATAAATCCAACTAGTTGACCGACCATCTCAGTTATCCATCATATTGCCATATCAGCCATGGCTGCCATATGCACTATAGGTCCGGCTGGTAATGCTGGCATAACAGGTACCTCTGACACAACTATCTCCTCGTTAGGAACGTCCTCCTCTACTACCTCCATGATCACATCTCCCTCTATCACTGCATTACCCTCTCCAACCACGATATCTGCCTCAGAGTTCTCTGGCTCGTGTCCTGGGTTAAACTCTAGTTCCTTCGGGTCACTCTATGGCTCATCATCATTGTCATTGTGTGCAGGCTCCTCTTCTGCTGGGTCCTCATCGTCCATAGGCTCTTCCTCTCTATCCCTGTCGATACCCTCGTCAGGATGCTCATCATCTAGCTCTGGATCCTCCTCACCTTGAATCAGCACAGGCTCTGAAACTAGCACTGAACGTGGGGCTGCCGGGGCTGGAGTAGCTGAAGGGTCTGGCGGAATAGGCCTGACTATAATAGATCACAACTCAATCTCGTCTACCTCTAGCTTACTCTAAATGAATCTAGCCATCTCCTGGTATATGGCTGCTCGAGTCATAGCATAGTGATACACATCCATACGTATCTATATAGGGTGCGTCGTGCCAACAACATGTAGAGAAGTCCATATTCTTTCCTTCAAGTATTAACTAGCCGTCTAGCAAATGTGGCTCTGGTATATCTCTGGTATGGTTGGCTCTACCGTGTCACCAAAAATAACATGTCCACTAAATGAATCATCCATAAACAAGTGGAAACCCGGATCCATACTAACCTGCAAAGAAAACCATCTATCATCAGAAGGACGAACTTATCTTAAACTCATATCTCATCTCAAAAAATCTTAAAATACAAGGACCAGATGGTGTGGAATCGTTAGTGATCGAAAGTATCACAACCTAGAGCTCTGATACCAAAAATCCTATCATGCCCCGGAACAGCAAAATAGAGAAAAATAAATTTCCTTTTTAGAATCATAGGGAATGACGTGTGAATGTCACTAATTATCCATACCACACAGTACCAGTTAACTAGATAATAAGAATAGCAACATAATCAAACTGAATATAATAATAATTCCATCTATTATAATATCAAGGTGGTCCTCAAGATCACAACAGGTCTGGAGACAACAGATGCCCAAGTACCCGCTAAACCAAAAAGTTAGATAGAAATATAAAACTAATTATTAATCTCCATCTATAGCTGGCATAATGGTAGTCATCAGCGTAACAGCCTTCTCTGGCATAACTAGCATCAGTAGAGCCTCCCTTTGCATATTCCCCCTCAGAGTAGTAGCCATCATCATAAGCTCTATTATCTACATTAAGAGGGACCAGATAGTCTTGACGGGGAATGTCCGGGCAATAACGGCCGCAGCTTATTGAGAGCTGAGTGAATAGAAACTCACAAGGTACCAATTATAACGTAATAACAACTTATGAAAGTCATAAGATATAGTTCTACTAAGTAAAATCTTCTCTTCATTCAACGTTGTTGCTGAACCATTGTCGTCTTATTATCCTAAGACGGATAATCGACACGATTACCAACATACCTCAGCTGAAAGAATAGACTCAATAGTTTAACTTATAAAACATACCATCATTCTGTCCATCGCTCGTTAAGGATATATACCATCCACTGCATGTCATGGACACCACGTCAGTCCATCCCCTGCTCGTTAAGGATATAACCCATCCACCGCATGTCAGGGATATGACGCTTTGAACAACAGCATATTTAATCTATTGCCACGACTCATCGAAGTATACTAGTGATCCCCATCCACCGCTCGTTAAGGATATAACATGGATCATTTGGCTATCTCAGGATTACTTAGCCTTGCCCACGTACTATACCCAAAACTTATCAAACCTACTTATGCTCTGTACAAACATTGATACATAACTTTCCATTGTGGCCTGACTACTCTGATTGAAATGAACAGATATCGAACTCATACATGAACCGCATAGTATCTAACGTCATCACATTAATTTGTGATTCTTAATCGTACTTATCATTGTTGTCACATTATCCCTAATCAACCCATAATCGCATAATAGAAGTCCGAATCGAGAATCGAACAAATCGAACACTCTATATAATAAACAAAAGAAATAATTCATGTTCTGGTAATGCCAATCGATTAGGACAAGGGGTTAATAGATTAGGATAAAGTATGCAACAATCGATTGGGACACATGTCAATTGATTGGATCCAAAACAATGTCAATCGATTGCTAACTTTGGCAATCAATTGGTTGGCAATCAATTGGATTACAAATAATGGCAATCGATTAGAAATATATCCAATCAATTGGGACTTAACTAATGTCAATTGATTGGGAAAAGTTCAATCGATTGGTACTTCGTCTTCTCTAGTAGAAACATAAAATAGAGTATATAAACATCTTAAGGATGTATTTAATATGTCTAACCTTCATGTAAACTTGTAAAAATAGTATATAGTGAGACCAAGTGAGTTTAGACTCACCTAGCGTGTGTTTGGGTGTGTGTTGAGCTATGACGCTTCAAAGCTTTCTCTCTCTTCTCTTCCCCTCTTCTCTCTCTGTCTCTCTGCGTCTCTTTCTGTCTCTCCTTCTTTCTTTTTCTTCTATTTTCTTCCTTCTCGTCTTCTTCCTTTTCCCAAGGCAGTATGTGTATGTTTATAGAGATATATATGTATGGATGTGTATATATATCTCACAAGGTGTGCCTCTCTCTCTCTCTCTCAAGACTGTGTAAACTGCCCCAAGGCCATGAAATGAATGCATATATATAAAGGGAAAATGTGTCATGTGTCAAAACATGAAGTAAAGAAGAAAACTTGTCTCAGCAGATGCCAATCGATTGATACTTATGGCAATCGATTGGTGAGAGATATTTGAAGGCAATCGATTATGAGTCAATGGCAATTGATTGGTATATGCCACGTAATGAATTTAGGTCGGCAGAATGGCAATCGATTGGGAAGCATGTCAATCGATTGGTATACAAATAGTGGCAATCGATTGGAAATAAAAAAAATATATTAAAAAACAATTAATTGGTAACCAAAATTTACCAAATGAAGGGTAAGGGTTATACAATTACAAATACGAAGTCTTATTTATTAATATACACTCCAAAATACAGGGTATTACACTACGCTCCGCTATGCATGCACAAGGAAATAAAATCAAAGAAAACGTGAAAATCGCACTCAAAACCCTAGAAAAATATGAATTCTACACACATGTAATCATATAAGAGGGAAGCTGGAGAACTTACCCGGGATAGCATAGCATTCCTAATTATCTTAATTAACCATGGTTAGGACAATAACAACATATGTACATAGAGGATAATCTAAGTGAATACCCTACTATTCTAAGCAAGAATAGCACATATTTGTTTCAAAGCATGACTACTACGTGTAGTAGTGTGCATATGTAACCCTAATTAGGTGTTATCCCTATTATGGATAACATGTTATTCTACATGAGGATAGTGTGCTTGTGTATGCATGTGCATGGATATGAATTAATTCAATGAATTAAACTAATTATACAAGGATACAAATAAATGTGTATATCCTACTATTTTAATTAACATGTATTACAACTATATGAGTGCCCTAAAGCTAGACTCGTAGATCCAAATTAAGGTTTCATTACCCCCCAGGGGTCGGATATCCATGGATTGGATACCAACCCCACAAGCTCTGACTACATCAATATTCGGTAGAGTTCACCTAGGATAACTCAACTTTAATAAGGATACTACAAACAAGGAATTGAAACTATCCTATGACTTTAAAGATCAAAAGCAATAATTATGAAGAACATTAAGAAAAAAAAAAAGAAAACTAACTTAGAACTATGAATAAAAAGGTCAAACAATAAAATAAAGCAGAAAATGAAAAAGAAAAGAAGAAGAACTTACCCCAAAGAACTTCCCTCAGAATACTTCTGCAAAGCTCTTCTAGCATCGAGGACTCCCAGACTCGAATCCTAATTCTAAAACTTATAATATTCCTAAGAACTTCCAAGGAGATCTTAGGAATCCTCCAATGGGTGTTTCCTTGGGCTCTCTAGTCCTTAGCATTTTTAGGTGTATTGGATGGGGAGAGGAGGACCCCCTTTATAGTTTGAGACTTGGGTTGAAAAGTTCATAGCTAAGTGATGTGGGATGAAAAAAAAAACACAATTTTGACATTTTTGGGGGTTTTCATGCAGAATGAGGTTAAATCAAGGGTCCAGAAAGCATCTAAGGCATCTGAGAGCCATAGTGGCACTCAGAGGGCTGGGGCAGCACTCCGAGAGTTCTACACGACACTTAGCTGAGTGCTACCATAGCACTCACCCCAGAAAGTTGTGTTTTCTCCCTTGACTTCTCGGGCTTCGTTCACTCACCTCAATTATCCATTTTGGGATTATGGTATACCGTTGAAAAGGTATGGAAGTCTAGTTTAGGGCATTTTTTGTCTCATTCAAAAGAGTTTGTGGATTTTGAGTTACGGTAAAAAAGGTGACGCTGACTCCAAGAAGGAACAAACTTGGGAGGTGTAAAAAGGTTAAAAATTCTCCTAAGTTGTTTTTAGCCAATGAGGAGGCTTGGGGCATAAATTAAAGCTATTTTAGGAATATTCTGTAAATGGAATTCTCATAAATCCACCCCGAGGTCTAAATTTTGCTCGGTAAAAGGGAATTTTTTGTCATTTAATGTGAAAAGGATATCCTAACTTGGTTTTTTGTTTCTAATTTGTGTTTCTACCATAACTAAGTCTTCCTAGAGGTTATTCTAACGTATCTAAGAGACCACAGTGCTTCACAGAGTTCTTCTTCATAATTAACATTTTCGATTATAGTCATCGGGTTGTTCTTGAGGCGACATTCCTTCTGTCGAACGGACGAACTAAAATAGGGTGTCTACATTTCCAGAAATAAACTTTTCTCATGACTTCAAGCCGCCATTTTTTTCTTCCACATGGAGAATCTTTATCAACCCGATCACAACCAACACTTATTGAACCAATGGCACCCGATCCTCCTCTTCAAATATGGTTTCACTACTTGCAAGAATTTCAACCGTGAAACAACACCATTCACCACTTACAAAAGTTTTAACCTATGAAGAAAACCCTTCACCACTTGTAAGAACTCCACTTGCAAGAACTTTGATTTTTCATCCTTCTGTAGCTATTGTTCACCCACTGATACCAAAAACCCTTTCTCTCTCCAAATCGCTTGCCCTTGTGTGATTTTAATGGCCTCACCTGTAGCTCCGCGCTTGCACCTTATGAACACCACCGGCAGACAAACATAGATTCCTACATCGACCTTATGCCACATCACGCCAACCCAACCGTGAATTTGCTCCAAAAAATATCTGATCACCGTTCCTACGTGCAGTATCCTAACAATTACCTCTGTTGGGTGATTGCGCCTGTGTCTACCATCGTGTCTTCTTGGAACCCATCAGATTATTTTCTACAGGAGCACATATGTACCATCGTACCATATACGGAATCTATCAAGCAAGAGAAATGTCCAACCACCATGGATCTGAAACCATGGCTCTGATATTAGTTGTTAGGAATTTAATTACTTACGAAAACGATCAAATACCCTCCAGAATCATGTGAGGGGCGAGCAAGCAGAATAAAACATAAGGAAAATAAATCAAACACAAAATAGAACATCAGATTTGTACGTGGTTTGGCCCAAAGAATGTCTACGTCCACACTTTGCAATATCTCATTATACTAGTCTCGGGTTACAAGAGGGGGCTCTCAACTTGATCTCACATGGTTGATACGATAGTGCACACTCCCATTGGTGGCTCATACAAACAAATACAATGATCAACATAGATATTTATGTATAAGCCTCTACAGTTTTCTAACCCTAAATCACTTCCTAAATTGAATAGGAATGACTAAACAGTTTCTAAATCAAAATGGCCTTCCTAAACCAAATAGGAAACAAACAATCTGCGGCTGTTCCTCGATCTCGCGCATGCGTCCTGCTCATGTGGATCCCCAATGTGCTAACTTTTTAGAATGTTCTAGACTTTTCTTTGCACACTCCTCAGACCCCTGTCCGCTGATCACGCGGCCCGCCCTCGCGACACTGCTCTATCCAGATTTTTCTTCTTTGATTAGAAACAATTTATTAAACAATTCCGATGGAATTAGGCTCCATAATCCCAACAGTGAGAAGGTCTAAGTTCTTTCTGTTTTTCCAAATGAGTAGTGCTATACTTTCCAAATTTATATCCCAAAAAGTGCTTTCCAAATGACGTGGCAATGGGCTAGGTCTAATTCAGTGGAATCAGTTAAATTTTGATTAAGTTATTTACCTGGCCACACTGCCACATCATTTGGGAAGCACTTTTGGGATAGAAATTTGGGAAGCATAGCATCACATCACTCTTTCCAAATTATAAAGAAAGATTAATATTATGCTTCTCAAATTTTAAATCACAAATTCATATTACAAATGATATGATTGTGGGCCCACTGAATATTTATTGGATGATGTTGAAATGGTTCATCATTGTTAAAGGTGACTCCACTGCTACATCACAACTACATCACTAGGGATGTAAAGTTAGGATTATGATTTGAGAATCATAGCATTACTCGTAGAGAAAATGCAGTTATATTTGTATTATGTTGAATGAGATTGCACTTAAAATAGACATAACATGTATTTGTGAAAATCATATAATTCGCGACACATCAACTGACGAGATTATAATTAGCGGGGTAACACATTCAGGTACACACTTTCGGACCAGACAATAGGCCTGATTAAAATTTGTATAAAGTCTATTTTCATGTGTTAATTTTATTTGGCACAGCTGCCCCTTCTCTCTCCTGCTCACACGTGCCTGCCATAGCTCCCTAGTTGACATCTACTCGTATACTAGTCTGTCTTTGAACATATCATATTCATTAACTTAGGTTTGGATTCTATTACTAGCTTTTGGTTGAGGTTATCTTACATATAGTTTATTTGAAATGGCAGTACTTAATTGACATGGAAGAGCATGGAACAAATTTTTTTTTTTTTGCTGAAGAAAGAAACTTTCATAACCAACAGAAACCAAAATAAGGCATTAGCCCCTTTCAAAATCTTCCTCAACAACAAAAGGAGGAATCTCTTGAAGGGGGATGTGCCCAAAACAATTACACTTCATAGTTCATTGGGCTAGCTTGTGAGCAACACAATTAGCAGATCTGAGTACTTTAAGAACTTTCCAAAAAACAAAAGAGGTACCCAACAATCTCCTACTATTGAGAATAAGAGCTTCCAGCGTCCAATCTGGGCAAGACTCCCAGTCACTCAATGGCAAGCACAACAAAAGCGAATCTCCTTCAAAAACAACATGCTTGAGACCCAATAAGACTGCTTCAGAAATCGCTGAAAAGGCCGCATGAGCTTCAGCTAAGCTAGGGTCCATGGCTTCCCTTTTCCACACTCTTGCATGAATGATATGCCCTTCAGCTAAGCTAGGGTCCACCGTTGGGGAGGGGCAGGCAGAGAGGCGATGGATTTCCGTTGGGATGACAGATGTTCAAGAGTCATCAGGTCGATACGGGTTTTCCAGAAGAGAACTTCAACAGTTGTGCCATGATGAAGCACTTGGTTCCTCAAGTACCAAATTTGTTCCATAAGAGTCGCAGCAAAGATAGTAAAAAAAGCGGCATCCTCTGGGGCAATGCCAATCCTAGCAGTCGGATTGAGCACAATATTGATCCAATTCTTGATACCCCCATCGATGAAGTTGGAAGTGTCAATAGGCCATTTAGATAAATGCCAGATAATGCGAGCAACATCACAGCCCAAGAAGAGGTGTTCCGCACTTTCCTATGCACACACTAACCTTCGATTAAAAATTTGTTCCATTTTCCTTTTTCTTTGCATGGTACAAATTTTTAATCGAAGGTTAGTGTGTGCATAGGAAAGTGAGTTATTTAAGAGCAATGATAGATGCACAACAAAAACCCACAACCAATTGCACAACCTGCTTAAAATTGTTGGACTTTGTGCTGAAAAAGTTGTACACACAAAAAGACAAAAAAAAAGATGTACAGCTTTTTCAGTACGAAGTCCAACTTTTTTAAGCAAGTTGTACAATTGGTTGTGGGTTTTTGTTGTACATCTATCATTCCTAGTTATTTAATTAATCCTTTTTATTTTTTTGAATAACTTGTACGTTTGGTGATATGACTCAATGCATGAAAAACTCTTTTCTTGGATCATTTCATACAATCAAAATATATAGGTATGAAAGACAATGAAATGTGTTAAAATATGGTAAAATTTGTCCAAAATTAGTAAAATATGTTAAAAGGTTGTAAAATGCTATTGCAATTAGCAGTTTTAAAACTTATAAAAATAGTCAAAAGACAGCGAAATTTTTTGAAAGGAAATAAAATGCTATTGTAATTTGTAGTTCAAAGGACAGTGAAATTTGTTAAAAAAAAAAAAATTACAATAATTAGTCAAGAGATAGTGATATATCTAAAAACAAAAAAAATAGTGAAATACCATTGTTAAGGGCTATTTTGGCCAAAAAAAAATAGTCAGAGATTTTTGGGGTATAAAATATTTGTAGGACCTATGGTTGTAAATTGCTCATTGTGTGACCTATATGTCCCGAATGCCCCTGCAGAAAAAATAGTAAACATAGTTGTTTATTAAAATATAGGTTGTGTGACCTATGTTTATTAAAATATATATATTTTAATAAATTTCCCACTTACAAATTCATCGTACATTAACTTGAAAATTTTGAATCCATCAAACAAGATTGATGATAAGTACAAGTTTTTTTATGAAAGAATTACAAATCTTTTACTTCGCTGAACAGATGTTTCTCTATTTTAGTGACAGAGAGAAATTTATAGCTTAACCTTACCCAAATGAAAAGAAAATAAATTCTATATTCAACTGAACCGAAATTTAGTTGTCCAATTGAACCACTTGAACAGAAATTTTACTAAAAATTCACCATCTAAGCATATAATACTCACTTTTTTTGCGTGGAGAAGTTTCTCTGTCACGCTAAATTGAACAAATTGACTTGAGAAAATTCTCTATCCATTTAGCCAATTACCAGAAAAGCTAATAGTATCCAATTGAACCAATTTTACAAATTTCCATTTCTATAAAGATATATATATATTGTATATACTAACCAATTAAAAACAGGAATTTTCATTTATTGATCGAATTGAACATTGAATTTTCTGTGTCCACCTGAACCAATTCGGAAGAGAAATTTCTCTGCCCAACAAATAATAAAAAAAAAATTTCTTGCAAGGGATGTAACATTCATGACTCGGATTTAAAATCCAAACATTTCAATTTCATGCAAACAGTTGTAGAAAAAAAAAAGTTCTCAATTTGTAAAAATTGTTACGCTCAGTTATATTTCATGTAATCTTTTGTAAATGTGGTAAAAAAAATGTCGTAAAAAATAAATACAACCAACTAAAATTTTATTTTATACATATTTTTTTTTGTTTAAAGGGAAAATTTCATTGATTTATAAGACAAGGAACCGAAGCACCGAAGGACAAATTTTCCACCTTCTGGAGGAACCAATCAAAAGCCTTTAACACTACAACCACTGAATCCCTTATTGAAAATTGTTGGGATTATATCACATATGGGACAATCCCATTAATTTAGGATTGCTCATTTAGTTAGATTCCTATTTTGATAGTTTTTTTTTTTTTTTTGTGATAGAGTTTTATTTGGAGTGATCTCTAGTTTCTTGTTAGACAATGAATGATATGTAAACTCTATAAAAGGGAATGTGTATAAGAATTTAGGTAAAGCCCTTTGTGTGCTAATTTCAAGGTCTTCCCTCATGGGGGTTCTTGGTCTAGGGTGAAAGAGAGAGTTCTTTGGGGGTATTGAGAGTAAATGTGCAAGGAGTTTAATGATTAGGTTATGTGATTTTAATTCAATGTTTTCTTGTACCAGATTTTATTCTTAATAATGAAAAAACAGTTCTCTCGGGTGTGGACGTTGGTAATATTTGACCGAATCACATAAAAATATGTATTTTCTTCAGTGTGTTTATTTGTTATTGTTGATGTATTTCTGTGTGTTTATTGCGTGAATTTAATTCCGCATTTTACTGTTCCGGACAAGTGGTATCGGATCCACAGAGGGCAGAGGAGCACGATGGCAGAAGGTTATTTAGAAAGATGATTAAAGAAAGACAAAAAAAAAAAAAGGAAAAGAAATAGAAAATAGGTGGAGCAGTCGTGATGGGTGCCGTGTACGTGCTTATGTTGGTATTTGGGAGACTATGGAGCAATTTGACTCAAGTCATTATGTGGGAAGTTGGGAGACTGGAGCAATTTGATTTTAGATTCAAAGCTTGGGATAGGGATAGTTATCTTATGCGGTAGGTGCATTGAATCTAGGATCATGATTAGTTAAATTTTAAACAGCTTATGTGACAAATTGCGGTTTTCAGGTGCTGCAGATTCATTGATGGGTGCAATTTTGCGAGATTCTGCATGGATTTTTTTTTTTTTGGGTGTGATAGGTCCGATGTGGGAACCAAATTGACTGTTGCACTGACCAGGGTAAAACACATACCCTTTAGTGCTCTTCCGTTTGTCAATATCCCCTGCTAAATCTAAATCCATATAGCCCTGAATACGAATGTCATAACACACTTTAGTGCCTCTAAGAAGGTACCTCAGAATCCTCTTAACACCTTTCCAATGCTCATTGCACGGATCTGCCATAAATCTGCTCATTACTCCCACTACATAAGCAATGTCTAGCCTTGTACATACCATAGCATACATCAAGAAGCCTATCGCTAATCCGTTAAGGTACTCTATCCATATACTTATGGTTTTCATCTGTGATTACTGCTTGATTTTTGGAGAGTCGGAAGTGACTTGCCAAATGAGTGCTGAATGACTTACTATTTTCCATGTTAAACATTTTCCACATATTCTGCCAGTGATAGTTCCAACATCCTGAATGCAATTTTGGACATGAATGAATGTATTTTGGATCTGGTTGAATATGATTTCAGATCCAATTGAATACGATTTCGGATATGATTGAATGCGATTTTTCACACCAGTCACAATCCCCTTCGTTTGTATTAATCAAACCTCTAACAGGTAAGTATTACGCGCAATAATTTTCCGAAAAAAAAAAGTATTACGCGCAACTCACGTAACAATTTCCGTTAGTTTAAGCTAACAATGTCAGAATTTGGGTCTGATTGATTGAATTTTTGAAGTTCATGGGTTCTATTGAACAAAAAAAAAATGCGTATCCAATTGAAAACGCATGTATAGTGTATGGGTGTGTAAAGTGTAATTAGGCAAAAAAAAAATGGTATATTTATCATTTTTAGTCAAAAGTTTTTAGTGGCCCCAATATCTACTTGGGGAGCTCATTTACAAATCATTTCAAATTTAATTGAAGATCGAAATTGGGAATACATTACTTTTTACCAAAAAATAAAAATTTCCCAAATTTATTACTGGATTGGATAATTTGAGAAGTGTGGATCTAGGTGAAGTATTACACAGAGAAATAATGCTATGGTTTTCAAGTTTCTTTCTCAAATTTTGATATTCCACCAATGACAATGGGATCACATCTATCATAGGCTTAATTACATTTTACACAGCTGTACTTTGCGCCTTGTGTCAATTTGATTCTTTCTGTTTTCAATTTAATCAATTTAGTCTTTTTGTATCCATGTTATCAATTCATCATTTCCCTCAAGAAACTAAACATAGTTCTGTTTAAATTAGGGTAAGTAAGTATGTCATTTTTTATCACTCAACAACCCAAAGATAATCCAAGATTATTAGTGTTATTTTTTTATTATGAACAGATGGATAATCCTAGATTTGAGTGGCAAGCAATCTAAATTCTCTGGAAAATGTTTTAGTTCACCCAATCACCACCGCACAATTAGATACCTGTACATGTTAATACACATATTGGGAGATATGAAAACCTACAACTGCCTTTGAACTCTTCTTTTGCAATTCATCACTTTAGTGAAGTAAATAATCTAAATAGTGTAGTTCATGGCAAAGTCATAAATTCGTAATAAGAGTAAGAAGACCCAGTGAAGGAATTTTAGTCTCTCCATTAAACTTCCCCAGAGGGTGTTCAATGTCTTTGGTAGAAATTATAGAAAGAAAGATATGTGCATGTATATACCTTGCTTCCATTAGGTCATTAATTTGAAAGATCCTTTGGTTTTTCAAATTTTGTGAGCACTGACCCACAAAGAAATAAATTACTACGGTTGAAATTTTGATGATCAATATTTTTTTTTTTTCTCATTTCTTGATGACATACACATACTCAAATAGGCAAATAGTAAGTCTCGACTTCAAGAATAAATGTAAGACTGTATCCAGTGTACATGCTTAACTTTACGTTATTGTCAAATTATAGTATTATGATCTCAAAAGATATTCTCTAATGGTTTAAAGGTTACGTCAAATTATAGCAATGTTATGTCACGTTTCAAAAATTGGCATGCCCTTTGGCATTATTATGATTTAATTTGGTTGAACATTTGGCACATTATTGGAGATGTGTTTACCAAGGGTTATGCTACAATTTGACATGGCAACATTGCAATGACTCAAGTATTTTTTCAATACAATCAAATTAATAGTATTTCTTTTCCATAGATTGGCATAGCTCAAGTGGCAAAGAGCTTGGTATTTATAAGTCCCCTCCAATGCATAGGTTCGGGGTTCGAACCTCGTCCCCTGTAATACCCTGCATTTTTAGTAATTATTAATGTGATAAGATTCTATATACTTTCCTTAATCATACTTGAAATTTTGCCTTTAATCGATCAAAGTCATTTCAAGCGATCAAGAATTTCTCAGTTCAATCGATCGAATCCTGTTCAATCGATCGAAACTCTGCCGACATGAATTTATGACGTGGTCCCCATTCAATCGATCAAACCCCTTTTCAATCGATCATAACTGGCCTTCTGCTCTCGATCGATCGAACCGGCTTCAATCGATCGAACGTGTGATTATCAAAAACCCTAGGTTTCACACAAACACAGCCACCATGCGCCTTTTCTCTTTAGATATATTAACCATTTTCGTGTGTGAGAGTGTTTGTTCAGTTCAGGTTTCGAGAGAGAGAGAGAAAGAGAGAGAGAGTGTGTGTGTGTGTATTTATATTTATATAACACATCCATATATACATATATATATATACACATATTTATATATATATATATACTCTGTGAGAGAGAGAGAGAGAGAGAGAGAGAAAGAGAGAGACAGACAGATAGACGAAGAGATGAATGAGAAGTAGAGAGAGGAGAGAGAGACAGAGGAACAAACAGAGAGAGAAAAGGAAGAGCTGCCATTAAAGCTCGGAGCTTAAGTTTGCCAAACACGCCCTTACGATCGTTCGGTGAGTTCCAAACTCACTCGGCAGCATTAATATATAGTTTTGCAAGTTTTTGGACGTTTAATAAGGACCCAAACACGCCCTAACAAGTACTAGACGTTCACTACCAGAATCTGAAGAAGACGACTTTCGAGCGATTGAACTAGGTTCAATCGATCGAACACACTGAGTTTCAATCGATCAAAATGACTTCAATTGATCGAGACCACCTTCACTTCAATCGATCGAGAATACTTCAATCGATCGAACTTTACTTTTTTCAAGCGATTGAGATGACTTCAATCGATCGAACCCAACAGGACTTGGATGTTTCATTTAAGTTATAATTCATAATGCTTAGCAGTCTAATTGACGTTCTCTATTTTATTATGCGATATTATGGATTACGGGAGTAATGGGATACAATAATGAGATTGGGATAATGTGGTGAGAAATGTAAGAGGGTTCGGAGCGTTAATAATAATACGACGCGATAACGAGATATGGTTTGAGGTATAACGGTGGGTAACCTTGGATAACCTAGTGACTGAGTCAGCGGAATATTAGTTGTTTTCGATGCAAGTATGTCAGTGTCATGTGTTGGTCGTGAACATATGTGCATGGGATGTAAGCGTTATGTATTGTACTTGCAAGGATTCATAAAAAGCATTGAACAAGAGTACTAACACATATTGATTATGAATGGACAATACTCGCAAGCATTCTGAAAAGCGGTGAATAGTAAGAGTTCTTAAAAGCGGTGAATAAGAGTATTAGTGCGTCCTTAAACTAGTAGTTATCTTGGGAGCTATGGGTGTACAGTACTCGCAAGCGTTCTTAAAAGCGGTGAACAGTAAGAGTTCTTAAAAGCGGTGAACAAGACTATTGGTACATCCATAGACTAGTCATTATATGAGATTGGTGTATAGTGTTCACAAGAGTTCTTAAAAGCGGTGAACAAGAGCGCACTAGTATGTCATGATGATATAAACAGTTCGGTATAGCCAGTCAAGATTGGTACAGTCAGTCTTAGAGTTTCTAGATGTTAAGAATCGGGTGTGGAGTTCGGAATAAAAAGAGAAAGATATTATTAGTATCACTAATTTATATCGTGCGCAACTGGTAATTACATTATACCTATGATGCTGTGAGAGTTTCTATTCACTCAGCTGAAGGCGTTTATGCTTGGACATTTCCCGTCTAGACTAACATGTCCCAATTAATGCAGGTGATAGAGCCTATGATGATGGCTACTACTTGGAGTTAGATTATACAGAGGGTGGCCCTACTAATGACGATTATGCCGGGGAAGATTACTACACTGATGGCTACCCTTACGCCAGCTAGAGATGAAGAAGTTTTATCTAGTTTATATTTCCGTTATTTCGGTTGAACTTGTTTAGTTTACGGGTACTTGGGCATATGTTGTCTCTAGACCTGTTGCGATCCTGAGGACCACTCTGATTTTGTAATAGATAGCATTGTTATTATGTATTCAGTTTGTTACTGCTCTTATTGGTTTTAGTTGAACTATTATTGTGTGGTGTGAACAATTAGTGACATTCACTTGTCAGTCCCTATTGACCCAAAAAGGAAATTTTTTCTTCTCTATTTTTGTTGCTTCGGGGCATGACATGATTTTTGGTATCAGAGCCTTAGGTTGTGATACTTTCGTTCACTAACGGTTCTACACCATCTGATCCTAGTATTTTAAGATCCCTGATATGAGATATGAGTTTAAGATAAGTTCATCCTCCTGATGATATATTGTTTTCTTTTGCAAGTTAGCATCATAGATCTAGAGTTCCATAAGTTTGTGACTGATGCATATGAAGGACACATGATCCATGGGGATACCATAAAGCTAGCTGACCCGGAGTTCTACCATGAGCGCATATGCCAGACAGTTAGTCGATATCTAGAAGAGGATATGTGGAAGGCTCTCTATGTGACCAGGAAGACTCACCTTACAAATATGCGTATGAATGCTTATCATTCTATGAGGATCGGTAGGGATATTTATTAGGAGATTATACGATTGATCCAGAATAAACTTAATATGGATGCTATAGAGCTACGAGCTATTCTTGGAGGAGCTATTGAGGCAGCACTGACAATAACACCACTATCACCAGTACCCGAGGAACTCGTTCCAGAGTCACCAGAGGCCGTGCCGATAGTAGATGCTGACGCAAAGGAGGTTCCTGCGGAGAACATTGAGCCCTTTGAGGATGATGAGGAGCCAGAAGAGGATCCAGAGGAGGACCCATAGTTAGTTTATAAGGATGTTGTGGCTGGAGAGGATGACGCAGTGATAGGGATAATGAGATTATGGAGATACCAGTAGAGGATGTTCCTGAGGTAGAGGAGGTAGTCGTACCAGAGATACCTGTTATGCCCGAGTTACCAGCGGGACCTATATTACACATGGTAGCCATTTCCAACATGGCAGCCGAGTGGGTAGCAGAGATGGTTGCAAAGCCAGATGGACTTCAGATAGGAGAGGCTGCACTAGCAGAGGGTATGGCAATCGCTGGGGATTTTGCCGAGATGATTATCGATATCATCGAGCCAGCATTCGGTATTGAGGATATGGACATTCATGAGATAATTGTTGAGAATTGGGATATTGGAGTGGTGGTAGGAGGAGCAGCGGCACCCGCAGAAGATGACCCACCTGTAGAGATGGACATTGCACCTGAGGATGAGGCACCACTAGCAGGATCAGATGCTGACAACTTTTGAGTCAGGATCTGGGGGAGGTTTAGTTTTTGTTAGTTTTTCAGGATCTGACGAATTTTTAGGCATTTCTTATAGCCCCACCACCGAGTGACGGGGGATGCTTTAATTGCAAAAAGTCAAGGCACATTATAACCAAGTTCTGCACAGCCCTCAGGATTAACCGCTGAATGGGTGCTATCTGCCGGAATTGCAACAAGCCAGGACATTTGAGCAGGGATTGTCGTACCTCGCAGAGGACATTATGGGGCACCCGTTTAGGGAATACAAGGACCCCTAGATCAGACAAGGATGAATGCTATAACCCCAATAGAAGCAGGCTTTAATGCTGATGAGCAGCAACATCTGGAATGTACGCTTGTACTCTTTCATAGTCCAATTAAAGCTTTATTCGATACTGGAGCTGCACGTTCGTTTATTGCTATTAAGATTGTGAATCCGTTGGGTTTAGAACCCCAGACACTCGAGTCAGCACTTAATGTTGTGTCACCATTGGTAGTGACTGTTAAGTTGGGTAAAGTATATAAAGATTTCCCATTGACCTTGGGAGATAGGAATCTTCAAGAAAACTTGGTAGTTCTGTCAATGTCAGAGTTTGACATTATCCTAGGGTTCGATTGGTTGACTAAATATGGTGCCAACCTACACTGTCCAATTAGGACGATTGTATTTCCGATACCTGGATGTCCGACGATCAGATTTTAGTATCTGTCAACAAGCGACATGTTTCTTACAAGTTGTATGGCTACAATCCAGAACATGGAACTCAAGATAGATGAGATTCCTACCATACAAGACTTTTAGGATGTACTCCAGGATATTAAAGGACTTCCACCGAAAAGGAAAATAGACTTCTGTGTGCAACTAGTACTTAGTACATTGTCGATATCTAAGACACCATATCGGAGGGTGCCAACTGAGATGTTAGAATTGAAGAAGCAAGTTCATGAACTTGAAGATTTGGGATTTGTTCGTCCAAGTATGTCACATTGGGGAGCACCAGTTTGTTTGTGAAGAAGCAGGACGGAACACTTCGACTCTGCATAGACTACAGGGAGTTGAATAAGGTAACGATTAAGAATAGGTATCCACTTCCTCGGATAGATGATCTATTCGACCAGTTATGAGGATCAAGGTTCTTTTCGAACATTGATCTGCGTTCAGGATATCATCAACTATTTGTTCAACCAGAGGATGTGACGGAGACTGCGTTCAGGACGAGATATGGGCATTATGAGTTCCTAGTGATGCCTTTTGGATTGACGAATGTGGCACAAGTATTCATGGACTTGATGAATAGAGTATTCAGACCATATCTAGATTAATTCATTATAGTGTTCATCGACGACATCTTGATCTACTCAAAAACAAAGAGCGATCACAATAAACACTTACAGATTGCTTTGCAGACACTCAGAGATAGTAAGTTATCTGTAAAGTTTAGCAAGTATGAATTTTGACTACAGGAGGTCAAATTCTTGGGATATGTTATATCTCAAGATGGTATCTCGGTGGACTCATCTAAGATTGATGCAGTCTTAAACTGGAATAGACCAACCAATGGAACAGAGGTCAGAAGTTTTCTTGGTCTAGCAGGATATTATTGGAGATTTGTCGAAAGATTCTCCAAGATTGCAAAACCTTTGATGAATTTGACAAGAAAGTAGATAAAGTATGAATGGATAAACAAGCATGAACATGCATTTCGGAAGTTAAAAGAAAGATTAACTTCTGTACCAGTACTCACGATACCTAAGAGTGGAGAAAGGTATATGATCTATAGTGATGGATGGAACCAAGGACTGGGTTGTGTGCTTATGTAGGACAGGAATGTCATTGTATATGGATCAAGATAGTTGAAGGTACATGAGAAGAACTACCCTATGCATGATCTGGAATTTACAGCAATAGTGTTTGCATTGAAGATTTAGAGACACTATCTCTATGGAGAAAAGTTTGACCTATTTTTCGATCATAAGAGCTTGAAGTATTTGTTCTCTCAGAAGGAGTTGAACATGCGACAACGAAGATGGATGGAGTTATTCAAAGACTGTGACTTTTCATTGCAATGCCATTCGGGTAAAGTAAATGTTGTAACAGATGCTTTGAGTCGTAGACCTCGATTAGTGATCGTTGCACTACTAATCTGAGAATGGAAAGCATTGGAAGTTTTAGCCGAATTTGATCTTCAGCCAGTAGAACTAATGAAATGACAATATTTTAGATGTCTAACGGTACAACCAACTTTGATCAGTCGTATCATAGAGGCTCAATGGACAACGGAAGATTTGAAGTTATGGTTTGCAAAATGTCGACAAAGGAACCAGAGGTCTGGAGTGTTGGTACAGACAGAGCCTTATGATATAAGTGTAGACTCTACATACCTGATGAAGAAAATCTCTGGAATGAAATATTGGATCAAGCCCATAAGTCACGTATGACTATTCATCCGAGAGGTACGAAGATGTACAAAGATTTAAAGTGGAATTTTTGGTAGGAAGGAATGAAGCGAGAAGTAGCTGAGTATGTATCTCAGTGTCTTACTTGTAAACAAGTAAAGACAGAACATCAAAAACCACAGAGACTATTACAACCCTTACCAATTCCCTAATGGAAATGGGAACACAACACTATGGATTTCGTGGTAGGTTTGCCGAAGCCACAACAGAATCACGACGCTATCTTGGTAATCGTGAATCAACTTACGAAGACGGAACACTTTATCTCCTATAGCATGACGTACCTAGTAGAATGATTAAGTCGGATGTATATCCAACACGTTGTACGATTACATGGTGTACTTGTTTCTATCGAGTCAGATAGAGATTCACGCTTTATTGCAGAAATTTGGAAGAGTGTCTAAACAGCGATGGGAACAACACTGAACTTGAGTTCAGTCTTTCATCCGCAGACCGATAGACAAACTGAACAGGTCAATCAAGTAATGGAGGACATGCTACGCCCTTGTGTTATTAATTTTGAGAGTTCTTGGGAAACGCACCTACCGTCTATCGAGTACGCCTACAACAACAGTTACCATACGAGTATAGGGATGGCATCGTTTAAAGCTTTATACGGAAGACCTTGCTGATCGTCGCTATGTTAGGCCAAAGTCGAAGATACTCAACTTCTTGGGCCAGAAATGGTGCGAGAAACTAGCGAGAAGATTCAGATTGTACATGAGAAGATGAAGACAGCTCAGACCTGGTACAAGGGTTGTGCTGACAAGCGACGCAAAGATTTGGAATTCGTCGTTGGAGACCACGTACTACTCAAGGTTTCACCTGTTCGAGGGATTGTTCGCTTTGGGCAGAAGAGAGCCAAGATATCACCGCGATTTATCAAACCGTTTGAGATTCTAGAACGTGTTGGAAAAGTTGCGTACCGACTCGCGTTATCCCCAAAGATGTCAGGAGTGCACAACGCTTTCCACATCAGTATGCTAAGAAAATGTGCTCACAACCCAGTGCACGAGATCAACTTTGAGGACATTGAGGACAACGACAATGTCACATTCAATGAAGGACTAGTGCGGATTTTAGATCGAGGAATTAAGAAGCTAATAAACAAAGAGATCCACTTTGAGGACATTGAGGACAACGATAATGTCACATTCAATGAAGGACTAGTACGGATTTTAGATCGAGGAATCAAGAAGCTTAGAAACAAAGAGATCCCGTTGGTGAAGATTTAGTGGAAGTATCATGACGAAAGAAAAGCTTCATGGATGCTAGAGTCAGGGATGCGTGAGAAGTTTCCATTTTTGTTTTAAACCTTGTTTATTTTCGATTTCAGGGATGAAATCCTTAATGAGTGGTGGATGATGTAATACCCTACATTTTTAGTAATTATTAATGTGATGAGATTCTATATACTTCCCTTGATTATACTTGAAATTTTGCCTTCAATCGATCGAAGTCCTTTTAAGCGATTGAGAATTTTTGAGTTCAAGCGATCGAACCCTATTCAATCGATCGAAACCCTGTTGACATGAATTTATAATGTGGTCCCTATTTCAATCGATCAAACCCTTTTTCAATCGATCAAAACTGGCCGATCTACCCTCAATCGATTGAACCGATCGAACGTGTGATTATCATAATCACAGGTTTCACGCAAACACAACCACCTTACACCTTTTCTCTCTCTATATATATAAACCATTTTCGTGTGTGAGAGTGTTTGTTCAGTTCAGGGAATTTAGAGAAAGAGAGTGTGTGTTAATATTTATATATACATATCCATATATACATATGTATATACACATATTTATATATAAATATATACTCTGTGAGAGAGAGCTGGCAGACGAAGAGAAGAAGGAGAAATAGAGAGAGGAGAGAGACAGAGGTAGAAGCAGAGAGAGAAGGAAGAACCGACATTAAAGCTTGGAGCTTGAGTTTGTCAAACACGCCCTTCCGATCGTTCGGTGAGTTCCAAACTCACTCGGTTTGCAAGTTTTTGGATGTTTAATAAGGACCTAAACACGCCCTAACATGTTCTAGACGTTCACTACCAGAATCTGGAGAAGACGACTCTCGATCGATTGAACTATATTTAATCAATCGAACACACTGAGTTTTAATCAATCGAAATGACTTCAATCGATCGAGACCACCTTCACTTCAATCGATCTAGAATACTTCAATCGATCAAACTTCACTTTCTTCAAGCGATTGAGATGACTTCAATTGATCGAACCCAACAGAACTTGGATGTTTCCTTTAAGTTATAATTCATAATGCGTAGCTATTTAATTGATGTTTTTTGTTTCTATTATACGATATTATGGATTACGGGAGTAATGAGATACGACAATGAGATTGGGATAATATGGTGAGAAACGTAGTAGGGTTTGAAACGTTCGTAATAATACGACACGATAACGAGATAAGGTTTAAGGTATAATGGTGGGTAACCTTGGATAACCTGGTGACTGAGTCAGCGAGATATTAGTTGCTTTCAATGCAAGTATGTCAGTGTCAGGTGTTGATCATGAACACATCTACGTGGGATGTCAGCATTATATATTGTACTCGCAAGGATTCGTAAAAGCATTGAACAAGAGTACTAATACATATTGATTATGAACGGACGATACTCGCAAGCATTCTTAAAAGTGGTGAACAGTAAGAGTTCTTAAAAGCAGTGAACAAAAGTACTGGTGCGTCCATAAACTAGTAGTTATCTTGGGAGCTATGGGTGTACAATACTCGTAAGCGTTCTTAAAAGCGGTGAACAGTAACAGTTCTTAAAAGCGGTGAACAAGAGTATTGGTATGTCCATAGACTAGTCATTATATGAGATCGATGTATAGTGCTCGCAAGAGTTCTTAAAAGTGGTGAATAGTAAGAGTTCTTAAAAGCGGTGAACAAGAGCGCGCACTAGTATATGGTGATGATATAATCAGTTCGGTATAGCCAGTCGGGGATTGGTACACTCAGTCTTAGAGTTTGAAGATGTTAAGAATCGGGCGTGGAGTTCGAAATCAAAAGAGAAAGATATTATTAGTATCACTAATTTATATCGTGCATAACTGGTAATTACGTTATACCTATGATACTATATAGGTTTCTATTCACTCATCTGAAGTAAGCTGACGGCATTTATGCCTGGACATTCCCCGTCCAGAGACTACCCTGTCCCTATTAATGTAGGTGATGGAGTCTCCGATGATGGCTACTACCCGGAGAGGGTGGCCGTACTAATGACAATTATGCTGGAGAAGATTATTACGCTAATGGCTACCCTTACGCCAGCTAGAGATGAAGAAGTTTTATTTAGTTTATATTTCCGTTATTTCAGTTGAATTTGTTTAATTAACGGGTACTTATGGATATGTTGTCTCCAGACCTGTTGTGATCCTGAGGGCCACTGATATTATAATAGATAGCATTGTTATTATGTATTCAGTTTGTTACTATTTTTGTTGCTCTTAGTTGGACTAGTACTGTGTGGTGTGGACAATTAGTGACATTCACCCGTCATTCCCTATGGAACAAAAAAAATTCATTTATCTCTATTTTTGTTGCTCCAGGGCGTGACATTCCCTCTCCCGTATAAAAAAAATAGCATTTTTTTTACATGTACCACCGGAGCACACTTGCTAAAATATACTTCCTCCGTCCCAAATTAGTGACACACTTTGCATTTTGGGATGTCCATAAATAATTGTCATCTTTGAAAGTCAAAGATAAATATTTACAAATTTTCTCTTTTACCCTTACTTTGAATTAATGGCAAAAATTTTGAGGGTCAATTTTGGAAAGTAAAAATTAAACACATACAATAATTGTGTTTCCATAAGAAGTTGGATTTTCAAAGTGTGACAATAATGTTGGGTCGGAGCGAGCAGCATTTAACACTGTAGCCATACAAAAATGTAGGTTTAACACGAAAAAAAAACAGTATAATACTAGGCACACATACTAACCACAACACATGCTTTAAATGCATGTACATTGTGCTGTGTGAGTTTTTCACACTGGGTCCACACTTTTTTGGAAAGCACAAGATCAATACATTTCAAGCATAGTTGTGATATGTGTTGTGGTTGTTGTTAAGAACCTAGCGTTATTGAAAAAAAAAAAACACATTTAGCTTTAAAGATGCTCTAAGAATTAACAAAGTAAATGAAACAGAATTGGAGTGGCCTTTACAATTTGTCTACAGGGTGTTTGATGAAATATTGAGCCATTGATTCTGTCCTCGAGAGTTCTACAATCAATGACTGCAGTTCCAATATGGCCAGTATGAAACAACCTTATGAGATTGTTGAGGAGAAGTTTTTGGGTGCGTAAGGGTACTACTGTGTGGTATGTCCTCTAGTCTGTGAGAATGGATTTTTTCGAGGGAACTAATATCCAAAAGTGGGACCCTGGCATATAGCGGGTGTGAGTCTCACTGAAAATGCCAATTTCTATTGGCTGGAGAAAAAGATTTCATATATATTAGGGTCCGTGATGATAGATATGTACATGTTCAATAGACTCTTTTCTTCTTCTTCATTCTCACTCTCAACCAATAAGAATGGATCTTTTGAATGTGATTCATACCCCAAAGTGTGACCCCTAGAATAGAACAAGTGAGTCACACCTAAAAAAACAATTGCTATTGATTGGAAGGTAACATAGGCATATCACGTGGTATTCTCAATATGTCAAAAAATATGAAAAATACCACATAGTTATGCCACTCAAAGTACCTAAAAATTTCTCAGTTGTTGAGACGTTTGGAGAATTGGCTAATTTCAAAGAGTTTTATTATTTTTATTTTTTTTATATTATTTTTTATTTTTTAGGGGCTAGGAATCAGGTGAAATGTGTTGGGGAAAAATGCGGAATTCCCCCAATATTAATTAGGAGTAACACTTCCTAACCCTTGTCTAGTATAAATTAAATAGGCACAAATAATATCCAAACCACAATAGATAATTCCTTTCACCACAATCAACCACAAGCAATATAATAATAATGGCACCCAAGCAAGAAATAAATGACACTAAAATTTATGTGGAAAACCCTCCAATAAAGAGGGAAATAACCACAGGGCAACTCCGAAAGATTCCACTATATCAAAATAAGGAATACACAATGTTCTCTCAAGTTTTTGCCCTAAACTTGAGGTATTCAATCAACTAGAGAGTGAGTACAAGGGTTACCTCTTAGGGTTCACAAATAACCCAAAGGAATACAAGCAAAGCTACCTTCAAAACCCCAAAGATCTTGGTAAACAAACAGTCCCTTGAAGATCACACAAATGGTGCGCCTCACTCTTCCTTCTTCAGCCGCTGCCGCACACTAGCACCCGAAGAAGCTCTCCGTTTTTTTTTTGTTTTTGCTGCGCAGAACACTAATTTCATTCCCAGCTTTTGATTCATTAGCTATAGGAATAAGCTAGTAACCAAAACTTGGGCCACAAAGCCCATTACACATTAACTTAATAAAAGAAGCCCAATAACCCAATAAACAATGGTTATTACATCATGTGTATGGACACATGGTACACCCAACAAATCTCCCCCGCCATACACATGAGAGGAGGGAACACCCAAACCTTGACCCCTCATTTGGAGTTCATTCCGGCTAGAGCTTTACAAAGCTCAAGCTTCTCTCTTGTCACGACCTTAGTCATCATGTCAGACGGATTCTTATCAGTATGAATTTTCTTCAATTTCATTTCCTGCTTTTCCATCACCTCACGAATCCAGTGGTAACGAACATCAATATGTTTCGTGCGAGAATGATATGTGGCATTCTTGCTCAAGTCCATAGCACTTTAATTATCGCAATAAACCACGTACTCATCTTGCTTCAAATCCAACTCTTGGAGAAACCGTTTCATCCATAACATCTCTTTACCTGCTTCAGTAGCAGCAATATACTCAGCTTCAGTGGTAGACAAGGCAACACATTTTTGCAACTTGGATTGCCATGAGACAGCTCCCCCCGCAAAAGTAAACAAGAAACCCGAAATAGACTTTAGGTCATCGATGTCCCCTGCCATATCTGAATCTGTAAATCCTTCCAAGACTGGTTTTGAACCCCCAAAACATAAACACAAACTTGAAGTGCCCTTCAAGTATCGAAGAATCCACTTGACTCCTTCCCAATGCTCTCTTCTAGGATTGGAAAGAAATCTGCTCACAACACCCACTGCATGAGCAATATCAGGTCTTGTACAGACCATCGCATACATAAGACTCCCTATTGCTGATGAGTAAGGAACAACTGTCATTTCTTCTCTTCCTTCTCGGGTAGAGGGACACAGGCTTTTACTTAACTTAAAGTGACTCGCAAGAGGAGTGCTAACTGGATTAGCATCTCTCATGTTGAACTTTTTTAGCACCCGTTCAACGTATTTCTCCTTTGACAACCATATCTTCTTGGCTTTCCTGTCACGAACAATCTTCATACCCAAAATTTGTCGGGCCGGGCCGAAGTCCTTCATATCAAAGGACTTGAACAACTCTCCTTTTAGTCTGCGAATCATATTAACATCTTGTCCAATAACAAGCATATCATCAACATAAAGTAAAAGCATAATAAAGTTACCATCCGGGAATTTCTGCACATAAACACATTGATCTGCAGTGGTTCTCTTGAACCCATGACCCACCATAAATGAATCGAATTTTCTGTACCACTGTCTCGGAGCTTGCTTAAGGCCGTAGAGACTCTTTTTCAACTTGCAGACTAGGTGCTCTTTCCCCTTAACTTTGAATCCCTCTGGTTGTACCATGTAAATCTCTTCTTCCAAATCACCATGAAGGAAAGCAGTCTTCACATCTAGCTGTTCAAGCTCAAGATCCATGTTAGCTACCAAACCCAAGCAACTCGAATAGAACTCATCTTCACCACTGGTGAGAAAATCTCATCAAAATCAACGCCATGCTTCTGCCCGAAGTCCTTGACAACTAAACGAGCCTTGTACTTTAGTAGCTTGTCACCATCCTTCTTCAACTTGAACACCCATTTGTTTCTCAACGCTTTTCTGCCCTTAGGAAGATCAACTAACTCATAAGTACTGTTCTTATGCAAGGAATTCATCTCATCTTGCATAGCCTGTACCCAACTACCTCTGTCTTTGTGAGTCTGAACTTCCTGAAAACTCTCTGGCTCTCCCTCATCTATAAGCAAAATATACTCAGAACTGGAATACCTGACTGATGGCCTGTGCTCTCTAGTCGATCTCCTGACTTGAGGTACTCCAATCTTTGGTGGAGGGGACTCCTCCCCCTGCTCAAAACCTTCTGTATCTGGCACATCATCGTCATCCCCAAATTCTGGAACATCTATGACTGGCTCATACTGTACTTCTCCCCCATCTGTAGCACCCTGTGATGTGGAGGGAACTGATGTGAGGTCTGGAGCACTGCTCGCTCTAGGCTGTGCAGGTTTCTCAAAATCTGCCAAAGTCTGATGCTCGTAAAAAATCACATCTCTGCTTTTGATCACCTTTTTATTTTCTGGATCCCACAACCTGTACCCGAACTCTGCATCTCCAAAACCAACAAAGATACATGGAGTAGCTTTGTCACCAAGCTTAGATCTCTGCTCCTTAGCAACGTGTACAAATGCCTTGCAACCAAACACCCTCAGATAAGAGTAGGAAATATCACCACCAGTCCATACCTTCTCTGGAATCTCAAAATCTAATGGAGCTGAAGGAGACCTGTTAATCAAGTAACAAGTTGTGCGAATTGCTTCACCCCAGAATGACTTAGGCAGTTTAGCCATTCGTAACATGCATCTGACTCTCTCTACAATAGTGCGGTTCATTCTCTCGGCCACACCATTGTGCTATAGGGTACGTGGAACTGTCCTTTCATGCCGTATACCGTGACTTGCACAATATGCTTCAAACTCTTTTGAAGTGTACTCTCCCCCGTTATCAGTACGAAGACACTTCAAAGGTTTTCCTATCTCTCTTTCCACCATGGCATGGAACCTCTGAAAATGCTGAAAGACCTGGTCTTTTGTTTTCAGAAAATACACCCACACTTTACGTGAAGTATCATCAATAAAAGTAAGAAAAAACTTATTTCCGCCCAAAGACTCCACCTCAATGGGACCACAAACATCAGAATAAACAACTTGGTTTTTTTTTTACTAGAAGCATGAAAGGAAACTCTATGGTGCTTACCAAATAAGCAATAATCACAAGGGTTAAGAACTGTACCTTTGGCAAAGGGAATGAGAGACTTCTTTGCCAGAATCTGCAACCCTTTCTCACTCATATGTGCCAACCGCCTGTGCCACAAATTTGGTGAAGACTCATCCTCAACTGCATTGAGCCTGCTTGAACACACCTTCACATGAATCTTGTACAAAGTACAACAAAGTTCCCCTTTTGCAACAACTAGGGACCCTTTGGTGAGTTTCCACTTTCCGCTCCCAAAATGGTTATCATAACCCATCTTATCTAGTGCAACACCAGAAATCAAATTCAACCGTAAATCAGGAACATGCCGAACATCCTTCAATGTCAAAGTGCAACCCAAGCTAGTCCGAATACACACGTCACCTATCCCCTCAATCTTAGAATAGCTGGTATTACCCATCTTCACAGTACCAAAGTCATCTGCTTTTGTACGACGTGAAGAACTCTCTCCTAGGAGTAGCATAGTAGGAGGCGGCTGTATCAACAACCCACTCAGCATCACTATCTGTAACATGTAGGCACTCCTCATCTCCAAATGAGAGTACCACCACATCCTCAGAAACTGTAGCTGTAGTATTCTTGTCTTTTGACTTCTTCTCAGTGTTACCCTGTTTCTGATCTCTCTTACGAATTCTACAATTTTTGCATGTATGGCCTTCCTTGTTACAATAATAGCATACAAAACCTCCTCGCGTCTGTGACTTGCCTCGACTGTTCTTGGACTTACTATGATCTTTAGATCCTTTCCAAGACCCTCTGTTCGGACTCCTACCCCTGTTTTCCGTGACAAGAGCCTGTGTCTGATCTGTACCCATGCCCTTTCGCCTGGCTTCCTCGTTAAACATGCTATCTTTAACAATTTCCAAAGTCAGTTTACCATTGGGAGCTGAATTACTAAGAGACACAACCAACGTCTCCCAACTATCAGGCAAAGAACTCAATAAAAGCAAAGCTTGAAATTCATCATCTAAATTCACCTTCATCTTAGCCAACTGATTAACTATACTCTGAAAGTCACTCAAGTGCTCGGCAACGGAATTTCCATCTTTGAATTTCAAATTCACAAGGCTTCGAATCAAGAAAGCTTTGTTCTGCGCGGTCTTCCTCTCATACATAGACTCTAATGTATTCCATAAACTTTGTGCATTAACTTCTTGGGCAACGTGGTGAAACACGATGTGAGCAACCCACTGTCTAATTTGACCCACTGTTTTTCTGTTTAATTTTACCCGATCCGTATCGGACATAGTTGTAGGCTTGGCCATATCACCCTCAATCGGATCATCCAAATCCTTATAATAAAGGATGTCCTCCATTCGCGGTTTCCAAATTGCATAATTTGAAGTCGTGAGCTTAATCATTGAATTTGATGATTCTTCCATTTAATTACACAAGACAATAATTCAACAATAATTAACCTTAGCTCTGATACCACTTTGTTGGGGAAAAATGCAGAATTCCCCCAATATTAATTAGGAGTAACACTTCATAACCCTTGTCTAGTGTAAATTAAATAGGCACAAATAATATCCAAACCACAATAGATAATTCCTTTCACCACAATCAACCACAAGCAATATAATAATAATGGCACCCAAGTAAGAAATAAATGACACCAAAATTTATGTGGAAAACCCTCCAATGAAGAGGGAAATAACCACAGGGCAACTCCGAAAGATTCCACTATATCAAAATAAGGAATACACAATGTTCTCTCAAGTTTTTGCCCTAAACTTGAGGTATTCAATCAACTAGAGAGTGAGTACAAGGGTTACCTCTTAGGGTTCACAAATAACCCAAAGGAATACAAGCAAAGCTACCTTCAAAACCCCAAAGATCTTGGTAAACAAACAGTCCCTTGAAAACCACACAAATGGTGCGCCTCACTCTTCCTTCTTCAGCCGCTGCCGCACACTAGCACCCGAAGAAGCTCTCCGTTTTTTTTTTTTTTTTTTTTTTTTTTTTTTTTTTTTTTTTTTTTGCGCAGAACACTAATTTCATTCCCAGCTTTTGATTCATTAGCTATAGGAATAAGCTAGTAACCAAAACTTGGGCCACAAAGCCCATTACACATTAACTTAATAAAAGAAGCCCAATAACCCAATAAACAATGGTTATTACATCATGTGTATGGACACATGGTACACCCAACAAAATGACCTATATAAATTGCCCTGATCAAACAACAATCTTGTTGGTTCTTTTATGGAGGGTGACTGAAGGATAACGTTGACACAACTTGAGAAGAATAAGGATGAAATTGCCCGGATCTATGTGGTCTAGTGGAATCAATCTCTCTGATCTTTCAAGTGGATTCAACTCCTATTGGGAGTGTTTGTGGGAGGTTATTAAAACGAACACCCCCCTGATCTCCCCTCCCCCCCGCACGCACACACACACACACCCACACCCACACCCAAAAGCCAATCTTTATGTGTGTGTGTGTGTGCGCGACTGTGGGCACGCCTGAAGAAAAAAAAGGGATAAATTGATAAAATACAAAATATAGGGACAAAATTGACATAAGGTGAAAAATTTAAGGGTGTAAAAAAATAATTAAGCCTCTATACTATCTATACTCAAAACAAAAACACAACTACTTTAAAAAAAAACACTACCTTACGTCTAATAAGCCATCTGACTCTCAATAAATAAATAAATAAATAAATAAAAATAAAAATAAAAAAAAAACAACCAAACAACCAAACAACCGTCACCCACTGCTGTTCTTGGAGAAGTTTTCATTTCCCAATTCCACTCTCTTTCTCTCTCTCTAATTTTACTTTGGAAACTTGAGTCAATAAATGGAGATATTTAATTAGTATGCTGATTTTCTGAATAATCTATAGGGTTCATCTTTTGAATTTGATCACTAAGAGCCGTTCGGGTTAGGTAAAATATTAAGTGATGAAACTGTTTGTATGATTGATAACCTAATTAAGTGATGAAAATGAAAAGATTCAGCATTTATTCTTTTTCAGTGCGTTTGATAACATACCACTTAATTGAAAAAGTAGCCAAAAAACCACTGAAAACTTTAAGTGAAAAATTTCTACAGAAAATAATCACTGAATGCATTTTATTTGAGTAGTTGAAGCACTATTTTAAGTATTACAAATTCAATCACTTAAAATTTTCAGTACTTAAAATTCAGCACTTAATTTTCAGCACTTAATTTTCAGTTTTATCAAACGCACCCTAAATGATTAAGTGCTGAAATATTAAGTGATGAAATATTAAGTTGTTCAAGTGTTTGGGCTAGCTAAAATATTCATCACTCAAAAAATAAGAGTGTGACACGCTGAAAAAAGTAATCGTTTCTATAAAATGACCAAAAAGGACAACATATAAATTTTATTCAACTGATTTGTTTTCAGGCATTTTTGTCTTTTAACAACTTAAAAGTGAAATTAAGTGATTGTTTGAAAAACAAGCTACTTTTTCACCTTAATTTTTTCAGCTATTTTGTTTAAGTGCTGAATTTTTAAACTAATCCAAACACTTTCATTTTACAAAATAATTACTTCTTTTTTTTTCGAATTCCGCAATTCAACACTTAATTTATATTTTTCAGCTAACACAAATGTTCTAAGTCAATCTTCAGATTTTAAAATATGTCCTCTATTAATTCTTCATTTTATAATGAGCATGTATAGAATCTTTTTCTTGTTAGTCTGTCTTCATTCAATTTCCATATTCTCAAATTCAGATAGTAATCCTTAGTTTTCTGTAGCAATAAATCAAAGGAGAACTCTTTGATTAAACAATATCTGTGATTGAAATGGTCAAAACATCTGTGTGGTTGAGATTGTTAGCATTTTGTGGGTTATGGGTCACTCACGTAATATATGGATTGATTCCAACGGGCTTAGCGTATGGTCTAAGAAATCCTATACAGATTATAACTTACAGTCCTAGGGCATGTATATATATGTGTGTGTGTGCGTGTGTGTATGTGTGTATAACACATAAACACAATTCTCTGCACACAATAGTAGTCGCCCATCTCTCTCTTTCACGAAGCTTCCTCTCTCTAAGCCAAATCACCCGATGCTTGGGAATTATCGTGTGGATACATGGAGGCAACTCTAGCAGGGCCGGCCCTGACCATTTGGGAGCCCTGGGCGTGAGGCCTTTTTGTAATGGACCAATATGGGAATTCACGGTAGTGACTCCGAGGTTTTTTTTTTTTTTTTTTTTTTTTGAATCATTTACCTATTTTTTGAGGGAAGATTTTCTGCATTAAAAATATTACCATTTTTTTTGGGTGATGTTTTACAATCGTTTTAAAAGTTGTGAGATTTGGTGTTGGTAAGAAAAACACTTTTTTTGTTATTTAATAAGGAAACTAACGAAAAATATGAAGGAAAGAGTAATTAATGATATGCTTCCCAAATTTTGTATCTCAAATAGTTCCCAAATATATGTGGCTGCAGGACCACCTTCAATAATAGTGAGAGGACTTCAACATTCTCTAATCAAAATCAGGTGGGTCTACTACCACGTGTTTGGGAATCACTTAGGATATAAAATTTGATAAGCATAACATTACTCATATTTTAAATATTATAAGTTTTCGATATTATTAATCATGGATGAAACTCAAGGGAAAATACCAAAGAATCAATTAGTTTTCGATATTATTACTCTTATTTTCTCTCCCTCACTAAATCGATGAATCAAATAAAGCCTATAGTAATAATAAGGGTTGATTGTTGATTGAAATTTGTAAAGTTTGGTGTGATGGTAAAACAATTTTGGGTGAACTAAACTAAGAGATGAGATGAAAATGAATTGGGACAAATGTTTAGGGTGTGTTGGATTACAGTTGGGCCAATATTTTATTTGTAATTATTTTTTCTAAATTATGGGGGTGGTCTTTTGGACCAACATATTACACATAATTTTTTCTTTTCAAAATTGGGACCTTATAATTTTCCTTGATCAAATTGAGGCCGTAATTAAACACCAAAAATTGGGGGCCCTAGGCGACCGCCTACGTCGCCTATGGCCAGGGCTGGCCCTGAACTCTAGTAGTCATCTCTACAACCAATTTGAAGCACAAGAGCTTACACAAAAGCACCAAAGTGCAGCAATTTGTGGGTGTAGATGTCAGGCTCATAATAACGCCAAAAAGATGATCTGTCGGATTTATTCTGCAAGGTACGTCTTGTACCCGACTCGTATGCGCGTGTGATGTATATTTATATTGGTATCAGAGTCTTAGGTTGTTGATTCACCCATATTCAGCCCCAAAACAAATCTACCATTAAAGCTACTTAAAGCCTTTTTACATAACCATGAAAATTTCATTTTTCAACTGGGTCTTATATGAAATCCTAATATTTGTCCCATCTTTTTTTATGGTTGTGTTTCCGACGGTCCCAAGGGTCCCCCCTTGATGTTTTATGTGACACATGTTTATTATGCAAGAAAACATAAACCCAAATTTTTGGATTCTCAAAAACCTTATTTTCCTATGACTTTGAGCTAATTTTTGGAAGAATCTACATGTCCAATGATTATGTTTCTGTTTGCACCAAAAATATACATTTTTTTAGTTAAAATTGATAGAGGCCGATTGTGACTTTTTGATCGGACACATAGACTGATTGCAAAATTAATGGTTAAGTGACTGACCACGATCGGGCTGACCCCGATCGGGATCGGACTGGTCACACTTGAATTGGGTTTTCATACATAGTTTTGTTCGGGCTACCTCAAAATTCCATCGTGCTAGCACACATTTTATTTGGACTGACCAATGTATGGAGTCATAGTCCGATTACAGGCAATTCGTTGATCAGTGCATTGGTGTTCATGGTGGGCCACCTCGCATTAATAACATGGTCACTTCGATTGACCATTTTGTAATTTTGGCATTCTTAATTGACAATTTAATAATGGTGGTGATAGGCGTTACATCTATTCGGGCTGGCTTCCTTTAGCTGAATGGTGGGCCATCACCCATTTTTAATTACAAAGGCCATCAGTGAGTTGTCACTGCACATAAGTTAGTATCATAACATGAGTCCCTTAATTGCATGGAGTTTCGGGCTATATCCATGGTGCTTCGGGCTCAAGATTATTTGGATGGATGAATATTATATGCGCAAGTATGAATAATATATCATTCAGCCACTTTATGGAAGGAGATATGGTTGACTATAAATGGAAGTCATCATCCGTACAAACTCTCAATAATAATCTGTGATAAGGGAAGTCATTGAGCAGAATATTATCATATATGGAAAAGATAATGTCAAAATAGGAAGGATATATTATCAAATTTGGGGGATAATATCAGCATATTATCTTTTACTTGCAAGCAAAGTCAGACGAATCAAGCCACAAGATGGACCACATTCAAGCTGCACATATATCTATAATATATATAAATGTACCAATGTGCATAAGTGTTTTACACTTTTATCAATCGGTGCACTTTTACTTAACTATTTTCCTTAGAATTTAGAGTTTTAAAAGTTTAGTATACCACTTTTTTATTTGTAGTGTGTCCATGCCATAAGAGTCCTACAACTTAATAACAACATCTATGTGTTTGGTTGGTTTTTTCTTTTTGGACTCTAGAATAAACTAAATCTATTGTTTTTTTTTTTTCGTTTTGTTGAACTCTTTTTTTTTTTAAAACCTCTTTTTGTATATATATTATATACGTATCACGTATGCATATTTGTATGTTATGTGTATGTTTATGTGCCTCATAGATCAACTTTCTTTTTGTTGGACTCTAGAATAAACTAAATCCATTGGTTTTTTTTTTCTTTTTCCTGGACTTTTTTTTTTATATCCTCTTTTTGTATATATTATATGCGTATGTATATTTGTTTGTTATGTGTATGTTTATGTGCAGAGATAGATCAACAAATATTACAAATCTAGATCGTAGTGGTTATTTTGGTAAATTCATTTGTGGGATGGTTTTAGTATTTTAGATATAAAGCAACTGATAATTACCGATGCCCATAAGTGGTTTACACTTTTATCAATCGGTGCACTTTCACTTAAGTAATTTTCTTAAAGTTTTAACAACTTTAGTATACCATTTTTTTTTTACTTTGGATATATCATGTTATATACAATCCCTACAATTTTACAAGTCCTTAACATTAATGGTATTCGACATTAATCCTATTGTGTATTACAACTCCTTCCAAACAACTCAAGTTCCCATCGGAATTTACAAATCAAAAATAAAAATAAAAAAGAAAAGAAAAAAGTCAATCACACTTTAGTTCAAATATGACTCTTTTTTAAATACGCCCATAAACTATAAAACATGACAAACTAACTCCTTTTTCTCTAAAACCTCTTCCATTAGAATTCTGTCCCAAAAAAGAATGCTTTTTTTTTTCTTCTTTTTTTTTTTTAAATTTATATTTTATTTTTTTATTATCATGTGAGCAACATATGATACAAACTATTAGCAACATGATATCTATTTGTCCCTCCTTGGAGCCATTGGAAATTTTATGACAAAAATATCTTTTGTTGCATAATAATTGCCCTGTGTTGTATACCAAATTTTAGGCAATTTTGTTCTTAAAATTTCAACGACTCAAAGAAGAGACAAAAATGTTATGTTGTTAACACTTTTATATTGGTAACATGATACAAAAGTAATCAATTTTTTAACTACAACCTAACAGAAGGGCTGTTAGTGAAAAGTTAAAATAGTTGATAGGGTCAATTTGTTGAGTTTTATAGTTAAGGGCAATTGAAAATGGTCATAGTTGAAGGAGTTTTAGTGTAATAACCCCTCTTTTTTTTTTTTGGACTCCACGGTGGGTTACGTGAATAATGGATTAGTAACATATATATCTCTTAAAGAGTTATAATATATGTCTATGAAGAATTTTAGGACTCTTAACTAAATTCCTATTACCAATTTCTTAGTAGTATATGATTCTTTTTACACTCGCGAAGTTTAAAAATTTTACCTTCCAATTATAAATCTTGCATTCAGCCTCCAATTAATACAAATATTTGAGAGCTAATCCATCTAAAAGTTCACATTTAATCAATAGCTAATTAATAGAAGAATTTTAGTAATTGAATACATTTGGGCAAAGTTCCTTAGCTGTACATGGTTTGTTAGATTCCTCTCACAATTGTGAGACCCTAATTAACTAGAAAATAAATAAATAAATAAAATGATTTTAAACATTATTTTTTTTAATCCCTAGACCCACTGTTGTGAGAGGGAACCTAACAAACCACACCTAAAGAACTTTACCCAAGTATGTTCCTTGAGTAATTGTGTAACAATTTTTTGCTTCTTTGATTAAAGTGGACCAGAATGGATTAATTGAGTATTGGATCATTGGATGAAACAAAGTCCAATCTAAATTAGGATAAATAAGGAAATCAAGTATTAGGAATAAATAAAGGAATTGTGTACTAGAAATTAATCGTGTAGAAGAATAACATGAATTCACAAGCCTCTCAGTCCCAGGTTTACTTTTGGCCCTATTTGTTAAGACATTATTTTATTTCTCTCTCTCTCTCTCTCTCTCTCTCTCTCTCTCTCTCTCTCTCTCTCCTTTCTTTTTTTTTTTGGACTAGAAGACTAATGATAGTATTAAAGAACATACTGGTATTATCTAATTTCTATTACACGTCTCCACTTCCCAAGTTCTCCATAGCCTTGGACATTTTTTTTACACTTTAATTAAGATTCACAAAACAGTCTACTCTTCGTGTTCTCTTAATAATGTGCTATGATGAACTAAACACGATTGATCTGTACACAAGTGTGCACTTTCAAGCTTTGCATTGAAGGTAATTATTATTCCTTACTCTTCTATTCATTCATTCAACTTACTTATAAATTCCATCCTCATTACTATTAATGTAATATTTTCAATACCTTAATGGTCAAAATGAAAATAAAAAAACTATTAGTTATAGTAACATTAGTCCCCTTCTCATGACGGGACTTCTATTTACAGTTATTGGATTCAGTTTTCATTAAGGGTACTGAAGTAATTTCACAGACATAAAACTATACCCATCAACTCCTGATATCAATTCTTAGTATTACATAACTCTTTTTAAAGAATCTTGATTTGTTTTATTCTTCTTCTTCTTTTCTTTTTTCTTTTTTGGAGCTCTATGATGAGTCACTCACGATTTTGTTTATTCTATACCAACAATAATATAGGTAACTTCTATCGAACCTATTCTAGGTAAGATATACATTCAAAAAAATTCAGGATTCAATTTCAACCACTTTAATATTTGGTTACCCATTTAACATAGAGTGCATTTTTCTCACTCTTGCTTATCCACCACTACCATGCTGACATGTGTCCTATTCCATTCCCATTTTACCCATGCGTTTAGCAACACAATTATTGAATGTAAAACTTAATTGAGTATTTTTCTTTATGAAAAGTTATTATTGTTATCTTTATTAGCAATAATTCGTAGAATTGTTATCATTGTTTAAGTTCCACAAGAAAGATAGGAAGTTAGCTAGACAAATTTAGCTTGTGATTATAACCAATTAAGTGGTAAAATAAAATTTTAAGCACATTTGTTGTACAAATACATTTGATAATGTACCACTTAATTGAAAGAGTCACCACACTTAATTCTGCTATATGGGATACCATATCCTTTTGTAAGCATCTCTTTATGACTCTAGCATTACTCTAATTGAAAATGCAGCCAAAAATCCATTGAATATCTTAATTGAAAAAATTCGACTAGAAATAATCACTAATTGCAGTCTATTTCAATACTTGAAATACTCATGTGTTATGTACGGCAAATTCAATTGCTTAAAATTTTCAGTACTTAAAATTCAGCACTTAATTTTCAATTTTATCAAATTAATGGACTCCCTTAGGCCCTTTTTAGCTCATGAACAAACGAAAATATTTTCCTTAGTGTTTTTGTTTCTTTCCTATCCCTCAATATGTGGACCAAATAGAGCCTAAAAGTCTCTTTCGATATAGATTATTAATACATTTTCATAATTTTAGGACTTTAAATTAAATTAAAACTACCATCTTATTGGTTTTTTCTATTTTGGTCTTAGTGGATTCCATTTTTTTCCCTTCTTCTGTCATGTTTCAATATCTTTTCTCTTTCTTTAGGTGAACTCCATGGATAAGCAATTACTTTCTAATATCAATTCCCGTTATAAAATTTTTTCTTATGTGATTCTTTCAATTATATTGGCAATTTGACAATAGAGACTTTATGAAAAATTTTGGTTGAAGATTTTAAGAATTTTCAAGCCACACGCAGCACAAAAAGTTTGACCATCTTGAACGTAGAGGGCTCCCTAAATCCTTTTTTGTAGGAATCAAATTTTAATGTATATAAAAAAACATTTAAGAAAGCTAGATCATGATTGATTTGTAACTTATTCTAATTAGAACATATGAAATAATTTTATAGTTTAATAAATTACTAAACAAACACGGTAAATTAATGAAATACTAACATATGTGGTCATACAATAAATAAATATATAGTCATTATTAAGTAATGAGCAAAGAAAATAGTAAATTCAAAATATTAAAGATGTAAGAAAGAATTCTAGCTAGGACATGTGATAATAATTAAATAGCAACATAAAAAAATTATTATTGAACATATAAACAAATGGTCTAAGAAGAATAATTCAACAGCTTTTATTATTTTTACCCTATGAATTGATTGTTGTATGTGCTTTGTGTATCTTTTTTATTGTGGAAGTTGCATGAATTCTTCTTCTTCTTTTTATTTTTTATTTTTTATTTTTTATACCTAATTTAAGTGTTTTTTTTAATCTTTTTTTTTTTAATCTTTTTTTTTTTATTATTATTATTTTTTTTTATTTTGGCTTACTATTCCTAATTAGTTTTTAGATAGACACCGTTCACGTACAACGCACGTTCGTTTAAACTAGTATACATATATGTATGTATGTATATATTTGAAGATATGGAAGGCTTTATCAGTTTATGGGAGATAAATCTGGTATATTTTACCAGATTATTTTTGAAGATAATTTCTACTTGCCTTATCTCTACCATACAGGCCACTATAAATATAGCAGGCTGGCCTAGCTATCAATTCACTCCGTGTCACCTCGACAAACTGCATCCAAAAAAGCATTCTAAAGCATCCGTTAGCATTCTTAGGATTAGTTTTTATTTTCTTAGCTTTTAATTACATCCTCGTAATTTTCTCTTCCTTATTTCAATTAAATAAAAATGCTCTTTTTATTTAATTTCTCTTGCTTGTTTTCATCACTTGCTAGGCTTGTGCGCTTTAGCACTGTCTAGGGACCTTAGGTGAGGGTACTTTCCTACTCACCTTTCACAATCGCCCGTTAGATGTCAGATTTTCAAACCTTGTGTATCACTCACACAAGTGCTTTTAGGAAATTTTGTTTTATAAGTTTAGGTCTACCTCACAAGGCTCTGGCACGCCCGGTGGGACCACCAGGTGATGAGCCATGCACACCGCGAAGCATGGCTGCAGTTCTACCACGACCAGATTCGTTGGAGGAACGAAAAAATAAGCCATTTTCATGGTTTAATATATCGGTTTAAGGACTGATATGATGATGAGATCGATCATCTTTACAAAGATATTGACCGTTTTAAGGCCGATATACAGTTTTTCAATGATGAAATCGGTCTCCTTCTTGCCGTAAGTGGAGCGGAAGAGCCACCACCTAATGAAATTTTTTTTATGTCAATGAAGGAATTTCTAGATGGTGGTTGGAGGAAAAAATCAAGCGGTTTATCATATTTACCGCTCCGGGGGCAAGCTCTAAACGAGCCTCACAATTCTGTTGAGGTCGAAAAGGAAGAGTTTGATAGGCCGAGTGATCATATTTCGGCTGAAGACCCTTTTGAGGCTATAATCGAGGTAGCTTACCGAATCAAACGTGCATGGGAGGATTTTCCAAAGGCCGTTTGTGAACAATTGAAGGCGAAAGAGATAAAATTTTTAAGGCCGAGTGACCCTGTATCGGCCGTAGGGCCTCACATTAGTGAGGAGGACGAAGACGAAGACCCTCTTATTGACGAAGAAATCGGTGATGAACCGCTCGGGGGGCAAGCTTCACAGGGACCGATTGACTATAAATCGGTCCATGAAGTTTTTGAACATATTCCTTTGAGGAAACTTAGCCTCAAGGAATTGTTCAATTTTTTCGCTCTAATAATAGTGACCGATTACTTTTTTTATTTTAAGCCAATTAATTATTTGGCTTGGATTGATCTACATCCACGATGGCTGTGTGGATGTCACCAAAAATTGACAATTATTTGGTGGTTATTGTTGCAACAATGGTACTATCAGAAAGACTGAAGAGATACTAACGACCAAATCAAAAAAAAAATTTTAATTATTCGGTCCAAATAATATTCTAAAATACCTGATCGAAAAAGAAAAAAAAAATCAATCCACAATGGACCCTGATGCTTTCGAAATTATGCCTACAAGTTCATGGCAGTGTGTGGGGTCAGCTATGACATGTTGGATCTTGGATGGTTAAATGTATCAACAGAGGTAGGACCCAACAATTTCGTTGGTTGCAGAGGAAGGCCAAAGCATTTGATCTTCTGATATTAATGTTTTGACTGAATGTGTTTCATGCGGTTCATAGCAGTCCGATTTGAGTTTATTCCATGGGCCCGATGCTTCAATTAAGTGATAGTATTTGGCGACTAGAAGACAATCAGTCAGGTAAAATTTGGCTCTTCAAAAATTCTCTTTTATCATTTTTAAACAGCCAGGGGGGCACTGTTTGCACCAAAAATATACATTTTTTTAGTTAAAATTAATAGAGGCCGATTGTGACTTTTTGATCAGACACATAGACTGATTGCAAAATTAATGGTTAAGTGACTGACCACGATCGGGTTGACCCCGATCGGGATCGGACTGGTCACACTTGAAATGGGTTTTCATACATAGTTTTGTTCGGGCTACCTCAAAATTCCATCGTGCTAGCACACATTTTATTTGGACTGACCAATGTATGGAGTCATAGTCCGATTACAGGCAATTCGTTGATCAGTGCATTGGTGTTCATGGTGGGCCACCTCACATTAATAACATGGTCACTTCGATTGACCATTTTGTAATTTTGGCATTCTTAATTGACCATTTAATAATGGTGGTGATAGGCTTTACATCTATTCGGGCTGGCTTCCTGTAGCTGAATGGTGGGCCATCACCCATTTTTAATTACAAAGGCCATCAGTGAGTTATCACTGCACATAAGTTAGTATCATAACGTGGGTCCCTTAATTGCATGGAGTTTCGGGCTGTATCCATGGTGCTTCGGGCTCAAGCTTATTTGGATGGATGAATATTATATGCGCAAGTATGAATAATATATCATTCAACCACTTTATGGAAGGAGATATGGTTGACTATAAATGGAAGTCATCATCCGTACAAACTCTCAATAATAATCTGTGATAAGGGAAGTCATTGAGCAGAATATTATCATATATGGAAAAGATAATGTCAAAATAGGAAGGATATATTATCAAATTTGGGGGATAATATCAGCATATTATCTTTTACTTGCAAGCAAAGTCAGACGAATCAAGCCACAAGATGGACCACATTCAAGCTGCACATATATATACATATATGTATGTATGTATATATTTGAAGATATGGAAGGCTTTATCAGTTTATGGTACATAAATCTGGTATATTTTACCAGATTATTTTTTAAGATAATTTTTACTTGCCTTATCTCTACCATACAGGCCGCTATAAATATAGCAGGCTGGCCTAGCTATCAATTCACCCCGCGTCACCTCGATAAACTGCATCCAAAAAAGCATTCTAAATCATCCTTTAGCATTCTTAGGATTAGTTTTTATTTTCTTAGCTTTTAATTACATCCTTGTAATTTTCTCTTCCTTATTTCAATTAAATAAAAATGCTCTTTTTATTTAATTTCTCTTGCTTGTTTTCATCACTTGCTAGGCTTGTGCGCTTCAGCACTGTCTAGGGACCTTAGGTGAGGGTACTTTCCTACTCACCTTTCACAATCGCCCGTTAGATGTCAGATTTTCAAACCTTGTGTATCACTCACACAAGTGCTTTTAGGAAATTTTGTTTTATAAGTTTGGGTCTACCTCACAAGACTCTGGCACGCCCAAATAAATAAATACAGCAAACAGTTTCTTTGGATATCTTCATTCTACGAGCGAGGGCTTTCCAACAGTATATTACACATAAAATTTCGATCAATAACGAGTAAGATATGGACTTGCAAACATGGCATCGTGAACTGGGTTTGCTGCCTTTAGGAAGGATATGATGAACAGTGTTTTTCAAATTTTTTGTTTTTACAGATTTGCCCCTGGAATAGTTTTGAATTATTAAAACAACCCTTATATCATATAAAAATCATGTTTTTATTTTGTTTGAAAATCAAAACATTTTTTTAAAAAATATTTTCTATGTTTCAATGTTATGTACATTGTGTGGGACCATAGGACATGTTTTGGAAAATTTTTGCAATTGTTTTTTTTTTTATAAATATTTTAGAGCATAAATTATATGTTATGTGCATGTTTTTAATTGCTTAAAATATCCTAAACTGAATATTAATTTTTGAAATTAATATTTAGTGTTTAGTATAGTTTTTTGAGACTCTTCGATAATTTTTTATAAATTATCATGTATTTATGGTACTTTAGAGCAAATAATTTTATATTTATGACATTTATTTAATTGTTTAAAATATCATCATACATTTGTAACTTTTTTATAATATATACATATATATATATAATTTGTTTTTTGCTGAGAACTTTTTTTTTAATTAATAAGGGACATAAAGGACACTGTTTGTGGACCATGTAAAATTCTTGTGGAATTAACACAATGTATTTAGTACACTATTTGCAACATGAGAAAATTATTTAGTAAACTTTCTCAATTTCTTGGATATGTTCTAGAGCATAGATTGTGTTATGTACACAATATTAATTGCCTAAAATATAAAAAATAAAGTTATTAATTTTTGAAATTAATAAATGGTGTTTTGTACACTTGTTATGCTTATGGCATTGTTTCTAATTGCTTAAAATAGCTAAAATAATTTATAGATTTTTGAAATTAATATGGGGTGTTTAGACCAGAATATTGGACCACCGAAAAAGTCTTGAAGACCAAATTCCTCAAATTTTTGTACTTTTGGAAATTTATTTGTTCATAGTTAATTTGTTTAATTAAATCATTTGTTAAACTGATTAAAAATGTTTTTTGGGGTTTATTAAAATTCTAGAAAACTTTTATTTATAAAAAAAAAAAATCAGTTTTTCAATTACTAAAGTTTTTTCCATGAGTTTTTAAATTACTATGTTTAATATAAAAGCCCTATTTAGTTGGTTTTAAGTATGTTTTATAACCTAGCGGGCTTTAGCCCAATTGGAATATATAGCCTCTCTCTTCCCAGTAGGGAGGAGATAGTTCGAATCTTCATAGTGGATTCTAGTTGCTTGCCCGCCTAAGTTATTCTTCAATCGGAATGAGTAACCCTTGTTGGGTTGGGCTTTGCTGTGGGTCAGTGTGGGGTTTTGGAGTTGGATTGGGGCTGGGGTGTGCGTGTGTGTGTATGTGTGTGTGTGTGTTGGTTGGGGGGGGGGGGGGGGGGGGGGGGGGGGGGAGGGAGCGTATGTGTGTATCCAGTCAGGATCCAAGAAGTTTTACAATTAGTGAAAAATCTAGGATTTTTCATTAACCCTTTCTTAGCTTATGGAAGCTATCCGAACTTAGCAATAAATTATTTTATCGCATTTTTTTAGGCTCAGTGCATTGTAGGTCATGTGTTAATTACCGTTATTTGTGATTGGTTGACCCCCAGACCTCCAATCCTCCTCCTTAAATGGAGAGACGGATTAGTCCATTTATTTTTAAAGATCGCACGAGTGCTTGATGTATGTGTTTAATTAGCTAATCTGGATCAAATGAATGGATAATCAATTGACAATTTATTTTGAGCTTGTGTCCTCACAATGTATGTGTTAAGGTTGTTTCTTTGTATATATATGAATAAAGCATCCCTAATTTTATGGCTACAAATGTAATGTGAAGATGATCGTTTATTTATTTATTTTTTTTTTGTATTGGGAAAAGCTTATTTGTAAGGGATGAATTTATATATATATATAATATACACTAAATTACCTTAGCATGAGCTCTAGATAATCAATTGGGACCCACGTGGGGTCTGTACTCATTTTTGTTGTATGGCGCAATTATTATCACTGTGAATGATGATGTTAGATATGTTCAGTACTATCGATACATGTTTTTTTAAAAATCAATTATAAGACATTTTCTTGATTTACAAAAGTAAAGTAATGACTACGAGCCTAGCGGATTTTCAATTTTGAAATTGTAAAAAGGGAAAATGTTTTGATAATTGAAATTTGGAAAAACCTTTGAAATGTGCAAATAATAGTGTCAAACCCTTGTGCATTTTCTTGTTAGGGATATATACTAAAAGCCATGATTTATGTAGTTAATTTATCATTCATTTAATAAATTCAGTTATTCCAATTTTATGAGAATATGTGTGTGGGCAATGTTTGTATTGTATTGTTTATTTAATATTGTGCATATGTGTCTCTCATTCTACATAGTAGGTGGTTTAGTGTGTAGAGTTCGGCTTACACACAGAAGATTAGACCATCAGATCTTGTAGAACGTAAGATTTTGGTTTACAGTCTTAGATGGAATTGGACATACCATCGGTAGGACTGCAGCATGGTGTTGTAGTAGGTTTATCTTGACTGTGGGAAACGGTACAGTTTCAACTCACTGTGCTGGTACACTTTGTGTATTAAATGGGACCGACTTGATGTAATTATCTTTATACTGACTTATAAGATAATTAATAGCCCGTGGCTATTATGAGTGCTTATGCTCTAAATCCTAAGTTAATTTATAGACACGTACATTTGATATATAAACTTTGATCCCTAAAAGGGTGAGATCCTTAAATGGGTCAATATCTCATTAGATTGGGTGACAATATCAATTGTGTGGTGGATATAAATTAATGATGGAATCCATGTCTCAATTTTGGGATTGATGATATCCCCTTGAGAAAGCTTATAAGTTTTGATTATGTCAAACCTTACTGGGGGATTTTGTATCCGACATATCAGATAAGTTAAGTAGAGGATCTCAAGAATTTTTAAGAGATTAATTAAATAAGATTGCCAGTAATTATATTTAATTAATGGATGTCTGTAATCTTAACGTGGGGAGATAATAAGCATTTAATAACACGGAGCTCGAAATAAATTTTTGAGATAAGGGTAGGAGTGCAATTATAATTCTTTAGTGGGATGAATTATAATTTATGAAAATAGGAATCTGATTATTTTTGAATTGGGGTTTCCTAATTCTATAAGGAAGCCTATTCCTTATTGACTTCTTATGGTCCCTATCATAGCCTATATATATGCTGCTTAGGCTCTCCTCTTAGTTTATGTTTTTTTATAAAGAGTATTATAACTCGGAATAGAAAAGAGAGTGTAGAAAGAGAGAGCAGAAAACAGAAAGGATTTCAATAGAGCCCACACTCAGGTCGTTATTCTGGCAGCGGAGGAATACTGTATAAGATCGTGGTCTGTTATCGAGCCCGTGTTCTTGATTCGTCTACTACAGCAATCTGTTTTTGTAATTCAAGGTAACCCTAGTTCCGCCCTTGTAGGGTTATTGTAGCTTTCACGTAATTTTTTGCAGTACCAACTTATACGCACTGTCAACGGATTCTGGGAATGCATTTTCTTATCAGTTCTCAAAATGTTTTAAACAACATTTAGTTGATCTTTTCAAAGATAACAAGTTTAAGGGACTAATTTTGTAATATGACACTGCAAAGTAATATACCTAGAGTATGAGTAAGAGCTCAGGAGCTTTTAACTCATTCCTTGTTCCAATATATTAAATTGAATAATGGGCATCTGGCCTAATATCGTTATAACCTTGAAACCCTATAACACTTGGTTCGAGAAAGATCATAGCAAGCACTTTGTGACAAGCAGCATACATCATGATCTTATTGGGAAGTATAAGTACCACCTTATAGCCAAGGAATTATGGGACAAGCTCGGATTTGCTTTTCATGTCACATCCACTGTTAGATTCAGGAGTCTAGTCCCGAAGTTCTAAAAACTATAGGAATGATTCCAAGCACGCGATGACTGAACATCTAAGGTCGATGTCAGTATGATTCGTGATATCAGACTTCTAGGAACATCCTTATTGGCGAGCTACAGTTTCAGGCTATGATTAGTTCTCTGCCTGATTCATGGATCCACATGAAACGAATTATGATCCACAATGGAAATGTTAAGATTCCTGTTTATTATATTCCTTGAAATGTTGAGCTAAATACGGAGCGCCAAAAGATGGGACGAACCGTATTGCTACTCTCTTGACCATTTCCATAAGTAGAAGTGAGCACAAGGCTGATGGGCATGAGCGCAATAGTATGAATAAACCTGCCAAGAGGTAGGGTGGGGTTAGAAATTTGCACCCAAGGCTAACAAGGTGAAAAAGTGAAGTCCTAGGCATCTTTTTCAATTTGGTAGTAATAGGATGGATATTTTTTTGTGGTACTAGGACATGGTTATCTAGGGATAACTACCTAAGAATTAGTTTAATAAATTCTAGTTTTCTCTATTACATATGTTGTAATTGATTTTGAGACATGGCATGTTGGACTTGGATATATAGGATGTGATAGGATGACTCGATTAGCTCCAGAAGACCTTTAGGGGCCACTCTCTAAGGTTGATCTACCTACATCACTACACCATTTAGAGACTTTTCTAACAGACATGAGTTTGGTTTTCTAACGGTAATTTACTGTTACGAATTTCTAAATGGTAAATTGCTATTAGAAATGTAACAATTTCGTTAGTAATTTCCAGAATGAGGTTTTTTGAATTTTCTAACGGTTTTTTAAAAAAATACTAACAATAAATTTCCGTTATAACTTAGGGTTAAATAAAATACTAATAGTAAATTTCCTTGGAAATGAAAAGTTTTTTTAAAAATTTGATATGGGTGGCATTTTTGTAAATAACTAGTTTAAAAAATGAGTAAAGATTGGGACATACCCAAAGATAAATTTTGGGACACAACCTAAAAGATAAGTCTATATCTCTCATGTGATGTCACTGGACCCCACAGTGACATAGGAGAGAGATAAACACATCTCTTAGATTGTGTCCCAAAAGTTGTGTCTTTGGGTGTGCCCCAAGTATTACCCTTATAAAATTTCCCCAAAATATTTTCCCCCTAAACATTCGGCGCTCTTTTTCCCCTAGACATTTAGCTTTCTTTCTCTGTCATATTTACATAGCCGTATCTCTCTCTTGCCTCCACAATCACCGAACCACCTGCGCCGTCGACACCTCCGACCACCACCCCTCTTCTCTTCTTCTTTTTCTTCTTCCTGTCTATTTCTCTTTCCGTTTCCCTCTCGGTTCCACCTTCAACCACCACCTCCTTGCCTGTGACAGCCATCAAAAACCCTCTCTCCAGCTCTTTAGCTCCTGACTCCAGCGAAGGTTTTTCTAAGGTTAGGGTGTAACGCCCTGTATAATTTAGTTTCTTTTAATAAATGATATTTCATTTAAATTTCTATTTGAAATTTTTATCTGGGGTCAAACTGTAATTTCCAAAATATTTTCTATAGTTTCAAAAGCAATATCTATATTTTTGTACAAACTGGGAATTTATTCCTACGCTAATATAATTTTCTGTATTTTCATTTCAATCGAAAAATGCCAATTTTATGTTTTAACCTGCGTTTATACCGCGTCTTGTGGGTGAGGGAGCTTGTGAGCTCAACCTCACTGGATGATCTCTCGTATACTTGGAGGCCACCCAACTCCTAACAATATATATGTGTACGTATCTCACAGTGTCTCATTTTTTTTCTTACACAGTCTCTCAATATCTATCTCTCAATTCTCTCAATTCTCTAAAGACCTCCCAAGTTAATCACACTCACACACATATATGATATACTCATACACACATTCATAGTTATATATATATATATATATATTGATATATCAAGTACGGGGAAATTCTCAACAACGGAATTGTCGACGGATTTACGGCGGATATTCTCGGTCTCAAATTCTTTGTACTAACGCCCTCTGTGAGTATTATAAACTCACTCGCCATGTTTATATACGTGTATGTCAGTATATATAGGTGTGTATATGTGTATATATATGTATTTCACCATTGAAGCTTGAAATTGGAGTTTTGTAAATCTTAACCAAAATGAAATTTATGAATTGGGAATGAAAGATCTTAGTCCCAATAAGCTGTGGTTTGAATCCTACGCAATAATTCATCTGTATTGCGGCGAATGGTTGATTTAAAGTTTTGACACTCTAACTTTAATCGTGAAAATAAAGCGATACAATCCGTATTAGTTAAAATTGATCGCGTATTCTTAATCTACGCGGAAAACCGAGGAGATCCATATATTACATGTCCTGGTACGAACAGAAAACAGAAATGGGTAAAATTCAGTTTGAAAACCAGAAACAGGGGAAAAAACGAAGAAGATGACATTCTGCAAGAACCCGCGCGCGCGACCCGCTCGCGCGAGGCTCGCTCGCGCGGCCCGCTCGCGCGGACCATCCCTCCCCTTCGCGCGCGCGATCCGCTCGCGCGACCTGTTCTGCCCCTTCGCGCGCGCGACCCGCTCGCGCGATATGTCCTCGCCCTTCGCTCGCGCGATTTGTTCTCCACCTTCGTGCGCGCGACCCGCTCGCGCGACCTGGCAGTTTGAGCAGTTTTTGTATTTTCTTATTAGGGACTGTTTGGAAAAGATTTTGAAAGTTTTTAAAGAACTGTTTGGCAAATATATTGTTTTAAGGGTCTATGTTCTCAGAATTGTACGAAACAGAACAACTAAGGCCAAAATTTATGCTCGTACGATTATCCGGCTTTGTGATTTATTAATGGTGTTATTTATGAAACATTGACATACATATTAGGGTTGAGGTTGTGTCAACATGCATGTGTGTGAGAAAGCGTGAAAAGAGTAAAGGGTGGCGGTCTGGTGTGCGACCTCAATATCAATCGGATAGTATTCCTGGTATTGGAGGCGACAGTGTTGTGTACGACTTAGATATCGATCGGATAGTATTCCTGGTATCTAAGGCGCGCGTTTCGGATATTGATCGAATAGTATTCCTGATATCCGAAGCGATGGTGATAGTGTGGTGTACGGCTTAGATATCGATCGGATATTATTCCTGGTATCTAAGGCGCTTGTTTCGGATATTGATCGGATATTATTCCTGGTATCCGAAATGATGGTATTGAGTGTGGCTTAGATATCGATCGGATATTATTCCTGGTATCTGAAGCGATAGTTTGGTGTGCTGTTTTGGATATCGATCGGATAGTATTCCTGGTATCTGAGATAATGGTTTGGTTGTGTTGAGTTTTGTTGAGAGAAAAGAGTCAGAAAGATGAGATATTACATTGTTCATGCATGGTCGCATATTTATTGCTTTCTTTATTCCCCCGTGACTTATGTTGGGATTGGAACCTTGAATCTATTGCTTTTAAAATTAAATTGCACCGTTGTTTATATGCTTATATATATACATTGCGAGCACTTGTTTATTTTGCTCACCAGCTTTCATAAGCTGACGGCGTTGATGCGTCCTGGACTGTATGTCCAGATTTTCAGGGTCAGGAGCAGCCAGGGTATTTTGACTATGCTACTTAGAGTCAGGAGACTTTCCAGGAGGCTGCTTTATATTTCCTATGTCTTTTAATTTGGGTTTGTAATAAACTAGCTTTAGACATTTGAATAAGGCGTTTTGTGCCTAAGTTTATGACTGCTGTAATAGTTAGTAAGTTTTAATTGTGGAGGTTATGTTTTGTTAGTATCCTTTGCTCTAGAAATGTTGTTAAGTTATTTGTTGCAGGGACAATTGGTCATACTCACTTGTCACGACCTACGAGTCCATAAAGGAAATTAAATGCTTTCCTGAATTATGCTACGTCGGGGCGTGACATAGGGTTTCTAATTTAGTCACTGATTTACCCATATTTCTAAGGTTGGGGTTTGAAGAGAAGCTTTGAATTTAGCAATCTTTGATATTTATTCCCTTATTTCATTTTTCTTAAAACCCTAACCTAATATAATTTCATTTGATTTTGAGTAATTTCAGCCTGTGAGTGATTTGGTCTCTAAAACCTTTGACAACCAAGGTGAGTAGTTTTTCCACACTTGGATCTTAGATTTAGGGATATTAGATTAGTTTTGATTGTCCATATCTCTCACATTTCTCTCTTGGGTTTTGCAATTGAATTTGTTGGGTCTTGATTATTGTTAGTCCAATCCAAGCATGTGGGACAAAGTTGATTTTTATTAGCTTTAACATTGTTATGATTGGTTTATTGTTTTACTTTTTGGCTGTTAATCTACCTTAGACAGCTACATGTACAGGCAACTAGCTTTTCTCTGTTACTAGTTTTTTTCAGTGTTAAATTAATTGTGTATAAAAATCAAGCACACAAGCATATATGTTAGGTATAGGTTCGTTACCTAGCGGAATAACCCAACGGATCGCCAAACGGTGTTGTTACAAGCCCAATCAAGAATCATGAACCTGCTACACCTACATCGCTTCCGTGTACCTTCTTGTGCATCGCATAAGTCATAGAAGACGCTGCTAGAGCGGTCTCTGTAAATGTCACGCGCTAAATCTCCAAGCTCCATGGTGATGGCTTTAGAGAGAGAAAATCGTGAGAGAGAGAGAGGGGGAGAAAGAGAGAGGCCAGTTGTATCATTGTATATTAGGGTTGCTCATATGTGTGTTTATATCATATATACACACACATTCACCAAACCCCAGGGCTCCAAGAGCAAAGGCCCACTATATCTCTTACATCTCCCACTCACCCGCATAGTGCTTGTTACTAAAACAATCTCATGAAACAAAACTTTTCATCTCTTCATACAAGGAAATAGAATGTGCGACCTTACAAAAGAAAATGCAGTGACAGGAGTGTAATGTCAAATTATCACCATAACCAGTAAGACACATCACTCGGAAGCTTCTCGTGTATGTCTTAGATAGTTCAACCACACCGGACACAACATTCTCAATTCCTCGGTGAAAAGAAGTGATGCACCACCTCAATGTAATGTACTCATGACATATTAGTAACAAAATACAATTGTCGCAGGCCTGCTAATGAGTCACAAAAACATGGTGTGTTATTGAATAGTCTTCCCTAAGCCCACATGTCAATCAGACTAACTTGATCGCTTGCCCAGACATACCCTATAGAATGGAATTATCTATTCGTCCTAGGAAAGCATACTAATTTAGTTGTCATCAAGCGTCCTCTACATAATATAGTCTCAAGTTGTGAAGGCAACCAGCTTGTAGGATAACCAATGTCTGGGATATGCTACGTGGCTCACATAGCAATGGAGGAACCAATTCACTACTCCACAGTCGATCGTAAAAGAAAATACAGTAGGAAATGTATGCTATGGCGTTCTTCCATAAAAATGGGCATGTCACTCTATGTTTGAAAAAATAAGTAACGCCATACGAATCTTAGTCTAGACGTTACATAAAACGTCTAACCTAAGTTTTCCAGCATAGTCGCCCCTCTTGGCGCCCGTTTGAAAACTCACATTCGGCTATAAACAAGCTACATCGAGTTGTGGGATCTCTCTATGTTCGACCAAATATAAAGGTCTCATCTTAGCTCCATCTAAGGTGACATATAGAAATGATAAGGGTTTATATCTAGCTCGTTGTTCATACACTGCGTAGATATAAGTGTTTAAGCTCGCTTTCTAAGAGCTATGGACACACATGTTCTAGCTAGCTATCTAAACGCCATGAACACAAATGTCTCATCTTGCTCGCCATCTAAGCGCCATGGACACATATATCCTAGTTCGCTATCTCAGCACCAAGGTGAATCACCCGTGTGAGCAGGTCGATTCAAGCCTGGTGACATATTAGAAATGTGCATTCATTCCATTCATATAACAAATATACATGTATGGAAATCAACTAGTTTATTATTAATTGATAATAAAAACTTGAATAATAATGTCAATACCATAATAAAATGTCTAAGCACATCAAAACCAAGGTAGAGACGTACCTCAAGACAACTTCCCTTTCTGCAAACTACATCTCAAATGTGACAAAAATGAATGTCCACATGCTAGAATGGGTTTTGAGATCTTTTGCATATGCCCACGCTTACGTGCTATCATCGTAGATGAGCACAACCTCATCACTTATGAGGTGAAGTGCCTAGCCATTGCAAAAACTCTTCAACCAAAACAGCTTCTCGAACAGCTAGTAAGCACACCACAAATTATACTTCCATTGCGGACAACATAAGGCGAGGTCCACAGTCCTGCGAACGTATCGCAAGATCGTCTTCACTACTCTCTAGTGATAGGACCAGGGTTACTAGGACGACTAACTAAACCAACCGCAATAGTAAACATCTGACCGCATACACACATTAACATACTTTAGATTCCCTATTGTAGATGCATATGGCAAACTGGACATTTGTTTCCTCTTCTCATTATTCTTAAGACATTGACCTATGGTCAAGGTGAGTCCCCCAAAAAAATGGGATGTCAATGGGTTTATAGCTTTTCATATGAAAAATGTTTAAGAACCCTCGAGTGAAGCTTCTGGGAATGATCTCTCACAATCTAAACTCTCAACACATAGTTGGCATCACCCATATCCTCAATCTCAAACTGAGAGGAAAACCACTCTCAAGTGGCGACAATGGAACCCATCTCATTCCCAGCTTTCAGGATGTCATCAACATATACAAAGAATTAGAACACTTTTCTTGGATCGTTTAATGTGCACACATTGTACCACTTCTTAGACGATTGTTAGCTTGGGATAATAAATAGATCATTTGAGACAGCACACTTTTGCGCTCATTCCCTTTTGTCACAACACCAATGGGCTAATCCGTATTTATCTCGTCGTCTTATTCTCCAGTGAGAAAAGAACTCTTTCAACATCCAACTAAAAAATTTCCAAAACTAAACATGCAACGATTGCTAGGATAAGGCAAATGGAGTCAAATCTCACTCTTTTCGAGAACATGTTTCTATAGTCTGTTCAAAATCACTCTTGTGGTACAAACTATTGCCACAAGGCGCGCCTAACACTTGTCAATTGAACTATCTGCCTTGCGTTAGATTTTGAAAACACACTTGTCTCCAATAGTCTTACGCACAGGTAGAATGTTAACTATGTTCCAGACCTTATTCGTGTGCATAGAGCTCATCTCATCTGGCATAGCAACTATCCACTCAGCTTCAACAGACGAAGAAAACCGCCTCAACAAAAGAAGCAGGCTCATCCTCATCTACTTGTGCACACATTTTCACACATATGAAAATGTCTTCCTCAATTTCAAAATGGTGATAGGGAACTTTTTCCTTATCACCTATGTTGTACTACTTGAAAATCTTGAGTGCCTAGTGGTGCATTCCCACTATCTGGTATACTCCCACTAGCGTCTAGCGGTGTACTCCCACTTTACTGGAGACTAGTACCATTTTACAGCGATTACTGGATGTGAAATCTCAATCTCCCCACCCTCGCTTAAAATTAGCATGTTGTCTTCAACATCCTCCAACTCATAAAGGTCAAGATATCTCTTAGTATTACTTACCTGGGGAAGTCATTCTCAATATCATGTGTCACTATTTCTGTCATTCCTATACCCGGTTGTTCATCATACGTAACATAGCCTATCAAGCTATTAGAATACCTTATAAAGATATGCTTACTAGCTTTTAGGCGTTGTTGCGTACACTCATGCAAGGTATAATGAACTTAACCTCCTAAGCCCCACGGGCGCAAATGCTCCAAAATGAGCTTTTCACCTTTCCATAGCTCATTAGGGGGCAGAGGGAACTGACTGAGAAGAGACACTCTAGTATGTAGGAAGAAAACGAGAGTACATCCCCACAAAATAACATTGGGAGGTTGACTTGCCCATCATAGTCCTAGCCATATCTAGGAATGTCTTATTCATGCTTTCTGCAACACCATATTATTGTAGAGTTTTGAGAATAGGAAGTTGTGTGCATTTTCCCTTTTTTCTCACACAGTTCCATGAACTAATTAGATAAGTACTTGTGATCCTCATATCGCGCGAAAAATCTATAAAAGTGAAAAATGAAAGGTGTTATGACAAGCCTTTACAACCATAGGTCCACAGATATCTGACTGAACTAGCTCTAATGTTTAAGTAGCTCTAATAGCCTCTCTAAAAGGCTTTCGGCATGCTTTGTCAATTAAGTAAGACTCACACATAGGTAGGTCAACTTTAGCGAGTGGGCCCAAAAAGGGCTTCTCAAGCTAATCAAGTCATCCTATATCACCCTATGCGTTCAAGTCTAGCATGCCATGTCTCGGAATGAATGAATAATAGAGGAAATTAGAATTATTTAAAACAACTCTTAAGTAGTTATCCCTAGATAACCATGTCCTAGTAACACTACCACCCAAAATGTATCCATCCTATTAACGCCGAATTGGAAAAACGCCTTCGACTGCTCTCTTCCACCTTGTTAGCCTTGGGCACAAACTTGCTAGCCCCACCTTGCCTCTTGGCAGGTTCCCCTTACCATTGCGTTTAGGCTTGCTAGCCTTATGCTCACTTCCACTTTTAGAAGTCATGGTCAAGAGTATAGCTATACGGTTCGCATTACTTGTTGGCGCTCCAAATTTAGCTCAACTTGTCGAGAAATGTCAAAAACCAAAAATTTAACATTTCCTTTATGGATCATGATTTATTTTCTGTGGATCCAAAAATCAGGTAAAGAACTAATCATATCCTGAAACTGCAATTCGCCAGTAAAGATGTTCCCAGTAATCTGAAATCACGAATTATACCTGACATCGACTTTAGATGTTCAGTCATCGTGTACTTAGAACGTTTCCTTTACTTTCTCGAAATTCATAACTAGATGCTCAATCTAGTAGTGAATGTGCCACCAAAAATAAATTCGACATGATCTCATAATACTTTGGCTATTGGGTAGTACATATACTTCCCAACAAAATCATGGTGCATGCTGCTTATCACAAAGCGCGTGCTATGATCCTTTTCGAGCCAAGTGTCATAGGCTTTCAAGGTTTATAATTAAATTGGTCCAGAGGCCCACTATTCGGTTCAATGGGTTGGACTATAGAATAAGTCTAAAGCTCATAAGCTTTTACTTATTCTGTAGGTGTGTTACTTTGTAATGCCATATTACCAAAAATTAGTCCATTTTAAACTTGTTATCTTTGTGAAGATTAACTGGTGTGATTTCAAAAATATTTGAGAGCATGAGCATGGGATTGACATTATTATTTCCACATTTCATAAAGTTTGTTTCAAAGTCCTATTACAAATGATTTTTTCCCTTTTTACAATTTTTTTAAAAAATTGCTATTGCTCATTAATCAAATCTCAATTTTGTAAATCAAGAAAAATTTTTATAATTGATTTTCCTAAACAAACATCAATTAGATGGTACCATCACCTATCTAAGATCATCCACAATGATATAAAGTGCGTCATATAACAAAAGTGCGCATGGACCCTCGCGTGGGTTCGAATTGACAACTTAGAGCTCATGCTAATGTAATTGATCATGTGTGTGATATATGAACAGAGAAAACCATCCCTTTACAAGTAGGCTTTTTCAATGCAAGAAATATAACACTCGTCCTCACTTTACAATTATAGCCCATAACAAAATTATGGATGCTTTGTTCACAAACATATATAAGAACAACCTTAAACATGCATCGTGCGGACAGAAGCTCCACAAATTGTCAATTAATTGTCCATTCATTTGATTCAGATTAATGCATTAATCATATACACCAAACACTCATGCAGTCTATTTAAAATGAATAGACTAATCCATCACTCAATTTAAGAAGGAGGATTAGAGGTCTCAGGTCATCCAATCACAAGCAACAGTAATTTAAACATGACCAACAATGCAGTGAGCTTCTAAAATAAAATTTGCAACAAAATAATTATTGTACAATCCGGAAAACTCTGATAAGCTAAGGGAAAATTTCAATGAAAAACCCTGAATTTTGCACTAATTTTAACCCAATTTTAGATCTTAAAACATATTTTAAAACAAATTCTATAAGTGCTTTTAAATTAAAGATTAATTTAAAACCTTATAGAAAAATTTAATAACTGAAAAACTGATTTTTCATTATAAATAAAGAATTTTCCAGAATTTATCAAGGCCCAAAAACTTTTTTAATCAATTTAACAAAATAAATTGATCTAGTTAAACAAAATTAACTATGAGTAACTAAATTCCCAAAAATACAAAATTTTGAGGAATTTGTTCTCCAAGGATTTTCAGTGGTCTAATATGGTGTTCTAAAAACCCCATATTAATTTTTAAAAATTAATAGTCTATTTTGGTTATTTTAAGCAATTAAAAAAATGCCCAGAAGCATAAATTTTATGCTCCAAAATGCCAAATAAAAAATGAGATAATTCACTAAAAAATTTCTCAAGTCTCCAATCAGTGTACAAAAACACTATTTATTGAATTCAAGAATTAACAGCTTCTTTTGTTATATTTTAAGCAATTAATATCATGTACTTAACACAATATATGCTCTAAAATATATCACAAAGAGCGAGAAAATTCACTAAAAAATTCTCAAGCTACCACTAGTGTGTTAAACACATTGTGTTAATTCCTTGAACTAATAACCAATAAAAATACTTTAAGTAATTTAATACGTGTACAAAAACACATGATTATATGCTCTAAAATATTAATATGATTTAGATAATTTACCAAAAGCTATCTATGGGTCCCGAAAAATTTCGTTGTCTCAAAACAGTGTTCTTTATGTGCCTTATTAATTACAAAAATTAATAATGTATTATGGCTATTTTAAGCAATTAAATAAATATCCATAAATATTAATTATATGCTCTAAAATATCATAAATACATGATAATTTACTAAAAAATTATTTTAGAGTCCCATCTAGTGTATTGCAAAAATATCATTTTTTGGACTTGAGCAGTAGCATAGAAATTCAAGTGACACTTTGTAAGAATTGTTTGACTACATCTTTAAATTCTAAGTGATCATTTGTCAAACTAGCCAAACAAGACTTAAGTCCGTGCATCTCACACTCACAGAATGGTTTCCACATAATGATTGTATAGGCAATCAACACATGATTACATATGAAAACAAAAAAAAGGTCTTGGCACGTGTAGGCTTTGTTGGCAGCCAAAAAAAAATAAAAATAAATGCACCATTTAAAAACTCTCTCAATTTTCTTGACACAACACTGCCAGGCTTTAAAGCCAATTGACACGCAGCAGGCTTCATCTCATTTGTACAAGTCCAATGGATCCCCCCACTGTGATGTCCCAGTTGGGAGTGAGTCCCATGCGCCCCTGACGTGGCTGGGAGAGGCTGAAAACCTAGTTCATATTCTTCACCAAAGGAAGTAAACGCGGCAGCCCTAGGCATGCTCTTTGCAACATGTATCAAAAAATTTATGAAATTTATATCATCGGAAAGATCATGTAAATAAATAGAGAGTTTCAACATGTGCATTTCTCAAAAAATAGATCACAAAAAGTTTGAAGAAACTTGTTTTAATTTTCTAAAAAAATCGATCTAGGACTTCATATATATTTCTCACCGGAGATAAATAGGCAATGAAACTTCATGGGAACACTTTAGGGACCATTAGGAACACAGCCATATAAAAACATTAGGGCTTCTATTGGAGTTTTAAATTAGACCCACTTGAAAATTCATTTTTTAAAGTGTTTGAAAAAAGCTTGAAATCCATCAATGGGGGATTCGATTTTGGGCATATACTGGCGAACAACAACCTGTTGGCTCTGAAACCAATGTTGAAAAAAAAATCATGCACACAAGCATACATGTCGGGTATAGGTTCGTTAACTAGCGGAATAACCCAACGGATCGCCGAACAGTGTTGTTACGAGCCCAATCAAGAACCACGAATCTGCTGCACCTACATCGCTTTCGTGTACCCTCTAGTGCATCGCATAAGTCGTAGAAGATGCTACTAGAGCGGTCTCCATCAACGTCACGTGCTAAATCTCCAAGCTCCATGGTGATGGCTTTAGAGAGAGAAACCCGTGAGAGAGAGGGGGAGAAAGAGAGAGGCCGGTTGTATCATTGTATATTAGGGATGCTCATATATGTGTTTATATCATATATATATATACACACATATTCACCAAACCCTAGGGCTCCAAGAGCCAAGGCCCATTGGACCCGATCCAATGATATGTGGGTGCCCCTATAGCCCACTAGATTTCTTACAGTATACCTCTCTACTCCTTTTACCCCAACACATGGTGGATAGCCTGTTTTGACATATTGCAATATTCTTGTACCTTGTACTTGGCCTCTTCTTGTAGAATGACGATTAAAGTATCGATACTATAACAATAAACAACTAGGGATTTATCCATTATTCACAATCATTTTCTTGTAAGATGTTGGATCGAAACAATCACACGCAAACAATATATGAAAAATAGAAAGATTAAAGAGACACAAAGAATTATCACGTGTTTCGGCAATGTGCCTACGTCCACATCAGAGAACTTGATATTTCCACTATCGAAAACGATTTAGGGTTACATCATATATATCTCCTATAGGTACATGGAAAAATCCCCAAAATACCCATACCGTACCGCAGGGGGCTTCGCTCCGCCATGGGCCACAGGGCCCTCCCTTTGACTCTTGGGCCTAATGTTATGGACCCATTACAATATGAAGCACACCCAACATAAGAGCTTTTGATGTCTTGTTAGTTGTTTCAAGCATCATGGTTTGCCACCAGTATGTAATGTTGATAAGTTGGGCCTGATAAGGACCAGCCATGTGAGTTACAAAAAAGCATTTTACTTGGTGATGCAATCTCATGTTTGCCTCCAATATGTAACACTTGTAAACTCAATTATGCTTATGGATTTCAATTAAAGGTTGAAATTTGACTATGTGCATTCGTAACTGTTGTTTAATATTTTAGGTCACAAATTATTAAATCCAAGATGAAATGCTCTATGGATGTGTTCCTTGTACTGATTTTCAAAAATTCATTAGGTTGAAAAGGCAAGGTAAGCTCAAAAATCTTCTTCCGGATCAATTACATGACTTTTAAAGTATAAAGACATTAAAATATGGTAAAACAGAAAGTCGTACACTTGTCAACTCTTCTTTTTCATATCACCACTTTTGAACTAAAATTCGTAGTTCATTTTTCTTCCTTTTTAGTGTGTTTTTAAGGGTATCAATACTTCTTGAGCTATTATACTGCAAACTTTTAAGAAATGTTTATCAATTAGTTTGGTTGTCAATTACATGTGTTTCTTCTTATAATGCATGTTGGATGGGTTGAATATAGTTTTGGTATTGTTGAACGACATCCATAAAAGTCTTTAAACATGGAACTTAACATCATATTATCTATTTTTTTTTCCAAATATGTTATCACGATTTTTGTTAGAGTAATGCTATGCTTTCAGAGGATGTTGAAGTGACCCCACAGTGGTCTCCAATCAAAATCCAATGGTCCCACTGCCACATCATTTGGGATGGGTTTATGGGATTTGGATTTGGGAAGCATAGCATTACTCTTTTTGTTAAGATGTTTGTCTGGTTAGGATACATGGTGCCATTTCACTTTTCTTGTATTTGTTTCCTCGATCCTTTCTTAATTACTCTATCCTTCTTTTTTTTTTTTTTTTTTCAGAACTTACTAACTTATGAAACAGATACACATGTTGATTACTTTCTGAAGTCATGTATTAATCTTACTCTTAATGAAAAACTTAGAGATGCCTTTCTCTTCCTTTGGCATCGTCTGAAAGATGAGATTCGCCGGATTTAAGGGATTTTCACCGTCCTAATCAAAGATAGTCTAACACAAAGAATTACTTTTATTCAGAGCTATTCATTAAGAACAGAGCTAAGAGGTATTGAGTTCTTAGAGAGAGGGGAGATAACACAAAGCCCTATATTTATATTGGGTTTGTCATTGAACCATATAGTGCAATTATCTAATTTACTATTCTTCTCTTTTCCCGCAAGAAGATATTAATTGGGTTTGTCATTAGACCATATATTGCATGTTTTTTATGACTTATCTATTGAATACTTGTTATGCATAGTTATGTAGTTTTGATATATACATTTTGCTCTCATTGATGATTGTTGTTGCACAAACTGTAAAATAGAACAATGTTACCAATAACAGTAGCTCTTGACGTTTTTCTTGGGATGAGTCGCGGACTTAGTCGCTCTCTTTAAGACGCTTCGCGGCTCTGCCCAAGTTATGCAAGCAGTTCGGATGAAGGCCACGACGCCCTCAGGATAAAACAGCCCCGAAAACGCCTCTGTCTCAAAAATCCTTGCATGGAGGAAGATCGAAAAACCTACACCTTTTCAGAACTCGTTGCTCAGAAACTGTGAATAAAACAGTGTTTAAAAAAAAATTCTGTAACTCTTTTTTTTTCTTCTTTGTAAAACTGTATTTCTGTAACTCTTTTTCTCTCTGTAAAATTGTCTGTCTTTTTATGAGAGTAGTTTGTGTATATATAAAAAATATATTCTGAACGTTGGGGAAAGATAACGTTGTAGAACGTGGAGAGAAATCTGGGAACGTTGAAAAATCTGGAGTAAAAAACGTGGAGGAGTTATTGGGAGACTTGGTCTCCAACTGATTTAATCTAATTAAATAAACCTTTTCAGCTTATAAAATATTTATTTTCCAAATAAATTTTGTATAAAAAGATATATATATATATATATAGGAGTAGGACCACATCCAAATCCAAATCCAAACCCAAGCCCAAGCCCGGCCTGGAACAGAACGGAGCAGGACGGCGGCAGCGCGTGCGCGCGCGCGTGTGTGTTTTGTGGTAAACCCAATTGGGCCTAGGTCCTCCCCCTTCACAAAACTTGGTACCCCCAAGGGGCCCAACCCTTACTCCAACCTCCACTTATATATGTCCTTCCCACTTCCTCTAATTTTCCTATGTGGGACAAGTAAAATATCATTTGGGTTAGTTTGTGAATAAGACAAAACTCAAAACAAAATTTCAAAAGTTTTCCCTCAAACTTTCCCTCCAATTTTAAATATACACTTTTTCAACAATCCCCCACTTGTATTTTTAAAAATTGATTTAAGATCATCGAGCAACGTATCATAAGATTGTGGATAAGTAAAGGTGTTTTTCAACATGAACGTTTACGTAGTGATAGTGCTTCCGATTATACTAGAGTAATCGTAGTTTTGAACTCTATCTCAGACAACACCACACACACAGTGCTACTAGGGTGAAGTTCAAAAACCAGCACTTTACGGCCGTGTGCTTATATCCTAGTATAGCAAATGATCTAGAGAATTTGCCCAAAATTTCATAGGAAGCAGCCTCACTTCCACATTCGCCTAGGTGAGTCCAACAAGGATACTCCTGTAGCTAGGTATCCCACTCCAAATGGAGTTTAGATCTCATTAAGAGTTATAAATAACTCAACCTTCTGTCCTTTAGGATGTCATGCTTCGTAGGGATGGACTTGGAGTATTACCCCCATATATAGATATTAGCATGATTCCACTCATATCACTTCATGACTTGTTATTACCCTTTGAACCTATTTCTTGGGATCTCCAGTCTATAGTTTGGGTTACTATCATAAGTGACTCAACTATCTAAGGGCTTTCGTCCCATCCCTTTTGAGGTTTTACAAACCTTCTCTCGTGCTAGTCCTTTCGTCAAAGGATCAGCCAAGTTCTCCTCAGACCGTACATAATCCACTCTTACAGCTCCAGAAGAGAGAAACTCTCTAATAGTGCTGTGCTTGCGACGTATTTGTCGCTTCTTGCCGTTATAGTAACGGTTCTCAACTTTTGCAATAGCTGCGGTACTATCATAGTGGATTAGGACAACTGGTATCGGTCTCTCCCATAAAGGGGTATCTGATAGCAGATTTCTCAGCAAACCTGCCTCCTCACTAGCTGTAGCTAGTGCTATCATCTCTGACTACATAGTGGACTGAGCCAAAATAGTCTGTTTCTTAGACTTCCATGAAACTGCACCTCCAGCAATACAAAAAACATATCCACTAGTGGCCTTGGAGTCATCTGATAGGGTATTCCAATCAGCATTGCTATATCCTTCAAGGACAGCGGGAAACTTCTGATAGTGTAATTTTAGGTTCATCGTCCTTTTTAGGTAACGCATGACCCTTTCAATAGCATGCCAATGCTCCATACTAGGTCTACTAGTAAACCTAAATAGTACTCCAACAGTATAAGCTATATCTGGCCTAGTGCAATCAGTAGCATAACGGAGGCTACCAATGATGCTCGCATACTCAGTTTGTCTAACACTGTCACCAGTGTTCTTGAACAATTTTACACTAGGGTCATATGGAGTACATGCTGGTTTACAGTTGAAGTAATTGTATTTCTTTAGAATCTTCTCAATGTAGTGAGATTGATCTAAAGAAAGACCCTTTTCGGACCTAGTAATATTAATTCCAAGAATTACACTAGCTTCTCCTAAATCATTCATATTAAAATTGGCACATAAGAAAGATTTAACTTCATTAATGACATGAATATTTGATCCAAAAATAAGTAAGTCATCCACATCTAAACAAATAATAGTGCATGTGTTGTTTTCAAATTTGTAATAAATACATTTGTCACTTTTATTTATTTTAAAACCATTTGAGATGACTAAACTATCAAATTTATCATGCCATTGTTTAGGAGCTTGTTTCAAACCATAAAGAGATTTATCTAATTTGCAAATTTTATTTTCTTGACCAAAAATAATAAAACCTTCAGGTTGGTCCATATAAATCTCTTCTTCTAATTCACCATTTAAAAAGGCTGTTTTAACATCCATTTGGAGTAGGACCACATCCAAATCCAAATCCAAACCCAAGCCCGGAACGGAGCGGAGCGACGGCGGCGCGCGCGCGTGTGTATGTTGTGGTAAACCCAATTGGGCCTAGGTCCTCCCCCTTCACAAAACTTGGTACCCCCAAGGGGCCCAACCCATACTCCAACCTCCACTTATATATGTCCTTCCCACTTCCACTAATTTTCCTATGTGGGACAAGTAAAATATCATTTGGGTTAGTTTGTGAATAAGACAAAACTCAAAACCAAATTTCAAAAGTTTTCCTTCAAACTTTCTCTCCAATTTTAAATATACACTTTTTCAACAATGATCATATACTAGTTGTGGCTAAATTTGATTTGGTTGATGATGTGCCCAATCACGGATATCCATTCGTACAATGTTTAACTTTGGCTTTTTTTTTTTTTGTCTTAGATGCTCAAGCTGGTTTATTAACATATGTATCATCACCAGGTATCATTCAACAGATATCTGGGCATCATTAAGATTTGATGACCGTTCAGTCTAACCTAGAAAATTCACTCCCCTGCATCAATGAGCTGTAAGTTACCCTCTAGTTCAATCAAATTATTTCTTCTGTCATAGTGCTTTAAATATCTCCTATATGGAAATAATATTCAGGACCTACAATTTATTTCATGTTTGGAATTCGAATGTGTCATTGGCAACACATAATTGTATGCGTTCATTTTAAGCCCCATTTGTCAAAAGACTTCACTTCATACGAATTTTGGCATATATCATTATATTGAAGTACTAAAAACACCATTTTAGATCAGAGCATCAATCACTGACAGATGAAAACTCCTATGAGGTGACTAAATATCAAATGCTACTTTGTATTTACTCTTCAAACTAATGTTGAAAGGTACAAAATATTTAAAAGGGTTTACCTTCAGAGCAATGAAAGTGGCCAAATATTTGCTAGATCTTCATTACACTTTCCTTTCTCTGGTTCTGCCTGTTTGGATATAATTCACAAATCTCATCCTCATGATTTACTCAAATGGTTCATGATGCAACATAGAATCACTGACATTGATTCTGGCAAATATTACCTCAGCAAGAATGTGAGCTGAAACAACTGCATCCCACTCTGGGTTCTTTGTATCCAATAAGACTAGCATTATATCAAATCTGCTCAGTAAGGGTCCAGAGAGTGTTGTGTTGACGGACAAGGCTAATATGATACATGACAATGCAGGGTAAGTAGTCAACAAAAACATAGTCGTTATATTTGTGTAAGGTGTGTGTATTATATTTTTTCCCCAAACAATTTTGCAAAGCACTATGATGAGTAGACCTTCATTCATCCACTTACTATGCCCAAAAAATGGGAAGACAAAAGACTAGAGACTTTATTTGACATTTCCCACATGAATATATTCCACACAATCAGGTATGTAGAAAAATCATACACACAAGCATGGAGTCGGGTTCAAGACATACCTTGAGCGGAATACCCGATTTGGATAGTCTACGGTATTGTTACGAGCTAGACAACTTTACCCATGGACTGCTACAATGTTCTAGCCTCCGTGTACTCCTTTGTGCTATGCCTAGGTCGTAGAAGACGCTATTGGAGCAATCCCCATGACATTCACACGCTAAATCCCATAGCTCCATGGTGATGGCCAAGAGAGAGATGAACCGTGAGTGAGAAAGAGAGAGAGAGAGAGTGAGAGAAAGGCTGCTATGTATGTATCATGTAGGGTTTGTATAGTATATGTGTGTGTATATATAGGCATACACAAATCCTACCTAATTAGGACTTCAAAAGCCCATGCCCCTTTGGACCCGGTCCAATACAGTATGGGTGCCCGTATGGCCAGGACACATTATAATCTTACATTGCATAGATATAAGTGTTCAAGCTCGCTTTCTAAGCGCTATGGACACACATGTCCTAGCTGGATATCTAAGCGCCATGAACACAAATGTCTCATCTTGCTCGCCATCTAAGCGCCATGGACACACATATCCTATTTCGCTATCTCGGCACCAAGGTGAATCACCCGTGTGAGCAGGTCGATTCAAGCCCGGTGACATATTTGAAATGTGCATCTGTTCACCTTATAACAAATATATATATGGAAACCAGCTAGTTTCTAAAAACTTGAATAATAATGTAAATGCCACAATAAAATGTCTAAGCACATCAAATCCCCAAGTGGAGATGTGCCTCAAGACAACCTCCATTTGCACAAACCACATCTCAAATATGACAAAAAAAAATGAATGTCTACGTGCTAGAACGACTTTTGAGATATTTTGCATATACTCAGGCTTACGTGCTATCACCGTATATGAGCACAGCCTCATCACTTATGAGGTGAAGTGCCTAGCCAATGCAAAAACTCTTCAACCAAAAATAGCTCCTCAAATAGCTGCAAAGCACACCACATATTACGTTTCCATCGTGGATAGCATAAGACAAGGTCCACAGTCCTGCGAACATATCGCAAGATACTCTTCACTACTCTCTAGTGACAGACCAAGGTTGCTACAACAATGACTAATTAAACCAACCGCATAGCAGACATTTGACCGAGTACATAACATAGCATACTTCAGATTCCCTATTGTGGATGCATATAGCAAACTGGACATTTATTTCATCTTTTCATTATTCTTAAGACATTGATCTAAGGTCAAGGTGACTCATAAAAAAATGGGATGTCAATGGGTTTACAGCTTTTCATGTAAAAAAAATGTTCAAGAACCCTTGAGAGAAGCTTTTGAGAACGATCTCTCATAATCTAAACTCCCAACTCATAGTTGGCATCACCCATATCCGCAATCTCAAACTGAGAGGATAACCACTCTCAAGTGGCGATAATGGAACTCATCTCATTCCCAGCTAGAAGGATGTCATCAACATATAAAGAATTAGAACACTTTTCATGGACCATTTAATGTACACACATTGTACCACTGCCTGGACGATTGTTAACTTGAGATAATAAATGGATCGTTTGAGACGGCACACTTTTGCGCTCATTCCCTTTGGTCACAAGACTAATGAGATAATCTATATTTATCTCGTCATCTTGTTCTTTATTGAAAAAATAATAGTTTAAACATCCAACTAAAATGGTTCCAAAACTAAATATGCAAAAATTGCGAGGATAAGGCGAATGGAGTCAAATCTCACCCTTTAGGAGAACATGTTTCCATGGTCTATACCGTTTCTGGGTACAAACTATCGCTACAAGGCACGCCTACTACTTGTCAATTAAACCATCTGCCTTGCGTTGATTTTGAAAACACACTTGTCTGCAATCGTCTTACGCATAGGCGGATTGTCAACTAACTCCCAGACCTTATTTGCGTCCATAGAGCTCATCTCATTTGCCATAACAACTATCCACTCAGCTTCAACAAACAAAAAATGCGTCAACAAAAGAAGCAGGCTCATCCTCTCCACTTATGCACATATTTCACGCATAAAAAAGAAACATGCTCAGCCTCATCCACTTGTGCACACATTTGCACGCATATGAAAATGTCTTCCCCAATATCAAAACAGCGATAGGGAACTTTTTCCTCATCACCATACAAATGTACTACTTGAGAATCTTGAGTGTCTAGTGGTGCACTCCCACTATCTGGTACACTCCCACTAGCTTTTAGTAATGTACTCCCACTCGGCTGGAGACTAGTACCATTTTTCAGTGATTACTGGATATGGAATCTCAATCTCCCCACCCTCACTTTAAAAATGAATACACATATGAAAATGTCTTCCTCAATATCAAAACAGCGATACAGAACTTTTTTCTCATCACCGTACAGCGTACTACCTGAGAATCTTGAGTGCCTAGTGGTGCACTCTCACTATCCGGTACACTCCCACTAGCGTTTAGCGGTGTACTCCTACTCGGCTGGAGACTAGTACCATTTTTCAATGATTACTGGATGTGGAATCTCAATCTCCCCACCCTAGCTTTAAAGATGGTATGTTGTCGTCAACATCCTCCAAACCATAGAGGTCAAGATATCTCTGAGTAATACAAATTTGGAAAAGTCATTCTCAAAATCATGTGGCACTATTTCTGTCATTCCTATACCCGTTTGTTCATTATACGTAACATAGGCTGTCGAGCTATTAGAATGCCTTATAAAGTTATGCTTTCTAGCTCTTGAGCATAGTTTATCGCACTTATACGAGGTATAGTGAACATAACCTCTTGAGCTCTACTGGCGCAAATGCTCCAAAATGACCTTTTAGCCTTTCCATAGCTCATAAGGGGTAAAAGGAGCTGATTGAGAAGAGGCATTCAAGTATGTAGGCAGCAATCAATATTACATCTCCCCCAAAACAACATTAGGGGGTTATCTTGCGCCATCAAAGTCCTAGCCATATCTAGGAATGTTCTATTCCTTCTTTCTGCAACACCATATTGTGACGGAGTTTCTGGACTAGGAAGTTGTCTACGTTTCTGCTTTTCCCTCACACAGTTCCCTAAATTGATTTGATAAGTACTTGCAAAACTATCTATAAAAGTAAGAAAATAAGAGGCGCCATGATGTGCCTTTACAACCATAGGTCCACAGATATGTGAGTGAACTAGCTCTAATGCTTGAGTAGCTCTAAATAGCCTCTCTAAAAGGCTTTCGACATGCTTTTCCAACTTAGCATGACTCACACATAGGCAGGTCAACCTCAGCGAGTGGGCCCAAAAGGGCTTCTCGAGCTAATCAAGTCATCCTATCACATACTATGCGTTCAAGTCTAGCATGCCATGTCTCAGAATAAATGAGTAACAGAGGAAACTAGAATTATATAAAACAACTCTTAAGTAGTTATCCCTAGATAACCATGTCCTAGTAACACTACCACCAAAAAGTATCCATCCTATTAATACTGAATTGAAAAACGCCCTTGAATGCGCTCTTCCACCTTATTAGCATTGGGTGCAAACTTTCTAGCCCCACCCTGCCTCTAGGCAGTTTTACCCTTACCATTGCGTTCCACTGGCCTTGTGCTTACTTCCACTTATGGAAGTAGTGGTCAAGAGTATAGCTATATGGTTCGCCTTATCCATTTGGCACTCCGTATTCAGCTCAACATGTCAAAAAATGTCAAAAAAATAAAAAATTTAACATTTCTGTTGTGGATCATGATTTGTTTTCTATGGACCCGCGAATCAGGAAAAGAATTAATCATAGCCTAAAACTGCAGTTCGCAGTAAATATGTTCCGAGTAATCTGAAATCACGAATCATACCTGTCATCGACCTTAGATGTCCAGTCATCTGTACTTGGAACGTTTCCTTTAATTTCCCGAACTTCATAACTAGATGCTTAATCTAGTAGTGAATGTGACATTGAAAACAAATTCGAACTGATCTCATAATTCTTTGGCTATTGTTTAGAACATATACTTCCCAAACAAGATCATGGTGCATGCTACTTATCAAAAAGCGCGTGCTATGATCTTTTGAGCCAAGTATTATAGGCTATTAAGGTTATAGTGATATTGGGCCGGAGACCTATTTTTCGGTTTAATGGGTTGGGTTATAGAATAAGTCTAAAGCCCATAAGCTCTTACTTACTCGGTAGGTGTGTTACTTTGCAGTGCCATATTACAAAAATTAGTCCCTTTTAAACTTGTTACTTTTATAAAGATCGACAAAGTGGGTTTGGAAAACATTTAGTTTTGTGAATACAGAAAATTTGAAGAAAGTATTTGAGAACATGCGCAAGGGATTGAAATTATTATTTGCACATTTCGTAAAGTTTGTTTTAAAATCCAATTACAAATGAGTTTTCCCCTTTTTACAATTTAAGACCAAAAAATTCGCTATTGCTCATTAATCAAATCTTAATTTTGTAAATCAAGAAAAACCTTTTATAATTGATTTTTCTAAACAAACATCAATTAGATGGTACAATTACCTATCTACGATCATCCACAATAATATTAAGTGCGCCATACAATAAAAATGCGCATGTACCCCCACACGTGTTTGAATTGACAACTTAGAGCTCATGCTAAGGTAATTTAAGTGTATGATGCATGAACAATGAAAACCATCCCTTTACAAGTAGGCTTTTCCAATACAAGAAATAAAACCCTCATCCTCACATTACATTTATAGCCCATAAAAAAATAGGGATGCTTTGTTCATAAAAGAACAACCTTAAAACATACATCGTGAGGACACAAAGCTCCACAAATTGTCTGTGACACCCGCTCCCGCGATTTATATTTAATACTACTTTAGCATGCATAATCATGAGTTAATGTTAAATTGATGTGTTATATAACACTTATTGGAGTGGGATTGACCCACTAAGTTGATTGTCGGTGTCCAGTTGGGAACCCAGTTTTGGCCAGTATGGCAATCCCAAGTTGGGATGTGCATTGATGGGTCCTAGTTGAGATGGGACATTATATGTGGAATACCCTATGTGCCTAAATGTTTATTAAGGCTTAAATGATATATTGTTTTATTGTTAATAATATCATGTTATAGGTAGTGACCACTTTTGGGTCAATTAGGGGTACCTTTGTGAGCACGAATTGAACACGTTTCATAATTAGTAGGCTAATTAGCAACTTCATTTAATTATATGGGACCACTTATGGGACCCATGCGAGACATACATAGACAAATACCCATTTAGGTTTGGGGTAGTCTTAATACAGTTTAATAATTAGCGGGGGTATAATTGTAAAACTAGTAAAATTACGTTGAAGTTATACTAAAACTGGAAAAATTCTTATAACATAACACGTATAAGATGAGTCACTCTCAACTTCTTCAATTAGACTTTCAGAAAGTTAGTATACGAGACGTTTATCGACGATAATTTTGACGGCAAATTTCTCGACGACGGTTGACGTGTTGAACGACGTCGGTTTTTAAAACAGGCTACATATTCGGACTCCTAGGGGTGAGTCAAATCTATTGGTACTAATTTTATTGAGTTTTGTGACGGTTTTTTCGTGACCCTTTTTGGGGTTTTAGCTCATAACTTGTAATTTATGTATATGATTTGTACCTGGTTCATACTAGGACTGTAATTTCACAATCAGGAGCGAAACCCAAGAGGTGAGTGATGTTAATTTTGATATTTGGATGATTTTTATGTTGGGTTCAATTGTAATGCCAAAGCATGTCTAATTAGTGTAATTTAATTTATTTAGTTTATTATTGGGCAAAATTCATGTGGCTAAATTAGGCCCAATTTATTTGTGAAAGCACGATGTAATGATTAAATGAGCATGTTGAGTTGCCTATTTGGGTCAATGGAAATTGCTAGTTCTATACCACCATGAGGTAATCTTTGTGGTGATGACCACAGCCGCCAGAGGCCTATGGGACCGCATGTGTGAGGGCGTGGGTCATGACTAGTCACGTGGGCTTGGGGAGTGGAGTCGCGGGCTAGCCGGTAGTGGTGGGAGTGAACTAGTAATTGCCAGAGACTATAGTTATTTGTAATATGTTGAATTGAGTATGTTTATTATCCATAATCATGATTAGCATTACTCACTAAGCATATAGCTTATATATTGTAGTGGTTATTGAATAACCATCGTAGGTGATCGCGGCGAGGAATTGGGGAAGTAAGCTGGGAAGTGGCTTGGCTAGGGTTGGGAAGTTGTTGTAATTTTGTTAATAGTTACCTGTTTTTTTTTTATTTAAAGCTTGCAATCTAGTTGTAATTAATCGATTTTAATCTGAATGGTAGTACGAGTCATACTTTGGTTGGTTTAAGACTTATGTAATATTTCTAGTTAAGCTTTAAACTTTAGTCGGGTTGTAACTTAACTTCTGTAATATATGGTTGGACTGTGTTAGTTGGGATTGTGTTTTATCGTAGTGTTGCTATGGCTAATGTTATTAGATTGGGACGTTTGAACTTGGAGTTTTATTTATTGGGTTGGTTGTAAATGATTATATTTAGTATTTTCCTTAAATTATTTAAAAACTCTTGCTTGTACTTGGAAGCTCGTGCTTGTGACTTTAATTTTATTCTAAATGATTTAAAGCATTAATGTTGATATCAGCTTGTGATTTGGTAATATTATTTGTGAATTTACTATTTACTAAAACAGGGTTTTTGGCTAATTGCAAAGATAGGATTTTGTTTATTTATTTATTTATTATTATTGTTGAGCTTCTTTGGTTGAAGTTATTTTAAACTTATTTTGGAACTTTAATAACTGGGGTTAAGCCTTGGTGACGTGCCACGTATCCTAGGACCATCTGGGTGGTTCTGGGGCGTGACATTTAGTGGCATCAGAGCATTAGGCTTAGAGCCTTGGGTACGAGAGACGACGATTGAGAGTACGCGTAGATGACGAGCATGTAAATGCATTTCATGAATGCATATGAATATTTGTTGCTATGTTGTTATATAACATATTGGCATAGCATGCAATATATTTATGTCAATTGACTGACAGGTAAAAAAATGGATCCGAATCGGGAACATTTACCTCATTCGAGGTTGGACCAACTAGAAGATGTAGTAAGCAATTTTGTAAGGGCAGTAAGTGATCGAATGGGTGGTGATAGACCTGCAAACCCACAACCACGGGCCGAACGGTGAGTCATTGAACAATTTTATAAAAGAAAGCCGAGTCAATTTGATGGAGGCCCAGATCCATCACAAGCTGATCATTGGGTAATGGATATGGAAAGTATCTTTCGGGTAGTGGAGTGTACAGATGGGGAGAAGATAATGTGTGCTATTGATATTTTGAAAGGTGAAGCCCAGAACTGGTGGACAAATGTGATTGATCAAGGGGTACCAGAGACATGGGACAGATTTGTGAAAATTTTCTATAAGCGGTACTTTCCAGCATCCGTCAAGACCCAGATGGGCCGAGAGTTTGCAAATCTGCAACAAGGGGACATGACAGTAAATGAGTATGCAGCAAAATGTAATAGCCTACTTCGGTTTGCATATCGAACAGTACCAAGGGAAGTGGATAGGGCACGAAAATTTGAAGAAGGCCTACGAGATAATATTAGAAGCCGAGTGGATACACATCAATTCAGAAAGGTGGCCTATGTGCAAGATGTTGCTTTGATCGCAGAAAGGGATATTTACAAGTATAAATAGAGCCAACAGGATAAGCGGCCAGCCGAGGGAAAAAGTAAAGGACAAGGTTTCTTTAAGAAGCCGTTATCGCGAGGTTCTAGTTCTAGCTCAGGAGTTCAAAGGAGAAGTTCCTTAGCTGGGGAGAGTCGCCCATTATGTCCAACGTGCAATCGTCAACATTGGGGTGTATGCCACTTGACGTTAGTATGCAATGTCTGTAAGCAGAAGGGGCATATAGAGAGAAATTGCTCACAAGCTCGAACTCAAAGTACGGGGAGCATAAATCTAGACATGAGGGGAAAATGCTTTGAATGTGGCCAGCTAGGACATCAAGCCAAAGAATGCCCAACAAGACAACAACGAGGGATAGGTTCTGTGGCTTCAACTAGGGCAAAACTAGGGACAAGTGTGGATAAAGGAAAAGGGTCAGAACAAAGACAAGGAAGGTATTTTCGACTAATGCCGGGGGATGCTGTAGCTACCGATTCTGTGGTATCAGGTACATTACTCATTTGCTCACACCCGGCATGTGTTTTAATAGATTCAGGCTCAACACATTCTTTTGTTGCACATGAATTTGTTAGACACTTAAACAGCATGTCAGAACCTTTAGGGTATGATTTGTCAATATCGTTACCCTTAAGTAAACCCATGGTGACTTCATCAATATTTAAAGCATGCGAAATCAGGGTGAATGATAGGGAGTTGATAGTGAATTTAATTCCGTTGGCCATTAATTATTTTGACGTAATTTTGGGTATGGACTGGTTATCCGCAAACCAAGCAACTATCGATTATGAACAGAAAAGAGTTACTTTTCGACCAATGGGACAAGGGGAGTTTAGTTTTTAGAGAACTAGTGTTGTAGCACCACCATATTTGGTTTCAGCAATTCGGGCAGGCAAGTTGTTGAAACAAGGTTGTCGGGGGTTCTTATGTTCAATAATTGATACACGGGTCACAGGGACTAAGGTAGAAGACATTTCAGTTGTGCGAGAGTTCCCAGATGTCTTTCCTGAAGATCTACCTGATGTACTAGTTGAGCGAGAAATTGAATTTACTATTGAAGTAGCCTCGGGGTCTCAGCCAGTATCGAAAACATCGTATAGAATGGCACCGATGGAGTTGAAAGAATTGAAGATTCAGTTGCAAGATCTTCTAGATAAGGGATTCATTCGACCTAGTGTATCGCCGTGGGGTGCACCAGTCTTGTTTGTCAAGAAGAAAGACGGGACTATGAGGATGTGTATCGATTATCGAGAACTCAACAAGTTAACTATCAAGAACAAATATCCGTTGCCTAGAATTGATGACTTGTTTGATCAACTTCAAGGAGCCCAAGTCTTTTCCAAGATTGATCTGCGATTAGGTTATCATCAGTTAAAAGTCAAAGAAGAAGATGTGGATAAAACAGCATTCAGGACCCATTATGGTCACTATGAATTTCTTGTTATGCCTTTTGGGGTTGCAAACGCACCGGCAGCATTTATGGATTTGATGAATCAAGTGTTTAAAGACTATCTGGATGAGTTTGTAATTTTATTCATAGATGACATCTTAATATATTCCAAGAGTGTAGAAGATCACGAGAGACATCTACGGTTGGTTCTACAACGACTTCGTGAAAAGAAGCTGTTCGGAAAGTTGAAGAAATGTGAATTTTGGTTAACTGAGATAGCATTTTTGGGGCACGTGATATCAAAAGAGGGTGTGTCAATGGATCCACAAAAGATTGAAGCTGTGGCCAATTGGAAGTCGCCAACAAGTGTGCCAGAAGTACGAAGCTTTTTGGAATTAGCTGGATATTACCAAAGGTTTGTGGAAAATTTTTCAAGGATTACAATGCCAATGACACAGCTTATGCGAAAAGATGTCCCTTTTGTTTGGACTCCAGAGTGTGAGGAAAGCTTTGTTGAATTGAAGACTCGTTTGATGACGGCACCTATATTGACTATTCCTTCGGGGACTGAGGGGTTTGTGATATACAGCGATGCTTCCTATTGAGGTTTGGGTTGTGTTTTGATGCAAAGCAACAAGGTAATTGCATATGCCTCGCGATAGTTAAGGCCACATGAAGTGAACTACCCAACACATGATCTTGAGTTAGCGGCAGTGATCTTTGCTTTGAAGATTTGGAGGCATTATCTCTATGGGGAAAAGTGTGAAATTTATACTGATCATAAAAGTCTAAAATATTTGTTTCCACAACAAGAGTTGAATATGAGACAGAGAAGGTGGTTAGAGCTAATGAAGGATTATGATTTAACAATCCAATATCATCCAGGGAAAGCTAATGTGGTGGCCAATGCGCTGAGTCGAAAGTCTACAACTAATTTGGCCTATGCTTTGACTTCATAAGAAAAGTTAATTCGGGAAATGGAGCAGCTAAAGTTAGAGGTGATTCCAGAAACTAGATGTGGTCTAATGTCAGCCATTATTGCACAACCGTCTCTTATTGATGAAATTCGAGCCAAACAGTTTCAAGATCCAATATTGAAGAAGATTCATGATGAAATACCTGAGGGTAAGCAACCGGAATTTACTTTTGAGAATGGTATGTTGAAATTCAAAATTTGGGTTTGTATACCCAATATAGATGGTATCAAGGAAGTAATTTTGGAAGAGGCGCACAATACGAGGTACTCAATTCATCCAAGTAGTACTAAGATGTACCGTGATTTGCGAGAGATCTATTGGTGGTCAGGGATGAAACGTGAAGTAGCAGAACATGTGGCAAAGTGTGTGGCTTGTCAGAGGGTGAAGGTAGAACATCAAAAACTAGCAGGAAAATTGGAACCACTACCTATACCAGAGTGGAAATGGGAAAATGTCACAATGGACTTCGTAGGAGGGTTACCAAGATCTAGAAAGTTAAATGATAGTGTATGGATAATTCTTGATCGATTGACCAAGTCTACACATTTTCTACCAATCAAGACTAATGATCCAAAGAAACTAGCTGAATTGTATGTTCAAGAAATTGTGAGACTTCATGGAGTTCTAGTATCTATAGTCTCTGATCGAGATAGTGCATTTACATCAAGATTTTGGCAAGGTATGCAGAAAGCAATGGAAACTAAATTGAGTTTTAGTACAGCCTTCCATCCTCAAACCAATGGCTAATCAGAACGTGTAATTCAGATACTAGAAGATATGCTTCGACTTTGTGTTTTGAATTTCAAAGGTGATTGGGAAGAACACTTACCATTGGCTGAATTTTTTTATAATAATAGTTATCAATCCAGTATTGGGATGGCGCCTTTTGAGGCTTTATATGGGCGTAAGTGTCTTTCTCCACTTTGTTGGACCGAGGTTGGTGAGAGGAGATTGATAGGGCCTGAAATTGTACAGCAAACCACAGAAAAGATAAAGACAATACAGCAACGACTTCAAACAGCTCAAAGTAGATATAAAAGCTATGCGGATTTGAAAAGAAGACCGATGGAGTTTGAAGTTGGGGATCTTGTATTCTTGAAAGTATCACCTCCAAAGGGTATTACAAGGTTTGGGAAACGTGGAAAGTTGAATCCAAGGTATGTTGGGCCATTTGAGATCATTGGTAGAGTTGGACTAGTAATCTATCGGTTGGAGTTGCCACCGGAGTTAGCTAATGTACACGATGTATTTCATATATCAATGTTAAGAAGATGTATATCAGATCCGAAGAAAGTAATTATTCCAGAGCCGTTGGAAGTCAGGGAAGACTTGACTTATATCGAGCATCCAATCAAGATTCTTGACAGAAAAGAGCAACTTCTGAGGACAAAGACTATTCCTTTGGTTATGGTGCTATGGCAGAATCACTCCGTTGAGGAAGCCACGTGGGAAAGAGAAGATGAAATGAAAGAGAAGTATCCGTTCTTGTTCGAAACTTGAGGTACTATGAGTTTGGGGACAAACTCCTTTCTAAGTAGGGGAGAGATGTGACACTCGCTCCCGCGATTTATATTTAATACTGCTTTAGCATGAATAATCATGAGTTAATGTTAAATTGATGTGTTATATGACACTTATTGGAGTGGGATTGACCCACTAAGTTGATTATTGGTGTCCAGTTGGGAACCCAGTTTTGGCCAGTATGGCAATCCCAAGTTGGGATGTGCGTTGATGGGTCCCAGTTGAGATGGGACATTATATGTGGAATACCCTATGTGCCTAAATGTTTATTAAGGCTTAAATGATATATTGTTTTATTGTTAATAATATCATGTTATAGGTAGTGACCACTTTTGGGTCAATTAGGGGTACCTTTGTGAGCACGAATTGAACACGTTGCATAATTAGTAGGCTAATTAGCAACTTCATTTAATTATATGGGACCACTTATGGGACCCATGCGAGATATAGACAAATACCCATTTAGATTTGGGATAGTTTTAATACAGTTTAATAATTAACGGGGGTATAATTGTAAAACTAGTAAAATTACGTGGAAGTTATACTAAAATTGGAAAAATTCTTATAACATAACACGTATAAGATGAGTCACTCTCATCTTCTTCAATTAAACTTTCAGAAAGTTAGTATACGAGACGTTTATCGATGATAATTTTGACGGCAAATTTCTCGACGACGGTTGACGAGTTGAACGACGTCGGTTTTTAAAACAGGCTACATATTCGGACTCTTGGGGGTGAGTCAAATCTATTGGTACTAATTTTATTGAGTTCTGTGACAGTTTTTCCGCGACCCTTTTTGGGGTTTTAGCTAATAACTTGTAATTTATGTATAGGATTTGTACCTGATTCATACTAGCCTTGTAATTTCACAATTAGGAGCAAAACCCAAGAGGTGAGTGATGTTAATTTTGATATTTGGATGATTTTCATGTTGGGTTCAATTGTAATGCCAAAGCATGTCTAATTAGCGTTATTTAATTTATTTAGTTTATTATTGGGCAAAATTCATGTGGCTAAATTAGGCCCAATTTATTTGTGAAAGCACGGTGTAATGATTAAATGAGCATGTTGAGTTGCCCATTTGGGTCAATGGAAATTGCTAGTTCTATACCACCATGAGGTAATCTTTGTGGTGACGACCACGGCCGTCAAAGGCCTATGGGACCGCACGTGTGAGGGCGTGGGTCATGACTAGTCACGTGGGCTTGGGGAGTGGAGCCGCGGGCTAGCCGGTAGTGGTAGGAGTGAACTAGTAATTGCCAGAGACTATAGTTATTTGTAATATGTTGAATTGAGTATGTTTATTATCCATAATCATGATTAGCATTACTCACTAAGCATGTAGCTTATATATTGTAGTGGTTATTGAATAACCATCGTAGATGATCGCGGCGAGGAATCGGGGAAGTAAGCTGGGAAGTGGCTTGGTTAGGGTTGGGAAGTTGTTGTAATTTTGTTAATAGTTACTTGTTTTTTTTAATTTAAAGCTTGCAATATAGTTGTAATTAATCGGTTTTAATCTGAATGATAGTACGAGTCATACTTTGGTTGGGTTAAGACTTATGTAATATTTCTAGTTAAGCTTTAAACTTTAGTCGGGTTGTAACTTAACTTCTGTAATATATGGTTGGACTGTGTTAGTTGGGATTGTGTTTTATCGTAGTGTTGCTATGGCTAATGTTATTAGATTGGGACGTTTGAATTTAGAGTTTTATTTATTGGGTTGGTTGTAAATGATTATATTTAGTATTTTCCTTAAATTATTTAAAAACTCTTGCTTGTACTTGGAAACTCGTGCTTGTGACTTTAATTTTATTCTAAATGATTTAAAGCATTAATGTTGATTTCAACTTGTGATTTGGTAATATTATTTGTGAATTTACTATTTACTAAAACAAGGTTTTTGGCTAATTGCAAAGACAGGATTTTGTTTATTTATTTATTATTATTATTGTTGAGCTTCTTTGGTTTAAGTTATTTTAAACTTATTTTGGAACTTTAATGACTGGGGTTAAGCCTTGGTGGCGTGCCACGTATCCTAGGACCATCTGGGTGGTTCCGGGACGTGACATTGTCAATTAATTGTCCATTCATTTTATCCAGATTAATGCATTAATCACATACACAAAGCACTCATGTGGTCTATTTAAAATATGAATGGACTAATCCATCACTCCATTTAAGTAAGAGGATTAAAGCTTTCGGGTCATCCAATCACAAACAACAGTAATATAAAGCATGACCAATAATGCAGTGAGCCTCTAAAATAATAAATTGTGCAATAAAAAGATTATTGCATAGCCCGGATAGCTCGCATAAGCTAAGTAAAATCAATGAAAAAATCTTGGATTTTTCATTAATTTTAACCCAATTTTAGGGTTTAAAACTTATTTTAAAAACCAATTGATTAATGGCTTTTAAATTAACAAATTAATTTAATACCTCATAGAAAAAATTTAAAAAACTAAAAAACTTATTTTTCATTATAAAGAATTTTCCAAAAGGTTATCAAGGCCCAAAAACGTTTTTGAATCAATTTAATAGAATGAATTGATCTAGATAAGCAAAATTAACTATGAGCAACTAAATTCCCAAAAAAATAAAAATTTCAAGGTATTTGTTCTCCAAGGTTTAAAAATTAATAGTCTATTTTGGCTATTTTAAGCAATTAAATAAATGACCATAAGCATAAATTTTATGCTCTAAAATACCAAAACAAAAATTGAGATAATTCACAAAATTTTCTCAAGTCTCCAAACAGTGTGCAAAAACACCATTCATTAAGTTCAACCATTAACAACTTAATTGTTATATTTTAAGCAATTAATATTGCATACTCAAACAAAATATATACTCTAAAATATATATCCCAAAGAACGAGAAAATTAACTAAAATACTTTCAAGCTTTCACTAGTGTTCTAAACACATTGTGTTAATTCCTTGAACTAATAATCAATAAAAAATTTTTAAGCAATTTAATACGTGTACAAAAACACATGATTGTATGCTCTAAAATATCAATTTGATTTAGATAATTTACCAAAAACTATCTATGGTTCCCACAAAAGTTTATATGATCTCAAAACAGTGTCCCTTATGTCCATATTAATTACAAAAATTAATAGTGTATTTTGGCTATTTTAAGCAAATAAATAAATGCCCAAAAGCATAAATTACATGCTCTAAAATATTAAAATACATGATAATTTACACAAAAATTATCTTAGAGTCCCTTACGGTGTACTAAACACTACATTTTGATTTCAAAAATTAATATGCATTTTTTAATATTTTAAGTAATTAAAAACACATTTAAAACAATATTATGCTCTAAAATACCAAAAAAACAATGAAATAATTTACCATAAAATTATTTTTGGTCCCACTCAGTATCCATAATGTAGGAAAAATAAAAAATTAATTTTTCATATTTTTTCAGAATTTTAAAGCAATTAAAACCGTTTAAAATATTAAAAACTATTTAATTTAATAGCGGAAGCTGTTTTAATTACAAAATAATTAAATATTTTTCCAATAAAAATATATAAAATATATATTATGGACTGGAGCCTAGAGACACATCTCCACTCTCCGGACCCATGGTCGCCGGACCAACGTCGGCCGGCGAGTGGGCCCCACTCTGCTCAGCGAGAGTGGATGTGGCCAATCTCTGGTTCATCTTTCCCAAAATAAAGCCAAACTGGGTTTTGGGGGCTGCTCAACCCTCCAACTTTGCAAGCTCATATCTCACTCATTTTTCATCAAAAAGTTACAAATTTTATATCGATGGAAAGCTCTTACGAAGTACTACAAGTTCATGCCAAAAAACTGATTGATTAAATAACTAAAGCTTCCAAAAATAGAGAGCAAAGTTCTGAAAAAATTTTGTTTTCAACCCAAAACCTAATCTTGGGTTTGTGATTTCTCCCACATGGGAGATAATCAGCCCATGAGACTTCATTGGGGGACTCTAGGGACCATAAGGAACACAACCATGTAAAAAATTCGGACTCATATTGGAGTTTTGTATTAGACCCACTTGAAAATCATTTTTTCAAAGTTTTTGTAAAAAAGCTTGAAATCCATCAATGGTGGATTCGTTTTTGGGCACATAAAGGCGAACAACAACCTGTAGGCTCTGATACCAATGTAGAAAAATCATGCACACAAGCATGGAGTCGGGTTTAGGTCACTTACTTAGCGGAATATAGCCCGACTGGATCGATTGAGTCGGCGCACTCAATTAAGAACCATGAACCTGCTGCACCTTCATTGCTTCCGTATACTCCCTTGTGCATTGCCTAGGTCGTAGAAGAAGCTACTAGAGCGGTCTATGTCAATGTCACGCGCTAAATCCCCAAACTCTGTGGTGATGGCTTTAGAGAGAGAAAACCGTGAGAGAGAGACCGGCTACTTGGTTGTAGTGTGTGTAACCCTAAATGTGTGCAATATAAATATATATAGGTACACACCCTAGGTCACCAAGGCCAAGGCCCATTGGACCCGGTCCAATGTATGTGGGTGCCCGTATAGCCCACATATTTCTTACAAGGTACAATAACGTGAAGAAGTAAAGTGAAAATTTAGAAAATCTGTATGAGGATATTATATTGTCCAGGATCATAATGTCCTTTAGGATTCGTAGCACCAAAGGATCACAATGTCTTTTAATATAACCAGACTTGGCCAATTGTGCTTTCTAACATACAATTAAAGTAATTAGCAATACTATTATACGAAATCATTTCTAACTCCCCCACTCCTTATACCCCACCACGGCCATTGGTACAGGCGGCTCTATATTACCGTTGACTTGGCAAAGTTGTGGACCTAGTTATGTTGTCACCGCCCACAATAGTACTTGATGATACCAAAAATTGGTAAGAGAGATTAAGAAAGATATGGTGACACAATCAATTGTATGTGGTTCGGCCCCGTTAATAAGGTGACCTACGTCCACGGGTGCGTCAGTGCGCTTCACTAGCAGATCACCGGTGGGCCTGGTGAGCCAACAGTTGGGTGGCACTACCAGTAATACCGGCTGGGTATATGCCTATCAGATGAGTGTATATGCTATTCTTTAAGTTACAAATGTGATTCCCTCTAATGGAGGTGAGTGACCTATTTTATAGGTGCAAGAGACCACCCGCATTAGGCAACTAATTAGATAAGGAAGCCTAATCTAATTATAAGCTGATGAGCATAAATCATGGGAGGTTTCCTAAATGGCTTAGGAAACTATTTACACTTTTTTTATTAGTCTTCTGACTGATTTAGGAAACTGCTGAGCTGTTGGGCTGTCAAATCGCACCTTGTGGAGAGCTGCTGCACCGCATGCCTGGGCTATGCGAGCATACCGAGTGGTTACCCTCGAAAGGCCTCGGGATCGGTGGGCCACCAGCTCATTTTTTAGATAATCCGGGTCCTTTGCTGTTGACGTGGAGGTTTGACTTGTAGAAGAACATTTCTGGGCGTATCAGCTGCCCCCCATTTTTTAAGTTGATGTGATGTCCCATCAGATGAAGTTTGAAAATTAAGACTGCTTTTGAGGAACCGTCCGGTAAGAGACCGGGATTCAACCCGGGGTGAGACCGGTCGTTGTGGCCAGCCGGGGTATGGACCGAGCGGTGGCCCTATAGGCCCGAGTCCTACCTGCGCCATGTATCAGCTTGTGACTGGCCTAGTCAGGATCAAACGATACCAGCGTGGAAGTAACCGGACCGTTTACACGGTAACCGAACCGTCTAGTAGTGCATTTAATGCGTGTGCCTTTTGAGGCAATGCTTCGCGTGCCCGAGGTGACAACTGTTAGCCACTTTGGGCAGGAAAGCGCACGAGCCGTTGGATCTATTTTGATCTAAACCGTCTGTAGTTCCTTTATAAAGGAACACTTGTTCATTTCTCAACTCCTTGTTGCAAAGACACATATTCTCGAGCGGTTTGAGAGCGATCAAGTTTCCGAGCAAGATTCCCGAGCCCTTTTCTGCGCTAAACTTTGTAAGTCTTTCCTTTCCAATTTCAGTTCTTCACTCTTTTCCTTCCCTTCTTTTTTGAGCGTGGCTGGAGAGAGCAAACCCACTTAGGTTAGAATGGGAGTGGGATTTTTTCTTCCTTAGGTTCTATTCTTTCTTCAAGTCAGGAGGCATCTTAGGGCAGTTGAACCAAGCGGGAGTTTCCGGGGTAGTCTTGAGGGAGTGTCATCTTATGTTGAGTACCATTCACTCTTTACCTTTTAGGTTAGTGACCTTGCCCCCTTTGTATACTAGGCTCGGGGTTCCTGACCCATACTTAGGGTGTAACCTGCTTCCCCATCCTACCATAAGAGTACTAGAAATGGAACATTCCGGCTTCAATTCTGCTTCCCGGTCAGAGGATGAGATATACCGATCGAGAAGCCCTGACACTAGCCTAGATCCACCGTCCGCTTCCCCGTCTGACCAACAGAGTAAAGGTAGGATCCCGATTCGTCTCTCTAATGATGAGTCAGACCAGGAAGCCCCCGTCGCTTCTATTTCCCAGGGTTCAGGCGACGAGACACCAGGGGAACCCAACCCCAAGGTAGCCTTCTCCAGCGAATTCATCCCGTCCACCTTGCGCACTAAAGATCTCGGGTGCATTAAGGATAGTTACGGCCTTCCCAACCACTGCTCCATAGCCGTTAACGTCGGGGGGGGGGGGGGGGGTAAATCTACCAGCGAGGTTTCACCACCCTATACGAGGACATCCTCATGGCTGGGTTTCGCATCCCCATCCATCCGGTCGTTCGGGACGTCCTAATATACTTGGGGATTGCCCCGGGCCAGTTGGTCCCGAACGGTTGGAGGTTCTTGATGGGGTCCATCTCTTTGTGGCCCCAGGTCTTTGAATATGAACTCTCCGTCCAGGAGTTCCTCTGGATGCACCGCCCATTCCCCGTACATGGAGAGACCGGCTTCTTTTCTCTCGGGGCTCGCTAGGGGAGGAAGATCTTGGTCAACTGCCCGAGCAACAACAAAGGGTGGAAGAATAGGTTCTTCCAAGTGTCCACCCTCGGGCTCTACGAACCGGCCCCCGGGATCCAGATGAGGACTTCCTGGGCAAGAGAGTTGAGGGGTAAGCCCGTTCGGTTTTACTTTTTGTTGCTTTCTTCTTTATTGTACTCCAGTTTCCGAGACTAACCATTTTGTACTTGGCTTTACAGTGGGATCAACTAGCCCGCCGAGCATTCCTGACGAGTGCCAAGCCCGAATCAGGAGTTTGGCCGACTGACCGATAAACATCTGGAATGTGTTAACTCGGATCGGTGACTTCCGAGCTACTGACAACCCGGCTTAGCCCACCAAAGCTCCGATATTCCCCCAATCCTTCCTGGTAAGTGCTCGGACTCGACTTTCTCCCGTGGTACTCCTTCCCCGTCTTTTACGTCGGTTTTTAACTGTTCAATTTTTTCCTTTTTTAGAGATGGCTCTGAAGAGAAATATAGAGCAACTGAGAGAGAGGAAGGTCGTTGCCGCTACTGCTGCTGCCGCCCGGATGGCGGTGGCGCAAGAAAAAAGGCCCGTCACGGAGCCCCGGGTGGAGAGCGCCCGCTGAGGCGGATCCAGCACGGTGTAGCAAACTGTCCGGAGCCAGTGGGAACCTCAACTCCCCATGTGGTGGTAGTTGAAGAGACTACCCCTCGGGCAGGGGTGCCGACCGTGGCACCAATGGCTGCCTCGGCCGAGATCAAGGATCGGGTGAAGCCTGGTCTGCTCCCCAACCAAGTGGAGGCATGTGAAAACATGTCTGCTGAGGGCTTCCAAAGCTGGTTGTACAGCCTCTCTCACATGGTGAGTTCTCCTGCCTTTGTTTCCTTTTCTTCGACTATTTTATCAACTATGCTTGTTCTCTGACCTGTTGGTTTTAACTTCTCGCAGGTTGTATGCATGGCCGCCGGGGCTGAGTCCTTCCTACCTTTCCTGGCCAGGAGGGCCGCTGCTGCTGAAGCTGCTTTGTCTGAGGAGCGGGCGATCTCAGAGGCCAGGGGCACCGCTTTGGCCGTAGAGAAGGATAAGGTGAAGGGTTTTACCTTGAGCCTTGGCGCTACTCAAGCCAAGATGGTTACCACCCAGGCCAACCTAGAGGTTGCTCGGGCCAGTCTAGGAGTGGCTGAGGCGCAGGAGAGGGAACTGGCAGAGGTGACGGTAGCTGGGGCCCGAGAAAAAGCTTTCAACGACGGCTTCTTCCAGGGCTATGAAGATCTGAAGCGTAGGATATCCCGGGATCACCCCGAGTGGGACATATCGTCCTACGAAGGGATTAATTCAAACTTTTGGGATGTAGGTCCTGCTGCGGGCGAGGGCCCCGCTGCTGATGCCGGCCTTGCTGAGGAGGCTGCCCCGGGTGGAGGCTCTGCACCGGGAGGAGGAACTGACCCAAAAGAGGAGGCTGGGGAGACCAAAGACGTGGTCGAGGTGGACGAATGAGGTCCCCGACCTATTTTCTTTTGTATTGTAGTTTTTTTTTGGGAGGCTACTACAACTACCCCCATGCCTTGTACAAATAGTTTTGAATTAATGAAAAGGTCCTTGAGACCAACTTTCCATAAACTGCTTACTGTTTTTGTACTTGTGTGCTTGTTTGTGATTGCCAGTGTCTGCCTAGTTTTGACCGACCTAAATCACTGCCTTAGCAAATGGTTTAGGATAGTAACTGGTAGAACATCTGGTCTTACAGACCTGTTTTAAAGGTGACTGCCCGGTGTATCATAGGAACTTGCCCTGTTTACCGTTCGGGATGGCCCGGTGTATTATAGGAAAATCGTGTTTATCGTCCGGGATGTTTTATCTCTGATCACTATAAGTAATTAGGAATGTTAGGATTCCAAGTCCTTCTAATGACCGGTGTGATTTCCTGTTTTAGCCTAGTCCCTGTCCCCCAAGCATTTTGCTAAGGCCGGTATGCGAGAGTGAGTGGCCATAGGAAACTGACCTCGAACATGGGTGGTTGTAGGGTCATTTGAGGCTTGCCATCGTCAGCCACCAAGGGGGTTCGCCTCCGTCGCTCGTTGGGCGTAAGCGAAGCCGTCGTCTCGGGGTTAGGCCTGAGGTCTTTATGCCTTGGTTTTGAGCCAAGGTCTTTTGCCTCGGGGTTAGACCCGAGGTCTTTGTGCCTTGGTTTTGAGCCAAGGTCTTTTACCTCGGGGTTAGGCCCGAGGTCTTTGTGCCTTGGTTTTAAACCAAGGTCTTTTGCCTCAGGGTTAGGCCCGAGGTCTGTCAATATTGGATGGGACTGTGATAGGTGTAATTTTGCAAAGTAAAGTCTTTTATTTTATTCAAAAATTTATAATGAATGCTCAAATAGAGCTACGAAAATTTCCTAACCAGTGCTAAACTGTCCTCATCTCTGGGTTATTGATAATACATGCGGAGGTGTTACACATGCCAAGGGTGAGACAGATCACGTCCATCCAAGCTCCGAATCCAGTATGTTCCCAGGCGGTTTACCCGAGTAACTAGATATGGGCCTTCCCAGTTTGACCCCAACTTTCCATGGCTCGGGACTTTTGAGGACTGATTGACGGCCTTCAGGACAGATCCCCCACCAGGAAACTACGATGCTTCCCCCTGCTATTATAGTACCGGGACACCCTCTTCTTGTAGGCTGCAACTTTTAGATACGCCCGGTCTCTTTTCTCCTCTTCCAAGTCCAGTTCTGTTCTGAGTGCATCTTTGTTGTCTGGCATGCTGTAATTCGCCACCCGGTAAGTAGGCAACCCGAGCTCTATAGGGACCACTGCCTTAAACCCGTAGGTTAAGGAAAACGGCGTCTCACCTATTGCCGCTCGGGGCGTAGTTCGGTAGGCCCACAGGAGGGTTGGCAGTTCTTCATGTAACACCCTGTATTTCTGTTTCATTAATAAATAAATACTGCATTTCAATTCCATGAGTATTTGATTTAATTTCTCTTTGTAATATTTATTTGGGGGTCAAATTGTAATTTTCTTAAATATAGAAAATATTTTCTGTGGTTTCAAAATCAATATCTATATTTTTGTATAAACCGGGAATTTAATTCCTACACTAATATGATTTCTGTATGTTTATTTCAACCAGTTTATACCAGTTTCGATTTTAAGCTGCGTCTTTACCGCGACGTGGGTGTGGGAGCACGTGAGCTCAACCACACCGGGAGAAATCTTCTCCTTTCTTGGAGCCCAAAACACATCCGTTATATATCAGTGTCTCTCTCTCTCTCAATCTCACAGTCTCTACTCTCTCACTCTCTGCATCTCTCAACTCTCTCAAGAACACACACACATAACACACATACAGATTATATATATACATATATTTAGTCACATACATACATAGTTATATGTATCTCAAGATCAAATCAAAAACGGAGAAGTAGAGATTGAACGACGGAATCGACGGCGGAAACTTCGGCGAAAAACTCTCAGTCTCAATTCTCTGTATAATTGCCCTCAGTGAGTATTATAAACTCACTCGCCACATATATATATGTATAATTCAGTGTATATATCCGTGTATATATGTATATATATAAACACCATTGAAGCTTTGAATTGGAGTTTTACAAAACTCAACCAAAATCAATTCCGTGAATTGATTATGGAAGATCTCAGTCCCAATAAGTTGTGGTTCGAATCCTACGCAGTAATTCATCCGTATCGCGACGTACCGTTAATTTAAAGTTTTGATACCCTTACTTTAATCACAAATAGCTAGAGATACAATCTGTATTAGTTAAAATTGATTGCATATTCGTAATCTATGTGGAAAACCGAAGAGATCCATATACTGCACGACATGTTTGAAACAGAATCTGAAAATGGGTAAAAACACAGTTTGAAATTGACAATAGGGGAAAAACGAGGAAGATGATGAAACTGCAAGAACTCGCGCGTGCGACCCGCTCGCGCGAGGCTCGCTCGCGCGGCCCGCTAGAGCGAACCATTTCCCCCCCTTCGCGCGCGCGACACCCGCTGCCCCTTCGCTCGCGCGGACCGCTCGCGCGGACCGCTCGCGCGGACCGCTCGCGCGACCTGTGTTGCCCCTTCGCGCGCACGATCCGCTCGCGCGACCCGTTCTTCCCCTTTGCGCGCGCGACCCGCTCGCACGACCAGGCAGTGTGAGCAGTTTCTGCATTTTTTATGTGAGGGACTATTTGGAAAAGGTTTTGAAAGTTTTTAAAGAACTGTTTGACAAATATAATATCTAAAGGCTCACTGTTAGAAATTAAACTTATTAGAACGTTTAAGACCGAGATCTATGTTGAACGAATATTTAGCTTTGAGATTAATAATTGTTGTTACAAACTGTGGACATTGACATACATATTAGGGTCGAGGTTGTGTCAACATGCATGTGTGTGAGAAAGCGTGAATAGGGTAAAGTGTGGCGGTCTGGTGTGCGACTTAGATATCGATCTGATAGTATTCCTGGTATCTAAGATGTGCGTTTTCGAATATTGATTGGATAGTATTCCTGATATCCGAAGCGATGGTGATAGTGTTGTGTACGACTTAGATATCGATCGGATAGTATTCCTGGTATCTAAGGCGCGCGTTTCGGATATTGAGCGGATAGAATTCCTGATATTCGGAGCGATGGTTTATTGTGATCGGCCCAGATATCGATCGGATATTATTCCTGGTATCTGAGGGGATAGAGTGGTGTGTGACTTGGATATCAATCGGATATTATTCCTGGTATCCAAGGCAACGATGTGTTGTACGATCTAGGTACTGAGCGGTTATTACTCCTAGTATCTGAGGTGATGTGTTAGTTGAATTGAGCTATTGAAAGTGAAGAATTGGTAAGATAAGATGTTACATGATTCATGTGCGATTACGTATTTATTGCTTATTATATTCCCCCGTGACTTTTGTTGAAGTTGGAACCTTGAATCTATTGTTCTATCAGTTCATATTGTACAGTTTTTCATATGCTTATATATACATTGCGAGCACTTGTTTATTTTGCTCACCAGCTTGCATAAGCTGACGGCGTTGATGCGTCCTGGACTGTATGTCCAGATTTTCAGGGTCAGGAGTAGTCAGGGTATTTCGACTATGCTAGTTAGAAGCAGGAGACTTTCCAAGAGGCTGCTTTATATTTCCTGTCTTTTTAATTTGGGTTGTAATAAACTAGTTTTAGACTTTTGTATTAGGCGTTTTGTGCCTAAGTTTATGACTGCTGTAATAGTTAGTAAGTTTTAATTTCAGAACTTATATGTATTAGTATCCTTTCTTTTAGAAATGCTGTTAAGTTATTTTGTTGCAGGGACAATTGGTCATACTCACTTGTCACGACCTACGAGCCCATAAAGGAAATTAAATGCTTTCCTGTATTATGCTACGTCGGGGCGTGACAGGCTTTTTGGTATCAGAGCCAGGTTATGGCTCGACCAATTGTCCAGGACACCTAGGATCTCCCGTTAAGATAGAATTAAGATAAGATAGTTCGACTTTATTCCGTGTTTAGTCACTTTCTATCGTTTAGAATTTTCTTTCTTCTCGAGAGGTTGACCGTATTCTTGTTGATATATGGATAGGTACCGTTCTCTCGATTTTATGGCTGGAAGAAATCTCAAGAATCGTCCCGCTATTGAAGATGCACCCCCGGTAATAGATCCAACCGGAATGTTCGAGGCTTTTGTAAGAAGATTGGAGAGGGTTAGTGATCAGAATGCAAGGAACAATAATCAGAATGGGAATCATAACGGCAATGGAAGGCAAGCCCACCAGACTGGAGACAAGCTTCTCAAGGAGTTTCGCGCCCTGCGACCTGAGTACTTTGCTGGGACTGATGAACCCTGGCAAGCGGAACAGTGGCTACGCCAGATGGAGCGTATCTTTGAGACCATAGAGTGCACTGATCTGGAGAAGAAGCGTTTGGCTATCTTTCAGCTGTCTTATGCAGCGGCTGATTGGTGGGATGCAGAAAAGGCGACCATAGGGGAAGAAGCTGCAAGGAGAATGCCGTGGGTGGTGTTCAAGGAAAGATTTCTCGAGAAGTATTTTCCTGAAGAAGAGAAGGACAAGAGAGAGAAAGAATTTATGGAGTTGACTCAAGGAAATCTGACTGTCCGTGAGTACACTACTCGATTTGAGCGTCTGTCTCGCTTTGCTCCACATATGGTGGACACACCCCAGAGGAAAACCAAGAAGTATCACCAGGGTCTCAACTTGTCTCTTCGACATCTGACTATGGGGCATCTGGGCCAGTCATTTGAAGCTCTGGTGAGATTGGCTACGAGGTTAGAGAATGATGGTTGTCAGAATTTGAAGCCGTTTGGAAATCGACCTCCACAGAAGGGTTATTCAGGACAGAAACCAGGGTACCCTCCAGGACAGAAAAGGACCTGTGATGGAGGGAAGAAACCTCAACAGACACAAGCGGTACAGCAATAACAGCCTCTAGCAATAGAAGGGGCCAAAAACAATAACTGCTTCAATTGTGGAGTTCCTGGTCACCGAGCTAAAGATTGCAGAGTACCTAGGTGTGCTGATTGTCTGAACATTGTGTGCTATAACTGTGGTATACCAGGTCACATGAGTAAGGACCGCCGAGCCCCCAGGAAAGGTAACTATGGTCAGTAAGGACAGGCCCGCCTGAATGCTATTATTCCCGAGGCTGCTGGCTATGAGGAGACAGGATATGAAGAAGGTGCTTATGAGGAGGAACCTCCTGAGCAACGAGCAATGAAAGGTACTCTAACCTTGTTTAACTCTCATGTTAAAGTTTTATTTGACACGGGTGGTGCTACACATTCCTTTATATCTGTTAAGATTGTTCAGAAGTTGGGAATAGTACCGCAATGTTTAGATGAAGCTCTGAGTGCTATCTCACCCTTAGGGACCACCGTCAAGTTATTACATGTATGTAAGGATTGTCCTCTACGGTTAGGAGACCGTGAACTTTTGGCAAGATTGGTGGTTCTGTCAATGAAGGAGTTCGATATAATCCTGGGAATGGATTGGCTCGAGAAGAATGATGCGAAGTTGGATTGTGCAAGGAAGAGGATCACATTTGTGGACAATGGGAATCGACCCTTTAATTTCCAATGTAACCCTTCAGGTGATATGGTCCTCACTAAATGCCTAGCAAACATTGAGGTTGTCAGTGCAGAGGTGACAGTATCATCAATACCGGTAATCAAAGAGTTCGAGGAAGCATTCCGAGATATTTCAGGATTACCGCTGGAAAGAGACATAGAATTCTGTGTGGAATTGGTGCCAGGTACTCGACCTATAACCAAGGTTCCCTACAGGATGGCCCCTACAGAGTTACTGGAGCTGAAGGAACAAGTTCAAGAACTTGAAAAGTTGGGTTTTGTTCGTCCAAGTACTTCACCCTGGGGAGCACCAGTGTTTTTTGTGAAGAAGAAGGATGGGACAATGCGGTTGTGTATTGACTACCGATAACTGAATAAGGTTACTATCACGAACAAGTATCCTTTACCTCGGATAGACGATCTGTTTGATCAGTTGCAAGAAGCCACGACCTTTTCTAAGATTGATCTACGGTCAGGGTATCACCAGTTGAGGGTGCGGAAGGAAGACATACCCAAAACTGCTTTCAGGACGAGGTACGGACACTATGAGTTCTTAGTGATTCCGTTTGGGATGACGAATGCTCCGGCTGTGTTTATGGACTTGATGAACAGAGTATTCAAGCCATACTTAGATCAGTTCGTCATTGTCTTTATTGACGATATTTTGATCTATTCTAAGTCAGAGGAAGAGCATGAACAACATTTAAGGATCGTGTTGCAGACTCTCAAGGATCACCGCATGTATGCTAAATTCATTAAGTGTGAATTCTGGCTTCAGGAAGTTAAGTTCCTCGGGTATGTGATCTCTCAACAAGGAATCGCAGTTGACTCCTCAAAGACCGATGCAGTGGCGAATTGGACTCGACCAACCAATGCTACAGAAGTCAGAAGTTTTCTGGGACTCGCTGGTTACTATCAGAGATTCGTAGAGGGTTTCTCCAAGATAGCAGTCCCATTAACCGGTTTGACTAAGAAGGATTTGAAGTTTAAATGGACTGATAAGCATGAACGAGCTTTTCTGGAATTGAAAGAGAGATTGACAACAGCGCCAGTGCTTGCGATACCAAAGGATGGTGAGAAGTTCACTATTTTTAGTGACGCCTCTTCTCAAGGATTGGGATGTGTCCTTATGCAAGATGGTAAGGTTATAGCCTATGGTTCACGACAGTTGAAGCCAAATGAATTGAATTACCCAACTCATGATTTGGAGCTAGCAGTAGTAGTGTTCGCGCTTAAGATCTGGAGATATTACCTCTATGAGGAGAAGTTTGATTTGTTCTCGGACCACAAAAGCCTTAAGTATTTGTTTACACAGAAGGAGTTGAACATGAGGCAACGTCGGTGGATAGAGCTGATCAAGGACTACGACTTTACATTAGAGTACCACCCTAGTAAGGCTAATGTAGTCGCTGACGCCTTAAGTCGGAAACCTCAAGGAATGATTGCTTCATTGATGTTGAGGGAATGGAAAGCTTTAGAGACGATCGCAGAATTTGATGTGCAGATTTCTGAGGGAAGTGTCGGGCAACACTTTGGATGCCTCATGGTACAACCAACACTTGTGAGTCGAATCATCGAGGCCCAAAAGAAGGACGAGAAGTTTCTAGTATGGTTCGCCAAGATGTCGGAAAAGGACCCTACAGAATGGAAGATTGGGACCGATGGAGGATATCGATGTCGAGACAGATTGTGTGTGCCAGATTTAGGAGAATTGAGAAAAGATATTCTCGAAGAAGCACATAAATCAAGACTGACAGTACACCCAGGAGGAACAAAGATGTATAAGGATTTAAAGAGAAACTTCTGGTGGGAAGGGATGAAACGAGAAGTAGCCGAGTTTGTGTCTAAATGTTTGACTTGTCAACAAGTGAAGGCCGAACATCAGAGACCCTCAGGATTGTTATAACCCTTACCTATTTCAGGATGGAAGTGGGAACACATAACTATGGATTTCGTGGTTGGATTACCTCGGTCACAACAGAATCATGACGCAATTTGGGTAATTGTGGATCGTTTGACGAAGTCTGCACACTTTATCGCGTACAATATGACTTATCCAGTAGAAAGGATGAGTCGAATGTACCTACAATAAGTGGTGCGACTACACGGTGCGTGTAACGCCCTGTATTTTACTTTCTTTTAATAAATGATATTTCATTTAAATTTCTATTTGAAATTTTTATCTGGGGTCAAACTGTAATTTCCAAAATATTTTCTATAGTTTCAAAAGCAATATCTATATTTTTGTACAAACCGGGAATTTATTCCTACGCTAATATAATTTTCTGTATTTTCATTTCAATCGAAAAATGCCAATTTTATGTTTTAACCTGCGTTTATACCGCGTCTTGTGGGTGAGGGAGCTTGTGAGCTCAACCTCACTGGATGATCTCTCGTATACTTGGAGGCCACCCAACTCCTAACAATATATATGTGTACGTATCTCACAGTGTCTCATTTTTTTTCTTACACAGTCTCTCAATATCTATCTCTCAATTCTCTCAATTCTCTAAAGACCTCCCAAGTTAATCACACTCACACACATATATGATATACTCATGCACACATTCATAGTTATATATATATATATTGATATATCAAGTACGGGGAAATTCTCAACAACGGAATTGTCGACGGATTTACGGCGGATATTCTCGGTCTCAAATTCTTTGTACTAACGCCCTCTGTGAGTATTATAAACTCACTCGCCATGTTTATATACGTGTATGTCAGTATATATAGGTGTGTATATGTGTATATATATGTATTTCACCATTGAAGCTTGAAATTGGAGTTTTGTAAATCTTAACCAAAATGAAATTTATGAATTGGGAATGAAAGATCTTAGTCCCAATAAGCTGTGGTTCGAATCCTACGCAATAATTCATCTGTATCGCGGCGAACGGTTGATTTAAAGTTTTGACAATCTAACTTTAATCGTGAAAATTAAGCGATACAATCCGTATTAGTTAAAATTGATCGCATATTCTTAATCTACGCGGAAAACCGAGGAGATCCATATATTACATGTCCTGGTACGAACAGAAAACAGAAATGGGTAAAATTCAGTTTGAAAACCAGAAACAGGGGAAAAAACGAAGAAGATGACATTCTGCAAGAACCCGCGCGCGCGACCCGCTCGCGCGGACCATCCCTCCCCTTCGCGCGCGCGATCCGCTCGCGCGACCTGTTCTGCCCCTTTGCGCGCGCAACCCGCTCGCGCGATATGTCCTCCCCCTTCGCTCGCGCGACCCGCTCGCGCGATTTGTTCTCCACCTTCGCGCGCGCGACCTGGCAGTTTGAGCAGTTTTTGTATTTTCTTATTAGGGACTGTTTGGAAAAGATTTTGAAAGTTTTTAAAGAACTGTTTGGCAAATATATTGTTTTAAGGGTCTATGTTCTAAGAATTGTACGAAACAGAACAACTAAGGCCAAAATTTATGCTCGTACGATTATCCGGCTTTGTGATTTATTAATGGTGTTATTTATGAAACATTGACATACATATTAGGGTTGAGGTTGTGTCAACATGCATGTGTGTGAGAAAGCGTGAAAAGAGTAAAGGGTGGCGGTCTGGTGTGCGACCTCAATATCGATCGGATAGTATTCCTGGTATTGGAGGCGACAGTGTTGTGTACGACTTAGATATCGATCGGATAGTATTCCTGGTATCTAAGGCACGCGTTTCGGATATTGATCGGATAGTATTCCTGATATCCGAAGCGATGGTGATAGTGTGGTGTACGGCTTAGATATCGATCGGATATTATTCCTGGTATCTAAGGCGCTTGTTTCGGATATTGATCGGATATTATTCCTGGTATCCGAAATGATGGTATTGAGTGTGGCTTAGATATCGATCAGATATTATTCCTGGTATCTGAAGCGATAGTTTGGTGTGCTATTTTGGATATCGATCGGATAGTATTCCTGGTATCTGAGATAATGGTTTGGTTGTGTTGAGTTTTGTTGAGAGAAAAGAGTCAGAAAGATGAGATATTACATTGTTCATGCATGGTCGCATATTTATTGCTTTCTTTATTCCCCCGTGACTTATGTTGGGATTGGAACCTTGAATCTATTGCTTTTAAAATTAAATTGCACCGTTGTTTATATGCTTATATATATACATTGCGAGCACTTGTTTATTTTGCTCACCAGCTTTCATAAGTTGACGGCGTTGATGCATCCTGGACTGTATGTCCAGATTTTCAGGGTCAGGAGCAGCCATGGTATTTTGACTATGCTACTTAGAGTCAGGAGACTTTCCAGGAGGCTGCTTTATATTTCCTATGTCTTTTAATTTGGGTTTGTAATAAACTAGCTTTAGACATTTGAATAAGGCGTTTTGTGCCTAAGTTTATGACTGCTGTAATAGTTAGTACGTTTTAATTTCAGAACTTATATGTATTAGTATCCTTTCTTTTAGAAATGCTGTTAAGTTATTTTGTTGCAGGGACAATTGGTCATACTCACTTGTCACGACCTACGAGTCCATAAAGGAAATTAAATGCTTTCCTGTATTATGCTACGTCGGGGCGTGACAGGCTTTTTGGTATCAGAGCCAGGTTTTGGCTCGACCAATTGTCCAAAGACACATAGGATCTCCCATTAAGATAGAATTAAGATAAGATAGTTCGACTTCATTCCGTGTTTAGGTCGCTTTCTATCGTCGAGAACTTTCTTTCTTATCTGGAGTTTGACCGTATTCTTGTTGATCAATGGATAGGTACCGTTCTCTCGATCATATGGCTGGAAGAAATCTCAGGAATCGTCCCGCTATTGAAGATGCACCCCCGGTAATAGATCCAACCGGAATGTTCGAGGCTTTTGTAAGAAGATTGGAGAGGGTTAGTGATCAGAATGCGAGGAACAATAATCAGAATGGGAATCACAACGGGAATGGGAGGCAAGCCCACCAAACGGGAGACAAGCTTCTCAAGGAGTTTCGCGCCCTGCGACCTGAGTACTTTGCTGGGACTGATGAACCCTGGCAAGCGGAACAGTGGCTACGCCAGATGGAGCGTATCTTTGAGACCATAGAGTGCACTGATCTGGAGAAGAAGCGTCTGGCTATCTTTCAGCTGTCTTATGCAGCGGCTGATTGGTGGGATGCAGAAAAGGCGACCATAGGGGAAGAAGCTGCAAGGAGAGTGCCGTGGGTGGTGTTTAAAGAAAGATTTCTCGAAAAGTATTTTCCTGAAGAAGAGAAGGACAAGAGAGAGAAAGAGTTTATGGAGTTGACTCAAGGGAATCTGACTGTCCGAGAGTACACTACTCGATTTGAGCGTCTGTCTCGCTTTGCTCCACATATGGTGGACACACCCTAGAGGAAAATCAAGAAGTATCACCGAGGTCTCAACCTGTCTCTCCGACATTTGACTATGGGGCATCTAGGCTAGTCATTTGAAGCTCTGGTGAGATTGGCTACGGGGTTAGAGAATGATGGTTGTCAGAATCTGAAGTCATTTGGAAATCGACCTCCGCAGAAGGGTTATCCCGGCCAGAAACCTGGGTACCCTCAAGGACAGAAAAGGACCTGGGATGGAGGGAAGAAACCTCAGCAGACACAAGCAGTTCAGCAGTATCAGCCTCTAGCAATAGAAGGGGCCAAAAACAACAACTGCTTCAATTGTGGTAATCCCGGTCACCGAGCTAAAGATTGCAGACAGACTAGGCGTGCTGATCGTCCGGGAATTGTGTGATATAATTGTGGCATGCCAGGTCACATAAGTCCGGAATGCAAGGCTCCTAGGAAAGGTAACTATGGTCAGCAAGGACAGGCCCGCCTGAATGCTGTTATTCCCGAGATTGCCGGTTATGAAGAAACAGGGTATGGAGGAGGTGCTTATGAGGAGGGATTGCCTGAGCAACGAGCAGTGGAAGGTACTCTAACTTTGTTTAACTCTCATGTTAAAGTTTTATTCGACACGGGTGCTACACATTCCTTTATATCTGTTAAGATCGTTCAGAAGTTGGGTATAATACCGCAACGTTTAGAGGAAGCTTTGAGTGCTGTCTCACCCTTAGGGACCACCGTCAAGTTATTACATGTATGTAAGGATTGTCCTCTACGGTTAGGAGACCGTGAACTTTTGGCGAGTTTGGTGGTTCTATCGATGAAGGAATTTGATATAATCCTGGGAATGGATTGGCTCGAGGAGAATGATGCGAAGTTGGATTGTGCAAGGAAGAGGATCACATTTGCGGACAAGGGGAATCAACTCTTCGATTTCCAATGTAACCCTTCGGGTGATATGTTCCTCACTAGATGCCTAGCAAACATTGAGGTTGTCAGTACAGAGGTGACAGTATCGTCAATACCGGTAATCAAAGAGTTCGAGGAAGTATTCCGAGATATTTCAGGATTATCGCCGGAAAGGGACATAGAATTCTGTGTGGAATTGGTGCCAGGTACTCGACCTATAACCAAGGTTCCCTACAGGATGGCTCCTACAGAGTTGCTGGAGCTGAAGGAACAAGTTCAAGAACTTGAGAAGTTGGGTTTTGTTCGTCCAAGTACTTCACCCTGGGGAGCACCAGTATTGTTTGTGAAGAAGAAGGATGGGACAATGCGGCTGTGTATTGACTACCGAGAACTGAATAAGGTTACTATCAAGAATAAGTATCCTTTACCTCGAATAGACGATCTGTTTGATCAGTTGCAAGGAGCCACGACCTTTTCTAAGATTGATCTACGGTCAGGGTATCACCAGTTGAGGGTGCGGAAGGAAGACATACCTAAGACTGCTTTCAGGACGAGATACGGACACTATGAGTTCTTAGTGATGCCGTTTGGGATGACAAATGCTCCGGCTGTGTTTATGGACTTGATGAACAGAGTATTCAAGCCCTACTTGGATCAATTCGTTATTGTCTTTATTGATGATATTTTGATCTATTCCAAGTCAGAGGAAGAGCATGAACAACACCTGAGGATCACGTTGCAGACTCTCAAGGATCACCGCATGTATGCTAAATTCAGCAAGTGTGAATTCTGGCTTCAGGAAGTTAAGTTTCTCGGGCATGTGATCTCTCAACAAGGAATCGCGGTTGACTCATCAAAGACCGATGCAGTGGCGAATTGGACTCGGCCGACCAATGCTACAGAAGTCAGAAGTTTTCTGGGACTAGCTGGTTATTATCGGAGATTTGTAGAAGGTTTCTCAAAGATAGCAGCCCCGTTAACTGGTTTGACTAAGAAAGATTTGAAGTTTGAATGGACTGATAAGCATGAACGCGCTTTTCTGGAATTGAAAGAGAGATTGACAACAGCGCCAGTGCTTGCGATACCAAGGGATGGTGAGAAGTTCACTATTTTTAGTGACGCCTCGTATCAAGGATTGGGATGTGTCCTTATGCAAGACGGAAAGGTTATCGCCTATGGTTCACGACAGTTGAAGCCGAATGAATTGAATTACCCAACTCATGATTTGGAACTGGCAGTAGTAGTGTTTGTGCTCAAGACCTGGAGACACTACCTCTACGGGGAGAAGTTTGATTTGTTCTCGGACCACAAGAGCCTTAAGTATTTGTTTACTCAGAAGGAGTTGAACATGAGGCAACGTAGGTGGATGGAGCTGATTAAGGATTACGACTTTACATTAGAGTACCACCCCGGTAAGGCTAATGTAGTCGCTCACGCCCTAAGTCAGAAGCCTCGAGGAATGATTGCTTCATTGATGTTGAGGGAATGGAAAGCTTTAGAGACAATCGCAGAATTTGATATGCAGATTTCTGAAAGAAGTGACGGAGATCACTTTGGATGCCTCGTAGTACAACCAACACTTGTGAGTCGAATCATCGAAGCCCAGGGGAAAGATGAAAAATTTCAAGCATGGTTCGCCAAGATGTCAGAAAAGGACCCTATAGAATGGAAGGTTGGGACCGATGGAGGATACCGATGTCGAGACAGATTGTGTGTGCCAGATTTTGTAGATTTGAGAAAAGATTTTCTCGAAGAAGCACATAAATCGAGACTGACAGTACACCCAGGAGGAACAAAGATGTATAAGGATTTGAAGAGAAACTTCTGGTGGGAAGGGATGAAGCGAGAAGTAGCCGAGTTTGTGTCTAAATATTTGACTTGTCAACAAGTGAAGGCCGAACATCAGAGACCCTCGGGATTGTTGCAACCCTTACCTGTTCCAGGATGGAAGTGGGAGCACATAACTATGGATTTTGTGGTTGGATTACCCCGGTCACAACAGAATCATGACGCGATTTGGGTAATTGTGGATCGATTGACGAAGTCTGCACACTTTATCGCGTACAATATGACTTACCCAGTAGAAAGGATGAGTCGAATGTACCTACAGCAAGTGGTGCGACAGCACGGTGCGCCTGTGTCGATTGTATCAGACCGCGATGCACGTTTTACCTCGGGATTTTGGGAAAGTTTGCAGAAGGCTATAGGAACTTTGCTCAAGATGAGTATTGCTTTCCATCCTCAGACCGATGGACAGACCGAGCGTGTTAATCAGATTATGGAAGATATGCTCAGAGCTTGTGCAATCGACTTTGAAGAGTCGTGGGAGACGCACTTACCTTTGGTTGAATTTGCGTATAACAACAGTTATCACTCAAGTATTGGAATGGCGCCGTTCGAAGCTTTGTACGGACGGCCATGTCGATCTCCATTGTGTTGGGCTGAAGTGGGAGACACAGAACTTTTGGGACCCGATTTGGTGAGAGAGACCAATGAGAAGATTTCACTGGTCAAGGAAAGGATGACAACTGCACAGAGTAGGCATAAGAGTTATGCGGATCGACGTCGAAAGGACTTGGAGTTCAGTATCGGTGATCACGTACTCCTAAAGGTTTCACCTGTTCGGGGAGTAGTGCGTTTTGGTCAGAAGAGAGGGAAGTTGGCACCTCGTTTCATCGGGCCATTTGAGATATTGGAGCGTGTTGGGAAAGTGGCTTATCAGCTCGCGTTGCCACCAAAGATGTCTGGTGTTCATAATGTGTTCCATGTTAGTATGTTAAGGAAATACATACGGGATCCTTCACATGTGGTTAATTTTGATGATATTGAGACGAGTCAGAATGTTGTCTACAAGGATAGACCTGTGAGGATTCTTGATCAGAGTATCAAGAGGTTGAGAAGAAGACACGTTCCTTTGGTTAAGGTTCAGTGGAGGCATCATGACGAGGGAGAAGCGTCGTGGGAGTTAGAGTCAGACATGAGGACTAGATACCCCGAGTTGTTTCAGGACTAGTTAGCTCAGATTTCGGGACGAAATCTCTGTTAAGGTGGGTAGAGTGTAACGCCCTGTATTTTACTTTCTTTTAATAAATGATATTTCATTTAAATTTCTATTTGAAATTTTTATATGGGGTCAAACTGTAATTTCCAAAATATTTTCTATAGTTTCAAAAGCAATATCTATATTTTTGTACAAACCGGGAATTTATTCCTACGCTAATATAATTTTCTGTATTTTCATTTCAATCGAAAAATGCCAATTTTATGTTTTAACCTGCGTTTATACCGCGTCTTGTGGGTGAGGGAGCTTGTGAGCTCAACCTCACTGGATGATCTCTCGTATACTTGGAGGCCACCCAACTCCTAACAATATATATGTGTACGTATCTCACAGTGTCTCATTTTTTTTCTTACACAGTCTCTCAATATCTATCTCTCAATTCTCTCAATTCTCTAAAGACCTCCCAAGTTAATCACACTCACACACATATATGATATACTCATACACACATTCATAGTTATATATATATATTGATATATCAAGTACGGGGAAATTCTCAACAACGGAATTGTCGACGGATTTACGGCGGATATTCTCGGTCTCAAATTCTTTGTACTAACGCCCTCTGTGAGTATTATAAACTCACTCGCCATGTTTATATACGTGTATGTCAGTATATATAGGTGTGTATATGTGTATATATATGTATTTCACCATTGAAGCTTGAAATTGGAGTTTTGTAAATCTTAACCAAAATGAAATTTATGAATTGGGAATGAAAGATCTTAGTCCCAATAAGCTGTGGTTCGAATCCTACGCAATAATTCATCTGTATCGCGGCGAACGGTTGATTTAAAGTTTTGACACTCTAACTTTAATCGTGAAAATTAAGCGATACAATCCGTATTAGTTAAAATTGATCGCGTATTCTTAATCTACGCGGAAAATCGAGGAGATCCATATATTACATGTCCTGGTACAAACAGAAAACAGAAATGGGTAAAATTCAGTTTGAAAACCAGAAACAGGGGAAAAAACGAAGAAGATGACATTCTGCAAGAACCCGCGCGCGCGACCCGCTCGCGCGGACCATCCCTCCCCTTCGCGCGCGCGATCCGCTCGCGCGACCTGTTCTGCCCCTTCGCGCGTGCGACCCGCTCGCGCGATATGTCCTCCCCCTTCGCTCGCGCGACCCGCTCGCGCGATTTGTTCTCCACCTTCGCGCGCGCGACCCGCTCGCGCGACCTGGCAGTTTGAGCAGTTTTTGTATTTTCTTATTAGGGACTGTTTGGAAAAGATTTTGAAAGTTTTTAAAGAACTGTTTGGCAAATATATTGTTTTAAGGGTCTATGTTCTAAGAATTGTACGAAACAGAACAACTAAGGCCAAAATTTATGCTCGTACGATTATCCGGCTTTGTGATTTATTAATGGTGTTATTTATGAAACATTGACATGCATATTAGGGTTGAGGTTGTGTCAACATGCATGTGTGTGAGAAAGCGTGAAAAGAGTAAAGGGTGGCGGTCTGGTGTGCGACCTCAATATCGATCGGATAGTATTCCTGGTATTGGAGGCGACAGTGTTGTGTACGACTTAGATATCGATCGGATAGTATTCCTGATATCTAAGGCACGCGTTTCGGATATTGATCGGATAATATTCCTGATATCCGAAGCAATGGTGATAGTGTGGTGTACGGCTTAGATATCGATCGGATATTATTCCTGGTATCTAAGGCGCTTGTTTCGGATATTGATCAGATATTATTCCTGGTATCCGAAATGATGGTATTGAGTGTGGCTTAGATATCGATCGGATATTATTCCTGGTATCTGAAGCGATAGTTTGGTGTGCTGTTTTGGATATCGATCGGATAGTATTCCTGGTATCTGAGATAATGGTTTGGTTGTGTTGAGTTTTGTTGAGAGAAAAGAGTCAGAAAGATGAGATATTACATTGTTCATGCATGGTCGCATATTTATTGCTTTCTTTATTCCCCCGTGACTTATGTTGGGATTGGAACCTTGAATCTATTGCTTTTAAAATTAAATTGCACCGTTGTTTATATGTTTATATATATACATTGCGAGCACTTGTTTATTTTGCTCACCAGCTTTCATAAGCTGACGGCGTTGATGCATCCTGGACTGTATGTCCAGATTTTCAGGGTCAGGAGCAGCCAGGGTATTTTGACTATGCTACTTAGAGTCAGGAGACTTTCCAGGAGGCTGCTTTATATTTCCTATGTCTTTTAATTTGGGTTTGTAATAAACTAGCTTTAGACATTTGAATAAGGCGTTTTGTGCCTAAGTTTATGACTGCTGTAATAGTTAGTAAGTTTTAATTGTGGAGGTTATGTTTTGTTAGTATCCTTTGCTCTAGAAATGTTGTTAAGTTATTTGTTGCAGGGACAATTGGTCATACTCACTTGTCACGACCTACGAGTCCATAAAGGAAATTAAATGCTTTCCTGAATTATGCTACGTCGGGGCGTGACAGTGCGCCTGTGTCGATTGTATCAGATCGCGATGCACGTTTTACCTCGGGATTTTGGGAAAGTTTGCAGAAGGCTATGGGGACTTCGCTCAAGATGAGTACTGCTTTCCATCCTCAGACCGATGGACAGACCGAGCGTGTTAATCAGATTATGGAAGATATGCTCAGAGCTTATGCAATCGACTTTGAAGAGTCTTGGGAGATGCACTTGCCGTTGGTTGAATTTGCGTATAACAACAGTTATCTGTCACGACCCATCCCACTACGCGTGGAAATAGGACACGTGGCATGCCACCAAGGCTCATCCAAACATCATCTAATAATACGCAGCGGAAAGGACTTCTATAAAACAACCCTGGGTATATTAAAACTTAGGAAATGTTCCCCTCTGTATTGTAAAATACATTGAAATTAGAGTCATAAAAAGTTTTGGCCATTGAAAACACATTCAAAGAAAAATAGTTTTGAAAACAGAGGTTCAGTCGACTGCCCCGTCGACTGCACTAGGGTCCAATCGACTGCTCCGTCGACTGTGTTAAGCAGAACCAAAAATACATCATATAGCAAAGAGGTCCAGTCGACTGATCTGGGGATCCAGTCGACTGCTTTTCAATCAAAGGAAGCAGTAGCTAAAATCAACAGTGTTCAGTCGACTGCCCAAGGGGTTCAGTCGACTGCTTCTCTGATATTCACTTACAGTATCCCAAATACACGAGATCCAGTCGATTGATCAGGGGGTTCAGTCGACTGCTCCTCTGCTGGCAGCCCTGTGCTGGAAATTAACAAGTCCTACTACTCAAAACCAACAACAATCACAACCACAACTGATTTCAACATACTAAAACACAGTTACAGGCGTTCAATTACGAGATTACAATACTGAGAAGCTAATCCATGTTTCTATTACAACATACTACAATATTCAAATCCTTGTACAAGTTTATACCTGTTTTTCCCAAAAGTCCAAAATTACTATTTTTTACAAAAGTTGGCCAAACACGGCCTAAGTGATATCAAAACGTAGATCTTACCTCCACGAGTTCAAATTTTAAATTTGGTGAAAAACTGACGGACGAACGGTCGTCGATCGGCGTCGCAAAGCCCGTTGGCTCAATCTCCCTTTCTCTCTCCTCTCTTTAGATATTTAGAAGGATTTGGATGAGATGAAATCTCATCCATCACTATTTATAGAAAAACTTATCGGAAATCGTGTTTACCTCCCCGCAAGTTTCTCAAAACTTCTAATTAATTCCTGAAACTTCACCCACGTCCATTTTATGCCTTTACGACTGAAAATTATAATTTACAAAAGTTTTCGACTAGGTTTCGTTTGGGTCCAAAAATGACGTCCGAAAACTCAATTAAGTGGAATCTCTACACCACCTACCTTTTCAATTAACGTATCACGCACGTTCTCACTACAGTTCTCCAAATGATATAACAATATCTAAGATTACCAGAATTCCCACAACACAAATAAAATTACTATTCATCAAATACCAGATAAAGTCAAATAACATTTAAATCATATAAATGTCATTTAGTCATGTCCATGCAATATGAACTGCCATGTTCCCGTGTCCTCACTGACACCTTACCGTTGACTCACAGTCAACCTCAAATCAAATTATTAATAACATTAATAATTTCAAAATCTCAAATGATGCATTTTTCAAAACCATGAATTTCTGGAACGGGTGTGACAACTCTCCCCTCCAAAAAGGAAGTTTGTCCCCAAACTTAAACCATCTTCGTGAGTCACCAAGACTTCACACAAGTACTTCCAACATTTTCCTCATACACAAACCAATCACTTCACTGAGAAGTCACAGTCTCACAAGGAAAATAAATCCTCAGGCTCTTAAGGAAAATAAATCCTCAGAGCCTCCATTTCGATCTGATAGGAGATTCAAATAGAATCCTAGCAATACTCCGAAGCATCTCAATAGATAAGAATATCAACACCTGAGTGAAACTTACCCAATAGTCATACCTGACATTAACTCACCTCACGACATCACAAAGTCAACTCATGTATCATCTCATCGTACGTGTCACATTTCCTTTCCGGAATTCAAAAGTTTCATCACTATACTCCACCCAAGGAAATAATTCATCTCTCATTCACCTATCTTGTTTTTCGACTACAAGTCGTTGACAACACGTCTTAGTTGGTGCACAATCATACACGATTCTTCATCCCGAAGTGAACCACAACTGAGCACTATCATACATATATACCACGTTGATAAGTCAATGCTTCAATCAATTGTTTCACATACTATGGATTCAATCCCTTACTCTGCCAATCCCCAACCACTTGTAGCACTATACGCATTTCAAACGACTTCCAAGTTCTTATCAATCACACTCTTTCTTCCCCAGAACGCCATATCACAATAACATCAATTCAATGAATAACACTTAGTCGGTAGTGCGTCGCACTAATATCCTCTCTAATTTTCATAATACTTATCATTCCATTCCGGTTTTACCAACCTCATAACTCCCATCACTTGTGCCTCGTAAAGTATCAATCAAATTCTCTATTGAAAATTTCACACCATTTCACTCGTTCGAGTCTACACATGTCCCAAATCACTTATAGTGAGGTCAACCACATTCGTCGTTCATCACTCCCAAGTTTGTACTCAAACTATCGTCAATTAACATAGAAGGTTACCCCTAACATTCACTTTAAAATGTTTAACAAAGTCCAATACATTTCTCATTCAGGTTTTTAAAACAACTATTTTGAAATCTCACAGAATACCTCATCTCTTTCTCAACACCACCACCCCAATATCCATCGTAACGAATAGCATTGTTAATCAAAATTTGACTTAGCCAATCATGCACGTACCACATAGTTTATCAAACATATCCTCTTGTTCAGAACATACCCTGTTTTTATCACAATCCGTTGATCATTCACAATCCATCATGTTTACCTAGTGTACTCACACTCTGAGCCAATCACTTTTTCTTTCGAAGATCTCAACTGCAATGTAGTCCATTCTCATATCAGTCCAGGTAGATCCACTACCGTTTATGTAGTTTACAACTCTATAAGTCTCTGGTGTTTCACTTTCACCTTAGTACAAATCCATATCGATCACACTTCTGTATCTTAACTCTCACCGAGTTCCTGACAACCGTTCACACTAAGCATATATTCTTCGTATAACATCTCAAGGCACTATACCTCATTCCGACATTCCATGTTTCATAACCGTAGTTGAATCTAACTCAATTTCCAATTTAACTTTCTAGTCCTTCATTTATGTTATCCGGGTCTCCCATCCATTATTCTTGAATAACCTATCGCTAACAGCATTAATACAATCCCCTCATACAATCTGAGGATAAGCCGATAATTTAAATCTTCCCACAAACATTATAGCATCACTGTGTTCAATAATTTATATATCGATTTCCAATTAGCCAAATTCAGGTACACGACATTTCACCAACTCCTTTAGAATTCCTAAGTTCACGATCTGCCCACATAGGACTCATTCGTTTGATACCCACCGTTATATCCCAAGCACAAAGCATACCATATCCTTCCACGATACCCATCTTCCAAGGTCTACTTGATACCTAATCACAAGTATTTAAAACAAATTTTCTTGCTCAACGAAAGTTTTATTTTAAAACAATTTAAAACTTTAAAATTTTCTTAGGGTGACATTCGACATTCTCAAAACTCTCCAACCTCGTTGGAATCCAGGACACTGAGATAGCTTCCCATTCCGTCCAGCACTGTACTCTATTAGCCTCCCATTCCCGCTATCATATCTGATAACGTACTCAACGTACTACCAAGTCTTCATTCCACACAACTGTCCCCGTTCATTTACTCATTAAAGCTTCATTTTCTCGATTCATATTTTCACTTCTCTACATTGACTTACCCAAAGTCTCTCTACCCGTCTATCGTTCCCACAACCGCTCTTGTTCATTATCGTAATACCTGTTGTACTCTAGCGTCATGCTGATAGTATCTTGTGTTAAATACTCAACGATATTTTAAAAGCATTCAAAGGAAAGATTTTTGTTTTATTTTGAAAATACGTTAAAAATCCAGGTTTAAATCGCCCGTACTTCACCCCTTTGTGATAACCACCTTCACGACAAGCTTTTTATCAAAGTACTCTCATCCCCATGATATCCAAATATCCACTCGATTTCTCTGAGTTTCTTATCACGTTCCATAATTCACACTTATCTTTTATTCTCAGTCTCCTAATCTTACTCCCTTTTATTCTATTTCTTCCGACAACCCCCGGCAAAATATCAGGGAATCTTATTACTCTGTATATTTTGTCCATTTTTTTTTTCTCCATCAACCTTTCCATAGAATTTCTCTATCAAGATCCTCTTATCCTTACGTTATCGAATTATCAATTCGGTTCCTCTGGACTTCTGTCACATTTTGATCAATCCCTTTCACCTGTTATTTCTGGTCTCGTCTTCTTACTTCCTTTATTCCATTTCCTTTAGGGAACCATCTCGAAACACCAACGAAATTTCATTACTATGCATGTCCATTTATTTGTTTCTCACCAAGACCCCCACAATTTATCCTCCGACCTATGTTGCCCTTCAACATCAGTCATCATCCTCATTGTTGCATTTCTACGGGCATAACCATCGAGTCTAGGAAACCACTCAAGAAGTCTCATCATCTCATCAGTTAACCTTCGACTATCTATAAGCTCAAACTATTCACTCATACTCTATCATTTCCATTCATAATTCTCATCTTAGGTCAACCTTCAATTCCAACAATTTTCTTTATACTATTAACTCAATAGCATTCGTTACAAATCCCTACACTGCATCTGTATTTGTTATAGTGCTACGACTATTTGAAACCAGGTTCAGTTGAGAGATTCCTCAACAATCACAATACTGATAACTCGTAGAGATATTGCCCAATCCCCAATACATTCCACAAGATAGGTTGAGAGATTCCTCAACCGTCCAATACATACCGTAAGATAGGTTGAGAGATTCCTCAACCATCCAATACATACCATATACCGCACAATAAGTTGAAAGATTCTTCAACTACCCAATACACACCGTATATACCGTAAGATACATCATAAGATAACCTCGTACGATTGTACCGTAGGTTAACATCGTAAGATAAGGTGAGAGATTCCTCACCGGTCCCATACACGAGCAATACATACTGCTGAATTATTTTTCTATCATAAACCCCCAGCTGGTCATCCCTTTTCCCTCGCATCATGACGTGCATCCCATGTCTGAAGTATGCTTCTAATCTCAAAACTCAACCACAACACTCACTTTCATTCTCTAGGTGAACTATACGGAAATCTTCTCTGACGTTTACTACTCGACTTCGTTCTCGGTAAGATCTCCCAAAGGACACTCGTCACTAACATTAAGAACATCAACAGTCAATCAAAACCATTTTCTTTTCGCTTAGAAATTTCCACTGTTCATCACTACCAAAATCTCATCTTTTCCTCTTGCCAAACACGCTGTCTATGATAACTCATGATAACTTCACCTCATCACACAGCTCTACATCCGTATGATTCCACCGATTCACAAATGCATAAATGCTATGTATGTATGACAATAACATAATCATGTATGTATAACAACATACCATATGCATCAAACATCTCTACAATGTATGGATGCAATCTAGAACATGTGACAATTCACTCAACACTCCACTCCTCGTCGAACGTTCCCAAAGTTTTGTTACCTATAGCTCTGATACCAATAAATGTCACGACCCATCCCACTACGCGTGGAAATAGGACACGTGGCACGCCACCAAGGCTCATCCAAACATCATCTAATAATACGCAACGGAAAGGACTTCTATAAAACAACCCTGGGTATATTAAAACTTAGGAAACGTTCCCCTCTGTATTGTAAAATACATTGAAATTAGAGTCATAAAAAGTTTTGGCCATTGAAAACACATTCAAAGAAAAATAGTTTTGAAAACAGAGGTTCAGTCGACTGCCCCGTCGACTGCACTAGGGTCCAGTCGACTGCTCCGTCGACTGTGTTAAGCAGAACCAAAAATACATCATATAGCAAAGAGGTCCAGTCGACTGATCTGGGGATCCAGTCGACTGCTTTTCAATCAAAGGAAGCAGTAGCTAAAATCAACAGTGTTCAGTCGACTGCCCAAGGGGTTCAGTCGACTGCTTCTCTGATATTCACTTACAGTATCCCAAATACACGAGATCCAGTCGACTGATCAGGGGGTTCAGTCGACTGCTCCTCTGCTGGCAGCCCTGTGCTGGAAATTAATAAGTCCTACTACTCAAAACCAACAACAATCACAACCACAACTGATTTCAACATACTAAAACACAGTTACAGGTGTTTAATTACGAGATTACAATACTGAGAAGCTAATCCATGTTTCTATTGCAACATACTACAATATTTAAATCCTTGTACAAGTTTATACCTGTTTTTCCCAAAAGTCCAAAATTACTATTTTTTACAAAAGTTGGCCAAACACGGCCTAAGTGATATCAAAACGTAGATCTTACCTCCACGAGTTCAAATCTTAAATTTGGTGAAAAACTGACGGACGAACGGTCGTCGATCGGCGTCGCAAAGCCCGTTGGCTCAATCTCCCTTTCTCTCTCCTCTCTTTAGATATTTAGAAGGATTTGGATGAGATGAAATCTCATCCATCACTATTTATAGAAAAACTTATCGGAAATCGTGTTTACCTCCCCGCAAGTTTCTCAAAACTTCTAATTAATTCCTGAAACTTCACCCACGTCCATTTTATGCCTTTACAACTGAAAATTATAATTTACAAAAGTTTTCGACTAGGTTTCGTTTGGGTCCAAAAATGACGTCCGAAAACTCAATTAAGTGGAATCTCTACACCACCTACCTTTTCAATTAACGTATCACGCACGTTCTCACTACAGTTTTCCAAATGATATAATAATATCTAAGATTACCAGAATTCCCACAACACAAATAAAATTACTATTCATCAAATACCAGATAAAGTCAAATAACATTTAAATCATATAAATGTCATTTAGTCATGTCCATGCAATATGAACTGCCATGTTCCCGTGTCTTCACTGACACCTTACCGTTGACTCACAGTCAACCTCAAATCAAATTATTAATAACATTAATAATTTCAAAATCTCAAATGATGCATTTTTCAAAACCATGAATTTCTGGAACGGGTGTGACATTATCACTCGAGTATTGGGATGGCACCGTTTGAAGCCTTGTACGGACGACCATGTCGATCTCCATTGTGTTAGGCCGAAGTGGGAGACACCGAACTTTTGGGACCAGAGTTAGTAAGAGAGACTAATGAGAAGATTTCACTGGTCAAAGAAAGAATGAAAACTGCACAGAGTAGGCACAAGAGTTATGCAGATCGACGTTGAAAGGACTTGGAGTTCAGTATCGGTGATCACGTACTCCTTAAGGTTTCACCTGTTTGGGGAGTAGTACGTTTTGGTCAGAAAAGAGGAAAGTTGGCACCTTGTTTCATTGGACCATTTGAGGTACTGAAGCGAGTTGGAAAAGTGGCTTATCGACTCACGTTGCCACCAAAGATGTCTGGTGTTCATAACGTGTTCCATGTCAGTATGTTAAGGAAATACATACGGGATCCTTCACATGTGGTTAATTTTGATGATATTGAGACAAGTCAGAATGTTGTCTACAAGGATAGACCTGTGAGGATTCTTGACCAGAGTATCAAGAGGCTGAGAAGAAGAGACGTTCCTTTAGTTAAGGTTCAGTGGAGGCATCATGACGAGGGAGAGGCGTCGTGGGAATTAGAGTCAGACATGAGGACTAGATACCCCGAGTTGTTTCAGGACTAGTTAGCTCAGATTTCAGGGCGAAATCTCTGTTAAGGTGGGTAGAGTGTAACACCCTGTATTTCTGTTTCATTAATAAATAAATATTGCATTTCAATTCCATGAGTATTTGATTTAATTTCTCTTTGTAATATTTATTTGGGGGTCAAACTGTAATTTTCTTAAATATAGAAAATATTTTCTGTGATTTCAAAATCAATATCTATATTTTTGTATAAACCGGGAATTTAATTTCTACACGAATATGATTTCTGTATGTTTATTTCAACCAGTTTATACAAGTTTCGATTTTAAGCTGCGTCTTTACCGCGACGTGGGTGTGGGAGCACGTGAGCTCAACCACACCGGGAGAAATCTTCTCCTTTCTTGGAGCCCAAAACACATACGTTATATATCAGTGTCTCTCTCTCTCAATCTCACAGTCTCTCCTCTTTCACTCTCTGCATCTCTCAACTCTCTCAAGAACACATACACATAACACACATACAGATTATATATATACATATATTCAGTCACATACATACATAGTTATATATATATATATCTCAAGATAAAATCAAGAACGGAGAAGTAGAGATTGAACGACGGAATCGACGGCGGAAACTTCGGCGGAAAACTCTCAGTCTCAATTCTCTGTATAATTGCCCTCAGTGAGTATTATAAACTCACTCGCCACATATATATATGTATAATTCAGTGTATATATCCGTGTATATGTGTATATATATAAACACCATTGAAGCTTTGAATTGGAGTTTTACAAAACTCAACCAAAATCAATTCCGTGAATTGATTATGGAAGATCTCAGTCCCAATAAGCTGTGGTTCGAATCCTACGCAGTAATTCATCCGTATCGTGACGTACCGTTAATTTAAAGTTTTGACACCCTTACTTTAATCACAAATAGCTAGAGATACAATCTGTATTAGTTAAAATTGATTGCATATTCGTAATCTACGTGGAAAACCGAAGAGATCCATATAATACACGACATGTTTGAAACAGAATCTGAAAATGGGTAAAAACACAGTTTGAAATTGAAAACAGGGGAAAAACGAGGAAGATGATGAAACTGCAAGACCTCGTGCGCGCGACCCGTTCGCGCGAGGCTCGCTCGCGCGAACCATTTCCCCCCCTTCGCGCGCGCGACTCGCTCGCGCGACACCCGCTGCCCCTTCGCTCGCGCGGACCGCTCGCGCGACCTGTTTTGCCCCTTCGCGCGCGTGATCCGCTCGCGCGACCCGTTCTCCCCCTTCGCGCGCGCGACTCGCTCGCGCGACCAGGCAGTTTGAGCAGTTTCTGCATTTTTTATGTGAGGGACTATTTGGAAACGGTTTTGAAAGTTTTTAAAGAACTGTTTGACAAATATAATGTTTAAAGGCTCACTGTTAGAAATTAAACTTATTAGAACGTTTAAGACCGAGATCTATGTTGAACGAATATTTAGCTTTGAGATTAATAATTGTTGTTACAAACTGTGGACATTGACATACATATTAGGGTCGAGGTTGTGTCAACATGCATGTGTGTGAGAAAGCGTGAAAAGGGTAAAGTGTGGCGGTCTGGTGTGCGACTTAGATATCGATCGGATAGTATTCCTGGTATCTAAGGTGTGCGTTTTCGGATATTGATCGGATAGTATTCCTGATATCCGAAGCGATGGTGATAGTGTTGTGTACGACTTAGATATCGATCGGATAGTATTCCTGGTATCTAAGGCGCGCGTTTCGGATATTGAGCGGATAGTATTCCTGATATTTAGAGCGATGGTTTATTGTGATCGGCCCAGATATCGATCGGATATTATTCCTGGTATCTGAGGGGATAGAGTGGTGTGTGACTTGGATATCAATTGGATATTATTCCTGGTATCCAAGGCGACGATGTGTTGTACGATCTAGGTACTGAGCGGTTATTACTCCTAGTATCTGAGGTGATGTGTTAGTTGAATTGAGCTATTGAAAGAAAAGAATTGGTAAGATAAGATGTTACATGATTCATGTGCGATTACGTATTTATTGCTTATTATATTCCCCCGTGACTTTTGTTGAAGTTGGAACCTTGAATCTATTGTTCTATCAGTTCATATTGTACAGTTTTTCATATGCTTATATATACATTGCGAGCACTTGTTTATTTTGCTCACCAGCTTGCAGAAGCTGACGGCGTTGATTCGTCCTGGACTGTATGTCCAGATTTTCAGGGTCAGGAGCAGCCAGGGTATTTCGACTATGCTAGTTAGAAGTAGGAGACTTTCCATGAGGCTGCTTTATATTTCCTCTGTCTTTTTAATTTGGGTTGTAATAAACTAGTTTTAGACTTTTGTATAAGGCGTTTTGTTCCTAAGTTTATGACTGCTGTAATAGTTAGTAAGTTTTAATTTCAGAACTTATATGTATTAGTATCCTTTCTTTTAGAAATGCTGTTAAGTTATTTTGTTGCAGGGACAATTGGTCATACTCACTTGTCACGACCTACGAGTCCATAAAGGAAATTAAATGCTTTCCTGTATTATGCTACGTCGGGGCGTGACACTTCAGCCCACAGTCCTTTGGCGCTTTCAAGTCTTGTTTTGATCAACTGCAAGATCGTCCGGTTTGTCACCTCAGCTTGACCATTGGGTTGAGGGTGCTCGGGGGAGGAGTAGTGATTAAATATCCCATAGCCCGACCAGAACTGCCTGAACAATGGGGTGTCGAATTACCTGCCGTTGTCGCTAACCAGAACCTGGGGAATGCCGAACCTACTGAGGATGCTCTTTTCCATGAAGCTTTCCATTTTTTGCTCGGTTATTGTTGCCAAGGGCTCGGCCTCTGCCCACTTGGTAAAGTAGTCGACGGTGATGACTGCAAACTTGACCTATCCTTTTCCCGTCGGCAGGGGTCCAACAATGTCGATATCCCACTAGGCAAAGGGCCAGGAGCTTTGGATTGGCGTCTGAAGCTCTCCTGGTCGATTGATCATGGGAGAGTATCTCTGACATTTGTCGCATCTTTTGACATACTCCTGAGAATCCTGGGCCATTGTCGGCCAGTAATATCCTTGCAGTAAGGCCTTTCTAGATAACGCCCGGCCTCCGACGTGATTCCCGCACACTCCTTCATGGATTTCATGCAATACTGTCTGGACCTGTGCGGGATGGATGCAGTAGAGGTACGGTATAGAGAATCCCCTTTTGTAGAGGATTCCGTCTATAAGATGATATCGGGCCACCCGGTACCTAACCTGGCGGGCCTCCTCTCTCTAATTTGGTAACACGCCTGTTGTCAGGAATGCTACGATCAGGTCCATCCAACTGGGTCCCAAGGCATCCGGTTCCACCTCCATGCATTCTGAGTTGATCACACTTGGCTCAGGCAGGTATTCTACCCTTATCTCGGGCAAGTCTAACTCAAAAGACGAAGCAAGGTGGGCTAACCAGTCGGTCCTGGTGTTTTCCTCTCTGGGTATCTGTATGATATAGAAACCCTGAAGCTTCTTCGAACTGCTCGGACAAGGGCTAGATAGGCCACTATGTTGTCTCCCCGGGCTTCGTACTCCTGGTTGACTTGGTTGACCACAAGCTGAGAGTCGCTGTAACTTTGGACCTGTTGTGCACCCATAGAAGTGGCCAACTGCAGTCCGACCAATAGGGCTTCATACTCAGCTTTGTTGTTGGAGGCACGGAACCCAAACCTTAGGGCATACTCGAGCTGGATGCCGTCGGGAGTAGTCAAGATGATTCCTGCAACACTGCCTTGCTGGTTTGAGGAACCGTCCACATATATCACCCAGGTGGGGATGTCAGCCTGTAACCCGGGCGGTAGGACTGGAGGGTCGGGCTCTTCAAATGGGTCTTCCGGATATGTGAACTCAACCAGAAAGTCTACTACTGCTTGCCCTTTGATTGCCGTCCAGGGGTGGTAGGCCACTTCAAATTCCTCTAACTCCACGGCCCACTTGACAAGCCTCTCGGACGTGTCAGGCCTTCTTAAGATCCTATGGAGAGGTTGGTCAGTAAGGACCACAATGACATGGGCCTGAAAGTACGGACAGAGTCTCCGGGCGGAGGTGATAAGAGCGAATGAAAGTTTTTTGATGCGGGAGTATCTGCTCTCCGTGCCATGGAGCGCTTGGCTGGTATAGTACACTGGGAACTATATCCCGTGCTCTTCCCTAATGAGTGGTGAGCTAACCGCTGAGGGTGATACGACCAGGTATAGGAACAATTCTTCTCCCGGCACGGATGTTGAGAGTAGAAGGAGAGATGCCAAGTACTTCTTGAGTTCCTGGAATGCATCCTCACACTCCTCAGACCACTGAAATGCCTTACGGAGGATCTTGAAGAACGGTAGGCATTGGTCGGTGGCTCTAGAGACAAATCGGTTAAGTGTGGCAACCCGTTCGGCCAGGGTAGACCTAGGCGATCACATGTTGATGACGGCCTGGATTTTCTCGGGGTTTGCTTCAATTCCCCACCTGCTGACCAGGTGCCCTAAGAACTTTTTGGATGCGACGCCAAATGTGCACTTGGTCGGGTTCAACCTCATCCTGAACTTCCTCATAATGATGAAGGCCCCGGCCAAATGTTCTAGATAGTCGGACTCGTCCCGGCTTTTGACCAGGAGATCGTCGACGTACACCTATATTGATTTCCTGATCAGGTCTTTGAACATGTGATTGACCAAGCGTTGATAAGTTACCCCGGCGTTTTTGAGGCTGAAAGGCATGACTTTATAGCAGTAGGTCCCCTAGTCCGTGATGAACGAGGTCTTTTCTTCATCCCCGGGGTACATGCTGATCTGATTGTACCTGGAGTAGGCATCCATAAACGGGAGGAGCGAATGGCCGGCCGTGGAATCCACAAGGAGGTCTATCCTAGACAGCGGATAGCAATCCTTGGGGCAGGCTTTGTTCAGGTCGGTGAAGTCTACGCACATCCTCCACTTCCCGTTGCTATTCTTGATAAGTACTACGTTTGCTAGCCAATTGGGGTAGTGGACCTCTCGTATGGAGTGGGCTTTAAGGAGCTTCTCGACCTCCTTACTCACTGCTTTCTGTCTTTCGGGGGCCCGTCTCTTCTGCTTCACAGGCCGGGAATCTGGGTCAACGTTGAGCCGATGAGACATTACCCGGGGATCAATTCTGGGCATATCTTCATGGTACCAGGCGAACACATCCTGACTCTGTTGCAGGAATTGAATCAGCTTCTCCCTAAGGCGGGGCTCCAACAGGATGCCGATGCTTACCATTCGGTCTGGGAGTTGTGGGTTCAACGCCACTTGTTCCAATTCTTTGATCGGACCCACTCTATCATTCTGGTCCCTTGGGTCCATCTCCTGGACGTTCAATGTTTCTGTGATGACTTCCCGGCGAAGGAAACTGACATAACAACTCCGAGCGGTTGCCTGATCTCCACGCAGGCTCCCGGGTCCCTGAGGGGTCAGGAACTTAACTATTAGGCTATGGGTGGAGACAATGACCCTGGCTCTGTTGAGTATGGGTCTCCCAAGAATGACGTTGAAGGCAGATGGAGCCTCCATGATTACAAAGTTTGACTGCAGGAAGGTCTGCTGAGGGTAAGTTCCCATAAGCACGGGGAGCTCCATGGTACCGAGCGGCTGGGTGCTTGATCCGTTGAAACCCACCAGGGGAGTAGCAACCGGGCAGAGCCGTTCCCTGGACATCTCGAGATGATCAAATTCTGACACAAACATGATATCGGTCGAGCTGCCTGTATCCACCAACACCCTCTTGACCACGTAGTTGGCTACGGAGAGCCTCACAACCAACGGGTCATCATGGGGACAATGGACACGTCGCAAATCGTCGGAGATGAACGTCAGTATGTTAGTTGGCGGGGAGTCGATGGATTGGACCTGCCACACATCCGCCCGAGATGCCCAAGCATGCCTATTCCTTGCCGACTGTGAGTCCCCGCCGCCTGACGTTCCTCCAGAGATCATGTTGATTTGACCAAGAGGTTGTATTTAACCGGAAGCTCGGGATCCTTACGTAGGCCGTCCATCTGTGGCGACGTACTCTGCTAGATGACCCTACTCTATCAGTTTTTCTATGGCTATCTTCAACTTGAAGCAATCCTCTGTGTCATGGCTGTGGTCTTTATGGAAGCGGCAAAACTTATCCCGATTCCTCTTTTCGAGCAGGGATTTGAGTTTCGCCGGTTGTTGAAGTAACCTCTGCACCTCGGCGGCGGCCATGACTTTGTGGATTGGTTGGGATAGAGGTGTGAAAGCGATTTGGGACTGATCCCGGCCTCCTCTCTGCTGGTCCTGCCTTTGCCTTTTTACCGGGCCCTTCTTAGAGCCCTCACGCCTCCGCTTGGCCTTCGGGGACTCATCTCCCGCGAAGCCGGAGCATTTAGATTTCAGGAATTCTTCAGTGTCTATATATTTTCCGACCCTCTCTGAGAGCTCCACCAGGATTGCTGGTCGGTCTCGATGGAACGACGTAGCAACCTTGGTGTGTTGAACCCCCGAGTAGAAGGCCATGATGGCTGCTATTTTGTTCAAATTGCAGATCTAGACCCTCTGTTGATTGAAGCAATCCATATACTCCCTTAGGGATTCACCCTTGCGCTGCTTGACGGTCAATAGCCGAGTGCCCGGTTGTGATCGGTCGAGCATCCCTACGAACTGGCTAATGAACATCTTGTCCAGCATCTTGCAGTCATCAGTAGTTCGGGGCTTGAGGGTGTGGAACCACTGTACGGATGGCCCCTTGAGAGTGCTAGGGAAGGCCAGGCACAGCAACTCATCGACAGTGGAGACCAAAGCCATCTGGGCCCTGTAGGTGCAAATGTGATCCACTGGGCTCCCTGTCCCTTCATAAGAACTGAGATGCGGTGGCTTAAACTTCCGCAGGATGGGGAATCCGGTGATCTGAGCGGTATAGGGCGACTCGATCTCCGTGTTGGAATGGTCAGGACGCTGCTTGCGGTTCAATTGCTCGATCTATTTTTGCAAACCCTGGATTTGAGCATTCATGTCTTCCTGCTCGGTCTTCCTATCAATGTCCGAGCGGTAAGTCGGATCAGATGATGAGGCTTCCTCTTCGAAGTGTATTGACCTCGGGAATAGAACCATGCTCCGGCTCCGAGTAATCGTATACCTAAGATCTCCCCGGCTCTGGGCTAGAGGGTCTTTGGCTGATTTTCGGGGCTTTGGCACTGATCCTTCCCCCCTGGTGGCGCGGCGCCTATTGATGATATCTTTGGCATCTTCCACCCGACAAGAATTGGTACTAGCTCGCCGCCAGGGACGCCTGAGCACCCTACTATGATCACCATCTCGGGCGTGTTCCCAATCTGACGGGAATACCGGCGTGGAGTGGGTATGGTTCCAGACTCTTCCAGGCTCCCGGTCGGGGACACTCTTCCCGGTCTGATTCTCTAATTGAGGGCGCTTCTCCTGTAAGGCCAACAACGCTTCGATTTGCTGCTGGGTTTGCCGTTGGTCTTCCAGGAGTTGCACAAGCACCGTTGTCATCTGCTCGGAGGTCATAGAGGCAGCTTGCGGCTCGAGCTGCAAGTTCTCCTCACCGACCGGAGCAATGTTTTTCTTACCCGTCTTCGGCGGCATGTTGATCAGTCAAGGAATTTCATTGATGAGGAACTTGTCATATTCCCAAAAACGGCGCCAAACTGATGATGACAAAAATTGGTAAGAGAGATTAAGAAGAGAGATATGGTGACACATTCAATTGTATATGGTTCGGCCCCCTTAATAAGGTGACCTACGTCCACGTGTGCGTCAGTGCGCTTCACTAGCAGATCACTGGCGGGCCTGGTGAGCCAACAATTGGGCGGCACTACCAGTAATATCGGCCGGGTATATGCCTATCAGATGAGTATATATGCTATTCTTTAAGTTAAGAATGCAATCCCCTCTAATGGAGGTAAGTGGTCTTTTTTATAGGCGCAAGAGACCACCCGCATTAGGCAACTGATTAGATAATGAAGCCTAATCTAATTTCAAGTTGATGAGCATAAATCATGGGAGGTTTCCTAAATGGCTTAGGAAACTATTTACACTTTTTCATTAGTCTTCTGACTGATTTAGGAAACTGCTGAGCTGCTGGGCTGTCAAACCGCACCTTGTGGAGAGCTGCTGCGCCGCATGCCCGGGCTGTGCGAGCATACGGAGCGGTTGCCCTCGAAAGGCCTCGGGATCGGTGGGCCACCATCTCACTTTTCGAATAATCCGGGTCCTTTGCTATTGACGTGGTGGTTTGACTTGTAGCAGAATATTTCTGGGCGTATCAATACTAGTGATTGGCATCAATGTGTGATTTTAATGACCAAAAAGTGGACTATAATGTGATGGTTTTTGGGGTTTCATACTTTTTTTGATCCTATGTAGTTGTACTGTATAACGATGACAGTTTTGAAATTCTATGCCAGAATCATGTCTTATATACAACGCAATCATGCAGCATATCCTTTTCTTTTATTAATCGGGGATGTCTGTACCAGCTCAGTTACATGTGTGTCTGCATGGGGATCAACGCATATTTGCTACTTGATATGCTTGGCTAAATGCTTTAATAAATTTTCAAATTTGATTACGGTTTTAGGTTCTTAGTGGTGTGTTTGTAGATCTTCTACAATTATCAGTTTTTACCTTTATGATAGCATTTTGATCCTTTTCTAACTTTTGTATGAAACAGTTTTTACCTTTATGCTCATTCAACTGAATCCTATAAACAAAAAGCAGGGTGGAAGGTATGTCGTTAATTCCAGACTTGACATGGATAAGGGTTTATGGATTTGTCAGCTTTCCAACACTTCAGAATTTGCCGCAATGCTATAGGCAAGTCGTGTATGTTTTCGATGGGCATCTAGTCCATGCATATTTTCAGTGGCATCAAGTGCATATGTGTATGTGTGTGGACGCATAAGAGAGAGCTGTATGAAATTGTTAGTAAACATTTTGTGCCACAAGCCCTAAGGTAGCCCTGCATTGTTTAGTACTTAGGAGAGACACATTTTGAAAAAGGATAATTCGATTCTTGTTCTTCTAGACACTTGGGAAATAAGTGTGGTTTAAAATTTTATTACTATATATTGATGTTTGACGAGCATTCGTATAAATAACTTGGCAAGTTTTGGAGGTTCTGATCATCTCATGGGTGGAAAAGGGACTATTGTGTAGGTTTAGGAGCATTAATTGATATTATTGTAGTCCAAATGAGTGAGGGGTTGGTGTGGAGTACGCGTTATATTTGGCATTTTTTAGGGGCTTAACTATATTCTCGTTTGATGAGAATCAAGTACCTCTTTTATCAGAAGCCAATGTAAAGCTGTTGAAAACTGCTCCTTTTTTTTTTTGCTTAGCAAAATCAGATTTTATTAAAATCATGTTGAAACATGATAGAAACAATAGACATAGGCTTACAAACAAAATTCTGCCAAGGGCTCAAAATCCCAAGGATAGGACATGCCCAAACAAAGCATCATAAGGCAAAAATCCGAATACATCTCAAAAACTAAGCTCCCAAAGACCACAAGAGCAGCCATATAAACCCAGAAATTCTCAACAGAAACTCAACCCATTATTATTTTCCTTTCGAATTAATCTACCACCAAAAGATAGTAATTTTCCTTTCAAATTTATTGATTATCGGTACCCAAGTACTATTATTATTCAGCTTTAATCCAATAGGGATCCCAAGGTAAGAGAAATGCATAGATCCACGATTGCACCCTAACACCTGGGCACACCATTGGACATTGAATTGATGTGTTGAAAGCCGGTGCAAACCAATTGATTCACTATTACGTGTAAGTTGATAGCATTGAAGCTTTAATTTGGGACATGGTGATGCTTATGGTTCTAGGTTTGTGTCCCCAAGTGATTTGCAGTGGAACCATTCAGGTAGTCTCACTGGTGGAGATGAGCCACATTGCACTTTTACATCATTTGAGATGTTCCAAAGTAGGAAATTGTAGATTATTTATTTGGAGGACAACCCTATATTGATTCGCTGGATCATTATTGCAGTTGCTGGAAGGATAACATAATTAATTCATTGTATATCTCCTTTTTCATTGATTTTATAATTTCTTTCTGACAGGGATTTTTGTTTTTAAAACCTATATTTTAACACAAATGCATAGCGCGCAGATGAGCATAGTGATGGGATTGTGTTGGAGAGTACTAAGAATAAATATGTGAGTAACACATTTGATTGTTTATAGGTTTTAATTCATAGCTTAATTTTTTTAGTGTATTATTACAATATTTACATTTAATGATACAGGATGAAGTAAAGACTGTTGGAAATAGAAGAAAAGGCAGCATTTTGACTAACGAGGGATGTAATAACACTTGTGAAGACTTTGACAATGACGACTTGACTCAAGTATTTAGGAAGGGAAAAAGGGAATTAAGGAGTTCGTGTTGTGGGTTCCTGCATCTCTAAGTGGCAACTAGATTTACTCTCTCAATTTCAATTATGATTTGTTTGTTTTGGTTTGGATGGAGAAACAGTTTGTATTTAAGGATAAATATGCTTATTATAGATTACATTTATTGTATTTTATATAGATTGAGCTTGTAGTTATTATGGTTTGGATTTGAGCTTGTTATATGTTTATTGTAAATGCGATATGATTGTGATGGTAATTAAGTGCAAATAAAATTGGGGAGCATATTTTAGTATTTGTGTTTTTTCATATTTAAAATAATTACTAATAGAAAATTTTCGTTAGTATTCTTACACGTGTTAGAAAACAAAACCGTTAGTAATAGAAATTACTAACGGTTTATATGCATTAGTAATTGTCTCGAAAGTGTTAGAAACTATAATATTACAAACGAATAGTAATGAATTATTAACGGTAAATATCCATTACAAAATTCCGTTAGTATTTTGTATGCAAAAGTGTTAGAAAATAAACTGTTATAACTAATGGAAAATTTCCGTTAGGAATTTTAAATTACTAACGGAAAATATCCATTAGTAAACATATTACTAACAATAAATCACCGTTAGTAAAATTAATTTTCCTAACGGACAATAACCATTAGAAATTCCGTTAGAATTATTAGTCACACTTTATTTTAACGGTAATAGTCATTTAGTAATAATTTTACTAACGGTAAATTACCGTTAGAAATGTTCCCTGTGTAGTACGTGTGAGTCTTACTTAGAGGGCAAAGCAAGCAAAAACTTTTTAGTAGGTTGTTAGATCTACTCAAGCATTAAAGTTAGTTCACTCAGATATCTATGGACCTATGGATGTTGAGGCATGTCATGGAGCCTCTAATTTTCTTACTTTTATAGATGGTTGCACGCGATATGAGGATACGAGTACTTATCTAATCAGTTCAGGGAGCTATGTGAAGAAAAGGGGAAACGAAGACAACTTCCTATTCCGAAAACTCCACAATAATATGGTATTTCAAAAAGGAGTAGGACACTCCTAAATATTGCTAAGACTATGACATCACAAGTTAACCTACTAATATCGTTTTGGGGTATTCAAATTTTTATTGTATTTTTATGAGAGTATTTTTGCTCACCTAAAAATTAGTTCATCAATATTCACCCAAACATCTTATTGACTAATATAGTGGGATCCAAGATTAAGCAATCCTGGGTCCCTCTATATGGGCCAATAAAATGCTTGAGCGAACATTAATAAAGTATTTTTTAGATGAACAAAAGTATTTGCATTTTTTTTACCACGAGGGACCATAAACTTTTTGACTAAAATATATAGAATACTGAAATATTGTTTAGCCTTTTTTTCAATCTCGAATAATGCAGTCAAGTCAAGTGTCAACTGTTTATTGAACGTAATTCGATGTATGTGTATGCAAGTGTATTGGGTAGGTGGGTAGTCAAACAGGGTGGCCAAGGAATAGACATTTGAGAGTTTTGATAATAATCCGTCACCAACCCACAAGTACACTGGGGTCACTTTCGATTAGTGCTCCCACAATGCTTATTCAATAGACTGTTTGAGTGATGAAATTTTGAGTGAGTAAAATTATTTTTTATTTTATTAAAAGTCAATAATTGTTTGCCAAAATCACCTAAAAATAGAGGTCAAGAGGAATCATATTATTAGAAGTTCACACTATTTCAAAATGACAATATGGTGTAACGGCCTTATTAATAATTTCTCCATAATTGGACACACTATCATGTAATTTCCACCATTCATGTGACATGTGATTCCAATTAATAGTACTCAAATCATACTAAGCATCTAACAGATATGATAATACGTGAATTAATTTCTCCACGAATTAATTTCAACTGCTAAAGGAATTAAAAAGGGTACGTTGAAAACTCATATTTGATGTACGTGAACACTTAAATACCTTTGTTTATAGTGTATTTTTATTATTTACTCCATTTTTCTCATATTTAAGTAAGAATTTAGTTTTCGAAATTCCAAATTTTTTAAGAAACCTTTTTATTAGAGTGAAATTTTCAACATTTTATATTATCCTTTTTGAATTTTAAAATTCTAGTGTCACATAAAAGAAAAGTGAGAGAGTTTTATATAATAACAAAGTAGACTTGGAAAATGCATAATTACAGTTATTAATTTTTTATGGAAGAACCCTTTAAGTGGGACAAATAAAAATAGAATAATGGACTGTTAATTTGAGAGGGCAAGTATTTTTTTGTTCAATTAAATTGCTGCAAGTTCTTTTATTTTCTAGTTTTTGGAAAAGTCCAAACTAATGATAAAAAGGAGTTCAAATTTATTATACTTACTTTTTCAGTAGGGAGAGCTTGTGGAGGATAATATTAAAAAATGTGTGCATGGATGGGAGGAATTATTGAGCGAGTCCGTCACACCACATCATCATGGTGACATAGTATGACGTCTTAATTATATGATGACGCAAGACATTTGAAAGAATGTGAACATGACATGTGTCATTACAATTTTTCAAATAATGATGCCCCCTATTTTCAGGGTCACAACTTCCATATATGTCATCTCCACATTTAAAAAAAAAAAAGTCAAATGTCCATGTACAATTAAAGCAGCATATCACATCAACATACAAACGTAGTGTGGCGGGCTCATTGGATAACTTCTCCATGGATGGGTATTATATACAGGTGGCTGCGTCCAATATGGTTGGCTAGGAGTAAAAGTCAAATTGTTGGCACCAACCTTTTCCATGTACCCATATCCACATTAAATAATTTTAACAAGCATGTTATGATTTTTAAATTTGAATTAAAATTTTAAAATTATATCCTAAATTTAATTTTATAACATATGTGACAATGTAAATATTAAAAAATAGCATGGATTGGTATAGCTCGAGAAGTAAAGAGCTTGACATATATAAGTCCCGTCTAATACATAGATTCAGGGATCGAATCTCATCCCCTTCTCTCATATCAAAAAAATAAAATAAAATAAAAAGTTTTCATAAAAATATGTGACGCCAACTATGATTGACTATAGTCATACTGTCAATATTAATCACACATTTGGTTCTATCTATTGTGATAATTGGACCGCCCAAAACAACTTCTAATAAAAAAATTAAAAGTGTTGTAACTAGTACAGTATGTATGGTACAACCAAATTACTTGTTTTTATCAAAGAAGGTTATACAAATAATATAAATGAAGAGAGCATTTTTGTTCACTCAATTTTGGTTCATCATTACTCACCCACACCTTTATTGAGTGATATGTGTCTCATTCTAATAATTATGTTAGAGTAACACTTGGGACACAACCAAAAGACACAATATTGCGACTCAACCTCCATTTTGTGTCTATCTCTCTCCTGACGGTTCCCACAATGTCAGTGGACCCCACAGTATCCACTAGGACCACCAGGAAAGAGATAGACACAAAATAGAGGTTGTGTCTTTGGTTGTGTCCCAAGTATTACTCATTATGTTAATAAAATAAGAGTAAAATAGGAATGAAATAAGACACATATATGTCATCAAGTAAAAATCTGAGTGAATAATGGTGAACAAAAAAGTTGAATAAAACTGCTCTCATAAATGAGTTGAATGTAATACTAATACTAACACACTTGCTATAAAGTAATATCCATTGCTTCATTTTGTTTTGTGTATTGCATGAAGGGGAGGCAGTTTGGTCAGAAAGATACCCTCACCTACCTAAATAATACCCCATGTGAGTAATGCAGCTTCCAAGAACACTCTCACTAAGGATCAATTTTATACAGCTAGCCCTCAAATTAGAAAAAAGTATATATAGCCCCGAAGGGTACAAGTAACTGCACAAATAAGAAAACCACCTTATCTCCTTGCTCTCATCTCCCAAGTTCTAAGTTCTCTTCCCTCTGAACTTACTGAAATGGCACCAGCAATCTCAAATGACTTGTTAAACTCCGATGTCACAAAGTTTGTAGTTGATGGCCATGGTGTTAAGGCTCTTGCAGATATGGACCTTAAAGCCCTCCCCAACGAATATATTCAACCTCTTGAAGAAAGGCTCGATATGAGCCATGTCGTGCCCGATGAGTCCATTCCCGTCATTGACATGTCCCATTGGGATTCCGATCCCAAAGTGGCCGAGGCCATCTGCAATGCTGCAGAGAACTGGAGCTTTTTCCAGATTATTAATCATGGAATCCCTATTGAAGTACTCGAGTCCGTTAAGGATGCGACTTATAAGTTTTTTGGATTATCTGCAGAAGAGAAGAGGAAGTATTTGAAAGAGAATTCACCTACCAACAACGTTCGTCTTATGACTAGCTTTCTTCCAAATGTAGAGAAGGCCCTTGAGTGGAAAGATTATCTCAGCCTTTTCTATGTCTCAGAAGAAGAGGCTAACACTATTTGGCCTCCTGTTTGCAAGTAAGATTGCTAACTTCTTTCCAAATAAAAAAAATAAAATAAAATTTAAAACTTACAATATATACGTATTATGAACATATGTGGATTTAAAAGCCTATAAAACATGTATATACATACATATAAATATCCGTCTAGCCTCACTATTCAATCCATCTAGGACTGGTACTTTTACAATTATTGGTTGGCCTTAATTTTCAGGAAAGTGGCGATGTCTAACTTTACAATCACATATAATCATACGAAGATATCATTTATTAGTGTTTATTTTGTTTAAGTTAAAACGATATCTTATTTTTTTTCATGCATGGACTAAGTTTTCATGTTTACTTGTAGGGATCAAACATTGGAGTTCATTAGGACATCTGAAGTTGTTGTTAGGAGGCTTCTTGATATTCTAACTAAAGGACTCAATGTGAAGGAGATTGACGAAAACAAAGAATCACTTTTAATGGGTTCAAGGAGAATTAACCTCAACTACTATCCCAGGTGTCCTAATCCTGAACTTACTGTTGGAGTAGGCCGACACTCGGATATCTCAACATTGACAGTCCTGCTTCAAGATGATATCGGTGGACTCTACGTGAGGAAGATAGGTGGAGAGGATTGGATCCATGTCCAACCAATTAGTGGATCTCTAGTGATCAACATCGGTGATGCACTTCAGATCATGAGCAACGGACGATATAAGAGCGCTGAACACCGTGTGGTTGCAAATGAAAGCAAGGATAGGATTTCAATCCCACTCTTTGTGAACCCAAGACCTACTGATGTTATTGGCCCCTGGCCCGAAGTGCTAAAGAATGGAGAAGAACCAATATACAAGCCAATTCTCTACTCAGACTATGCTAAGCATTTCTACAGGAAAGCCCATGACGGAAAGGCGACACTAGATTTGGCAAAAATATGATACTTCTCATTTCATTTAAGCCTTTTCTATTGTATTAAATAAAGAGGATGGTCAATATACATTGCACAATTCAAGTGCCTTTATGTAGAATGACATGGTAGATAGGAGTCGGGCTTTGTTTCAAGCGGTCAGAAACTTGTCCATTTAATAAGATTCGTTGAAATTGTATACTGGTTTTACGTATCATTTTTTTATTTTTGACTCGCTATGAAAATATGATTGCACCATATATGAATCAGGCTTTTGTCAAGCGGTCAAACACAACCACACTACATTTTACACATGACATTAAATACTTTATCCGTCTTATTTTATGTGTTCATTTTTTTTTTTATTTGGCTGTCTCAAAATTAATGTCCACTACTATGACAAATATTTTAGCTACTTTTCAAAATTATCCTTATAGAGTTTGAAAATACCCAACACAAAGTGATACACCCAAAATTGGCTCTATCCTATGACTGAGCGGTTCAACTCAGCAGTCGGTCCCTGTCCCGGTCAAATTATGCACAACTCATCGGACAAGCATCAGTCCGAGCTGTCTAATCTGTCCGAGACTCACCATCTCGAGCGGTTCATTCGCGACCAAACCAACAGGTCGGGAAGACCACACTGGCACGATCCGTACAGGCGCAGGCCAACTGGGCCCACAACACATGCTCCTGAATATTCCCGGTAGTTTCCCACTTAAGATAGAAGACTTATGAAAAGTGGACATTGTTTCCTAATTCAATTAGGAAACCCTCACAATTAATGTCAATCAAGCTCAATTGGATTATATTTCCTTATCCATATATGAGTAGGCTTCTTGCATCTATAAAAGAGACCACTCACCCCCTTTCAAATTTCAAAGGGACTGACTTTTCAGTCTCTACATCACCTCTATAGCGGTCACCAACACGCTCGGCCGACCTACGGTAGCTCCAAAATATTGTTGGTTCACCACAGGTCCCCGGCTTTTTATAGTATAGTGAACGTGCTCAGACACACACGTGGACGTAGGTACCTTCATTAACAGGGCCGAACTACATACAAAAAATCTGTCACTCTCTCTCTCTCTCTCTCTCTCTCTCTCTCTCCTTTAATTGATTTAATTTACTTTAACCAAATTTGGCATCAATGGCTTGGTGCCGTCTATGGGAATGACAAGTTCTTCATCAACAAATCTCTTGGCTGATAGCCATGCCTTCGAAGAAGAGTGAGAAGACTGCATAGCAGGCCAACCGGGATGTTCCGCCGACCCTGGCACCGGCTGCAGCAGCCATGACATCTGAGCAGATCACCGCGACCCTCACACAACTCTTGAAGGGCCAGCGTCAAATCCAGCAACAGATTGAAGCCCTGCTGGCCCAGCAAAACAGACCTCCAGTGGCCAGGAAACGACCCAGGAACGTTGCGCACAGTCGGGAGCCAATCTTGACCAGACAACGTGCCCGAGCTAACCAGTCCTGCGTTGAGAATGCCAGAGACATCAACAGTAGGCGTACTGCCTGAGAGGAAAGGCAGAAGCATATGGCCCAGGAATCAGTCTAGGGTCACTCGGTCAAGAATCGAGGTGTCCCTAGGCACACGATGAACCGGAGTTATAGCCAAGCCCGATCCCAGGGGACAACACACTGCCATGAGAAGGAAGCCTCCTCCACTAACCTGACCTGTGGCCCGGATACCGGTCGGGAAGGTGTGGTGACACGTATCAAGGACTTGCAGAAATAGATTAATGGAGTGGACAAAAGGATGGGCCAGAACCCTACTCAGAATCACGCCAATACCGAGACAGAGTCACCATTCTCTAGCAGATCACGAGGTTTACCATCCAGCGCAAATTTAAGCCGCCTCGCTTAGATCCCTATAACGGCTCGGGAAGCTCGGTCAACCACGTCCGGACCTACAAGGCTCAGATGGCCCTAGCCACTAACTTCAATGAACTACATTGCCTAGCCTTCCCAGCACTTTGAAAGGCCCGGCCATGCAATGGTTCTACTCTTTGAAGCCCCGATCGGTCCGCAGTTTCGAGCAACTCAGCAAGCAGTTCATCAACTAGTTCATCAACCAGTTCATCGGTATGCATGAACGGCCAAAGCTTGACATGCAGCTATAGACAGTCATACAAAGGAATAATGAGACCCTCAAGGAATTCACCGATCGGTTTGATCAAGAGAAGCTCGGAATCTATGATCTTGATGAAACCGCCGCTATTATAGCCTTCTGCTCAAGAGTTCAACACACCAAGTGCGCCACATCATTTCACAGAAACCGAGTGGTAACCTTGGTTGAACTCACAGAGAGGGTTGGAAAATACATTGACACTAAAGAATTTCTAAAGACCAAAGACCCTGGGCATGTAAGCAACGAGTCTTTCAGAAGTAAGCGAAAGCGAGATCAGCCCGGGAGTTCTGGCAGTTCTGACAGTTCACAACAGTCAGGGTCCAGCAGTCTCGACCCGACCTCCAGCTCATAGCATGCAGGGTCTGGCAGTCCCGAACCAACCTTCAGTTCACAGCGGTCTGAGTCTGGCGGCCCCGACCCAACCTCTAGTTAGCAGTAGTTAGGATTCAATGATCCCGACCTTGAATCTAGCTCAGAGTAATCAGGAGTCCGGTGATCCCGGCCCGACCCCCTGTCTCTAACAGTCTCGACCAATCCAACTACAGTGGTACTTGCCCGATCATCGCATGAGGCTCCGCAGACTGTCAAAGAGCTCTTCAAAAGACCTCGGGCCATACCCAAGGCACATCAAAAGACCTTGGGCTCCGAACCTAGGCACTAAAGACCTCAAGCCACACCCAAGGCACATCAAAAGACCTCGGGCCACACCCGAGGAACATCAAAAGACCATGGGGTCACGCCCAAGGCATCGGCTTCGCTTAGGTCCAACCTACGATAGGGGGCAAATCCCCCTAGGTGGCTGATGATGGCAAGTTTCAAAAGACCCTGCAACCACCCATGTTTCAGGTCGGTTACCTACAGTCCTAGCCTCCACAAGACCTTCATCTTAGCAAAAGCTTGGGAGGCAGAAAGGCACGATGGACTAAACAAGAAATCACACCGGGTAATTACAGGACTTGCAGTAACTAAGTCAAACTCTTAGAGAACACGGGCGCCTACAGTACTCAGAGGCAATAACTCCACTTAGGTCCAACCTACGATAGAGGTGACTAAAATCTCTTAGGTTGGCCGACGATAGAGGAGCAAAAAGACCCTAAAGCAACGTGATTTAGGTCGGTGCAACCAACATGGTCAAACTCTTCTCCCAACGGTTTTGACGAAGGTTGGCTGGGCGGAAGATAACCATCATGGGGAGTTAACACAAAAGGACCCTAAAGTAACACACTTTAGGTCAGCTTTTTCAACATGGTCAAATTCTTTTACCCACAACCTTGACGAAGGTTTACGGGTGGAAGATAACCATCCTAGGAGCTTAACTTAAGCAAAAGACTCTGAATTAGGCCGAGTCTCAACTCCCGGCGAATTCCCGAGCACTTAAAGACTCCGAGCTTGGCTAAGTCTCAACTCTTAGCCAGCTCCTGAGCACTCACAAGACTCAGAAGCTCCAAGGCAGCTTCCCCGAGCACTCAGACAGTGGCAGGTGGCATCAAACATATTTCCAAACTTGCCCCGATATAGCATCAAGCCAACCTTGGAAATGGGGGGCAACTGATACACCCAAAATTGGCTCTATCCTATGACCAAGCGATTTAACTCAACAGTCAGTCCCTGTCCAAGTCAAATTATGCACAACTCCTCGGACAAGCATCAGCACGAACGGTTTAGTCTGCCCGAGACTCACCATCCCGAGCGGTTCATTCGTGACCAGACCAACAAGTCGGGAAGACCACACTGGCACGGTCCGTACAGGCGCAGGCCAACTGGGCCCACAACACATGCCCCAGAATATTCCAGGCAGTTTCTTACTCAAGATAAAAGACTTATGGAAAGTGGACATTGTTTCCTAATTCAATTAGGAAACCCTCACAATTAATGTCAATCAAGCTTAATTGGATTATATTTCCTTATCCATATATGAGTAGGTCTCTTGCATCTATAAAAGAGATCACTCACCCCCCTTCAAAGGGACCGATTTTTCAGTCTCTACAGCACCTCTATAGCGGTCACCAACACGCCCGGCCGACCTACGGTATCTCCAAAATATTGTTGGTTCACCACAGATCCTCGGCTTTTTACAGTATAGTGAACTTGCTCAGACACACACGTGGACATAGGTACCTTCATTAATAGAGCCGAACCACATACAAAAAACCAACCTCTCACTCTCTCTCTCTCTCCTTAAATTGCTTTAATTTACTTTAACCAAATTTGGCATCATCACAAAGTAAATGGGATAGTACTTCAGTGCTGTTGTTTCAGTGCTATTTGTGTTGTTTTCTCTCACAAAAGTGGGACCCAAAAATTAAAAAATAGTTTTAAAAAAAGCAGTTTGTGAGCACTGGGACCCACTTTTGTGAGAGAGAACAACACAAATAGCACTGAAGCAACATCACTAAAGTGTTGACCAAGTATAAAGGGGACAAAGGACAAGTAAGGGTTATTTTAGAACAATTGCATTTAATTCAAACAATCATTATGTTTCCTTTAAAAGCCGGTATCCCAAAGATGGACATTTAAAATGGGACAGAGGGAGTACATTACTCCTGTTAAACTCAGTGCTACCATCTTCGATATACTCAAGATGCATTCCCCAAATTTGTAACACACTGTGAATGAACTTAGATTTTGACTGCGGTTCATTGATAAATGTCCATGATATGAAACATATAACCACAGTATTATAGATAGATCAGATAGATGTCTCTGTGTGGTGTGTTATACGTAGAAGGCATCAATATATAAAAGGTAAATTGGAGTAAAAAATGTGCAATCAGATTGCTAAAATATAATAGTCCAGATACATTATGTTTAGATATATTGTACTACTAGTGTCTAGATAGATTTTGCTACGAGTGTACTACCATAGTCAAGCTTGCCTATAAATAGGCTTCTTGATCTTTTGTAAACTTACACCATTCAATACATACAATTCTTCTTTCTCTCTCTCTCTCTCTCTCTCTCTCTCTCTCTCTCTCTCCCTCTCTCTTATATATTCTAGGGTATAATATACTTTGCACCCTCAAACTATAACCTGTTTGGCACTTTGGTCCTTAAATAATATTTTTTTTGCATTTTGGTCCCTCAACTAACATTTTGTAGCAGTTTGCCCCTCCATTTTTAGTGACGGAAAAAGTCCATTTTAGTGATGCCAAAAGTGATGCTAAAAGTGATAGAGGGGGCAAACTGCCACAAAATGTTAGTTGAGGGACAAAAATACGAAAATTTTTTGTTTAGGGATCAAAGTGCGAAACAGGGTATAGTTTGAGGGTGCAAAATGCATTTAATCGTATATTCTAACATAGTTTCAGAGGTATAAGCTCCTAGTGTCCTCTTACTCCTCTCAGTGCCCGCTCAAGAGGAAAGGATACTCTGTGGTTGCCACTATTAGTTGACCCTCCACATCAAAAATACTTCTAGTGGTAGCCTTCTTCGTAGTGGTCACCTCGGCGGGTGGCACACCGCTGCCTACCGGACCACCACCCCCGCCGCTTCCATCACCAAGATGCCACATCCTCATTTGAGCTCTCTCAGCCGCTGAACCTCTAGCTGTACCGCCACTTTTGCAGTCCGGCTCCCTCCGTCACTGAACTACTAATCACTAGCACCACTCCCTCCATCTAACTCACCTCGCCTCTGTCCGGATCACCGACCACTACTACTACTACCTCTACATGGCTATTTACCATCATCGAACCACCGGCCATTGCCACCACTCCCTCCATCCGACTCCTTCTGCCACTGAACCACTGACTGCGACCACCATCTTTTCCATCTGGCATCCTCCTTTGCCTCTAGCTAGTTGCCATTACGACCGCCTCAACCCGATGCTATCATGTTGGTATAACCAGTCTAATTTCAATCAGCATTTCTATTATTAGTTCTCTCAGCACAACTTGATGATATATATCATGCTAGTTTTTACGATCTAGTCCCCTTTGTCGGATCGCTAAGTCACGCCTTTCGCTACCACCTCTACTATTCCCCATTGCCAGCTCTGCTATATCAAGCTGCTTTCGTTACTATCATTTTGTGCATCCTTATCTTACTTGTGGCACAATTAGCCTTCTTTCTGTTTCTTTCGATAATCAGACTGCTGATATTTTCACTAAAGCTCATCCATCGGGTTGTCATTAGGATTTGCTTTCCAAACTCAAGCTAAAGAGAGAGAGAGAGAGAGGAGGAGGAGGAGGAGGAGAGGAGAGGGTAGGGTAGGGTAGGGGAGGGGGTGGGGTGTTGGGTTGGGTTTGTGAAGTCTGATCCACTCTGATATTGGGGGTTCAGGGGGTGGGCCCTCTGAGTTGGATGAGCTGTAATTTTCAGTGTAACCCTAGTGGGATATATTATCCCTTCTATGTGCAACCGTAGTGTGATGAGTGCTATTTTTTAGAGAGAAAACTTGTAATCCTTTCTGTTATTTGATTATGGTAAACTGGTGTGAGAGGCTGTAGACATAGGCAATTTGGCCGAACCACAGGGTATATCTTGTGTCATGGTTTGTTTGTTTCTTATTTTTTATGTGCATTTGCATTGTGTGTTACAGGTCATATACGCAACAATTGGTATTAGAGCGAGGTTGTAGACCAGTGACTTACAATGGTAGAGGAAGAGAAGGGTAAGATTGAGAAGTTCAATGGTTGGAACTTTTCTTTCTGGAAGATGCAGATTGAAGATGTGCTATACTAGAAGGATCTATACCTACCTATCGAAGGCATAAAACCAGCAAATATGAAAGACAAAGATTGGGTTGTACTAGATCGTAAAGCCCTAGGAACCGTATGATTGAGTATGTCACCATCGGTTGCTTCGAACATCGTGAAGGAGAAGATGACAGCAGGGTTTTTTGCATCCTTAGAAAAGATGTACGAAAAGCCCTCTGCATCCAATAAAGTTTATTTGATGAAGAAGTTGTTCAATCTAAAGATGGCAGATGATGTTATCATTGCCGAACATTTGAATGAGTTCAATACCATAACAATCCAATTGGAGTCTGTGAAAATTATATTTGATGATGAGGTAAAAGCCTTGTTACTTCTGTCAAGTTTGCCGGACAGTTGGAATGGACTGATCGTGGCAGTAAGCAATTCATCTGGGTCCTCGGTGCTAAAATTCGAAGATGTGGCTGGATTTGTTTTGGGAGAAGAGGCTCGTAGGAGATCTTTAGGGGAAGACTCAACTTTTGGTTCAGCATTGAATACAGAAGAAAGAGGCAGAAAATTGTACAGGGACAACAATAAAAATTGGAACAATGGTTCTCATGGGAGATCGAAATTGAGAAAAGGGAGATCAAAATCTCGCGGGCGTGATAAGAAATCAGCTGAATGCTAGGATTATGGTAAAAAAGGCCACTACAAGAGAGATTACAAAAATCCGAGAAAGCAGCAGAATGACAACAATCAAGGGGGTAGGAACAACGCAAACATTTCTAAAGATGAGGATAGTGATGCCTTGATTTGTGTAGCAGATTCTCGCAGTGAGTTATGGATTGTAGACTCGAGAGCTTCATTCCATGCCACCCCACACATGGATGTCCTTCAGAATTATGTGTAGTGTAATTTTGAAAAAGTCTATTTAGGTGATGACGAGGCCTGCAATATTGTTGGGAAGGGTAATGTGCAGATTGCTCAAACCAATGGGATAGTGTTAAATGTGAAGGATGTCAGACATGTGCCTAGTTTGACAAGGAACTTGATTTTAGTTGGGCAGTTGTCAGGAACTGGAGTGGTAACGTCATTCACGGCAGATTCTTGGAAGATGAGCAAAGGGGCCATGGTTTTGGCTCATGATAAGAAAGAAGGCACCTTCTATGTCTCCTTGGGTAACTACAGTAGCATAACAATGGCATCATCTGGAATTGATGCTAGTACATGGCATAGAAGACTTGGTAACATGAGTGAGAAAGGTATAAAGGTGTTGATGAAGGAATGGAAACTACCTAGGTTGAAGTATCTTGATCTAGACTTTTGTAAAGATTGCATTTTGGGAAAACAGAAGAAATTCAGTTTTACCAAGGTGGCAAGGACTCCAAAATCAGAACGATTGGAATTGGTCCATACTGATGTATGGGACCCATCTAAGGTACCTTGTCTTGGTGGCTCTCGCTATTTTGTCACTTTCATAGATGATGCTACTAGAACATTGTGGGTGTATTTCATAAAGCGTAATTCTGATGTGTTTGGTACTTTCAAAAATTGGAAAGCTTTGGTTGAAAATGAGATAAGGTTAAAGCTAAAGTGTCTCAAGTCCGATAATGGTGGTGAGTATTGTGATGCTGACTTTGAGCCATATTGTGCTGGAAAATGGGATTAGAAGACTGAAAACAATCTCGAGGAAGCCAAGGCAGAATGGAGTGGCTGAGAGGATGAATAGGACGATCCTAGAGCATGCAAGGAGCATGAGAATAGATGTTGGGCTACCTAAGCAATTCTGGGCTGATGCAGTAAACACTGCCCGTGTATTTGATTAACAGGGGACCTTCAGTTGCTTTGAATTGTGGTTTACCAGAAGAGTCTTGGACTGGAAAAGAGGTAAATCTCTCTCATCTTCGTATTTGGGTTGCACTGGTTATGTACACATTAAACCTGAGAATAGGGGTAAGCATGATCCTAAGTCTAGGAAGTGTTACTTCATTGGCTATGGCACTGATAGTTATGGGTATAGACTGTGGGACTTTGAAAAACAAAAATAGCGAGGAACATGGATGTAGTGTTCAATGAGTCTATTTTGTACAAAGATATAGACTTGGTCATCAAAAGGAGACTACTGAAAATTCAGATTTTATAGAGTTTGAAGAGATTTCAAATTAGAATGTTTTGAAGACCTAAGATGTGAACATACAACCTACACCGCAGGAAGAACCACAGACTCCCCTCCGAGGAAATCTACTAGAGTTAGTAAGCCTGTAATGCGCTATTTACCTTCAATGAATTTTTTGTTATTAACTGATTGTGGTGAACCAGAATGTTTTGAGGAAGCTTTACAAGTTCAGACTAGGGAGGAGTGGGAGCATGCCATGGATGATGAGATGTATTCTCTTTCATCAAACTAGACATGGGAACTTGTCCAGTTGCCAAAGGGGAAGTCAGCTTTGCACAACAAATGGGTTTATAGAATAAGGAAGAATCTGATGGGAGCAATCGGTACAAGGCAAGGTTGGTAGTAAAAGGGTTTAGCAGAAACCAGGTATTTACTACACATAAATTTTTTCCCCTATTTTTAAAATTTCTACTATTAGATTTGCACTAAGTATTGTAGCAGCTGAGAACTTGCACTTGGAATAATTGGATGTCAAAACTGCCTTCCTCCATAGTGATTTGGAGGAGGATATTTATATGCATCAACCACATGGCTATGTGGTGAAAGGGAAAGAGAATCTGGTATGTAAGCTTAAGAAAAGTCTATATGGGTTGAAACAAGCCCCAAGGCAGCAGGATAGAAAGTTTGACACTTTTATGGCAAACGTTGGCTTTACTAGATGTACTTAGACCATTGTTGTTATTTTAAGAAGCTTGCTAAATCATATCTCATATTGCTTTTGTATGTAGATGATATGCTTGTTGCAGGATCAAGCATGGAAGAGATTTCAAATCTCAAGGCATAGTTTTCCAAGGAATTTGCTATGAAGGATTCGGGAAATGCAAAGAAAATTCTTGGGATAAGAATCAACAGGGATAGGGTAAATAGGAAGTTGGAACTAACACAGGCAGAATATGTGGACAAGGTTCTGAAAGGTTTAACATGGAAAATGTTAAACCAGTTAGCACTCCTTTGGCAAGTCACTTCTGACTTTCCAAAGATCAAGCAGCAGTCACAGATGAAGACCGTAAGTATATGGCTAGAGTACCTTACGCATCAGTAGTAGGCAGCTTGATGTATGATATGGTCTGTACAAGGCCAGACATTGCTCATGTAGTAGGAGTAGTGAGTAGATTTATGGCAGATCCAGACAAGGAGCATTGGGAAGGTGTTAAGTGGATTCTGAGGTACCTTAGAGGCACTAAAGATGTGGCATTATGTTATAATGGTTCAGACATTCGTATTCAAGGCTATGTGGATTCAGATTTAGTAGGGGATATTGACAGCAAAAAGAGCACTACAAGGTATATGTTTACTTTGGCAGTGCAGTAGTCAGTTAGGTCTCTAGGCTACAGAAAATTGTAACCATTTCCACGACAGAGGCAGAGTATGTGGCAACCACTGAGGCTTACAAAGAAATGGTATGGTTGAGGAATTTCATGAAAGAAATTGGTAAGGAACAATAGGGGGGTTCTCAATTGTTCAGTGATAGTCAAAGTGCAATTCATCTTGCAAAGAATTCAGCTTTTCACTCGAGAACCAAGCACATCAACATCAAGTACCATTTCATTCGCTCGCTTTTGGAGGATGAACAGTTCACTTTGGAAAAAATTCATACTAACGATAATCTTGCAAATATGTTTACCAAGGAGGTCATTGTGGAGAAGCTGAAGAAATGTTCACCTTCTACTTGTCTTCAAGACTAGAAGACAATGATTTTTCACACTAGTACTATTTGTTTCGATGAAGGTGACAACTGTTTCTTTCTCTCTCAGATCAGTCTTCAAGTGGGAGATTGTTTGGTTTGTGATGTCTGATCCACTCCAATACCGGGGGTTCGGGGGGCAGGCCCCCCGAGTTGGATGAATAACCCTAGTAGGATATATTATCCCTTCTATGTGCAGTCGTAGTGTGATGAGTGCTGTTTTTTAGAGAGAAAACTTGTAATCCTTTCTGTTCTTTGATTATAGTGAACTGGTGTGAGAGGCTGTGGATTTAGGCAATTTGGCAGAACCACAGGGTACATCTTGTGTCGTGGTTTGTTTGTTTCTTGTTTTCTGTGTGCGTTTGCATTGTGTGTGTTACAGGTCATATACCCAACATGGGGCTGTTAGAATATAATAGTCCAAATACATAATGTCTAGATACATTGTACTACTAGTGTACTGCCCTAGTCAAGCTTATCCTATAAATAGGCACCTTGTACTTTTGTAAACTTACATCATTCAATGCATACAGGGTCTCTCTCTCTCTCTCTCTCTCTCTCTCTCTCTCTCTCTCTCTCTCTCTCTCTCTCTCTCTCTCTCTGTGCCTGTGTCTATGTGTGTATTTGTGTTAGATATTCTAACATAGATGATTCATCTTAAATTGATCCAATATAAAAGATGTTACCAAGAAAAAATATGCATCATGTGCTTGAACAACAAACTACTTTTTGTTTCTCATTTTGAATCCTGGAAATAAATGTGTACAACCTGATTGTTCAAAGATCATCTGATTAGGGTCATTTGGCTGGAAACATCTGATTAGAGCCTTAGAACAATAAAAAAAAAAAGGGGCGGGTAGTGATTTCTAAATACTCAAGGTAATCCTATGCTCAGCTTAGGCACCGTTTGGTTCATGAATTTGGAAAGAGAAAGGAAAGTTGTTTGATTAATAAGAAAACTAATGAGGACAGTAAGGAAAAGAAAATATTGGGGAAAAATTTTCCATCAAGATTTCAAAATTCGTGAGTTACTTCCCTCTTTTTTTTTTGTTTTTTTTTTTTATAATACTCCTTTGGAAATTTTCATGTTTTAAACTTACTAAAGGATGGACAAGATACAAGGGAAAATGCCTAGGCATTTTTCCTTTTCGTTATCTTTTTTGTTTTCCTTCTTTAATACCGCAGACCAAACAAAGCCTTAGGATTTCAGGAATCGTGGTACCCCATGGAGCCATGATCTAGATCTTGCATTCCAGATCAAGATTCCTAAGTGATTCAGATCCTAAATTTTACGAACCAAATGAGAAGAAGATAAATAAAATCCAAACTGTGAAGAACGCACATGAGGGAGACACAGGTTGAGCCTCAAGGACGTTGTGGATATCGCATTTTTCTTACCCACGGCTTTTTTTTTAAACTTTTTCAAATTTTAAAATACAAAACACGAGTCACCACTTAATTTTTTAAAGGAAAATTAAGAAACCGTTTGAAAGCGAATTGATCTTTTTTGGAAACTAGTGATTTCTAGGTCCGGAGATTATGGAATGAGAGGGGAAGGAGCCCGACGAACTAAAACACCCCCTCTCATCCTATCTCGCGATAGGCCTCTACTCAACATCCTTTTAGTTGAATAATTAATCTATGCATGTCCTCAACTATATGTAGATATAAATATACATTACAAAAGCATGTCGAAAAGGGTGTAAGATTGCTAATGATAAAAATAGCATTCAAAACCACATAATTCAATTAGCTAACAATATGATATGCAATAGGGAACAAAAGAACTTATCCAACATCCAATCGCGAATATGGAAACGTGTAATGCATGGAAGTAATAAAAATCTAAGGGGGTCTCTAATCCATATATATACACCTAAGGCAAGACCTAATTCTAAGGTGTCGAGCATGAAGTCGAAAAATAAAAAAAAATAAAAAAAATCAAGAAATTAAATAGACTAAAGAGGAGTTTGAGAAATCATACCTCAATAGCGCTACAAAACAGAGGGTTAGTCCACATGCCTTAATCGAGATATAGTGTGGAATTCTAAATAAAATACAAGTCTCAACTAGGAGCCAATGTAATGTCCATCTATAGATGGTGTAGTCCCAACATGGTCACCAGGAACTCACAATTAGGTTCAATTAAATGCAACTTGGTCTCAACACCAAACAAATCCTAATTACAAGTATCAATCTACATGAATGAATGTATATGAATACATGAATATGAACAAGAGTAAGCTATGAACTATTAATTCATTGATTTGGATCATTTAGCCTCTAGATTTAGTTTAATTAATCATTACTAAAACATATTTCAGGCCATAGGTTATAGGAAAGTCATTTGAACCATTATTTGCTAAGTTTGTCAAATCTGTCATAGAATTCTAAAAATTACAGAGAGCGAACTAGAAATTCAAAAATGGAAAACGCATGCTTCTCATGGTTTGATTTCAATGATTTTGGACACAAGATGCCTCTGTGAATCTAGTTTCTATCCCAAAAAGAAAAATTAAAGATCAACGGTTCAATCTCTTGGAATTGGACAAAAACAAGACATCACTCAGAGTCCAGAGATTTTACTTGATTTTTTAAAATAGTACATAAATCCGAATGACTCTAATATTTTTAGGAGATCTTATTAATACATTACACTTTATATACAAAATTATTTGAGGTCAAGATTGCTTGAGTAAGGCTCTGATTTACTTATTTCAAGAAGGTGTTACTGTTCTGAAATTCTGGACAGATTATAATTGCTTCAAAAAACTCATGACCAAACCATCTTAAACATGAAATCTCATCGAAATAAAAATTGCAATGGTAGATCTTTGCGTTATTAATAATCTCCAACTAGTCTCATCCAATTCCAACGGTCCATTATTTAATTAAAAATCTTTGATCAAAGGTGGTTAATGAACTCACTGCACCATTGCCAAGTTCATCTTTTATTTGTTAACTCTACCTACCAAGCCATGGAGATTGGCTTAACCCAAATTACTTCTCCTTCCACTTGATGGTCATTGGAGACTAAGGACACTTATACTCATAGATTTCAATGGACTATGAAGAAGCTTCATGAAATCTCAAATTAATGAACCTAAACCACGGAGATAGGTTTAGACTGATCGACCAAACATACTAGAAGATTAAAGGATCCAAGTCTAAGGACTCAAGTAAGACATTGAAGGTCTCATGAATCCCAAGAGATGAACATAATTAAAAGAAAATGAAATCAAGGTTCAAATAACATCCAAGTTAACTTTTACTTCATGATTTATTTAATCTTAAACCTTAGGTTACTTTGATCCAAACCAATAAAATGAAAGTTCAATCACAATATTAGTGGTGTGTAATGAAATGAGGTGGGAAGGGAGTTTTTGAAAATGTGTAAAAGATCCTATAGAATTCTATATATTGTGATCGAACTTGAATTAAAGACTAATTAATTTAGAGGTTACATCCAATTATCCTCAACTTTTATGTTTTTGAAGGTCTTCCAAATGCGGTTCAAGCTCTTCTTCTTCTAACTCATGTAACTTCCTAATTTTCTTAAACTTCTCTAAGACTCTCTCTTAGTTGTATCAAAGAATTTTAAGAAATTTAATATTCAAAAACACCAAAGAGAGATTCAAGACAAGATTCAAGCCAAAAGTTGAGATCCTTAGTAATGGGATATCCATCCCCTATATATAGGCAATTTTTGGAGGGTTATTTTGGTAATTTTAGGGATAAAAGCCTAATCCCGAATGTCCTTTTGATGGTACAAAATGTACTATATCAAAGCAGATTGTCTGAAAAGTGCGACACTTAGTGGAGTTGGAAGCGGCACTCAGTACATGTCGGAACGGCACTCACTGATAGCCGGCACGACATTCACTGAATGCCGATGCGGCACTCACTGGATTTTTGATATTCACGGCATTTGGTGTGTTTTTACGGCGATCAATGAATGCCGATGCGGCACTTACTGACTACTGGTCCAGCAGTCAAGGAGTGGCGCAACGCACCGCGTGACTGTCGTAAAGTAGGCCTTCTGCCATTTTCTTCTTTCCTTCCCTTTTCCCTCTCTTTTTATTTTTATTTCTTTTTTGTTTGAATTGAAGAGCCTTTCAAAGAGATTGAATCACCTTGGAAGCCTTAGGTTCGTTCAGACATAAACACCATCGAACTTGGAGGTAATACTCCCCTAAATTCGATGATTGGTCAAAATCGGGGTGTCTATAGACGTCCTCTGGTACATAGGATTTATGTTAGGGGTACAAGTCATCGTCATGTATGAGGTAGTGCAGAGGTGGCATTGTGTTTGGGCAGGACCTAGATGTAAGAGTATTGCAGGTCATTCATGAGGATCCATCATAGGTCATTCAAGAGGATCCATCATAGGTCATTCAGGAGGATCCACCAGATGTACCACAGTAAAAGTGTAGGCCTCAATGAGTGTGGAGGAAATCGAGATGTGTAGCATAGTTGCATTTTTGTATTTTTGTATTTATTTATATTATAATTACAAACTTGACAATACATGTAGTGGAGTTTCTTTTTTTACATGTCTTAAACTGTTGATGATATCTAGTGGAGCTTTTAATTTCTATTACTAGTTGATGATATCTTAAATATGGAGGCATTTTACTTTCTTTCATTTAGTTTGTTTTATGTTGATATTGTTGTAGGTTTGAGGGGCATATACACTACAACATATGGCAAGATTTCTAATGGACAGCTTTTTTGATTTCCAACGGAGATACCCGTTGCTACTGAGTAATGGTAAATTTCCGTTAGAAATTGTACATATCTGTTAGTAATTAATGACCATTCATATATACATTTCTGATTTTTCTAACAGTTAAAACAAGTCCTAATGGATTATCTGTTACAATTTTTGACAGAAATTAAAAATAGCACAAAAAAAGAAGAAAAATAAAAGAAGAAGAAGAAGAAGAAGAGAAGAATAAAATTACCCAAATCTGTCGCCGCTCCACCACTGGTCCCTGGCCGCCCGCCACTCTACTGTCGGCCCCTCGCCCTCTCCTTTTCCTTCACTGTCGCTGTTAGTCTCTCTCTATCTCTCTCTCTCTCTCTTCTCTCTCTCTCTCTCTCTCACACACACACACATACATACCAGATTTGTTCGACACACACACCCCCTCCCTATTCCAACACACATATACACTATTTCTCACTATTTGATTTTTTTTTTTCTTTTTACAGGTTTTGAGGGCTCTCTTCATGGTTTGGTGGTGTTGGTCTAATTAAGTTATAATTTGGAACAGGTGACACAATAGGTTGTTTCTCAAATTCCATTAACTACAAATGAAGAGTTCAAATAGACAATATCGACTATAAAATAAGCCTTTTTGGCTTTACATAACACTCCAATTACAACCAGTCAGCGAGTCATGCTCAAGCTTATATGCAGAGATATGGTAAGTATGTTGAACTTGTAGAATTCAATAACTTTTTGTTTAAACATTATTGTTATTTACTAGAGTGACTGTAACTTCTATCCCAGGATAAGTACAGAACAGGGACAGACATTAATGGATGCACAATTAAGGCGATGTATTTTGCGGGCTAGGTGGTCTCTTTACCCTCTGTTTGGTTGATGGATTTTGTGAGGGAAGGAAAGGAAAAACCAACAAAGCCTTTTCTTTCTTTGTTTAGTTAATAAGAAATTGGGACATAAAATAAAGATGGAAAAGATAATATTGTGAGAAATAAATAATGAATTTTGAATTTTAAGACTCGCTTCCTTCTTTTTACTTAAGTTATAGTCTTGGTTTGAAACTTTTTAATTTTTAATGTTATTTAAGCATGGATCCTTCTGTTTTTCTTTCCTTCTTTAAATTCATAAACCAAATATAGCCTTAGTGTCCATAGTCAAATAAGTAGCTGTAGTGATCATAGTCAAGCACTTCAAATTCTTGGGTTTTCTATTACAGAGGTGGTAGAACATGCTTTTGGAATAGCAAGTTTGCAAATGGGGAAATTAGTTCCTAATGTGTCAAATGGAATTGCTACTTACAAGATCAAAGAGTCACTTGGGGTTTATGCTTTGATTTGTCCCTTCAACTTTTTGACCATGATTCCCTTGTGGGTAAGATTGTAATTGTAATTTATTGTGTGAGTTGTTTTTCTTGTTTTTTCTTTCCAAACATATTTTCAGCTAGCCTTTGGGTCCATCATGTTGATTGAGATACCAAGATATTTTGTTACATTTTTCTTGAAAATCTTTGATCCAGAAGAGGGAGTGTAGACACCCCATTTTGGTTCCTCCGTTCGACGTAAGTAACCCACGCCTTAAGAACAACTTGATGACTGGATTTGGGAAATGTCGATTATATGAAGCAGAACTCTGTGAAGCACTGTGGTCTCTTAGATATGTTAGATACTAAATTTAGAAACAAGAACCCACGCCTTTCTACATGAAATGAAAAAATCGTCCTTAACCGAGAAAATTTTGGATCTCGAGGTGGGATCCCAAGAGCTCCCTTTACAAAATATTCCTAAAATGTCTTTAAAACAATGTCCTAATCCCTCACGTTGTCTAAAAACCACTTAGGAGAATTTTCGTGTCAAAATAGTCTTTCTATGCTTCTCCGATTAGCTCCTTGAAATGAGTCTTACCCTTTTTACCATAACTCAAAATCTACAAAACTTTTTTCAGTAAAACCAAAAAAAATTGCAAACTATACTTCCATACCTTTCCAACAGTATATGGCAAGCCTAAATTGGATGTCCGAGGTGAGAGAACAAAGCCCGCAAACAGAAAAAGAAAACACAACTTTCTGGGTTGAGTGCCACAGTGACACTCATGTGAGTTCTGTGCAGTACTCTAGACTAATGCGCCCCAAATTTTGAGTGTCACTACGGCACTTAGATGCCCCATATGTATTTTTAACCCTTAATTTTGCCTTAATCTGCGTGAATAATCACAAAAAAACAAAACACCCACAAATGTATTTTTTCTATCCTACATCAAACTTGTACTAGCTTTCCAATCCAAACCTTAAACTATAAAAGGGGTCTTCCCTTTTTCATTCAACGCACTTGGTGATGCACCAGAAAATCCTAAGAACTAGAGAGCTCCAGAAAACTCCATAAAGAGGATTCCTAAGCACTCTGCGAAAGTTCATAGGAGTAGTTAAATATTTAGACTTAGGATTTGAGTCTTTGAGACCTTGGTGCTATCCAAGCTCAGCTGGAGTAAGATTCTAAGGGGGGGGGGGTGTAAGCTCTTATCCTTTATAGTTTCTTTCTTATTCTTTCTTATTTTCTTAGTTTGATCTTTATATTCATAGTGTTAGTGACAAGCCGGGGTATTTGTAAAAGACAATCGCGCTAAAATAAAGAAATATACTGATTTAGTTTACAACTCCCTGTTATATCTGCAATTCATATAATAAGGCTAGTTCATGCACAATATGACAAATCTATACTAAGTTGTGTTATTGTAGCTAGTATTTGTGCAGATCACTATTCTACTGTGTGCATAAATGAATAGCAGGATAAGGGAAAAGCTTGTTTATAAGCAAGGCAATTCAAAGAAGAAAAGTGGAGTTCGAACGATCGAAGGAGGTTCAAGCGATCGAGTGTTCGATCGATCGAATCCAGTTCAAGCGCTCGAGTAATTCAAAGTTCAAGCGATCGAAGGATGTTCGATTGATCGAACATGTCTTTTATCAGAATTTATACCCACGCAGCTGAAATGTTTTTTTTTTTTTAACCCTAACCTTAGAATTTTCTATATATACTAGTTATGAATACGTCCATAGGGACGCCCCACTTAAGTTTTACAGTTTATAGGGAAAGGGGAGAGTTTGTCTTTTTTTTTTTGTAGGTTAATCTTGCATATTACATTGGTTTTCTTGAAGATTTCTGCTTTTCAATACAAATCTTTGCATTCAGGTTCTGTTTAATTAATTATTTACATTCTGGTAGTAGTTTTTCGTAGTTTAAACAGTAATAATCCTAGTGTTGCTTGTTAGTTTAACATAAATCCATAGTTTTTTTTGTAGTTTGCATGTTTAAATCATAACCAAACAAGACCTTAATGAATTTTCACGTTAAAAACGCATCTACAGTACTCTAGACCATGTCTGAGTAGTCCCAAAGATGGGAGATCACGATGAAATAGTGATCTCCAGCCTCTGCCGTGCAGCAGTCTAAAACCCTATTTTCGATCGATCGAGTTAGCTTGAAGTTCTTGTTTATTCATATTGTTCTTAGTTTTTCTTAGCTTTGATGATATCTTAAGAGTCGTATATTAAGTTGTAGTCCTTGTTTTTAGTATCCCTGTTAGAGTAATTTATCCTAAGTAGACTCTACCCGAAATGTTGTGGATGCATACTTGTGGAGTTGGTATCCAATCCTTGGATATTCGAACCCCGGGGCATAATGAAACCCTAATTTGGATCTCATGTATTAGTTTTAAGGTATTCACTTAATAGTTTAATTGCTCTCCATGCATAGTAGTTATCCATGCATAGTAATCTATCCATTTCTATGTTTATCCATGCATATGCATACACATGCACACTATCCCCACTTAGAATAGTAGGTTATTCATACAAGGGATAACACCCTAGTTAGGCTTTCATATATATATATGCACACTACTTCACATAGTAGTTATGTTTGGACATACATACATGTTATCCATGCTTAGAATATTATGGTATATATTCATCATGTTTATACTATATTTTGTATTATTGTCCTAAGTATGGCTAATTAGGAATAATTGGGAATGCTATGCAATTAGGGTAAGTGGCCTAGATTCCCTTTTATTTACTGCTTTCCTATGATCACATAGAAGTAGGCATAGGTAGATAAAATAAGTTTAATTCCTTACATGGTACATATGCTTAGAATCCATGTTTTTCTAGGTTTTGTGTGTGGTTTGCACGTTTACTTTGATTTTCTTTTCCGTCGCATGCATAGGGGAGTGTAACAATATGTTTAGTCCCTGAATCATTGCTTTAGCATGTGCATTGCATGTGACATGTGTATATCTTCTTGCATGCTTTTTCTTTCTTAGTTGTTTATAACTTGAAATTAGGATTGCAATAGAATAAATAAAATGACCCACATAATGTCTAGTCATAAACCTTGAAAGCTGAGTAGAGGCTCATCTTATGATGGGGTAAGTGTTTTAACATGATCTAGCTCCTTCATCTCTTGTACATTAACCCCCGAACCAAGTTCTTTGGTAATAAATGGGTTGTGCACTCTATCCATTAGACTTGAAAGATTTAGTTTTCTTGGTTTGTTTTATCAAACCAAGGGGAAATCTATTAGTGAGGATCTCTCCTGATCTAGCCTTATGAGATAAAATGTGGATTACTCACTCGCAGCTCGAATATGGATCATGGGCATCGATTGTAGCCTTGGGTATGAATAAAAGGCCCATAGAATCCAAATAAGAGTAATCCAAATTGATCAGATAGGATAAAAGCTATATGGGTGGTGAACCTCACTTGAGGTTGTTGACATGAGATTTGTGTGGGGATTAATCAAGTGGACTTGATCTCTTTAGGCCCTATACTTGGTCGAGGTACCCACGGGGAGTTCAAAATTAATTTTCTATGAAAAATAGTACAAGGAAAGACGAAACCCTTGTGAAGGAAATAAGGATTTGATGGAAAGCAAGAGTAAAAAGCCTAAATTTGGAGGAAAGGTGTCTAGGTTTGAAAACATAACGTTTCCTTTCTAACTGCGAGGTTTGTGCCAACCCAGAAAATCTTTGGGTCTACATTAAGATATCAAGAAGAAAATATTTAAGAATCTCCATTGTATCATTACTAAAGTAATTTGCCAACAAACACTCTTCGCCACTTTCAACGCATATATGTATACCTATTCAGTTGGGGTATGTTTATGTGTGTGCGCTCAGGGGAAGGTTTGTTTAAACTTGTATGATTCTTATACCTCAACCGAATGTGATTTGTCATAGATATTCCGAGTTACAATTACAAACTGCAATACTTTCATTCTAAAACCATTGGAGAAAGATCCAGTTAGTGTTTATTGCGTTCAAGTTTCAAGTGATCTGAAGTGTTAGAGCACAGTTTTCTTTGTAGTCAAATGATATGTGGTATTATGGAGTAGACTATCGAGTTGGACGGGGGTTCGGGGGGCAGTCCCCCCAAGTTGGACGAGTAGTGTAACCCTAGTAGGATATATTTTAGTTGGCCAAATGGTATTTTAGTAACTTTTAGTGTAACCCTAGTGGGATAAATTTTCCTTCTTTGTGTAGCCGCACTATGTTGAGAGTTACATTTTGAGAGAGACATCTTGTAACCTTTTCTGATTGTTGATTATAGTGAACTACTGTGAGAGGCTGTGGATGTAGGCAATTTGGCGGAACCACAGGGTATATCTTGTGCAGTGTTTTTCTCTGTTTCTTATTTTTTGTGTGCGATTGGATTGTGTTATAGGTCATATCCACAAACAGAAGCAATTTGCATTTAGAATTTTGGGTCTGCAACTCATATATATAGTTGTTCACATCAAGAATTGTTTGAACCCCTTATTTTGGTGTTCAAAGTTACTATATTTCCACTTTGCATAATGGCGAGTACCAGAGATAAGACTAAGAGGTGGCTACAAACACTAAGAGTTTAAGTGTAGGAAAATTAAGGAATGTGCTTTCTCTATCTTGGTCAATTTGGCCTGTTTTGAGTTAAAACTTTTGAAAATGAGTTTAGTAAATGATTGAACTTATAGTTTCTAGCTGATTTTCATGTAATAGCTTTAGCGCGCCAGCCAAGTAATCTTAATTCTCAGTTGTATGCCTTGTTGCCATCTTCCTTCACGTTGTATGCATTCATGTGCGATGATCACGTACTTTATTGAAATCTAGCTCTTTCTATACTATTTATGCTCAGTATTCTTCCATAAGAAGTTTATGTTCTTTTTTTTTCTCATTGCTTTTAGCAACTAGTTTGCTTTTCTTTTTTTTCCAAGGGTTTCTGTGACACCTGCGGAGTTAGCTATGGGGGCTGGATTACCCAATGGTGTTTTAAATATTGTCCATGGCACCAATGTAAGCTTTGACTTGAAAACATTGTTTGCATGATTCAATATTGTTGTCTGAGACCATGTAAGTTTGATTTGTTAAATAAATAGGAAAGAACATATTACAGTTACTGACAAATTAGACGAAATCTTGCATTTTGAGCTCCAAATACTTAAACCTAATTTTGCTAGTTTTGCTAACATAATTGTCTGCTTCTCTCTTTGGAACTCAAAGCATGAAGACAAAGAGAGATAGATAAACATATGATTGGTACACATTCATTGTTGTTGTACACTCACATTCATTGTTGATCATCAATTCCATATTTTCAAGCTATTGATTTGTGGTTTGTGAAAGTCTAGATACGACTTACGATAAATTTTGATTCTGTATGTGCACCACTATTTTATTATTTTGCCACTGTTCTAGTTATGCAATCACTAGCCAATGAAAAAAATAGTCAAAGTACAGCAAATCATCATGAGGGACCACATGTAACTTGTTAAGGGACAGAATTAAAGACCCAACTTTTGAAATACTCGAATGTAAAAAATTTTGTTTCAAAGTTTCATTAGATTGTTTTGAATTAACGGTCTTGTTAACGCATGGGAAGGATGTGCAGTCGTGCACCTACATAGGTTTTAAATTGATATCCCTAATTTGGGTGGCTTATCTTACATTTCTATTTATGAATCCTGTCACCTCAGCTTCTTGAGTAGCTTTAGAACTTGGTCTCCAATTTTTACTAGTAGACCTAGAGACTGTCAGAGTTATTGGAAAAGGAAGTGGTGGTGTAGTTCAACTTGTTCGCCACAAGTGGGTTGGTAAATTATTTGCCTTGAAGGTCAATATACATATTTCTACTAATTCCATTCTTATTTCCTACTAATTTCTACAATTCCACTCTTATTTCCTACTAATTTGTTGAGTTTTACTACTTAGTACATTATTGACTTGTATGACAGTCTGCGCAGTTATAGTGCGAGTTTTCATAGGTTGCTCTGGTGGCAAATCAAATGTGTGTAGAAATGGGTTAGTGTTTGTGCAAGCACCAAACATCGTTGATATTAGTGAAACACTTAGGCTCTGTTTGGTTTGTGGATTTAGAGAGAGAGAGAGAAATTTATTTTCTGAGTATTTCCTCCATGGATAAATAACCTGATAAAGTAAACTTTTCAAAATGTAATACGAAATCTAGAAGTCCGGAACTCTTGCTCTAAATGGCAAAGAAAATTTAAAAGGAGTTTTTCAAGAATTTGGCTTCACTTTTTCTTGATTTAAATGAATTTTTTTATTTCTCAGAAATTCATGAATAAAACCTCATATTCATAAAATCATTTTCATTTCTTATCAACCATTTACATATGCAGCTCACAAAAGCTTCTTAATTTGGTGACAGGAAGTTTGCCAGTTGTTGATGGGAATATCAGGAAGTCAATTGATTCCACAAAAGTGATGATGTTTTACAAGAAGAAAACTCCAAGTAAATTATCTCATAATTAAATTCCAAACTTGTTAATGTCATTCCATTGATGTTCTATAGTATTAAGTCATTTGATCATTATGTTAAATAAGGATTCCGCTTCATCTTTTGGGGACTCGGAAAGCGTTACCAAGGAAAGAACAAGCCATATCTCCTGTATACATAATGTTTTATGCACATATATATGTTATATAGCAATGGGCAAAATTTTTAAATAGGTTCACCGTGGCTATGCTTCTTCACATGTTCTAGCAATAGTATAGTTGGAAGCTATCTATAAAACTTCACTTTGACCCTATTCATCCCCAATGCTAGGATTTTGACTTTTAGGAAGGGTTATATTCTTTGTACCATAGACAAAGTGACCCCATAGTATGTGCTATGTCAATTATGTTGGATTTAGACCGGAAGGCAAAGTTCAAAACTACTTATTATTGAATCTATTTATGCGTAGAGCAGAGAATGTACCCTTATGGTCTTGAATCCAATTCTGATTTTGTTTTCTCTCTTTGATGTCCAGCTATGTCTGGCAACTTCCTATAGTAAGTCTTCACTCTTATGTCTCCTTGAATGCTTCTCAAAAGACTAGGGCTTGTGGAAACCCTAATGAGAGATGAGGAAGCTCTAGAGCATTTAGAAATAGGCCTGGACTTTTTGGGAGCTAAAAAAGACGTTTAGTTTCTTCTGTCTCGCAAGTCCTATTTATAAGTTTTCCAGCCAACCTATGTTGCAATCGATTGAACCCCCGTCCAATCGATTGAACCCTTGCCAATCGATTGGACCCCATCCAATCAATTGGTTCACCTCTTCATGCCTTTCCAATTATTCTTATGGATCTAAGAATGGGACCTCCTAGGTTGTTATTTATCGGCTTAGATAAGTTATTTATGTCACGCCCCGGAGTAGCCAAAAATAGGGAAAATTTAAAATCTCCTTTCTGGACCCGTAGGGAATGACGAGTTACATAAAACTGACCTGTCCATGCAACATACTAACAAAAGATATATATATCAGAGTAAGGAATTTGCAGAAGCGTCTAATGGTATTCATGGGGGAACTTAGAGTGTTTTGCTACTTAAGCTATTACAATAGTTCCAAATGAAAATCACAAAAGATAAGTTTGGGCGATTTACGCCACTTAAATTATTACATCAACCAAAAGATAGCTAAAACATAAGAGAAGTCTCAATGCGGAAATGGGCCAAGGTCCTTCTTCTAACTGGCAAACCCGTAACCCTCATTATCGAACTCTTCTTGATAGTCTACCTCAGGATCACCTTCCTGATAGTTCCCATCCTGAGGATAGTGATATGCATCTTCATGGTTACCTTGATGGTTCTCCTCATTATAACCTAGACGTAAAATGTCCAGGGCAGGGAAGGAGCCGTTAGCTTTTGAAGCTAAGTGAAATCGTCTTAACCGATCACTCCTAATACAATTAAGGATATACAAGTATAACAATATCTTGATCCAACATTAAATAAGCATATGACATGGTAGAATGACAACACAATGCATTATCGATATATTCGACTTTAACTCGACCATGGACACCACAACCGACTCATGTGACTTGTTACATTACCAGTGTAACACCGTTAGCTCAGAGTAGAATGATTACGTTGCTATCGTCGCCTAGCAGGGCCCTATAACAAATTTTGGTTTTAAAAAGAGTGTAATCATTAGACTCTTAGGTCCTCGTGACCTTGCCGGGTGAATAGAATAGTTACAGCGCTATCGTCGCCTAACAGGGCCCTATAGCATTTGAAAGGTAACTATTGTATTCTGATGGATACATTGCTATCGTCGCTTAGCAGGGCCCTATAGCGTATCAATCATCAATTCATACATAACTTCAATGATTTCAATGGAAACTCTGGCTATCGTCGCCTAGCAGGGCCCTATAGCAGTTTCATTGTTGTTCCCATTTACTTGACTGTACTACTCGGACCACTACGGTCCACTCAACGTGTATAACAATATGACTGGGTTAGTCCCCGTGACTAACCATGCAGACGTCAATATGGACATCATGACTCGACCATGTTCATGTGAATGTTCATGTGACTATATACTCGGGAAATTATGATAAACGAGAAAATCAACGAATATTAACGAAGCATGGAGTATAGTTAACTAACATGCGATCATTATATAAGAAATAATCTCAACATTTACAATACTAATATTTATCAGTATCGTCCACACAGGACGCACTGGGCATACATATATGATCAAAGAATAATTCTATAATATACCAAGTGAGTTAGGACGACTCACCTCGATGCGGGTGCGTAACAGTAAGCGTAGTGGTTCCTACAAAGTATAAAATTACGTAGAACATTGATTAATAAGCTTACTAAAATCAGGGGCAAAATGGTAATTGTGCCGGATGGATTCCTAAACCTCAACATGATGATCTAGACATCATTCTGAGTCCAGCGCCATTGACTAGACTCAAATCGGAGTCCGTCGCATAAAAGGCTGGGTTTTCTATACTAGTTTGGGCCCTAAAGATAAGCTGTATTTTTGACCGTGTCGAAAGGTCACCAAACTCTAAGGGGATGTTCTAGACATTATTCTAAAACTCTAGGAACTGACCGCGTATTTTTCTGAGTTACGGTTTATTTATTATGAATTTTCGAAGTTTAAATCGTCTAATAATAGACTGCAGGGCCCCATAATTATAAAATATGATTTAGGGAGATATTTGGCCCTTATAAATATTTTTATTAAATACTAGGCCTTAAAATAGGCTAGGGGTATTTATTTCATAATTTTCGGGGCTCGTTTGGTATTTTAAATAATTAAAATACAACCAAATTGGGCTTTTAACAATAATTAATAATTATTAGAAATGCTAAAGCTAAGTTTTATATATAATAATTTATAATATAGAGGTACTAGGCCTTAGGAAAATTTAATATAATTTTCCCACACTTGAAAAGGGGTCATTAGGTATTTATTACCTAATTATTTTAATTTAAAGTATTTACTTGTTATTTATTTAAACCAATAAATAATAAATATATATAACAATAATAATTCATAATTTTATAATATAAGAATATTATCAAAAATAATATTACAATTTATTAGAATATAATTTATGGTATTATTGAAACCATTTTTAGATTTTTAAAACAATTTAAAACCATTTATAATTCTTTATATTTATTTATTAATACAAAGTATATCCTAAATAATATATTTATACACTAATCTCGATTATTATATACTAATTATTACTAAAATAGAATATTAAAATACTAATTAGAATTAACAGAATACTTAATAATATAAAACATATTATTATCACACTAATTATGATTAACAGAATAATTAACTATTAACATAGATAAATAAAACCCTAATTAGGATTAACAGATTAATTAAGAATATAATATAACTAATTGACAACTAACCAAAACCCGCGGGTTAAACTTGGATCCAACCCGATCCATTGGGTTACCCAAATACAGACTCAACAGAGTTTAGGACCAAAACTCGCGGGTCAACCCGAATCCCAATCGGATCCTATATTTACTAAATAAATGGGTCAACCCGTGTACTCAAACCAGACCCACTTTCACTCTTATCCTAACCTGTCCCTTTAACCCGAACCAGACCCAACCAAATCTGGTTGGGTCCGAAACCAAACGACGCCGTTTCATTAAGTCGTTTCGGGTTATTTTAAATAGACCCGACCCGATTATATTAAAACGATATAACCCTAATTTTAAACGGGTTTGTGCACCTAACTAAGCTCGGGGTACAACCTGATTAAGCGCTAGGGTCCCGGTCACCTTCCCCGGCGTGTAGCCCGCCGCCGGTGAGCCCCGATTTGGCCGGAAAACTTCTCCAGCTCATAAGTTTCTCATTTCTCCATAGAAATCCCTAATTCCAACGCCAAAATGACCGGAAAGGGGTCCTCTAACACATAGTATAAGCTAGGTTCGTGCTTCATTCGTTTTGGGTTCCTACGAACCCACTATTCTTTTCGGGTATTGAAAGAATAATGCTATGCATGGAGGTCCAAACGCGGTTCTTATCAAAAGCTGTGGTTAGGGGGTCTATCTGGGACCTATAGGGTCCGTTTGGTATAATTTTTAGGGGTCTTAATTGATTTTGGGAAAATGAGCTCCAGCGAGGGGCTCTTTAATGGCATATTTGCCATTTTCGGAATCTAAGGCTCTGTTTGGTTTGCTTGTGAGGGTCCAGGGAGGGTGTGTGAGTGTATAGAATGTATAGAAATTAAAATGAGGGGGAAGGGGGTGTTACCAAGCCTCGGGTTCTCTCTTTTCTCTGCTTTTCCGTCTCCGGCGAGCTTCTCTCTCTCTTCTCCGGCGTCTCCTACTTCTGCGTGTGTGTGTGAGGGTAAGGGTGAGGCAAAGGGTGAGCAGTGAGTGTGTGTGCTTTGTTTGATCTCTCTCTCTCTCGGTAATACTCTCCCTCTCAACATCCTCTTATACATATATATATATATATAAACCCACATGTGTAAACACAATGTGGTTTATACATACACCCGCAGATTCCATATCTGCATGATTGGATGGAGATGTGAGTGGCATCTAATGGGATGTGTGGCTGGCGGTTGGGGGTGAAGGGGTAAGTCCGGTGGGTTTTGGGGGGGAAAAAGGTTTGGGTAGTGTATTACCCAATAGGCAAAGGTAGGGTGGTTGGTACACTTCCATATAGGGTAAGATTCCAACCTTCCATTTATGGTATGAGTTAGTCGTCGCTAGAATTACGTGCAATGCAGTCCAGTTCTGATACAGATTTTACGGATTAACGTGCAAGTCAGTCCGGGTTCGTATTTTACAGTCCAAGGAACTAATAATTAAATACGCCTACGTATAAGTTCGGGTCTCTGGAATTATGAAATCACCACACTGGAAATTAATACGGCAAAATACAGGGGCTTATTTTATTAAATGCAGAATTTTACGAGTATTACAATTTATCCCTCTTAGATTTAACTCCTTAATCAAAGGATTAATAACTAAATAGTTAACATTAGTACCACTAAATAACAATAACTGCACTACAGTGCATATTAAGATATTTGAAGCTGTAGCTAGATTCATAAGGTGATACTAATGTCCCTCTACCTGCAGCATTCATATTCTCATTCAGGTAGCCGGATAACCAATACTGTCAACCTGAACTGTCAATACATCTGTCATTCCTTGAGTCTCATTCAACTCTCATGATTATCAAACATGCGATAACTAATTATCAACAAGACTACAGTTCTCAGTAATCAACTTGGTGACATTCTCAAGGGAATGCTTACTCTATTAAGGAGGTAGATTCTATCTTGACGGTATGTGTTAACAAAATCATGAAATATGATTACCCAAGATAACTAGGTGTTGGTCTTGAATACCTCACTAATTGGTAAGTCAAAGCAACCATACACATAACTTGTGTCCATAATCGTCTCAAGATTAAGAACTTGTGTCATACACAAGTTATGAGTTCCTATCGACTGTTGGCAGTAATCAATGTCCATAGGAAACCTCATGGTCCGTCAATACACTTAAAGTATCAGCATATTAACTAAGAGTCACAAACTCTAGTGAATGAGATACATTACTCCATCCTATGGTAGTAATCATGCTACAATATAAACCTGATAAGATATCCAATCTCATCATCTACCGAAAATTCTAAACATCGAGGAATAGTAATCTGTATCTCCTTTGTATGCATCTCACACATACAAACAAATTACTTACAACAATGTTTAAGGATTACTAACAAATAAACATTCATCTCATGAAGCATACATTCCAATAATGTAAGCCAATATCCATAAAAATATAAAATGTTATAAAGTCATACACACAAAGCAATAGGTTTGAGGGCACAATCCCAACAAATTGGCACTTCTACTTGATCCTCCCTTTTTCTTACCATCACCAACCTATATTAAGCACCATGCATATCCATTATGTGAATTCAATGAAACCTTTCCTTATTGAGGATGGAATTATACGGATTACAATTGCTATGTGTTGCTTCTAGGGGTTTAAAAAAAAAAAAAAGCTTTGAGTAGATTACATTTTACTGATAGCTTGGGTTAAATAAGTGGTTTTCAGCTTGCTATCCGCCTTCTTTCTTGTCATTGAAAGATGGTGTCTACTTTTAGCTATGTAGGATATGATATGAGAGATTGGAATTACATAATCATATGAGATAACCTTGGGTTTAATTTACTACATCAAAGTCAAAGGGCGGGAATGTAAAGTACATGCTTGTAATCTATATATTGATGTTTTATTTTTAGGATTCATAGAGAATATTATAAAGTATATGTTTGTAATTTATATAATTTGATGTTTTATTTTTAGGATTCATAGAGAATATTTTCAATAATATTGTACATTATCGATGATTAAACTTGTTATGATTTCTATTGATTATTTTTGTTGTGTTCGGTGTAGATTGAGCTTGTTATTTTCGTATTTGTGGTATGGATTATTATGCTTGTTAATTAAGAGCAAAAAAAATTAGAAAGTATATAAATAAATTATTTTTTTACATTGTATTAATACTTCTAACAGATGTACCCATTAGAAAATCTGTTAGTATTTTTTAATTTTCTTTTTGTTTGGAATTACTAACAGATATAACCGTTAGCAATCCTTTCATAAATTGTTAGTATTTAATCTAAAACTTTTAAAACTGTTGAAAAATAAAACAATAGTACATAGATTCCTAAAAGGGATATAAATATAGCATTCCTAATGAATACATCTGTTAGGAAAGCCATTATTAATATTATCCACACCAAAATACTAGTAGTTTTTTCCGTTACAAATATTTTTCCTAATGGAAATACCCATTAGTAATGAGGCCATATGGTGTAGTGATACGTCAAATAATTGTTGGAAACAGTCTGAAACCATGAATGTAGGTTTGGCGAGTTTAATTGCTGTGCTTTTCGTTGTTTGATATGAAACTGGTGTTCCGGTGGTTGTTTTCAAGGAGCCGCGCAACTTCATCCAAAAGGTTTTGGCTGAAGTTGCAAGTTGAACATGCGGTTTCAAAAATTGGTGTTTTTGAAAAATAAGTTCAAAACTTAATGGGTTTGAGAAATTTAATTGCCTAATTGATTGGTGTAGTAAATAAATTTTGAATTTGTGTACACGGAGGAAAATACAAAACTGGAAACGAACTACCATGATTACTTTGGAGACTCCAATTTTGAGTTTCAAGTTTTAAATTGAGATGTTCAAAAGAGAAATGAAGAAGTAAGTTGAAACTTGCTTTCAGGTTTGTCAATATACTAGATTTTGTTCTTTTTCTATACTTAACATATTACCTAATTTAATTCAATTCATTATTTTTCTTCCTCCTTTTCAATTTAGCCCATATTGCCAATTTCAATCTAATCAGTATTTTTTTTCTTCTGAATTTCAGTTTAATCCACCGCAAAGTTAAATTCTAGCTACCTAGTCCCTTGATTGCAATATTATACATGCATTTGCATATTAAGAATGGAATGAACAAAAGTTTTGGCAATGTGTTCTTATTTTCTTAATTAATTTGCTTGGAGAAAACAAAACAAAAAATGTATGCAAAATTACGTTATACTTTCTCTTTTTAGAATATTGGTGTTCGAAAATCCTCCCAATGGATTATTTGAGTTTTAAGGACAAGCCAATTTTAGTTTTGCTCAGAAGTCCCTAATTAATGAAACTTAATCAAAACAAATCCCTGTGTCACAAAATTTTCACATAACTAGTTATGTAAAAGTTCTTGTTCAATGACATATATATATATATATATATTAATAAATTTAAAACAGGTTGGACATAAGACCAAATATATATAAATGTATTGAACTGTTGACTAAAATTTGCCCTTTTTTCATGACTAAACCACATTTCAGTACTCTGTAGTTTTAGTGAAATTAAACTTTGGATTCTGTATTTTTAAATGCAATATTTTGGTCCCCAAAGTTACAAAATTGTCTCAATTTGAAAAACTTTTAAAATGCATAGCCCAAAATAAAATATTTTATACCATGAGGAACCAAAATGATGCACTTCAAAATGCAGATCTTCAAGTAAAATTTACTAAATCTATAGAATACTAAAATATTATTTAGCCTTTTTTTTCAATCTTGGATAATGCAGTCAAATGTTTATGGAATTTGATTCGATGTATGTATGCAAAGTGTTTTGGGTAGGTGGGTAGTCAAGCAGGGTGGCCAAGGAATGGACAATTTGAATTGTTGACAATAATCCCTATCCCTAAGTCATCCACCAACGCACAAGTGGGTCACTTTCGATTAGTGGTCAGACAAAATAAAAATGCATGTTTAATTACAAACTGAAACTGAAGTGTAAGGTAATGCATTCACAATTTCTCCTCTCGAAGACTAACAATTGATCCGAAAAAAAAAATCTATTCATTCAAAATTCAATATAATCTTGCTGGGACGATGAAGCTATGATAGGACCCTTTTTTTTTTTTTTTATAAATAACATTTGTTACTCGAGTAATAGTAAAAAAAAAATTTTGGAACAACTTCATTACTCGAGGAACAAAATTTTGTTATGTTAGGTACAAAAATTTGCTATTGAAAATTTTACCAAAATTTTGTATGCAAGATAACAAAATATTATTCCTCAAATAACAACAGTTATTCTCAAAAAGGGAAAAAAAAAAAAAAAAAAAATAGTCATATAATACGACCAGTTGTATCATAAAATTGTCCAATCTTGCTGACTATCAATCCTTTTCTTTGGCCCTTTTAGGCAAATATCTTCTGTAAAAATGCTGCTTACAGCAGAAAGTTAGCTACCTATGTTTTACTCCATATGTTAGGCCATTTAGGGTTAATTATATTTTACTCCATATGTCAGGCCATCTTCACTTTATTTTCTGTGCTTTAAAAGTATACACTTCAAACTCCTATAATTTCAGACTAAGTGAAACTATTTAAGATTTCTCTTAAAATAGTCACACATTGGGATTAAGTGTTAAAATTAGTTCAATAAGAGAATTAAGTGTCAAAATTAAGCCCACATAGACACTTAACCCCAAAACCAACCCTACAAAAGGGTTAAGTATTAAAAATAAGCCCCACATAGGTGGGTTAAATGACAGTATTATCCCCGCAGAGGAGGTTAACCCCAAAATTAACCTCACAAGGTGGGTCAAATGTTAAATTTATTTATTATTTTTTTTTGCCAATATTAAAATTTTCATCAATTTTAAGATAAATCTTAATAATTTCACTTTAATTCAAAATCAAAGGGGGTTTAACTTAACAGTTTCACGTAGCATGTTTAAGATGGTGGCGTAGTATGTAGTCTCAGTGAATAATTTTCCAATACTTTGACACACTACTCTGTGGGACTTAGGTGAATCCAAATAATATTTAAATCATACTTAGCCTCATACACCGAAATAATATTATTCTTTTTGAAATTCAATTTTCAATTATTATTCTTTCTGAAATTCAAAATTCTAATGTCACATTACCCAAAAAGAGGGATAGTTTTTATATGACAAATAGTAAATTTGAAAAAAAATGTGTAGTTACAGTATCATGACATTTTAAAGAGTAACCTATTAATTGGGAGATAAAATAGAATAAAGGACTATTACTTTAGGAGGGAGGGTATCTTTTATTCACTGAAATAAAATTGCTGCATTTTCTTTTATTTTACTTATTTTTTTTTGGAAAAATTCAAAAAGCAATGTGTGGACACGCGGCGTTACGCCTCTTTTGTTGTTTTTGTTTGAAATTGATTTGGATCAAAGGAAGAGAAAAGGTCTGTTGAAAACAGATACAGAGTCGCCACTTGGTCTTTAAGGAACCAAGAAACCTAATTTTGACTCACCCAAATGGATAAAGGACACCGGCCCTTCATAACCAAAGAACTTGGCTCGGAGTTTTGGTACAAGAGAGGAAAGAGCCTTTGTCGCGACTAAAACACCCTCAACTCGCCCCGTCTTTTGACGGGCCTCAATTAGCATCCAAATAATCATCTTATACTATGTATGGTTCGGCAATTAATACTATGATAGTATATTACATCACATAAGAATCTTGAAATTGAAAATCAAAAAATAAGATATCATTCATAGATCTAAGTTAAATATCATACAATGTAAAGTGAAAAATCACACAAATAAACTTAGGAAAAATCGTCTAATCATGTATCAAGTAATTAAGTTTCCCTAATCTAAAGGGGACATGAATTGTTCTTGAAACAAATAATCAAAGAAAACAAGGATGCTTAGCAAACTAGAATGATGCATGTTAATCTTTGAGAATAGAAGATCTCTCAATCCCCGGGACATATGAGAAAGGATGATTAGATCGAGGGGAAGCATGAACGTGTGATCATGATCATTCCTTATAATCTTCTTAGATTAGGAGTCACAAAAGCCCCAAATCTTGCATGGATGCAATGTATGCATCCAGAATGTGCCAAGGTTGTAGTGTGCTTTGTGTTCATGGATTCCTAGAATGACATAGAAGTCTAGAATGTGTACGAATGAATGAATGAAATCATCATGGGATATGTACAAATGTAGTATGAACTACTTCCTAAGACATGAGCTAATTTGGAGTGCATGTAAGCATCAAATCAAAAGGGGGAAGTAAAAGTGTGCTGGCTGTGAATAGTGGACAGAACAGTAACATAATCTTTTGAAAATTGAAAAGAGGGGTTAGGAATGTTTTCAATGCATGATTTTTTATGGAGATCTTCCTTATTGTGTCTAGAACACAACCCAAAAAGCCAATCTTTAATAACTATCACAGATTGAGAGAAATCATATAAACAATAGAGATTATTCAGAAACAGAGTCCGTACTGTCGACTGAAATGTTAGAAAATCTTAGAAAATGAAAACAAAAAATCTAGAGGCCCATATTATACAGAGAGTTCCCTAAGACATTGAAGTTCAAGGTAAAAATCAGTTGGGACCACTCGTTTGGGAAAGGTTTTCTGTAAAACAAGTTGAAAGTAGACCAAGCTGCTGTGACAGCAAAAACAGAATATCTGGAGAGAATATTTGGGCAAGAATGGACCCTTTTCAAGTGCTTCCAAGTCAAACCAAAAATCGTGGATGTTCTATAATGAGTTAGAGAGACTTTCCAAGTGGTGTTGCATTCATACATTGAGTAATAAACTCAAAATAATTCCTTGAAGTTAAATGACTCACTGTTTTGAGAGTTTTGAGAAACACAAGTTTATCTCTTGAAATCAAAATTAGGAGTTTAAAAGGGGGGTTTTGAAATGGGGGGTTTTGAAAGTATACTTCTAGAAATTGGATGAATATTCTAACCACTTGGAATATCCCTTCCTAACTCATTTCAAGAACTTCCCAAGTATTTGCAAAACATGGTTTTATTTAGAAACCAAACTCAAGAATCTATGAGAGTATGATACATGAGAGGATAGATGATACATGATATGATATAGCATGCTAAAAGTGGTAAAGAACATGTTCATGAGATATGGGTTCATCTAGATACAAAAGAGTGTTGCATCAAAGTGTGAAAGTAAAAAAAATGACATACTGTGAATAGTGAACAGACTGTATGCATTACTTTATAACATCATAATGGGAGGTCAAACATGCCTAGAAAAATGTGGGAAAGGTCAGAGATCATACTTATTGTGTCTAGAAAATAACCCAAAAAGCCAAACCTCAATAGCTATCACAGATTAAAAGAAATAAATTAGAATGTACACATGACTCAGAAACAAAAGCTGCACTGTTGACTGATTTTGTATGATTTTTCATAAATCAAAGAAATGGTTTATGATGACCCATTATATACCAAACGTTTCCTAAGACACCCAAGTTTTATAAAAAAAAATAGAAAGGATATATGTACAATGACGAAAACATCCAGAATAAGTGCAAGAAGTCAGGTAAACATTTTGTGAGAACAGAGGCATATTATGAATATGAACTTCTTAAATCCAAAAATAATACTTTCATATCTCTATAATTGATGGGAAATATTGGAGATAAACTATGTTGTCTTAAGAAGATTTTCCAAGTGCTTTCATCATCATAACCCAAGTATTTAATTCAAATCAAATCTTTGAATCTGAACAGCTCACTGTTTTGGATTATTCTTGAAGAAAATGGATTTGGGTTTTGAAATAAAGTTTGAGTTCTTGAATGGGGGTTTTGAAATAGATGTTCAAAGCATGAACTTAAACTCTTGAGATGACCATGTGACCACTTAAAACCTCATCCAAACTTGAATCATCAAAGAACTCCCAACATTATTTGCACAAACATAGTTTTGTTTGAGAATATGACTTCAAGAATACATATGAATATATTGAAGGTAGAATCATCATCCATCAAACATGTCTTTGAGGTCAAGAGCTACTATCCATAAGGATTCACTCTCCTCACACAACATGTCATCTAGATGATGATGAACAACTAAATAATCAAAGAAAAGTCAAAAGAAATGAGGTTAAGAGAGAGATGAACATCAAAGTAAACAAACATTCAAATAGCAATCAATAGTTGATATTCATTGAGATATTGGACTTGTAGCTTGGTGTTTCACTCATATGTGTTGACATTTGGACATGGAAGTAGCTTCCTATCTCATAGAAACTCAAGAATGGTGGTTGGAGATGATTTGAATGTAGAGTATATGAGAGGTAATGGAAGAAAATAAGATTAAAACTCACCTTGATTGGATAAAATGGAAGAAGAAGAAGACTTCTTCTCTTTCTCTCTCTATATTTCTCTAGAGTTTCTTCCTAAACTCTCTCTAAGCTTCCATGTCTCTCCTCTAAATGGAAGTAAATGGCTTCTTTTATAGGCAAAGGAGGGGTGGTAAATAGAGTTTTAAAAAGTTTAAAATGGTCTCCCATTGGTCCAAAATAAGCTGGGAACCAAAACTATGTCGTTTTGATTTCTAATATATCAAATTGGACCCCCAAAAGAAATTACAAAAGTGGACTGTTCTGGGGGAGAGTGCTGCGGCGGCACTGGGCATGTACCGCGGCGGCAGTGGGCTAGTGTCGCGCTGCACTACTCTTCCTTCGTCCAGATAATGCTGTTTCGGCCCCCTTAGGTTCGAGTATTCGCGAAAAGGCCCTATTTCGTCCGAAATTCACAGAAAATGTATACGAACTCCAAATTGAGGTTGTGATATACTGTTGGAAAGCTAATGGAGTCTACTTTACATAAAAAATAATTCGGGGATAGGTTACTTTGAAAAGTTTTGCGGTATTCGCGATTAAAGCCGATTTGATCGCCTTTTTTGCCTTTGGAAATTCATAATAAATTCGTTTTAAATCCAAAAATTATGTGCGATAAACCGTTGGAAAGCTATTGACCTCTAGTATCCATGAAAAATGCTTGAAAAATATTACGGTGCTCTAGTTCTAAAGTCAAAGTTTGGTCAAAATAGTCAAACCTGGAATTCCCGGGAAGTTTTGGAAACTTCTGGGATCTCCCAGGAGCTGACGTTTTCGCTCGATTTTCTTTTAAAACTTATTTTAACACTTTCCACATGATCCAGAATGATTCTGGCGAGTTTGGGCAATTTTGGTCAAACTTGGTCAAACCTGGTCAAACTTTGGTCAAACCGGTCAACGGGGACTTTCCGGGAACTTTCGGGTCTTCCGGGGGTCTCAGGGAGCTGACGATTTCATCCGATTTTACTTCAAAACTCTTTTTATCATTTTTCTTATGACTTAGCATGTTTTCCGAACTTTTGGTCCAAATCTGGGAGCTTTTGGGCTTTCAGGGGCATTTTGGTCATTCTGAGCATTTTGAGAAATAGAACCAACTTCCAGGAGTCCTTTTGAATCTTTTCGATCATTGTGAACCACCAACCTATGGGTCTCCTAAATCTGATAGCCGACAAAATGGGGTGTCTACAGTTTGCCCCTCTTTGGCATGAACTTGCGAGGCAACGCATGTCGCAAGCGAGTGCAAAAGCTTTAAAGAGACAGGTCTTTTGGAGGCTATAGATTTAGGATAAAAAGCGATGCAAAAGATGCAATGATGCTGAGGCTAGTGCTGGTCGCCCTCTGCGTGAGCTGCCTACGTATCCCAAGGAGAATCAGACCAGGATGTAGTTCAGGGCACAAAGGAACCAATCACACATGCACATACACAACAATCAGGCGGATGCTATGCCAAAAGAGTGATATGCAATGCATGTATGTGATATGATTGTGTACATGAGTCCTATCATGCCTAGTGTTCTAATCCTAGTATGAGCAGGTGTTGTGGGGTGTGCCACTCCGAGTGAGCTGGTGTTGTGCTAGTGTGTTGCGATTGTGATGTGTTGGATGACTTAGATAAAGACATCAAGGTCTAGAAGACTCTGGGTCTAGGGGCAAACTTCTGGAATTTGGGAGGTGTGCTTTGTAAGCAAAACGGATCGGACGCTGGGTCCTCGAGAATGATAACTAAAGATAACCGACAAGTGAGGGAGCTCACTGTTAGCCTTAAGGTATATTAAGGCATATTTAATTATGTTTTGATGATGTCAAATATGCTATGATAATTATATGATTCATATTGATTCATTCTTTGTTATTATCATAGTCATTTTTATGCTCATATATAATCTCATGTATTAATATTGTATCAATGTTTTAACATCTTTGTGTGCATGAGATTCAATTGATGTAGATCAAGATTACAAGGAGCTCAACAAGGATCAAGCTTGAAGACTTGAAGATATTTCATCCTTGGTTGAAGTCTAGGACCATCATTGTAAGGCATCTTGATCTCACACTCTTAGGGGCTCAAACAAATTCTAAAAGTTAAAGTTTTGGAAATAAATTTTAAATGGGTCATCTTTAAAGCAATGTCCCAACCAATTGGAAAATAATTAAATGTTGAATCTTATATGGTTGGAAAGGTATTTGAATCTAGTTTCCAAAACATCAAACGGATCGAAAATCCGAGTTTTGTAGAAGGAGTTATGGCCATTTTAGTGGAGATGTGTCAGGCTGTCAAACATGGAGGGGCAGTCGACTGAAGGCCCGATGCAGTCGACCGAAGTGAGCAGAATGCAAATAGAACCCTCTGGAAACACATTTCAGTCGACTGCTTCAAGGCCAAGTCGACTGCTTCATGTTCCAGTCGACTGAAGCGACCTGAAAAGGCATAACGGCTAGTTTTTAAAGGGGCTTTTAATTACCAAACTTTCCACCAACGGCTATAATCTTTCTTGGCCTATAAATACATGTTTTCCCACACCATTTCATGTTGATCAATCAATTGGAAAACATCTATTTCAATCACACAACTTGTTAATTGTTAATCATTCACAATTGAGCCCTAGTTGTGTGAGTTTATCAATTTGCTCAAATCTTTCATTTGTATTTCTTGAGAGAGCAAAATTGTAGTGAGCTTTACTTGTATTATCCACTCACTAAGGAGTTATAGTGTGAGATATCATTCTATCATCTACTCTTAGAGAGAGTTTCAATTTGAGTTAAAATCATTGTAAAGGTTGAGGGTTAGTAACCCTTGTGTGCAAAGAAGAGGTGTTCTTCTTTGGAAAAGATTATTGGCTCTTGTAACGGTTTGGTGCACACCCGTAAGTGCTCTGGGAGAACGGTTTGGTCTACACCCGTGAAGTAGATCGGAGTAAAGGAATCCTCAAGAGGTGTTCTTGAGGGGTGGACGTAGGCTGCGGGGTGCGATTGCCGAACCACTTGAAAAATTGGTTTGCAAGTTTCTCTTCCCTTATCTCTTTACATTATTGTTTGTGTTTGTGTTTAATTTGCAATTAAGTTTTTTAAAAGGTTAATTTCCGCTAAAACCTTATTCACCCCCCCTCTAAGGTTTCCATATTTGGGCCAACAATTCGTATCAGAGCCTCGGCTCTTCTCTTTTCAAAAGTCTTTGAAAAATTTTGAGTTAAGATCCATGGAAACTACATATTTTGGGGTAAATTCTAAACCAACCTCAATTATTCAATCTCATGATTATGATGAACTTCAAAGTGCATTTGAAGAATTACACGAGGAGTCGGAAAATTTGGGAATCAAATATATAACTCTTAAAAAGAATTTTTTCAAACTTTCAAATGAGTTAAATATTTTGAAATCCCAAAATGAATCTTTGAAGATTGAAAATGAAAAACATGTTTTAAAAGCATAATCTTCAAATGAGCTTGAAAAATAAAATTTGGAGTTAAAAAAGCAATTAGATGAGTTAAAATCTCAAAATGAAATTTTGAGAAAAGAAAAGCTTGTTTCAACCAATCAACCTTCAAGTGAACTTATTGAAAAGGAAAAAGGTTGAATTGAGAAAGGAGGTGGATGATTTGACAAAAACTTTGGCCAAGTTTACCCAAGGTGAACAAAATTTGAATATGCTTTTGGGTAAACAAAAATGTGTTTTTGATAAGGCCGGTTTGGGATTTAATCCCACATTCAAGGAAAAAAAGTACAAAAACTTCTTTGTAAAGTCCACATCCTTTACTTCAAATTCTCAAAATGCTCACAAGAATTTCTTTGCTAAAGCATCAATCTCAAATGAGACCCTTCCCCATGTAACATGTCATTATTGTATGAAAAAGGGGCATGTTAATTTTAAATGTTCATTTCGAAATAAAATTAACATGGTTTGGGTTGTGAAGGGAGCCTCTCCTACTACCTCGGCAAATGGAGCATCCAAGAAATGCTTGGACAAAGGTTAAGTATTGATTTGGTAATGGTAGGTTACTAGGTAATTTTGTTTTGATTTGTTTTCATTATCATACTACTTAATTTTTTTTGATTTCATATCATACTCTTATTTGCTTCAAATCACATTGATTTTGTTTTGATATGCATACTTGATTTTTATATCTTGTTTCATCCACTTGTGATTTTGATATGTCTTTACATAAATCATCATGCTCTTGATATTGCTTATTTAAAAAAAATGATGATATGCTTTTGTTTGATTAGACAAAGTTTTAATAATGGTTAGACCAAATGAAATTTTTTGAATCATTCATATTCTTGCTACTGAACTGTCATTTTTATGAACTGCTGAACAAAGCAGTCGACTGGTACCCCGACACAGTCGACTGATTCAGGTGTGAAGCTTTGAATTTTTTGATTCTGCATTGTTAAGTCGACTGTGGCGTCGACTGCATTGATGTTTTAAACTCTCTGCCTTGGGACGTCGACTGAGGAGTCGACTGATCCAACTGAATTGTTGTTTATCTTATATTTTGAGTTCTCCAACTTTATTATTGGTATCTTTTGGGAGAATATGCTCTCTATTCATATCTTTTGGTATCCTTTATCATTGCACATGTTTAGGGGGAGCACTCTCATATATTCATTTTCTCACATATGGTTATATTTGTTTATTTTTGGTATCATTTTGGCCTTTTGATTTGTATGTCTATTGCGAGGGGGAGCTTCGTGTTTTATCCCCAAATCTTTTTGATAATGTCAAAGGGGGAGAAATATGAGAAGTATTGGAGAGAAATATTTGGGTAGTTATCATTCATGTTCTTTAACATATGGTATCCATTATGAATGATAATATGAAAATGACCAAATGTGCTTATATTGGCATATCCTTCATTGGTTGTTTGCCATCATCAAAAAGGGGGAGATTGTTAGCCTTAAGGTATATTAAGGCATATTTAATTATGTTTTGATGATGTCAAATATGCTATGATAATTACATGATTCATATTGATTCATTCTTTGTTATTATCATAGTCATTTTTATCCTCATATATAATCTCATGTATTAATATTGTATCAATGTTTTAACATCTTTGTGTGCATGAGATTCAATTGATGTAGATCAAGATTACAAGGAGCTCAACAAGGATCAAGCTTGAAGACTTGAAGATATTTCATCCTTGGTTGAAGTCTAGGACCATCATTGTAAGGCATCTTGATCTCACACTCTTAGGGGCTCAAACAAATTCTAAAAGTTAAAGTTTTGAAAATAAATTTTAAATGGGTCATCTTTAAAGCAATGTACCAACCAATTGGAAAATAATTAAATGTTGAATCTTATATGGTTGGAAAGGTATTTGAATCTAGTTTCCAAAACATCAAACGGATCGAAAATCTGAGTTTTGTAGAGGGAGTTATGGCCATTTTAGTGGAGATGTGTCAGGCTATCAAACATGGAGGGGCAGTCGACTGAAGGCCCGATGCAGTCGACCGAAGTGAGCAGAATGCAAATAGAACCCTCTGGAAACACATTTCAGTCGACTGCTTCAAGGCCAAGTCGACTGCTTCATGTTCCAGTCGACTGAAGCGACCTGAAAAGGCATAACGGCTAGTTTTTAAAGGGGCTTTTAATTACCAAACTTTCCACCAACGGCTATAATCTTTCTTGGCCTATAAATACATGTTTTCCCACACCATTTCATGTTGATCAATCAATTGGAAAACATCTATTTCAATCACACAACTTGTTAATTGTTAATCATTCACAATTGAGCCCTAGTTGTGTGAGTTTATCAATTTGCTCAAACCTTTCATTTGTATTTCTTGAGAGAGCAAAATTGTAGTGAGCGTTACTTGTATTATCCACTCACTAAGGAGTTATAGTGTGAGCTATCATTGTATCATCTACTCTTAGAGAGAGTTTCAATTTGTGTTAAAATCATTGTAAAGGTTGAGGGTTAGTAACCCTTGTGTGCAAAGAAGAGGTGTTCTTCTTTGGGAAAGATTATAGGCTCTTGTAACGGTTTGGTGCACACCCGTAAGTGCTCCGGGAGAACAGTTTGGTCTACACTCGTGAAGTAGATCGGAGTAAAGGAATCCTCAAGAGGTGTTCTTGAGGGGTGGACGTAGGCCGCGGGGTGCGATTGCCGAACCACTTGAAAAATTGGTTTGCAAGTTTCTCTTCCCTTATCTCTTTACATTATTGTTTGTGTTTGTGTTTAATTTGCAATTAAGTTTTTTAAAAGGTTAATTTCCGCTAAAACCTTATTCACCCCCCCTCTAAGGTTTCCATATTTGGGCCAACAATTCGTATCAGAGCCTCGGCTCTTCTCTTTTCAAAAGTCTTTGAAAAATTTTGAGTTAAGATCCATGGAAACTACATATTTTGGGGTAAATTCTAAACCAACCTCAATTATTCAATCTCATGATTATGATGAACTTCAAAGTGCATTTGAAGAATTACACGAGGAGTTGGAAAATTTGGGAATCAAATATATAACTCTTAAAAAGAATTTTTCCAAACTTTCAAATGAGTTAAATATTTTGAAATCCCAAAATGAATCTTTGAAGATTGAAAATGAAAAACATGTTTTAAAAGCACAATCTTCAAATTAGCTTGAAAAAGAAAATTTGGAGTTGAAAAAGCAATTAGATGAGCTAAAATCTCAAAATGAAATTTTGAGAAAAGAAAAGCTTGTTTCAACCAATCAACCTTCAAGTGAACTTATTGAAAAGGAAAAGGTTGAATTGAGAAAGGAGGTGGATGATTTGACAAAAACTTTGGCCAAGTTTACCCAAGGTGAACAAAATTTGAATATGCTTTTGGGTAAACAAAAATGTATTTTTGATAAGGCCGGTTTGGGATTTAATACCACATTCAAGGAAAAGAAGTACAAAAACTTCTTTGTAAAGTCCACATCCTTTACTTCAAATTCTCAAAATGCTCACAAAAATTTCTTTGCTAAAGCATCAATCTCAAATGAGACCCTTCCCCATGTAACATGTCATTATTGTATGAAAAAGGGGCATGTTAATTTTAAATGTTCATTTCGAAATAAAATTAACATGGTTTGGGTTGTGAGGGGAGCCTCTCCTACTACCTCGGCAAATGGAGCATCCAAGAAATGCTTGGACAAAGGTTAAGTATTGATTTGGTAATGGTAGGTTAGTAGGTAATTTTGTTTTGATTTGTTTTCATTATCATACTACTTAATTTTTTTTGATTTCATATCATACTCTTATTTGCTTCAAATCACATTGATTTTGTTTTGATATGCATACTTGATTTTTATATCTTGTTTCATCCACTTGTGATTTGGATATGTCTTTACATAAATCATCATGCTCTTGATATTGTTTATTTAAAAAAAAATGATGATATGCTTTTGTTTGATTAGACAAAGTTTTAATAATGGTTAGACCAAATGACCAAATGATATTTTTTGAATCATTCATATTCTTGCTGCTGAATTGTCATTTTTATGAACTGCTGAACAAAGCAGTCGACTGGTACCCCGACACAGTCGACTGATTCAGGTGTGAAGCTTTGAATTTTTTGATTCTGCATTGTTAAGTCGACTGTGGCATCGACTGCATTGATGTTTTAAACTCTCTGCCTAGGGACGTCGACTAAGGAGTCGACTGATCCAACTGAATTGTTGTTTATCTTATATTTTGAGTTCGCCAACTTTATTATTGGTATCTTTTGGGAGAATATGCTCTCTATTCATATCTTTTGGTATCTTTTATCATTGCACATGCTTAGGGGGAGCACTCTCATATATTCATTTTCTCACATATGGTTATATTTGTTTATTTTTGGTATCATTTTGGCCTTTCGATTTGTATGCCTATTGTGAGGGGGAGCTTCGTGTTTTATCCCCAAATCTTTTTGATAATGTCAAAGGGGGAGAAATATGAGAAGTATTGGGGAGAAATATTTGGGTAGTTATCATTCATGTTCTTTAACATATGGTATCCATTATGAATGATAATATGAAAATGACCAAATGTGCTTATATTGGCATATCCTTCATTGGTTGTTTGCCATCATCAAAAAGGGGGAGATTGTTAGCCTTAAGGTATATTAAGGCATATTTAATTATGTTTTGATGATGTCAAATATGCTATGATAATTACATGATTCATAGTGATTCATTCTTTGTTATTATCATAGTCATTTTTATGCTCATATATAATCTCATGTATTAATATTGTATCAATGTTTTAATATCTTTGTGTGCATGAGATTCAATTGATGTAGATCAAGATTACAAGGAGCTCAACAAGGATTAAACTTTAAGACTTGAAAATATTTCATCCTTGGTTGAAGTCTAGGACCATCATTGTAAGGCATCTTGATCTCACATCTTAGGGGCTCAAACAAATTCTAAAAGTTAAAGTTTTGGAAATAAATTTTAAATGGGTCATCTTTAAAGCAATGCCCCAACCAATTGGAAAATAATTAAATATTGAATCTTATATGGTTGGAAAGGTATTTGAATCTAGTTTCCAAAACATCAAACGGATCGAAAATCCAAGTTTTGTAGAGGGAGTTATGGCCATTTTAGTGGAGATGTGTCAGGTTGTCAAACAGGGAGGGGCAGTCGACTGAAGGCCCGATGCAGTCGACCGAAGTGAGCAGAATGCAAACAGAACCCTCTGGAAAGACATCTCAGTCGACTGCTTCAAGGCCCAATCGACTGCTTCATGTTACAGTCGACTGAAGCGACCTGAAAAGGCATAACGGCTAGTTTTTAAAGGGGCTTTTAATTACCAAACTTGCCACCAACGGCTATAATCTTTCTTGGCCTATAAATACATGTTTTCCCACACCATTTCATGTTGATCAACTAATTGGAAAATATCTATTTCAATCACACAACTTGTCAATTGTTAAATATGAGAAGTATTGGGGAGAAATATTTGGGTAGTTATCATTCATGTTCTTTAACATATGGTATCCATTATGAATGATAATATGAAAATGACCAAATGTGCTTATATTGGCATATCTTTCATTGGTTGTTTGCCATCATCAAAAAGGGGGAGATTGTTAGCCTTAAGGTATATTAAGGCATATTTAATTATGTTTTGATGATGTCAAATATGCTATGATAATTACATGATTCATATTGATTCATTCTTTGTTATTATCATAGTAATTTTTACGCTCATATATAATCTCATGTATTAATATTGTATCAATGTTTTAACACCTTTGTGTGCATGAGATTCAATTGATGTAGATCAAGATTACAAGGAGCTCAACAAGGATCAAGCTTGAAGACTTGAAGATATTTCATCCTTGGTTGAAGTCTAGGACCATCATTGTAAGGCATCTTGATCTCACACTCGTAGGGGCTCAAACAAATTCTAAAAGTTAAAGTTTTGGAAATAAATTTTAAATGGGTCATCTTTAAAGCAATGTCCCAACCAATTGGAAAATAATTAAATGTTGAATCTTATATGGTTGGAAAGGTATTTGAATCTAGTTTCCAAAACATCAAACGGATCAAAAATTCGAGTTTTGTAGAGGGAGTTATGGATATTTTAGTGTAGATGTGTCAGGCTGTCAAATAGGGAGGGGCAGTCGACTGAAGGCCCGATGCAGTCGACCGAAGTGAGCAGAATGCAAACAGAACCCTCTGGAAACACATCTCAGTCAACTACTTCAAGGCCCAGTCGACTGCTTCATGTTCCAGTCGACTGAAGCGACCTGAAAAAGCATAACGGCTAGTTTTTAAAGGGGCTTTTAATTACCAAACTTTCCACCAACGGCTATAATCTTTCTTGGCCTATAAATACATGTTTTCCCACACCATTTCATGTTGATCAATCAATTGGAAAACATCTATTTCAATCACACAACTTGTTAATTGTTAATCATTCACAATTGAGCCCTAGTTGTGTGAGTTTATCAATTTGCTCAAATCTTTCATTTGTATTTCTTGAGAGAGCAAAATTGTAGTGAGATTTACTTGTATTATCCACTCACTAAGGGGTTATAGTGTGAGCTATCATTGTATCATCTACTCTTAGAGAGAGTTTCAATTTGTGTTAAAATCATTGTAAAGGTTGAGGGTTAGTAACCCTTGTGTGCAAAGAAGAGGTGTTCTTCTTTGGGAGAGATTATAGGCTCTTGTAACGGTTTGGTGCACACCCGTAAGTGCTCCGGGAGAACGGTTTGGTCTACACCCGTGAAGTAGATCGGAGTAAAGGAATCCTCAAGAGGCGTTCTTGAGGGGTGGACGTAGGCCGCAGGGTGCGATTGCCGAACCACTTGAAAAATTGGTTTGCAAGTTTCTCTTCCCTTATCTTTTTACATTATTATTTGTGTTTGTGTTTAATTTGCAATTAAGTGTTTTAAAAGGTTAATTTCCGCTAAAACCTTATTCACCCCCCCTCTAAGGTTTCCATATTTAGGCCAACACTCACGATTACTGACAGTTTGAGGAAACCAGAGTGAGAAAGCTCAGGAGCGAAAAGTGAGAAAGCTCACAATAAGTGAAGAAGCTCATGATCTTGGACAAAGGAGTGAGGAAGCTCACGATAAGTGAGAAAGCTCACGATAAGCGACAGGCAAGGAATCTCTCAATAATCAATAGGTAGGTGAGGTGGACTCACGATTTTGGACAAATGAGTGAGGAAGCTCACAATAAGTGAGGAGCTCACGAATATTGATATGTGAGAAAGCTCACGAGAATTGAGCGGTGAGGAAGCACATGATTTTGGACAGAGGAGTGAGAAAGCTTATACTTTTAGATGAAGGAGTGAGGAAGCTCACGATAAGTGACAAAACTCACAATAGTTGAGTTGGTGAGGAAGCTCATGAGAAAGTTCAATAGCTGAGTTAGTGAGGAAGCTCATGATAATTATTTGGTGAGGAAGCTCATGATTTTGGACAGATGAGTGAGGAAGCTCACGATAGTTGAGTTGGTGAGAAAGCTCATGATTTTGGACAGAGGAGTGAGGAAGCTTATAATTTTAGACGAAGGAGTGAGGAAGCTCACGATAGTTGAGTTGGTGAGGAAGCTCATGATATTGAGGAAACTTATGAGAAAGTTCAATAGCTGTGTTGGTGAGGAAGCTCATGATAATTGTTTGGTGAGGAAGCTCACGATTTTGGAGTGAGGAAGCTCACGATAGTTGAGTTGGTGACAAAGCTCATGATATTTGTTTGGTGAGGAAGCTCATGATTTTGGACAGAGGAGTGAGGAAGCTCACGATAATTGAGTTGGTGAGGAAGCTCATGATATTTGTTTGGACATGGATCCTTGAATTGTGAATAGACAGTGCTTGCCCTGGGAATCGAGGTGATTTGACTGCGGGTGATGTTTTCAATCGCTGGCCAATCCTTATGATGATAAAGTCTGGAGAATTGGTTCGCACTTCTGTTATCTTCTGCTGGGGATGGTAGGGGACTCTATGAGAATCTCTCTAAAATGATTGATAGATGAGGAAGTTCTACCCTAACCTAAAGGGTTTGCAATGAAAGATTTGCCTCAATCTAGAGGGCTGGTGATGAAGGATTTGCCTCAATCTAGAGGGCTGATGATGAAGGATTTGCCTCAATCCAGAGGGCTGACAATGAAGAATTTGCCTCAATCTAGAGGGCTGACAATGAAGGATTTGCCTCAATCTAGAGGGCTAATGATGAATGACTTGCCTCAATCTAGAGGGCTGGTGATGAAGGATTTGCCTCAATCTAGAGGGCTAATGATGAAGGATTTGCCTCAATCAAGAGGGCTGATGATGAAGGATTTGCCTCAATCTAGAGGGTTGTTGATGAAGGATTTGCCTCAATCTAGAGGGCTAGCGATGAAGGATTTGCCTCAACCTAGAGGGCTGACAATGAAGGATTTGTCTTAATTTAGAGGGCTGGTGATGAAGTATTTGCTTCAATATAGAGGGCCTCAATCTAGAGGGCTGATGATAAAGGATTTGCCTCAATCTAGAGGGCTAATAATGAAGGATTTACCTCAATCTAGAGGGCTAACAATGAAGGATTTGCCTCAATCTAGAGGGCTGGCGATGAAGGATTTGCCTCAATCTAGAGGGCTAACAATGAAGGATTTGCCTCAATCTAGAGGGCTGATGATGACGGATTTGCCTCAATCTAGAGGGCTAGCGATGAAGGATTTGCCTCAATCTACAGGGCTGATGATGAAGGATTTGCCTCAATCTAGAGGACTGTTGATGAAGGATTTGCCTCAATCTAGAGGGCTGATGATGAAGGATTTGCCTCAATCTAGAGGGCTGGCGATGAAGGATTTGCCTCAATCTAGAGGGCTGGCGATGAAGGATTTGCCTCAATCTAGAGGGCTAGTGATGAACAAATCGAGATGATGAGTCGACAGTGAACTACTATGACTGTCATGGATTGGACCAATGGTTAGACTAACTGTGATCAAAAGAAATGATGATGTACGAATCGAGATAACGAGTCGACAGTGAACTACTGTGACTGTCATGGATTGAACTGACGATGTACTAATGAGATGACGAGTCAACAGTGAACTACCGTGACTGTCATGGATTGAACTGATGATGTACGAATCGAGATGATGAGTCGACAGTGAACTACTGTGACTGTCATGGATTGAACTGATGATGTTCGAATGAGATGACGAGTCAACAGTGAACTACCGTGACTGTCATGGATTGAACTGATGATGTACTAATGAAGATGACGAGTCGACAGTGAACTACTGTGACTGTCAGGATTGAACTGCCGATGTATGAATCGATATGCCTGCTGGGGATTAAACTGAATCTGCTGGGGATGAAGCGACTACTTTTCTTGACCGGGGACCAGGATTCAAATTTGAATCTCTCATATTTGATCAAATCTTGCTGGCCCAAAATCGGGATCCATCTTTGAATCTCTCGCGGTTAATCAAATCTTGTAATGTTCAATCCAAAAGAGCCGGTTAAGGCCTTTGGGAGCTGAAGGATAATGTACTCTGCTAGGAAGAAGGAAATACGTCCATTAAATGGGAGTAAAGGTATCATTCTATTTGTGACAGAGATGATTTGCTGTGGGTTGACACTGATCGAGGGTGATAATCAATAGCAACTTATGGACTTATGTTGCTAGGATGAAAGAAGATCATCAACAGCCACTCATAGACTTATGTTGCATGAACGAAGAAAGATGGTCAACAGCCACTCATGGACTTATGTTGCTAGGATGAAAGAAGATCATCAACAGCTACTCATGGACTTATGTCGCATGAACGAAGAAAGATGTTCAACAGCCACTCATGGACTTATGTTTCTAGGACGAAGGAAGATCGTCAACAGCCATTCGTGGACTTATGTTGCATGGATAAAAGAAGATCATCAACAGCCATTCGTGGACTTATGTTGCATGGACAAAAGAAGATTATCAACAGCCATTCGTGGACTTTTGTTGCATGAATGAAGGAGGATGACCAACAGCCACTCATGGACTTATGTTGCTAGGATGAAAGAAGATCATCAACAGCCACACATGGACTTATGTTGCTAGGAGGAAGGAAGATCATCAATAGCTACTCATGGACTTATGTTGCATGAGCGAAGGAAGACAGTCAACAGCCACCCATGGACTTATGTTGCTAGGATGAAAGAAGATCATCAACAGCCACACATGGACTTATGTTGCATGAACGAAGATGAGCAACAGCCACTTATGGACTTATGTTGCTAGGAGAAAGGAAGATCATCAACAGCCACTCATGGACTTATGTTACATGAACGAAGATGGTTAACTTTCGACAGTTTGGAAAGGGATGAAATTTTTCCCAAGTTTGGACGCTTCTCATGCTGACGCCTTGACTGGTGCAGTAATAGTGTTTGGTACTCCTGTTTGCATTGTCATTAGAATGCTCTTTATAACTTCATTATTCGTCACTGTTGACTTACACATTTGAGACTACGATCGACTCTTTTCCTGAAAAAGACTATGACAGACTCAAAACTGACAGACACCGATACGCGAGGGTGACACATTCGACACTGAAATGAAAGAAGCTCGACTTGCCAAAACTTAATGTGCTCTTGTCATAAATGATGTACCATTTCTCTTTTGTGTTTACTTCTCACCTTAACGTGGCATCACTTTGATGGTGAATCTTATTTTTGAAAATTCCTCCCTACTGATCTAATCAATTTCTTTGCTTCTCTCAAGATGTGCTTTGAATTATTACCTTAGCTTATGGAATATAAGATGCTCTATTTCCATCTGTTCAAGACAATGTTTGTGACTTGAAGGCTTACCGTTGGTGTATAGGGATTGGGTGGCAAACGAAGTTTGCCCCTAGTTTGAAGGGCATGAAGTGGGATCGGTAGGCAAACGAGGTAAATGACCGAAGTTTGCCCCTAGATTGGAGGAAGGTTCATTGGAGGTTTTGGGCAAACGAGGTAGGTGACCGAAGTTTGCCCCTTGTATGAAGGGTAGATAGTAAAATTTAGGTAAATGAGGCGAGTAGCCAAAGTTTGCCCCTAATGTGGAAGGTGATTTCTGGCTTGAGGCAAGGACCGTGACTTTAATCTTTCAAATGCTCATAACTTTTGCCTATGCACCAATGAGTTGACCTAACGAGCTCTTTTCTCTCTTTTATTATTGCTCACTTTGGATTTAGCTCTAATTTTTGCCTAGGCGTACTTTTGGATTTTCGACCTAGCAAGCCATCATTCTTTTCTTTTTGAAAGTCTGCCTACGTACACCCGAGCGGGGATCAGGTCCAACGTAGTTCGGGCCATGGTTGGAAAGAAGCGGGTTGATTTTTAGGTAGGTTGGTGACCGAACCGTTGTGGTTGCCTACGTATCCCCGAGCGGGAATCAGGTCGAGCGTAGTTCAAGGCAAGGTCTTGAAAGAAATCGGTTTGATTATGACAGTGTCGACCGAACCGATGCGGTTACCTACGTATCCCCGAGTGGGAATCAGGTCGAGCGTAGTTCAAGGCGAGGCTTGAAGGAAATTGGTTTGATTATGATGGTGTCGATCGAACCGATGCGATTGCCTACGTATCCCCGAGTGGGAATTAGGTCGAGCGTAGTTCAAGGCAAGGTCTTGAAAGAAATCGGTTTGATTATGATGGTGTCGACCAAACCGATGCAGTTGCCTACGTATCCCCGAGTGGGAATCAGGTCGAGCGTAGTTCAAGGCGAGGCTTGAAGGAAATTGGTTTGATTATGATGGTGTCAATCGAACCGATGCGGTTGCCTATGTATCCCCGAGTGGGAATCAGGTCGAGCATAGTTCAAGGCAAGGTCTTGAAAGAAATCGGTTTGATTATGATGGTGTCGACCGAACCGATGCAGTTGCCTACGTATCCCCAAGTGGGAATCAGGTCGAGCGTAGTTCAAGGCGAGGCTTGAAGGAAATTGGTTTGATTATGATGGTGTCGACCGAACCGATGCGGTTGCCTACGTATCCCCGAGTGGGAATCAGGTTGAGCGTAGTTCAAGGCAAAGTCTGAAATAAGGGGTTTGAGGTATGAGGGTTTTTCAAACCTATCGTCAAAGAAGTTCAAACTTGAGCCACTTATGGTAGCTTTGAATAAAAGGATTCAGTTTCAATCTCCCTTTCTTTCCTTTTTCTTTTTCTTTTTGTTTTGTTTTGAGGATTGATCCTTTTCACTTTCGCCTAGCCAGTCAATTTTGCTTTTTAATGTAGTCGATTCTTGTGAGATCTTTCAATCGCAATCTCAGAATTCCAGAATGTGCATGTTAGCTCTCAGAATTTATTTGTTATCATTCTGTGCCTTTTGAAATGTGATCTTGGCATGTTCTTAAGATGTATCTTGAAGCGTATGATTCTCTCATTTGTTTCATCAAAATTTTCTTCAACATTTTCACTGGCTAGGGTCAGATTTTGGAAATCAATACCTTTTTCAGCTCTAACTTTTGCCTAGGTGCCCTTTCGGGTTTTCAACCTAGCGAGCTTTTTCTTTTCTTTTCTTTTTTTTTTTATTTTTTTTTTGTTTTTTTTTTTTTTGAAAGTGGAGATGAAACTCACTGAAATGTTTGGCTACCATCAAGGGCTAAGTTTGCATTGCTTTCAATCAGACAAATTGCGTGGCTCCCAATTGGATTGGACTTAAGGCTTCGAAATGGTGGAAAAAGGGTGTTGGGAAAGCCCCAAGTCAGTTTCAAGTATGTCTTTTCAAGATTGAGGTAAGAGCATCTTTAAATTCTTAAAGTAAGACTATTCAATTCTCAGCTCTTCATCAGTGTCAGCGTGAAAATCGACTTTAACCTTTCAGGATTCTTTTTTGTTTTGTTATAGAAATATTATTAGCAGAGTAATATCCATGGTAATTTGAAAAGTGACACTTCAGTTTAGTGATTCATGCATTTATGACTAGGCACATCAGATCAAGCAAAATGAGATTTCATTCCATCAATAGAGAAGGTTCATAGACTTATTAACAACTCGATGACAGACAGACTCGATCACAAGACTAGATTTGAAATGGACTTGGAACATAGAACAGACTCAACTTGACTCGACCCGGTCTCAAATGGAGTGTCTTTGTGACCCATTTATTCTTACTTTTTTTTTAGCAGAAGTTCCAAACACTATCAGTTCACCGTGTAGCTTCAACAATCATTGGCCTCAGGAAAGGGGATCATTTGAACAGGTAAGCCAGGGGCTTTAGTTTCGATGAAGTTGACACTTTGGTTGACATAAGGTTGGATGGGCGATGGCTCGATGATTTTTTGATCGAGGAGGTCTTGGATATCATGGCGAAGGCGCATGCAGCTGTCGGTGTCATGGCCTGGGCCTTGGTGGTAGGCACAACATTTGGACAAGTTAGAGTTAGGTGGTGGGAGATCGACACGAGGTTGAAGGAGTTGGAGGTGCCACTTTTTGATGAGGTTATCAAGGATAACGGTCAATGACATACCCAGGTTGGTAAAGATTCTTGGGTTGCGAGCTTTGTTAAACTTCGGGTTCAAGTGGGTCCTTGGAGTGGCTCTTGGATTTGGATATGGTCTAGGATTACCAAGGCTAGGGTGTGGGCTTGGATACAAGTAGAGATTCGGATGTGGAAATAGGCTTGGATAGACGGCGTCGGGCAACCCATACTTTCCTTTATTGATGCTCTGCACCATTTTCTCAAATCGGCTTATCCTTAAATTTAGTTGTTCAACAGTGGTTTGTAGTTTGTCCACTTTCCCTTCCAGAGCTTGGTAGGCCATTATGATAGCTTGGGCTAGCCCACGATTGAGACAATGAATTTGGGAAGGTATAGAGGTGTCCTTACTCGGGGCTATGTTTTCTGCAAATAGAAGTAAAAGCCCAAATTAACAGAGGCACGAAATACTTCTTATGGACTCCTAGTGGGGAGAGCTGATCAGAGTCTCAAAGAATTTATCGATGTGAATTGATGATGATTGTGGTATGTATACGACTTCTATACAATGATTGAGATGGGTGAGGATGATGACATGTACGCGCTTGATGTGTATAGACTGACATATGTGAGACTGACAAGATGTGCGTGCATGTAGACTAACATGAATCATGTATGCATATGAGACAAGCATGCGGATGCAAGCCCTAATCGATATGATGCCCCTACTTCTAACAGATAGCAGTTAAACAAATAAGGTCCTAGCCATACAAAGTGTGCTAACCTTACTTTCTAGTATGATCATCAAGGGATAACAGGGATTTCCGGGATACTTCGGGAATTTTGGACAGAGTTTCTTGGAGAAACAGGGATTTGGAAGATTCAGAGAAATTTCTAGAAGTCATTTGAGTTTCTAGGAGAAATAGGGATTTCTGGTTGATTTGGACTAAGCTTCTAGGAGAAACTGGTATTTTGGGTATTTTTGAGAAAAATGGATAGAGTTTCTTGGAGAAACATGTATATTCGAGCATTTCTAGGTGATTTGGGCGGAGATGCTGGGAAAACAGGTACTTTGGGTATTTATAGGAAATTTGGATAGAGTTTCTAGAGTTTCTGGGAGAAACTGGTATATCTGGGAAATCTGGAAGATTTAGACAGATTTTTTGGGAAAAACTGGTTAATATGGTTATATCTGGGATATCTGGACAAAGTTTTTGGGAAAAACTGGTTAATATGGTTATATCTGGGATATCTGGACAGAGTTTCTGGGAGAAACTGGTTAATATGGTTATATCTGGGATATCTAGACAGAGTTTCTGGGAGAAAGTGGTTAACATGGTTATATCTGGGATATCTGGACAGAGTTTCTGGGAGAAACTGGTTAATATGGTTATATCTGGGATATCTAGACAGAGTTTCTGGGAGAAACTGGTTAATATGATTATATCTGGGATATCTGGACAGAGTTTCTGGGAAAAACTGGTTAATATGGTTATATTTGGGATATTTGGACAGAGTTTCTGGGAAAAATTGGTTAATATGGTTATATCTGGGATATCTGGATAGAGTTTCTGGGAGAAACTGGTTAATATGGTTATATCTGGGATATCTGGACAGAGTTTCTGGGAGAAACTGGTTAATATGGTTATATCTGGGATATCTGGACAGAGTTTCTGGAAGAAACTGGTTAATATGGTGATAGTGATCATACTGTCTAGCAGGTTTTCATACTCCTATGTCTTAGGACCGACAAACAAGGTTTGTGGTGTATATCTTTGTGAGCATGGAGCACACATCCTTATCATGGTGCCTAGGCAAGTCAACTCAATGTGATCACATGTGAGTGATTGCCTTGGGAATCATAAGAAAGAGGTTCTGTTCTATGCCACATAAGCGTCTACACCGCGCAGGTAATCCCGTTAGGGCATACAGCAGTTATATCACATTGTCCTATCTGAAAAGGTAAATGAACAGTCCTATGAAAGGTTCTACAGGAATCTATATGCAAAGGCTGGGTTTAGTCAAAGAGGGTCCGTTGACGAGAGTTCCAATATACCGTCAGAGAGACAGTACGGAAGTGTTTACTCTTTTTGATATACCTTGGAAGGTACAGTATCAACGGTGACTTGTGCCCTGGCACAGCAAGACCTGAACAATGTCAGCGCCGCATTTCAGACACAGTCGGAGGGGGGGAAATGCAAGAGTGCAATGTGGTGAACCAGACACAGTAAAAAGATGATTTTAAGGATGATTCTTATGAGTCAAACCTCTGTATTATTTTGTTTTGAAAATAAATATCCCCAGCAGAGTCGCCAGATTGTGGACACGCGGCGTTCCACCTCTTTTGTTGTTTTTGTTTGAAATTGATTTGGATCAAAGGAAGAGAAAAGGTCTGTTGAAAACAGATACAGAGTCGCCACTTGGTCTTTAAGGAACAAAGAAGCCTAATTTTGACTCACCCAAATGGATAAAGGGCACCGGCCCTTCATAACCAAAGAACTTGGCTCGGGGTTTTGGTACGAGAGAGGAAGGAGCCTTTGTCGCGACTAAAACACCCTCAACTCGTCCCGTCTTTCGATGGGCCTCAATTAGCATCCAAATAATCATCTTATACTATGTATGGTTCGGCAATTAATACTATGATAGTATATTACATCACATAAGAATCTTGAAATTGAAAATCAAAAGACAAGATATCATTCATAAGATCTAAGTCAATTATCATACAATGTAAAGTGAAAAATCACACAAATAAACTTAGGAAAAATCGTCTAATCATGTATCAAGTAATTAAGTTTCCCTAATCTAAAGGAGACATGAATTGTTCTTGAAACAAATAAATCAAAGAAAACAAGGATGCTTAGCAAGCTAGAATGATGCATGTTAATCTTTGAGAATAGAAGATCTCTCAATCCCCGGGACGGATGAAAAAGGATGATTAGATCGAGGGGAAGCATGAACGTGTGATCATGATCATTCCTTATAATCTTCTTAGATTAGGAGTCACAAAAGTCCCAAATCTTGCATGGATGCAATGTATGTATCCAGAATGTGCCAAGGTTGTAGTGTGCTTTGTGTTCATGAATTCCTAGAATGACTTAGAAGTCTAGAATGTGTATGAATGAATGAATGAAATCATCATGGGATATGTACAAATGTAGTATGAACTACTTCCTAAGACATGAGCTAATTTGGAGTGCATGTAAGCATCAAATCAAAAGGGGGAAGTAAAAGTGCGCTTGCTGTGAATATTGGACAGAACAGCAACATGATCTTTTGAAAATTGAAAAGAGGGGTTAGGAATGTTTTCAATACATAATTTATTATGGAGATCTACCTTATTGTGTCTAGAACACAATCCAAAAAGCCAATCTTTAATAACTGTCACAGATTGAGAGAAATCATATTAACAATAGAGGTTATTCAGAAACAGAGTCCGTACTGTCGACTGAAATGTTAGAAACTCTTAGAAAATGAAAACAAAATATCTAGAGGCCCATATTATACAGAAGGTTCCCTAAGACATTGAAGTTCAAGGGAAAAATAAGTTGGGACCACTCGTTTGGGAAAATTTTTCTGTAAAACAAGTTGAAAGTAGACCAAGCTGCTGTGACAGCAAAAACAGAATATCTGGAGAGAATGTTTGGGCAAGAATGGGCCCTTTTCAAGTGCTTCCAAGTCAAGCCAAAAATCATGGATGTTCTATAATGAGTTAGAAAGACTTTCCAAGTGGTCTTGCATTCATACATTGAGTAATGAACTCAAAATAATTCCTTGAAGTTAAATGACTCACTGTTTTGAGAGTTTTGAGAAACACAAGTTTATCTCTTGAAATCAAAATGAGGGGTTTAAAAGGGGGGTTTTGAAATGGGGGGTTTTGAAAGTATACTTCCAGAACTTGGATGAATATTCTAACCACTTGGAATATCCCTTCCTAACTCATTTCAAGAACTTTCCAAGTATTTGCAAAACATGGTTTTATTTAGAAACCAAACTCAAGAATCTATGAGAGTATGATACATGAGAGGATAGATGATACATGACATGATATAGCATGCTAAAAATGGTAAAGAACATGTTTATGGGATATGGGTTCATCTAGATATGTCACGACCCATCCCACTACGCGTGGAATTAGGACACGTGGCACGCCACCAAGGCTCAACCAACAACAATATAATTATACGCAGCGGAAAGAACTTTAAAACAACCCTGGGTATTTTAAAACTTAGGAAACATTTCCCTCTGAGTTGTAAAAATCCATTGAAATCAGAGTTACAAAAAGTTTTGTTCAATCAAAAGTGTTCACAAGAGTCCATTCCAAAATACAGAGGTTCAGTTGACTGCCCAGTCGACTGTACTAGGGTCCAGTCGACTGTGCCTGGCAGAAACTAAAACCCTAAACCCTCAACAGAGGTCCAGTCGACTGCTCAGTCGACTGGGTTAAGCAGAACCCAAAATGCAACTTACTAAAAAGGGGTCCAGTCGACTGATATAGGGACTCAGTCGACTGCTTTTCCATTAATAGAAGCAGTAGCCAAAAATCTACAGTGTTCAGTCGACTGACAAAGGGGTCCAGTCGACTGCTTCTCTTACTATTCACTTTCAGTGTCTCAAACACACGAGATCCAGTCGACTGACCCTGGGTCCAGTCGACTGCTCCCCTACTGGCAGCCCTGTGTTGAAAACTAACAACTCATGCTTCTCAATACCAACAACAATCACAACCATAACTGATTTCCAACATATTAAAACACAATTACAGACGTTCAATTACAAGATTACAATACTGCGAAACTAATCCATGTTTATATTACTTCATGTTACAAATCCCAATTGTTACACAAGTTTTAGGACTTAAAACAAAAACATATACAAGTGTGATTTCCCCGGCGTTCATCGGCCTCACTCATCGCGCTTCTTCTTGTCTTTCTTCTTACCTGCAACGGAGTACATCTCCACTGCTCAGCTATATGCTGAGCGTACAATTCTTAATGTATGTTTATATGACAATTCATGGTTTAAGCATCTAAAACACATAGAAATAGTCTCTAGGGTGAGTGGTACGCATTCATTCGGTCGATGCCGTAGGAAGCCCACCTCTCCCACGCATCTCGTACACTGGTTGGGCCTTCCTCCATACCAGGTACCGTGTACTGGTTGGGCCCACCTCCAATCCAGACACAATCACAATTTCCAATTCCAACAAGATCACAATCCTCGAGGTTCGAGGAGCTTACTCCGGATGAATTTGCACCAAACTCCCCTTTGACCCAAGTAAACACATAACATGCTCACATAGACAGTTATACGTGCTTTTATCATAATTTCACGTGCATAATTAACGGGCCTAATTAATACATGAATTTCGCCCGGATCCAAGAATATCAAAAGTGATGTCCAAAACATGAAAATCCATATATTTCATAGATCTAGAATTCATACCTCGTGCGAATCTCTTCAAACTTTGAAGGATCGTCTAAGGGGCTAAATAATCGTCGAATTTCAATTTATACGTGATTCTTACAAGTTTTACCTGATTTTTCCCAAAAGTCTAGAATTAATATTTTTACAAAAATTGGCCAAACATGACCTAAGTGGTATCAAAACGTAGATCTTACCTCCATGAGTTCAAATCTGAAATCTGGAGAAAATCTGACGGACGAACGGTCGTCGTATGTCGTCGCAAAGCCCGTTGGCTTAATCTCTTTTTCTCTCTCCTCTTTCTAGATATTTGTGAGTGTTTGGATGAGAATGAAATCTCATCCTCACCTATATATAGGCAAACTTTCGGAGAATTACGTTTACCTCCCCGCAAGTTTCTCAAACCACTAATTAATCCATGAAACTTCGTACACGTCCATTTTATGCCTTTACGAGTGAAAATTATAAATTCCAAAAGTTTTCGACTAGGTTTCGTTTGGGTCCGAAAATAACGTCCGAAAACTATATTCTGTGGAATCTCTACACAACCTACCTTTTTAATTAACGTATCACTCACGTTCTCACCACAGTTCTCAAAATGATATAACAATATCGAAACTATCAGAAATTATACTACACAGGTATAATTCACTATTCATAGAATACCAGATAAGTCAAATAACATTTAAATCATATAAATGTCATTTACTCGTGCCAATGAAAATCTCAATTACCAATTTCCTCGTGTCCTTACTGACACTTCACCGTTGACCCACAGTCAACCTCAACTCAATATTAATAAACATTAATATTTCAAAATATCAAATGATACATTCTCAAAAACGTAAATTTCTGGAACGGGTGTGACAACTCTCCCCTCCAAAAAGGAAGTTTGTCCCCAAACTTTACCTCATGCGTCGAATAAGTATGGATACTCATTCCTCATGTCTTCCTCATTTTCCTACGTAGCCTCTTCAATAGTGTGACTACGCCATAGCACTTTCACCATTGGAATAGTCTTGGTTCTCAAAACTTGTTCTTTTCGATCTAGAATCTCGACCGGTTGTTCCACATAAGTCAAGTCTCCCTGAATCTGTAGTGGTTCAGGCACAATGATCTTACTCGTATCGGTCATACAACGTCTCAACATAGATACGTGAAACACAATGTGCACATATTCCAACTTTGGCGACAATGCCAATCGGTAAGCTACTGGACCAACCCTCTCTAGGATCTCAAAAGGTCCTATGAATCTCGGATTGAGCTTTCCCCTCTTTCCAAATCGTACAATGCCTTTAGAAGGCGATGTCCTCAAGTATACAAAATCTCCAACTTCAAAATTCATCGGTCGTCGTTTAGAGTCTGCATAACTCTTATATCGGCTCTGAGCTACCTTGAGTCGCTCTTGAATCAACTTCACTTTCTCAGTAGTCACCTGTATTAACTCAGGTCCTAACAACTTCCTTTCTCCAACCTCGGTCCAACAAACCGGTGATCGACACTTATGGCCATACAGAGCTTCATACGGTGCCATTCCAATACTCGACTAAAATCCGTTGTTATAAGCAAATTCAATTAATGGCAAATGGTGCTCCCAATCATTACCAAAGTCTAATACACACAATCTCAACATATCTTCTAAGGTCTGAATCATACGCTCTGTCTGTCCATCGGTCTGAGGATGAAATGCGATACTGAAACTCAATTTAGTACCCATAGCTTTCTGTAAACTTCCCCAAAATCTTGACGTAAAACTACTATCACGATCGGATATAATCACAGCTGGTACTCCATGTAGTCTTACAATCTCTTTCACATACAATTCTGCCAATTTGGATGGTTTAGTCGTTTTGATCAGTAGAAAATGAGCTGACTTGGTTAATCGGTCAACTATAACCCAAATCTTATCATTCTTATTGATTGATTGTGGAAATCCTAAAACAAAATCCATCGTGATCTCGTCCCACTTCCATTCCGACACTGGCAAAGGTTGTAGTAACCCCGCGGGTACTTGTCTCTCTGCTTTTGACTTGCTGACATGCCGAACATTCAGAAACGTATTTAGCAACTTCGCGTTTCATACCCTTCCACCAGAAGTTTTCTCTCAAGTTTCTGTACATCTTATTACTTCCCGGGTGTACTGAATATTTTGTACTATGAGCTTCCTCCAAAAGTCGTTCTTTCAGGTCTTTCACATTTGGTACACATAATCGGTTCTCCAACTTCAGAATTCCCTGTTCTAATGCCAAACCAGGTCGTTTTCCCAAAGGTATCTCATCTCTCATTTTGCACAAATAGACATCGTTAAATTGTTCCTTCTTGATCTCGTCGATAATATCTGGGTGTGCAATGATCGCCATCAGTAAACTACCACTAGTCTCTGGAATTACATCCAACTCTAAGCGTTCCATCTCTTTTACCAATTCTTTTTGTTGTGTTAGCTCATCGGCTAAATTCCTCGGCGTCTTCCGGCTTAATGCATCGGCTACTACATTCGCCTTTCCCGGATGGTACTCTATCGAAATATCATAATCCTTCCTCAACTCCAACCATCTTCGCTATCTCATATTCAAATCCCGTTGGGTGAAAATATATTTTAAACTCTTGTGGTCCGTGAATATCTCACACTTTTCTCCGTACAAGTAATGTCTCCAAATTTTTAAAGCATGAATTACCGCGACTAATTCAAGATCATGGGTAGGATAGTTAACCTCATGTGTCTTCAATTGCCTAGAAGCATAAGCAATTACTTTACCACCTTGCATCAACACGCATCCCAACCCTTGATGCGATGCATCACTATAGATCACAAACCCCTCGGTTCCGGATGGTATTGTCAGAATAGGTGCTCTCGTCAGTCGTGCTTTCAATTCTTGGAAACTGTCTTCAGATTCCCGACTCCATTCAAATGTAACACCCTTTCTCATTAACTTTGTCATTGGCAATGAAATCTTTGAGAAATGTTCAATAAAACGGCGGTAGTATCCCGCTAATCCCAAGAAACTTTGAATTTCAGATACGGATGTCGGCCTCTGCCAATTAGATACAGCTTCTACTTTGTAAGGATCAACTGATACTCCATTCTTATCAATCACGTGACCAAGAAAAGTAATGCTAGGTAACCAAAATTCACATTTCTTGAATTTTCCGAATAACTGCTTTTCCCGCAGTCTCTGAAGTATCAACCTCAAGTGATTCTCGTGTTCTATCTCACTCGGCGAATATACAAGGATATCGTCGATGAATATAATCACAAAGTCATCCAAATAATCTTTGAATACTCGATTCATAAGATCCATGAACGCAGCTGGTGCATTGGTAACTCCAAATGGCATAACTAAGAACTCATAGTGTCCATAACGTGTTCTGAAAGCTGTTTTCTCAACATCTTCGGCCTTTACTTTCAACTGATGATAACCCGATCTCAGGTCTATCTTGGAGAACACTTGTGCCCCACGAAGTTGATCAAATAAGTCATTAATTATGGGTAATGGGTACTTATTCTTAATCGTTAACTTGTTCAGTTCCCGGTAATCAACACACATTCTCATCGAACCATCTTTCTTCTTTACAAACAACACTCGAGCTCCCCACGGTGAAATACTAGGTCGAATGAAACCTTTGTCAAGTCAAGTAACTCTTGTAGTTGAACTTTCAGTTCCCTTAGTTCTACTGGTGCCATCCTATACGGTACTTTGGATACCGGTCTTGCGTCTGGTATAACCTCAATAGTGAATTCTACCTCCCTCTCAATAAGAACATCTGGTAGGTCATCGGGAAATACATCTGAATATTCTCGCACTATCAGAATATCCTCTACTATAGATTCGGTCGCTGAGACATTAGTCACTGAACATAGGAATCCATGACACCCCTTTCTCAACAACTTTCCCGCTCGAATAGCTGAAACCAAGTACGGCGGAGGTGTAACCCCACTCCCTTGAAAGCAAAAGTTCCCATGCATCGGTGATCAAAAATTAACCTCTTTCCATTCACAGTCTTTTGTGGCTTGGTTAAGAGCTAACCAATCCATTCCTAGTATCACATCGAAATGGTTCACTACAATCGGTATAAGGTCTACAGTCATCAACTTCTCACCTAGCTTGATCTCACAGTTCTTATATACAGTAGACGTCGTTATCGATTTACTAAGTGGCACAGCAATAGACAATTCATATCCTAACGGTGCCGACTTAACATTCAAATGTTCAACAAAAGCATGCGATACAAATGAATGCGTAGATCCCGAGTCAACAAGTATGCGTGCTAAGTGCGAACATACAAGCACCATACCTGAGACCACTGTATCAGTAGCAGCCACGTCTCCAGGGTTCATCTGGAATGATCTTCCCTGACGTTGCTCTGTTCTTCGTCCTCCGTCACTAGACTGCTTAGGCTTCGAACCACTAGAAGCCATAGAACTTGCCCCTTGTTGAGAACGCTTCTTTGGGCAATCCTTCGCTCGGTGTCCCAAAGTACCACAATCAAAGCACTTGAGTTGCGGGTAGATCGTAGAACTCACACTATTTCCCCCTATAGATCTGTTCTGAAAATTGGCCAGAAAACATCGACCGGTGTGTGGTCGGTTGCAAAGTGAACACAACCGTATGTTACTGGGTATTCTCCTGGAATCATTAAAACCAGAACTAGAGCCTCGTGAAAATGACTTCTTAAAAGATCCACCCTGACTTCGGTCACCACCCTCATGACTTCGCTTTCCTTGGTGATTTTGTCTCGATCTCTCTATTCCACTTTCGGCTACAAGCGCCGTCTGTTGTACCGCTGCAACAGTAGAATGCTCGTAGGTCTCTACTCTCAACCGGATATTATCCCTTAAACCCTCTTCGAACTTTCTTGCCCTATCTTCCTCTTCGGGCACAGAACCCTTTCCAAATCTCAACAAAGCGTTATACTTAGAAGTATATTCAGTCACAGTCATATCTCCCTGCTTCAGGTTATCAAATTCTCGCTTCTTTGCATTGTAGGCGGCTCGCGGAAAGAATCGGCGATTGAATTCTGCCTTAAACCCTTCCCAAGTAATCGGTGCCCCTTGATCTAACACGTTTACCCACCAGTTCTGAGCTTCACCTCTCAATACATCACTTGCGTTCTCAATCTTCTCCCTATCTGTCATCGGAATAGATCAAAAAATTCACTCCATACCCATTACCCAATGTTCTGCTAACGTCGTATCGGGTGTTCCATGAAATTCCATCGGTTTCTTTCGAGTAAACTGTTCAGATATTGGTCTCATACCCCTATTTTCTGGTGCATGTACTATAGTTATCGGTTCCACTTCGATGTGGGGTGTGGGAGGCAGTCGCTCCGCTATATCCCTTATCATTTCCCCCATATTCCCCATCATTGCTGCCATTTCATTCATTCGTCGGGTATGGGGTGATAACTCTCGGTCATCCATGATTACAATCCTGTAGTTCTCAATGCATAAACGCTATGCATGTACAACAATAACAATATCATGTATGTGAACCAACATCCATATGCATCAAACATCTCTAATATGTATGGATGCAATTGATAACATGTGGAAATTCACTCAACACTCCACTCGTCGTCGAACGTTCCCAAAGTTTTGTTACCTATAGCTCTGATACCAATAAATGTCACGACCCATCCCACTACGCGTGGAATTAGGACACGTGGCACGCCACCAAGGCTCAACCAACAACAATATAATTATATGCAGCGGAAAGAACTTTAAAACAACCCTGGATAATTTAAAACTTAGGAAACATTCCCCTCTGAGTTGTAAAAATCCATTGAAATCAGAGTTACAAAAAGTTTTGTTCAATCAAAAGTGTTCACAAGAGTCCATTCCAAAATACAGAGGTTCAGTCGACTGCCCAGTCGACTGTACTAGGGTCCAGTCGACTGTGCCTGGCAGAAACTAAAACCCTAAACCCTCAACAGAGGTCCAGTCGACTGCTCAGTCGACTGGGTTAAGCAGAACCCAAAATCCAACTTACTAAAAAGGGGTCCAGTCAACTGATATAGGGACTCAGTCGACTGCTTTTCCATTAATAGAAGCAGTAGCCAAAAATCTACAGTGTTCAGTCGACTGACAAAGGGGTCCAGTCGACTGCTTCTCTTACTATTCACTTTCAGTGTCTCAAACACACGAGATCCAGTCGACTGACCTTGGGTCCAGTCGACTGCTCCCCTGCTGGCAGCCCTGTGTTGAAAACTAACAACTCATGCTTCTCAATACCAACAACAATAACAACCATAACTGATTTTCAACATATTAAAACACAATTACAGACGTTCAATTACAAGATTACAATACTGCGAAACTAATCCATGTTTATATTACATCATGTTACAAATCCCAATTATTACACAAGTTTTAGGACTTAAAACAAAAACATATACAAGTGTGATTTCCCCGGCGTTCATCGGCCTCACTCATCGCGCTTCTTCGTGTCTTTCTTCTTACCTGCAATGGAGTACATCTCCACTGCTCAGCTATATGCTGAGCGTACAATTCTAAATATATGCTTATATGACAATTCATGGTTTAAGCATCTAAAACACATAGAAATAGTCTCTAGGGTGAGTGGTACGCATTCATCCGGCTGATGCCGTAGAAGTCCCACCTCTCCCACGCATCTCGTACACTGGTTGGGCCTTCCTCCATACCAGGTACCGTGTACTGGTTGGGCCCACCTCCAATCCAGACACAACCAAAATTTCCAATTCCAACAAGATCACAATCCACAAGGTTCGAGGAGCTTACTCCGGATGAATTTGCACCAAACTCCCCTTTGACCCAAGTAGACACATAACATGCTCACATAGACATTTATACGTGCTTTTATCATAATTTCATGTGCATAATTAACGGGCCTAATTAATACATGAATTTCGTCCGGATCCAAGAATATCAAAAGTGATGTCCAAAACATGAAAATCCATATATTTCATAGATCTAGAATTCATACCTCGTGCGAATCTCTTCAAACTTTGAAGGATCGTCTAAGGGGCTAAATAATCGTCGGATTTCAATTTATACGCGATTCCTACAAGTTTTACCTGATTTTTCCCAAAAGTCCAGAATTAATATTTTTACAAAAATTGGCCAAACACGACCTAAGTGGTATCAAAATGTAGATCTTACCTCCATGAGTTCAAATCTAAAATCTGGAGAAAATCTGACGGTCGAACGGTCGTCGTATGTCGTCGCAAAGCCCGTTGGCTTAATCTCCTTTTCTCTCTCCTCTCTCTAGATATTTGTGAGTGTTTGGATGAGAATGAAATCTCATCCTCACCTATATATAGGCAAACTTTCGGGGAATTATGTTTACCTCCCCGCAAGTTTCTCAAACCACTAATTAATCCATGAAACTTCGCACACGTCCATTTTATGCCTTTACGAGTGAAAATTATAAATTCCAAAAGTTTTCGACTAGGTTTCGTTTGGGTCCGAAAATAACGTCCGAAAACTATATTCTGTGGAATCTCTACACAACCTACCTTTTTAATTAACGTATCACTCACGTTCTCACTACAGTTCTCAAAATGATATAACAATATCGAAACTATCAGAAATTATACTACACAGGTATAATTCACTATTCATAGAATACCAGATAAGTCAAATAACATTTAAATCATATAAATGTCATTTACTCGTGCCAATGAAAATCTCAATTACCAATTTCTTCGTGTCCTTACTGACACTTCACCGTTGACCCACAGTCAACCTCAACTCAATATTAATAAACATTAATATTTCAAAATATCAAATGATACATTCTGAAAAACGTAAATTTCTGGAACGGGTGTGACAAGATACAAGAGAGTGTTGCATCAAATTGTGAAAGTAAAAAAAAATGACATGCTGTGAATAGTGGACAAACTGTATGCATTACTTTAGAACATCATAATGGGAGGTCAAACATGCCTAGACAAATGTGGGAAAAATCAGAGATCATACTTATTGTGTCTAGAAAATAACCCAAAAAGCCAAACCTCAATAGCTATCACAGATTAAAAGAAATAAATCAGAATGTACACATGACTCAGAAACAAAAGCTACACTGTTGACTAATTTTGTATGATTTTTCCTAAATCAAAGAAATGGTTTATGATAACCCATTATATACCAAACGTTTCCTAAGACACCCATGTTTCATAAAAAAAAATAGAAAGGTATATGTACAATGACGGAAACATCCAGAATAAGTGCAAGAAGTCAGGTAAATATTCTGTGAGAACAGAGGCAGATTATGAATATGAACTTCTTAAATCTGAAAATAATACTTTCATATCTCTATAATTGATGGGAAATATTGGAGACAAACTGATGTCGTAAGAAGATTTTCCAATTGGTTTCATCATCATAACTCAAGTATTTAATTCAAATCAAATCTTTGAATCTGAACAGCTCACTGTTTTGGATTATTCTTGAAGAAAATGGATTTGGGTTTTGAAATAGAGTTTGAGTTCTTGAATGGGGGTTTTGAAATAGATGTTCAAAGCATGAACTTAAACTCTTGAGATGACCATGTGACCACTTAAAACCTCATCCAAACTTGAATCATCAAAGAACTCCCAACATTATTTGCACAAACATAGTTTTGTTTGAGAATATGACTTCAAGAATACATATGAATGTATTGAAGGTAGAATCATCATCCATCAAACATGTCTTTGAGGTCAAGAGCTACTATCCATAAGGATTCACTCTCTCACACAACATGTCATCTAGATGATGATGAACAACTAAATAATCAAAGAAAAGTCAAAAGAAATGAGGTTAAGAGAGAGATGAACATCAAAATAAACAAACATTCAAATAGCAATCAATAGTTGATATTCATTGAGATATTGGATTTATAGCTTGGTGTTTTACTCATATGTGTTGACATTTGGACATGGAAGTAGCTTCCTATCTCATAGATACTCAAGAATGGTGGTTGGAGATGATTTGAATGTGGAGTATATGAGAGGTAATGGAAGAAAATAAGATTAAAACTCACCTTGATTGGAAAAAATGGAAGAAGAAGAAGACTTTTTCTCTTTCTCTCTCTAGATTTCTCTAGAGTTTCTTCCTAAGCTCTCTCTAAGCTTCCATGTCTCTCCTCTAAATGGAAGTAAATGACTTCTTTTATAGGCAAATGAGGGGTGGTAAATAGAGTTTTAAAAAGTTTAAAATGGTCTCCCATTGGTCCAAAATAAGCTGGGAACCAAAACTACGTCATTTTGATTTCTAATATATCAAATTGGACCCCTAAAAGAAATTACAAAAGTGGACTGTTCTGGGAGAGAGTGCCGTAGCGGCAGTGGGCCAGTGCCCGCGGCGGCACTGCTCTTTCTTCGTCCAGATAATGCTGTTTAGGCCCCCAGAGGTTCCAGTATTCGCGAAAAGGCCCTATTTCGTTCGAAATTCACAGAAAATGCATACGAACTCCAAATTGAGGTTGTGATATACCGTTGGAAAGGTAATGGAGTCTACTTTACATAAACAGTGGTTCGGGGATAGGTCACTTTGAAAATGTTTGCGGTATTCGCGATAAAAGCCGATTTGATCGCCTTTTTTGCCTTTGGAAATTCATAATAAATTCGTTTTAAATCCAGAAATTATGTGCGATATACCGTTGGAAAGCTATTGACCTCTAGTATCTATGAAAATTTTTGAAAAATGTTACGGTGCTCCGGTTCTAAAGTCAAATTTTGGTCAAACTGGTCAAACCTGGGATTCCCGGGAAATTCTGGAAACTTTTCGGAGCTCCCAAGAGCTGACGTTTTCGCTCGATTTTCTTTTAAAACTCATTTTAACACTTTCCACATGATCTAGAATGATTCTGGCAAATTTGGACGATTTTGGTCAAACATGGTCAAACTTGGTCAAACCTGGTCAAACTTTAGTCACACCGGTCAACGGGGACTTTCCGAGAACTTCCGGGTCTTCCGGGGGTCTCTGGGAGCTGACGATTTCATCCGATTTTATTTAAAAACTCTTTTTATCATTTTTGTTATGACGTAGCATGTTTCCCGAACTTTTGGTCCAAATCTGGGAGCTTTTGGGCTTTCAGGGGCATTTTGGTCATTTTGAGCATTTTGAGAAATAGAACCAACTTCCAGGAGTCCTTTTGAATCTTTTCGATCATTGTGAACCACCGAGCTATGGGTCTCCTAAATCTGATAGCCGACAAAATGGGGTGTCTACACAATGATAAAAAAATATTCTACAATTTCCATTTCAGTATGGGAGAGCTTGTAGAGGATAATGTAATTATGTCATAGAATGCCACACCAAGACAAATTTTTGGAATGTATATGGTACAACTAGATTACTTGCTTGCATCAAGTCATCAAGAAGCTGGTTGCATATTTATGTATATACGATATAAATATAAATGAGTTGACTGTAATACTAACACACTTACTATAAAATTGTTTCTTTTAGCTAGCTGTGTATACAGCTAGCCTGCATGATGGGCAACTTGGTCAAAAAGAGACCCTCACCGCCCAAAATAATTCCCCCTGTGGGTAATGCAGCTTCGAAGAACACTCTCACTAAGGATCAATTTTATACAGCTAGCCCTCAAAATAGTATATATAGGCCCAAAGGGTACAAGTAACTGCACAAATAAGAAAACCACCTTAACTCCTTGCTCTCATCTCCCAAGTTCTAAGTTCTCTTCCCTCCTAACAAACTGAAATGGCACCAGCAATCTCAAATGACTTGTTAAACTCCGATGTCACAAAGTTTGTAGTAGATGGCCATGGTGTTAAGGCACTTGCAGATATGGACCTTAAAGCCCTCCCCAAGGAATATATTCAACCTCTTGAAGAAAGGCTCGATATGAGCCATGTCGTGCCCGATAAGTCCATTCCAGTCATTGACATGTCCCATTGGGATTCCGATCCCAAAGTGGCTGAGGCCATCTGCAATGCTGCAGAGAACTGGAGCTTTTTCCAGATTATCAATCATGGAATCCCTATTGAAGTACTCGAGTCCGTTAAGGACGCGACTTATAAGTTTTTCGGATTGTCTGCAGAAGAGAAGAGGAAGTATTTGAAAGAGAATTCACCTACCAACAACGTTCGTCTTATGACTAGCTTTCTTCCTAATGTAGAGAAGGCCCTCGAGTGGAAAGATTACCTCAGCCTTTTCTATGTCTCTGAAGAAAAGGCTAACACCATTTGGCATCCTATATGCAAGTAAGATTGCAAGCTTCCTCCCAAATACTTGCAATATATACTATAAATATATGTGGATATAAAAGGCTGTATAACATGCATATATATATATATACATATAAATATGTGTTTACCCCTCACCATTCCATATAATCCCTCTAGTACTGTTAATTTAGTAACTTTACAATTATTGGCTGGCCTTAATTTTCATGAAAGTGGAGACGTCTAACTTTACAATCACATTTAATCACGCAAAGATATTCAATTTATCTGTGCATTCCCTTTAACTTAAAAGAATGCTTTTCTTTTCTCACATGGACTAATTTTCCACGTTTACTTATAGGGATCAAATTTTGGAGTTCATTAGGACATTTGAAGTTGTTGTTCGGAGGCTTCTTGATATTCTAACTAAAGGACTCAATGTGAAGGAGATTGACAAAAACAACGAATCGCTTTTAATGGGTTCAAGGAGAATTAACCTCAACTACTATCCAAGGTGTCCTAACCCTGAACTTGCCGTCGGAGTAGGCCGACACTCGGATATCTCAACACTGACAGTCCTACTTCAAGATGATATCGGTGGACTCTATGTAAGGAAGATAGGCGGAGAGGATTGGATCCATGTCTAACCAATTACTGGATCTCTAGTGATCAACATCGGTGATGCATTTCAGATCATGAGCAACGGACGATATAAGAGTGCTGAACACCGTGTTGTTGCAAATGAAAGCAAGGATAGGATTTCTATTCCACTCTTTGTGAACCCAAGACCTACAGATGTTATTAGCCCTTGGCCGGAAGTGCTAGAGAACGGAGAGGAACCAATATACAAGCTAATTCTTTACTCAGACTATGCTAAGCATTTCTATAGGAAAGCCCACGATGGCAAGGCCACTCTAGACTTAGCAAAAATATGATTTGTCTCATTTTTATTAATTAAGATTTTTTGTTGTATTGAGTAAAGAGGATGGTCAATAAACATTGCACAATTCAAGTGTCTTTAGGTAGAATAACATGGTAGAAAGAACCAGACTTGTGTCAAGATGTCAGAAACTTGTATCCTTGAAGATTTATTGGAACTGTATAATCGTTTTACAAGTCATTTCTTATCTCTAAAGGTTGTGTTTCGTGGACTATGAACAATTTGCAGAGCATACGTATAGGGAATAAAAAAAAACCAACACTACCATACTATTTTTTTTCACATGGCATTAAATTCATTACCTAGCAATATCATCTCATTACTCCTATAAACTCATTGCATCCATCTTTGATACATTCAAGATGCATTCCCCAAAATCTACAACACTTTGAGAATGAAATCAGTTTTCGACCGTGATTCATAGATAAATGTCCATGATATGAAACAATAACCATAGTATTTTAGATAGAGTAATATATACACATCTGTGTATGAGCATGTGTTTTGATGTAAAGTGCATCAATGCATGAAAGGCAAATTCGCATAAAAAAATGTAGGTCAATGAACTGTAGATATATATAAATGAAAGAAATTTTTTTTTTAAAGAAATTCGGTTTTGGGCAATCAGATGATTAATCATAAAATAATTTGATCTAAAAGATGTAAACAAGAAAATATGAATGGAGAGCTTGAACAGCGGACTACTTTTATTTGTCATTTCGAATATTTTAAATAAATGTGAGAGTTTGTACAGGTGTACCACCGGATAGTTCAAATATCATCTCTTTTGATTCATCTGGCTGGAAACATCTGATTATAGCCTTAGAACAACCTTAGATAGGGTGATCAGTAAGTAGTGATTCAAAATACTTAAGGTAATCCTATGCTCAGCCGTAGGCACTATTTGGTGTAATAAATTTTCATGATAAAGTTTAATCATACATGACAGATCATTAAAAACTATGTCAATCAGGATTTTAAATCTTCATGGTTTCACATACCTTGTTTAAATTAATTGACCAAGAACACATACCTTGATCCATTGCTAGTATTGTGTGCGGAAAGATACTTCTAATGTAATCTGCAGATTGTTCTTGATGCCTCCCTTGATTGCAAAATGACCTTAAAAAATTCGAGTTTCTCTCTCTTGCCTCTATAAACCCTAATCTTTATTTTGTGTGTGTGACAGTGAATGATGGAAATTCCTCTGTCAATTTATAGGGACAGAGAGGACTAAATTTCCTTATTAGAACTTTAATCTCTACCGTCCATCATAGTAGATATCGATTAGGAAAGTAACCCATATCCCTTAACAAATTGTGACTCATCCAATTAGAGATCCCAATCTAATATGGACTATTATATGGATCAACATCAAGTAGGAAACTAATTAATAGAATATAATTAATTCCAAAAAAAAAAAGTGAAATTAAGCTTACTATTGATTAATTCCTACATTTGGTTCATGAATTTACAAAGGGAAAGGAAAGAAAACATTAAGAAAATCACTTTTCATTGTATGATTAATAAGAAAATAATGAGGATGGGAAGCAAAGAAAATATAGAGCGAAATTGTTTTTATAAATTTTTTGAAATTTGGCCTCAAATGCCTTAATAGGTCTCTTGATAGCCATTGGAAATTACATGGCAAAAACAGATGTATCAGCTCTTGTTTGATCTCTGGCCAATCGGTGATAGCTGTGATTGCTGCTTTTCATTTTGATAGGAGTAGGTGCTTGTTGCTTGACAAAGCCATAGCTTGCTATCTACTAATTAAATGAGCCTTCACCACCCACCCAGCCCTTTCTGTAATCTTAAGTAAAGTGAAGTCAAATCAATGAAGTGATCAGACTAACCTCTTTGCTTGAAGCTTTGCTAAACTAAATTCAAGGATTCCCTGAGTAAGAACCATGGAATCATCACTTATTCCACGAATAGATATAACGACTAAGAATCTTTGTCTTTTGGTCAAAATAAGTGTAAACAAGAGTTTGAAATAAATAAAAAACTTTCAATTTACAATTCTAATTCTTAGAATATATTTGGAGTCCGGTCGCGAGGTCTCAATATTAAGTATGCATCGTAGTTTAAAATTTTTTTTTGTCTTCTTCATCTATATATATTTTGTGTTCCAAATACTAGAATAAATATCTGACTAAGTAGAACCATCTCTATCAAGGTGACAGACATATTCATAGTACTATCAATAGGGTCAATTATAACAAGTCACACACTTGTATTCCTGAAATACAGAAACACAGAAATTATGCGGTCCAACTGCCAAAATGGACTAGAAATTGGAACTCTAAATGATTTCTCAACAAAGTCGTATGGGCGTGACGCCTTCCTAGTGCCGGCAGGTCAAGAATGTTGGTGACCTGATGACAGGAAAGCCAGCGGCCGAAGCCCCGGTTACTTCCCTCTTTTTTTTCTTCATGATTATCTCTTGAAAAATTTTAGGTTTTAAACTTATTAAAGAGTGGACAAAGATACTAAATGCACGGGTGTTTTTCCTTTTCTTTTCTTTTTTCCCTTCTTTAATAACGCAAAATAAACAGAGCATGTGGGCTTTACATGCACACATAGGAGGCATGGTGTGCAAAATGAGGTTACTGGGTCACTAGCATTTTTGGTTGATTAGTCAAACATTGTGAAGACCAAGAATGGCAATACTCCTACAAAAAGATCACCCAACAACTAAGGATATGCTATTACCAAGGGAACTACCAATTTCATCCTCTCATAAAATATTTAACCTTACCTAAGGTTGAGAATAAGTATGCATGCATCCTGAAAGATTACCCACATACATATGCAAGTACACATCATATGAATGTGAGATGACCATGTTAAAGCATGTTGAAGTTTGTCCCACATTAAAAAATTATGCAATAGTATAGCTTAGGCCAAGAAGCCTAATAAAGTATAGGCACAGATAAATCAACATTGCAAATCCTACAAAAAAAAAAATTCCGCATTGACCCTGCAGGAAAAGTGTCAGTAAAGTATCCGTGTGCCAGACATGACATGTCACGTTATCTCATTAAAAGTTCTCGTGCTTCCTAAGCCAAGCTTATATAAAGGCTCAACTAAACTTTGGTTTGGAATGGTTGAAGAGAATAATTAAGTGACGAGTATGAAAAGCCAATTGGATACTTGATTGACAAGTCTATAGAGGGATAAATTATCTTGTTCGTCTACGACTATGTAGCATAGAATGACTACATTGTGCATTTCTTTTCATTTCATTTTTTCCATTTTATGACATTGTTAATCAGGAATTAGTCTTTTGGTCCGCTCTATTCAAAAAAGAAAAGATACAGACTGAAGTTATCCATATCCTTGGCTACTTTGTGCTTGAGCTAGACCCTTTTTAAACCTCCATTGAAGAGTTATAAATTCAGCTTAATTAACAAAAATCTTTCTTAGGACACAGGGCCGTGCTAGATTTTATTGTGGTTTTCAAGGCCAGAGATTTTCCATGAAGGTAGAGACAATGGTTGAGGTCATAAACACAGGCGTACGTGTAGCAGAGGTAGCTATACTCACCGGCGGAGCTATAGTTCGGCCGGGGGGGGGGGGGGGGGGGGGGGGGGAGGGGCAATGGCGTTGCAACATTTTGGAAAAAGTTCACTATGTATATAATGTACATGTGAAGTTTCTAAATAATTAACTTTACAAATTCTCTTCCCCTCCCCCATGTTTACAACTTTTACAATATAATCCGTCCTTAATTGGCTCAATTTTATAATAGAATTTTGGTAAAAAATTATCACTTAAATAATTGAGTTTAAAGGACAACTTGTTTTTTTATTTTGGTTGAAAGTTGAGCAACCTGTAAATTCCAATTCTGTATTTTAAATAAAAATACCACTTTTATGTTCTTACTATATTTTGTATACCCAGAGATCACATAAATAGTACTTATTTTAATATTCATGAGTTCCATACTTTAATTTTGTATAACAGTCGGTATTTTTATGTGCGACACATACGCCGCGAAATTACCTGATAGTAGACGAATTATACGTGACATCACGTAAAGACCTACGATGTGGATTAAACCCACTTATTAATATTTTCTAATCACTCTTTATAATTAATGTTTGCAATGAATGTGATTGGAATATTTTTCTAAAACCTAACTACCTAACTAAACTAATGTTTGAATTGTGTGGTACGTGTGTGAGTGTGCACTATTGTAAGCCATAGATTACAACTCGGCCACCAAGTCTTTGTAAAAATCTTTATATATATGTATATAACTCTCACTACACTGTCCACACAATACATACAAAACAAGCACACTATTAGAAAAAGAAGAGAGAAAATTAGAGAAGAGAGAGAATTGTAGGAGTGTTCATAGGGGAGAGAAAGAGGAAGCTTATACTCCATAGCCATAGCTCAGAGTTTATTTCGTATTTCTCATCATTTCTTGAATTCTATGCAACGCATTGAATTCATCATAGTGAGTCTTTCAAACTCACTCTCAATGTAAATTGAAGCAGCTTAGATGATATAGAGGTTGTATATACGTGTATATATACATGTGTGTATATACGTATATAAAGCTACAAGGGTGTAAAAATAGCGATACTAAAAATGTTTCCAAAAATGCCTTTCGTGAATGAAAAATGATAGATTATGACTTGTCGAGGCTAGCTTTCAAATCTTGAACGTTAACTCGTAACGATTATGATAAACAGTCAATTTTAAGTTTTGGCAACTTTCGATTTTTCATATTTAAGTAGAGCTACGGTGAAATTCGAGATTCTAAACTTATATATTCAAAATCTAAGTAGAAAAAGGAAAAGAATGATATACAAGCTCTGTTAGATTAGGTTTGAAAAACTTGAGTTCTAACAGTAACCCAGCTATCCGGAGGTTGAAGACGACCTAACAGGAGCGCTTGAGCTAACCGGGCAATCGAAGCTGGAGCGTTTGAGCTAATCAGAGCACACGGAGCCAGAATGCTCAAGTTAAGGGAGTGCTCGCAACATGCGAGCTCGAGCGAAGGAGAGCGCTCGCGGTGTGATAGCTCGCACTATACTTGATAGCTTTGCGCACCAATGGGAGAGTTGCTATCTCTTGTCTCGGACCTCCGATTAACTCGCGGTTTGCGGCCACACATCGCTAACTCGTTAAACTACACTTTACTTGTTTTGAGCACCTACATAATATGAAGTTTGTATAGTCAAAATTTTCCATATACAACTGTTACTACTATAATGTTGTACCCTTCTACAATATCATTAATACCATTTTTAAAGAAGATTGAAATCAGTTTCTATAACTGGATCAATGTTGTACCATGGTTTAACTGGATGTAATATTCATTTTAAATATTATAATCATGTCAAACCTTAAATGAAATAGGATGTTCTTTTGCACGGTCTAGTCAGCATATATGTGAGGAGTCGAGGTTTAGTCAGTATGTATGTTTCGTGAGATGAGAGAAGGGAAAGAGATGTTGGTTTGGCTTTTATGGACTTGTTTATCTGAATTGATCAGCTTTTATGGGTGACGATACTATCTTAGTCAACAAGGGTTAATCAAGCGGCTTTTATGGGCAACGATAGTATATCAATCAGGATAAATACAGGTTATTGCAACCTTGAATATCTTGATGGGTCTTTACCAATACCATATTGGTTCGATAATCCTATCAAGCAACTTTTATGAGCGACAATATTCTAAATTAATGGCTTTGAGCTGGAGGTTCTAGAGAAACGACTGATTCGTGAGATTGTTGTTGAGGTAAAAGAGTCAGTGAGTTGAGATTGTTGCATTGAACATATACGGTCACATATTCTTAATTCTATGAAAAACTGTATCATAGATGATGACTTGAATAATTATTAACCGTGCTTTAAGGTTCTAAAATACGATAGCATTACTGTATGCTTTCATGTACATTGTGTATTTATATTTACTCTATTTTCATTAGTTGGCGTTGTTTTATGCCATGGACATCCAACTTATCTAGACTTCTCAAGTAATGACTATGCAGTGTAGTATGACTATGCCAGTTAGAAAGAAGAAGTCATGTGGATAAGTTTTCTGTATGTTTTACTTTTAAGTTGTTATAAGAGACAATATGTTTTAAATTTTAATAAGGAGGTTTGTGCCTTAAGATATTGATAATGATGTAATAACTTTAGGTGGATGTCTATTTAGAATGCGATAACTATTAGAGTTCCTGCTGCATTTTAATTTGTTTACTATTACTGTTTAAGGTAAGTATATGACATTGGGATCCCCTCACTTAGCGCGACCTACGGGTCCAAAAAGGATATGAAAAAAATTTCCTATTTTGTTACGTCGGGGCATGACAAAAGTTCCTGATTAGTTAAACTTAATCAAATCAAATCCTTAACAACATATGGCGAAAATCATACCCATAAAAATGTGTGTAGATAGATCCCAAAAATTGCCTTAATGGTGCTGCCACGAACCCCCGTGTGGACCTATAGGGGAGTTAACCTAGTAATGGCCCCCAAGTATAAATTCCTAGCTTCGTACCTGTCTATACTATATTCATTCATCATGGAGCAAAGTCTCATATTTTGGAAACTCTAGTATGACATTCACCACAGAGTTCCAAAATGCATAAAATTTTTTGAAAACATAACAAATTCTTAAATTTTTCATCCAAGCATCAGTAAAAGTTCAAAGAAAGTAGCGTTCTTTAAATTCTAGGCACTCGTATATGCAATAAACTAAGCAAATTTGTAAACACATATGCACACATTTTGGAGTGTAAAACATATATACATATATACACATTGAAGTGATAAACATATAGCATGGAATTTGTAATAGAATTCAAACCTGTATGTTGCTTATTAGATGCAACAACAACAACATCAACACTAACAACAACAATGGGACACACATAGTAATCTGATCGCAAACACTAGGAGAGCCTTTCCTTCCAATTGCGGTCTCAAATCCCATATCCTAAACATCCCATCATCACTATAATCACATCTCATGGTCCTTCACTCTCTAGGTCTTGAATGGAATTTTGGGGCCTCAATAAGCGAGAGAGTCAAATCGTTCGATTTCATAGTCGACTAGTCGTGAAACGAGTCAAGATCATCTTCATGCTTCTGTTGGGACTCTCCAGTTGTAGAGGGGGTTTCGATGGAGAGGACGATGGTGTTGTGGATATTATCTCTAACACACACAATGCAATCACACACAGAAACAAAATACAAGAAACAAAGAAAACGTGACACAAGATGTACATGCCCTATGGTTCGGCCAAATTGGCTACGTCCACAACGACTCACACCAGTTCACTATGATCCAAGAACAAAATGGTTACAGAATTTTTCTCTCAATCGTAGCTGTCTACAAAGTGTGGCTGCACAAAGAGGGAAAATTATACCCAATAAGGTTACACTAAAACTTACTAAAATACCTTTAGCCGAAATAAAATTGGCTGCATTTCAGGCCGTTAGAGGGGTACGCCCCTGACCCCCCAATATCGGAGTGGATCAGACTTCACAAACCTAACAATCTCCCACCACTACAAGGAAAAAGGCTATTTATATCACTTTTGAAATAATATTTATGTCACTTTTATTTCGAGTGACATAATTCTTTCTTGCATGAGCTTTTTATGTCACTTTTTAAGTGTTTATGTCATTTTTTTTTAAATAGTGATATAAGTACTTCATTATTTATGTCATTATTTAAAAAAAGTGACATAAATACTAAAGTATTTATGTCATTTTTTTAAAAAGTGACATAAATAATAATACATTTATGTCACTTTTTTAAAACCGACGTAAATAAAAGTATTTATGTCATTTTTTTAAAAAGTGACATAAATAATAATACATTTATGTCACTTTTTTAAAACCGACGTAAATAAAAGCACGGTGGCTTTTTTGTAAATAAAACATTTCGTTTTTATGTCACTTTTTATAACAAGTGACCTAAATATCTAATTTTTAAAAGAAGTGACATAAAAGAATTTATACGCGTGGGAACCCGCACAGACCCAGCGTTTGTAGTCCCTGGCCTATAGCTCTCTCTTATCAAATGTTGCCTCTCATCTCCTCTCATCTTCCTCCCACCTCCTCTCATCTTCCTCCCACCTCATCTCAGTCTCCTGCCAGCGCAGACTGAGAGGCCATCACCACCAGCATCACTGCCGCCACCGCTACCATAGCCTCCGGGCACCGGCCTCTCACTCACACTGCCGGCCACCGTTGCTCTCTCCCTCTAACCAGGTTTCTCTCTTTCTCTCCCCTTCTCTCTTTCTCTCTCTCACTCTCTTCTCTATGTATTTTGATTAGTTGTTAGGGGAGATTAGGGTTGGCAAAGTATTGCATGTGCTAAATTTTTGGCAAATTTCTTATTTAGGTCGTAGTCCAACTACAAGATTGTATAATGAAATTGAACAAGTGGTGATTTGGTTTCCATTCAATTCTCAGAAAAATGGTACTGTGAGTGTAAAGCAACATATGCTCCTATCTCATCTTTAAGGTTTCGCTACCATTGATTTTCTTACTTGTATTTGTATTTTCACACTTTTACATATATTTGAGGAGGAACAATTGGGGAATTAAATAAAATTGATCACTAACGTTATAAGTGTCAGTTTCTTTAACGTTCCGTTAGGTGATGGGGTTAACTGAAACTCAAATATAAACTTGATGAGAAGTCAATGGTATTTTGCCAAATTTGTGGAGCTAGCGGATGTATTGATAATCCTCATGGATGGTATGTGATATTTATCCTTTAACTATTTGTATTCGTAAAGTTTTTTATTTGTGGTCAATTATTTGGAATTGAGTGAAAGAAAATACTGTTGAAAGATACTCCCCCGTCCCATTTTAATTGACCATTCTTCTTTGAGTAATGCTAGACTCGTACAAAATTCCACGCAAAACAATCTTGACCATTGATTCTGGTAGGTCTCATGTGGGACCCATATGTTCCTCATGTCTGACCACTAGAATCAAGGGCCATGATTGTTTTGTGTGGCTTTTTGTATGGGTCTAGCATTATTGTTCTTTTTAGCCATCCCGGAACTAAAGAACACTTTGACTATAAGATGCATATATATATTTCATTCACTTTCTAATAATGCCCTTCCTAAACTTAAATATGGAGGAGTAGTAGTCTTGGTATAAGAAAGTAAATAAATAATGGAAGAATATATATTTTTTTAATGGGAGACAATGCATTTAATGATAATTTCTTAAAAAGTTGAATATACGAATATAGTGAAAGAAAATGGGACAGAGTGAGTAATTTGTAATTAGTTCCTTTTCCAAAATAAAAAAGAAGAAGATGATTTGTAATTTTCATAAAAGATTTTGGTACAAAATTCTTGAATTCAAGTCTCTAGAAATTTCAGTCAAAATAAAGAAGTTCAAGGTGACTGTTCAAGTCCCAAGTCCTTGGAATGAAGGAAAGGATCCATTGATTTTGTGAAGTATACAACACCCCATATGTATTGCTCTGGAAAATAACTTCCATACGTTTCCTTAGGTATGATTCGTTAGGTTCTCTCAAAAAAAAAAATATTTTTTTTAGTATTGAATCCTGCTGTTGTAAGAGGGAACCTAACGAATATATCACACCTACAGAATTGTATGGATCCAAGTCATATCCTCTTTGTAAATATGTTTTTGCAATGAATAGTGCTACGGAAATTAAATTGAAACCCAAAGTTGATTTTCAAATGCTTCAACAGTTGCACCCAAGTTAGACCAGTAGTCGGTTGTATCACATATCACTGCATTGTTACAATTGACAAAACATTTAGATTCAAATTATGAATTTAAATTTTGGAAACATAGCATTATATATAGTTTGCAAATTAGACAAAAGGAAGCTAGTGCAACAGCAAAAGGAGCAGCAAAAAAACAGAGTTTAGCACCTGAATATAAATTTTCAATAGTTTGATGTCACCAATTTGAACTAATTAATTAATTATTGATTCTTTGATTAAATACAATTGACTTGATAGAATGAATATGGGGTTGTGAATATGGCAAAGTATTTTACTGGACTAGAAAATTCATTTTTGGTTTTTGAGCATTGTTGAATATGGGGTTGTGATGAATGATAGAATGTAACTCTGTGAAAATAACACTGGATTTTACCATAGTAGTGTGGCCATTGTGGGTATTGTTTGGTGCGAGTCTTTCTGGACTATATGAGTATTATAGCCACTAGTCAGTCATAAACATCTTATTGCGTGGTAGTCATGGGCAAACAATTTTTAAAATAAAATAGAATACTGCTTAATGATGATGGAAGGAAAAGATGACCGTATTATGTGAATATAGATCATGCTAAAATGAGAGGGAGTCTAAGAGAATGGTGGGTACCTAGCTAGCTATTTTTTCTTTAATTCCTTCTTTTCATATTGTTTGTGTTTTAGTTCTGTTTTGACATGGTGCTTAAACTAGTTGTCCCCTTATTACACCCAAAGAAGGAGAAGAAAACAATTAAATTGGAGAAGTTTCCTGTAAAAATTTGCAATCTCCAATTTGCTTTTTGATCCTGATGCGCTTAGAGTCTTTCATTTTTGTTGGTTCAGTTTTGTGGTTAGATTTTCAAGTTTTAAAATTGCTGTTTGGAGTGTCAACATTTAATATAATGCTATCCTTCTTTCATTTATAGGCTACGAGCATCCAATATTTGTGGAGGGGTGGCATTTCTAGATACAAGTGGTCCTTCTTACTCCAGATTAGTACGAGTACGCCTATGGGGTGGCATTTTATATGTTCTTGCTTTCTCTCTATGTTCGGTGACAAATTAAGAAAAACCCAAAAAAAAAAAACTGATAGAAAACTTTGTAGAATAAAAAGAAGAAGAAAAGCACAATCAAAAGATCAAATAAGGTACATATAAGACACATAATTATGTTAATGACACGAAATTGGCATTCGGATCCCAATTAGAACAAATATATAAGTACAATGAAGTATACTTTACTAAACTATTAATTCATAATTAGATTCGTCACAAAATTCAAATTTATATCAACTATCAAGTGTGAACAAAATAACCACTAGGTCCACTACATCATTGTTGCTAGCCTATCGTTACTCGATATCGTCGAGATCAAGGTCATAGCCATTGTTTCCATCTTCCTCATCTTCCCCTTCTTCTTCCCATTCTCCTTCTTCTTCTTCCAGATCTTCATCTTCATCTACCTTTTGCGTTCCCTTTTCCTTTGTCTTTTCCTTTTTTATAGGCATTCAAGTGCCTTGTAAAGACCAATCTTTGGAACATATTAAATAGTACTAGAAACAAATTTATAACATCCATGTATGTATAAAATGTATTTATATATGCTTGGGACATTTGTAGTTGTGTGTGTGTGTGTGAGGGAGAGAGAGAGAGAGAGAGAGAGAGAGAGAGAGCTAGAGTGTGCCTACTTAGATGGACGGGGCAAGTAAAACCACAGGCAAATGTAAGTGCAACCAAAAGGACAACACTATTTGGTGCAGAAAATAGGCATGCTCCCCTTCATCAAGAAGGAAAATGGAGTCCATATATGTGTGTATATGTGTGTGTATGTGTACAATTATGATGATGTATTTACTTTTCGAGGTCGTTGAACCTCTTTAAGTGCTGGTCTTTTTGATTTACATGTCCATTGTTTTTTCCCTTGTGTTGGGATCCTTTCCGGACCGGTTTGGGTGGTTGCTTTTATGAGAGTTCATTTGTTGTAGTTTAATTCGTTTTGTACTTGGGTCATTGCCGGATCAAACCCCTCTTTCATTTCCAACAAGGTTTCAAATATTTAAACGTTCCAAATCTCTCCCATTCTCTTTATTTCCTCCCTCTCTTTGATCTCTTTCCATTTCTCAAATTTTCTTTTCTTTTACTTATGTTGGAATTGTATTTTTTTATATAAATGTTTCCGAGTATGAAAATACACATGTGTGTGTATGTGTGTGTTTAGAATATCTTCCCTCTGTCTCTCTCCCTATCTCTCCCTATATCTCTCTTCCCCAATCTCTCCCTCTCTTTATTATATCTTTTACTTCTCGTTTATTATGTTTCGAGTGTATGAAGTTCCAGTTGGTTTACATACATTTTATAAATCTTTTCAGACTTGTTTTGTATGTTTTAGATGTCAGATTCGAGGACTTAATGGAAATAGGTACACTTGTGGACATGCTATCAAAAAAAAAGGGGGGGCAGAGTTGCTGTCAAAATTTTACTGCTACTGTTATTGCAGTTTTCTGACCAATCGGTGCAGATTTGAGAAAATTGCCATTTTAGAGGAAACTTGTGCAGAATCACGTTTTGCATGGACTAGCGTGGACAAAATGTGAAAATTTCAAAGATATAGCTACTTACGGATGTTTTAAAATTCAGAAACTATCCAAAAAAAATTAAATTGATCTTCTATCAAATTTTTTGTATTTTTCCTTCTCTCCTCGCGCTTCAGTTTTCGGGGCGTGACATTAATGTGCCTTGGTTTACATAGGTGATGAGATCAGAGACGACTGGGTTTCTAGAGATCATGTGTTTTTGAATCAATTAGGACTCTTATTTCCACATCGGGATACATTCTCTCAATGGTTCTAAACAACCCCATCTTTACTTCTAAATCCGCTTGAAAATTTTGATCATAATGAAACCTTAAATTCAAGTAAAGTGTAAGTTATCACACAATTAGAAATTTATATAAATAATATATAGATTCATATACTATATAAGTATCCTACATTAGAGCAACCTACTTTTAAATTTATATCTCGACCAAATTCTTCTTAATTTGTTCTTTTGCCCTATACATAGCCTCATAAATATACCCCATTGCCGGGGTTGCATCAGCATCTACTAGTATTAGAACTTTCACTAGTCTTAAACAGCTAGAAAATCCGATCTTTGGAACATATTAATTAGTACTAGAAACAAATTTATAACATCCATGTATGTATATATACTTGGGACATTTGTAGTTGAGAGAGAGAGAGAGAGAGAGAGAGAGAGAGAGAGAGAGTTTGTGTATGTGTATGTGTATGTATGTGTGTGTGTGTGTGTGCCTACTTAGATGGTTGGGGCAAGTAAGACCATATGAAAATGAAAGTGCAGCCAAAAGAAAGCACTATTTGGTGCAGAAACGGTAAACCACTTAACCAAACACCACAAACCTTACTCACACCTCAAACATGCCTAAATAAACTTGCGGGAACTAACGAAGTGCATGACATATTCAAGATTCACAAATAATGCAAAAAAATGACTTTTTCATCACTTAGACTTGAAAATGCGGGAACTAACGGAGTGCATGACGGATTCACGATTCACAAATAATGCAAAAAAATGACTTTTTCATCACTTAGACTTGAAAATTCTTAGTTTTTGAGGTTTTGAGTAGTGAAATGGTAAATCATTTAACTAAACGCCACGAAACCTTACTCGTACCTCAAATAAGCCTAAATAAACTTGTGGGAACTAACAGAATGTATAACGGATTCACGGTTCACAAATAATGCAAAAAAAAATGAATTTTTCACCATTTAGACTTGAAAATTCTTAGTTTTTGAGGTTTTGAGTAGTGAAACGGTAAACCGCTTAACCAAATGCCACGAAACCTTACTAGCACCTCAAACATGCCTAAATAAACTTGCAAGAACTAACGGAATGCATAACGGATTCACGGTTCACAAATAATGTGAAAAAATGACTTTTTCACCCCTTAGACTTGAAAATTCTTAATTTTTTAGGTTTTGAGTAGTGAAATGGTAAACTAGTTAACCAAACGCCACGAAACCTTACTCGCACCTCATATATGCCTAAATAAACTTGTGGGAACTAACAGAATTCATAACGGATTCACGGTTCACAAATAATGCGAAAAAAATGACTTTTTCATCACTTAGACTTGAAAATTCTTAGTTTTTGAGGTTTTGAGTAGTGAAATGGTAAACCGCTTAACGAAATGCCACGTAACCGTATTCGCACCTCAAACATGTCTAAATAAACTTGTGGGAACTAACAGAATGCATAACGGATTTATATTTCACAAGTAATGCGAAATGATAACTTTTTCATCACTTAGACTTGAAATTCTTAGTTTTTTAGGTTTTGAGTAGTGAAACGGTAAACCTCGTAGCCAAATGCCACAAAATCTTACTCGCAACTCAAACATGCCTAAATAAACTTACGGGAACTAACAGAATGCATAACGGATTCACGGTTCACAAATAATACGAAAAATGACTTTTTCATCACTTAGAATTGAAAATTCTTAGTTTTTGAGGTTTTGAGTAGTGAAACGGTAAACGCTTAACCAAACGCTACGAAACCTTACTCGCACCTCAAATATGCCTAGATAAACTTGCGAGAACTAACGGAATGAATAACGGATTTCACGGTTCACAAATAATGCGAAAAATGTCTTTTTCATCACTTAGACTTGAAAATTCTTAGTTTTTGAGATTTTGAGTATTGAAATGGTAAACCACTTACCCAAACGCAACGAAACCTCACTCGCACCTCAAACATGTCTAAATAAATTTGTTGGAACTAACTGAATGCATACCGGACTCACGGTTCACAAATAATGCGAAAAAATGACTTTTTAATCATTCCGAGTCCCCGAACACATTTTGGTCTCTCAAAACCCCCAAACACAGTTTTACTCTTTTATTATTTTATATATACAACTAATTAATGAAATTTTTTTTCTTTTTTGTAGGTGCAAAGTTTCACATTTTGATGAAAAGTTCTAACAAGTGAACCACTATATTTGTTGGGCTAATTTTTTGTTGTTGCTTTCATAGTGTTCTTAATACTTTTTTATGAATATGTAATATGTATATTGACACGGCGAAAATCTTGTGCGCTCTTGTGAAACACCCAAGTGTAGGTGGACGTGCAAGTAGTAACTGGTAAGACCAGGTCGATCCCACAGGGAAGGATAGAAATCAACTGCCTTAGATTAGACTCAAAAAGAAAAGAAAATTCAATATTTCAAGAGAAGTGTAGAACACGAAGTTCTACAATTAATAACTACCAAACTCAAAAACAACTAAATTAAATTAACTAATGATTAACTATTTAACTAAAGCGAAATTTAAAAATGGTTTTTCTTAATAAAAGAAAGTGTTGGGATCACGCGAATTCACCATGACTCAACCATCTACCATGCAACTGCAATTAAGCTCAACGGAAGGCAACTTCTACAGTATCCCGTACTTCTCTAAAGATATAGAATCAATAGTCCTCTCATGACCAGGACTATATCATCACAATTAAGTTTGAAATACACAAAGGTAGTTTAATCCAATAGTTAAGACTCTCACCTACAATGGTGTTAGCATTGAGGGTGGTTTGCAAAATATATTGAAAGAAAATGCCTTAAGGCTTAATGTTTAAAGACTGTTTTGACAAACTGAGCATATGGGGACAGTTTGATAACGAATCAGTAAAGCAGAAAGTCTTGGGATACTGTATTAGATGTCCTCAAGAATCAGAGACCTCGATCGATCGACATGCATTCGATCGATCGAACTCCGTCATCTCTCGATCGATCGACTAACTTCGATCGCTCGACTACGTCTCTGGTCCGATCGATCGAACTACATTCGATCGATCGAACACAGGAATAAAAATAGTGCATGGCAGAGGGCTGAAATCACGATTTCATCGCGATTTCCCAACCCCGAACTACTCAGACATGGTCTGGGAAGTATCAGATTTATTTTTAACGTGAGAGTTCAATAAAGACATGTTCGGTTGCAATTTTTTCATTAAAACTATAAAACTAATGGTTTTTGACCTATCTAGCATGCAATACTCAAAGATTGGAAACTAAACTGTGATTAACTCAATGCAAAATATCAACAGAACAATAATAAAGAACCTGAACGAAGAAAACTTGTATAAACTACGAAACAATCCAAGCTAACAATGTTGAATCTTGAGAAAACCTACAAGAAAACAATAAAACTCTCTCTTCTTTCTTATGAAAACTGATGAAAAACAATTGGGGCGTCCTCTAGGACGTCCAGAAAATGAATATATATAGCTACAACCTAATACTAGGGTTAAATCCCGTTTCTGCTGCGTGCGCGTAAATTCTGATAAAATGCATGTTCGATCGATCGAACAACTCTCGATCGATCTAACTTCCAGAAACTTCAATCGCTTTGACGCCTTTCGATCGATTGAAACTTCGATCGCTCGAAACCTTATCGATCGCTCGAACCTTGTATTTCAGCATTGAGTTATCTTCATCAGAGCCAAACACTTCCTTTTATCAACATTCTTCAATCTTATATACAGCAGCAATAATCTGCACAAATAATCACTAAAACAATACCACTTATCATAGTTTAATCAATTTGTGCAAAAACTGGTATTGCAATTCAAACTGCAGATAAACAGGGAAATTGTAGACTTTTCTAATGTATTTTCCTCTTTTAGCGCGGTTATATTCTACAAATACACCCGCTTGTTACAACCCCCAACTAGCGAATTGCTAGTCCCTAGCAATAAAGCGAAAAGAAAAAGCAAGCTAACTACTACTATAACGACTAGAGTAACAAAAATAAACTAAAGCAAACTAATCTAATTTAGAGAGAGACACTACCTAACTCACTTTCGCAGGAATCGCGGTTGCATTTGGCAATTGCAACAAGCCGTTAAACCCCTAGGTTCCCCTAGTGGACGAGTGTTGTCTCGTGAGGGTTTGCAGTGAATCTACCCACAAAATTCTAGATTTTTAAGCTCAAAAAGATATAGAAAAACTTATAAACATTCTTTCCCATTCGACTATCAATTTAGCTCCACATAACATATCAACCTCATACAAACCATGAAGAAATCCACATGTTCCTCATGTGACCAAGACAAATATACATATGCATTACATTCATGTATCCGTGTGTGTGTGAAGTCAACAACTATGCATCCAACTTTATTAAGAATTGTTTAGACTATCATACCCTTGGAATTTGTAGTTTCAACTCAATTCTCACATGGGGTTACACTCCCAAATGAACATCTCACAAAAACTGATGTAATAATGATCACTCATGGTGTGAAACTTTAATAAGAGTGATTTTCTGGCTACTAGTGTTTCACACCTCACTCGATAAAGGACGAACATTTAGAGTAATATAGTCTCATGAAAGGAATACTACTTACTAGAGGAGCGAAATACCGCGGATACTCAAAGTACACGTTCATGTTCAAACCAAGTTGTTAGAAATCATTAAGACTTTGACATTTCAGCTTTTATTCAGTGGAGTGAAGATAAGAGGGGCGAGAATTGCACATCCTTAGCTTGTGATAATGACTAGTTTATTTCTTCTTTATTCCAACCATCCTCTCTTCTCATATACTTTTATTTCTTTTTACTCCTCCTTCCTTCCTTTTCTCTTTTTTTTATTTTATTTTTATTTTTATTATTCAACATCTCCTTGCAAAAAAAAAATCTTTTTATAACCTCCTTCCCACACTATTCCCTTCTTGTCACATACTTCAATAATTTTGATCACATTAGATGTGCAATTGAGTTTATAGAGGTTAAAGTATCAGACGGAAGGTTTTGGGCTTCATATTGGCAATATTTAATCAGTGTGGGGTTAAGACATTCTTAGATGTTGGTACAGGTATGTGAAAAAGGTAAGGAATGAATAACGATGGCTTAAATCATTTTTCTTAACTTCTTAGTTTTAGCACTTCAGTGTTCATTGAGTTTAATTGGCAAATCCTGAACGTTCTCCTCTAAGAAATAGCCTAAATGAAGAATTTTGAGACTATTCAACGAATTTAAAAAAAATATTCAAGAAAAACAATTCGAATTTATTGTGATAAGTCCCTCAGAATTGAAGTTTGGGCTCAAAAGCTCACTAAGGGTTGTTAGTTTCCACTATTTATTCCTCAAAGCATAACAGTCGTATTAACTCTTATTTAAGTTTTCAGCATAGCTATTAACACGTGCAGATGGGTGTTGGATACCAGAATGTTCAACATATGCATTTGTCTTAGTGACAATAGAAAAACGCGTGAATGTAATTCATAAAAAGATGAGATTAATATGAATGTATCATTGCTCGATAACAGCTAAAATAGGAGAGAAAATTGAAAATTTTTCTACCAGTTTAGTCCCAAAACTTGGTTAATTATTCGAAAATTTGCAATTTTGAAAAATTTGCACTTTTGATTTTGATTTTTTTTTTTTTTTTTGAATGAAGATGGAGAATTGCAATAGATGAAGTGATACAGATTGCTAAGTATATAAATGCACAGGTGATGACCTATCTACATCCTACCCCCAACTGAAAATTGCGATGACCTCAGAAGTTGATTTTCAAATAGATAGATAGAGTGATATCACCTGACAAAGCAACGTAAAAACTGCGCACATCATAATCTGTAAAGAAGCAGATAATCTCCAAGCAGACAGGATCAAAATAAATAGAAATATAAAGCACAAGATCCATATATATACTAACATAACCAATCACTGTAAAGATAAAACAAAACAACAAAAAAAACTACAAAAGCAGTGATAAGAAAATACAACCAAACCATAGTACCCTAGCCGTGTCCAAAAGAAATATACCCAATAAAAACCTAACCAACAACAATAACCCCCACACCACCCCATAACATCCAAAAAATCTACTAAAAATACATCAACTGACTACCCCTCATCAGGAACATCAGACAAAATCTCTACCAATAAATCTGGAGCCTCCATAACTCCACCCTCGACACCGGTAGTAGCGGTAGCCGGATCGCTCGTCGTGGCAACTGTAGTAGTGACTGATGTGTCAATCACGATAGGAGCAGGTGGAAGTGATGTCTCCGAAACAGCGGGTGCAGCTAATGTTGATGGTGCCAAAGGATCAATCGGTAGATCGGTAGTAGAGGGATCAGTAGGTGTAGAGGAAGATGGGCCAGTAGTAGGTGGTGGAGGTGCTGATGGAGTGGAAGATGGGGGTATGATCGGGTCAAACCCTAGCTGGACCAACAGGGTGGTCAGCATAGCGGATATATGATCCACCTTGCCCTCGAGTCTCATCCGGGCTGCCCTCTCCTCCAGAAGTAAATCGTAAATAGTCGGAGGAGGTGCGGATGAAGACTCTCCCTGGGCTGGAGCCTGAGATCTCTGTCTCAGCTCAAAACGTGCTACCTCCTGAACGGGATCGTCCTCCTCGTCCGAATCATGCTCCTCAGCCTCAGTGGGCGTCCCAAAAGTGGCTCCCTCGGTGTCCGTGCCTCCACATCTCCTCTTCACCCTCATCGGCGCCTTACCCTTGGCTTTTCTCTTCTTCTGAGCATCCGAACGACGGGCCGCTGTCTCACCAAATCGACTAGAGGCCTGAATAATAGAATCTGTGGCCAATGGGACTAGGCCGGCCCGCTCAACAACCCTATGAATAGGCCAAGCGCCCTTCAGATGGCGCTTGGCGGCAATATACCGCGTGGGCTGAACGAAGAAATCGATATATAAGCGAGACAAACAGACACGCTGTCCTGTCCCAATGGAGTACAGAGCACGGGCATACCACGGCGCAAATTTCTCGTGGTAGGACGTCATCAGAATACAATTTACCAATGCCAGGTGGAGGAAGTGGTAATCCTCTGTCAGAAATTTATCCTCGATATTTGATACACCGTTCCAGAACTGGACGGCACCTCCTGTAAGCTCACGGATGATGGTGGTGGACGGGATCTCTGGGGCTCCTGGTAATGAGGGATAGAAACAGTCAGGGACCTCAGGAACACCCAGAGCTGCAGAGACTATGGCAGGACTGAAAATGATCTCGCGCCCGCGAAAGAATGATCGGTATGTAAACGAGGCCGCGGGATCCTTGATCATGGAAGAGCATGCTTCACGGACCCAATGGATATTGATCTTCTTGGTCTGGATCAGCATGTCGTACCACAATGGCATGGCTCGGATCCGTGCTAGGAACCATGGAGCGGCAAGCCATACGGACTCTAATGGCCGCTCGAGCATCACCTTGCGCGTCTGAAAAGAGCGGCTAAACCACACACGCTCTTCGGTGCTCCAAAACCCATGATCGGGTATGGGGTCCAGTATAGTGAGATCCAGAGGTTTAGATTTGTGGTAGCCCGTGATAGGATTCATCGTACAGCCCTGAAAATAGAAGATATACAAAATAAGAATCAAAACAAGAAAGAGAAGAAAGAAAATGAAACTGCTTGGGTTCGACCGATCGAACAACGTTCGATCGATTGAGAAAGAACAGAGTTCGATCGCTCGAGACTTTGTCGATAGATTGAGAAAGAGCTGGGTTTGATCGATCGAAACCGTCTCGATCGATCGAGCACCGCGAAAATGCGATGACTACTTTCAAGAACCGAAAGAGCCCATACACACACAAAACACTAAGAATACTAATTAAGCAATCAATGGGAGTAACCCCATTTACAAATGAAAAGACAAAAACTACGAGGGGGCAATCGTGGGGCCTCACCTCGAAAAACGCAAAAGGGGACGGTTGCCCGTAGTGCTTCTACGACCAGAGGAGTCCGGAGTTTCGTGAATTACGAGGTAACAACACGGGAGGCCAAATCTGGTGGGGTGCTTCTCTGTTCTCGAGCGATTGAGCGGGGTGAGATGGAAAATGAAATTTCATAAAACTTCAGAACGATGCCTCGTTTTAACACCAGTCTCGATCGATCGAGAGATGGCGATCGATCGACTGTTCAATCGATTGAGGTCGATTCAAGCGCTCGATTATCTGATAAGGTCGATCGATCGAGATGAGTTCGATCGATCGAACTCGCAAAACTTTTATAACCCTGAATTAAAAAATTTAGCACCCCCAATAAGCCAACATTATTCTAGACATACAGTGGAATGATAAAACAGTGCAGTACAGGACATGTAAGCCCAAAAACTCATCCTTATATTAGAAATTGCAATTTATATAGAAATAAAACTTTAGAATAACATCCATATTGCAACATTATTACCCCCATTGGTGTTCAATACCTTATTGAACTAAAGAAAACAAAAATAAAACTAGAACTGAAAATAGTGTTGTCTAGGATTACACTTCAATTGCTAAAATATTAATGAAAAGAAAAAGCACAATTGAAGTGGGACACTAATCATCTAACAAGAAGATTTATTCTTCCACCATTGCTTCCTCCCCCGCTAAATCTTCGCATGTGGAGTCCAAACAGGATGATTCTCTTTCCCAGAACAGTCGGAAAGCCGCCAGGACATCATCGAGCAAGTCTGAAGTCTCTAAGGAAATTAATGCCCATGCAAGAGGTGATCCCGTTGGAGACACGGATAACGAAGTGAAATTGTGCAACGGACTTTCCTCTTGCGGTGGAGTGTCGGGGGACCATATGTATGGTCCAAAGCCATGAAAAAGTTGATGTGGAAGGAATACCGGAATACCATTGAGAATCATAGTGACAATCCTGGACAAGAAAAAGAAACCAAAAAACAAACAAACCGAAATTAAGATAACAGAACACAAGAAACACGGATTAACACGAAAAGAAAAACAATGAACAGAAACAAAAAAATACAGACACATGTGACAAAGTTTCAAACCTCACTATTGGCATAGTTCCCCAAAATGCACTTGCTGGTAAGGGGCATTGGAGCCTGAATAGCAGAAAGCTCAAGTGCACATAACGGTATGGGACCAACTCAGGAACAAGGAAGTCATCAACAAAAACAAAGACGGCATTGTGGCGTTCTGGGACGACATCCTGGAGGTCATGATCTTTCCATGGCTCCCACATATCATCATTTTCCCATTGTTCCATGAGTGCATCATCCACCATTCTCCCCATGTACAGGTCTTCTTCCTCATCCACATCCTCGTCATCCTGAAATCCCAGATTTTCATATGGATTGATGTCAAGGAGGGCCGGTGGGTATGGAATGTACCCTTGAGCAGCATCAATGAGAGAATGAGCTTCAGGATCTTGATGAAGCAAGGGGCAGGGTATGAGTTCACCCTCAGTCCAGGTGCCACAACGACATTCTGAATCTGCCCATGAACCGACAGAATGAACATCATCACCTCGCATCTATTTACCTGCAACAGAGTGGTTTAAGTTATAATGGATTAGAACCAAATCACAAATGCAAAAAGAATGAACAAAGACTTAAAAGAACAAAAGAGAGGAAACTACCATGCAGGGAAAGAAAAGAAATACAACAACAAAATGGGACTCCACTTTAGAATTTAAGTGGGAGAATAGTTGGGCTCATCCAACTGGATGTGCTCAACTTCAAGTTGGAAGTCCTCCAAGAACGGTTTCAATCTTTGGTCATTGACCTTGAAACAATCATCGTTCTTTGGATTGACGAGCTCAACCGCCCCGTGTGGAAAAATAGTTTTTACAATGAACGGGCCTGTCCAACGGGAGCGGAGCTTTCCTGGGAAAAGGTGGAGGCGAGAGTCATACAGCAAAACTTTCTGCCCCGGCTCAAATGATTTACGAAAAATCGTACGATCGTGGCGAGCCTTCAACCTTTCCTTATGCAACCTTGCAGAGTCATACGCATCTCGTCGTATTTCCTCTAGTTCTGCAAGTTGGAGCTTACGTAACTGACCCCCCTCTCGAATATCAAAATTCAATGAGCGTGTCGCCCAGTAAGCTTTATGTTCAATTTCAACAGGGAGGTGACAAGCTTTCCTGTAGACCAGTCTATACGGGGACATACCTAGATTCGTCTTGTAAGCAGTACGGTATGCCCACAAAGCGTCGGTCAGCTTGTATGCCTAGTCTTTTCGATTGGAACTAACTGTCTTTTCGAGAATATGCTTGATTTCTCGGTTAGCCAATTCTGCTTGCCCGTTTGACTGTGGATGATAGGCAAGAGCGATTTTATGGTGGACTCCGTATTTCTTGAGAAGTGACTCCAATGGTCTATTACAGAAATGTTTGCCTTGGTCACTTAGTAAAGCTTTTGGAGTTCCAAAACGAGACAAGATATGCTCTCTGAGAAAGGACATGACCGTTCTGTGGTCATTTCGTCTCGTTGGTATCGCTTCTACCCATTTTGACACATACTCTACAGCAAGGAGTATGTATTCATAGTTATTAGACTTGGGAAATGGGCCCATAAAATCTATGCCCCAACAATCAAATATCTCAATTGTGATGATAGGGGTTAAAGGCATAGAATTCCTTTTAGAGATAGTTCCAAGCTTTTGACAGCATTGGCATGTCTTGCAAAAGGAATATGCATCTTTGAAAACTGTGGGCCAGTAAAAACCGCTTTGTAGGACTTTTTGTGCGGTCTTCTGTGACGCGAAGTGGCCACCGCATGCCTCAGAATGACATGATGCTAGAATTACGGTTATATCCTCATTGGGGACGCAGCGCCTGATAACCTGATCAGCACAGTACTTGAAAAGGTATGGGTCATCAAAGAAAAAATGACGCGCGAACGAGAGGAACCGTTTTCTGTCTTGGTTTGACAAATGAGTCGGTGTTTCACCCGTGACAAGGTAGTTCACAATATCAGCATACCAAGGCAGATTACTTACTGCCAGTAGTTGTTCGTCTGGGAACTCATCCTTAATGGATTGGGATTCAGTATTGTCGACAAAAGTCAACCGGGACAAATGATCCGCAACTACATTCTCTACTCCTTTCTTGTCTTTGATTGTTAGATAAAAAAACTCTTGGAGTAAGAGTATCCAGCGAATGAGCCGTTGTTTAGCGTCTTTCTTCGACAGCAGATACTTGAGGGCCGAATGATCTGTAAAACAGACGATTGGTGACCCTATCAAATAAGACCTAAACTTATCCAAGGCGAATACTACAACCAGCAGCTCCTTTTCAGTAGTTGTATAATTCATTTGAGCTTCATTCAAAGTTCGGCTGGCATAGTATATCACATATGGCTTATTGTCCTTTCTTTGGCCTAGGACTGCGCCAATGGCGTAATCACTAGCATCGCACATTAATTCGAAAGGCAAACTCCAGTCGGGTGCCTGTATTATAGGTGCGGAGGTGAGGAGCTTTTTTAGATCCTCAAAGGACTTTTGGCAACTCTCTGACCACTCAAATGGTGCATCCTTGACAAGAAGTTGACAAAGGGGTCGAGAGATCGCACTGAAGTTCTGGATAAATCGACGATAAAATCTTGCATGCCCCAAGAATGATCGGATATCTCTCACTGTACGGGGGACAGGTAGATTTGAGATTATGTCGATTTTGGCCTTATCCACTTGGATTCCTTCATCGGATATTATATGGCCGAGGACTATTCCCTTGGTCACCATAAAGTGACACTTTTCCCAATTCAAAACTAGGTGTTTGTCCTCACACCGCATTAAAACCTGCTCGAGATTGCTGAGGCAATCTTCAAAGCTATGGCCAAACACTGAAAAATCATCCATGAAGACTTCAAGGATGTTTTCGACCATGTCACTAAATATGCTTAGCATGCACCGCTGAAAGGTAGTCGGTGCATTACATAAGCCAAACGACATTCTACGATAGGCAAATGTACCAAATGGACAAGTGAATGTGGTTTGCTCCTGATCTTCAGGAGCAATTTCAATTTGGTTGTATCCACTATATCCATCCAAGAAGCAGTAATATTTGTGACCTGCCACACGTTCGAGCATTTGATCGATGAATGGCAAAGGAAAATGGTCCTTTCGGGTCACAGTATTCAACTTCCTGTAGTCAATACACATCCTCCATCCCTTAGGAACACGTGTTGGTACTAATTCACCATCTTTGTTCGGGATGACCGTTATGCCTGCTTTCTTTGGAACCACTTGGGTTGGACTAACCCAAGGACTATCAGATATCGGATAAATCATCCCAACATCAAGTAGTTTAAGCACTTCCTTTTTAACCACTTCTTGCATGTTGGGATTCAGACGCCTTTTCATTTGCCTTGAGGGTTTAGCGTCTTCCTCCAAATATATCTTATGCGTGCATATGGATGGGCTTATGCCTTTGAGGTCAGCAATTGTCCATCCCATAGCATCCTTATGCTTGGTTAGCATTGTCACTAGCTTACCTTCCTGTTCATGAGTTAAAGCAGATGAAATGATCACAGGGTAGGTTTTTCCACTCCCTAGGAATGCGTATTTTAGCTCTTTGGGTAGCTCCTTTAACTCTAACTCTGGAAACTGAAAACTAGAAGGCATTGCCAACTTAGTTTTAGGAGGCAATTGTTCATATGGCATTACCCACATGCATTCTGCTCTATCCTCCTCTATTGTATCCATCATAAGACACGTCTGGTTCAGATCAGCATCCAATGGAGTTGACTCTGCAGGCTGATAGATATCACCAAATTGAGTCATCACAACTTCCAAAGGATCCTTGTAGTCGACCAAATCAACTTCATCTTCAATGACCGTGTCTATATAATGAATTTCTTCCTCATCATCGTATTCTTCAGGTCGGGGATTAGAAAATATTTTTACATTCAATGTCATGTTCCCGAATACGATAGTCATGATACCACTTCTAACCTTGATCGTGGCATCAATAGTGTTGAGGAATGGACGTCCAAAGATAACCGGGATATGTGCACCAGGATTAGACACAGGTTCGGTGTCCAATATCACGAAATCAACCGGAAAGACGAAAGAGTCTATTTGGACAAGGACGTCCTCTAACACCCCTCTAGGGTACTTCACAGATCTATCTGCCAATTGCAAAGCGACTCGGGTGGGTTTGAGTTCACCCAACCCTAGCTGTTTATAAACTGAATATGGCAGCAGGTTCACGCTTGCTCCTAAATCGAGGAGTGCGTTATCTATCCTTTGATTCCCAATTCTACATGAGACAGTAGGTGTACCGGGATCTTTGAGTTTTGGAGGCAACTCATTTTGAATAATCGCACTTGCTTGGCATGCGACATAAGCATGTTTCTTCACGCTTTGCCTCCTCTTGACCGTGCATAGATCTTTGAGATACTTCGCATAGGCCGGCACTTGCTTGATAGCATCTAGGAGTGGAAGGTTAATTTTAACTTGTTTAAACAATTCCAGAAACTCCTGATTCTTTGTCTCATTCTTGGGTTTCTTCAACCGTTGAGGATAAGGTGCAGGAAAAGGGCATTTTGGTGGTTCATCCTTCACAGACTCCTTCCCAGGCCTTCGCTCAACTTCTTCTTCTACTCTAGGAGCTTCAATGTTTGCCTTTATTGGTTCATCATTAGTAGACGGCTCCTCCTCTCGAGTAGATGGTTGCTCAAGCTCATTGTCCACTACTTCCTCCTCTTTGTACACTTTGGGTGTAGATAGAGGCATGCTTTTATCTATGATTCTTCCACTTCTCAATGTAGTCACAGCTTTAGCATGTTCTTGATTGTTAGGACCATTGTTATGTCCTTTGGGGTTCGGAAGTGGTTGGGCAGGGAATGTTCCTCCTGAACCCTCTTGCCGTGCATCTATCCTGTCTAACATGGCAGACATTCTACTCATCATCTGTATGAGTTGCTGCGTTAGATTGGCATTAGCAAGTGGCTCTTCTTCTTATACCTTCTTGTGCGGTGGCACATAGGTATTGGTTTGTGGTGCATTGGAGGGTTGAGCTTGGTTGTAGTTATTGGTTCTGTTTTGATTGTATTGATGGGACGGTCTATTGTTTTGCCCTTGATATTGATTGTTGTTGTAGGGCTGCTGTTGATATTGATTTTGGGTCCCAGCATTATTTCTCCAATCAAAACCGGGGTGATTCCATCTATTGTTACTTTGAAAGTTATTGTTGGAATTCCCCGCCCCTCGAAAACCTTGCATGGCATTCATGTCCATAGGGGCTTGCTCTTGAAAATACGGCACATTGGGACAATATTGAGTTGTATGTCCCAACATATTGCATGTGCCGCATGGTTCCTCAGGCATGACTTGCCTAGAGCTCTCTCCTTTCATGCTTAACTCCTCTACTTTCTTTGCCAGTTCTGAATATTTCGTCATGAGGTGATCTTCACTGGTTAGTTGGTATAGGCTTTTCTCCTCTACACAGGATATCTGTGAGCGTGAGACATTGTCAGAATTTGACCATTCATGAGCGTATTCAGCTAATCATTCAAAATGGGCTTCAGCCTCTTCAGTGTTTTTACGCAGAAATGGTCCAGAGCTCATTGTTTCTACCAACTTCTTCGTTTCACCATTCAATCCTTGATAAAAGAAGCTGATAGTTCGCCATTTCTCAAACCCATGGTGTGGGCATGAGAGAAGCAAATCTTTGAAACGCTCCCACGCTTGTGTGAAGGTTTCATTGCTCTTTTGTTTATAGGAATTGATTTGACGCTGAAGATCTGTGGTCATGCGAGTAGGATAGAATTTCTTTAAAAACGCGGTGCTCATCGCATGCCAGGTAAAAATTGAATTAGGTTTTAGGGAGTGGAGCCACGGCTTCGCTTTATCTTTCAAAGTGAAGGGGAATAACATTAGATGCGTTACCTCCCTAGGACAATTTTGCGAGAATGTTTTGCAAACATCCTCGAAATCAGTGACATGTAAGTACGCCTTCTCACTTTCCATCCCATGAAAGGTGGGAAGCAGTTGGATCATCCCATTGTGAAACTGAAATTCGCCATTATGTGGTGGGATTTGAATGCAAGAGGGCGTAGGTGCGTGTTCTGGTTGCATGAGATCGCAAAGAAGATGTAGTGCCTCATCAATTGGTACCACAACATTGTCACCATTTTCACTCTGATGATCATCCATTGATTCAGTTGGAGTGGCTATCGGATTAATGGAACTATCAGAGTCAGATCGGTAGAAAGGATTTCCAAAAATTCCTTCAATAGAATTATTGGACATGAACTAGGAGAGTCCCTAAGGTGAGTGTTTACCAAAAGAACTGAAAAGAAAAGAAAATAAAAACAGAAAGAGATGAGGAGAGACTGAGGTAATCTAAGGAATTGATCGTCGCCTTCCCCGGCAACGGCGCCAAAAACTTGACACGGCGAAAATCTTGTGCGCTCTTGTGCAACACCCAAGTGTAGGTGGATGTGCAAGTAGTAACTGGTAAGACTAGGTCGATCCCATAGGGAAGGATAGAAATCAACTGCCTTAGATTAGACTCAAAAAGAAAAGAAAATTCAATATTTCAAGAGAAGTGTAGAACACGAAGTTCTACAATTAATAACTACCAAACTCAAAAACAACTAAATTAAATTAACTAATGATTAACTATTTAACTAAAGCGAAATTTAAAAATGGTTTTTCTTAATAAAAGAAAGTGTTGGGATCACGCGAATTCACCATGACTCAACCATCTACCATGCAACTGCAATTAAGCTCAACGGAAGGCAACTTCTACAGTATCCCGTACTTCTCTAAAGATATAGAATCAATAGTCCTCTCATGACCAGGACTATATCATCACAATTAAGTTTGAAATGCACAAAGGTGGTTTAATCCAATAGTTAAGACTCTCACCTACAATGGTGTTAGCATTGAGGGTGGTTTGCAAAATATATTGAAAGAAAATGCCTTAAGGCTTAATGTTTAAAGACTGTTTTGACAAACTGAGCATATGGGGACAGTTTGATAACGAATCAGTAAAGCAGAAAGTCTTGGGATACTGTATTAGATGTCCTCAAGAATCAGAGACCTCGATCGATCGACGTGCATTCGATCGATCGAACTCCGTCATCTCTCGATCGATCGACTAACTTCGATCGCTCGACTAACTTCGATCGCTCGACTACGTCTCTGGTCCGATCGATCGAACTACATTCGATCGATCGAACACAGGAATAAAAATAGTGCATGGCAGAGGGCTGAAATCACGATTTCATCCCGATTTCCCAACCCCGAACTACTCAGACATGGTCTGGGAAGTATCAGATTTATTTTTAACGTGAGAGTTCAATAAAGACATGTTCGGTTGCAATTTTTTCATTAAAACTATAAAACTAATGGTTTTTGACCTATCTAGCATGCAATACTCAAAGATTGGAAACTAAACTGTGATTAACTCAATGCAAAATATCAACAGAACAATAATAAAGAACCTGAACGAAGAAAACTTGTATAAACTACGAAACAATCCAAGCTAACAATGTTGAATCTTGAGAAAACCTACAAGAAAACAATAAAACTCTATCTTCTTTCTTATGAAAACTGATGAAAAACAATTGGGGCGTCCTCTGGGACGTCCAGAAAATGAATATATATAGCTACAACCTAATACTAAGGTTAAATCCCGTTTCTGCTGCGTGCGCGTAAATTCTGATAAAATGCATGTTCGATCGATCGAACAACTCTCGATCGATCTAACTTCCAGAAACTTCAATCGCTTTAACGCGTTTCAATCGATCGAAACTTCGATCGCTCGAAACCTTATCGATCACTCGAACCTTGTATTTCAGCATTGAGTTGTCTTCATCAGAGCCAAACACTTCCTTTTATCAACATTTTTCAATCTTATATACAGCAGCAATAATCTGCACAAATAATCACTAAAACAATACCACTTATCATAGTTTAATCAATTTGTGCAAAAACTGGTATTGCAATTCAAACTGCAGATAAACAGGGGAATTGTAGACTTTTCTAATGTATTTTCCTCTTTTAGCGCGGTTATATTCTACAAATACACCCGCTTGTCACATATGTTATTAGTTTAGCACTTGACTCAGATCGATTGTATATTTTTTTTTGTTCATTCCAATAAATTAATTGGTTGATCTTTAGATGAATCGATGAAATTTAGTAGTTGAAATAGATCATTAATTGAGTTGGATTTAATTTCGTACAGGGTGGTATTGTATATATGTAGAGGGTGGTATATATTCTTTTTACAGGGTGGTATTGAATCAATATTATTTAAAACATTTATGTTATTTTTAGAAAAATTGACATAACTAATTACACATTTATTTCACTTTTATCAAGTATTTGTCACTTTTATAAAGTATTTATGTCGCTTTCAAAGTTTTTGCGTCACTTTTACAGTATTTATGTCACTTTTAAGACTTTGATGTAATAATTTTGTTTGATATTTATTTCACTTTTCTACTTTTATGTCACTTTAGGTTGAAAGTGACATAAATAAAATGGTATTTATGTCACTTTTAATTAATATATGTGTTGGCATTAGGAAACATTTATATCACTTTTATACTTTTATTTCAGTTTAGGTTAAAAGTGACATAAATAAAATGGTATTTATGCCGCTTTTAAGTATTTATGTCACTTTTGTAAAACATTTATGTCACTTTTAAAACATTTATGTCGCCTCCATTTACATCACTTTTTACAGAAAAAAAAAGTGACCTATTTAAGTCATAAAAAGCCTTTTTCCTTGTAGTGCACTTGAAGACTAATATGAGACGAACCTACTGTCTCCATCGAAACATATAGTGCTAGTGTGAGATATCATTGTCTTCTAGTCTTGAATACAAATAGAAGCTAAACATGTCATCTCTCCATAGTGACCACCTCGGTAAACATATCCGCAAGATCATCTTTATATGAATTTTCTCCAAAGTGAACTGTCCATCCTCCAAAAGTGATAGAATGAAATGGCACTTGATGTCGATGTGCTTGGTTCTCGAGCAAAAAGCTAGTTTCTTTGCAAGATGAATTGCACTTTGACTATCACTAAATAACTGAGAACACCCTCTTGTTCCTTACCAATTTCTATCATGAAATTCCTCAACGATACCATTTCTTTGCAAGCCTCGGTGGCTACCACATACTCTGCCTCTGTTGTGCAGATGATTACAATTTTCTATAGTCTGGAGACCCAACTGACTGTTGCACTGTCCAAACTAAACACATAACCTATAGTTCTCTTCCTGTTATCAATATCCCATACTAAATCTGAATCCACGTATAGCCCTGAATACGAATGTTTGAGCCATAATAACATAATACCACATCTTTACTGCCTCTGAGGTACCTCAGAATCCACTTAACATCTTTCCAATACTCCTTGCCTGGACCTGCCGTAAATCTGCTCACTACTCCTACTACATGAGCAATGTCTGGCCTTGTACAGACCATATATAGCATACATCAAGTTGCCTACTGCTGATGCATAAGGTACTCTAGCCATGTACTTACGGTCTTCATCTGTGACTCTTGCTTGATCTTTGGAAATTCTGAAGTGACATGCCAAAGGAGTGCTAACTGGCTTAGCATTTTCCATGTTAAACCTTTTTAGAACCTTGTCCACATATTCTGCATGTGATAGCTCTAACTTCATGTTTACCCTATCCCTGCTGATTCTCATCCTAAGAATATTCTTTGCATTTCCCAAATCCTTCATTGAAAATTCCTTGGACAACTGTGCCCTGAGATTCGAAATCTCTTCCATGCTTGACCTTGCTTGATCCTGCAATAAGCATATCATCTACATACAAAAGCAATATGAGATAAGATGTAGCAAGAGTCTTAAAATAGCACCAACGGTCTACATGACATCTACTAAAACCAGCTTTTGCCAAGAAAGTGTCAAACTTTCTATACCATTGCCTTGGAGACTGTTTCAACCCATATAGACTTTTTTTAAGCTTACATAGCAGATTCTCTTTCCCTTTCACCACATAGCCTTGTGGTTGATGCATAAAAATGTCCTTCTCCAAATCACTGTGGAGGAAGGCAATGTTGACATCCAACTGTTCCAAGTACAAGTTCTCAATTGCTATAATACTCAGCACGGATCTAATAGTGGAAATTTTAACAACAGGAGAAATTTTTGCTACATTATATATTACCTAATTTTAATTCAATCCATAATTTTTCTTCTTCCTTTTCAATTTAGCCCTCCTAAATATATTGCCAATTCCAATCGAATCAGTATTTTTTTTCTTCTGAATTTCAGTTCAGCCCAAGGTTAAATTCTAGGTCTATTCTTGATTATAACATTAAAAGTTTGTATATTAAAAGAGAATGAACAAAGTTATCTGAACAATTTTCTTAATCTTAATTTGTCAAGAAAAAAGACACTAAAAATTATCTACTTTCTTTTTTTAGAAGTTTGGTACAAAAATCCCCCACATTGTATTATTTGAGTTTAAAGGACAAGTCCTTTTTTAATTTTGGTCAAAATCTCTAATTAATGGAACTTACTCGAATCAAATCCTTGGGTTACTAAATTTGCACATAACTATTTATGTAAAATTTTCTGTTGAATGACTTATTAGTAAATTTTAAATCGGATGGACCTAAGACCCCAATAAATTATATATATATATATATATATTGATATAGAAATTTGGTGATGAGACCTACCTTGGTCGTGTAGCCATAACGACCCCACCCCCTCCCTTAGCATTGCAATAGGTCCCTGCCCCCCAAATTTATGTAGCCATACGTCCTTTGACCCAATTAATTATCATTTTTATTGACATGTATACCCTTACATACACAGAGAGACTATATATATATATATATACGGCTACATATGTACCCACATTTATGTAATTAAATGAGTCAAAATCTATTATGGAAGGTGAACCATATCAGTTTATTAGGTCACTCCCATGATTTAAATTTAAGCTATTTCAAATCACTTAGTGATTGCAAACAAAATATCCCCATGATTCAAGGAATTTTTTTTTTTTTTTTTTGATTGAGAATTCATTCAACAAGAATCAATAAGAATCAAACTGGACCACAAGCATAAACAAACTCACTAGCCATAAGAGCTTCAACCACTATCTCAATTGCCACCCTGGTGGCTTTTACCACAGCCATAGCATATACAACATCATCATTAAATCTCCCAACCACTACATCCACCATAGCAAGCAACACAAGTCCACAGTAGCCTCGTAAAATAACCCTCAGCCCGACCTATTTTCTGTCAGTGAAGATAACACCGTCAACATTCAACTTGTATCGGTTTGGTGGTGGCGTATTCTAGCGGAGTTGCGGTGGTGACACACCATGATTTTGAGCATTAAATGTAATGAAGAAATAGCCGCTGCATATTCTTCCAAAAGGCCACGAGTAAAACCTGCAGTGCCCGTGGGATTTGGCCAATCCCCTCAAAATAAATCTATTACAATTCAAGGAATTTTATATTTTTGAATATTGATGTTGTTCCAGCAGTATATTGCAGATAGCATCAAGAGATTTGAAGCTAATATACAGAATACACCTACATACATCATACTTCTTTGGCAAACGAACATCATCCTTTTGACGATCCATAATTTTTTTTTGAGTATTGATTTCAAGAAAGAAGTACGTATCATTCTGGTTCATCATTTACGGTAAGAAGGTTCCATATTGAACGAAATTTCATGTTTCTCGTTCCTTTTCTCCCCCCAAAGTCTTTGTGTTTTTGTCCGAGACATAAATCATTTTCCAACAAATTTTTTTTTTAGAATTCAATATCAGAGTTTTACTAAAGGATTTTCAGTGTTTTCTTGAATGAGAATTCTCACATCCCCAAATTTGGATTTTTCACACGTTTGTTTGTAATTGAAGGTGATTTTAAAAAAAAAAAATTTACGCCAGACACTGTGTTTTTAATGGAGAATCGGATGATTCTTTGCTACACATAATAGCAGTCTGTGTGAAATTTCACATCCGTAACATGTGAAACTTCATAGCAGCAAGGTTTTTTTTTTTGTGAATTTTCAATTTATTTATTTTTTGTGTGTGTATTTTGAAGATTGTGAATTTCATAATAGTAAGCTATTTTTTGAAATTTCATAAGAGTAGTTTGTTGAAATGTCATAACAAAAGACTTTTTTTGTGAATTATAATTGAAATTTCATAACAATAAGTCTGATTGTGAAATTTCACATCACCAACATGTGAAACTTCACATCTTCATAATAGACAGTTATATTTTGTGAAATTTCATTAGTTTTTTTTTTTTTTGAAAATTTAAATTTCATGAGAGATTTCCATCGCGTCGCTAATGCAATCAAATTTACAGAGTTCCAATTTTCTACAACAAAACTGCTTCAACGGAGATCTGCTCTCAAGAAGAAGAAAGATGTTTAGAGATTATGTTCCCGAAATATAGAGATAGGGATTGATTTTGCTTGAACAAAGTTAAAATTACAGCTGAAAATTAGTTGAATTTCAAAATTGATTTTGCAAATCAATTACAAGGTATAATTGAATCCTAAGATTTTAGGAGAACAATAAGACTAGTTTATATATATATGTTTATATATAGATATATAAGCCATTTATTTGGGTGAATTTGTTATGGATTAAGGGTAAATGTGTCTAAATAAAATAGGAGGGACATATTACTAAGCTGTTGATTGGATTGGATTAACTACTAGAAAACCCTAGTAGTTTGGACTTTATACTAAAAGACCCAAATAAATTCTATTATTGAACTTTGGCCTAAAATTCGCCACTTTTTTTCATGGCTAAATAACATTTCAGTATTCTGTAGTTTTACCAAAATTTTACTTTGCGTCCTGTATTTTCAAATACAATATTTTGGTCTCACAAGTTATAAAATTATCTTAATTTGGTAGCATAAACGTTTAAAATACGAGGGTCAAGGTGAAATTTTTTGTACCACCATGGACCATTAACTTTTTGACTAAAACTATACATTACTGAGGTATTAATGTTTAGCCTTCTTTTAATCTCGGATAATGCAGTCAAGTCAAGTGTCAACTGTTTATGGAATGTAAGTCGATGTATGTATGCAAGTGTATTGGGTAGGTGGGTTGTCAAACTGGGTGGCCAAGGAATAGACAATTGAGATAGTTAGACAATAATCCCAATCCCCAATTCATCACCACCAACCCACAAGTATATATACTGGGGTCTCTTTCCCAAAAGTGTAATGCATTCAAATTTCAAGTTCATTATCAATCCTTTTCTTTTCCCTTTTTTGGCAAATATCTTCGATCTGCAGTAACGCTGCTTACTAATACTATAAGAAGTTCACTACCTATCTATGAGTATTCTTTATTGCAATTGGGGAGGTGATTCAAACGTAGACTAATGCATAAGGAATTAGTATAAAAAAATATAAAAAATATAAAAAATAAAAAAAAAATAAGAGAGAGAGAATGAAGAAGAAGCATTAGGAATTAGTATTGGCCAATTTGGACAAAACCTCTATTCCTTAACAACATGCGTGTGAATATAGACAAAACATAGACTAAAACTTAGGTAATTGGGGAGAAAATGATCACCTAAAAAAAGAGGCTACGTAGAATCATATTATTAGAGCTTGATGGACAGGGATGGAATCAAGATTTTTGGTCAAGGGGCCTAAATTATACGGGGGTTCGGGGGCAGCGTCCTCGAGGCGAAATTTTTTTAGGTCTACTTATACACAATTATGTGTAAAATTATAAAATTGGTTTAACTCCCCTAGTTTGGGGTAAATCATGTAATTTTAGGGGGCCTATTTCTAAAATATGTAATATATTACATATAATTCTAGAATTTTCAAAGGTCCAAGGGGACCTGTGTCTAAAACCTATAAAATATTGTATGTAAATTTAAATTTTTTAAAATTTCAAGAAGGACCTGTGTGAATTTCAAGAGGGGCCTGTGTGAAATACTATACTTGAAACAGATGTGATGGACCTGATGGTACACGAATTAAATTCTCCATGGGGTGGTCTCAAGTGCTCAATGGTATTAAAGAGTTTGCTGAAGGGGTAATTCTTGAGAAATAATTTTCATATAACTTTCACACAATTATCTAAAATATGTGTCTATTTTTTTCTTGTCACTGTGGGGTCCAATGACATCACAGGAGAGAGATAGACACATCTTTTAAAGAGATTGTGTGAAAATTGTATGAAAATTGTGTCCCAATAATTACTCTTGCTAAAAACCCATATTTGTTGTAAACACTTAAATACGTTTGTTTATTTATTATGTATTTTTATTATTCACTCCCTCTGTCTCATATATTACGTAAGAATCAAGATTTTGAAATTTCAATTTTATAGGGGTTTTGTTAACATGTAGGCACATATTAAGGTTCTAAAGGTGGAAATAAACAAGCGGTACAGTATGGGATTTCAGTGTCCAGTCTTATTTATTTCCACTTTTCGAACCTTAATATATGTCCTAAGGACACATATTAACAAAATCCTTTTTCAAGAAACCATTTTATTATAGTGAACTTTCCAACATTTCATTATTGTCATTTTTTAATTTCAAAATTCTAGTGTCACATAAAAAAAAAATGTAGAAGAGTTTTATATAACAAAGAGTGGACCTGAAAAATGTGTAATTACAGTTATTGACATACAAAAATAGAATAATGGACTATTAATTTCAGGAGGATAATGTAATTAAAAAATGGGTGCATGGACGGGTCCAATACGGTTGGCCAGGAATAGAGAAGTCAAATTGTTGGCACCAACCTTTTCCAATGTCCATATAATTTAATCAAGCAATTCAATGATTTTTATATTTGTATCCATTTTTTAAAAGTGTATCCTACCTAAATAATTCCCCATGTGAGTAATGCAGCTTCGCAGAACACTCTGACTAAGGATCAATTTTGTACAGCCCTCAAAAAAGGTATATATAGCCCCAATTCCCAAAGGCTACAAGTAACTGCACAAATAAGAAAATCCATCACCTTAATTACCTCCTTGCTCTCATCTCCCAAGTTCTAAGTTCTCTTCCCTCCGAACTTACTGAAATGGCACCAACAATCTCAAATGACTTGTTAAACTCCGATGTCACAAAGTTTGTAGTAGATGGCCATGGTGTTAAGGCTCTTGCAGATATGGACCTTAAAGCCCTCCCCAAGGAATATATTCAACCTCTTGAAGAAAGGCTCGATATGAGCCATGTCGTGCCCGATGAGTCCATTCCAGTCATTGATATGTCCCATTGGGATTCCGATCCCAAAGTGGCGGAGGCCATCTGCAATGCTGCAGAGAATTGGAGCTTTTTCCAGATTATTAATCATGGAATCCCTATTGAAGTACTCGAGTCCGTTAAGGACGCGACTTATAAGTTTTTTGGATTGTCTGCAGAAGAGAAGAGGAAGTATTTGAAAGAGAATTCACCTACCAACAATGTTCGTCTTATGACTAGCTTTCTTCCTAATGTAGAGAAGGCCCTTGAGTGGAAAGATTACCTCAGCCTTTTCTATGTCTCAGAAGAAGAGGCTAACACCATTTGGCCTCCTGTTTGCAAGTAAGATTCCAAACTTCTTCCCAAATACTTGCAATACATACTATATATAAATATATATATATATATATATGTGCGGATATAAAAACTTGTACAACATACATATATATATTCATACGTACATATAAATATCTATTTTCCCCCACACATATATTCACACACATAACTATTCTTAATTTTCACGAATGTGGAGATGTCTGATTACAATCAAATTTAATCACGCAAAGACATTCAATTTATCTGTGCATTCTCTTTAACTTGAAAGAATGTTTTTTTTTCTTCTCGCACGGACTAATATTTTTCCACGTTTTCTTACTATAGGGATCAAACATTGGAGTTCATTAGGACGTCTGAAGTTGTTGTTCGGAGACTTCTTGATATTCTAACTAAAGGACTCAATGTGAAGGAGATTGATGAAAACAAAGAATCGCTTTTAATGGGTTCAAGGAGAATTAACCTCAACTACTATCCAAGGTGTCCCAACCCTGAACTTACTGTCGGAGTAGGCCGACACTCGGATATCTCAACACTGACAGTCCTACTTCAAGATGATATCGGTGGACTCTACGTGAGGAAGATAGGTGCTGAGGATTGGATCCATGTCCAACCAATTAGTGGATCTCTTGTGATTAACATCGGTGATGCACTTCAGATCATGAGCAACGGGCGATATAAGAGTGCTGAACACCGTGTTGTTGCAAATGAAAGCAAGGATAGGATTTCTATTCCACTCTTTGTGAACCCAAGACCTACAGATGTTATTAGTCCCTGGCAGGAAGTGTTGGAGAACGGAGAGGAACCAATGTACAAACCAATTCTTTACTCAGACTATGCTAAGCATTTCTACAGGAAAGCCCACGATGGCAAGGCCACTCTAGACTTGGCAAAAATATGATGTGTCTAATTTTTATTAAGCTTTTCTGTTGTATTGAGTAAAGAGGATGGTCAATAAACATTGCACAATTCAACTGTCTTTAGGTAGAATGACCTGGTAGAAAGGAATCAGGCTTGTGTTAAGACGTCAGAAACTTGTATCCTTGATTGAAGATTTATTGGAAACTATGTACTAGTTTTACTAGTCATTTCTTATCTCTGAAGGTTGTGTTTCGTGCACTATGAACATTTTGCAACGTACATGTATATGGAAGAAAAAAAAAAAAACCAACACTACCACATTACATTTTTTCACATAGCATTAAATCCATTACCTAGCAAGATCATCTCATTACTCCTATAAAACTCACTGCAACCATCTTTGATATATTCAAGATGCATTCCCCAAAATCTGCAATACTTTGTGAATGAAATCAGTTTTCGACAGTGATTCATAGATAAACGTCAGTGTGTGAGCATATGTTTTATGTAAAAGGCAAATTTGCATAAAAAAGATAGGTCAAGGAACTCTCGATATATATAAATGAAAGAAAAATAAATTATTTGGCTTTTGGTTAATCAGATGATTAATCATAAATTAATCTGGTCTAACAGATGTTCACAAGGAAGTATGAATGGGCCACTTGAACAGCGAACTACTTTTATTTCTCATTTTGAATATTGGAAATAAATGTGAGAGTTTGTGTACAACTAGATTGTTCAAAGATCATCTTATTGTTAGAATTTGGGATACTTCAAAATATTTCTGGGATGCTCTGATACTATCTTGGATTTTGAAGTACTATGATACTACCACACTTGGTGGTCAATATCAATCACAGAATACTACTTTGGAGATGTACATCAAATGGTGTATAGAGCTCCTGGACTTGCCCTTCTTCCAAATATCTTTTATTACTTCAACTTGGGAAGCTTAATTACATAACAATGAAGTGCTTGATACTTTCATACTTGTACATAGAATATTCTGGTGACTCAATTTATCCTCCACCTAACCCTCGCTTAGAAATACTAAATATTACACTAAATTAACCAACTACCCACAAATTACATTTTCTAGTGAACTTTAGAAAATTTCAAAGTTGATGTCCAACACTCATTTGGTTCATCTAGCTGGAAACATTTGATTAGGGCCTTCGAACAATCTCAGATAGGGTGATCAGTAAGTAGTGATTCAAAATACTCAAGGTAATCCTATGCTCAGCCTTAGGTACTATTTGGTTCATGAATTTAGAAAGGGAAAGGAAAGAAAACATTAAGGAAATCATTTTTCTTTGTATGATTAATAAGAATAATAATGAGGATGGGAATTAAGGAAAGAACATATGGAGGGAAATTTTTTTTATAAATTTTTAGAAATTGGCCTCAAACGCCATAAGAGGTCTCTTCATAGCCATTGGACATTTACATGGAAAAAATAGATTTATCAGCTCTTGTTTCATCTCTGGCCAATCCGTGATAGCTCTGCTTGTTGCTTGTCAAAGCCATAGCTTTCTGTCTACTAAATGAGCTTTCTCATCTTTTCTTAAATTGTACATTCCTTCGGTAAGTGTTAAAAGGAGTGAATGTGATATAATATCTTTTTGTGAACAAGGCAAATATCAAGCTGAGGTTTTTGTTTGGTAGATTGCTTAGCCCTTTGCTTTCTCCAAGGTAGGACTAGATGTTAATAATGTTCCCAGATAAATCAACACATTTTCAAAGCTCAGGTGGCTATGACAGGGTTGCTAATAAAATAAAAAATTTAAAAAAACTACACTAGAGTTGATGATTCGGAAAGAGTTGGAAGATCTAGTGCTATGTACCATGGGTACTTCATTTAGGCCCCTGCACCCGTACCGGGTACATACCGGACAGCGAGACTCATTGGGCACCCGAGGGTATGTACTCGACACTCCAAAAACGTGTCAGGTTATTTAATTCAACTTTTTAAAAATGATCTTTGTCCTCCCCCCAAGAAGCACCCCCCCCCCCCCCCCCCCCCCCACCCTTTTTTATTTTTATTTTTATTTTTTATTTTAAATATTATGGTTTTGTGCCCTTTTTCAGGATAAATCTTTTCTTGTCTTGTTTTGGACTTGTGATTTTTATGATTTGGTAGTGATATTGTGTCACGACCCATCCCACTACGCGTGGAAATAGGACACGTGGCATGCCACCAAGGCTCATCCAAACAATCATATAAATATACGCAGCGGAAAGAACTTCATAACAACCCTGGGTATTTAGAACTTAGGGAACATTACCCTCTGAGTTTGAAAAAAAAAATCCATTGAAATCAGAGTTATAAACAGTTTTGTTCAATCAAAAGTGTTCACAAGAATCCATTTCAAAAATACAGAGGTACAGTCGACTGCCCAGTCGACTGTACTAGGGTCCAGTCGACTGTGCCTGGCAGAAACTAAAACCCTAAATCCTCAACAGAGGTCCAGTTGACTGCTTTTCTATTATTAGAAGCAGTAGCCCAAATCAACAGTGGTTCAGTCGACTGATGAATGGGTCCAGTCGACTGCTTTTCTATTCTTCACTTACAGTGTCTCAAACACACGAGATCCAGTCGACTGACCCTGGGTCCAGTCGATTGCTCCCCTGCTGGCAGCCCAGTGAAGAAATATACTAACACATGCTTCTCAATACCAACAACAATCCCAACCATAACTGATTTTCAACATAACAAAATGCAATTACAGATGTTCAATTACAAGATTTCGGCACTACGGAACCAATCCATGATTCTATTACAACATCTTACAATATTCAAATCCTTACACAAGTCTAGGATTTAAACAAAAATATATACAAGTGTGATAACCCCGGCGTGCTTTAACGGCCTCACTCATCGCGCTTCTTCTTATCTTTCTTCTTACCTGCAATGGAGTACATCTCCACTGCTCAGCTATATGCTGAGCGTACAAGTTCTAACATATGCAATATATGATGAAACATGCTTTACTCTCATAAATCATACAATAGTCTCTAGGGAGAAAAATACGCATTCATCCGGTAGCGGCAAGTCCAAGCCTTAAACCGCGATACCAATGGCAAGTCCAAGTCTATCAACCATTGTATCCACAAGTGCCATGGCAAGTCCAAGTCTATCAACCATGCACAGTAGCCGTCGCTACTAAATTCTCAAACATCGAGAAGCTTACTCCGGCATGAATTTGTATAAGACTCCCCTTTGACCCACATAGACAACTTAACGTGCTCGCGTAAATTTAGACATGCTTTTCACAAATTAACGCGTGCATAATTAACGGGCCTACAATTAACACATGGATTTCGCCCGGATCTCAATTTCGTCGTCGAAATATAAAACATGTTTTTCTCTATATTTCACAAGTTAGAACTTCATATCTCGTGCGATTTCCCCCAAACTTTGAAGGATCGACTAGGAGGCTAAATAATCGTCGGATTCCGAATTTGAGAAAATTCCTACAAGTTTTTACCTGATTTTCCCAAAAGCCTAAAAATTAAGATCTTTACAAAACTTGGCCAAACACGGCCTAAGTGGTATCAAAACGTAGATCTTACCTCCACGAGTTCAAATCTGAAATCTGGAGAAAATCTGACGGACGAACGGTCGTCGATCGGCGTCGCAAAGCCCGTTGGCTCCAAATCTCCCTTCTCTCTCCTCTCTCTAGATATTTATAAAAGTTGTGGATGAGAATGAAATCTCATCCACTTCTATTTATAGGCAAACTTCTCGGAAATTGTGTTTACCTCCCTGCAGTTTCCCAAAACTTCTCATTCACCCATGAAACTTCGCACACGTCCATTTTATAACTTTACGAGTGAAAACTATAAATTTCAAAAGTTTCCAACTAGGTTTCGTTTGGGTCCAAAATAACGTCCGAAAACTATATTCTGTGGAATCTCTACACATCCTACCTTTTCCATTAACGTATCACTCACGTTCTCACCACAGTTCTCAAAATGATAATGATATCAAAGATTACTAGAATTCCCACAACACAGATAAAATTACTATTCAACAAATACCAGATAAAGTCAAATAACATTTAAATCATATAAATGTCATTTAGTCATGCCCATGCAATATAAACTTCCATATTCTCGTGTCCTTACTAACACCTTACCGTTGACCACAGTCAACCACTTATCCTCAATTATCATATATCAATGATAATTCATAAAATTTCATATCATGCATGGTTAAACTATGAAATTCTGGAACAGGCATGACATATTGATGATCTAATGATGTTTAATTATAATAATCTTGTTGTGCTTATAGTCCTTGTGAAGGATTTTGTAATAGTGAAACAATCTTCCTATAGATGGATTTGTAATGTTGATCTTTAATAGTAAAATAATCTTATTATAATACTTATGATTCTTGTACGTTATGTGATTATTTGGACTTGTTTTTTTATTAGCATTGTATTATTAAGTAAAAATAATAATATTTTATTCATCCTACCCTAGTCGTACCCATACCCAACATTTTTAAGATTCGTCGTATCCCGTACCCGGCTACATAGATCTAGTGAACCATGATAAGTGTGTGGTTGATGGTCCCCCATAAGAATTATGCATTACTTGGAAATAAATATTTTCTTAGCTCCCCATGTTATCTAGTGAATTGCATATCATTACTTATTCTTTTTCTTTTATGTTCTTTTTTCTTTCCCTTTCTTTTTCCATGGCACCCTTTAAAGTTTCAATCAAAAAATAGAAAAAAGAAAAACACTAACCTTCATCGATAGGGGGATATCTCTGCCCCTTCAATACTAAAATAGGGTACGGGCAGCATCCAATGAGCTACTGAACTACTTTAGTTAGGCAAATCAGTATATCACTCATTAAGCTTTCACATAGTCACCAAATCTCTTGACTGGAAGATTCCTTAAGTACAGGTGGAGAAGGTCATTATCCTAATATGTGGTGACAATTCAATGTAATACGTAGATGATTAGACAATTCAATGTATCTAAGTTAGTTTCCGTCTCCCATTTGGCCAATAGAACCAACACTACAACAAATTATTAAATTAGTGTCAAATTTGTATGTGGTTTGGTTTCCTTCTAAATATCATTTCACATTTAGAATCGGTACTGGTGCAAAGTATGTCTAATGTAGTATATGAATATATCTTTAAGAAAATCCCTCATGGGTTATTTTTATTTTTTATTATTTTTTTTTTGTCCATTTAGCGAAATTTTGTTACATCCAGGGGCGGAGGTACATGGGGCCAAGAGGGGGCACGTGCCCCCCCTCATTTTTGGACAATTAAAAATTTATCCTTAGTTTTGTGTTTATTTTTTATTGTGCCCCCCCTAAAATATAGCTCAATACAACAATATGGGGCCTAGTTTGTAATTATAATAAACATACAGGACTAAAATTCTAGAACGCAAATCTATCATATAAAAGTATGGGTTTACTTATTGTGATATTTGGTAAGAAATGGGCATCTTTATTGTTGAAATGGACTGATATTTCAAATTTGATAATATTATGTTATTGATGTATCTTTGAAATGCTTAACAGTAGTGAGTTCTCAGATTTAACAGGACTATAAGATTTTTCTTTTAAGAAATAAGTATTTTAACCCAAAAAAATTCGAGTCGGGGGCGCTGCCCCCGAACCCCCGTATAAGCTTGTGCCCCCCCTAGATTAAATTTCTGGCTCCGCCCCTGGTTACATCACTTTCCTTCTCACATAATTTCTAGTATTTAGTTTGGGGTTTTTTTTTTTTTTTTTCAGTCCATGCGCGAACTCTGTTTAATTTTATGCCTCTAATTGTTCTTATGTTGTTTCCATGCTAGTTCTTTGATTTTAATTGATTACTTTTTCCTTATTGTATTCATTGAACTTTTCTCTCTCTCTCTTTTTCTTACTATCTACATTTTTTTTTCCTTCACGCGAAAATATCCACCACTACAAATTTGGTGAAGTTAACAACAATAATAGCCTGTCATTTTATTGCTTAACTATATGAATGCTTGTAAATTCCTTTTCTTGATATTTCTGTGTATTGTTCTGTGTTCACTATTTTTTACAAGATGTTTATGTATTTGGTAGTCCAGCTTTGCTTCTCATGGTCTTGCCTTTTATTTCCAATTCAAAAAGCAAATGATGACTTAAGTGTATTAGTCATGAGTGCTAAGCTTTGGCATTTTTTGTTGGTAATCATGTATTGTTTGTCAAAGAATACATATCTTAAGGCTTTTACACCATGACGTATCAGTTGAGTTATTATTGTGACATTACTTTGGGCAACATAGTTCCACGCTATTTATCGATTTTTTTTCGTGCTTTAGTCGCGTCACTAGTACATGCATAACATCTCTGCAAAATCTTTATTTCCACCTTTCCTTGTTCTTGAGTTCTATTGTGAGGAAAACTAAATCACATAAGCTAAGCTATGTAGCTCTATCATTAGGTGTTAGGTCTCATGTTGCTCTGCAATATTTACAAGGCTACCTTGCTAATAATTATTTCATCTTGTTCTAGTACTCTTATCTTTTTTGAAAAAAAAAAATTGTAGTACCTTGTTCCAGGAAAAAGAAGACTAAGCTTCAATTCCGTACTATACTGATGGGCACCGTGGATGAGATATTCAGATCCTTATCCACTTTGAGTTGTAACAACAATTCACAAGCAACTAATTAAGGAGTCTAAAAGGAAGGCGAAGATGGATTAGTGGCAAGCATATCAACCAGCTGAGTCGCTTAAATCTATGAAGCGGGAGATAGAGACTTGGAAGACCCAAGATAGAAGTATGGTGGCTAGGCAAAGTCTAATGGAGATGATGTTACCGTCCATCCTACCACGTACACAAGCTCTTGGACACATCCCTTTCGTAATAGAAATGTTGATTTTATGTCTACATATTACTCTATAGTGTAATTAAGGTTGATTATTTTTGGAGCTGCAGGTATCGTAAAGTGGATTGTGCATTGTCTTTCGAATATTAATACAATGTTTTAGATATATGTTTGAGAGTGTTGATCTTTGTGTATTCTAAGATATGTCATTATATATTGGAGATAAGTGGATTTAGCCACTGGAATTCAATAACCTTCAAAATTCATTTATAATAAAAGCATATTTTGTGATCGCTGCTGCTATCTCGATTATACCTTTTAGTGATGAATTATTTCATCCTTAAATGTACCAATTCTGTAGGAAAATTGAACTTTTAGTGACGAAATTCATTGTTTTAGTGACAAATTTTAGTGGAAATTTGTGACGAATTGCACTGTCACTAAAGGTTTATTATGTGTGATAAACAGACTATGTGACTAATCTTCACTTCATTTAATGACCAATTTCTCAAATTGGTCACTAATTACAATTAACCACGGCTTTATAGTGACCATGTAGTGACGAAGTATAGTTAGTCAATAATTAATTTAGTGACGAGAAATCTATTTTTAGTGACAATTTTTTGGTCATTAAAGGCCTATTTTGTTGTAGTAATTAATCCTCTGATGTAAGAATTTCGAACTGAGTATGGGCTCTTTCGAAATCCTTTCTATTTTCTGCCGTCCCTTTTTACGATCACTTTTTTATTCCGAGTTATAATCTCCTGGCCTTGCAAACCATAGGAATCGTATGCTAAAGACCCATATGAGGTGGTTAAAGGCCCCCATATCATGGTAGGCATAAACCGGGTGATGTATTGAGAGTGAGTGTTTGGAAAACACACAAAATGGCAGCAGGCAACATCTTTTTCTCTTTTTTTTGCTTCAGCAATGAACCATTGCATTCATGTATTCATGCATAGGATTCATTGTAACATTTGAATTATATAACTACGGGTCGTCGTGCTCATGAACTATGTTTAAATGATTTTCAGGTGAAATGGACAAGGGTTGAATGTAGGGGTGGGCATTCGGTCGGTTCGTTTCAGTTCAGTTCGGTTCGGTTTGGGCAAATTTGGTTCGGTTTTGTTTAGTTCGATTTGGAGAAATGGGAACTGAAACTGAACTGAATTATATTTCGGTTCGGTTTTGGTCAATTCGGTTCGGTTCGGTTCGGTTCGGTTTGGAAATTCAGTTAACTTAATTTAATAAAAACTATACTTTCGTTTTTCTTTTTTTGCTTTTTCACAACTTTTTGTATGTTTTTATTCCCATTTTTCTTTCATATTACAAAGAAGCATATGTTTAGATTTAATTATATATAATATACTTATATTTTTGTAATATATATAGTTGTATGTAAAATATATTAATAATATATAAACTAAAAAAAATCAATTTTTCGGTTCAGTTTTGGACAGTGTAAGTGAAAATTGAACTGAAAAAAAAAATATATAGTTCGGTTTGAAACTGAACTGAAATTTTTAACTGAAATAACTGAACTGAAATGAAAATTTTGTTGAAAATTTTAGTTCGGTTCGGTTCAAATTTCGGTTAACTGAACTATTTGCCCACCCCTACTTGAGTGATCGTGTGCCATAGGCTTAGTAAGGACCCCATGTGTGTGGAGTTTTGTTATAATGTGTTACATAGCTCATCTAGTGTAATTTAGGTCAATTTGAAACCTTCAAGCCTAGGTTCGAATTGTAATAATTACATGTGTTGTTATTGCAAGTTATGTATTCAAGTTATAGTTTTGTTATCGGATGCTTGTTAGTCCGCTTTCCTCTAAATTTGTATATTTGAACTCCTCAAAACCTGTTAGAATTTATTAGATTCATGTCGACATGTAATCGTGGCATAAGTCACTATAGTCGCACAAGTTTACATGTTTAACTATTGATTGTTTAAACTTTAAAATGCTACCTATAGTATGCTTGATTTGGGAGAGTGTCCCATAGCTTTTATTTCTCCTTTTATTGAGTTAAAAACCATTCGTTTGGGAGCGAAGTGGGGTAAACATAAGGATGGTTATGATGTAGAGTCTTCTACTGCTACAATCTAGTTGATCGATCAGGCGTCCAGTCGAATGGATCGTGTACTCAATGGGTTTGGACTCTCTGTATTTATAAAAACAGTCTACCGGGTATCCCCAGTGGATTGAACTTTTCATGTCCCAGTCGATTGGACTTACTCTAATTGACCAGATCAGATGTTTTATAAACTCTCTTCTTGAAAATTAGTCGACCATACCTTTTGTCAGTCAACTGGGTCAGGCTGTTAAAAACAATGCTCTCTGTATCTTGCAAAACTAGTCGACTGATGTCTCGATCAATCGACTGGATCTTCAGAGTTTCAAATTTTCCTATTTAAAAACGTTTAAATTGGACGGTTTAGTTATTTAACCACCGTAATTCCCCATTTCCAAGATTTAGGGCATTACAGAATGGTATCAGAGCTTAATCGAATTTGAATACTTTGGGACGAAGGGTATTCATTAAACATTGTATATGTGCTAGGAGACATCTTAACTGCACTTAATTGCCTTTCTGGTCATTTAGCATTTTATTAAATCATCCCTCTCTTATTTGTTTCTTGTGGCATTATTTATGCCGCCACGTACTAGAGCCCCTGCTCGTGGCCGAGGGATAGGTGGCCAAGGAGAGGCTAGTGACCCGGCATCGGTTGCATCTGTACCAACACGATAAAGGGGTCGAGGTAGAGTCCGTGGGGGCCATAGAGGCCGAGATGTTGTGGCAGAAGATTCTGCCGATTCTTCAGGGCATATAGAAGCTCCCGTGGGACCCCAGTTACTCCAAGCTATGGCAAATGCCATGAGGGACGTTGCGAGAGCCATTCACAATGAGATTCCTCCGCCTCCATCTCATTCTCCGAGGAGAGATACGAATCCTCCTACATGCCCCAATACTCCTAAGTCCTGTCACCGACTGGTGGTGGGGGATTTTGAGCGCCATAATCCACCTACCTTTGTGGGAGGACCCGATCCAATAGTAGCAGAAGATTGGCTCCAAAGGATAAATCGTATCTTCACCTATATCAATCTGCAGGAGGATGTCCCACACACTAGTGCCGCTTCTTTCATGTTCATTGAAAAAGCTATTAATTGGTGGGACACCACTATTTCAACCAACCCTTTGGCTAGAATGACTTGGGTCAATTTTGAATGTCTTTTCCTTGATAGGCATTTCCCTAGATTTCTCCACGATGCGACGAGGACTGAATTCTTCCAACTCACTCAAGGGCAGATGACGGTATCGAAGTATAAGACTCGTTTCTCCACCTTAGCGCATTTTGCCTTAACTCAACTCACCGATGATAAGTTCAAGGCAGCACAGTTTAAAGGCAGTCTAAAGCCTTACATTCAAAGGGGCTTAGCGGCCTTCGATATTATAAGCTTTGTGGAAGCTTTGACCCGAGCCTTAGCTATTGAGAGCAAAGACACAAAACTGAAGAAGACTCGTGAAATGATTCCTCTGACAAAGAGCAATAAGCCCAGTTTCTCCAATTAGCCATGGAAGAAGCAAAAACAGGACCATTCTCTTACTCTGGTACCCCAAGCTCAACAAAGGTCCTTTTAGTCTAGACAAAAGCCTTTCTTTGGAGGTTTTCAGTATCCGATCAAGTTTCAGCGGAGGAAATTCTTCTAATGCGAGGACATGTCATCGTTGTGGGGATCTAAGCCACGTCATTCAGAATTGTCCCCATCCTCCTAATCTGACAAATTCTATGGGATTGATAGCGTTCTAATCACCTCCACCACTGCAATCTCCGGCCCCATCTTCTAAGAGTGTCCAGTAGAACTTTGGTAAGGGGGCACTGCATAATCAGGGTAGCCGTGGGGGTCATCAATCTCAAGCTCAGGGCTGTAACTATGCACTCCTTACTCTTGATCCGATTCTGCCAGAAGTAGCAGGATCTTCAGTTATTCGAGGTACCATTCCGTTGTTTAATTCTTGGGCATCCATTTTATTTGACACAGGTGCATCTCATTCCTTCGTATCATCCTCTTTTGCTAGGAATTTGGGTTTAATGGTAGAAATTTTAAATTTTCCTTTTTGTGTAGATACTCCTGTTCGGGGAACTATGTGTTGGACCAAGTGTGTCGTGGGTGTGTGCTTAATATAGCCAATAGAAGTTTGAGTTTAGACTTAATTCTTATATCCAATTAGGGTTTTGACTTTATTCTTGGGATGGATTGGTTGTCGGTATATCTTCTAATGATTGTTTTTAGAGGCAGGTCACTCTTTTTACCCTTAGAGAAGAAAGCCTTCGTTTCAAAGGTGATCACTTAGACCTTTCTTTACCCTCCTCATCTTTTCATGGTAGAAAGAAAATCTCTTTGGGGTATTTGGCTAGCTTGGCGGCCATTGAAAGTGAGGTTTCTTTCATGGAGTTACCTTACCTCAAGTAGTTTGCGAGTTTCCGAATGTGTTTCTGGAAGATCTGTCGAGTTTGCCACTAGTTCGCTCTATTGAGTTTTCAATTAACTTAGTACCCGGCACTTCGCCTATTTTTGTTTCTATATATCACATGGCACCGACCGAATTGAAGGAGTTAAGGCTTCAGTTAGAAGACTTCTAACACAAGGGTTTCATTCATCCTAGTGTATCACCGTGGAGAGCCCTGGTCCTTTTTGTAAAGAAGAAGGATGGAATGCTCCTTCTGTGTATCGACTATCGTAAACTAAATCGTGTTATCATGAAGAAAAAGTATTCTCTTCCTAGGATTGACGATTTGTTTTACCAACTTCGAGGGTCAAAGTAGTTCTCCAAGATCGATCTCCAATCGGGTTATCATCAACTTCGGGTTAGAGATTCTGATATCTCCAAAACAGCTTTCCTGTCCCATTATGGTCACATTGAATTATTGGTTATGCCTTTTGGGCTGACCAATGCCCCCAGCTGCATTTATGGACTTAATGCAACGAGTTTTTCACTCATATCTTGACATGTTTATCATTGTGTTTATTGATGATATCCTCATCTACTCGCCTTCTCGGGGGCTCTATGGGGAGCATTTGCATATTACTTTACTAACCTTACGAGAGAACATCGCCTTTTTGGCAAACTTTCCAAGTGTTTGTTTTGGTTATCGGAAGTTAAACTTCATGGGCAGGTTGTTTTGAGAAGTGGTGCAATGGTGGATTCCTCTAAGATCAAAGTTGTGTTAGATTGGCAGTCACCACGGAACATGTTTGAGATTCGTAGTTTCTTGGGTCCAGCAGGTTATTATCGCCGCTTCATAAAAACCTTCTCTCGTGTTGCCTCTCCTTTGACAAAGCTTACTCGTAAGTGGGTGAAGTTTGTATAGAGCAAGGAATGCGAGAAAACTTCCCAACTTCTAAAAACTCGTTTGACTTCATCATCCATTCTTATCATTCCTAAGAGGGGTGTTGCTTATGTCATTTACTCCGATGTTTCTCTGAGTGGTTTGGGTTGTGTCCTTATGCAAGAAGGTAAAGTTGTCACCTATGGTTCAAGGCAATGAACCACAAATAGAATTATCCGACTCACGATCTAGAACTTGCCGCTGTAGTTGGCGACATTATTTGTATAGAGAACATTTTGAAGTTTTCTCTAATCATAAGAGTCTTAAGTATATCTTTATTCAGTGCAATCTGAATCTCCGTTAATGACGTTAGATGGAATATCTTGAAGAAAATGATTTTGATTTACAATATCATCTGAGAAAGGCTAACGTTGTAGCCAATTCCCTTAGCTATAAGACTCGAACTTCTTTAGCTAGTTTAGCCATTTGTAAATGGAAGATGATGGGAAGTCTTGGCAACTTTTGCTTAGATTTGAAGGATTCTGAGAATCATGCCTTTTTGTGTGCCGTGATTATACAACCCTCTCTTGTGCACTAAGTTATCAGTATGCAAAGATCCGACAATGAGGCCTTATCTTTTAGTACCAGTTTGTCTAGTGGTGAGGTTTTGGAGGGGTGGACTTTTGATTTTGATCGTGGATTAAAGTTCCATAATCGTATATTTATCCCTTTGCCGATTCACGATTAAGCAGTTCATCCGGGTAGAACCAAGATGTACCATAACCTTTGTCGTTAGTTTTGGTGGAAGGGTTTGAAGCGGGATGTCGCTAGTTTGGTTTTTCCTTGGGGTCCAGTTTCAATTGTTTTTGATCTTGATCCGCATTTCACTTCCTTGCTTTGGGAAAGTCTCCAAAGGGCTTTGGGGACATAACTGATTTTGAGTGTGGCTTTTTATCCTCAAAGGGGATAGCCAATCAGAATGTACTATTCAGATTTTGGGAGATATGTTACGAGGCTGTGTTATGGACTTCAAGGGTAGTTGGGCAGATCACTTATCGCTAGTTGAGTTTACTTACAATAATATTTACCATGCGAGTATCCAGATGGCACCTTTCGAGACCTTGTATGGCCTACTTTGTCATTCACCAATGTGTTGGACGGAAGTTGGGGAAGCATCCTTGCTAGGACCTGACTTAGTTCGTGAAACCACTGAGAAAATGAAGATTATTTGAAAATGTCTACTCACCACTCAAAACTGACAGAAAAGCTATGCGGACAAACATAGAAGACCGTTAGTATTTGAGGTTAGAGACCACGTTTTTCTCCAAGTCTCCCCTCGACTTGGAGTTCTACGTTTTGGGCAAGACAAGAAGTTATCTCCCCGTTTCATTGGGCCTTTTGAGATCCTTGAACGAATTAGAAAAGTTGCCTATTGGTTGGCTTTGCCTCCTCAATTATCCAATTTTCATAACGTCTTTCATGTCTCAATGCTTTGTAAGTATGAACCAGATAGATCACATGTCTTGGATTAGAAGGAGATACCTCTAAAAGATGATGTATCCTATATGAAGAACAAGCTATTAAAATTTAGGAGGCTAACGAACACATTCTTCTAGGGAGAAATATATCCCTAGCACGGGTCTTGTGGCGACATCTTGGAATCGAGGAGGCTACATGGGAAAATGAGAAGGAGATTTATGAGTGGTATCCTCACTTATTTCAGGATTGAGGTACGATACGAATTTTGTGGGCGAAATTCTTTTAAGGGGGTAGATTGTAATAACCTGCATTTTTATTTTTGCTCAAGTGCTAGTTTATCTTAATAGAGCATTTAAATACTTGGTAAGAAAATGGACACTAATTTGAAACTTTTCCAAAAAAATTAGTCACGGGGGTATTTTGGTCATTTGTATCTGTGATGCTAGACTTGACTTGAAATTCGAAAATAAGATTTTTGGACTAAAAGGAGTGTGTGCTCAAATGATTCACTATCAATGTTTTAAGCTTTGTCATAACTGGTACGGTTAGTGAGATATAGCAGCTTATGTGAGGGGTACCACATGCTTTAAGAGTTGTACCTAATCACTTACTATTAATAGAACATGTCAGGTTTTATTTTCTTAAGTTGTCAACTCTTTCTCTCTCTATACCTCTCCTCTCTCTCTCTAAGGCCTCAAACCCTTGGTATCATCTAGATCCGACGATCTCCGGACATATCTTCGTGCATTAAAGTTACTGTAACAACCTGCATTTTATTTAAATTTTAAATTAGCATTTCCATATTTAATCTGTATTCCTAGTTTTATTTTAAATTCAATTCTCATGTTCTAAATTTTATTTACTTGTTTTATTTCATATCAAAATTCTTGTTGGGGTCAAACTGCAATTTTATAAATTTAGTAACGCTTGTGTTTGATTTCAAATCTGTATTTCAAAACGGTAGAAATATCTTCTTTTAACTCAAACTGTTTTTTATAAAATCAGAAAATCATTTCTGACATTAAAATAAATTTTCTGTATTTTTTGTGGTGATTACCGCGCCACGTAAATACCAGTTTATGTTCAAAACTGTCTGCGCCGCGATGAACTCCCACAATATGGGATTCTCCACCAATCAAGATATGACATGTACTTTCCATTTAAGACAACTAATCATTGTCTATGTCTTGTTTGGGTATTGCTTTTGTATGTGTATAATCTTATGCTTATAAGCTATTTTGCCAAACACCCAAAGAGATTTCTAGCCAACTTGTTTATGGCTTGTTTGGAAGTGCTAGTTTTGTGGGAGTAGTGCTAGTGCATTTAGTTAAATTCCCAAACACACAATTTGCCCCCTATAAGTCTATACATGGCCCTTAGTTAAATGTTGGGTTATTACAAACTGCATATACGTATATGAATAACTTGCATTTGTAAAATAAAAATTTAAGTTAATTTGTTGAGTATAGAAAGTTTTACTTGGCCTCCAAGTCCAGCCAATTTGGTTTCTTTATAAGCTTAGCAATACACACTTTCTGCTCATTACAAACAAAAAATTCAGAGAGTTCAGAGAAGAGAATTTCATAATTTTAGAGAGAGATAAAGAACTTCACCTCCATAGCTTGCAAGCTTCATTGGAGTTTTCTTGTTTGGTCTTATCTTTCTCAACAAACACACAACTCCTTATCACTGTGAGTATTTAGAACTCACTTTGAATGTAATTTATGTCTCAATTACTGTTTGTATGGTTAGGATTAGAAATCACCATTGTTGATTTTACGTTTGAACACCATAGCTTGAAAACATGAGTTTTTTTCAACTTTAATCAAAATACGCTTTTAGAGATGATTTTCAAAGATTATAGTTCGTATAAGCTATAGTTTAAATATTAGAGCCTAAGTCATTCGTATATAAGAAACGAAACTTTTGTCACCTCTCGAATTTTTGTAAAATCCGAAAGCCACGTTTCAATTCATGTTAAATTGATTTCATATACGTAATCCTTGCAGAAAAATGAAGAATTTCATGTAATAAAAACTTTCAAATTAAAAAATGGGTCAAATTTGGCTTTAAAACTGAAACAGGGGACTTTTTAGCGAAGAAGAAGAAGCCTTAGCTTTACCTTGCACGCGCGATCGCGCGAGCGGCCCGCGTGAGCGACACATCGCACGAGCAGCCCGCTCGTGTGATCCCTGTGGATTTTGATAGTTGGAAAACTTTTATATAAAAATCGAAAAATGGGCATATCGCGCGAGCAGCCCGTGCGAGCGACCCCTCCCGCGAGCGGCCCGTGCGAGCTACCCCTCCTGCGAGCGACCCGCGCACGCGTCCTGGCAGTTTTCAATTTTTGTCTATTTTCAATTAAGGGACTGTTTGGATTAACTTTTAAAGGCTGTTAAGGTTCTGTTTGGGATTTTTTACTAAATCAAGATCCTACTTGTTATGTTTGGTCCATGAAAGTGATAAACTACGACTTATTTATCCTTGTATGCACGTCGTTCGTGTTACAAGTTGTTTACATTTCTGTTTATAGTTATATGTCATTCATGTGGAGTCAGTTGTACATACATGGTGAGTGGTGGTGTGGAAAAGAGTATGTGGTTGAGATTGTGTGTGGACACTCCCTGGTAATTGTGTACCAAAGTGTGATGGTTTTTTAGATTGTAGCTAGAGTATCTTTGAAATGCGAGGGTGACAAAATTGGACACTCCCTGATGCCCATGGTAGCATTAAAGTGTGTGACGCCGACTTGGACATTCCCTGGTATCATGGTAGTGCTAAAGTGTGGCCTACTGGACACTCCCCGACATGCGTGGTATGGTCAAAGTGTGAGGCATTGGACACTCCCTGGTACCCGATACTAAAGTGTGAGGCAAGCTGGACACTCCCTGGTAGCTCTGTCCTAAAGTGTGGTCATCTTAGTGTTTTAAAGATACTAGAGTGAAAGTGTTGGGTGTTGTATTGTCGAGAGAAAAGAGTTGGTAAGATGAGAATGGTTGCATTGTTCTCACGAATAGTCACATGTTTGTTTGGATTGAATATTTTAAATATTATCCTTTTATTTTATAAATTGAATACATTTTCTATGGTTAACCTGTTGATTTATGAAACTGTAAAATGGAAAATAGTAAATGAGTATGTTCTACATTCAAGTATATGTTTTTAATACTCACTAGCTTCAATAAGCTGACGGCGTTGATACACCCTGGACATTTGTGTCTAGGCTTTTTAGGTTATGATCATGCTGGACCCTATGATTATTTGAACTGAGAATAACTACCCGAAGAAGAATTTATTATTATATGTTTTAAGTTATGAACTGGATTTGTAATAAGGATGACTGTAATAGATGATAGAAATTATTTTTTAAGGCGGAGTGTGCCTTAGTTGATCTCGTGCTGTAATATTTATTAAGTTATCAAAATTTTGTAAGCCTTGATTACTCTACTCTGATTTGTAATATTATATTGTTCGACGTTTGGGACGGAAACGATCCTTCAAACTGTCGCAACCTACGGGTCCATAAAGGAAGTTAAATACTTTTCATATTTATGCTACGTCGGGGTGTGACAGTTACTCCTTACAACGAGAAGCACGCGTGGACACTGATCTTGTCAAAATCAAGATATGAAAAATGCACTTTACTTTTCTAAAGATTTGTAGTAGTGAAAGTAAAGGTCGAACCCACAGAGATTGATTAATTTTTATCCTTTAATTAATAAAATGTAATCTGTTTAATTATAAGAAAATCGAAAGTTTGGTTGATTTATAATTTGATTACTGCTACTAATTAAACTATGAATTAAACTACGAAATTATAAAAATAAAGTTTAAAATTAAATCTAAGTAAACTTGTATGCTAAATTGGAAATTGGTTTAAATATGAGTAGATGAGGTCTAGGATTACAAATCCACCACTAACTATGCATCGGGGGTCTAAACTTTCTATTCTAAGTTCTATGTTTGGATAGTTATGATCTATCGTAGCTACAAGCCCAATAGTATCATCAAGAGGATATTGTTAGTTCAATCTAAGTATAATCCATCTATGGTTCACATGAATTATCTACCTATAACTAGGGTGTAGCATAACTCATCTTTCCTAAGCATGAATTATAAAAGATGTAAACATCACAATCACATAAGCACCATTGTATGTAAATACTCCTATCAATCACATAAATCAAGGACTATTGAGTTCATTAAGCATAAGGAAAAATCTAAGACAAGAATAGATCCAAAATACTCTTGATTATTAACATTAAAAACTAATTATAAATAATCCACCAACATACAATCACTATCCAATACATAAACCCTAAAATAGAAAAGCATAGAATCCCACTTTGCATTGCTAGGGTTTCATTGAAACCCTAGATTAGGAGTTTAGTTGCACATGGTGGATGAAAGCATGAAGATTGAGGTGATGGTAGCCATTAGAGACCTTCAAGCTCGCTCTACTCCTTCCTCTTGCCTTTCAAAGCCTTCAATGAATGAATGTAAGTAACCCCCAAAAATTATAAGAACTAAGTATATATAGAATTTACAAGGAGTTTTTGGAAGCTTTCCTATCCCGAAACTAACTAAAACAGCTGTTATTTGCAATCTGGACGCCATTCAGCAGTTTCGTTCGCACAGGGCTCTTCAGTATAGCCAAATACGCAATTTTAGTTTTTGTACAGATCGCGCTAGCGGGCCACACGAGCGCATAATTGGGAAGGTCGCGCGCGCGGATCGCGTGAGCGATTTCTGGGAACTCGCGCGAGCGAACCGCTCGCGCGATGTGCCTTTTTCAGCTTCTTTCTTCTTGCTTTTTCTCCTTATTTAACCCGAAATCCTTGTTTTCTTCTAAAACCTGACAGAAAATAGAAAATAAAGTAAAACTACACAAAAATAGGATAAAAACGGCTAACAAATGTGAATTAAGGCGTATAATCAGGATTTGTTCTCTCCCGATCAGACACCAAAGCTTCTCTTATCCGATTAGTTTTCTCGGTTAGGAAAAATTTTAAGAATCCAAGGTAGTTCATATAACTCTCGAATATAGTGTATTATATGAAAACTAAGCTTAATCTAGAATACTATGAAGTTTGGAGCACGTTTGGCGTGTCATTAATCCAAACTTATCTTTCTTGAAATTTGCTTAAGTGCTATGTGTTCTTGGTGTTTATGTGTTTTCTTCCTTCATGATTAAGTGTTCATATGTGCTTAAATAGAAGTTGAAACCATGTCTATGAGCTTTATTTAAGTTTTGATAAATATGTTTGGACTACATTTCATACCTTTGGTTATATTTGAAGTTATGAAATATTGTTATTATGCTTGTTTTGTTAGCACATTATTGCTTGTTGGCATTTCATAGCATGAGATTAGTATGACTATGATTGTGAGCATAAAACGTGCATAAACATGAAAATGCACGAAAAGGATTTTGGGTGAAAGACCTCTATGTATGGGGCTTTCGATTTAAAAAGGAGAAGATCTCCATGTGAGGGACTTCCGTATTTTAAAGATCATGAAAAACCTCCGTGAGGGGATTTTAATTTGAAGCATAGATAATCTCGGTTGTGGGTGTGAACTGTGAGATTTGGATCCATTAGGAATGTGATCTCCTGGTCTTGCAAACCACAGGAATCGTAAGCTAAAAACCGTTATGAGGTGGTTAAAGGCCCCCATAGCGTGGTGGCCCATGGACCGGGTGATGTATTGAGAGTGAGTGTTTGGAAAATACACGAAAAGGCCTATGGGCAACATCTTTTTTTGGCTTCGGCAATGAACCATTGCATTCATGCATTCATGCATAGGATTCATTATAACATTTGAATCATATGACAACGGGCCGTTGTGCTCATGAACAATGGTAACGCCCTTGAATGATCATGTGCAATAGGCTTAGTAAGGACCCCATGTGTGGGGAGCTTTGTTCTAATGTATTACATAGCTCACCTAGTGTAATTTAGCTCAATTTGAAGCCTTCATGCCTAGGTTCGAATTGCAATAATTACATTTGTTGATATTGCAAGTTATGTATTCAAGCTGTAGTTTTGTTATCGAACGCTTGTTAGTCAACTTTCCTCTAAATTTATATATTTGAACTCCTCAAAACCTGTTAGAATTTATTATATTCGTTTCGGCATGTAAGCGTGGCATAAGTCACTATAGTCGCACAAGTTTACATGTTTAACTATTGATTGTTTAAACTTTAAAATGCTACCTATAGTATGCTTGATTTGGGAGGGTGTCCCATAGCTTTTATTTATCCTTTTATTGAGTTAAAAACCATCCATTTGGGAGCGAAGTGGGGTGAACGTAAGGATGGTTGTGCTACAGAGTCTTCAACTGCTACAATCCAGTTGACCGATCGGGCGTCCAGTCGACTGGATTCTGTAGTCAATGGGTTTGGACTCTCTGTATTTATAAAAACAGTCGACTGGGTGTCCCTAATCGACTAAACTTTTCATGCCCCAGTAGACCGGACTTATTCCAGTCGACCGGATCAAATGTTTTATAAACTTTTGGTTTAAAAATCAGTCGACTGGGTCGGGCTGTTAAAAAAAATGCTCTCTGTATCTTGCAAAGCCAGTCGACTGATGTCCCGATCAGTCGACTAGATCTTCAGACTTTCAAATTTTCCTGTTTAAAAATATTTTAATTGGACTATTTAGTTATTTAACCACCCTAATTCCCCATTTTGGGATTTAGGGAATTACATAAATAATTGAGTTTAAAGGACAACTCGTTTTTTTTTTTTTTTTGTCAAAAGTTTTAGTAACCTGTAAATTCCAATTCTTTATTTTAAATAAAAACAAAGCTTTTGTGTTATTACTGTATTTCGTAAACCCAGATATCACATTATATTAATAATTAATAAATAGTATTTGTTTTACTATTCATGAATTCCATACTTGAATTTTGTGTAACCACTGGTATTTTTGTTTGCGACATGTGCGCCACAAAATTACCCGACTGTTGACGAATTACATGTGATATCACGTAAAGACTGCGCTCCAGAAATATCCTACGATGTGGAATAAACCCACTTCATAATATTATCTAATTATTTTTTATACTTAATGTTTGTAATTATTGCATTTGGAATGTTTTCCTAAGAGCTAATTACCTAACTAAACTAAAACTAATGTTTAAACTATGTGGTGCGTATGCGAGTGAATGTGTACTGCTGTAAGCCACAAATTACAACTTGGCCACCAAGTCTTTGTAAAATCTATATATATGTATATAACTCTCACTACACTCTCCACACAATACATACAAAACAAGCACACTGTTAGAAAAAGAAGAGAGAAAATTAGAGAAGATAAAAGAGAATTACAGGAGAGTTCATAGGGGAGAGAAAGAGGAAGATTATTTTCCATAGCCATAGCTCGGAGTTTATTTCGGATTTCTCAGTGTTTCTTGAATTCTCTACAACTTATCGTATTCATCACAGTGTGTCTTTTAAACACACTCTCAATGTAAATTTAAGTATGCTTAGATGAAGTAGAGGTTGTATCTATATGTATACATATGTGTGTATATACGTATATATAGCTATAAGGGTGTAAAAATAGCGATATTGAAAACATTACCAAAAGCGCATTCCGTGAATGAAAATTGATAGATTAGGACCTATAGAGGCTAGGTTTCAAGTCTTCAATCTTAACTCGTAATAGTTGCGACAAATGGTCAATTTTAAGTTTTGGCAACTTTCAATTTTTTGTATTTAAGTAGACCTACGATGAAATTTGAGATTCCAAACTTATATATTCGAAACTTTGTAGGAAAAGGATGAGATTGATATATTACAAACCCTGTTTAGATTAAGTTTGAAAAACTTAAGTTCTAACAGTAACCCAGCTATCTAGAGGTTGAAGATGACCTAACAGGAGCGCTAGAGCTAACCGGGCGCTTGGAGCCTAAGTGCTCGAGCGAACCGGAGCACTTAGAGCCAGAGCGCTTGAGCGAAGGGAGTACTTGCGACACGAGAGCTCGAGCAAAGGGGAGTGCTCGCAGTTTGAGAGCTCGCACTAAACTTGACAGCTTTGCGCACCAATGGGAGAATTGCCATATCTTTCCTTGGACCTCTGATTAACTCGTGGTTTGCAGCCACATGTTGCTAATTCGTCTAACTACACTTTACTTGTTTTGAGCACCTACATAATTGTCACACCTGTCCCGGAAAATTTTTTGTTTTAAAAGGGCATAATTGAAATTTTAGAGACTATCAATGTTATTTTATAATTGTGGAAGTGGTTTATCATGGGTCAACGGAAGGTGCCAAGTAAAGGCATGGTAATCCAATAATCAAAGAGGAACTGACATGATTTAAATAAAATTTTTGTGATTAAATATTATTTGATTTATCTTGTAATTATGAATAGTAAATTTTACATGTGTAGTGTAAATTCTAATAGTTTTGATCTTGATTGATTTTGATTGATCTAGTGATAACCAATAAGATCGTTGCATAAAAGGTAGGTTATTTTGAATTTCCACGAAAATAGTTTTCGAATCATAATTACGGCGACAAACGGAACTTAGACGAAAACTTGCATAATTTATAGCTTTCACTCGTGAAACAACAGTTAGATGTGTGAGACGTTTCAGGGAATAATTAGAAGATTAGAAGATTAGAAAACTCGTGGAAAGTTAAACATAATTTTCAGAAATAATGTCTATATATAGTTGAGGGTGAGATATTTTCACAAATATCTCACAATCAAAACCTTGGGGAGCTTAGGGGATTTTGGAGATTTTGGGGTTTTGAACATCCTGATGCCAAACCTGATTCATCGATCCGTCAGTTTTCGACCAAATTTCATATTCGGACTCCTCAAGATAAGAGCTTCGTTTTGATATCTCTTAGGCCATGTTTGGCAAAGTTTCGTGAAAATCTTAATTTGGTGTGTTTCTTAGAAAACATGTCAAAACTCATATGTTTTGCGTATTAGTATTCTTACGATCCTCCTGAAATCTTAAGACCATAGCTTAAGGTATGAATTTCTAACCTATGTTATATAGGAATTTCCATGGTTTAATTACTAAAGGCAAAATTGTGATCCGGGAAAAAGTCATGTGCTAATTTTAGGCCGGTTAATTATGCACGCGAACAATTGTGAAAACCATGTCTATTTGTTTACATGAGCATACTAAGTGATTAAGTGGGCCAAAGGGGGGGATTTGTACAAGTTCATCCGGGGTAAGCTTCTCGATATTTGAGAATTTGATAGCGACGGCTATTGTGCATAGTTTAAGGCTTGGACTTTCCAGGGCACTTGGGATGTAATGGTTGTAGGCTTAGACTAGCCGTGGGCATCGCGGTTTAAGGCTTGGACTTGCTGCTACCGAATGAATGCGTATTTTCTCCCTAGAGACTACTTGATGTGATTCACGATATTGAAGCATGATTTATGTTCGATATTGTGCACTCAGCATATAGCTGAGTAGTGGGGTTGTACTCCATTGTAGGTGATAAAAAGAAAGAAATAAAGAAGAAGCATGACGAGTGAGGCCATGGGAATGCAGGAAGTCACATTTTGTAGATGTTTTTACTCCATTTCAATGTTGTAATAATGAGTTACGGATAACTAGAAGTATATACTCAATCTACAACTTCGGAAGGGATTTGTAAGGTTGTAATATGTAACCAAAACCTCTTTGGTTACATTTGTAATGAATCCAAACTTATGGATTCATGTTTTGGATACTCAACTCGACGAATTTATGTTTCGAATGAATTTGTTAGTACTTTTTTGAATTGAGCCAAACAAGCCTTAGCTTGTTTCGTTATCGTTTGATTAGTAAGGTTCAATTTTGTTCTTTAAAGCTTAATATAGCTTGTGAAGTTTAGAATAATAAAAGCATGTTTGGAGTAGTGAAAGAGGTGGAGGTTGAATGGATTCTTAGCAAAATTATGCTACTAGAAGGAATTCTGCTAAATGGTCATTCAACCGGTTGAAAGGGGCATCTCGACCGGCATCTCGACCGGTCGAAATGACCCCTGCATGTACTCTTTTTATAACCCTTCCAGAAATTATTTAAATAATTTTAATTAGTTCTTAGGGTATCTTTGGGACCCTTTTAACATAAATTCATCCGGTTCGAAATATAATTACATTTTCAAATTTATATGGATTTTACAACTCAATGGGTATTGTTTCCAAAAGAGTTGTACACTCAATGTTGTTTTTTAAGTTTCTTTTCCACTATTATAATCTTTTAATGAATTGGATGAGCCTCGGTGGAGTGCCATGTGTCCTATTTCCACATGTAGTGGGATGGGTCATGACAATAATATGACGTTTGGATAGTCAAAATTTTCCTTATACAACTATTACTGCTATAATGTTGTACCCTACTGCAATATCATTAATACTATTTTTAAAGAAGATTGAAATCATTTCTATAACCGAAATGTTTAATTGGACAAAACTATTCATTTTAAATATTATAATCATATCTAGAAAACCCTTAAGGACATGCTTTTGTACGGTATAGTCATTATGTATGTGAGGAGTCGAGGTTGAGTCTGCATGTATGTTTTGTGAGATGAGAGAAGGGAAAGAGATGTTGGTGTAGACACCTTGATTTTGACCTAACTGTCGAATTTAGGGGAGTATTACCTCCAATCCGATGATAACAATGTTCGAACGAACCTAAGGCTTCCAAGGTGATTCAAGCTCTTCGAAAGGCTGTTTAATTCAAACAAAAAGAAAGAAAAGAAAAAGAGAGAGGGAAAAGGTAAGGATAGAAAAAAACGGCACATGGCATAGTTTAGGCTAGTCACGCGGTGCCTCTGTGGCACTCCCCAATTGCTGGACCGGCAGTCATTAAGTGTCGCTTCAGCATTCATTGATCGCCGCAAAAACGCACCAAACGCCGTGAAAATCGAAAATCCAAAAAAGACAGCAATCCGCAGAGTTGTCCGCGATATTCATTGAGTGCCGCATCGGCATTCATTGAATGTCGCGCCGGCAATAAATGAGTATCGTTCCGACACTTACTGAGTGCCGCTTCCAACTCCACTGAATGCCGTGTTTTTGTGGTAGTCTGCTTTGAAATAGTACATTTTGTACCATCAAAAGGACATCCGGGATTAGGGTTTTACCCTTGAAATTACCAAAAATAATCCTCCAAAATTTGCCTATATATAGGGGATGAATATCCCATTGCAAAGGATCTCAACTTTTAAGCTTAAATCTTGTCTTGAATCTCTTTGTTTTTTTGAATCTCTTCAAATTCTTTGATACAATTAGGAGAGAGTCTTAGAAAAATTTAAGAAAATTAAGAAGTTACATGAGTTAGAAGAAGAAAAGCTTGAACCACTTTTTAAACACCTTCAAAAACTTAAAAGTTGAGGATAGTTGGAAGTGACCTCTAAGTTAATTAGTCTTTAATTCAAGTTCAATCACAATATATAGAATTCTTTAGGACCTTTTGCACATTTTCAAAAGCTCCCTTCCCACCTCATTTCATCACACACCACTAATATTCTGATTGAACTTTCATTTTATTGGTTTGGATCAAAGTAACCTATGGTTTAAGATTAAATAAATCATGAAGTAAAGTTAACTTGGATATTACTTGAACCTTGATTTCCTTTTCTTTTGATTATGTTCATCTCTTGGGATTCATGAGACCTTCAATGTCTTACTTGAATCCCTTAACTTGGATCCTTTAATCTTCTTGTAAACTTATGATTTACAAAAGGATTAAGGTTGATATTAGTATGTTTGGTCGATGACTCTAAACCTATCTCCATGGTTTAGGTTCATTATTTTGAGATTTCATATAGTTTCTTCATACTCCATTGAAATCTATAAGTATGGGTGTTCTTAGTCTCCAATGACCATCAAGTAGAAGAAGAAGTAGTTTGGGTTAAGCCAATCTCCATGGCTTGGTAGGTAGAGTTAACAAATAAAGGATGAACTTGACAATGGTGCAGTGAATTCATAAACCACCTTTGATCAAAGATTTTTAGTTAAATAATGGACCGTTGAAATTGAATAAGACCAATTGGAGAGTGTCAATAACATAAAGTTTTACCACTATGATTTTTGTTTCAATGAGATTTCATGTTTAAAATGGCTTGGTCATGAGTTTTGTGAAGCAACCATAATCTGTCCAGAATTTTAGAACAGTAACACCTTCTTGAAATAGGTAAATCAGAGCCTTAATCAAGCATGACCTCAACTATTTTTTTCTATGAAGTTTAATGTGTTACTAAGATCTCCTTAAAAGATTAGGGTAATTCGGATTTATTTACTATTTTTAAAAATCAAACAAAATTTCTGGACAGAGAATTGTAAATTTCTGAGTGATGTCTTGTTTTTGTCCAATTCTTATACATTGAACCGTTGGTCTTTGATTTTTCTTTTTGGGTTAGAAACTAGATTCACATAGGCGTCTTGTGTCCAAAAATCATTGAAATCAAACCATGGGAAGCATGTTTTTTCCATTTTTGAAGTTCTAGTCTACTCTCTGTAATTTTCAAAATTCTGTGACAGATTTGACAAACTTTGCAAATAATGGTTCAAATGACTTTCATAACCTAAGGCTTGAAATATGTTTTAATAATGATTGATTAAACTTAAATTCAAAGGTTAAATGATCCTAATCAATGAATAGTTCATAGTTTACTCTTGTTCATATTCATGTATTCATATACATTCATCCATGTAGATTAATACTTGTGATTAGGATTCATTTGGTGTTGAGACTAAGTTACATTTAATTGAACCTAATTGTGAGTTCCTTGTGACCATATTGGGACTACATCATCTCTATATGGACATTACATTGGCTCCTAGTTGAGACTTGTATATCTATAGAAATGATGCATTTCCAACTAATTAGAAGGAATTCATAATTATGTCAATTCTTTCATACTTGATAGATTTAAGCTAGAAGTTTAAGGATGTTATTTAGAATTTCATACTCTATCTTGATTACGACATGTGGACTAGCCCTCTGTTTTGTAGAGCTATTGAGGTACGATTTCTCAACCCCACTCTAGAATATTGTATTCTTTGATTTTAATTGATTTTCAACTCCATGTGCGACACCTTAGAACTAGGTCTTGCCTTATGTGTATATATAGATTAGAGACTCCTTTAGGTTTTTTATTTTCTTGCATGCATTACACATTTCCATATTCGCGGCTGGATCCTGGGTAAGTTCTTTTGTTCCCTATTGCATATCATATTGATTGCTAATTGAATTATGTGGTTTTGAATGCTATTTTATCATTAGCAATCTTACACCCTTTAGACATGCTTTTGCAATGTATATCTATATCTATGTATTAGTTGAGGGCACATTGAGATTAATAATTCGATTAAAAGGATGTTGAGTAGAGGCCTATCATGAGATAGGATGAGAGGGGGTGTTTTAGTCCACCGGGCTCCTTCCCCTCTCATTCCATAATCCCCAGACTTGGAAATCTTTGGTTTCCAAAAAAGATCAGTTTGCTTTCAAATGTCTTCTTAATTTTCCTTAAAAAAATTAAGTCGCGACTCTTTGTATTTGAAAATGTTTTAAAAGTAGGCCCAAAATGCCAGTATCCACAATTGGTTTTTGGCTTTTATGAGCTTGGTTATTTGAATTGATCAGCTTTATGGACGACGATACTATCTTAGTTAACAAGGGTTGATCAAGCGAATTTTATGGGCGACGATAGTATATCAATCAGGATAAAAACAGGTTTCTTGCAACCTTGAATATCTTGATGGGTTTTACCAACACCATATCGATACAGTAATCCTATCAAGCGGCTTTTATGGGCGACGATAATCTAAATTAATGGCTTTGGCGAACCGACTGAGTTGTGAGATTGTTGTACACATACGGTTGCATATTCTTAATTCCATGGAAAACTGCATTGTAGATGATGACTTGAATAATTATCAACCGTGCTTTAAGGTTCTAAACCACAACAGCATTACAATATGTTTTCATATACATTGTGCATGCTTATTTATTATAGGGTTAAATACACTTGCACCCCCTGTGGTTTGGCCAATTTGCACTTACCCTCTTGTGGTTTAAATTTTGGCACTAATACCCACTATGGTTCGGACTAAAGTGCAATGTTAAAAATTTCTAAGGAATTGAAAGGGGTAAGTACAAATCCGCCAAACGATGGGGGGTATTAGTGCTAAAATTATCCACAACATATTTAACGGTTGCACTTTATTCTGAACCATAAGGGGTATTAGTGCCAAAATTTAAACCACAAGGGGGTAAGTGCGAATCGGCCAAACCACAGAGAGTCTAAGTGTATTCAACCCTTTATTATATTCACTCGACTTTCATTAGCTGGCGGCATTTTATGCCCTGGACATCTAAATTGTCTAGACTTCTCAAGTAACGACTATGCAGGGCAATTCGACTATGCCAGTTAAAAAGAAGAAGTCACGTGGAAAAGTTTTTATATATTTTACTTTTAAGTTGTAATAAGAGACAGTATGTTTTAAATTTGAATGAGTTTTGTGCCTTAAGATATTGATAATTATGTAATAACTTTAAGTGGATGTCTATTTAGAATGCAATAACTATCATTATTCCTGATGCGTTTTACTTTGTTTACTATTACTGTTTAAGCTAAGTATAGGACATTGGGATCCCCTCACATGTCGCGACCTACAGGTCCAAAAAGGAAATGAAAAAAAAATCCTATTTTGTTACATCGGGGCATGACAAAAGTTCCTGATTAGTTAAAACTTAATCAAATCAAATTCTGATCACTATATAGAAAAAAGACTTCACATAATAAACCTATTATCTTTCCGATACAAAAATCAAACCCAATAAATATGTGTACGTAGATCCCAAAAATTGCCTCGAGGGTGCTGCCATGGCCCCCAAGTATAAATTCCTGGCTCCATACCTGGCTATACTATAATCATTCATCATGGAGCGGAGTCTCATATTTTGGAAACTCTAGTATGACATTACCGAACATCGAGTTCTAGAATGCAGAACAATTTTGAAAAACATAACAAATTCTCAAAATTTTCATCCAAGCATCAGTAAAAGTTCAAAGAAAATAGCATTCTACAATTCTAGGAACTCATATATGCAACAAACTAAGCAAATTTTTAAAACATATACACACACACATTGGAGTGTAAAACATATATACATATATACACATTGAAGTGATAAACATATGACATGCAAAATTTGTAATAGAATTCAAACCAGTATGCTTATCAGATGCAACAACAACAACAACAACAATAGCGGGACACACATAGTGATCTGATCACAAACACTAGGTGAACCTTCCCTTTCAATTGCGGTCTCAAATCCCCATACCCTAAATACCCCATTATCACTCTAATCACATCTCATGGTCCTTCACTCTCTAGATCTTGAATGGAATTTTGGGGCCTCCATAAGCGGCTGAGTCAAATCGTTTGATTTTCTAATTGACTAATCATGAAACAAGTCGAGATCGTCATTGAGCTTCTGTTGGGCTCTCTGGTTGTAGTGTGGGTGTCGACGGAGACACACAATGCAATCGCACACAAAAACAAGATACAAGAAACAAAAAAAAGACACAAGATATACCCTGTGGTTCCGCCAAATTGCCTAAGTTCACAACCTCTCACACCAGTTCACTATGATCAAAGAACAAAAGGGTTACAGAATTTCTCTCTCAATAGCAGCTTTCTACAAAGTGATGCTGCACAAAGAAGGAACATTATATCCCAATAGGGTTACACTAAAATCTGCTAAAATACCTTTGGCTGAAATAAAATTCTCCGTAATTCGGGCCGTTAGGGTCCCGCCCCCGATTTTCCTGTATCAAAGTGGACCAGACTTCACAAATCCAATAATCTCCCACTTGAAGACTGATCTGAGATAAACCCACTGTCTCCATCGAAACATATAGTGTTGGTATGAAATATCATTGTCTTTTAGCCTTGAAGACAAATAGAAATTGAACATGTCTTCAGTTTCTCCACAAATGACCACCTTGGTAAACATATCCGCAGAATTATCTTTTGTATGAATTTTCTCCAAAGTGAGTTGTCCTTCATCCAAAAGTGAGTGAATGAAATGGCACTTGAAGTTAATGTGCTTGGTTCTCGAGTGAAAACCAGAATTCTTTGCAACAGGAATTACACTTTGACTATCACTGAACAACTGAGAACCACCCCTCTTGTTCTTTACCAATTTCTTTCATGAAATTCCTCAACCATACCATTTCTTTGCAGGCCTCAGTGGCTGCTACATACTCAACCTCTGTAGTGGAGATGGTTACAATTTTTTGTAGCCTAGAGACCCAACTGACTGCTGTACTATCAAAAGAAAACACATACCCTGTAGTGCTCTTCCTGCTGTGAATATCGCCTACTAAATCTGAATCCACATAGCTTTGAATATGATGTTTGAGCCATCATAACATAATTCTACATCTTTACTGCCTCTAAGGTACCTCGGAATCCACTTAACACCTTCCCAATGCTCCTTATCGGGATCTACCATAAATCCTCTCACTACTCCCACTACATGAGCAATGTCTAGCCTTGTACAGATCATAGCATACATCAAGTTGCCTACTTATAATGCATAAGGTACTCCAGCCATGTACATACCATATTCATTTGTGATTGTGGCTTGATCTATGGAAAGTCTGAAGTGACTTGCCAGAGGAGTGCTAACTGGCTTAGCATTTTTCATATTAAACCTTTTCAGAATCTTGTCCACATATTTTGCATGTGATAGTTCCAACTTCATGTTTACCCTGTCCCTGCTGATCCTCATCCCAAGAATTTTCTTTGCATTTCCCAAATCCTTCATTGCAAATTCCTTGGACAACTGTGCTGTGAGATTCAAAATCTCTTCCATGCTTGATCCTATTTAAAAAAAAAAAAAATTGGGTCTTAAGTCCATCCTATTTAAAATTTACTAATATGTCATTCAACAGAGAATTTTATACAATTATTAGTTATGTGAAAATTTAGTAAGACAAGGATTTGATTCGATTAAATTTCATTCTCTGTTAATATACAAACTTTTAATGTTATAATCAAGGGTGTACCTAGAATTTAACCTTGGGGTGGGCTTAACAGAAATTCAGAATAAAAAAAATACTGATTTGATTGGAATTGACAATATATTTAGGAGGGCTAAATTGAAAAGGAGCAAGAAAAATTGTGGATTGAATTAAAATTAGGTAATGTATAAAGTAGGGAAAATTTTCTCCTATTTTTAAAATTTCCACTATCAGATATGTGCTAAGTACTGTAGCAGCTGAGAACATGCACTTGGAACAATTGATTGGATGTCAAAACTGCCTTCCTCCATGGTGATTTGGAGAAGGACATTTATATGCACCAACCACAAGGCTATGTGGTGAAAGGGAAAGAGAAACTGGTATGTTTAAGGGTTGAAATAGGCTCCAAGGCGGTAGTATAGAAAGTTTGACACTTTCTTGGCAAAGGCTGATTTTATTAGATGTCATTCAAACCATTGGTGCTATTTTAAGAAGCTTGCTACATCTTATCTCATATTGCTTGATATCCTTGTTGCAAGATCAAGCATGGAAGAGATTTCAAATCTTAGGCACAGTTGAGAAAATTTAAATAGGTTCAAGCATGGAAGAGATCAAGCATGGAAGGATCAAGCATTGAACTTTGGACTAAAATTTGCCCCTTTTTTTCATGGCTAAATAACATTTCAGTATTTTGTAATTTTAGCGAAATTTCACTTCGCGCCTTGTATTTTCAGATGCAATATTTTGATCCCACAAATTACAAAATTGTCTCAATTTAGTACTATAAATGTTGAAAATACAAGGATCTAAGAGAAACTTTTTGTACCACGAGGGATCATTAACTTTTTGACTAAAACTATACAGTACTGAGATATTAATGTTTAGCCTTCTTTTAATCTCGGATAATGCCGTCAAGTCAAGTGTCAACTGTTTATGGAATGTAATTCGATGTATGTATCCAAGTGTATTGGGTAGGTAGGTGGTCAAACAGGGTGGCCAAGGCATAGACAATTGAGATTGTTTGACAATAATCCCTATCCCCAAATCATGATCACCACCAACCACAAATACACAAGTGTAATGCATTCAAATTTCAAGTATATTATCAATCCTTTTCCCAAAAGTGTAATGCATTCAAATTTCCCAAAAGTATAATGCATTCAAATTTCAAGTATATTATCAATCCTTTTCTTTTCCCTTTTTTTGGCACCCGGTAAGATTCTAAAAATGTAAATAAATAAGGGGTACAGTAGAATATAGTTTTCGGTCTAATTTATTTCTATTTTTGGGATCTTAACATATATCCTAAGGGTACATGTCAATAAAATCCTTTATAAAGAAATCATTTTATTAGAGTGAACTTTCCAACATTTTATTATTGTCCTTTTTAAATTTTAAAATTATAGTGTAAAAAAAAAAAGTAGAAGAGTTTTATATAACAGAGAGTGGACCTGAAAAATGTGTAATTACAGTTTTTGAAATACACAAAAAGAATAATGGACTGTTAATTTGAGGGAGGATAATGTAATTAAAAAATGGGTGCATGGATGGGTCCAATACGGTTGGCCAGGAATAGAGAAGTCAAATTGTTAGCACCAACCTTTTCCATTGTCCATATCTACATTGAATACATAATTTTATCAAGCAATTCAATGATTTTTAAATTTGTATCCAGTTTTCAAAAGTTTATCCTAAATTGAATTTTATAACATATGCAACAATATAAATATTAAAATTCAAGTTTAATAAAAATATGTGATGCCATATATTATTGAATATAGTCATACTGTCAATATTAATAAAATAATTTTCAATAAAAATTATGTCCAAAAGTGTTGTAACTAGTACTATATATATGATACAACCAAATTACTTACTTGCATCAAAGAATATTACACATACAATCTAAATGAGTTGAATATAATACTAATACTAACACACTTGCTACAAACTAATATTATTTCTTTTTGATTCGTGTATTGCATGAATGGGAGGCAACTTGGTCCGAAAGAGACCCTCACCTATCTAAAGAATTCCCCATGTGAGTAATGCAGCTTCGCAGAACACTCTCACTAAGGATCAATTTTATACAGCCCTCAAAAAAGTATATATAGCCCCTAAGGCTACAAGTAACTGCACAAATAAGAAAATCGATCAACTTAACTCCTTGCTCTCATCTCCCAAGTTCTAAGTTCTCTTCCTTCCGAACTTACTGAAATGGCACCAGCAATCTCAAATGACTTGTTAAACTCCGACGTCACAAAGTTTGTAGTAGATGGCCATGGTGTTAAGGCTCTTGCAGATATGGACCTTAAAGCCCTCCCCAAGGAATATATTCAACCTCTTGAAGAAAGGCTCGATATGAGCCATGTCGTGCCCGATGAGTCCATTCCAGTCATTGATATGTCCCATTGGGATTCCGATCCCAAAGTGGCGGAGGCCATCTGCAATGCTGCAGAGAATTGGAGCTTTTTCCAGATTATTAATCATGGAATCCCTATTGAAGTACTCGAGTCCGTTAAGGACGCGACTTATAAGTTTTTTGGATTGTCTGCAGAAGAGAAGAGGAAGTATTTGAAAGAGAATTCACCTACCAACAATGTTCGTCTTATGACTAGCTTTCTTCCTAATGTAGAGAAGGCCCTTGAGTGGAAAGATTACCTCAGCCTTTTCTATGTCTCAGAAGAAGAGGCTAACACCATTTGGCCTCCTGTTTGCAAGTAAGATTCCAAACTTCTTCCCAAATACTTGCAATACATTCTATAAATATATATTTGTGGATATAAAAAGCTTGTATAACATACATATATATATTCATACATATATATTCACACGTAAATATCTGTTTACCCCCACACATATATATTCACACACAACTATTCTTAATTTTCACAAATGTGGAGATGTCTGGCTCTACTAGCACTTTTAATCATGCAAAGAAATTCAATTAATATGTGCATTCTCTTTAACTTGAAAGAATTTTTTTTTCTTCTTGCATGGACTAATTTTCCATGTTTGCTTATTATAGGGATCAAACATTGGAGTTCATTAGGACATCTGAAGTTGTTGTTCGGAGGCTTCTTGATATTCTAACTAAAGGACTCAATGTGAAGGAGATTGACGAAAACAAAGAATCGCTTTTAATGGGTTCAAGGAGAATTAACCTCAACTACTATCCAAGGTGTCCTAACCCTGAACTTACCGTTGGAGTAGGCCGACACTCGGATATCTCAACACTAACAGTCCTACTTCAAGATAATATCGGTGGACTCTACGTGAGGAAGATAGGCGGAGAGGATTGGATCCATGTCCAACCAATTAGTGGATCACTTGTGATCAACATTGGTGATGCACTTCAGATCATGAGCAACGGACGATATAAGAGTGCTGAACACCGTGTTGTTGCAAATGAAAGCAAGGATAGGATTTCTATTCCACTCTTTGTGAACCCAAGACCTACAGATGTTATTGGCCCCTGGCCAGAAGTGCTAGAGAACGGAGAGGAACCATTATACAAGCCAATTCTTTACTCAGACTATGCTAAGCATTTCTATAGGAAAGCCCACGATGGCAAGGCCACTCTAGACTTAGCAAAAATATGATTTATCTAATTTTTATTAAGCTTTTTCTATTGTATTGAGTAAAGAGGATGGTCAATAAAGATTTTACAATTCAAGTGTCTTTAGATAGAATGACATGGTAGAAAGGAATCAGGCTTGTGTCCAGACGTCGGAAACTTGTATCCTTGATTGAAGATTTATTGGAACTGTATACTGGTTGTACTTATCATTTCTTACTTCTAAAGGTTGTGTTTTGTGCAGTATGAATATGTTGCAACGTATATGTATAGGGAAGGAGGGAAAAAAATCAACACTACCACACTACATTTTTCACATGGCATCAAATCCATGACCTAACAAGATCATCTCATCACTCTTGTAAAACTCATTGCAACCATCTTTGATTTATTCAAGATGCATTCCCCAAAATCTGCAACACATTGTGAATGAAATCAGTTTTCGATCGTGATTCATAGATAAATGCCCATAATATGAAACATATAATCATAGTATTTTAGATAGAGTAATAGACAGGCACCTGTGTGTGAGCATGTGTTTTATGTAAAGAGCATCAATACATGAAAGGTGAATTCACATACAAAATATAGCTCAATGAACTCTCGATATATATAAATGAAAGAAAAAAAATTAAAAATTATTTGGCTTTTGGGAAATCAGATGATTAATCATAGATTAGTCTGATCTAAAAGTTGTTAACAAGAAAATACGAATGGAGCGCTTGAACAACGGACTACTTTTATTTCTCACTTCGAATATTGGAATAAATGTGAGAGTTTATATAGGTGTACAACCAGATTGTTCAAAGATCATCTCATTTGGTTTATCTGGCTGGAAACATCTGACTAGAGTCTTAGAACAATTTCAGATAGGATGATCAGTAAGTAGTGATTCAAATTCATACTCAAGGTAATCCTATGCTCAGCTTTATGCACTGTTTGGTTCATAAATTTAGAAAGCGAAATGACAGAAAACATTAAGGAAATCACTTTTCTTTTTGTGATAAATAAGAAAAATAATGAGGATAGGAAAGAAAGAAAATATGGAGGCAAAAAATATTCATAAAATTTTTGAAACAATTTGGCTTCAAACGCCTTAAGAAGTCTCTTTCTAGCCATTGGACATTACACGGCAAAAACAGATTTATATATCAGCTCTTGTTTCATCTTTGGCCAATCGGTGATAGCTTTTCCTTTTAATAGGAGTAGGTGCTTATTGTTTGCCAAAGCCATAGTTTACTGCTCGCATGGTGTCCAGTAAATGAGCCTTCACTGCCCGCCCGACCCTTTCTTTAATCTTAAGCAAAGTGAAGTCAAATCAATGAAGTGAATAACCCAACCTCTTTGTTTGAAGCTTTGCTAAACTAAATTCAAGGATTCCCTGAGTAAGAACCACTAAATCATCACTTATTCCATGAATAGATATAACGACTAAGAATCTGTCACGCCCAGTGTAGCAAAATAAGGAAAAATTTTCATTTTCGTTTTGAACCCGTAGGTCATGACATGTGATGGATCGCTTGTCCTATACTTAGCTTAACATGTACCAATAAACATAGTATATAAAGCAACAAGGAAGGTAAATATTAATTATCATTACAACTTCACATAATATTACATTGTCCTTAAAACATTCTTAAGGCACAAGTCGCCTTATTCAATTTAAACATCATTCTTATCCTCATTTTAACTTTATTCAAATGAAAAGTATCTCCGTAGGCTTCTCTAGCTAACATAATCATATTACCCTACATAATCATTTCCTGAACATTTTGGGTGTCCAGGATAAAATAAAATCATCAGTTAATGAAAGTTGAGTGAGCATAATGAACACACAACCAATGTATATAGAAGTACATTAACAATTATTATTATTGTTCAGTACTTTAGAGTACGGTTAATCCTTTATTCCAGTCATCGCATAATAACAATTAATAAATCATTTGAGTAAATATTTAAGACCGTACATGAACAATGAAACCATTTCATCTCACTAACTCTTTTATCTCAATCACAATCTCTTGACTCATTCGGTTCACCTAGAACCATCCAGCAAAATGCCATTAATTTAGTAGGTCTGTTGATATGTCTGTCGTATCTGAGGCGGCTTAGACGTACCTAGACATTCAAGGTAATTAAACCTTATTAGTCTGCCATATCTTAGTCGGCCTGGACTAAGTCTGGAATATCCAACAATCGGTCTGCCATATCCAAGTCTGCCTAGACGCAATTAGATTGGCATGCCGTATCTGAGTTAGCCAGGGCTCAATCCTCTTAATTAATCTGTTGTATCTGAGTCGGCCTAGAATAATTACGGTTATCACAAAAACTCTGACTAGCCTGCCGTATCCGAGTCGGCCTGGGCTCAATCCTTCTTAATTAACCTGCCATATCCGAATAGGCTTGGGATAATTAAGGTTGCCCATCCCAAGATATTCTCTCTTTACTCATTTCTCACAAACATATATGCTGAACCACTTGACCCCTTTCAAACATGCCAACTCGACTATGCAAATGTGTAACTTATTCTCTTTCTCATTACATAAAGGTATCGGAGTGATCGTATGACCTATTTCACATTTTCTTCATAAGGGTACCAGAGCGATATGGTTTTAATCTTATTCTTTAAGTGGCATCAGAGGGATTTGTACTTTTCCTTTTAGATTTCTTTAATATGGTACCAGAGCAATTTATACTTGATTACTACAAAAAGTTATCAGAGTGGCTTACACATATGGTTATTATCCATAACAAGAATCACCTTATCCAAATTCCATTTTCATATATGTTTCCCTTTTTCTTTATAAAATAATGAGGTATAACTCTTTGAAACCAAAGGTACAATCTTTTAAAGCATAAAGTACAAGTTCATAATCTCTTTCAAAACTATTACTGGTAGATCCTTAACATCTTATCCAAATGTACAAGTAGTTAAAACACATAGTACAGCTCATAATAGCAGTGAAACAAAATCTGGAAAAACTGCTTAAAGGATCGATCCTTGGAGTATCGATCTTCAAGGGATCAATCTTCAATAAGATCACTCTTGCTAGGATCAATCTTCCTTCGTCTTCTTCGCAGCTTTCTACAGAAACAGATGAGCATTTTGGTAAAGCTAACTTTAAACAGTTCTTATGATATATCAATCTCTTTGTTTTTCCACATAGATTACAAATTCATAAGTCTTGTTTGCCAATTATTAACATAGCTCCAATTATAGATGAAAATCTTAGAGTCGTCAAAATTTCATTTTAATCGTTTGTCGCAACTGTTACGAATCAAGGTCTAATATTTAAAACAGAGCTTAAGGGGACTTCAATCTTTCATTTCCAATTTACAGAACTCATTTTCGCTAAGTATGGTGAGACCACCATTTTTGAAGCTCAAAATCTATATATATGAATCTATACGTATTTACCTACGTTTGATATCCCTGGCTTGTGCGTAACGACTAATAGTACATTATAAGTAGCTCAAGAGACTCATCGGTTGCTAGATTGACCGGCTCATTTCGCCGAAGAACTCCAAAAATCGTAATATGAGTTTAGAGCTCCTTGACAATGGCTATGGCCTTTGAGCTTCTTTCTTTCTGTATTTCCTTTGTTGTCGTTCAATTTTCAGAATATATATGTGACTAGATGTGTGTGCTTATGATTGAGAGGGGAAGCTTTGGAAATCAATGGAGGCTTTGAAGGCTTGATATGTGTGTATGTATATCCGAGAGAGAGAGAGAGAGAGAGAGAGAGAGAGAGTAATGGGGATGAGAGTGATTGAGAGTGAGGGAGAGAGCTTTGAAATCATGAAGGAGGGGCTTGTATGTGTGTGTGTGTGTGCGTGTGTGTGTGTATGTGTGTGTGTGTGTCCGAGAGAGAGTGTGAAATGCAGAAGAGCTATGAGATTTCTTAAGCTTGAAAGCTTATTGTGATAAGCTTGTAAATGTGTGTGTAATGTTTTGCAAGGTGTGAATATAGATATAGAGGGTTCTATCAGTTTGCAAGTTGAACTGTAAATTATTGATACAAAATGATTGTAAGAATCAAAACACCTATGAGATAAGATGCTGGATGATTGCAAATCTAGTAATACAGTTAGTCCGTTTAAATCAGCTTGGTTCAATTAGTCAAGTTGGTTCGGGTAGTCTAGGAAAATATCTCAACATAATATTAGGGACCAAAAATGTAAACCACGTGATTAATATTTTATAATAATTTTAAATCCTAAATCATAGAGTAATTTAGGGGTCCAGTTTTAAGCATTATTAATACTTTTAAAATTACTAAGGGTCACAAAGTAAAAGTCATTGTAATTATAAATTACCACATACGCATAAATTATTTATGGAAATAATATCATTATTAAAATAATACATCATAGTAAAATTAAATAGCATTTGAGTTAACAATTAATAACACGAGTATTATTATTTATTAAAATACTAACATTGCTAGAAAAAATATCCAATAGTAAACAAAAATGACATTTTATTCATTTATTAGGGAAATGAAAATACAGGTTGCTACAGAATCCAAACAAAGATTTGTCTTTTGGTCAAAATAAGTGTAAACAAGAGTTTGAAATAAAAAAAATCTTTCGATTTACAATTCTAATTCTTTTAATTTTTTTGGAGTCTGGTCGCGAGGTCTCAATATCGAGTATGTATCGTAGTTTAAATATTTTTTTTATCTACTTCATATATTCCGTGTTCCAGATACTAGAATAAATATTTAACGAAGTAGAACCATCTCTATCAAGATGACAAAACGATTCACAGTACTATCAATAGGGTCTATTATAACAAGTAATACACTCGCATTCCGGAAATACAGAAACACATAAATTCTACGGTCCAACTACAAAAATGGACTAGAAATCCGAACTCTAAATGATTTCTCTGCAAGGTCATAAGACCATGGATGGGGGTAATGTCTGCCCAGTGCTGGTAGGTCAATGATGTTGGTAACCTGATGACAGGGGAGCCAGTGACCGAAGCCCCGGTTACTTCCCTCTTTTTTCTTCATAATTATCTTTTGAAAAATTGTAAGTTTTAAAGTTATTAAAGAGTGGATGAAGATACTAGGAAACTGCATGGGTGTTTTTCCTTCTTTTTTTTGCCTCTTTAATAATGCAGACCAAACAGAGCCTTAGGTCACATGCACACATAGGAGGCATGGTGTGCAAAATGAGGTTACTGGGACACCAGTATTTTCGCTTGATTAGCCATGCATTGTAAAGAGCAAGAATGGAGAAACTTCTACAAATAGATCAGCCAACAACTAAGGATATGATAATATCAAGTGAACTGCCAATTTTATCCTCTCATAAAATGTTTAACCTTACCCAAGGTTGAAAACAAGTATGCGTGCATCTAGAAAGATTACCCACATGCACAGACATAGATACGAACGACACGGATACATCGACACTGCATATCCTAAAAATAATTGCACGTTGACCCCGTAGAAAAAGTGTCAGAAAAGTTTATTGTGTCAAACATGACACGACATGCGACATGTTACCTCGTTAAAAGTGCTTATTCTTCTTAGGCTAAGCCTATAAAAAGGTTCAACTAAACTTTGATCTGGAATGGCTGAAGAGAATAATTAAGTGACAAGTATGAAAAGCCAATTAGATAGTTGATTGACAAGTCTATAAAGGGATAAATTACCTTGTTAGTCTACGACTACGTAGCATAGAAATGACTACACAGTGCATTTCTCTTCATTTTTTTTCCCATTTTATGACATTTTTAATCAAGAATCAGTCTTTTGGACCAGTCTATTAAAAAAAAAAAAAAGAGAAGATACATACTGAAGTTATGCGTATCCTTGGCTAATTGTGCTTAAGCTAGACCCATTTTTAAATCTCCATTGAGAGTTATAAATTCAACTTAATCAACAAAAATCTTTCTTAGGACACGGGGCCGTACCAGATCTATTGTGGTGTTCGAGGCCAGAGATTTTTCCATGAAGGTAGAGACAATGGTTGAAGTTGTAAACACGAGTGTGCTTATTGTAACATCCTACATTTTATTTCAATAAAATATTTCTCTTTTTATATTTTGAATAGTAATATGTTATTTTATTTGTGCTTATTTAATATAGTCAATTTTTTTTTCCTTATGTACTTTGAACCCTTTGAACCTTATCATTCTTATTCCTACACATGGATCTAGAAAGACACATAAATCTAGCCTATGCCATACAATCTACCCATTTAATGCTACTTCATTATTTCATCTACTTGAACCCCTATGAACCTTATGAACCTTAAGCCCCTACATTTATCCTCCACCACATAATCCCCATGTACTAGAAATAGAAAGTCAAATATATCTCTTCATCACTCACTATCCCAACACCATCCCCTAAATCTAGGGAACTTCCAAGTACACATCTCACTTTAGGTCACTCACAAATCCAACCTTATCTCTCCCTCACTCACTACCCCAACACATTCCCATAATCAAGGGATTTACACTAGGTACAAATCACATTTATCTCCATCAATCCATCACCTTTATGTCACCCACTTTCACACTCCACCTTCCTCCACCACACACCTCACCTCACACCCAAACCACAAGTGTACATGTGTGTATAAGCATAGGTGTATTAATGTGTGAAGGATCCCCCTATAAATACTCCCGTTCCCGTCACTTTTTCTTCACAGTTCTCTTCATCACTCTCTACTTTCCCTTACTCTTACACAACACACAGAGAGAAAAAGGGAAAGAGAGAGAGAGAGAGAGAGAGAGAGAGAGAGAGAGAGAGAGAGAAAAGCTCCATAGCCATTGCCAAAATCTTGGCTTATTTCTTGAAAACCTCTACACACTTCACCTCCATTCTCGGTGACTATATCAACTCACTCACCATGTATATTTAACTGTTCTTATAGATTAATTATGATTGTATGTTAGATATATATATTTTTGTATATGTGTGTATATATGGTGCAAAAATATGAATTTCATAAACGTTGATGAATACGAGTTTCGTGAATGGAAAATCGTAGTTTAGGACTTACATTAGCTTGGTTTAAAACAGTTTTTCAAATTACATAAGTATGGCGATGAACCGAGCTTTTAAAGTTTTTGTAAAATGTCGGTATCTAAAGTTTTGGAGGTCCAAACGAAGCCGCAAAGACATACTCCCTCTGTGCCATTATTTGAGTCCATTTTAGGCATCCGTGCCTCTTAATCGGACAAGCAATTAGTGCATTTATGCCAAAAAAAAATTAACCTTTTTTTTCCCATAATCTCAAAGATTTACATTAGTTTTTATAGCAATAGTTGTCAAAATCATCTCAAAATAAATAATTTACGAAAAAATTGACTATTTTTGGGACACCTGGAATAGTGAATTTGGATTCAAAAAATGGGACGGAGGGAGTAATTTTTATATATCCGCGATCTATAAGAAAAATGGAAGAGAATGGTTGGTCACACGACACGTTTTGATAAGTTTTTAAGACTTCAAGCTTAGTTCCTATAAATGAATTCATGTTAACTCTATGAACATCAAGAGGTCAATGTCATCATACATAATAGGGGGTCAAAATCATGGGTAAGATTAGAGAGCCATGATGTTATCACAAGTACTTATCCTAGTACAATAACAAGGGCCATGATGTTACAAAGCAATCCAGAGAATGATGTTATCCTAATACGATAACAAGAGCCACGATGTTATCATAATTACTTAACTTAGTAAGATAACAAGAGCCACGATGTTATGTTACGATGTGTCATGAGATATGATGTTTTGGGCAAGTGTGGTCAAAGGAAAAGAGCCAGCATAAGTGGGGGGTTTCATTGTTCATGCACCGTTACATATGTTATAGCATCAATGTTGTGAATGCAAATCATAAGCATGTCTCTATTATATAAAATAAAACATGTTCGCATGATTTAGAATTTGTTGTCGATTGACGTATCCGAATAAGATATTAACCACATCTTAAGATGTCAAACCATTCGACTTTAAGTTTACTTTTATATACATTGTGCATATATGTTTCTATGCTTACTCAGCTTATATTCAAGCTGATGGTGTTTTATGCCCTAGACAATCTCACATCCAGATTTTCCAGGTGATGATAACCCTGAAGGTTATGGCTATGCTAGTTAAAATCACAAGGCCCCCCGAGAAAGCTTTTACTTATGTTTTTATTATGTAATAAATTGTTTTTGAGCAATATGTATTTAAGACTATAATTGTAAAGGGCTTTGTTACCCAAACTCTATTGATGTAATAACTGTCGTGGGATCATTATGAATAAATATTAAGTTCTAGTATGTTATGCTTGTGATGTTTACTCTGTTGTAGGTTATTATTAAGTCACATGAAGGACAATCAGTAGCTCAACTTGTCATGGCCTACAAATCCAAAAAAGGAAATTCAAATTTTTCTCTGTTTTTGCTATGTCGGGGTGTGACAAGATTTTTGGTATTAGAGCCCTAGGTTTAGGTGTATATTGAATGTCCTAAGCATTTAGGTTATGTCTTCAAGATTTTGTAGAGTAAGTTATGATACTAAGGCATCTCTCTTTGGTAAGTTGCTATGGACCCGCCTCAAGATCAGGATCCACTACAGGACCTATACTATGTGCCCAACATATATGGAGGGTACATTATATCTCCGGATAGCCTAGCACCAACAAACCCAACACTCTACACAGAAATTATAGATCAGGAGGCTTACGATAGATTGAGGTCAGAGTTAAGGATAGCCCGTCATGCAAATAGCATCATAGATCCACGCAGACTTTAGCTGGAAGTTATGTACACCTCTTTTACTCAGAGGATGATCTTTGATCAGATGTACCAGTTATCCAGGTATGGGGATATGATAGTTCCACTAGTGACTGAGATTATTCAGTAGCCACCTTTGATTCCAGAGCCTTTACCTTTAGCTCCACTTGTGGTAGCACCTGCTATAGCACCTCTTGTAACTATGCCCATGGATGACCCTGAAGAAGAGGAGTTAGATTTGAAGGATGACGATGGAGACTTTGAGCTTGTAGCAGCCCAGCCAGTAGTAGGACACCTTGATGGATCTTCTGACGAGGAGGATTTTGATTCTGATGGTAAGGATATTGAAATTGGAGAGGAGCTTGAGGTCGAGATGGAGGATGATGAGGACAAGGTTGGTGGCTTTCACTTTGGTATCCTACCTCATCATGACATTTTTTATTTGAGGATGCTTCGTCCTATGAGTCTGGTGTTGAGGACTTCTATGAGATCCTTAGGACCTAGAGTTTCTGTTGCTTGATGTACATATTAGGTAAGTAGCCCCGTCTTTTGTATGATGCTTATACTAGGGTAGTGACCCCACTCTTTTGTATAACGCACAAAAATGAATATACTTTCGTATGATGCATATATGGGACTAGTAGACCCTAACTTTAGCATGTAGATATCCTAGTAGATACTGACTTGTAACACCTTTTTTGTGTAATATAATTGGGTTATATAAATGAAACTACTTTTGGTATCTGTGGATGATAATTATGGGTGTTGATATAAAAATTATTGTCTTGTGATTTCTTACTATATGAGTTTTTACAGACTCTAACAACATACCTATATGTACTCTATTTATATCAATGGCTAGAAGACCCACTAAAAACTGTCCTGTTAGTCAACTCAAGGATGTAACCCTAGGCATAGATCCGACTGGTATGTTTGAGGCCTTCGTACGAAGATTGGAGAATTGGTGAAAATAACGGAAACAACAATCCTAATAGAAATGGTCAGGGCAATGGCAATGGAGCACCAGCACGTCAAACTGGAGATGAGTTAATTGAAATATTTGGTGCAGTGCGACCCGAGCCTTTTACTGAGACAACAGAATCCTGGAAAGCTGAATAGTGGCTATGCCAGATGGACCATATTTTTTAAACTATAGAGTGATCTAGAAAAGAAGTGTCTGGCTACATTTTAGTTGACATACGCGGTAGTAGATTGGTAGGATGCAATGCGAGCAACCACAGGAGAAGAGGCAACAAGGAGAATGACATAGGCAAATTTTAAGGTGAAGTTCTTAGAAAAATACTTCCCTACGACAGAAAGAATCGGAGAGAGAGAGAGGGAAAGAGAGAGAGAGACAGACAGAGAGACAGAAAAAGAGAGAGAGAAAGAGAGGGGAGGAGAGAAAACTCATGAACTTGACTCAGGGGAATAAATTGGTACAAGAATATACGACACAATTTGAAAGGTTGTCGTATTTTGCCCCGCATATGGTCGATACCCTGGAAAAAAAAATCCAGAAGTACAATCAAGGACTCATTCCTTCCATTCAGTGTTCAACCATTGGACATTTGAAGCAATCCTACAAGGTCCTCGTAGACATGGTGACCGACCTAGAGAATGATGCACGAACCAACAAGAGGCAGTTTGATTTCAAGCCATAAACAGGACCCAATCATGGGAAGAAACCAATATACCAACCCTAGGGACAAAAGAGAACATGGGACAGAGAGAAGAAACCCCAATCGATAGCTTCCCAAACTCAGCCAAGAGCTATAGAAGGCAAGCACGATGGTTGTTTCAACTGTGGTACCCTCGGTCACATAGCCCGTGATTGCAAGGCACCTAAACATTATGGTCACCCAGATATCGTGTGCTACAATTATGGCAAACCTGGCCATATCAGCAAGGACTGTAGGGCTCCTAAAAGAGGAAACTATGGACTGCCAGCCCAAGGACAACAAGGACAAGCTCGATTGAACACGATCAGTCTTGATGAAGTAGGGTATGAAAAAGCAGAGTGTAAGGAGGCGGGTTTTGAGGAAGCAGGAACTTTCGAGGTTGAACAGAAAGTAATGGAAGGTACGTTGAATCTCTTTATTAGTCACGTAAACGCTCTGTTTGATACAGGTACTACTTATTATTTTATTGTTGTTAAGATCATTAAGAGAATGGGTATAGTACCGCAAGTGTTAAACGTAGCATAATGTTGTATCACCTCTAGGAGTTACCGTTAAGTTGGGATGAGTGTGCAAGAATTGCTCCTTATACATCTAGAAGACTGGAACATTCCTACCAATCTGATTGTCTTATCAATGAAAGAGTTTGAGGTGATATTAGGAATAGATTGGCTCACAAAGTATTACGCCAAAATGGATTGTGCCAGAAAGATGATCACATTTTCAATACCCGGAGGTCAATCCTTTGAATTTTAATGTAACCCCGTAAGCCACTCATTCCTCACAAGTTGCTTAGCTAACATCGAGGTCACCAACATAGAAATCCCCGTGTCAATAATACTAGTAGTCAAAGATTTTGAGGACGTCTTCCAAGATATCTCTGGATTGGCACCTAAGAGAGAAATAGATTTCTGTATCGAATTGTTCCCCGATACCCTGCCAATATCCAAGGCTCCATATAGGATGGCCCCCCACAGAAATGCTAGAATTGAAAAACCAGATTCAGGAACTCAAGAATCTTAGATTTGTTCGCCCGAGTACGTCACCTTGGGGAGCACTAGTATTATTCGTGAAGAAGAAGAAGAATGGAATACTTCGATTCTGTATCGACTATAGAGAGCTGAACATAGTAACCAGTAAGAACCAGTATCCTCTACCTTGAATAGATTACCTGTTTGATCAATTACAAGGAGCTACAACCTTTTCTAAGATTGGTCTACGTCAGGACAACATCAGTTTCTCGTACAACCTAAAGACATACCAAAGACAGCTTTCAGGACAAGGTACGGTCACTCTGAATTCTCGGTGGTGCCTTTTGGACTAACCAATGCTCTAGTAGTGTTTATGGATCTGATGAATAGAGTTTTTCAACCCTACTTGGATCAATTCATTATAGTTTTCATTAATGACATTTTGATCTATTCTAAGACTGAAGAAGAACACGAGCAGCTTTTATAGGTCATAATGCAAACCCTCAAGGACAACTAATTATATGCAAAGTTTGGTAAATGTGAAATTTGGCTCAAAGAAGTAAAATTTCTTGGACGTGAGGTATCGCAGCAGGGAATCACGGTGGGCTCATCAAAGACGGATGCAATCTTAAATTGGAACCGACCAACTAACCCTATAGAGGTCAGAAGCTTCCTAGGGCTTACAGGTTACTACAAGAGATTTATGAAAGGATTCTCCAAAATTGCAACCCCTCTGACTGGCTTAACAAAGAAGGATCTAAGGTTTGAGTAAAACGACAAGCATGAACGCGCCTTTCAAGAATTAAAGGACAGACTAACCATGGTGCTAGTGCTTACAATACCAAAGAGCAGTGAAAAGTTTACCATTTATAGTGATGCATCATACCAAGGATTGGGATGCGTGCTCATGCTAAAGAAAAAGGTTGTAGCCTATGGATCTAGACAATTGAAGCCAAATGAATTAACTTACCCAACCCATGATCTAGAATTGGTGACAGTCGTGTTCGCACTCAAGATTTGGAGACATTATCTCTATAGAGAAAAGTTTGTTTTATTCTCAGATCGCAAGAGTCTTTAGTACCTGTTCTCTCACAAGGAGTTGAACATAATACAATGATGGTGGATGGAACTTTTGAAGGACTATGAATTCTCATTACAATAGCACCCTAGTAAAGCAAATGTAGTCGAAGATGCCTTATGTCGGAAACCCCGAGGAATAGTCTCCTCTCTTATGGTCAGAGAATGGCAAGCATTGAAGACCTTAATTAGTAGAGTTCGACATCTAGATCTTCGAGCAAAGTGAAGGGCAACACTTCAAATGTCTAATAGTGCAACCTACTTCAATATGTCAAATCGTTGAAGCGTAGAAGGAAGACAAGGAATTTTAAAGATGGCTTGCTAAGATGTTAAAGAAAGACCGAACCGAATGGAGTGTTGGGACTGATGGAGGATACCGATGTAGAAATTGACTTTGTGTGCCAGATTCAGGAAGTTTGAGGAAGCATATTTTAGAAGAAGCACTCAACTCAAGATTGACAGTCTACCCAAGAGGTACAAAGATATATAAGGACTTGAAAAGAAATTTATGGTGGGAAGGAATAAAGAGGAATGTGGAGGAATTTGTGTCCAAATGCCTCACGTGTCAACAAGTAAAAGCAAAACACCAGAGACCCCCAAGACTTTTACAACCCCTACCTGTTCCAAAATAAAAATGGGAGCACATAACCATGGATTTCGTAGTAGGCTTGCCAAGATCGCAGCAAAACTATGATGCGATTTGGGTAGTTATGGATCGTTTGACGAAGTCCACTCACTTTATTGCCTACAACATGACCTACTCAGTGGAGAGGATGACCAAAATGTATCTCCAACAAGTTATACAACTACACGGAGTACCTATGTCCATCATGTCAGACCACAATGTACAGTTTACTTCAGGATTTTGGAAAAGTCTTCAAGAAGCCATGGGGACTTCAATAAAGATAAGCATTGCTTTCTACCCTCAGACGGACAAACAGACAGACTGAGTGCACAAATCAAGTAATGGAAGATATACTCAGGGCATGTGTCATTGATTTTGAGAATTCATGGGAGACTCACCTACCATTGGTCAAATTTGCATATAACATCAGTTACTACTCGAGCATATGGATGGCACCTTTTGAAGCATTGTATGGATGACCATGTAGATCCCTGTTAAGGTGTGAAGAAGTTGGAGATGGAGAATTATTGGAACCAGAAATGGTTGGGATAACAGTTGTAAAGGAAAGGATGCGTGCAACGCATAGCATACACAAGAGTTACGCCGATCAATGCAGAAAAGATTTGGAATTCAATGTCGAAGATCACGTACTCTTGAAAGTTTTACCAGTTCGAGGTGTAGTAAGTTTTGGACAAAAAGGATGAAAGTTATCGCCATGATACATTGGACCATTCGAGATACTAGAATTGCGTTAGCATATCGACTTGCGTTACCACCAAAGATGTCCAAAGTACACAAAGTTTTCCATGTCAGTATGTTAAGGAAATACATACGTGACTCTTCACATGTGGTAGACTTCAACAACATAGAGGTCAACGAGTAGGTTACCTATAAGGAAAGATCGGTACGAATTCTGTACCAAAAGATTAAGAAGTTGCAGAATAAAGAAATCACTCAAGTGAAGGTCCAGTGAAGCACAACAACGAGAACGAAGCAACTTGGGAGTTAGAGTCAGACATGCGAGTTAAGTACCCAAAGTTGTTTTAAGATTTTAGTTAGTTTAGATTTCGGGACGAAATCTCTTGTAAGGAGGGTAGAGTGTAACACCCTGTATTTTATTTCAATAAAATCTATCTCTTTTTATATTTTGAATAGTGATATGTTATTTTATTTGTGCTTATTTAATATAATTTTTTTTATTTTTCTTCTAGTGTACTTTGAAACCTTTGAACCTTATCATTCTCATTTCTACACATAAATCTAGAAATACACACAAACCTAGCCTGTGCCATCCAATCTACCCATTTAATGCTACTTGATTATTTCTTGTACTTGAACCCCTATGAACCTTATGAACCTTAAGCCCCTACATTCATCCTCCACCACCTAATCCCCAGGTACTACAAAGAGAAAGTCAAATATATCTCTTCATCACTCACTATCCCAATACCATCCCCTAAATCTAGGGTACTTCCAAGTATACATCTCACTTTATGTCACTCACAAATCTAACTTTATCTCTCCCTCACTTACAACCCCAACACATTCCCACAATCAAAGGATTTACACTAGGTACAAATCACCTTTTTCTCCATCAATCCATCACCTTTATGTCACCCACCTCCACACTCCACTTTCCTCCACCACACACCCAAACCCCATGTGTACATGTGTGTGTAAGAATAGGTGTTTTAGTGTATGAAGGATCCCTTATAAATACCCCCCTTCCCCTTACTTTCTCTTCACTCTCTACTTTTCCTCACTCTCACACAACACACAAAGAGAAAGAGAGAGAGAGAGAGAGAGAGAGAGAGAGGAAGGTTCCATAGATAGCCAAAAGCTTGGCTTATTTCTTGAAAACCTCTACACACTTCACCTCCACTCTCGGTGAGTATATCAGCTCACTCACCATGGCGACGAACTGAGCTTTTCATAAATGTTGATGAAAACAAGTTTCATGAATGGAAAATGGTAGTTTAGGACCTATATTAGCTTGATTTAAAACAATTTTTTCAAAATACATAAGTATAGTGACGAACCGAGCTTTTGAAGCTTTTGTAAAATGGCAGTATCTCAAGTTTTGGAGGGCCAAACAGAGCCTTAAAGACAAAATTTTTATATATCCGCGATCTATATGAAAATATAAGAGAGTGGTTAGTCACACGACACGTTTCGATAAGTTTTCAAAATGACATTTCAGCCCCATTTTACTATACATGTTTGTAAGATTTCATGCTTAATTCCTATAAATGAATTCATGTTGACTCTATGAACATCATAGGTCAATTTCAGCATGCACAATACGGGTCAAAACCATGGGTAAGATTAGAGAGCCACAATGTTATCACAAGTACTTATCCCAGTACAATAACAAGAGCCACGATGTTACAAAACAATCCAGAGAACGATGTTATCCTAATACAATAACAAGAGCCACAATGTTATCCTAAGTACTTATCCCATTATGATAACTAGAGCCACTATGGTATGCTATGATGTGTCCTGAGAGATGATGTTTTGGACAAGTATGGTCAAAGGATAAGAGTCGGCATAAGTGGGGGGTTTCATTGTCCATGCATAGTTGCATATGTTATAGCATCAATGTTGTGAATGCAAATCGTAAGCATGTCTCTATTATATAAAATAAAACATGTTCGCATGATTTATAATTTGTTGTAGATTGACGTATCAAAATAAGATATCCAACCCAACTTAAGATGTCAAACCACGATAGCTTTTAGGTTTACTTTTCTATACATTAATGTGCGTATATGTTTATATGCTCACTCGACTTGTATTCAAGCTGATGGTGTTTTATGCCCTAGACAATCTCACGTCCAGATTTCCCAAGTGAGGATAACCCTAAAGGGTATGGCTATGCCATGTAAAGGCACAAGGACCCCTGAGAAAGCTTTTACTTTTGTTTTTATTATGTAATAAATTGTCTTTGAGCAATATGTATTTAAGACTATAATTGTAAGTGGCTTTGTTGTACAAACTCTATTGATGTAATAATTGTCGTAGGGATCAGTATGAATAAATATTAAGTTCAAGTATGTTCTAAATTCTGCTTGTGTCTTTGACTATGTTTTAAGTTATTATTAAGTTACATGAAGGACAATCGGTAGCTCAACTTGCCATGGCCTACGAATCCAAAAAAAGAAATTCAAAATTTTCCCTATTTTTGCCATGTTGAGGAGTGACACTTGTAGTAGAGGTAGCTATACTCAGGGGCAGAGCTATAGTCCAACCAAGGGGGCCCATAGCCCTACAACATTTTGGAAAAAGTTTACTCTGTATATCATGTGAATGCAATTATGAAGTTTCGAAATAACTTTACAAGTCCTATCCCTCCCCCCTTCACCCCCAAAAGTTTACTACTTTTACAATATAACCCATCCTTATACAACTCAATTTTATAATAGAATTTTGGTAAAAAGATCACTTAAATAATTGAGTTTAAAGGACAACTCGTTTTTTTTTTGGTCGAAAGTTTTTGATTAGTTAAACTTAGTCAAATCAAATCCTTATCAGGATACGGCAAAAACCTCACATAATAAATCTATTATCTTTCTGATACAAAAATCATACCCAAAAAATATATGTGCATGTAGATCCAAAAAATCGCCTCAAGGGTGCTGCCCCGAACCTTAGTGTGGATCTACAGGGGAATTAACCTAGTAACTCAGTCCCCCAGGAATAAATTCTTGGCTCCGCACCTAGCTATACTATATAGATTCATCATGGAGCAAAGTCTCATATTTTGGAAACTCTAGTATGACATTAACCAAATACAGAGTCCCAGAATGCAGAACAATTTTGAAAGACAGAACAATTCTCAAAATTTTCATCCAAGCTTCAGTAAAAGTTCAAAGGAAGTAGCAATCTACCATTCTAGGCACTCATATATGCAGCAAACTAAGCAAATTTGTAAAACATATGCACACATTGGAGTGTAAAACATACATACTGATGATGCTAAAAACTGGTAAGAGAAATTAAGGAGAGAGATACGGTGACAAAATCAATTATATGTGGTTCGGCCCCGTTAATAAAGTGACCTACGTCCACGGGTGCGTCAGTGCACTTCACTTAGCAGACCATCAGCGAGCCTGGTGAGCCAACAATTGGAGCGGCACTAACAGTAATACCGGCTGGGTTTATGCGTATAAAATGAATGTATATGCTATTCTTTTAGTTAAGAATGCGATCCCCTTGATGGGGGTGAGTGGCCCCTTTTATAGGTGCAAGAGGCCCCCCGTACAAGGCAACTAATTAGATAAGGAAGCCTAATCTAATTACCAGTTGATGAGCACAAATCATGGGAGGTTTCCTAAATGGCTTAGGAAACTATCTACACTTTCCATTAGTCTTCTGACTGATTTAGAAAACTGCTGAGCAGCTTGGCTGTCGCACCTCGGGGAGAGCTGCTGAGTTGCATTCCTGGGCTATGCGTGCATCCCGAGCGGTAGTACTTAAAAGACCCCGGGATCAGTGGGCCATAGGCTCCCTTGCCGGATAATCCGGGTGCTTAACTGTTGACGTGGAGGTTTGACTTGTAGCAGAATATTTCTGGGCGTATCAACTGCCCCCCATTTTTGGAGTTGATGTGATGTCCCATCAGATAAAGTTTGAAAATTAAGACTGCTTCTGAGGAACCGTCCAGTAAGAGGCCGGGACTCAACCCGGGGTGGGACCGATCGTGGTGGTTAGCTGGGGTATGGACAGAGCGGTGGCCCTGTGGGCCCAAGTCCTACATGTGCCATATGTCAGCTTATGACGAGCCTAGTCAGGATCAAACGATGTATGGTTGTAACCGGACCGCTTCCACGGTAACTGAACCGTCTTGTCGTGCATTTAATGAGCATATCTTTTAAGGCGATGCTTCACGTGCCCGAGGTGACAGCTATCAGTCACTTTGGCAGGAAAACGTATGAGCCGTTGGATCTGTTTTGATCTGAACCGTCCGTGGTTCCTATATAAACGAACACTTGTTCATTTTTTCAACTCTTTGCTGCAAAGACATACATTCTCGAGCGATTTTAAGAGCAAACAATTCCCAGTCAAGATTTTCGAGCCATTTCTTGCGTTAATTTCTGTAAGTCCCTTTCCTTCCCGAGTTTCAATTTTCCATTCTCTTCCTTCTCTTTCCCTTTATCTTTCTTTCCGCGGTGAGGCTGGAGGGAGCGACCCCGGTAGGCTTTGAGCGGGAGTGGGATTTCTTCTTCCTTAGGTTCTATTTTTTCTTCAAGTCAGGTATCACATTAGGGCGATTGAACCGAGCGAGTGTTTCTGGGGTAGTCTTGAGAGAGTGCCATCTTGTGCTTAGGACCATCTACTCTCTGCCTTTTAGGTTAGTGACCTTGCCCCCCTTGTATACCAGGCTCGGGGTTCCTAATCCATACCTTGGTCGTCATCTTCTTCCCGCTCTAGCTACTGAAACCTCAAGAATGTGTCACTCCGGTTTTAACTCATCCTCCCGGTTGGAGGACGAGCGGTCCGGGTCAGAGGAGCCGGACACAAGTCTGAGTCTGCCATCCACGTCCCCCTCTGACCAGCATAGCAAAAGCAGAATCTCGATCCTTATCTCCAAGGATGAGTCAGACCAGGAAGTCCCCCGTTGCTTCCGTGTCCAGGGATTCAGGCGACGAAACACCAGGGGAACCTGACCCTGAGGTGGCCTTCTCTAGCGAATTCATCCGGTCCACATTGCGTACTAAGGATCTCGGGCGCATTAGGGATAGATACGGCCTTCCTGACTACTGCTCCTTGGTGGTGAGTGTCGGTGGGGCCCAAATCTACCAGAGGGGTTTCACCACCCTATATGAGGACATCCTCATGGCTGGGTTTCGCTTCCCCCTCTATCCGGTTGCTCGGGACGTCCTGATCTACTTGGGGATTGCCCCAGGTAGTTGGCCCCGAACGGTTGGAGGTTCTTGATGGGCTCCATTTCTTTGTGGCCCTAGGTCTTCAGATATGAACTCTACGCCTAGGAGTTCCTCTGGACGCACCGCCCATTCCCCGTACATGGGGAGACCGGGTTCTTTTCTCTCAGGGCTCGCCAGGGGAGGAAGATTTTAGTCAACTGCCCGAGCAACAACGAATGGTGGAAGAACAGGTTCTTCCAAGTGTCCACCCTCAGCCTCTGCGAACCGGCCCCTGGGATCCAAATGAGGACTTCCTGGCCGGGAGAGTTGAGGGGTAAGCCCATTCGATTTCACCTATTGCTTACTTCTTTGCTTTGCTTCCTGTTTCTGAGACTAACCATTTTGTACTTAGCTTTGCAGTGGGATCGACCAGCCCATCGAGCATTCCCGACGAGTGCCAAGCCAGGATTAGGAGTTTGGCAGACTGGCCGGTAAACATCTAGAACGTGTTGACCCAGACCGGCGACTTTCAAGCTACTGACGACTCGATCCAGTCCACAGAAGCTCCAGTACTTACCCCAATCCTTCCTGGTAAGTGCTCGGACTTTGCTGCCTCCCGTAGTACTCCTTCCCCGTCTTCTACATTGGTTATTAACTGTTCAATTTTTTCTTTTTGGCAGAAATGGTTCTAAAGAGAAACATGGAGCAACTGAGGGAGAGGCAGGTCGCTGCCGTCGCTGCTGTTGCCGCCCGAATGGCGGTGGCCCAAGGAAAAAGGCCCGCCACCGAGGCCCCGGGTGGAGAGCGCCCGCTGAGGCGGATCTGGCACGGTGTCCGTCCGGAGCCAGTGGGGACCTTAGCGCCCCACGTGGTGGTAGTTGAAGAGATTGCCCCCCCGGGCGGGGGTGCCGGTCGTGGCACCAATGGCTGCCTCAGCCGAGATTAGGGACCGGGTGAAGCCTGGTCTGATCCCCAGCCAAGTAGAGGCATGTGAAAACATGTCTCCCGAGATCTTCCAGAGCTGGCTGTACAGCCTCTCTCACATGGTGAGTTCTCCTGCCTTTGTTTTATTTTCTTCAACTATTTCATCAACTGTGCTTGTTCTCTGACCGGTCAATTTTAACTTCTCGTAGGTCAGATGCATGGCCGCCGGGGCTGAGTCCTTCCTACCTTCCCTGGCCAGGAGGGCTGCTACTGCTGAAGCCACTTTGTCTGAGGAGCGGGCGATCTCAGAGGCCAGTGGCACCGGCCATAGAGAAGGACAAGGTGAAGGGTTTGGCCTTGAGCCTTGGAGCTGCTCAAGCCGAACTAGCTACCACCCAGGCCGACCTAGAGGCTGCTCGGGCCAGCGCAGCGGCAGAGGAGGCACGGGAGAAGGAGTTGGAGGAGGCGGCAGCAGCAGGGGCCCGGGAGGAAGCTTTTGATGATGGCTTCTTCTAGGGCTACGAAGACTCGAAGCGCAGGATATCCTAGGATCACCCCAAATAGGACATCTTGTCATATGAGGGGATTGATTTTGACTTCTGGGATGTAGGTCCTATTGCGGGCGAGGGCCCCGCTACTGATGCCGGCCCTGCTGAGGAGGCTGCCCCGGGTGGAGGCTCTGTACTGAGAGGAGGAGCTGACCCGGTAGAGGAGGCTGGGGAGACCGAAGACATGGTCGAGGTGGACGACTGAGGTCCCGACCCGTTTTTTTCTGTATTGTAGTTTTTTTTTTGTTCTTGGGGAGGCTATTATAATTGCCCCCCAGGCCCTGTACAAACAGTTTTTAATTAATGAAAAGGTCCTTGAGACCAACTTTCCATAAACTGTTTACTATTTTTGTACTTGTGTGCCTATTTGTGATTGCCAGTGTCCGCCTAGTTTTGACCGATCCCTGCCTTAGCAAATGGTTTATGACCGTAACTGGTAGAACAGCTGGTCTTACCAACCTATTTCGAAGGTGACCGCCCGGTGTATCATAGGAACTTGTCTTGCTTACTGTCCGGGATGGCCCGAGGGTGTTATAAGAAAATCCTGTTTTACCGTCCGGTTATCTCTGATCACTGTAAGTACTTAGGAATGTTAGGATTCCGAGTCCTTTTAATGACCGGTGTGATTTCCTATTTTAGCACAGTCCCTGCCCCCCAAGCATTTTGCTAAGGCGGGTGTGCGGGAGTGAATGGCCATAGGAAACCAACCTAGAACATGGGTAGTTGTAGGGTCATTTGAGGCTTGCCATCATCAGCCACCTAGGGGGTTTGCCCCCGCCGCTGGTTGGGCCTAGGCGAAGCCGTTGCCTCGAGGTTAGGCCCGAGGTGTTTACGCCTTGGTTTTGAACCAAGGTCTTTTGCCTCAGGGTTAGGCCCGAGGTCTTTGTGTCTTGGTTTTGAGCCAAGGTCTTTTGCCTCAGGGTTAGACTCGAGGTCTTTCAATAATGGACGGGACTGTGATAGGAGTAATTTTGCAAAGAAAAGTCTTTTTATTTTATTCAAAAATGTATAATGAATGCTCAAATAGAGCTACAAAAATTTTCTAACCAGTGCTAAATTGTCCTCGTCTCTGGGTTACTGATAATACTTACGAAAGTGTTGCACATTCCAAGGGTGAGATAGATCACGTCCATCCAGGCTCCGAAGCCAGTATGTTCCGGCGGGCGGTTTACCCGAGTAACTAGATATGGGCCTTCCCAGTTTGGCCCTAACTTTCCATGGCTCGGGACTCTTGAGGACTGATTGACGGCCTTAAGGACCAGATCTCCCACTAGGAAACTACGATGCTTCACCCTGCTATTATAGTACTGGGACACCCTCTGCTTGTAGGCTGCAACTTTCAGATACGCCCGGTCTCTTTTCTCCTCTACCAAGTCCAGTTCTATTCTAAGTGCGTCTTCATTGTCTGGCACGTTGTAATTCGCCACCCGATAAGTAGGCAACCCGAGCTCTGTAGGGACCACCGCCTTGAACCCCATAGGTTAAGGAAAACGGCATCTCACTAGTTGTCGCTCGGGGTGTAGTTCGGTAGGCCCACAGGAAGGTTGGCAGTTCTTCAGCCCACAGCCCTTTGGTGCTTTCAAGTCTTATTTTGATCGACTATAAGATCGTTCGGTTTGTCACCTCGGCTTGACCATTGGCTTGAGGGTGCTCGGGGGAGGAGTAGTGATTAAGTATCCCGTAGCCCAAGCAGAATTGCCTGAACAATGGGGTATAAAATTGCCTGCCGTTGTCGCTGACCAGAACCCGTGGAATGCCGAACCTACTGAGGATATTCTTCATAGCACCAAGCGAACACATCCTGACTCTGTTGCAGGAATTGAATAAGCTTCTCCCTAAGGCGGGGCTCCAACAGGGTGCCGATGCTTACCGTTCGGTCTAGGAGTTGTGGGTTCAACGCCACTTGTTCCAATTCTTTGATCGGGCCAACTCTATCATTCTGGTCCCTTAGGTCCATCTCCTGGACGTTTAATGTCTCTGTGATGATCTCCCGATGAAGGGAACTGACATAGCAACTCTGGGCGGTTGCCTGGTCTCCGCGCAGGCTCCCGGATCCTTGAGGGGTCGGGAACTTAACTATCAGGCTATGAGTGGAGACGACAGCCCTGGCTCTGTTAAGTGTGGGCCTCCCAAGAATAACGTTGTAGGCAGATGGAGCCTCCCGCTATTAAAAAGTTTGACAGCAGGGAGACCTGCTGAGGGTAAGTTCCCATAAGCACGGGGAGCTCTATGGTACCGAGCGACTGGGTGCTGGATCCGTTAAAATCCACTAGGGGAGTAGCAACAGGGCAGAGCCGATCCTGAGACATCCCGAGCTGATCGAATGCTAACACAAACATAATGTCGGTCGAGCTGCCTGTGTCCAGTAACACTTTCTTGACCACGTAATTGGCTATGGAGAGCGTCACAACCAACGGGTCATCATGGGGGCAGTGGACGCCTTTTAAATCGTCGGAGGTGAATGTCAGTATGTCAGTTGGCGGGGAGCAGGTGGATTGGACCTGCCAGACATCTGCCCGGGATGCCCGAACATACCTCTTCCTTGTCGACTATGAGTCCTCGCCGCTCGGCGTTCCTCTGGAGATCACGTTGATTTTACCGAGAGGCTGGATTTGACCGGGAGCTCGGGCTCCTTGAGCAGGCTGTCCATCCGTCGCGACGTACTCTGCCAGATGACCCTGCTTGATTAGTTTTTCTATGGCTATCTTCAGCTTGAAATAATCCTCTGTGTCATGGTCGTGGTCTCTATAGAAGCGACAAAACTTATCCTGATTCCTCTTCCCGGGTGGGGCTTTTAGTTTTGCCGGTTGTTGAAGTAACCTCTGCTCCTCGGCGGCAGCCATGACCTCGTGGATTGGTCGAGATACAGGTGTGAAAGTGATCTAGGGCTGATCCCGAGCTCCTCCCTACTGATCTTGCTTGGGCTTTTTTACTGAGCCCTTCTCAGAGCACTCACGCCTCCTCTTCGCTTTCGGGGACTCGTCTCCTATGAAGCCGGTGCGTTTAGACTTCAGGAATTCTTCTATTTCTATGTATTTTCTGACCCTCTCCGAGAGCTCCACCAGGGTTGTCGGTCGGTCTCGATGGAACGACGTAGCAACCTTGATGTGTTGAACTCCCGAGTAGAAGGCCATGATGGCTGCTGTTTCATTCAGATTGCGAATCTGGAGCCTCTGCTGATTGAAACGATCCACATACTCCCTTAGGGATTCACCCTTGCACTGCTTGACGATCAATAGCTGAGTTTCTGACTGCGACCGGTCGAGCATCCCTATGAACTGGCTAATAAACAGCTTGCTCAGCGTCTTGAAGTCATCAACCGTTCAGGGCTTGAGGGGGTGGAACAACTGCACGGCTGGCCCCTTTAGAGTGCTGGGGAAGGCCAGGCATAACAATTCGTCGACAGTGGTAACCAACGCCATCTGGGCCCTATAGGTGCGGATGTGATCCACTGAGCTCCCGGTCCTGTCATAAGAACTGAGATGCGGTGGCTTGAACTTCCGTGGGATGGGGAAGCCGGTGACCCGAGAGGTATAGGGCGACTCGGTCTCCATGTTGGTATGGTCAGGGCGCTGCTTGTGGCTCAATTGCTCGATCTATTTTTGCAAACCCTGGATTTGAGCGTTCACGTCTTCCCACTCGGTCTTCCTGTCAATGTCCGAGCTGTAAGTCAGATCAGACGACACGGCTTCCTCTTCGAAGTGTGTTGACTTCGGGGATAGAACCCTACTTCGACTCTGGGTAATCGTATGCCTAAGATCTCCCCGGCTCTGGGCCAGAGGATTTCTGGCTAATTCCCGGGGCTTTGGCCCTGATCCCTCCCCCCTAGTGGCGCGGTGCCTGTTGATGATATCTCTGGCATCTTCCACCCGATGAGGTTTGGTACGAGCTCGCCGCTTGGGCCGCCTGGGCGCTTTGCTATGGTCACCATCCTGGGCGTGCTCCCAATCCGACGGAGATACCGGCGCCGAGTGGGTATGGTTCTGGACTCTTACGTGCTCCCGGTCAGGGGCACTCTTCCCGGTCTGGTTCTCTGATTGAGGGCGTTTCTCCTACAAGGCCAGCAGCCCTTCGATTTGCTGCTGGGTCTGCCGTTGGCCTTCCAGGAGTTGCGCGAGCGCCGCTGTCATCTGCTCGGAGGTCATGGAGGCAACCTACTGCTCGAGCTGCAAGTTCTCCTGACCAACCGGAGTAGTGTTTTTCTTACCCATCTTCGGCGGCATATTGATCAGTCAAGAATTTTGTTGATGAGAAGACTTGTCGCTTCCCACAGACGGCGCCAAACTGATGATGCCAAAAACTGGTAAGAGAAATTAAGGAGAGAGATACGGTGACAAAATCAATTATATACGGTCCGGCCTCGATAATAAGGTGACCTACGTCCACGGGTGCGTCAGTGCGCTTCACTTAGCAGATCATCGGCGAGCCTGGTGAGCCAACAATTGGGGCGGCACTACCAATAATACCGGCGGGGTGTATGCGTATAAGATGAATTTATATGCTATTCTTTTAGTTAAGAATGCGATCCCCTTGATGAGGGTGAGTGGCCCCTTTTATAGGTGCAAGAGGCCACCCGTACAAGGCAACTAATTAGATAAGGAAGCCTAATCTAATTACCAGATGATGAGCACAAATCATGGGAGGTTTCCTAAATGGCTTAGAAAACTATCTACACTTTCCATTAGTCTTCTGACTGATTTAGAAAACTGCTGAGCAGCTTGGCTGTCGCACCTCGGGGAGAGCTGCTGAGTCGCATTCCCGGGCTATGCGTGCATCCCGAGTGGTAGCACTTGAAAGACCCCGGGATCAGTGGGCCATAGGCTCCCTTGCCGGATAATCCGGGTGCTTAATTGCTGACGTGGAGGTTTGACTTGTAGCAGAATATTTCTGGGCGTATCACATACATGCATATATACACATTAAAGAGATAAACATATTCACACAAAATTTGTAGTAGAATTCAAAATTGTATGCTTATCAGAAGCAACAACAATGGGACACACACAGTGATGCACACGGTAATCATACACACTTCTGCCTTTCAATTGCTGTCTCAAATCCTCAAACCCTAAACACCCCATTGTCACTGTAATCACATCTCATGGTCTTTCACTCTCTAGATCTTGAATGGAATTTTGGGGCCTCCACAAGCGGCTGAGTCAAATCGTTAAATTTCGTAGTCGTCAAACAAGTTGAGATTGTCTTCGAGCTTCTGCTGGGATTGTTGGATTATTTTAATAAAACAAGTGATCTAATTATATGTAGGTACATATATACATATGTAGGTTTTAATACTTTCAAACCATCAAATTTTGCTTTTAACAAATGGATTGAATTTTGGTTTGTAACAGTTTTATGTCCAATGGGTATATTGTTTCTATTAAAGATATAAAGGCTTATGAATGGTAAATCAACTGTTACTATTACAAAGCTTAATGGAGTCTTTAATGGGATAATATTTGTGGCTTTCTATTTGCCAACAAACTAAGCAAAGCACGTGGTTTAAGACTGGTACATATATACACATTGAAGTGATAAAAATGTACAAACAGAATTTGTAATAGCATTCAAACCAGTATGGTTATCAAATGTAACAACAACAACAACAACAACAACAACAACAACAACAACAACAACAACAACAACGGGACACACACAGTGATGCACACAGAGATCTGATTACAAATACTAGGCAAGCCTTGCGATCTCAAATCCCCAAGCCCTAAACACCCATTATCATTGTAATCACATCTCGTGGCTATTTACTCTCTAGATTTTTGGGGCCTCCATAAGCGGCTGTGTCAAATCGTTCGATTTCGTAGTCGTGAAATGAGTCGAGATCGTCTTCAAGCCTTTGTTGGGACTCTTCAGTTGTAGTGTGGGTGCTGACGGAGAGGTGGATGGTACGCCAAGCACGCCGTGGAGGAGGATCATGGATTCCCGTAACCGAAGGTATTTCTGAATCGCCCATTTCATAGCGTATCGATGCCTATAGCAATCGTGCAGTGGGAGCTACTCAAATGTTGGATAAAGCTTCCATTCGATTTTGTTTAGTAAATAAGCATAGATTTCCCATTTGCTTACCCCCCGTTTGGTTTGATTTTGAAATAGAGTGGAATTGAATTGAATTCTTGACAAATTGACCAATTTTGGTTGGATTTGTAAACCTTCCAAAATAAGAATTGGGTAGAATTGCCAAGAATTCAATTATAGTTTTAGGTCAAACAAAACACAAGAATTCCCACAAACAAGAATTATAAATCAATTCTTTTCTTGTTTGTGGTAAACCAAATTGACTATTGAATCAAAGCTCAAATACACATGAGCTCGGTTAGATAAAGCTCGTGAACACATTTGAATAAGGCTCGTGAAAAAGCACATGAATTGACTTTGATAAAGGGATTATATATATATATATATATATCTATAAAACAATTATTTAATTTTAGAGGATATATGAGCCCGACTTCTTTTATGCTAGTCAGTATCAAGTCAAGATAAAAGGTTTTGGACCGACGATAATTTATATGAGTTAAGATGAAACACGAATTTCAACCTCATTTAATTAACAAGTTCAGGCCGTCCGAAACAAACCGATCAAGTCGGCCGGCTTACATTAAAGAACTATTATGTAAACATCAAACCAAATTGCCAAAATGCACTAAATCGAATCGCACACAATCGATCGGTCAGTTAGATGAACTTATCCGACGATACTCCTACGCTCAAGCATACATGAACTTGAGTCATGCTCAACTTGTTTGATAAATGAGTCAAGTTCAAACACGAATTTCAAGCTCATTTAATTGTCACAGCATAGTCCCACAATAATGGAACCGAAGCTCGTGGCACGCCACCGAAGCTAAATCAATTCATTAATGTTCCCAAAAGAATTAGTTTAAGAACACTCAGCGGAAAAAGAAATAACCCATTTTAAAACCAACAATCCAATCGACTGATCAGAGGTCCGATCGATTAGAAATGCAAGATACAGAAGCTCAAAATCTCAGTTGCGAGTTCAGTAGACTGCTCCCCAAGTCCAGTTAACTGGGGTAAAAAATTATCAATTGACTGATACCATCCGGTCGACTGAAATCCAGTCCAAGCAAAAGATCTAATTCTGAAACACAACCCAGTCGACTGTATCAGGGGACCCGGTCGACTCTTTTTCATAAAATAATGCAGTGAATTGATCAAAAAAGGATCCAGTCAACTGTTTTCATAAACTAGTTGGCTGGTTTCATTGTAGCAGCACAATCTGTAGAATTCTAAGTTAAAGTTTTCTGAAATTCAACCAGGGACCAAACACACACTCCAAACTCATTCCAAAACGATCCTAACTAGATTATAACATTATCAAAATATAATTACAAAAGATTACTAACTATTTCAACATCAAGAATCCGTTCTATGGTTCTAAGTTAAACATAGATTGAAAAGTCATAAAATCTCTATTACAACATCTCCATTTCAAAACTACAGGATGAACATACTCCTTTGCCTTCTAATTGAATTCCCAACACCCCATGATCACTTTCCTGATTCCTCGCCGGTATTAATACCTGAAATGGTTATTTGAATAACCATACATATTCAATTCATTTAAGCTAACGCTAAGTGAATAAAACAACAATGAACATAAATGATAAACATGCTCGCATTCACATTCTCTACATTTTATACTAGTCTCTAGAGTCTCACGTGTACGTTCCACACTCCTAGTATGCGACTTCTCGCCAATAAGTCCACGCGACTAGGTAAAAGCCACGTTTCTTTTCTTCAAACGTGCGACCTTATGCCTATAACGGCTCCACAAAATGGCTTGGTACCACGTACTCTTTTGACCCAAATAGCAACTAAACATGCTCAAATCATATTTCATCATGCTTTCGACATAATCAAAACATTTCATCGTGATGTTGGGCCTGCTTATCAATATAGTTGTCCAATATGAACTAAAGAATATATATATATATATGAACTAACACATGCTTTTCATACAAAATATGAATACATGTCAAGAAATCATTTCAAAACACATAGTTGAATCACTCACCTTTGATTAACGCTCCTAAAATTCTTTCCAAAGAAACCCCGAGCACAAAGATTGTGCAGAAGTCCGTCTAGTACAATTCCTATCAATCAAAAGTCTGATTAACAACTTTTTAGGAAAATTCTAGAAAACAAGTTTTCGAAAAATTTATCCAAACAAGACCTAACGGATATCAAAACAACGGTCTTACCTCAAGGAGTTCAAATATGAAATTTAGAAGAAAACAAATGGGCAGAAGCCCGTCGATTGCCGTCGTGAAGCTCGAAGAGCCAAAATCTCTCTTTTGGCCTCTCTAGATATAGGTTAGAAAACTTATGAAAATGAAAATATCTCACATCTTTCTATATACAGCCACAACTCTCAGAAATTGTGTTTACCTCCCCGTAAGTTCTCAAAACTCCTAGTTATTCTCCGAAACTTCTTACACGCCTAATTCATTGCTTCACGAGTGAAAACTAAAAATTATAAAAGTTTTCGTCTAAGTCCCGTTTGATTGCTAAAACTCAAATTCACATGATTTTACGAATTACAAATTAGCCTACCAATTATGTAGTGTGTTAATTCGTCCTCACGAGGATACTAAAATTAACAACATAAACATAATCTAAACCTGATAATATAATACAGATAATGAAATACACAGGTAAACATTTATTTTCAGATAAACATTTAGGCCTCGTTTGTTTGCTTGATAGGATAAGAAGGTATTGTATAAAGTGTAGTAAGTTATACTAGGATAACTAACCTGAGGATAAAAATAGTGCAGTATTAATTTTATACTGTGTTTGGTGCACACAAGATAAAACTGAGGATTATATGCAGATAGTCCAATACTATGCTTGGATGACCATGGTATAAGTCTAGATTAATCTGAAACTTTCCAAATATGCCCCTAGTGGTAAATAATAACCAAATTGCTATAAATAAACCAAAAAAGTCCTAAAGATTTTAACAATAGGATTCTCAAATGAAAACATTCTACCAAAATAAGAATATCCATACTTGGAATAAAAATATATAATAACATGGTCGATAATATGTCCTACCATAGCATATTATTACAAACATAAACCAACCAACATCCTATTTCATGAAGTTTACATCTCACAACCATTTAAGTAATTTTTGAAAAATAATCACAACTTGTAGTTTTGCAACATATTAAAAAACATGCATAAAAAATACGTATATCGAAGAATCAACACACAAAATTATAATAACACAACCATATTCATCATTGAACCAAAAATCCACATGTTTACAAAAAACAAAAAGATAGCACTGGCATTTTTTCCTTGGAGTCATCATTGAACCAAAAATCCACATGTTTCCAAATTATAATAGTACTTGCATTTTTTCCTTGGGAGTCATCACAGAGGTGCTAATTGCCTTAAGACATGTTGCTCATTTCGGTAGCCATGATGTCAGTCCCTCTATCTCTCTTCCGACCACTTTGTTTAGGAGCATTTTTTTCATTGGGTGTTTGTGTGACACTTTGGCAGGCATCCTTCTCAGCAGCCATGTCATCCAGCTATATTACATCAACTGCATCTGTTGGCCCCTCGACCATTTCTCCAGTAGCGTGATCTTTTGCGAAGACAGTGCACCATGCCGAATAATATGAAAGTAGATTATAACTAACTTGGGCTATCAACCAAGAACCGCAGGTGGGCAATTTGCATCCAACTCATTCTCTAGTGGGTCAGTTGCCATTTCCCCTCTTATTAAATTGTGAATAAGACAACATGTTGTAACAATTTGTAGCATTAATTGTTGATATCTTGCTTAAATTTCAAATACAATTTTAGATAAAAAGCAGTAGCACTTAAAACTATAAGCTTCACAGTTCACATAGCACATAAAGTTCAATTGCAGACTCTTCATGATTGATTCATTAAAGGAGAGTTTGGCTCATAAAAATTGCCTTAGTGGGTCAATACAGATTCCAATGTTTGCTGATTTTACAAAAGCAAAAATGAAGCATTCTCTTCCTCACAAGGAAGATTACAATATAAGAATCATTACAGCCAATTGGATATGGCTGACTAGTAAATGTCCTAGAGTTCATGATCAACACTTTAATACATTGATAAGTTGATTTTATTGCAGCTACTTTTGGCTTAGTATTCAAAAATACAAATTCCATTTGTTGGGGTAGATTAATGACATAAACTAGTTCTCAAGATCAAGCAACCAAAATTCAAAAAAAAAAAAACCGCAAAACAGGGGACAAAATTCTTGTCTTGTTTATCGTCCATACATCCACCAAAATGATCTCATTAATCATAGATTTTCTGTCAATGAAGCAATAAAATACATGGACTAACTTAGTAATTTTGCAGCAAAATACAATAGAACTTTTGCTCTCTTTTCCTTGTCTTTTTGTCAGTTTTTCGAACAGTAGCTCTCCTAAAGAATTTTTTTTTCTTTCCTGCCCCAATATATACATAATCAGCCTCTAATTTCTAGCCACAAAAAATGTATAAACCAAAAACTATTCTTAGATTTAGGGTTTGGTGTTGAGATTTTTGCAAAAAAAAAAAAAAAATACTCAAATCTAGAAGATCTAAGGAGACGAGCTCGTGTTATATACCTTTTACAGTTTTCTTATGTTTATGGATTTCGTAATTCGCATAATACTCAGATCTAAGGAAATGAACTCGTGTAGACATAGATCTAACATTTTTTTTCGCTATTCTACGAAACCTTAACCTCAAAACGAAAAAGGGATATTAACAAACCTTAGATTTGGTGATCGGAGATGGAGATGAAGCTCGATGATGCAGCTGAAAATCTCTCGTTCTTCTCTGCTTCAGCGTCGTCTGGTGCGAGAGAGAGAGAGAGAGAGAGAGAGAGAGAGATTGGAGGTGTTGAGAACTGGATCGCCTAAATTGCCAGATCTTGTTCTCTTTCGTTGGTCACAGATCTGAGTGATTTGAGAGAGACTTGGTTGGACTGGGGAATTTATATAACAGGGGTGTTATGATCTTTTTACAAAATAATCCCACTTACATGTTATCCCCGCATTTTTTATACGAACCCCCCGGTATATGTTTTATCCCACATAGGCAGTATAAATTTAACCACACTCTACAATACCTAGAGTTAAATAATACTCCTAAGACCCAACCAAACACAATATTAGCTGGAATTGGATTAATATAGTCCAATCCCCTCATTTTATCCGCCAAACAAACGAGCCCAAAGGGTATTCCACAATGACCGTCTCAATCTCGGAGAGATGTCACATCACAACATCAAAACACTCATTCTACACAGTCTCAGAGGGTTCTCTTATACAAACACCAAATTCAACTCGTGAGTCACAACTCACTCACAATGTGCCACAAATACGCATCACATCATATTATCATGCATGCCAATGTAATGAAATGCAACAACACGCATAAGGGTGTTATATTAATAAACAAATCAAGCTCTAACACTCGACTCCCCTCAGCTAGTATATACACCCCTAGTCAGTGTAATTTCCTAAAGTATGGGGGGTCTATATGCGATTAGTTTATCGTACAAGGAATTTAGTGTAATTTACGATCGCTCATCACATCCATCAGAAAACGTTTCTCCATCTATGTTAACTCCTAGTCCTAGTTCTTGTAGATTATCGATTTCTAGGGTTTTCAATTTAACTCAAAAGCAATCGAATTCCAAGCAATCTTCAACCAGTTTAGGGTTTCGATTCTTCGAATAAAAATGCCTCAGAGACACTCGAAGAACAACAACGACCTCGCCTTCTTCACGTACGATGAGAAGCGAAAGCTCGGATACGGAACTCAGAAGGAGAGGCTTGGAAAGGACTCGATCAAGCCGTTCGATGCTTGTTCTCTCTGTTTGAAGCCATTCATTGATCCTTTGTGTTGCCAGAAAGGTCACGTCTTCTGTAAAGAATGCATTCTAGAGTGCTTGTTGTCTCAGAAGAAAGTTATTCATAGGTCAGTTGATCCTCTTTGTTTATAAATTAGTATCAAATTGATAGCTTATGATTCAGAATCTGTAGATATATATATATATATGATATGATGTAGATTTGGTTAAATTATGAAACTTTTTGGGATTAGCTTAAGATTGGTGCTTGTTTAGTTTTGTTATGTTTCGGTAATTAGGCTAATTTTGATTTATTTTAGTTCCTCCATGTCTTATGTTTGTTAGGATTTTATGTATTGCTTATGCAATGAGGGTCAGTTGCTCCTTTGTTTGTAATATATTATCAAATGGATAGCTTATGGTCTTGAATCTGCTATACAAGCTGTCAATTAGGTTAAATTATGAATTTTTGGGACTACCTTAAGATTGAGGCTTGTTTAGGCTAAATTTGATTTATTTTTAGTTCCTTTAGGTCTCCTGTTTGTTAGGATTTATATGTATTGCTTAGAAAATGAGTTTAAGTTAGAATGTGTGGTTTTTTTTTTTTTTTTTTTTTTTTTTGTTGAGTGTTGTGTACTAGGGGGACATGATCTTGACGTTTAGAGGTTCGATTTGGAATTTTTGTGCTAGTATTTATCCATGTTTCGTGATTTTGTGAATGATCATTTGGGTCTTAATTATAGTTACGAAGGACTTTACTTCATGTTGCTATTGTTTGGTATAGTTAGATTAGTATATGGATGGTCATGGTTCATTTATGTAGTGGAGGATTTGAATCCATCTCTTCAGAACTGCTGCCTTCCAGCTAAAGCCACTCTTTCGGGAGATCTCCTACAAATCACTGGTACGACTTTCGAAATCATGAGCATCAGCATGTAGGTTTGAGAAGGAAAATATAGAAGTTGGTGATAAGGGAATACACATAGGTTGCGTCAAATGAAATTGACTTGGCCTGATGACTTTATTGAAGATTATGGGAAGATGATAAGTTTTTGGAGATCAATTGTATAAATAGATGGTAGAATCATATTGAAATTTCTGCACAGTGTTAAAGGAGTTGTAAATCACAACAAACTGTTCGCAGATGAATGTGTGTGAAACTAAAATGTGCCTCAGTTAAGTTAACTGGGGAATTGGGAGCTTGGTGTGGTGGGAAAGACGACGAAGTTCTAGTGCGAGGGATCTTTTGGATGGGTCATTCTTTACGTGGAAGTATAACCAGCTATTTCTTGAACTCAAATGCTTTTGGCTGGGAAATGTGGTCCTAGCACACACCACATCCTCAACGTGCACACTCACTCAAACATGACATTTAAGATAACCTTTTGTTTTGTAACTGAATTTATTTAAGGCTCACGTTGGCCCAAAATGCCCCCGACTTGTTAAGGCTCAACGGCTCATCAAAAGAACCTTATTCTTTGACAACAAAGGCCCTTTTGGTTAGGCTCAAATAACGCCTTCAGCTGAGTGCTTATAAGCAGGCTCCTAGCTGAAGATGTGTCTGCCTCTATGAAGCACAACATGGACACTAACTCGGATGACAAAATCCCAAAAAAATTGCACGTCGACACTCCAAGAAAAGTGTCCGTGAAGTGTCGTGTCCGTGTGTCGGACACGACACACGAAAGTGTCGGTGCTACCTAGGTCTGCCTTTATTTAATTTTATACTCTCTTTTTCTCCTTTGTTGACCAATGACTTGCATGCTCCTTATATTATGGTCCCTCTTATGTAAGAGATCAGTTTTCATAATTACAATAGACATTTATTTATGTAGTGTTTGCTTTCAATTTATATACTCCTTCTGCCCCGTTTTATGTCCTTTCTTTGTTTGGACTTTGGACATCCCAAAACTGTTGTCCATTAAGAGCATTTAATGTTGAATTTAGTTACTTTCCAAAATTACCCTTGTTGATTGAAAACATTCAACAAAACAAATCGAGCATTTGTTTTCAACGTCTTAGAAAATATCATGACCACATATACTTTGGGTTTGAAGGGATTTGTATTTTTTTTCTGCGATATTCGTCCTTCATTAATTAGTTTTCAGGAAAAGCTAGAGTTTCTTTTGAGTAAAGAATGAATGCATAGTAGTCAAATCTTAACACGCAATCCATATGATTAAACAATGACATTTGCAAACCTTTGATGCTAAATCATGATGGAATGCCTTGATGCGAATTTGATGCTCCTTGAGCACTTTGAAGTTTTAATGAATTGGAAAGGTAAACTAGTTTGTGTTGTTAACGGTGTGAGTTAACGTACCTTAACTCTTAATGGAGCCATTTTGCATTACTAGATCGAGTTTTCTTGGTTTAAACCTGGATTTATAGTATCTTGGTGTGGTAGATATTCTGAAAAGATGCGAAGGCATGGATGACTGCATGTGTTTGTTATGAATTATATTAAAGATGAACTACCTAGGAAGCACGGACTCTTCGGAAAGGCAAAGATGAACTACCTAGGAAGCACGGACTCTTGGGAAAGGCCACCAAACCTGCACTTTGTGCGGATGCGTGTGGGTGTGCAAAGGGATTGTTATGAGTTCTTTTGGAGTTCGTTTTGAATTTTGGGTATGGCAAAGATTCGTGCCACGAGTGCGGCTGGGTTTTTTTTTTTTTTTTTGTAAAATTCTTTTGAAAAAAAAATTACCACAGGTTCTTTGTAGTATTTTGAAAATTTTGGGTTTAAAAGACAAATAAGAGAAAACATAATAGAAAATACCTAGAGGCATACACTAATGCACTAACTTTATTTTTTTGTTATTTTCTTGCATTGCAATGCTTATTAGTAAACTAGTAGATTATGTGTTGCTTACTTGCTTATGTAGTATTTATAATTTTATACTTATTGCTTGTTAATTATTAGTCATGTCTTAATTACAAAAAGAAAATAAAAACAAGACAATGAAGTGGTAGAATGGTTTATATACAGTATTATTAAAAGTAATATTTTTAATACTTTATACAATTACATACAATTACCCCCACCGCACGCGCACCCACACCCACACCCTTGAGTTTTGGAAAATTGAAGCGTCCCCGCACCCACACCAGTTCTTCCTAGTGAACAACCTATTGAATATGCATTTTATGTTGAATGACCAATGCATGTATATTATCCTCTGGGGGGAAAAAAAAGGTGGGGAAGGAAACTGTGGTTTTAGGATATTGATTGCGTGTGGGATTGGTTTGGAAGGAAGAATTGTCTCTTACAAGTATGATTTGCCATTTGTTTTTGTTTAGCAAAAAAAAGTATGATTTGCAATTTTCTTGGCCATTTTGATCAATTTTTCTGTGCATCGTTTGCTTGGACATCATTGTTGAATCATCGAGATGGAGAAGCAGGTAGATGCTTAGGATATGCCCATTCATGGAATTTCGGAGAAAAAAAAAAAACTACAGAATTCCATGTTTTCAAATTTTTGGGACAAAGGCTTAGTTGAGTTGAGTTTTGTTTCCGTATTTTATTCACATACAGCTTGATTTTGAAAGAGATTTACCTTATAGGGGGAAGTGTATTTTAATGGTACCTTTTTGGTAATTCTTGCAACCTTGTGTTAGACGAAAACTTTATTGGTGTTCCATTGGGAATAAACCTTAAAACGTTACTATGGAAAAGAAACCTGTCCTCCACCCTATTGCAGTTGACATCTAAGCTTTGGCCTTTCATTTATCATGTCGATCCAGTGCTGAAAGGTGTTGTATATGTACATATTTTCCCTGCAGGAAGCTAGCTGCCCATGATGCTCAGCAGAAGCAAGAAAAAGACGAGGAAAAGGAGAAGTTACTACAACACAAAGCCAGAGAGCTTGAAGCATTTGATCAGCAAAACCACGGTGCAGTACCACAATACAGTGACAAGAACCATAACAGAGACAAGAATGGCTTTCATGGGGCGAACAGTGTGAAGACCACTTCTTATGAAGAAGAAGCACTAAGAACCATGAAAGCGTTTTGGCTTCCCTCTGCCACACCCGAAGCTTCTGTCAAAGTAGAAGCCCCATCTACCAGTACAATCTGTCCAGAAGGCAAAGAAAAACTGAAGCTCAAGACCCTCTTCCCAATTTACTTGAGCGAAGACACTAATGAAGAGAAGAAATCAAAGTCTCTCAATAAGACCTTCATATGTCCCAGCTGTAAAGTAACTCTGACCAACACGCTTTCGCTCGTGGCCCTTAGCTCTTGCGGCCATGTGTTCTGCAAGAAGTGTGCGGACAAGTTCATGGCTGTTGATAAGGTCTGTTTGGTATGCAACAAGGGATGTAAAGAAAGGAATTTGGTGGGGTTGGAGAAAGGAGGGACGGGCTTTGCTGGTCACGGGGACCGTCTTGAAGCGAAAGAGTTCAAGCATTTGGGGAGTGGAAGTGGATTGGGGCTAGTCAGACCTGCAATGAAGACTTGATAAATTAGTTAAATTCGGTATTCGTATACTAAATTTCTCTTGTTTATGCGATTTGGGTTGGCATGCGTTGTACTTTTTCACTTTCTAGTTTCGTAGCTTGGTTTTTTGTAAAATAACAGTATCACTGCCTGCCACAAGTCATTTAAAAAGACTTGATGAATGGATATGGTGTAGCCTACAGAGCTTTCGGTTTCTTGCTTCAGTTGGAGTTCCAATTGTATTTGTGGTTTAAAGTTTGGGCCTATGCTGTTCCATTCTGAGTTCTTGAAACTAACATTTATGATGTATGATTACAAGTGTTTTATATGTATGATCACTAAGATGTCTTTGATGTTGATGATATGTTGGTTTTGTGTATTTAAGCCTCCTATTTATTTTGGTCCTTCAAACGTCAGTCAAGTTATGGACTGTAAAAGTGAGCCAAGCACGGGAATTTGTGATTGGCTAAAAGATACATCGGGCAACATTTGGTCTAAAATAATACCTTTACGATTTGAATTGCTGAAGAAAATATGCCAAAAGGATCCCATAAAAATCTGTTCAAGTGCTCGATGGATAATACATAACCGTTCGGCAATAACGTTGAATGTCCAAACACGGTTTGTCACCTGTTTTGGCAACCCTGTGCTGCGGTGTCAGCTTCCGACCAATGGAATTCTTCTGTGATTCACACTGCAACATTGAATTGTTGCTCAACAATGGGTCTCAGCTACCAATCGAAGTTTTATGTAATTGGCGCCTCAACATATAGGATAGTTGGCCAAATGATGGGGCATTGCGCCACTAGATGTATGTTTTCTTTTTCATGACGACTATATCCATAACTGGTTGTTTGGGTAACACGGGAACCTTTTCTGTGAGTGAGAGAAGATTCAGTCCAACATTGGTCCGTGTTTGCATATAAGAACCTGTCTCTGATTTAAAATTGCCTCAAAGAACTAGTTCTTTTATCATACCAACATACTAGTGAGACTTTTGGCTACGGCTCCAATCTTCCTTGTGCAAACATGAATGTGCTCTAAATAGGACAGAAATTCTATAGAATTGTTTGGTAGTACCGCAGAAATTCTCAAATAACCGCCAGTCCAATGGCCTCAGGTCAGCGGAAAAATATTGGTTGTGACGGAGATAGAGACACATGGTATTCCAACACAACCAAATCTCTCTAACAATCCATCTAGCCCTCCGGGCGGACCCAGGATTTTTAATTAGGGGAGCCTAGTTTATATGGAGGTTCTGCCCCTGACGCGAATTTTTTTGGGTCTACCTATACATAATAATGTGTAAAACGGTAGAATTGTATATAGAATTGGTTTAACACCCATAATTTGGGGTAAATCATGTATTTTTAGGGGGCCAATATCTAAAACATGCAAAATATTACATGTAAGTATATAATTTTCAGAAGTACAACGGGGCCTGTGTCTAAAACTTGTAAAATATTACATGTAAGTCCAGAATTTTCAGAAGTTTAGGGGAGGCCTGTGTGAAATTTAAGAGGACCTATTTCTAAAATATATAAAATATTATATATAATTTTGTAATTTTTAAAAATCCAAGGGGGGCCTGTGTCTCCCCTAAAATATACATAGATCCACTAAGGTTGCCCCTATTTCTAAGGGAATTCCTTCCCACGTAAGCTCAAACTCTTACCACATAAGCCAAAAACTTTTTGTGTATTAGAGACGTTACAAATAATGATGTGGTATCCGGTTACAACTAAATATTTCCTCGCAGTTCACCACTAATACTTAACTGAAAAAAAAGTTGGTCAAGGTAAAATTTCTTTGTTGACCATGTGATCCATGTCCGAATAAAAGAAATATATTGGAATATACAAAAAAAAAAAAAAAAAAAAAAAAGTAAATTAATGTATCATTCTCATAATATTCTGTTAAGCAATAAAATACAAGAAAACTGTAAGTGCGTTCATCTTAAAACAATTTCAAAAAGAGTAGTATTGCAACATTTAACACATTTATAATAGGAAAATGTTAAGTACATCGGTTGTGTGCACTTAAATTATCCGTCTATTGATGTATCGTGGTAGTTTTAAAATTAATTCAAACTTTTATTTGGTAACTGATGAATAATTTTGAAATTTCACATCAACATGTATATTATGTAGCAACAATGCTAGACAGATAATACATTTTGTAACACATTCTATAATAGGACTTTAAATGCATATATCCTGTGTTGTATAAATGGTGCATATAAAAGTATAAAATATTCAAACACAGGATATAACACATTTAAAATCCTATTATAAAATGTGTTATAAAATATATTAAGTGCTTAATATTTTTAATTATTTAAATATCACATTTAAGTGTACCATAACATTACTCTTTATAATATTTAGAGAAGTCAAATTACAACAACAGAATGACTTTAGGCATGTGGGGTGGTTGAGATATACATGTGAACATCCACGAAACATGAAGTTTATCCATTACACATTTTATTTATACTCACCAATCATCACTGGTCCCCACACACCATCTTGGGTCAGATGACGTGTTCTAGATTGATTATTGCAACAACGCACATATATATATATATATATATATATATATGTGTGCATTTCATTATCATATGCAACTACCCATACATATGCATTATCTGTATAACAATTAATAACATGTACTATTATTATTATTAGTATTTTGCTAAACAAAAGAGATTTTATTAAGCTGAGAATCAGCTGAAACAGAGTCTCATACATACAACCAGCAAAAATGCAGACGAGCAGAAATAAAAGGTTTGCGGTGAAATTGCACAGTGGCATATCTGGAAGGGGGCAGAGGGTCACGTCCTTCACCCTAACACCTTAAGATTTATTAATTTTTTCTATATTAAGTTTTAAAAATTCATCAAATTTTACTAAGATTGGCCTCTGTGATGAGCTCTTTTGTGGTGTATGTATACAGAGAGTTGTAAACGCAAGTTAAGGTTAGCACACGTGGAACATATGAAATATAACAAAATAATGCAGAAGTGTGATAGAATAATGTAATATAAAAAAATTGCAATAGAATAAATGGGATTTGGAGAGAATTCGGGTCAATTAAGAACTGAATTAGTCCCAAATAAGATAGAGGGAAAGCAGTATGTATCCAAAGGTTGTCAAAGGGAGGTAAGTAGGTTGAAGTGGAGTGAAGGATAGGGCGAAACAAAAGGTATTATGAGACGAAGGGTGTTGGTGAGGCGAAAGGTGTTGGTGAAACGAAGGGTGTTGGTGAAACGAAAGGTCAAGATGAGGCGAAGGGTCAAGTAGACGAAGGGTCTAGTTGTGCTCAAGACAATGTAAATGTTTTATAAGTGAGTAAGAGTAGGAATAACTGTTAACCCTTTGCTCTAGTGTAGGATTAAGTTGGGTTGGGTTATTTTTTTGGACGTAGTAAATGAGTCAACTATTTATACAGAAAAATTGTGGCTAAGTGCAAACTATTGACATGATGGGACGAAGCTATGTTGGCATCCTTCTAGGGTTGTTTGTTTTAAGGTAGATGGGAGGCTTAAATGCTCTGTTTAAAATGGTTGGGGTTATTAAATGAGATGTAGACACAATAGTATATTGTAAAGACGGAGACATATGAGAGGGAAGTGCTGTCGTTTGGTGATGAACCAATACCAATGGTTGGTAAAGGGGGGGGAAGGAATGTTATTGGTACAGAGGTTTAAGCGAGTGGAGGTGCCAAGGCCTTCTCTGTTGATTGTGTAACGCCCCAAAATCCAAGAATCGTAGTGGGTCAAAGGGTCAAAGAAAGAGGTTAAGAAGAAGGAGAGATCCTACATGGACCATCCAAATAGTGCGAAAAATCACAAAGCAATCCTACGTGGATTCTAAAGAAAAGTCAAAAGTCAAAAGTCAAGAATTGACCCATGAGGACCAAACGGGTCAAATAGGATCCATCAACATTACTCGGTTTTCAAATAAGTTTTAAATAACAGAAATAAGAAGTATCGAGAGCGGGAGAAAAGAAGACGAGGTTTGATTGAAAGTTTTTATGAAATCAAGGTTTAAGAATTTACAACCAAACGGTCCTTTAGAAATCAAACGCAGTATTTTTCTCATAGACTATCCACAGGCTAAGTATAACCCAAATTAGATTTCGAAAGTTTAAAAGTTTCAGAAATTTTCCAAGTATAGAACATGTGTAGCCATGCTATCAACTTACCAAAACGACTCAAAGAAACAACGGTGCATCCGAATCAATATGAACATGATTTAAAAAAGATCTAAGTTAAAGGACTAACAAGTGTCCGAATCAACATGAATAAATATTTAATGTTAACATGCGCCCATAGGCGACTCAAAGTCTCAATTACAAGTTCGATTACATTAAGTCTGGAATTCTAATTTGTTCTAAGTAAAGAGCTAAACATGTGCCCAAATCAAGTGTTAAATAAATTGAACTAGGAGATTCAAATCTATTACAATTTCTTTTCAAACTAAAATAGAAGTTTAAAACATTTTCAAAACTAATATTCTTCTTGAAAGAAATCTTCAAAGTGCGACTTCATGCGTCGAGTAACTCTTGGGCCTTACCCTTAACTTGATAAAACCTGAAAAATGGTTTGTCATTTTTATGAGAACGACGGCTCGTAGAAGATATTGTAGAGATTCAATATAGATCCCATAACTAATATGCAACATGTGGTGCCATGAATGCCACCTAGGCAATGCAACTAATGAGCCCTCAGGCTATGCAAACATGATCACTTGCCTCATTACCGGACTGTGAGCCACCCCCCACTGGGAATGTAGCATACCAACTTTTCGATAGCTAGTCGAATATAAGTTGGAGTTTGGCAAGTTCTTAGGTACGTCCACCCTGGCTCACCACACAACCCACATCCAGATTTTCTTATCCACTTTTATCCCCTTCATTGGGGTCGGATTCACATTTATCCCATCTTAGAGATTACTCAAAATGCCACCCATGCTAATGCTATGTGGTGTGCCCACTTGGCAACAATGCACGTGAACTCTATGATTCCAATGCAAATGTTCTCAATTCACAAAAATGTCAATTTACATTGTTGTCGAAATTTGGCAAGTCTCATTACTTCAATATTAACCTTGATGATAAATGATTTCACATTTCATAGGAATAATGACATTTAAACATATAAACTCCTATTAACAAGAATTTAGCTTCTAGGCACAATAACTACTCCAAACAATAATAAGTAGTTAGTCCATGTAGGGAACTAAGCAATTTACCAACACTTAGCCAAATAATTTACAACTAAGCATGTAATCACATTTAAACTATTAATCAACCATTAGGCAATTAATTTCATCTAATCAACATTTGATAACAATTTTAACAATTCATCCCACTTAGACAACTTTGATAACAACTTAGCATCTAAACAAATTAGTTTACTCCACAAACACATTTAAGGGAAATAAATCAAGATTATTTTCTAAATTTTAATCCCTAGCATTTCTATCACAAATCACACATTAAAGATAAGAGACATAGTGAATCAAGACAATAAAATCTACCTTTGTTTTTGGTGGATAAATGCACAAGAGAAGAAGAATCCAAGAAGGAAATAAGAAAACCACAATTTGTAGAGGTCCAATAAAACAATGGCAAGACCCCTTTCTTTGCCCTAGCTCAAACCTTGTGTTAGAGATCACCAAAATAGGAAAAGAAGATGCCAATAGGAAGCCCTAGTTGAGAGGATCACTTTAGCTACAAATAGCCTTGCCCCAAAATGAAGTTCTTGGCTTTCAAAATGAAGGTTGAAGAGTTTAGAGGCTATGGAGGTTTGTTCTTCAACTATAGAGAGAGAGAGAGAGAGAGAGAGAGACAGAGAGAGACAGAGAGAGAGAAAAAGAGATATAGCGATAAGAAAGAATAAAAGAAAAATCCAAAGGAGATGGAGGGATGGCCCATGTTGGCCGGCCAAAAAGGGTGGGTAGGAGAGAAAAAGTGTGAAGCTTCTAGGAGAAGCTTGGGATTGGTTGGGTCCCACCCCTACTCATTTCTCTAAGGTGTGTGTATGTTTAAATGCACACAAATCACTCCTATACACATAAATATGTATCTAACTATCACTCTAAATGAACCCAGTTTGGTCAAATTAAACTCTCCTAAATATACTTGCATGTATTTACTCCACGGGAATTTTTTTAGGAAAATAATTATTTTGAAGACAAGGTCTTAAAATACATGGAGTAGTACTCATTTAAACATTGATATCGCATAGGGGACTTATGCTTTTAATCTATGCATTCTGATGAGAGTTGGACCAAGCAAAGGAAGTTCGATTGGGCGAACTCTGGGCAGAGAATTCATTCCACAGAAGTTGGATTAAGCAGAGAAAAAGTTCGATTGAGCAAACTCTGGGCAGAGAATTCATTCCACAGAAGTTGGATTAAGCAGAGAAAAGTTCGATTGAGCGAACTCTGGGCAGAAAGTTCACTCTACAGGAGTTGGATTACGCACAAAGAGTCTGATTGAGCGATCTCTGTACAATACTCAAAAGGAACTTCTAACGAGAACAATATTGACGACAAGCCAACGGAAAGAAGTTTAATAAGAAAAAATTCAACAAATCCGGCTAGGATTGATAGGGTAGGTCCCACCCCCAACAAATATTATGTACTATCATGTATAATAAATAAAAGCAAGAATTTATGGGTTACTACAGATTGTGAGAAGGTAAGCGAGGGCGACTGCCGAGGTGAACAGAAGGTTAAGTGAGGGCGGGAACAGAGGTTCTCTTCTATTGGTGCAACCATGTTAAGCAAGGTTGAAGTGACTGGGCACTATTGGTCAAGGTTTAGGAAAGTTTTGCGTTGATGGGCCTCACTCTTTGGTTGTGAGGCTGATTAGGGAAAGGAACGTGTCTCTCGTTCTCTTTGGGACCAACCCAAACCTTTGCCATGAGGCGCAGGCTAGGGAGATGCCTTTGGCTCTAGCCATCTAGCCACGAGCTTCCGAAATCCCAACAGACTTGATCAACCTTAGGTACTACTTCGGGACCAAGGGTGAGTGTCTGATAGGTAAGTGTATGTATATTTGTGGGTTACTCCTTAGAGTGGGCTTCACATTCGTGGAGTTTCATAGTGGACTCCATAAAGTGGGCCCCGTTTGAGATGAGTCTTCGGAATGAGCTATTCTGAGGTAAGGCTTCGAAGTGGGCTCATAGGCTTCGGAAGTGGGCTCATAGGCTCGAAATGGAAAGGCTTCGGAATGTGCTATTTTGAGGCGAGGCTTCGTAGTGGGCTCATCCAAAGTGAGGCTTCGGAGTGGGCTACTTGAGTTAGGCTCTTCGAGTGAGTTTTTCAGTCGTGGGGTTTCACAGTGGACTCCACGAGGTGGGCCCGTTTGTGGGCATTATGAAGTGGGCTAGCGGTTGTTATTAGTGGGGCCCATAATCAGTGGTGATGTTGTTACACGTAGAGTCGGTGGTAATGTGTATTAATCAAACTGTATGAATTGTTAACCATTACCTACAACCTCCAATAAAATTGAACGAATCTTACACAACCCTTCCAACTGGCATACAACCCTCTCTAATCCGCCACTAAAATCGCAATCACTGCATGACCATCTCAGTATTTTATTAAAAATTATTTAAGGTAGTTCCTTGTTTTTTTTTTTTTTTGCTTTTATGCTTTTATATATATTTACTTGAATTCGGACTGATTACACACGCACATCCCTCCAAAGTCTTACACTGACCCAGAGCAAAGCCTAGCAAGGGTCACTCATTCCAACTGACGAATAACTAGAGGTGTCAAACGGGCCGGGTTGGCCCGGCCCGGCCCGAGCCCGGCCCTCTTTTTTCGGGCTAAAAGCCCGGCCCGGCCCGCCACAAGGCTCGGCCCGCTAGGCCCGGTTCACATACCACGGGCCGGGGTGGACACACATTCTCCCGTCCATGGCCCGGCCCGGCCCGAAATGAAGAAAATGCCCGGCCCGAAGCCCACCACTTTTAAGGCCAAAAGTCAAAGGAAGCCCGCTAGCCCGTCCGGCCCGGCCCGATGTCCGGCCCGCTAGGCCCGGGCCACCGGTCCGGGGCGGACATCCCCCCTCCCTTCCCAAGCCCGGCCCGGCCCGGCCCGATTTTAAGTGAAGCCCGGCCTGGCCCGGCCCGAAGCCCGGTCAAGCCCGCTTTGACCGAGCCCGGCCCGGCTCGGCCCGACCCGTTTGACACCACTACGAATAACTAGAGGGCCAAGCAACTAGAATTCCCTATGGAGATTTGAACCCTCTCCTTCTCCATTAGAAGGAGAAAAGCTATGCCAATTGAACTACAATCCGCTTGTCATTTAATGAGAACAAAAAAATTTACTCCCTCCATCCCTTTTTTTGAGTTCTACATTCTATTTTGGGATGTCCCAAAATTAGTGTCCACTTTCTTAAAATTTTTATGTACTTTCCAAAACCACCATTCCTTGAAATCTACACTAAGACAAAACTAAAAAAATTATTATAATGATTATGATTAATTGTGAAAAGTAAGTTTAGATTTTTTTATCCCCTTAATAAATTGAGTTCCCAAAATTGAACTTAAAAAAAGGGCCAGAGAGAGTAAATCATAACATTATTTTACTATGGATTTTAAAATCGCGCTACCCCAACGACGCACACTCTCACTGTAGTTGGTGACATAATTGCACTCTTTATTGGCATAATTGCTTTCATAAATACATGTCTAATGCAGTGTATATAATAATAATAAGGGAATTGTTATTTCCACTCCATCATTGAACTAATGCACTCCATGGTACCATTATCAGAGCATGTGGTACCATGTATATAATGCATGACATGCATGTACCACATGCTTTAAGAATGGTACCATGGAGTGCATTGGTTCAATGATGGAGTGGCAATAGCATCACCCTAATAATAATGATACACATAATTCTATACATTTTTCTATCTCACACAATTTTGCATATGCTCTCATATGGGACCTATGTGAATCTACCTAAGATCTACTGAAATTAATAACCAAGATTGTGTGATGTAGAAAAGTGTATAAAATTATGTGTGTATCATTACTCATATAACAATGAGTGATGCTATGCTTCCCAAAAATTGTTTCTCAACGCATGAGACAGTGGGCCCTTCTTCATTAATAGTAGGACCACTTTAACATCAATCAATCAAAATTAATTGGGTCCATTACCACATATATTGGGAAATACTTTTAGAAAAAAAAAAATTTAGAAAGCATAAAATTACTCTATACTTTTTATAGGACATAATCACTTTCATTTATACATGTCTGATGCAATATATATTGTTTATAATGATGCTATTGACACTTTATCATTAAATCAAGGCACTCCATGATATCATTATTAAAGTATGTGATATCATGTATGTCATATATTGCAAGCAGAACCAGTCTTGACCCCAAGCTGCACAAGCAAGTCGCTTGGGGCCCCCAGTTCCAAATGACCCTAACTAAAAAATATTCTCTATTGGAGTATGTAGAAGCTCATACATATACATCCATAATTGGTGATTTTGCAGTTAAAAATATACGAAAGAATATACATATATATATATATATATATTTTTTTTTTTCTGGCATGGTAGCACATGCTTTAATAGTGATATTATAGAGTGCCTTGATTCAATGATAGAATATTAATAACAATTTCCTATTTTTATTGGCTGAGATATATATATATATACGGCCAGGCTCTAAAGTAAACAGGGTGGAGTGAACATATCCAGTAAAATTTTATTTTTTTCTAAAAAGATCCGCGAGCTACTCCACTGACCCACTAACTCGCGCGCTCCACTGACCTGCGGAGCCCCCACACACACAAAAAATACGCATTATAACTCATGGCCAGAGACACCAGTGACCAGACGGCTCACGGGACGCTGTCCAGACCTTTTGGTTGCCCACCCAATAATCCTTTTTTTGCCGAGCAATTTTTTGATTCCCCCTTTTTTGACGCCTCAACTAAATTCACGTCATTTAGATAAGGGATATTAAAGACCGTTAGTTTGTTAGTAAGTAATTGTAAGATTACAGAACTCCTTTATTCGCGTTGTGACGTGTCAACAGCTACACCGTCCTTATCCACTCGGGCCCACATCTCATTATTACCCACCACCACAACACCCCGCACCCCCACCCCCATTTGCCCAAAACGAATCAGCCAAGCCACCAGCCACCCACTGTCCCCCCATTAATCAAAAACCAAATCCTTATCACATTCCATTATATACACAATACAATAAATATATATTAATACTTGTGTATATGTGATGTATCATGTACTAGTATGTGTTTATTTGTAATGTGTATGTGCGTTTGTGATTAGAGAGAGAGAGAGAATATACTGACGATAAGAGGTATAGAGAGAGAGAGAGAGAGAGAGAGCGAGAGAGATGGTTGGTGGTGGCGGCGGCAGTGGTGTGGCGGAGGAGGAGGAGGAGAGGTTTTTGGAGGGAGTGACGGTGGTGGATTTCGATGTGCTGTGCTCGACGGTGGCGATGCAAACGCATGGAAAATGGAGGAAATTGGATGATGATAATCATGAATTTGAAGATGGAAATGGAGGAGGAGGAGGAGAATTTGGGGGAGTTTTTAGGATGTGGGAAGGTGAAATTCTCGATTGCTTCGAAGATCGTCGCATTGCTCTCGAATCCACCTGGTAATTCCCTTCCCCAATTTTACTTTCCCTCCAACCAAATTTTTGTGCATACGTATCTATATCTATGCATATATATATATATATATATGTGTGTGTGTGTGTGTGTGTGTGTATATATACATGTTGGGGTTGTTCAGAATGTAAAAAGGTATTTCGATACTTTTCCTAGAGTTTTCCCCTATTATGGAGGTCATCAAAGAGAGAATGAGAAAATTTCGTTATCATTACTATTTTTTTTTTTTTCATTTCAAAGCAAACTGATATTGAATCGCTTCATTCCACCCACAATTGAATTTTTTTATTTTTTATATTTTATTTTTTATTTTTTATATGTGTGTGTGTGTGTGGTGACTATGTGGTAGTTTTTCGAACGAGGGAAGTGCTTTTGTGATTATCCATTCGAAATACTGTTGCTATTGTAATTGTGCTTCATTTGTAATTAGTTTGTTTTTTCAGCTGTCCATGCTATAGATTTGGGAAAAACATGGGTAGAGCTGGTTTTGGTTCTTGCTTTATTCAGGTAAATTTCTTTTTCTTGTTCTGAGAATCTGATTTAGGGTTCCTTTCAGTAATTGTTTATATGTGTTTATATGAGATATGATGTCTGAGGTTGGCGCCCCCTCTTTGTAACATACATGTGTTCCATGTTTTCTTGTTTGGTCAATTTTAGATCACCATGTCTTTTCTTGTATTGTCAGTTTTATGTTTTCTTAGGGCCTTTTCTGAAAAAGGGTTCAGGTTCAAACCATGTCTCGCTTTTATTGGTTCTTATGAAAACTAGTCTTATCGTGGTTTGATAAAGAATCAATTCTTGAGTCATTTTAAGCTAGACACGGACTGCTATGTACCTAAAAAGCAAGTCATGAAAACAGAACTATTTATGGCATATACCTTTCTAAACCATAGGACCGGTTCTTTTGTTACCCAAACAGCCTCTTATTATGTCAAAATTCATGATTTTAAGCATTCTTTTTTAAATTAGCGCTATTTTTCTGAATGGAGCTGTTCAAGACAATCATCTTAGTGTTTAAAATGCTACAAAAAGGTGAGATTGCATTTAACAACCATTGGCAGTCCCTCATGCTCAGCGCATGTCAATTTGAGTCGGCTTCTATTATAATCCTGTTAGTGTTTCTGTACTGTTTCCCATCTGAGCTACCAACAAAAATTCATTTATTGGCTCAAAGGTTAAAGCTGAATTTATATATGCAAACTAACATAGCAGTTGCCATTTATTTTCTGAAGACTCAAGCCTACTATACATGTGTGCTGATATTACTCTCAATTTTGATTCCTACTCAATAGTCCTGTTGTCTTAGTTTTGACTTTTAATCCACTGAACAGCACTGATGAACTCGATTTCTTATAATACTTTTGCAGGGAATTGTTTATTTCATTTTCGTTGCTACCGCAATTTTCAGCTGCATAGCCTTTATTGTTACAAAAAGACACTGCTTTCTTTATTTGGCTGTTGCTTCGACCATTTCGATTGGAACATATTTGGGATTTTTCCGTACACAGATTAGGAAAAAATTTAATATCAGGGTAAGCATTTTTGTTTACAACTTTGCTTGATCCTTTACTGCTGACCATTAATTTTAGATGCTTGTTTCGTTGCAAAAGTTGGTTTCCTTCATATGCACCAATTCAATCCTAGCTCAAAAGTCCAATGAAAGGGCTCACTTTATCTTAGACTAATCATTTTTGATATAATTGTCCCCTGGAGATGCATATCTGCATTAATGGCCAGTTTACTCGGCTAGTTAGCATTATTTGTCTGGATTTTTCTCTTGAGAAGTATTATTCATCTGTATTTTATTGGCAAACACCTATTGGAACTACCTAATCCCATTTCAACTATGTACCTACATAAGCATATTCCCACCATACCATATTTTAGGGTATTTGGTGGCCCACATTTGCGTGCTTCATGCTGGATTGATCCACAAAACAATTAACATTTGCCTTCCACCAAATTTTTCTCATACTAGAGTTGATGTTCTTTAGATTGACAGATCTTTTAGGAATCACGGGTTGTTTTCCCTTTTGCCTCGTATTGCATGTCCATTATCTGAACCAGTTCTTTGGAGTATATCCAGAGTTTTGGTTGACGTCATACCTTCTTACAGATAGAATGATTAGAAATAAAATTAATCCCAATTCGTTATCAAATCAATGGCATTCTTAACTTTCTGATAATAAAGGATTTCCAATCGTAAATTTTTTGATTTAGTTAGTTTGAAGAACTTTTTCCAACTTGCTGTCCTTTTGTACAAAAAATTTTATACGTGTAGAATATTATTCTGACACATTCTGATAATCTTGTGCTTTGCAGGGTAGTGATAGTCTGTTGGATGATTGTGTATACCATCTGATTTGTCCCAGCTGCACATTATGTCAGGTCCACTCTCTTTCATAGCCTATAATCTGATTTTCTTCCGATAATCAATAACACACAAGAAATGATAAAATTTGGGATTCAGTGACACTTCACTGGTCAATTTAATCACTGACTTCTAAAAAACTCGGCTGATACTGGTATTTTGTTTCTACTATACTATTGAACAGGAGTCTAGAACACTAGAGATGAACAATGTCCAAGACGGAACTTGGCATGGTAGGGGTGACACAATATGCATCGGAGGAGAAGCCAGCAAGGCGTTCTTTCAACTACATCCTCCTATTATGTCAACAAAATCTCCCGAACACTTTACCCTGCATATAAATACTAGTGATAACGATCTTTCTCTGTCTCCTAAAGTTGAGCACTCTGTGCCTTTGATTCCACCATCTCAATAGCCGCTGCATCTTAAGAATTAGATACAGATTTCTATATTCATCTTCCCCAATGGGAGCTATCTAGCACAGGATGAACTTCCATACACATTCAGAACATTTTGAGGGAGACCAATTTGGGCAGAGCATATGCTGCTTGGCAATATGCTTCGAAAGACGAGACTAGTAAGATTTAGCAAGGGTGTATGTATTGAAGTATTGGGGTGACAAGAATCTCCCCTTCTCAGATGTATGTGTGTTTTGTATGTATATAATGATCAAAATATTCATTCATCTGGTTTGGTTGTTTCGGTTTGAATCCATCAATTGAATGTTAATTCCATTTACTTCTCCATAATCTGTATGGAAATGGCCCAAGGGAGAAAGATACTTCTGCAACAACAAAAATTCGATAGCATTGTTACATGGACCCGGGTACGAATACCTGGTGCAAGTGTGTCTAGGTGTCAGAACTCTCTAAACTCCAAATTCCAGATTATTGAGATTCGACTTGAAATGTGTCCAAAAGTTGGATAGGGGAAGGCGAACACGTCCTTAATATGTAAAAGATATTATAATTCATATGATTCTGTAATATGCGATGTAATCTTAGGATACGTTTGATAACCTAATTAAGTGTTGCAAATGAAAATATTCATCATTTATTTTTTGTCAGTGTGTTCGATAATGTATAATGGATCATCACTTGACTCGAAAAGAGTACGCAAAAACTACAGAAATTCTACGTAGAAAAATTCTATTAAAAAAGTTCATTGAATAAGATTTGCTTTCCGTAGATTATAATCTATCTATTGACTATTAAATTCTAGTTTAAAATTTTTAGTTCTTAAGTCCAATATTTAATTTTTAGTACTTAATTTTCAGTTTTATCAAAAATAGACTTGGTTTATATCTTATCTTGATTAAAATTTAGTAAAAGTGTTTCTATGTATCTTTTCATTTGAAAAGGTTAAATTCTTCTTTGCTATTCATTATGTTAAATCATATACTTTAAACTCAACCACAACAATAGGGTTGTCGATGAACAAAAAACAAAAATAGAAATATATGATTTGGTCACTAATTTCGGTCATTAATAGGAATTGATTCTTCCTAGATTTGTGTATGGAAGTTATCCTTGATTAGGAAGATAATCAGTAATTAGTCTTTCCTAAATGGCAGGAGAATTTTCGGACCATTATACCCTTGTTCATATATATGTATGTAGATATATACATATATATACCAAATCTGTGTATTTCAAAAGAATTTAAAATAGGTAGTTAAGTAATGGGAATAAGAATTTTAGGAGATCATGGATAATATGTTTTATTCCTAAATTCAATGTGATTGTAGTTGAAAATAATCCATTTTAAAGGGTAAGGCTATAGTGAATAGCTTCTTATATGAGAAAACACTCCTTAACAATTGGATGAGCCAATAGCCATAAATACATCTCGAGATCCTCCAAAATTCAATGGCTGCTTTCTCATCCAAGGGTCATAAGTTGCTTTATCATATGAGTAGTTTATCACAATAGCTTTATCCCATTTTAATTTGTATGTAATTTGTTTATTTTGGAAAAAATGTTTTGGTTTTTTTATTCGAATTTCAAAAGTATCACTTAATTTTGTGGAAGCTTGAAGGTTGCTGATACAAAGGTGAGAAATTTTATAAATATAGTACTATAATAACGTACAAATATGGTCGAATTTCTCACATATTTGTCAAGGAACATTGACGATTTAGTGCGAAATTCTCAATGTTTGACTAAGAAATTTAAAGTGAGGAAAAAAATGCATGTGAAAGTCAGTTATGGTGAGCATTATTCATGGAGATTATGGACGAGGGAATTAATATCCCTAAAATCAAAGCTTTTCCTTATTATTTAAACATGCAAATTCGTTTGTGGTAAGCATTTTTCATGGAAATCACGGATAACAGAATTAATATTCCTAAAGTAAATTTTACAATTGTCTTGAATGGATTTATTCTGAAAATAAACAAGAAGTTGCGTTCTTCTTCATATGCATAAGTAAAAATTTTGCACATTTCTCAATTATATTGTGAGAATTTCTCACTTTTTTTTGTTAAAAAATGCATTATGCCATGAAGTTCGACATATTAGAAACTTTTAAGTGGCAATATCAGAATTGAATATATTAAGACGAATTGATGAGAATTCTCATCAAATTTTCATCAAATTCTTATCAATTTGTGCTAATATATTCAATTCTGAAACTGCCGCTAACGCAGACACAAAGGAGGCAAATATATTGAATTCGATTTAATTGTAATAAATATGTTGATATGTTGACTCAAATGTGTTCGCACTAGTGGCACTTTCAGAATTTAAGATATTAACACAAATTGATGAGAAAAAGTGAGAAATTTCTCACACATTGAAATATTATTGTTCTGCTATGACTAAAAAGTGAGAAATTTGTCATATTTTACTACTTGGTTGAATAGACCATGGCACTAACAAATTCTTATATACAAAGTGATAAATTTTTAATAATCAGAAAATTGTAAAATTTTTCACACTTTCAATCATCATTGTTCTAGTAACCAAAAAAAGTGAAAAATTCTCAATGTTTGACTAAGAAATTTTTAGTGAGAAAAAAATGGATGTGAAATTCAGTTATGGTAAGCATTTTTCATGGAGATGGACATGGAAGCCTGGATGTGGAAGCCCTAATGATGGACATGGAAGCCCTGAGATAATTTACGGACGCGGAAGTCCTGGATGGGGAAACCATATTGAGATGATTGACATAGATGTGTTTCATGCGTTATACTGCTTATCGATAAAATAATCTGGAGTTACTCCAACTCACGAATGATCATTCCTTCAAAACTCGGGGTTATTCCATCGAGAACCAAAGATTCTCGTAAGAGGTGTCCAATCTAGGACAATTCAGCTAGGTGCCCAATCTAGGATGGAGATATTTGCCTCAATCTAGGGGGCTTTCAACGAGAGATTTGCCTCAATCTAGCTAGGGGGCTTTCAACGAAAAGGTTACCTCAATCTGGGCTTTCAATGAAAGGTTTGCCTCAATCTAGGGGGCTTTCAAAGTGAGTTTCTATTGAGGAATGTCATTGAGGACTTAACAAAGATTGCTGTTGAGGACTTAACAAATTTTGTTTTGGGGAATTTTTCATAAATATTAGAAATCAAAACGATGTAGTTTTGGTTCCCTACTTATTTTGGACCAATGGCAGACCATTTTGAACTTTCTAAAGTCCCATTTACCACCCCTCCTTTGCCTATAAAAGAGACCCATTTACTTCCATTTAGAAAGAATACTTGGAAGCTTAGAAAGAGCTTAGGAAGAAACTTTAGAGAAATATAGAGAGAGAAAGAGAAGAAGATAGTCTTCTTCTTCAATTTTTTTTAATCAACGTGAGTTTTACTTGAGTTTGCTATCAAAACTTCAATCATCCAAACATTTCTTTCACCATCTTCTTGAGCATTATAGAGACAGTGAGTGAGCTCCATGTCTATACACACGCATATATGAGAGGAATAACAGAGTTCCATCCTTGTTCTTGAAAGCTATTGTTATTATCATCATCATTCTCCTTCTTAATCCCATTTCTATTTTTTTTTTCTTATTTACATTATTGTCATCTATTCTCAATCCCCATTTCTATTTTACACTTTCTTTGATTATATTTTGTTATCATTTCTCAATCCCCATTTCTATTTTACACTTTCTTTGATTACAAGCTATAGTAGTGAGTGAGCTATTCAGATTTAAAGATTTGTTTTGAATTAAGCATTTGAGGAATGATGATAAAAACCACTTAGAAAACCTTCTTAATACATCATAGTTCATCCTCATTTTTTTTTCATCAATTTTCAAAATGTAGAAACATGTTTTCTGGATTTTAGAAGTTCATATTAACAATCTGTCTTTTCTCTCACAGATTGTAGTCTGACTTCTTACAATTTATTTCGGATGTTTTTCATCACATAACATGGTCTATTATATTTTTTTTATTTGCACTTCAATGTGTTATGAAACATTCTGTATCTTTTGAGTATCATAAGAATTGTTTTTATATTTATAAAAAAATCATACAAAATTAGTCAACAATGCAGTCCCTATTTCTGAGTATGTGTACATTCTAATTTGTTTCTCTTAATCTGTGATAGAGTTTGACTTTTTTGCATGATTTAAGCGACACATTAATGTTATCCATGATTTTTTCCACTTTATTAGAGCTTTTTAAGTAGTTTTGGTGGATTTTACAAAAATTAGTTCACTATTCTGAATACTATTCACAGATTCTTTTATTTGATACATATGTCTTGATATGATACTTCATTTGTCATACATACAAAGAACTTAGTTTTTCCATGTTTAGTAACATTCCATGCCTTCATATGTACCATGTGCATGTTAGATTTGGGGTATGAATGGGAGCTTATGTAAGCTCAAGGGGATCATAAGGATCACTATGGACCGGCTCAATGCTCATGGAAAGGCTTGGAACCTTAAGTTTCAAGATTCTAGCAGAGGGGTTTTCGACCAGTCGACCGGGTCCCTTCGACCGGTCGACCGGGTCAACGGCTATATGAAGATTTAACCAAGTTCAGGCAGAGGGGCATTCGACCGGACCCTGTTTGTGAAGAGTCACAACTTTTCATGTAGAAATTTTGAATTTGGTTGAACTTTATCTCTTCTAATGACTGATAAATGTACATATACTGTTATATACTTAGGATATAGGTGTTAGGACACACCATTTGTGTAGAGAGATGCTCTTACCCAATAGACATCTCTATATATACAATATAGATAGATAGTTTCATATACTTGATTTTAAGATTTTCTCTCTTCTCTTCTTCATTTATTCTAGAGACTTTGAGAGCAATTTACATACATAGATTCTGCAGAGTATAATAGAGTTTGTTGTCTCTATTATACTAGATTGTAGTATCCTCAAGAACGATACGTCTTAGTCCATAAACAACTAAGTTTGGGATGTAAATTCATTTTTTGAACAATGCTTTGCGTGCTTGATCATGTTACTATTTTTTTTGTTTCATATACATAGTTTCCAACAATCGAAAAATGAATTTATATTAGTTGGAAGTATGGCCATTAAAAAAACAACCGTTATCCAGAATACACATACCGAGAAGCCCAAAAAGTTCAGGGGAGAAGACTTCAAGAGATGGCAAAAGAAGATGATATTCTATCTCACAACTCTCAATCTTGCACACATCCTACGACATGAGAAGCCAGTGGTTCCTACAGAAAATCCTTCAAAAGAACAAAATGCCGCATTGGAAGCATGTAACCATTTCAATTTTCTGTGTCGAAATTACATTTTAAATGGACTAGAAGATGTTCTCTATAACGTCTATTCGACATTTACTACCTCAAAAGAGTTATGGGAGTCCTTGGAGAAAAAGTACAAAACCGAGGATGCGGGGATTAAGAAATTCATTGTTGGGAGATTTCTAGATTACAAGATGGTGGATTCTATTCCCGTAGTGAAGCAATTGGAAGAGATTCAAGTGATCATTAACCAAATTATCTTGGAGGGAATGGAAATTAGTGAACCATTCCAAGTGACGTCTATAATTGAAAAGTTATCACCGTTGTGGAAGGAATTCAAAAGTTATCTCAAGCACAAGCGCAAGGAGTTATCAATGGAAGATCTTATGGTTCGTTTAAGGATTGAGAAAGACAACCAGAAAGGAGACAAGAAGGAGCAGCAAGGTTCTTCGGAACTAAAGGCTAATCTCGTTGAAGGTGAGTCCTCAAAACCTACTTCTAAGTTTAAGAACAAGGGAGGAAAAATGAAGTCTACATGCAATAGGTCTAAGGACCGAGATCCCAAGAAGATAAAAGGGAATTGTTGGGTATGTGGAATACCCGGACATCGTGCTAGCAAATGTCTTCAAAAGAAAAGACCAAATGGGAACAAGAAGCCTAACCAAGCTACCACGATGGACATCGACGATCTACGGCGGTAATCATGGAATCTTGTGTTGTAACCGACTCAAAAGGTTATGGATGGATACCGGGGCTACCAAGCACATTTGTGGGGATCGAAACATGTTTTTTACCTACACAAAGTTGAATGGTAGTGAGAGGCTTTATATGGGAAATGCCGCGGCTGCAACCATTGAAGCAAAGGTAATGTGGTTATAAAGTTCACTTCCGGAAAGGAAATGATTCTTTTGGATGTATTGCAAGTTCCTAAAATTTGTAAGAATTTGGTTTCGGGTCCTATGCTTAGTAAGAAAGGATTCAAGCTTGTCTTCGAATCTGATAAGTTTGTATTGACTAAAGGAGGAATGCATGTAGGAAAGGGTTACCTCAATGAAGGGATCTTCAAGATCAATTGTACTCCTAAATTATGAGAATGTTATCGCTTATTCTTACATTGTTGAGTTATGTTCGTTGTGGTATTGTAGATTAGGACATGTGAATTTCAAATACATGAATAAAAAGGCTAAACTAGGATTACTGCCTAAATTTGAAATTGACAAATCACATAGATGTGAAATATGTGTAGAATCAAAATTTGTTAGAAAGCCATTTAAATCTATAGATAGAACTAGTGAATTACTAGACTTAATTCATACCGACTTATGTGATTTAAAACTAACTCCAACAAGAGGTGGAAAGAAATATTTTGTTACATTTATAGATGATAGTAGTAGATATTGTTATGTTTACTTAGTTCTAAAGATGAAACAATGGACATGTTTAAGACATATAGAGCTGAAATTGAAAATCAACTATCTAGAACAATAAAACGAGTTAGATCGGATAGAAGAGGTGAATATGATTCAACTTCACTAGCTGAATATTGTGCTAATAATGGGATTATTCATGAAACCACTGCACTGTATATACCACAACAAATGGTGTAGCCGAAAGGAAAAATAGAACCCTCAAGGAAATGGCAAATGCTATGTTAAATAGCTCGGGTGTTCTACATAACGTGTGGGGGGATGCCATTCTTACGGCGAATGTCATTCTTAATAGAATTCCACATAATAAGACTAGCAATTCTCCTTATGAAGTTTGTAAAGGTAGAGTACCCTTGTATAAAAAGCTCAAAGTGTGGGGGTGTCTAGCTAAGGTACAAGTTCCGCTTCCTAAACGAACGAAACTAGGACCCAAGACCGTAGATTGTGTATTTATCGGTTATGCTAATAATAGTGCTACAAATTGATTCCTTGTTGTTAAGTTCGAGAATGTAGACATTCATCTCAACACATTCATGGAATCGGTAGATGTTGAGTTCTTCAAACACATATTTCCTTTTAGGGAATAAAGACTAAATTCAGCACCTAAAAGAAGTATTGAAGAGATTTCTTCCAGTTTTAAGAACAACGAAGAGACCAAAATTGCTCCTAGAAAGAGCAAAAGAGCTAAGAAAGCCACTTCTTTTGGATCGGATTTTGTAACACTAGTTACCATAGGTGAACCTCGAACCTTTAACGAGACTATAAGTACACCCAAAGCGCCTTATTGGCAATAAGAGGTAAATAGTGAGGTGGACTCCATTATGCAAAACCATACATGGGAGTTGGTTGACTTACCTCTGGGTAGTAAACTAATTGGTTGCAAATGGATTTTTAAGAAGAAACTCAAAGCCGATGGTACCATAGATAAGTACAAAGCTAGGTTAGTCGCAAAAGGCTATAGACAAAAAGAGGGCATAGATTTCTTTGATACTTATTCCCCAATTACTAGGATTACTTCCATTAGGATGGTAATCGCTATAACCGCCGTTTATAACCTAGAGTTACATCAAATGGATGTAAAGACCGCATTCCTTAATGGAGATCTAGATGAGGAGATCTATATAGAACAACCGAAATGGTGTGTTGTAAAGGGATAAGAACATAAAGTGTGTCGACTCGTTAAGTCTCTTTATGGTTTGAAACAAGCTCCAAAGTAATGACATGAGAAATTCGACCACACCATGATCGCAAAATGGTTTCAAAATCAATGAATGGGATAAGTGTGTGTATATCAAGGAGTTTGAAGACTCATGTGTTATTGTATGCTTGTATGTTGATGACTTACTTATTACTGGAACGAATAAGAAAGTAATCAATGAAACCAAGAAGATGTTAAGCTCAAGCTTTGGCATGAAGGACATGGGTAAAGCCGATGTTACTCTTGGCATACAAGTAAGATAAACTTTGGAAGGATATCTTCTCACATAATCACATTATGTTGAGAAAATATTAAAGAAGTTTGGACAATTGGATAGCAAATTGGTTGTAACACCGTTTGATGCCAATTGTAAGTTGAGGAAGAATATGGGTGAAAGCATATCTCAACTTGAATATTCGCAAGTAATCGGGAGTTTGATGTATATCATGAATTGTACATGTCCGGATATTGCATACTCGATGGGAAGGCTTGCTAGATACACTAGCAATCCGGGTAGAGATCATCATGATGCTCTTGTGAGAGTGTTAAGGTATCTAAAGCATACCATGAGCTATGGATTGCACTATACACGATACCCACCCGAGGTAGAAGGATATTCCGATGCAAATTGGATTTCAGATAGTCAAGAAGCTAAGTCCACAAGTGAATATATATTCACTTTAGGTGGAGCTGCGATTTCTTGGAAATCAACTAAGCAAATGTGCATAGCACGTTCGACGATGGAGTCTGAGTTCATAGCCTTAGAGAAGGCTAGTGAGGAAGCCGAATGGCTTCAAAACTTCCTAGAAGATATTCCGTTATGGCCAATGCCAGTAACGGCCATAGTTGTGCATTGTGACTGCAATGCAGCATCTTCCGTAGCTAAGAATGTCATGTATAATGGCAAGTCAAGGCATATAAGATGAAAACACAATACGATCAAGCAGTTGCTCTCTAGTGGTGTAATCACGATTGACTATGTCAAGTCAAAGGAAAACATTGAGGATCCTCTTACGAAAGGATTGCCTAGAGATCAAGTTCAATATACGACGAAAGGAATGGACCTAAAGCCAATAATTTGGACAACCTGGCAAAAACCTAACCTAGTTGACTAGAGATCCCAAGATCTAGGTTCAATAGAAAAACTAGTTGGGAAAGTTCATGTTGTAAACACACATTCATTGTGGCATCATTCATGTATATTGTTCAAGTGTGTAATAAAATTTGTTGAGGTTATGTTTATATTTAATGATATTGATGAGTAATGTTAGTACTCTTATTTGGTATCACTTATAAGAGAATGGAAGTGGGGTCGCTTCTATGAGAACTTCGAAGGCTTGGTTCTCTAAGAGTTCTCATGAAAATGGATCATGTTCAGGACCAAAATGAACACAACCGAATGAATTAATATGTATAAGGATATGTGGTGTGTGTTATCTAGAATTGGTTTACACTAAAAGGTTGAATAGTAATACCTAATGTACACTGCATCACCAAGTAAATCCAGTAGATATTCACTAAGGGAAAGTTCAAGTCCAAAAGACACTCTCCTAATGCGTCGCAAGTCCGTGAATAGCTCTCGTAGTTTTATTGTATTTCGTGTTTGTTTAGTTAGCCACAATTATTCACATGTGAGGGATTGTTAGATTCGAGGTATGAATGGGATCTTATGTAAGCTCAAGGGGATAATAAGGATCACTATGGACCGGTTCAGTGCTCAGGGAAAGGCTTGGAACCTTAAGTTTCAAGATTCTAGCAGAGGGATTTTTGACCGGTCGACCAGGTCCCTTCGACCGATAGACCGGGTCAACGGCTATATAAAGATTTAACCAAGTTCAGGCAGAGGGGAATTCGACCGGTCAACCAACCCTATTCGACCTGTCGAACCTGTTTGTGAAGAGTCATAACTTTTCATGTAGAAATTTTGAATTTGGTTGAACTTTATCTCTTCTAATGGCTGATAAACGTACATATACTGTTATATACTTAGGATATAGGTGTTGGGACACAATCATTTGAGTAGAGAGATGTCTCTTACCCAACAGAAACCCTATATATACAATATAGATAGTTAGTTTCATATACTTGATTTTAAGATTTTCTCTCTTCTCTTCTTCATCTATTCTAGAGTCTTTGAGAGCAATTTATATACATAGATTCTGCAGAGTATAATAGAGCTTGTTGTCTCTATTATACTAGATCATAGTATCCTCAAGAACGATACGTCTTAGTCCACAAACAACTAAGTGTGGGACATAAATTCATTTTTTGGACAACACTTTGCGTGCTTGATCATGTTACTATTTTCTTTTGTTTCATATACATAGTTTCCAACAGTGCATCATCCATCATCTCATGTATCATATTCTCATGGATTCTTGAGTTTGATTTCTAAATAAAAACCTTGATTTTATGAATACTTTGAGGAGTTCTTGAAATAAGTTGGAAGATGACATTCTAAGTGGTTATAATCTCCATTTGAGTGCTGAAAATATACTCTCAAAACACCCCTTTCAAAACCCTTCTTGAACTCTAAACCGTAGTTTGTAAAGATTGAAAAGCTTGTTTTCCCAAAACCTCCAAAACAGTGAGTTATTCAACTTGAAAATGCTATTTTGAGTTCAATACTCAATGGGTGATCTTGATACCACTTGGAAAGTCTTCCTAAATCACTAGGAACTGTCCATTTTTGGTTGAATTTTAAAACACTTGGAAGGGTTCCATTTTGACCCAAACATTATTCTAAAACATTCTATTTTTCTATCACAGCATCTTTGGTTGATTTCAACTTGTTCTCCAGAAAAAGTTTCCAATAGGAGTGGTCCCAACTCATTTTTCCATTTAACTTCAATGTCTTAGGGAACCTTATGTGTATTATGAGCCATAAAATATGATGATGCCAAAAATTGGTAAGAGTAAAGTAGAGCAATTTAAGGAGAGAGAGAGAGTGAGAGACTATTTTTTGTATGTGGTTCGGCCCTGTTAATGAAGGTACCTACGTCCACGGGTGTGTCTGAGCACGTTCACTAGCAGATCACCGGCGGGCCTGGTGAGCCAACAAAGAGGGGCGGCACTACCAGTAATACCGGCCGGGTGTATGCATATAATGATGAATTTTGTAGAGGTGCTGTGTAGACTAAAGAGTTGGCCGCCCCCTCAATGGGGGGTGAGAGGTCTCTTTTATAGATGTAAGAGACCTACTCATACATGGATTAGGAAATATAATCCTATTGGGGTGTGATTGACACCAATCAAGTAGGTTTCCTAATTGTATTAGGAAATAGATGCACTTTCCATTAGTCTTCTAGCTTGAGTAGGAAACTGCCCATAATTTTGGGCGTATCAGCTGCCCCCCATTTCCAAGATTGGCCGGATGCTATATCGGGGCAAGTTTGGAAATTAGTTGATGCCACTTGTCACTGTCTGAGTGCTTGAGGAAGCTGCCTCGGAGCTTCTGAGCCTGGTGAGTCCTCGGGAACTGGCTGAGAGTTGAGACCCTGCCTAGCTCGGGACCTTTAGGTGCTCGGGAACTGACCGGGAGTTGAGACCCGGCCTAATTCGGAGTCTTTGAATGCTCGGGAAGTGACCGAGAGTTGAGACTCGGCCTACTTCGGAGTCTTTTTGCTTGAGTTAGCCTCCAGGATGGTTATCTTCTGCCCGTGAACCTTCGTCAAGGTTGTGGGTAGAAGAGTTTACCATGTTGGAAAAGCCGACCTAAAGCGTATTGCTTTAGGGTCCTTTTTATGTTAGCTCCCCAGGATGGTTGTCTTCTGCCCAGTTAGCCTTCGTCAAGACTGTTGGGAGAAGAGCTTGACCATGTTGGTGGAGCCGACCTAAATCACGTTGCTTTAGGGTCCTTTTGCTCCTCTATCGTCGGCCAACCTAAGAGATTTTAGTCACCTCTATCGTCGGTCTGGACTTAAGTGGAGTTAATGCCTCTGAGTACTGTAGGTGCTCGGGTTGTCCAAGATTTTGACTTGGTTATCCGCGAGGCCTGTAAATACCCGGTGTGATTACCTGTTTAGTTCACTGCGCCATCTTGCCCCCCAAGCTTTCGCTAAGACGAGGGTCTTACAGAGGCTATGATCTGTAGGTAACCGACCTGGAACATGGTGGTTGCAGGGTCTTTTGAAGCTTGCCATCATCAGCCACCTAGGAGGTTTGCCTCCATCGTCGGTTGGACCTAGTCGAAGCCGGTGCCTCGGGCGTGACCCCGAGGTCTTTGGTGCCTGGGTTCGGAGCCCGAGGTCTTTTAGTGCCTGAGTTCGGAGCTCGAGGTCTTTTTAGTGCCTCGGGGTTAGGCCCGAGGTCTTTTTAGATGCCTCGGGGTTAGGCCCGAGGTCTTTGGGTGCCTCGGGGTTAGGCCCGAGGACTTTGGAAAGGCTCTCTGACAATCGGCGGAGCCTCATGTGGTGATCAGGCAAGTACCACTGTAGTCGGGCTCATCTAGACCGATGGAGACAGGAGGTCGGATTAGGATCGTCAAGCTCCAGATTTCTCTGTGCTGGAGGCAAAGTCAGAACTGCTTGATCTTGACCGATGTGAACTGGAGGTTGTGTCAGGGCGGCCGGACTCAGACCACTGTGAACTGGAGGTCGGGTCGGGGCTGCCGGACTCTGTCTGCTGTGAGCTGGAGGAACTGTCAGAACTCCCGGGCTGATCTCGCTTTCGCTTGCTTCTAGAAGACTTGTTGCTTTCTTGCTCGGGGTCTTTGATCTTTAGAAATTCCTCAGTGTCGATGTATTTTCCAACCCTCTCTGTGAGTTCGACCAAGGTTACCGGTCGGTTTCTGTGGAACGACGCGGCGCACTTGGTGTGTTGAACTCCCAAACAGAAGGCTATGATGGCGATTGTCTCGTCCAGATTGCGGATTTGGAGCTTCTGTTGGTTGAACCGGTCAGTGAACTCCTTGAGGGACTCATTATTCCGTTGTCTGACTGTTAGTAGCTGCATGTCTGGCTTTGGCCGCTCATGCATACCGGCGAACTGGTTGATGAACTGCTTGCTGAGTTGTTTGAAGCTGCAGACCGATCGGGGCTCCAAGGAGTAGAACCACTGCATGGCCGGGCCTTTCAAAGTGCTGGGGAAGGCTAGGCAGTGTAGCTCATAGGAGTTGGTGGCTAGGGCCATCTGAACCTTGTAGGTCCGGATGTGGTCGACCGGGCTTCCCGAGCCGTTATAGGGATCTAGGCGAGGCTGCTTGAATTTGCGCGGAATGGAGAACCTCGTGATCTGGCTGGAGAACGGTGACTCTGTCTCGGTATTGGCTTGATTCTGAGCATGATTTTGACCAAGCTTTTTGGCCACTTCGTCGATCTTCTTCTGTAAGTACTTGATTCGGGCTTCCACTCCTTCCCGACCGGTATCTGAGGAACTGGTCGGGTTGGTGGAAGAGGCTTCTTCATGGCAGGGTGCTGTCCTCTGGGATCGGGCTCGGCTATGACTCCGGGTAACCGTTCGCCTAGGGACAACTTGGCTCTTGATCGAGTGACCCTGGATTGATTCCCGGGCCATATGCTCCTGCCTTTCCTCTCGGGCAGCACGCCCACTGTTGATGTCTCTGGCATCCTCAACATGGGACGGGTTGGCTCGGGTCCGTTGTCTGGTCAAGATCGGTTCTCGACCGTACACAATGTTCCCGGGTCGTTTCCCGGCCACTAGAGGATTGTTTTGCTGGGCTAGCAGTGCTTCGATCTGTTGCTGGATTTGACGCTGGCCCTCCAAGAGTTGTGTGAGGGTTGCGGTGAATTGCTCATATGTCGAGACTGCTGCAGTCGACGCCGGGGCCGAAGGAACATCCCGGTCGGATTGCTGCGCAGCCTTCTTACCCTTCTTTGGTGGCATATTGATCAGTCAAGAATTTGTTGATGAGAAGAATTGTCGTTTCCCACAGACGGCGCCAAACTGATGATGCCAAAAATTGGTAAGAGTAAAGTAGAGCAATTTAAGGAGAGAGAGAGAGTGAGAGACTATTTTTTGTATGTGGTTCGGCCCTGTTAATGAAGGTACCTACGTCCACGGGTGTGTCTGAGCACGTTCACTAGCAGATCACCGGCGGGCCTGGTGAGCCAACAAAGAGGGGCGGCACTACCAGTAATACCGGCCGGGTGTATGCATATAATGGTGAATTTTGTAGAGGTGCTGTGTAGACTAAAGAGTTGGCCGCCCCCTCAATGGGGGGTGAGAGGTCTCTTTTATAGATGTAAGAGACCTACTCATACATGGATTAGGAAATATAATCCTATTGGGGTGTGATTGACACCAATCAAGTAGGTTTCCTAATTGTATTAGGAAATAGATGCACTTTCCATTAGTCTTCTAGCTTGAGTAGGAAACTGCCCATAATTTTGGGCGTATCAAAATATATTGTTTTCATTTTCAAAGATTCTACATTTCAGTGGACAATACGGATTCTGTTTATGAGCAACGTCTCTTGTTTATATGATTTCTCTCAAATAACTTCAATCTTGATTTGGCTTTTGATATGTATTCTAGACACAGTAAGGATGATCCCTATAAACTTTCATGAATTAAAAACATTCCTAACCTCACTTTTCCACGTTTACAAAATCAGTTCACCGTTCTGTCTATTATTCACAGCAAGCATGTTTTAACTTTAATTCTTTGATTGAATGTTCATATGCATTCTAAATTAGCTCATACCTTAGGAGGTTATTCATACAACTTATGTACATATCCTACAATAACATTCTTTATCCATTCATGCATATTTAAGACCCTTGAGTCACTCTAGATAAATCCATGAACATAAGCACACTATAACTTTGCACATTCTAGGCTCATCCATTGCATCCATGCAAGATTTGGGACTTTTTATAACTCCCAATCTAATAAGATTATAAGGAATGAAATCGATCACACGTTCATGCTTCCCATCGATCGAATCTTCCTTTCTTATCCATCCCGGGGATTGAGGGATTTCTTTTCTCAAGATTTAATATGCATACATACTAGTTTGCTAAGCACCTTTGTTTTCTTTGAATTATTTGTTTCAAGAACAATTCATGTCCCCTTTAGATTGTGAAAACTTGATTACTTACTATGTGATTAGACAAATTTTCCTAAGTTTGTTTGTGTGATCTTTCACTTTTGCATTGTGTGATACTTGGCTTAGATCTTACGAATGATATCTTATCTTTTGATCTTCCATTTCAAGATTCTTGTGCAATGTAATATACTTATCTTAATATTAATTGTCGAACCAAACATAGTATAAGATGATTATTTGGATGCTAATTGAGGCTCGTCGAGAGACGGGGCGAGTTAAGGGTGTTTTAGTCGTGACAACGGCTCCTTCCTCTCTCGTACCAAAACCTCAAGCCAAGTTCTTTGGTTATGAAGGGCCGGTGCCCTTTGTCTATTTAGGTGAGTCAAAATTGGGTTTCTTGGTTCTCTAAAGACCAAGTGGTGACTATGCATCTGTTTTCACTGTCTTCTTTCTTTTTTTCAAATATTTCAAAGGAAAATCAATTCCTAAATCCCAGAAGGGGGGTGGACCCCAGAGGCCGCGTGTCCACAATTTGGTGACTCTGCTGGGGATTTTTATTTTCAAAACAAAATAATACAAAGGTTTAACTCATAAGAAGCATCCTTAAAATCATTTTTGTATTGTGTCTAGTTCACCGCATTGCACTTCTGCATTTCCCCCTATGATTGTATCTGAAACGCGGCGCTAACATTGTTCAGGTCTTGCTGTGCCAAAGCACAAGTCACCGTTGATACTATACCTTCCAAGGTATATAAAAAAGATTAAAAACTTCCATACTATCTCTCTGACGGTATATTGGAACTCTCATCAACAAGCCGTTTTTGACTAGACCCAGCCTTTGCATATATATTCCTGTAGAACCTTTCATAGGATTGTTGATTTATCTTTATCAGATAGAACAATGTGATATAACTGTTATATGCCCTGGTGGGATTACCTGCGCGGTGTAGACACTTTTGTGGCATAGAACCGAACCTCTTTCTTATGATTCCCAAGGCAATCGCTCACATGTGATCACATTGAGTTGACCTGCCTAGGCACCATGATATGGATGTATGCTCTGTGTTCACAAAGATATACACCACAAACCTTGTTTGTTGGTCCAAAGACATAGGAGTATGAAAAATTTCTAGACAGTATGATCACCAGAAACTCTGCCCAACACATCCGGATATCCCTATTTCTCTCAAAAACTCTGTCTAATTTACCCAGATTACCCAGAAATCTCAGTTTCTCACAAAAACTCCAATATACTTATTTTTCCTAGAAACTCTGTTCGAATCACCCAGATATTTCTGCTTCTCCCAAAAACCCTGTTCGAACTCCCCAGGTATCCTTGTTTCACCCAAAATTCCAGAAAATTCATGTATCCCCTCGAACTCATGCCAAAATCTCCCAGAAACTCTACTAGAAATCTCTGCTCCCAAGAAACTATGCCAATTTTACCTAGATTTCCCAGAAATCCCTTTTGCCAAAGAAATCTGGTTTCCCTCAAACATTTGCCAAAATCTACTAGAACTTCTGACCAAGTTTGTCCAATTTCCCAAAGAAATCTAGTTTTTCCAAACCTCAGATTTCCTCGAAATCTCTGTTTTACAAAATTCACAGATTCTAATTCCTCGCCCTCCCCATGATGGTGATCATCCTGAAAAGAAAAGTAAGCACACTCTATATAGCTAGGGCCTTACTTGCTTAACTGCTATATGTTAAAAGTACGTCTGTCATTTAGCTTAGGGCTATCATCCGCATGCTTGTCTTATATACATACACCATTCCAATCAGTCTGCATGGACGTACATCTTATCAGTCCACATAGTCTATCCCTTTATGGTAAGTACTTTTCATGGAGATCATGGATAAGGGAATTAATAGTCCTAAAATTAGTTTTACAATTGTCTTGAATGGATTTATTCTGAACATAAACAAGCTGTGTTCTTCTTCCTATTTGCATAAGTGAGATTTCTCACTTTTTCTGTTAAAAAATGTATTATGTTGCAAAGCATTGGTTTTTGGTAATATGAAGAAGACATTTAAAGGTTGTACAATATTAATCAAAGCAACATATTAATATATTTATTATAATTAAATTGAATTCAATACATTGTCTTAGTTGTATCAACGCCATCGACAGTTTTAGAATTAAATATATTAAGATGAATTGTTGAGAATTTGATGAGAAATTTCTCACTTTTTGAGAAAGTTTTGTGAAATTATATGAGAAATTTGTGCATAATTGAAAGTGAGAAATTTTGCATTATTAAGTGATAAATTTTTCACTTAATATGTCAGTGAGAAAGTCAGTTATGGTAAGCAGTTAAAGTGAGAAATTCTCACCCTGTGTTCGGACCCATTGTTGTGTTTATAGAGAATGCAAAAGAAGTTTAGTAAATATAGAGAATTTCTCACTGCGAATTTGACCAAATTACAGATTTGTAAACCTTCTTCTATGTCTCGTTGATAAATCTACTCCAAAAATCCTAAAATCGCTGCTTGTACAAAAATACATTTGAAGTTGTCAAAAACACTTTTGTCGAATTGGAAAAAAAATAGTTTTTTTTTTAGCAAAATCCATGAGAAATTTGAACCAAAAACTTGTAAATCATCTTGCGTCAGTGATGAATTGCGTAGTTTGCATAGAGAATCGTTAACTTCGATTGTCAAACGTCTCTCTCACTCCACGATCGCATATGAAATCTTCTCACTTTTGTTTGAATTTGGGAAAAGCTTGTAGATTTTGTTGGCCCAAAAAAGAAGGAAACCTTAGAGGGGGTGAATAAGGTTTTAAAAAATAATTACAATAAATGTTCAAATTAAATGCCCAATAAGAAAATTCACAAAAGCAAAGGAAAGGTAAAGAAAATAAACACAATGCAAACCGATTTTTAGGTGGTTCGGGAAACCGCACGCCGCGCCCTACTTCCACCCCTCAAGAACACCTCTTGAGGATTTCACTATCTCAATCTTCTTCGGGTGAAGATTAAACCCTTACAATCTCTCCAAGGAAGAAAATCCTCTTCACTTGAACTAGGGTTACACCAACCCTTAATACACACTTCCTTTATAAATAAGATTGATGCTAGGATGAAGACTCTCTCAATAGAGTGGATGAATACAAGATTGAGCTTCACAATAAATTGCTCTTCAAATATACAAATGAAGCCTAGAGTAATAGAATTTATGATCTCACCAAACTAGGGCTCAAAGAGTAAATGTGATAAGATTAATTAAAGTTGGATTGATCAAAAGTTGTTAAATGAAGTTCAAATATCTATATTTATAGCTTCCTTAGGATTTCCAACTGTTGGAAGTAGTTGGGAGAATTAAAGGCTTCATTAAATGCAGTTAACTAGCCGTTACTGTGTTTATCGCAGTCATTCAGTCGACTGGATTCACAGGGTAGTCGACTGTCTTTTAAAAGGATTTAGAAAAGCACAAGGCTCAGTCGACTGCGTCGGGAGGGCAGTCGACTGGATTGCACACAGATAGCATCTCTGTGTACACAGGTCGACTGTCCAGTCGACTGGATGATCAGTCGACTAAAACGAATGCACAGTCGACTGCTCTTTGCAGATTTTCAAAGATAAGTTGGGTTTAACTATGTATAACCTTTTTGAATTAAATTGAGCCCTCAAGAAAGATGTTCACATAAATAATTTGCTTACATAGAGTCCTAGAAAATGATCCAAACAAGATTCTTCAACTTGTAAAGCTCCGTTTGGCTTGAAACTTTGAGCACAAATCACCATGTCTCTATGTATGGAGAAGATTTACGATCATGTGAACATATATTGTTGTACAATATATTTCCTGCAACTTAATCAACCTAAGATCATTAGAAAATGCAACTAAGTAGTTTGTTAATCATCAAAATTATCCATTCAACTTAGTGGAATAACACTTTGGGGCTAACACATTTGTTTTTTGAGTAAATGGATTTATATATATATGTACATGTATAGATGGGGGAGTAAATGATGATAAATCAGTTACTATATATATACATAGTTCTATAAAAATGATATAAGGGTAATTTAGTCCTCAAATTAGGCCAAGGACTAATTTCTAGATTCATTTTTAAAAAAGAACATATTTCTAGTTAGACGTATATATTAGGACTATATACTACGTTACACACACACACACACACAAAAAGAATAGAAGAAGAAGAAGTTAGGTGCATTATCTAGACCAATCCGGGACTATCAACCACAAATTGGTGCCTCCACTGGTATTATTAGGTCATTTGCATTGAATGCGTTTATAGAGGTCTCTAGATATAAGTGTAGCTTTAAGGGCAGTCATGTATCTTGTTTGGCAAAGTTATCAAATGTTTGCCAGTTCTTGTGGGAAGTTTGTGTTATGTTCACATATTTTGTATAGACATATTATAATTAGTTTAATATTTGTTATGGTTAGTGGGTAAAATAATAGTGGTGTAATATTGTGTTAGTGGGTCTCCTAAGTAAGTGGTTATTGGGATAGATAGTCGGATAGTGTTATCATGGGTAACTCCTTATCTATTTAAGTCCTTGTTGTTAATTGAAAGAAGAATGAAGTTTAAACTCATTTTGTGTTAGTTTATCTAACCTTAAAGGTTGATTAATTACTCTCGAAGTAATCATTTGGAGGTTCAGTTGCCTCGATTCAACCATTCTCTCATCTTTTCTCTATTCAATTTAAAGTTTTCAAGTTACGAACTTTTAGGTCTGTAACAATTGGTATCAGAGCAGTCTGATTCTGCAGCAATGTCTTTAACTACAGAGATCGTAGAGTCAGCGCGAAGTGATTTGAAGGAATTGATGTCTCTAATGAATGATATCATTGAAGAATATCAGCGCATTTGTTCAAATTTTCAAGACTTCACATATGTGCTCCAAATATTACCCGAAGCTAAGAAGAAAATTCCGAAGTTGAAGCAAGCAAAAATTGGATTGAAGAAATGAAAGATGCTACATCGAAAAGCAAGAAAAATGCCAACTTAGAAGAAAGACACAACCGTAGATAAATGCTTGACGCTACCTCAGATGCGCGCTCGCAAGCAATCTTGGATAATTGAATTTAAAATAGATGTAAAAAATTTTGGGTTCATCTGGATTACATGACGAAATTCGCTCTTGAGGACAAGAGCAAAGTTTAGGGGGTAGGGATGTTATGTTAATACATTTTTTTTATAGATATATTAATAATTAGTCTAATATTTTTTATGGTTAGTGGGTAAAATAATAGTGGTGTGTACTATTGTGTTAGTAGGTATCCTAAGTAGTTGGTTAGTGGGATAGTGCTATCATGGGTAACTCTGAGTTAATTAAAAAAGTTGATACACCCACCGTGGTCTGGGTACCCATCGCTCTCGACCGACTGCCTTACCCGACCCTTAGGTCGATAGGCATTGCTCAAATAGGCTTCTCGGCAGAACAGTCCTAGTCTCGCTCTGCCAACTCTACAGGGAGTCCCACACGGTGTGGACTCATCATTCCCAGATTAATTGGCAATAAATGGCGACCTAATCTAATACTGCAAGGATCAAGCAGAAATTATCCAATCAGTCTCCTAAATATGCTAGGATACCATATTTGTATTAGGAAACCCTTTGTGCTATAAAAAGGGTGCTCACCCCCTTCTACATGGAGTCAAGGGAGACATCCTTACGCTAATCTCTCATAGAGGGTTTCGTAGAAGGTTTCTTCCTCTCTCCTTGAGGCTATGAAACCCTAATCAGTTCAAAGCTCCTTTTAGATTACTAGAAATGGTCGTGTAAGGCAACCCCTTTATAGTTCCAGTTCAACTATTGGATCATCAAGGTCTCCTACACCAATCATTTTAAACAATTTTCTATATAGTAGAAGCACGGACACACTAGCACGCGTGGACATAGGCTGTTTCATTAATAGAGCCGAACCACCTACAAATCTTGTCTCTATTTCTTTTATATTTATTGCGTCCTAATTATTGCATCCTATTCGAACACCAAAATCCGTCATCATCAGTTTGGCGTCGTCTGTGGGAACCGACAGATCTCCTTCAGCAAAACAAATTTTTGACTAATCAATGACTGGGAAGGGTCATCGACGATCTAAGTAGGCCGCTTCTGTATCCTCCGCAGGCCCAGAAGTTTCGAACAGTTCTGACGCCAGAACAGGTCTCGATGGCCCTAGCGCAACTTATCGAAGGGCATCGCCAGATATAATCACAAATCAATATCTTGGTGGTGTACTAGACTAACGCCATTCTGGCTCACGATGTGTGTCCAATTTCGTTCGCACAAGGGTACACTCAACTAACAGCATAAATGATAATAATGTTAGAACAGTTAAACAATTTACCATATAGTCATCAACTTGTACATATAAATGCAATTAACACCAAGTGAGGCATAGCTCAAGTGGCAAAGAGCTTGGCATTTAAGTCCCCTCCAAGGCATTTGGTCGAAGTTCGAACTTCCCCTCCCCAATGTCATAAAAAATAATAATAATAAATTAATGCAATTAGCAATATTAGTATAATTTTCCAGGCATGGGTATTACACTAAGGCTCCCATTTATAAGAAGACCAATGGCCTTTATCCGATAGTTCAGGTAATTTCCCGCCTAGATTTGGACTTGATGATGCTAACGAAGAGACGAGCACCGTCCCATCACTTCGTGTGCAATCAATACGCATGAAGCCCCATCTCATTCTCCTCTAACCATCCCAATCCTAATACAACCAACTCGGCTCATTCCCAATGGTCTCTATCCAACCGCAGCAAACTGGGACATTTAAGAGATCCTGTCAAATGCACATATCCCTATATAGGAAGAGTCATGCTCCAGACAAGATAGATTTCCAAATTTGCCCCGATGTAGTGCTAATCCAAGACTTGGAAATGGGGGGAACTGATACACCGATGGTGGTCCAGGTACCCATCTCTCCCGACCGATCGCCTTACCCAACCCGTAGGTCGTAGGCAGTGCTCGGATAGGCTCCTCGACAGAAAATTCCTAGTCCTACTCTGCCGGCTCTGCAGGGAGTCCTTCACAGCATGGACTCAGCACTCCCAGATTAATTGGCAATAAATGGTGACCTAATATAATATTGCTATGATAAGGCAGCAACTATCCAATCAATCTTCTAAATTACTAGAATACCATATTTGTATTAGGAAATTCTGTGTTATAAAAATGGTGCTCCTCCCCTTCTACAGGGAGCCGAGGGATACATCCCTTCTACAAGGACCATATTTTTTAGTAATCCTATGCTTCTCAAATTCTAATTCCAAATGACGTGATAGTGGGATCACCTTTAATAAAGATGGAACCACTTAAGGATCATCCAATTAAAATCCAATAGGCCAACTACCACATCATTTGAGATGTAAATTTGAAATTAAGATTTGAAATTAAGATTTAAGAAGCATAACATTACTCATAATTAACCCCTGTATAAAGCAAGTGGTCCTTGACAGCACCATGGTTTGGAGCTTGGCCCTAGCTCAGGTCCCAGCATCTCAACTTTTTCTTTTCCTTTCTTTTCTTCTCCCTTTTCTTTTTTTCTTTTTCTTTTTCTTTTTCTCTTTCTCTTTCTACCCATGCCATTGCATTGCTGTAACGTTGTACTAGTAATTTCAGTGTTTAACTCTTGATTTTCGATTATTTTAGTATTCTTATGAATTCGCATCTTTTTAAGAATTTGGTACTCACCTTGATAAGATAGTAATTTCATTTTTTTTGGCCGGACAAACCAATTTAAAATAGCATTTTCCAGTTTTCCCAAATAGATAGAAGATAAATGATAAAACTCTAATAATTAACAAATGAGTAATGCTATACTTCCTAAGGTTTTGCACAATTACCAAGCTTAAGCATATCTAATTGTCTATTGCAAAGGATGGTAGGAAATAAAACTTCTGTGGTGATTTTTTGAGAGAAATCTCTTATTGTCTGTGAAATGATCTTTTCATTTGATGATATCCAGTTTTCATAAAATATAAATTAAAATGCTTTCTTTTTTTCAAATTTAATTTTAGAATGATTTGTTAATTGTACAATATACAATAGAATGTGTCGCCATCGATAGTTGGCACGCACAAAATTTGTTAAAATTGTTAAAATATTTGGAAACCAAATTTGAAAAGTATAGCATTACTCTAAACAAAAAGCTTCGTGCCAATCTCGGAGAAGTTAACATTTTTTTCACTATGGAAAAAGAAAGCCACATGTTGAGGGTGGAGCCTAGGATAACTTTTGGGTTAGTTACACGGACCCCCTTGACGTTTGGTGAAATTACACGAATCTCTCATCTATACTGTAAAATTACACAGATCTTCCCTCTAGCATGAATTTACTATTTATATATCCTTATTTTGTTTGCCATTTTACTAAATTACACACATCTCTCTCTCCTCTCTAGTGTGTGTATATACAGATATAGATATAGATATACAAGTACATACATAATATATGGATATATATACGGTCAGGCTCTTAAGTGAATATGGTTGACTAAACATATCCAGTGAACATGTTTTTTTAGCCTAAAAAAACCAACGGGTCCCGTTGATTCTTTTAGGCTAAAAAAAATATATTAACCGGGTATGTTCACTCAACCCTATTCACTTAAGAGTCTCACCATATATATATACTAGTACGTACCTGTGTCCGCGGGCACGGCGAAAAAAAATCTGGAGTATAATGACTTCAAGATAATTAGGCTGTAAATTTGTTAGCAAAAAAAAAAAAAAAAAAACAAAAACATATATAAATTTCATATGGGGAGGGGGATGAGGTTCGAAATCTGAACCTATGCATTGGAAGAGACTTATATATGCCTAGCTCTTTGCCATTTGAACTATACCAATCTATGCAAAACAATTTGGCTGTAAATATGCATTTTTATCACGTGAAGCAGAGTGACATTTCATGATCGATGAAGAAAATAGCATAATTGTTGCATTTATGCCTTTTTTGAGGAATTTGTATTGTTTAATTATTTAAAAAATATTAAACAATGAAATATGGGTGTACATAACCATATCCAAAAAAGTAAATGAGTATAAATCTGCAAAAAAAAAAGGAATAAATTAAAAAAAAAAAAAAAAAAGACAGTAGTAAAACTTAACTTACCAGTAATAAAAATAATTGACAAAATAAAATAATTTATTTTTAAAAATCAAATAGGGAAAATAAAAGAAGGGAAATTATGTTTCTTTTTTCTTACCATAAGCTTATAAACTTCCAGAATAAAGGTTGCTATTTTTTTTTTCTAGAAAACAAACCAAATAAAAAAAAAGAATTGACAATACGTTAAAAACTGAATTTTCAAATGCATTAATTAGGGATTGTTAATGTGAAATAGTCCCTAAAAAGGTTTAAGAAAAGGTATTTAATTTTTGTTAAAACAAAACGGGTTTTTAAACACAAAAATTAACAAAACAATATTTACAAAAAAATATTGACAAAACAGCATTGTCTGTTTTTTTTTTCCCAAAAAATACTATTATTGTTCAAAACATTAATAAAATACTTTCATGGGTACAGGTAAAAAAAAACGTTTTTCAACAAAAATACTAAATACCAAAATACTTTAAAAATGAAAACAAAAAAAAAAAAAACAAAAAACCAAAAACCCCAAAAAAAAAAAAAAAACCCCTTAAATCCACTGTTTTCAAATAATGAAAAAAAAAAAAAAAAACTTAAAAAAGAAAGTTGGTATTTAAAAAGAGTTAATTCAACAGCCATTTTTTCAATTTTTTTTTTACTCTAAACACAAAAATAAAAAAGCAAGGAAAGAACAATTAATAAAGGCTATGTTTTTATCCAAGAAGGATTTTTTTTTTAACCAAAAATTCTCAATAAGGGGGAAAAAGGGGAAAAAACCAGTTTAAGAAAAAAGGGAAAGAAAGAAAAAAATTATATTACTGGTTATACAAAAAGTAATAATAATAAAGGATGTGTTTTTTTTTAACCCCAAATACCAAAATACTTTAAAACTTAAACAATAAAAAATTAAAAAATGAAATAAACCCAAAAAAGCAAAAACCCTAAAATTCATTGTTTTCAAATATAAAAAATATATATGTAAAAGTAAAGTTGGTATTTAAAAAGAGTTAAATTGAAGGGCTTTTTTTTTCAACTTTTTCTCTCTAAACATTAATAAAAAAAAAAGAGAGGAAAGAAATAAGTAATCATACCAAATAAGGGAAAATGATTTTTTTTTTTTTCAATTTACCAAAAAGGACATTTTTTAGTTACCCCAAAAACTCTCAATAAGGGAAAGAAAAATGGGAAAAAAAAATCAGTTTGAGAAAAAAATGGAAAGAAGGAAAAAAAAATTAATAGTTAAAAAAAATCTTAAGGTTGAGTTTAAAGAAAACAAACATAAAAGGTATGTTTTACTAAAATGCAAAATACAAAAATGCCAAATACAAAAATAAAAGGCATATTTTTCTATCAAAAAAATAATAATAATAAAAGGTATATTTTACTGTTTTGGGTGTTTTATTGTTTGGGGTGTGTTTTACAATTGTCAATGAAAAGTGACAAACACACACAAAAATATTGATGTATTACTCAAAGATTGATGTATATATGACACACTCCGTTAAAATTGATTAAACAAAGATTGCTAACGAGATTTTTGGCTTCTCTATTTTTTACAACTCATTTAATCCCAACTCCACTTCAATGTCGTACAGGTTATTTAGACAGAGACGAATTAATGGTTGTCTTTGATTTGTCGGTAGCTTGCACCTCAAAAGATTAAAAAAAACACAATTAAAAAAAAATTTGCAGTTTCAAAAGTAAACCAAAATAATAGATATATCTAACACATACATACCCGAGAGAGAGAGAGAGAGAGAGAGAGAGAGAGAGAGAGAGAGAGAGAGAGAAACAGAGCTGAGAGGGGTTACGATCAGTGAGGGTATAAAGAGAGAGATAGAGACATAGAGAGATGTGGATAGAGGGAGGATGAGTAATATATTTGGGCGTGAGATTGACCTTCTGGGTTTTCAATTTTGGTAGATTTCAGTATTCCCTTTAATGTGTTTGGTTGATTGATCCTTATTTCCATTTACCAGCCAAAAAAAAAATACTGTGTATGAAAGTATAGATATATGACACTATAGATTTCAGTATTTCCTTACTTCCTTTTATGTGTTTGATTGGCCTTCTGGGTTTTCTTTGGGTTTCAGATTGATATATGTAATTTGGTATAGATATATATTGATTGATCCAAATTCAGTATTTTGAGTGTGAGAGTTATTGATAGGGTACAATTCAACATGCAACCATTTGTGGTGTGCAAACGATCCGACGGTTTAAAATATCTAAACTTGTCTCAATGGCTCGGATTGAAAGTTGCTAATTTGGAAGGGACCCACACCGCTCTAACTTATTATATAGATATATATATATATATATATGAATGTGAATTTGTTCAAAAAAATAAAAAATTAAAACCCAAAACCAATTTGTTGCTAAGATTTAAACCTAAAATCAATTTATTCCAAAAACTATTTTTCTCCTAAGATTTAAACCCAAAATCAATTCCGAAAATCTAAAATCTAAACCCAAAATAGCAAACACACCTCAAATATATATACAAGTATCTATGTATATATGTATTCAATGGTTATATGTATACAAATATGTATGTATATATGGTATGTATGTATGTATGTATGTATGTATGCATGGTCCGTATATATGGTGTGCATGCATGTATATATGTATACATTGCATATATGTATATACACTGGAGAGAGAGAGAGAGAGAAGCTGGTTTTTTTTTTTGGATAACTATGAGTATTTTTGACATTAGTGTATTAAGAAGGGAGGTCTCTGTAAATTTGCAATCTAGAAGTGACGTGTGTGTAATGCAAATCCAAACCTCAAGAGAAGTCAACGTAATTTTGCAATATAGAGGAAAGGTTAGTGTAATTTCACAAAACCTCAAGAGAGGTCTGTGTAATTAACCCATAACTTTTTAGGTACCTCATCGGTATTACATGATAGTCCCATGTGGTATCCTACGCTACCAATAAAAATGGATCATGTGTGAGCCGTGGAATCTAGGGGTGGGCAATCGGTCGGTTCGGGTTCGAACTGTGAAATTCGGTTGGGTTAATCGGGTTCGGGTTGATCAAAACAATGCTGATATCCAAACTGAACTAAACTTTGAGAATTCAGTTCAGTTTCCGAACTTTTAGTTCGGGTTCGGATCGGATATTCGGTTCCGAAAATTTTGAAATTATTTTGTTTTTTTTTAAAACCCAAATACCCAATTTGAGCCAAACTCCATTGCAATTTGCAAACCCAAATACCCAATTTGAGTCAAACTCAATTTCAAACCCAAATACCCAACTTGTATCAGCCACTGTGAGATAAATACACAAACTCACATACAAATATACACACACACACACACACGTAGACTCACATACTCACAGTCACACACACACACACACACACACATATATATATATGCACACACATGCACACTATCATAGTCACAGTCACACACACATACACATACATATATACATATATATATACATACCTGTTAGGATCTTAGGGAGGGGCTGAGAGAGAGAGACTGAGAGAGAGCTAGTGACTAGTGTATGTGTGTGTGTTCTGCGTCGGAAGGGCCGAAGGCGGCTGAGTCTTGCTCGCCTAAGCCTTGTCGGTCGCCGGTCACCGCTGGACTGGGTGTGGTGACTGGTGAGATCGAGTGCTGTGCTGTGCCTCTGACTTGGAGAGAGAGAGAGAGAGAGAGAGAGTGTGTGTGTGTATGTGTGTGTGTGGGGCTGCGAGACTACTCAGACTAGAGAGAGAGGCAATGAATCAGCCGCTATAGAGCCCTAATTTTCTAAAGTGATGTTTATACAATATGTGATAAAACTTTGATCTTTCGATTCGGTTCGGGTTGGGATTTCCCTTTCGACATCCGAACTGTACTAATTCACCCAGAGACTACTACATACATAAGAGTCTCTGTGTGAATTAAGAATGCCACAAGAAATGGTTCGTTTGCAAACCACTTATACTTTGATTTTGATATAAAAAAAAAAAACCGTTAGTGTGGCTACTACGTACATACATAAGAGTTCTGAGCGTGAATCTGGAACACTCCAAAGAATTGGTTTGTTTGCAAATAACTTATACTTGATTTTCATAAAAAAAAAACTTGTCAAATGTGAGAATGAATTGAATCTGATCTTGTTTCAAGCATTTTCAAAGGAAACCTAAGAATTTTTCAGAGCCCAGGCCTTAAAGTTGTTGACTGTTTGGTGAGAAATTCTCGGTTCTAGTATTTTGATTACAAATTGCTCACCTGAAGAAAAAAAAAAAAAAATTTCCTCACCTTCAAAATTTCTCACCTTCAAAACTGAAAATGTAAACAAAGTTGTGAAATTTCACAAAAAAAAAAAATGTTGTCAAATTTCACAACTTTTGATATCTACACCTGCTCAACTAGATCTACCATTGTTGATTGATATCAAAATCTGGTAAAAAAAATGTTGATAAATTTCACAAAAAATAACTTTAAAAAAAAAAACATATCTAGCCGGATCTGCTCGTGGTGGTCTGCCTACCATCCCCATCGTTGTCCATAACCATCAATCACCACCACTATCACCATGCCCAAATTGTCAAAAAAATCCTCATCTGTCTAATCGTCCACATGAAATGGAGGATTTGAAGCCATTGAAACTGACCCTAACCCAATCAATTTACCACGAAAATCCACTCAAATTCTTCAGACCCAAAACCTCGTTTTACTGGGGTATTATTTTCGCATGAGATTTCACGTTTGTTAAGAATCCTCTGTTTTAGAGAGAGAAAGAGAAAGGGATAGAGGGAAGGTTTAGAGAGAGAGAATAGAAGAAGACTTTAGATGAGGGGGAAAGGCATGAATGAAGAAGTGGGGTCCACGATTATTTAATCTGGTAGCTTGATTTTGGGATAATGATTTCCCTTAATTGATTTTCACTTTCTATTCACAGGATTATATATATACATATATCTATACACATAAATGTGTATTAAATGGGGGCATAATCGTCTAGAAAATAATTTCCAAAATGGGAAAAAGGACTAATTTTTAAGTATCAACATGAATAAAGGATGAATTTCAATATTACAAAAAGTCAAATGACCAAATCTATGTTGACCGAAATCTTAAGGACTAAACCATATATTTCTATAAAATATATCCTTGAAATTTGATTCCTGTCTCATTTTAATCTCTGTAGTTTCAATTGCATCAATTTAATCCCTGAAGTTTTTATACAGAAGAAATATAGTCCAAATGTTCCATTCTGTTAGAAAAATTGATAGAATTCGCCTACTGCTATACAATAACGAGTGGTAAAATTGGTGGTGTTCTATTTTTTTCTCAAAAAAGTATGACTATGCATAGCGTGTGAGTAAATTTTGTCAACTTTGTTAAAAAAATTGAACAATTAGAACATGCTATTTCTATTTAAGAACTTCCTAGACCAAATTAATACAATTGAAACTATAGTGACTAAAATGATATAAGGACAAAACTTCAAGGGTATAGTAAGGGTGTGTTTGATAAAATTGAAAATTAAGTACTGAAAATTAAATGCTGAATTTTAAGTACTAAAAATTTTAAGCGATTGAATTTACAGTACTAAAAATAATTTTTCAAGTACTGAAATAGATTGCATTCAGTGATTATTTTCAATAGAAATTTTTCACTTAAAGTTTTCAGTGATTTTTTTGCTGCTTTTTCAATTAAGTGATGCGTTATCAAACGCACTGAAGCAAAATAAGTGCTGAAAGGTTTCTTTTTCACCACTTAATTGGGTTATCAAACACACCCTAAGTAAGCCTTTGAAAAATTATTCTCCTTGGAATCATGTGGGAGAAGTTGATTTAATATTTAAACAAATGCTATCATACAATCAAGTGATTTGGTTGTATGGTACAACCAAACTACTTGACATGTAATGGTAAAAAAAAATTTGTACCACAGATACAAATGTTCCTTTCCATAAGACAATTGGTAGTTATGGATGAATATGAATGGGTCATTAGCGAATTTGGGTCTAAATGGATTCAACCCATTTATTACCTATAGAAATATAGGTCACAAATAGATTGAACCAGGTTGACCCATCAACCCTCTTCGATTGGAATTTACTAATTTCTAGCTTTGGATTCAAAGTAGGTTTTGGATTGGGGGGAATAAATTTTTTTTTTTTTTTTACAAACGAGAAATAGGATTTCAATAGAAAATACATAAATGCATTTATATATACTAGCGACTGAGGCACACGCATTACGTGTGCAACACGCTGTATTCGTTAGGTACCACTAAACTTAATCAATTAATATTTTTTCTGTTGATAAATTTTTAAGAATAAACTTAACACATTACATCCATCTTTTATTAAAAGAATATTTTCACAGATAGTTCATTTTTATGAAAGAAAAAAAGAAAAAAAAATCACAATATTTAAACCACACCAAAGCAAGGAAAAGAAAACCAATATGAACACAAAGGTCAAAGAGTCCTACAAATCAATGGAACGAATAGATTAGCATCCATAATTTAAAGCACTCACGTATTAAATTGGGTCTTTTGGCTTGTCTGTTGGGGACATTAATGAATTTGATAAATCTGTTACAAAACCCAAATCAATGCAAGAAAATTCTTTACCACGAATAAAAGAAGCATCTACAGAGAGAGAAGCATACCATTTTGTACCAAACTTTCCACCGTTAATTGAAACTCGGGTGTGTGCTTGGCACTGTGTGCATATATGTTAAATTACAACATGATCTAGCTTCTAAAAATACATTGGCTAGTGGGTTTGGCAGTTGGATGTATGTGGGACTTCCAAGCCTTCTTCTACTTTGTCTCACTGCACATTCCACAAATTAATTAGAACATGATCATGCTTTTAAAAACATAAAAAAGTTTTAAATAGAGAATACATACAGTGGAGTCCAATGCTTCTCTGATTTTCTCTTCAAGTAGCCTTCAATATGTCCTCTAAAAAAAGTAGCCAACAACATAAGAGAGAAAGGGAAAGTGACAATTGGCAGTTTTTGGAAGTTTCATATTGGGCGCGGGAGTGGTTTATAAAAGTTTAGTTGGGTGGTTTTATTTGCATGTAATTGACCATTTTGGACTTTTCTATTTATATTTTGAATAAGTAAGTTTATTGGTTTAATTGTAAATATAAATGGTAGTAAAAAGGAAATAGGTACCCCTACTTCTTCCTTTATATATTAGTATATATATATATATAAAGATTGTCTAAAGAGGGCGCCATCTCTTTCTTAAAGAGAGGACCTCTGTTTTGGCTATCGGATCGTATTTAAAAAATGTGAATGACAAAACTGTCCTTAATAAAAACACACGGCTAAAACAGAGACTCTTTCTTTAATAAAAAGAGGGTGCCCTCTTTAGAATCTGACTATATATATATATATGGAGAGAGAGAGAGAGAGAGAGAGAGAGAGAGAGAGAGAAAACAAAAGGGTAAAGTTTGGGACACACTCAATCACCGGAAAGAGATAGACACATCTTTTGGGTTGTGTCCCAAAAATTGTGCAAATGGATGTGTCCCAAGTATTACCCAAAATAAAAAACGAGCATGATGAGCAGTGGGTTGGTTTGCAGGTTATCTTCCGACGTAAATGGGTCCACGTGGAATCGCCGACAACTAATTAGCAGTTAAATGCCACAGCTTCAACCCAATTACGACCCGAATAATGCTACAACCACTCCTCCAACCACACTCCAAATCACATCCTTGATTTAAAATACAAATACCCTGTGCTGTGTAAGTGGTGCACAGAAAAGTGTAAAAACTTCAAACAGTACAAGATACATGCATTTAAAGCATAAGATGTGGTTTGAGGTGTGATAGGAGGAGTGAGTGTAGCATTGTTGATTACGACCCATATCAGAAAAAAAATTTCAGGCCAAATTGGTTTGTTGCGAGGTTTATTTAGTTGGATTTATGGATTTGGGTTTGATTCGCTAGTCCTACTAGCATAAATACAAAGGTTTCTTACTACGGATACTAAGATTTTTTTATTATGGGTACAAAACTCTTTTACTACAAATATAAAAGGTTACATGTACAAAGTTTTCTTATTATGCGTACAAAACTCACTTACCATAATTACATAGATTTCTTACACGGAACAAATTATAAGTGGTTTTGATTTGATACAAATATTTTTTATAAGGATACAACCTTTTGTTACCTTGGTACAAATAATTTTATAAGAGTGCAATGTTTTCTTACAAGGTTCAAACATTTTTTAAAATAGTATAACATTTTTTATATTGGTACAAATAATTGTAATAAAATGTACAAACATTTTTTACTTTAGTACAATTATTTTTTTTTACCAATTATTTAATTATAAAATACAATCAAACCACTTAATTGTAGAAAATAATTCTCCTAATATTTAATCCAAGCTGTAAGTTGGTATGAGCAATGTGCAGCATATGTCAATGAGTGGGTCGCTTTTTAACAATAAAATAGAGCACCAAGCATTTCAATTGGCTATTCCAAACCCCCCCCACCCCCCCCCCCCCCCCCCTTAGAAACTTCTTAGACTGAATGACAAATAGTCAATGCAAAGATCAAAGAATCTTTGCTCCTCAGTCCTCACTCATCCTCTCTCTCTCTCTCTCTCTCTCTCTCTCTCCTCAGTTGTAGAAGCAGAAGGATCAATATGTGAAGTAGTAGTTTGAGGTTTGAGTTCGTTCCTTTAGTAATTTTGTTTCTTGCTTTGCTTTTTATTCATTCGGATTTCCAATTTTCCTACTTTTGTGTTTGGTTTGGCTACTGTGATTTTTGGTGATTCTGATTTTGTATATTTGGATTATAAATTAGGTTTTTTTTTTTAAGCTGTTCATGTCTAAAAATTGATCTATCGTTTTTTGTAGATTGTTTGGAATTTCTTGAATTAGATTTAGCAGATCTGGTTAACAATCTCATCCCAGTTCTCCATATCTTCATTAAGCTGTATTCACAATTTCACACACACACACACACACACACACACACACACACACACACACACACACACGCAGATAGTGATTCTTACTTCTTGCTTGAGAACTAACTGACTACACTTTTAGAATAAGTCCCTTATGCCATTTTGTATTAGAGTTAAAAAGGACAATTAAGATTCTTAATTAGGGAATGTCCTCCCTACGAAAATATTAAGTAAATTTCACTTGACCCATATGAATATTAAGTGAAGTTTCACTTCTGAGGGACTTTTTAACAAAATAAAAATCAAATTGGAGTGTAAGCTCTTGACAATTGCTTCTAGGGACTTTCATCTAAACTTCTATCTTATAAACTATACATTGTCTAGATTTTTTTTTTCTTCTTTTATGTAATTATGACAAATAACAAGCATCAATAAGACAATAAGTAATACTAGCCTTTTGATATGTAATCCAACTCCCAACATTCTTAAATTGATGCCAGTGCGGGTGCAAATTCTTCAACCTTTTAGAAGACTATGGCAACCAACTTCCGTATCCCTCCCTATTGGCAAAGACTATGGGACGCCTGGAATCTCCGAGGCTTTATCATCTTAAGTCTGTCACTCCAAACCTTTTTAATCGTATTTGCCCCATTGAGGAAACGAACCGCGAGCAATTACATAATCATGCCTCTCTGGTCGGCCTACTTGCTCGCAGACTGGGCTGCAGGCTTTGCTGTTGGGCTCATCTCCAGCAGCCAAGGCAGCGATAACAAAGGCGGCCTAGTCGACAACGGCGACCTTCTGGCCTTTTGGGCCCCATTCCTTCTAGTCCACCTCGGTGGGCCAGACACCATAACTGCATTTGCTCTAGAGGACAATGAGCTCTGGCTCAGGCACTTGTTCAACCTCATTTTTCAGTGTTTGGCTGCTGCCTATGTTTTCATTCAATCAATCCCAAACAGGCTCTTAGCCCCAACACTTCTCATGTTTCTCACCGGCATCATCAAGTACGGTGAGAGAACGCGTGCTTTATATCTAGCGAGTGTGGATAGTTTCCGAGACTCCATGCTTACTGAGCCCGACCCTGGCCCAAACTACGCGAAGCTCATGGATGAGTACTTTTCAAAGAAAGAAGCGAAACTTCCCACTCAGATTGTGATGATTCCGGAGCCTGATAGAATTACTAAGGCTGTGAATGCAGTGAAAGAAGGCAAGCTTAGTCCTTTGGAAGTGGTTTTACATGCTTACAAGTTTTTTGAAACTTTTAAAGGGTTGATTGTTGATCTTATATTTAGTTTTCGTGAAAGAAAAGAGAGCAGAGACTTTTTCCTCAAGAGAGACGCGAAAGATGCTTTTAGGGTTGTCGAGGTTGAGCTCAATTTCATCTATGAAGTTCTCTACACAAAGGTCAGTGTTGTGCACTCCAAACTAGGACATTTTTTCAGGGCTATTTCATTTATCTCTGTTATTGTAGCCCTTGTCCTTTTTTCTTCAGAAAACAAAAAGGATCTTGATAAGCAAAATATTAGAATTACATACACATTGCTCTATGGTTCCATTGCATTGGATATAATAGCTTACCTCAAGCTCCTTGTTTCTGATTGGACTGCCATTGCTCTCAAGAAGTCCACTCAGCTCAATTCTGAGGATAAATCTAATTCTACTAAATTCATTAACATTATCCTGGCCTTAAAGAACCAAACATGGTCTAAAGACTCAACGAACCCTTTAGTTCGCTGTTTGGGATCACCTCTGAAAGTCCTTTCTCGTCGTTGGTGCGAATCAGTCTCCCAATACAACTTCATATACTATTGTCTCCACCAACGTTCGAAAGGAAATCAAAGAATCATCGGGTATCTTGGCCTTGGTGGTTTTCTAGACGGACTCAAATACGTGAAAAACGAGCCATTCACTGAGGATTTAAGAGACTTCATCTACGCAGAAATTCGAATGAAAGCAAGTATGGCGGATGATTTGGATTCTGCCAAGGAAATCTGTGCAGCCAGGGGCGATTGGATTCTCCGAGTCGAAGGTTGTAATTCTCTACTCGAATATATCGAAAAATTGGACTACGATGAAAGTCTTCTATTATGGCACATTGCTACCGAACTCTGCTACAACGACGACAGTAAAGATGCTAATGCCAATACAGGTATAGGGCATAATGGAAAATCCACCTTCCGTGAATACGCAAAGATTTTGTCGGATTATATGTTGTATCTACTAGTATTGCAGCCTACTATGATGTCCGCAGTGGCGGGTATTGGGCAAATAAGATTCAGAGACACGAGTGCCGAGGCGATAAAGTTTTTCCGGGGAGCAAAACCGGGAACGGGTAAGGATAAGACTGATCCTAAGCAGGAACAAGTACAAGCCTGCAAGAGAATTCTTGGTGTTCATACGGCAGTTAAACCGGTCACGGTTAAGGGAGATAGAAGCAAAACTGTGCTGTTTGATGCTTGTATTTTGGCTAAGAAGCTGATAGAGTTGAAAGATAAGGATAAGTGGGTGATCATGAGTAGAGTTTGGGTTGAATTATTGTCTCATGCTGCTTGTCATTGTAGAGCAATTACTCATGCTCAACAGCTGAGCAAAGGTGGAGAGCTTCTCACTTTGGTTTGGTTGCTTATGGCTCATTTTGGATTGGGGGATCAATTTCAAATAAGTGAGGGTCATGCAAGGGCAAAATTGATTGTGGGTAAGTAAATGAATTAGTATGTTGTATCTATTTGGCGTCACGCCTGGAGATAGTTAAATTAGCATGTTGTATCTGTAGTGTTCTGGGTGTGTCATTGTTTCAAATTCTGAAGGTAGTTGAATTTGTATGATGCATCTATTGTGAGATGGAGTCACACAAGTTTGAAATTCAAAAACATCTCTGAATTTTCTTGTGCTGAATTTGCCCTTTTTATTTAGTGTGATAAAATTCATATGAAGTTAGTTTCTGCAATTATGGGTTACCTCAAGGGAGGTTATTATATATATATATATATATATTATAGCATTAATCTCTTCAAGCAATTGGATTGCAGTTATTTCATATTAAAGTTCTTGTATATGCTTAATTTGCAATTACAATATACTTGCGCTCTTGATGAAAAGGGTAACATTTAATGTATCACAATCATAAAAAACTGAACCAACTTTGTATACTGTTGCATTCGAAATGGCACATCAGCTAATTCCCCTCCATAGATGTGACCCCCGCACCTCATGGTCGTTTATTGTCGATCATCCGTAGGCTGACTGACGACTAACTCCAAGAATTGTACTCCACTCAATTGAGGTTTTGAACCTGAGATCAAATGGGGATTACTCGCATCTGCCCCAAGCTGCTCCCACTTGGCCACTCATCTTGGAGTTGGATTTGAACCCACAACCTCCCATGTGGGAGGCATGGACCGTGGCCAAGTCGGCTACCGCCGGTTGGTTAAATGAAAGAAATTTTTTAAGCATACATGTATAAAAAGGAGAAAAATACAAGAGTGGCAAAGAGGAAGATAGATATATAATAGAATTGAAGTTTTTTTTTTGATCGCATAATAGAATTGAAGTTGCGTCCTCTAAAAATTGCGTAGTATGCTCCTCATATTGAATTGGGTGTCAGAGTCAAACAAGTGAAGATCATGCAAGAGCAAAACTGTTGTAGGTCAGCAGATGAATTAGTAATGTTCATATCTAATGGTGCATGTTGGTCTTCATAAGAACAAGTCTAAAATTGACAATTGGAGGTTCTTTGGGTAACATGATAATCGATTCGCTTCTTCAAAAAAGAATTGGTTTAAATAGTTTGATGTTTGTGTAGCTGATTTTAGTTACACAGGAATTCATGCATGGTTTAAAATTAACTGAGGAATTGGTTCGTTTTCAAACCTTCTTAAAAATGGTTTTTCTTAAACAAGTTAATGTAAAAATGGGTTTGAACTAGTCATGTTTTAGACATTTCCAAAGATGCCTCTCAATATTGCAAATAACACTAACTTCTAATGTCAAAATCATTTTATATAGTGGTCTCATGTAAGGATTTAACTGTAAGAGCCGAATCAAAGTTTGAATATGACACGTTTGATGAGAGCAAATTTTTTATTTTTTTTGGTAACCGTGGGTGTCCGGGCTAGTTTGCGTGCACCTCGACTAATCCCATGAGGTCAGGGCGTCCGGGTGAATCACCTGTGGCCACCCCCTTGAAATTCGAACTTGAGACCTCTGGGTATAACACACAGAGGCCTTGCCATCCGGCCACAAGGAAAGTGGTTGATGAGAACAATTTTTACTACTTCACTACTCTTTTCTATAGTGAAACTTGTCAAGTACCTCTGACTAAAGAGTTAAGTAGTAAGAAAAGGTCATGAAAACACCTTGAAAAGGTCATTAAAACACCTTGAAAATAGTCGAAAGTACTATTTTAGGGCTTATTAAGGACCCTCAAGGACCCCTTTCGTTAAAATAGAAGTTAAAAATTTTGAAAGGTTAAAACTCACCTAGGGGTACCATGGACCGTTCCTATGGGTACCTTCGACCGGTCCTAGTTACTTCTAACAACATTCCTTGTTAAAATCTGCAGCCACATACTCAAGTTGTACATAACTTCCCAAATCATTTTTAAATACTTCAAGACACTTCCAAAAATTCAATAATAAATTTCTAAAACATATTCCATCATTCCCAAGCATTAAAACATGAATCTAAACTCATTTTTTTAAACAAATCAAGCAATAAAATTAATTTCTTCTCAAAACTAACATGTATATCGAAAACTCGTCCAAACAAAATCGATGAACACTTGTGGATACGGGGACTCTGGATGTTTTTTTTTAATAACTTTTTCAAACAAATAGAGTCGTCACTTAATTTTGAGAAAAATAAAGAAACTATTTTAAAGGCAAATTGATCTTTTGAAAACTAGAGATTTCTAGATCCGGGGAGTATGGAATGAGAGGAGAAGGGGCCTGGCGGACTAAAACACCCCCTCTCATCCTATCTCGTAATAGGCTTTTACTCAACATCCTTTTTAATCGAATTCTTAATCTAAGCATACCCTCAACTAATACATAAATATAGATATACATTTCAAAAGAATGTTGAAAGGGTGTAAGATTGCTAACGATAAAAGGCATACAAAAATCACATAGTTCAAATAGCAAGCAAAATGACATGCCACAGAGACCGAGAAACATACCCGGGATCCAGCTGCGATATGAAAACATGCAATGCACACGAAAAATAGAAACCTAGAAAAAAGACTCTAATTCACATATTACACATAAGGCAAGACCTAGTCTAAGGTATCGCGCATGGGTCGAAAAATCAATAAAATCAAAAAATGTGATAAATGAAAGAAAAGTTGAAGAATCGTACCTCAAAACAAAACAAAGGTTAGTTCACATGCTTTGAATACTACATTATACAAAATTTTAACCTAAGTCTAACAAAATAAGGGAGATTGACAATGTTATGAATTCCTTCCAATTTGTTGAAATCGCAACATCCCTATAGATATACAAGTCTCAACTAGGAGCCAATGTAATGTCCATATAGAAATGCTACGACCTCCACGTGATTGAAAGGAATCCATAGCCAAATTCGACCAATCACAAATTATTCCAATAATTTACAAGTTAAAGTCCTTAGATGCAAGTATCATGACCACCTATGAGGATTGTGAATGCATGAGCATGAGCGAGATATGAATTATTCATTGGTTTGCATCTTTCAACCTCTGGATTTAATCTTAATTAACCTTATTCAAAATATAGTTTAAGTCCTAAGGCCTTAGGAAATCATTGGAATCATCATGAGTGAGAAGAATCAAAATCTGTCTCAAGATTCAAGACTTACAGAGAAGAAACAAAATATTTAAAAATAGGAAAGTCATGATTTCCATGGCTTGATCTTAGTGATTTTTGGATATGATGTGCCTCTATGAGTCTAGTTTCTAACCCAAAAAGAAAATCAAAGATCAAACGGTCCAATCTCTGGGGATTGGACCAAAACTAGACATCACTCAGGTTTTATCAACTCTCTGTCCAGAGATTTTATATGATTCATTAAAAATAGTAAATTAATCTTAAACCTTTCAAGATTTTTGGAGGATCTTATTAACTCATTAAAATTCATAGAAAAATTTGTTTGAAACCTAAAACATTTGGTTAAGGCTCTGGTCTAAACAACTTAAAACGAGTTCACTGTTCTGAAATTTTGGACAGAAAGTGGTTAAGTCACCAAAACCATGATCAAGCCATGTTAACCATTCAATATGATCAAATAAAAATTATAGAGGTAAACTTAGGTGTTATGAACACATCCCAATTGGTCTCATCCAATTCCAATGGACCATGATTTAATTAAAAATCATTGATCACAGGTCATCATTGAAATCACTGCACTATTGTTGAATTGTTATTCATAAACCAAACCAAACTAGATCCATGATTCTATGAAGCATCTAGACCAAGTATGGTTATGATTTAACATGAAAACATCATCATAGTGTAGAATTACCATGGATTTAGACTTGAAGAAACCCCACATAGAACTCTCAAGAGAGCTTAGACATGGGTTCTATGGACTTTCTCAATCCCTTAGGTGAACAAGAACACTTGAATTCAATAATCAAATCAAGAGAACAACTAGATCTACATCTAATCCTTCTCCCAAATACATGATTCTTGAGGATTAAAGACTTATTTTCTTTGATTCATCTCTCAAATCAATGATCCTTGAGGGCTATGGGACCCTACTTTCATAGAATTCAATGAAACATAAGAAGTTGCATAAACTCGAAATGGATGAACCAAAGCCATGAACGTAGGCTTAGATCCATCAATTATTCATAGAAGTGATCATAGATCAACTCTAATTCTCCTATAAACATAAAATTTATAGAAAATTAACAGATCGAACTCGAGGAATTCAAATGGGATATTGAACATTCCATTGATTTCCAAGAGAAGAGCATGAACAAAGAGAGATGAAATTCAAACCCAAATAATGATCCAAATGGAATTTCACTTTAAAAAAACTTGTTCCAAATCAACAAATATAAGAAGGAATTCAATCATAATTCAAGTGGTGTGTGATGAAATGAGGTTAGAAGAGACTTTTTGAAAATTGTGTAAAAGATCCTAATGAATTCTACGAATTGTGATTGAATATAGATTAAGAGCAAACTAAAATTAGAGAATTACCTCCAAAATCTTCAGATTTTTCTCTTATTTTATGAAGATCTTCAAAGTCTTCAAGCTCTTCTTCAAAGGTTCTTCTTCAATCTCTTCAAAACTCAAGTAATTCACTAGCTTTTTCCCTCTCAAGAGTTCACCCTTTGTAATGGAGATAAACATCTCGTCATATAGACCATTCTCAAGGGATTATTTTAGTAAATTAGGGGTAAAAACCCATGTGCAATGGAATCATTACGTATTTAAAAAAAAAAAAAACTGTTACAGTGAACGACACTCAGTGAGTTGTTCGCAGCAATCACTGACTGCCGGGACGACACTCAGTGAGTACCGGCGTGGCAATTCGAAAGTGCCGCCGGCTTTGCCGTGTGCCGGCCTGTAATGGAATTCTAATTCTTTTTTACTTTTTGTTTTTCTTTTCTCAAATTTTTCTTTTCTTTTCTTTTCTTTTCTTTTCATTTTTCAAAACCTTTTCTTAAAATGGTTTAAACAAAAAAAATGCATTTCATTTTTTTATTTTTTTCACAAGACTTCTAAACCTGATTTTATATTTCCTATATGTATTTACACCCGAAATTTTCTGAACACCCGGTCGTTTCCAGTCTTTTTTTTTTTTTTTTTTTTAATTTCATAGCTTCAAGATTGAGAACCTTTCCGAAGGGCTTGAATTACCCTGAAGACTTTCGAATCTGTCGGACATTGTCATCATCGGACTTAGAGGTAATAATCCCCTAAATTCGATAGTCGGTCAAAATCGGGGTGTCTACAACACTTCAACCCACTTGTTTGTAATCCAAACATACCCAAAACACTTATGGCACACTTCAGAACCCGTCAGAAAAGCCCCAAACCTTACAATTATACATATAGTGTCCAACCACAACCATTAACCACACGATTACATAGGTTACAAGATTCAACATAGAGAGCCAAAAAATCGAAAACCAAGAACCAACCGATCAAAAAACCGATTGGTCGATTTTTTAAATGTATGTTAGAGCCAAAACCGACCGATTGCTTCGGAAACCAACCGACCGTCACTATTGATCAATTTTTGTTTCACACAAAAAAAAAATCGACCGTTTACACCCATAGAGCTATTACAACAAGCACAACTAAACCTAAAACTATAAACATGTGAACATATGAACAAGTATGCCATTCTCGGCCCAACCCCGAACGTCCAATCATTTCCTCTCAGCAATTGGATCCAAACTTGCGGTGTATGCTATTGACCACAACAAAAAAGGAAAATGGGTTTCTATAAGTATTACGCTTAGTGAATATTCTCTACATGCTTTAAATGCTATAACATGTGTAATGCAACAATTTAAACACAAACAATATTCGTAGTCTTCGAAATACCGGCCCAATGGTTCACTCGGGCCCAAAGAACCTTCCCTTGGTCCCGTGGTCCCTTCTATTTTTTGAACATCCACTCTCAAAACGGATTTCTTCCCCTTCTCATCCATATTTCCCCCAATAATGAACCATTTATCGGGCATTCATCGACCACATAAACATCTAAGCATGTAAGGCACATAAACATGGCAATTTCTACACTATTAACATGTTAAGCACAATTCTAACATTTACATGGCTACTAAGTTTAGAATTAACATTCCTAAACCAACAATTGAAGCATTTAACACATTACCACACCCAATTTCGATTTAGAAAACTCACATCGTTCGAATTCTTGAAATAAAAGCTTAAGAAAAGATGATTCCTACCAAAACCCAGCTCAATTCTCACTCCAGAGTTAATCCCACACATTTTTGGTAAAGGATATAAATGCATTTTAACATTTATAGCCAAATTTTATACCAAAAGATAGCCTTTTGAGTCTAAAAACCAACTCAACAAATGGGGCACAATTTTAAATAAACCCAAAGGGTATAAAGGTATTTTAAATTTTATAGCCAAATTTTATACCAAAGATAGCCCTTTAAGTCTAGAAACCAATGCAACAAATGAGGCGTGACTTCGAATTTTCTATCGAGTTATGTTTGTTTCCGTAAAGGCCGACGGACATGAATTATATCAGCAGATCGATCTGCCCCCAAAACCCTGGATCGATTTGAATTAACCAGAATGGATTCCAGTAACTAAAAACATTGGTGGATTGATCCGCCCAATTTGGGGATTGACCCGGACCTAACATACTTACATTTTTACTTGTTTTAGCACCTCCAAACACTCCAAAATTAAACATTACAAATCCTCCAAAACATTGCCAAATTATATGGGAGTTTCCCAAAATCATTTCAAAATATTTTAAACATATACTAGAGAATTCAAACATGATTCTCACCCATTTTACAAGATTTAGAAAGGAGTTTACAACCTTCCAAAACATAATACAAGTCCCCACTCCAACTCTTACAAGTTCTAAAACCAAAGGTGTCAACACACCATTACAAACCCAAATTTCAACATTCTCATGAATCTTATTACAAAACTCAAACCTTAACCGTATTACAAGCTCTAGCATTAAAGCATAAACTACAAATTTACCAAGTCTCTACTCCTTCCAAGGCTCCCTTCATTTCCCATTTTCCTCGACAACGCAATCACCTAGAATGGTTATTTATATAATTACCAGTTTGTCGATTTGGCTAAGCTTTTGCTTAGTGAATAACAATAATTATGCTCATAGATAATAGACTTGCTTGTCTCATTACAACCAACTATAGGCTTCGCAAATTACTTGTTCACTTCCACCACTACTGACTAGCCCGTGGCTCTACTTCCTAAGCCCACGTGTCATGACCCATGCCTCTACACGTGCATGCCAAAGGCTTTTAGCCGCCGTGATCATCATCACATCAATTACCTCATGGTGGTCTAGAACTAGCAATTCCATTAACCCAAATAGGTAACTCAACAAGCTCACATAAGTCATTCCACCATGCTTTCACAATCAAATTGGGCCTAACTTAACTACATGAATTTGCCCAATACAAAATAAATAAGCTTAATTAAGCTAATTAATCATGCTTTTACATCCCAAATGAACCCAAACATGGAACCATCCAAATTTCACAATTAATGCTACTCACCTCTTGGAAATTGCTCCTAACTTCACTACACCAGATTGGCCGATTTGTCACCGTTCAAAACCGTGACAAAGGTCATTTGTCACCATTCTAGACAGTGACAATTTCGGGGGGTGACAAAACGCTCATTAGAACAGTGACAAATTCTATTTGTCACTGCCCATTTGTATACCCCTAAAAGGGTAATTACCTTCAAATTTGCCACCGCTCCGAACCATGACAAATTTGGTGACAATTGCCTTCAAACATGTCACCACTCTGAACTGTGAAAAATATGGTGACAATTCTAAAAAATTTTTGGAAAAAAGGTGACAATTTTGAAAGAAATTGAAAAAAAAATCACAAAACATCTAGCTAGAAAATGGATTTTGCGCCAACCATGAATCATACTAGAAATCAATAATGGATAATCGCAAACAAAATTTAATTCATCGGACAACTTAGTTTAACAATCAGTGAACGCCGGAATTATTACAACATTGGATCACTCAATTCCCATGAACAAAATTTAGTTTAACTGTCATAATTACTTAAAACTAAAAAAATGTACAATCAAAATACAATCCCCAAAAAAATGTGATGTCTTGTCATCAAAGCACAGAAAACGCAACAATAAACGAAGTACATCAGAGCTTGCTTTCCTGCAAAATGAAAAAATAAAAATTATTTTTAGAGGAAAAATGTCCATTTATTCTCTGCTTATATCCCATTCCAATCAAAGCAAAATTAACCCACCTCAATTACTAAATGAAATCATTATTTATGCTCAATCAATTGTACCTCATAAAGTAAAAAATGAACATGGTAGATGTGTACTTCAAAATCTTCCCTTCCTCTTACCATTGTTTTAATGATTATACCCCTTCGTTCCTCTATTTTTACACCTTAGTCGTTCCTGCAAAAAGCGATCTTTCTCTATCTCACAGACAAATACATTGCTTCTTCATTTTCTCCATGTCTGACTCTTCTTTTCCCCTCTCTCTAGGGTTGTTTAAGAAAAACCGCGGGCCAAACCGATATTTGGTCGGTTTTCAAAAGTATAGTCGTAGAAGGAAACCGAACCGACCGACTGAAATACCCAAAAAACCTGACCGAATCTACCCATTCGATTGGTCAATTTTTAAATATGAAAAAATTGGAAAAAAAACCCAACCAAATTGACAGATGAACACCCCTACCCCTTTCCATCTCTCTCTCTCTCTCTCTCTCTCTCTGCCAGTCTTACGACTTCTTCCATACTTACAAACACATACACACACACACATACACACACTCTCTCTCTACATTGAGTTCACTGCCTCAGCACGAACCTCATCATCGACAAGATCTCTGGCTCTGTTCTCCTTGCGAAACCCTGGATCATGTTGCAGAGAACTAACGATCATTATAGCTGTACTTGAAAATCTACTGTGCTCTGATCATGTATGTGATTCTTTGAAAATCTATGGTTGTAAGGTAAAGTTTTTAGTTACAATTTCTAACATGGTTAGTGTTGAGGAATCTGAATTCTGAGGTTAATTTGTTGATGAATGGAAATTTTTTTGAATTTTAATGTGAATATCTTCATGGGTCTGACCATTTTTCTCTTTTGTTTTTCCCTAACAATTGATTACTTTTGTTGTATTCCCTTGTGTTTTTCCCTCTCTTCTGATTGTTGTTTTTCCCTCTTCTCTATCTTTATGTTCTTCTCGGATCACAAATCGTTAAAATCAGCAACCTGGAAGAGGAATCTCAATTATCTACTCTATTTGTATCTTTGACTACTATTTAGTTGCCTATTATTCTTTTCTTTGTTAAACTGTTTCCATTTATTTGTTTCATCAATTTTATTATCTCATTGTTGTAGTTGACAATTTACAAGAAAATTGCAGAATAACAAAATTATTTCACTGAGATGGCTTTTACTTTCAACCCTAGTATTGCTGCTATTGTCTTCATATAATTAATTAACTGGAAAAAAAAAACTCATAATCTCTCTATGCATCACAAACATTTCCCTAAGTACAATTTTATACATTTTAATGCAAAATGGTGTAAAGATTTTCATTTCCTTTCAAGTTTCAAGTAGAGATATAATGAATGAAAATACTGTTTAAGTTATTTATTGGCACTTCTTGAAAAGATCAAATTCTCAAGACAAATAAGGAAGGTAAACCTACTTCATACTCAATTATCTTCATCTTCTACTACATTAACTTTGGTTTGGTCAATTGAAGGACCATCATAAATGAAGTAGCACTTCAAGTCCTTTTTATTTGTCTATGATGCAATAGATAGGAACTTCAATCTTCTGACATCCACATGAAAAGTTAATTGGTGAAAGTACATTATTTGACGGTTTAGATAAGCAAAAGAGAAAACTTGAGAAAGAAAATGGATAAAACAAAATAGGTTAAATAAGTGAACAATGGGGAGAAAATGACATATCAAAAATTTCCATAATTTAAAAATGAGGTGCAACTCCGGTTGAGTCACCTTAATCTATACTCTAGATAAACTTTCATTGTTTATTTCTTTTCCTAATTATAGATGGTTAATCATTTTTGTTGATCCCAAAAGGTTTTTGTGTCATGATAATGTTGGGACATGAATTAAACAAAGTGTTAATGAGTAACTAGCCTCATGCTTTTGGGTTGGAATTAGTAGACTTTGTAATTGTCCTTTCTTCATTTCTAATGTTGATGCCTTAGAGGATGACTTCAAGGTTGAGGAAGAACAAAAAAAGCATGTTAGGCTCGTCTAATACCTGTTAGCAAAATTATCTCCTTAGCTCTCTCTAATGATTATCATCACTTGTAGTTTGACTATATATATATGATTCTCATTGATTGTAGATTAGATAGGATTATATTCTAGATGTATCTTTTCCTTTTTTGATCCATATGTGTATGCTATCTCTTTGTATATATACTTGAATGTAATAATAGAAAATCATCAGTTTTCTCACACAATTCGTGTCATGGTAGTAGAGCTTCAAAAACTTTTGTTGCCTTAGTTCATTCAATGACAACACTTCTCGTGCCTAGTTCATCATGTCTAATCCCACATATGAGATTTCCAAACCCATCAATGTGGAACTAGATGGAAGTAATTATATCTATTGGGCCAACAGTATGACCTATTTTCTGAAAGGCCTCGGATTGTAGAAATATGTTTCTGGAAATGCTCAAAAATTGGGAGCTATTGATCCTTTGAAATTGGAAGAGTGGGAGATGAACACTCATAAGATTTTTACTTGGATCAAGAACACATGTATTTGGTCTATCAGTATGGTGATTGGCTTCTCTGACTCAGCAAAAGAGGTTTGGGATCACCTTCAAAAATCTTATCTTCAAACCGATTGTGCCCATCGCTATCAGTTGGAGATTGAGATTCGAAAGCTTCATCAACAACCAAATCAACTTGTGGCAGAGTTTCATACGCAGATGTCACTTCTTTGGGACCAACTTGCACTCACAGAACCTAACTGGACCTCATCTCATGCTCAGTATCGGACCTTGCGTGAGGAAACTCATCTGGTTCAGTTTTTCCTTGCTCTTACTGATGACTTCGAGTCCTTGAGGAGCTCTATTTTCCATCGACAGCCTATTCCCATAGTTCAGGCAATACTCCTTAAATTAATTTCTAAACAGACAGAAAGGCCTCAGCACTTTGTCTACCACTGAGACTGCATTCATTGCATCTGGCTCATCCAAGTTCTCATCTTCCACCGGGAAGTAGCCTTTTTGCGTTTACTGCCACAAGAAAGGTCACTGGAAACAAGATTGTCTTCTCCTGGAGCGCGTTCAGAAAGATGGTTTTTCTCATACCACTGTCGTTGCTACTGTTGAGGCTCCACCCTCATCATCTCTAAACCCAAACGACATTCAAGAGATGATTCGTCAGGCTCTCACTGGTATAGGTAGTCCTCCTCTTACAGCTTCTGCAGCCATGCATTCAAGTACGACTTGTGATTCTTTATGGTTCTTAGATTCTAGAGCATCGAATCATCTTGCTTATTCCCACAATGCCTTTACCTATTTATTCCATGTTTCTCATCATTTACCTATACATACTGTAGACAACACTATATTACCTGTAACTCATATCGGCACTGTGAAAAAAAAAACTTCACTCTCCATGATGTGTTACTTGCTCCTCAACTCACAATGAACCTTATATCCATTAGTCAGCTTTGTGATCAAGGTTATCATGTTGAGTTCTCTAACTCTCAATGTGTTGTGCAGGAGCGTCAAACAGGGAGGATCTGAGGGACCAGGCATAGGGTTGGACGGTTCTACTGTATCGAGTCACTACATATATCGTCCACTCATTTTGCTGCTACCTCTGTTTCTCATTGGCATCAACGATTAGGACATTTATCATCTTCTAGACTAAAAACTTTCATTTCTGATGGTTGTTGAGAAAATATTTCTTCTTCCTTTAAACATCTTCATTGTGAACATTGCGTATTGAGTAAATAGCATGTTTTGCCTTTTTCATTTCTATTGTCCCTTTTGATTTAGTTCATAGTGATGTATGGATATCCTCTGTACCTAGTTTAAATGGTGCTAAATATTATGGGTTTTTCATTGATGATTTTTTTCGATATACTTGGGTCTATGTCATGAGTTCTAAATCTGATGTTTATTGAATTTATTCTGTAGTAACCTGTATTTTTTCCTTCCCTAATAAATAAATAAATATCATTTTTAGTTTTACTATTGAATATTTCTTCTAGCAATGTTATTATTTTAATATATAATAATACTCTGTTATTATTTGGTTAAGCCAATGCCATTTCATTTTACTACGGTGTACTATTTTTAATCGTGATGTTATTTCCATAAATAATCCGTAGTGATATTATTAGTTAATAATACATTACCTTTTATTTTTGGTGACCCTTAGTAATTTGAATTATAATTTTTATGCTTAAGACTGCGCCCCTAAGTTACCCTATGATTTGGTATTAAAACTCTTAATAAAATATTAATCACATTGCTTACACTTTTGTCCCTAACATTTATATTGGGGGTATTTTCTTAGACTACTCGGACCAACGTAACTGAACTAACTGAACCAAACTGGTTAAACGGACTAACTGTATTATTTGGCGAGACTGATTGTAGTCACTTCTCATCACAACTGTACTGTTATCCTCATGGTCATTACGATCAATAATTCATGAGGCAATCAGCTTATATATTGTGTTCACACCTTGCAAAACATTACACACACACTTTGCAAAATACATTCCTATTATAGTGATAGTGAGCTTTCAAGCTCTCACTCTCAAGGCTTCCTTTCTCCAAAGTTTCCTCCATTTCCATATCTTACTCTCTCTTTCTCCATTACTCCCCCTCTCTCTTGGATCATCACACACACACACACACACACACACAAACATTTATATACTTCTGGAAATAGAAAAGAAATACAGAATAGAAATATCACAGTAGCTCCCAAGACCAAGCCATAGCCAAAGCCATTGTCAAAGCTTGGATTTCGTATTACGGAAATTTTACGATTTTCTTTGACAAGTCTCATAACTCAATCTAGCACACGATGAGTCTTTTAAACTCACTCATAATGTAGTATTTTTTATTACGCACAAGCCGGGGATATTAAATATAGAGATATACGTGTATATGTATATATATATATGTATATGTCTCCCAAACCTTGACAAAAATGATTTCTGTAAATTGGGAATGAAAGATTACAACCCCAGTAACTTCGATTTCAAATCTTAGACCTTAATTTGTAACGGTTGCGACGTATGGTTAAAATGAAGTTTTGACGACTCTCGAATTTTCATCTATAAGTAGAGCTACGTTAGGAAATAAGGCTTGAGACTTATATATTCATGATCTACACAAAAAAAACAAAAAGAATGGTATATTACACTAACTGCATTGTTTAAGTTTGTAAAACTCGTACACAGCTCTGCAACTGTACAGTTTGGAGGTTGAAGAAGACCAGGACCGGTCACGAAACATGACGATGACTGGTCCCTGTCATGCCCTTGTGGACACACGGCCTTCGTGAGCTCACCCCTATTCTTTCCCGGGGTTTTGGAATTGATTTTTCTCTATTTTGAAATTGATTTATTTGAAAGAAAAGAAAAGGTCTTTTGAAAACAGATACAGAGTCGCCACTTGGTCTTTAAGGAACCAAGAAACCTAATTTTGACTCACCCAAACAGATAAAGGGCACCGGCCTTTAATAACCAAAGAACTTGGCTGGGGTTTTGGTACGAGAGAAAGAAGGAGCCTTTGTCACTACTAAAATACCCTCAACTTGCCCCGTCTCTCGACGGGCCTCAATTAGCATCCGAATAATCATCTTATACTATGTTTGGTTCGACAATTAATACTATGATAAGTATAGTACATCGCATAAGAATCTTGAAATGGAAGATCAAAAGATAAGATATCATTCATAAGATCTAGGCCAAATATCACACAATGCTAAAGTGAAAGATCACACAAACAAACCTAGGAAAAATCGTCTAATCACGTATCCAGTAATCAAGTTTTCCTAATCTAAAGGGGACATGAACTGTTCTGGAAACAAATTAATCAACGAAATCAAAAATATGCTTAGCAAGCTAGTATGTTGCATGTTAATCTTTGAGAAAAGAAGATCTCTCAATCCCCGGGACGGATGAGAAAGGAATATTTGATCAAGGGGGAGCATGAACGTGTGACCAAGTTTATTCCTTATAACCTTCTTAGATTAGGAGTCACAAAAATCCCAAATCTTGCATGGATGCAAGGTATGATCCTAGAATGTGCAAAGGTTGTAGTGTGTTTTGTGTTCATGGGCTTTCTAAAGTGACTTAGAAATCTAAAGTATGCATAAATGTATGAAGAATATCATTATAAGATATGTACAAAGGTAGTAGGAACTACTTCCTAAGATATGAGGTAACTTGGAGTGCATATGGACATCCAATCAAAGAAAAACAAATAAAACATGCTTGCTGTGAATAGTGGACAGAACAGTGAGCTGATCTTGTAAAAATGGAAAAGTGGGATTAGGAATGTTTTTAATACATGATATTTTATGGAGATCATCCTTATTGTGTATAGAATACATATCAAAAAACCAAACTACAATGCCTATTACAGTTAAGAGAAATCATATGAACAAGAGAGGCTACTCAGAAATAGAATCCGTACAATCGACTGAAGTATAGAAAAATCTTAGAAAATGAAAACGAAACATTTGGAAGCCCATATTATACAGAAAGTTCCCTAAGACACTGAAGTTCAAGGGAAAAATGAGTTGGGACTACCCTCTTTGTAAAAGTGTTCTGAAAAAATAAGTTGAAATTCAACCTAGCTGTTGTGACAGCAAAAACAGAATGTCTGGAAGGAATGTTTGGGTCAAAATGGAACCCTTCCAAGTGTTTGCAAGCCAAGCCAAAAATCAGGGGTGTTCTATAATGAGTTAGGAAGACTTTCCAAGTGTTTTTGTAATCCCCCATTAAGTATTGAATTCAGAATGTAATTTTGAAGTTAAACAACTCACTATTTTGGAGGTTTTGAGAAGAACTAGTGTTTTATTTCTTTAAATCAAAATGAAGGGTTTAAGAGGGGTTTTGAAAAGGGGTTTTGAAAGCATACTTCCAGAACTTGGATGGATATTCTAACCACTTGGAGTATCAATTCTTAACTCATTTCAAGAACTTACCAAGTATTTGCAAAACATGGTTTTATTTGAAAAACCAAACTCAAGAATCTATGGGAGTATGATATATGAGAGGATGGATGATACATGATATGATATAGCATGATAATAGTGGTAAAGAATATGTTCATAGGATGTGGGTTCATCTAGATGCAATAGAGTGTTGCATCAAAGTGTGAAAGTCAAAAAGTAATCTGCCGTGAATAGTATTTAAACTGTGTGTATCACTTTATAAAATCATAATGGAAGGTCAAGCATGCCTAGGAAAACTTGGGAAAAATCAAAGACTCTCCCTAGTATGTCTAGAAAACACAAAAAAAGACGAAACTCTAATACCTATCACAGATTAAAACAAACAAATTATAATGTACACATGACTCAGAAACAAAAGATGCACTGTTGACTGATTTTGTATGATTTTTCATAAATCAAAGGAAAAGTTCCTAATGATCCATTATACACCAAAAGTTCCCTAAGACACCCAAGTTTTATAAATAAAAAATAGAAAAGATGTATATATAGTGACGAAAATGTCTAGAATAAGTGCAAGAATTCAGGTAAACATTCTGCGAGAATAGAGGCAGATTATGAATATGAACTTTAAAAATCCAAAAATGGAACTTTCACATCTCTATAATTAATGGAAAAAATTGGGGACTAACTATGATGTATTAGAGAGATTTTTCAAGTGTTTCATCATCATAACTCAAGTATTTAATTCAAAACAAATCTTTGAACTTGAATAGCTCAATGTTTTGGATCATTCTTGAAGAAAATGGATTTGGGTTTTGGAATAGAGTTTGAGCTCTTGATTGGGGGTTTTGATATAGGGGTTTTGAAAGCATATTTCCAACATCAAATGGAGATTATAACCTCTTGAAATATCAACATCAAACTCATGTCAAGAACTCCAATGGTTGTTGGAGATATTTGCTCTTATTTTGGAAATAACTTCAAGAATGCATAGGAATGTATTGAAGTTAGAATCATTATCTATCAACATGTTTTTGAGGTCAAGAGCTACTATCCATAAGGATTCACTCACCTCAAATACCATGTCATCATCTAGATGATGATAAACTAGTAAGTAAAATAAAGAAAGGTCAAAAAGAAATGAGATTAATAAGAGATGAGCATAGTATGTAAACAAGCAAGTAAATAACAATCAATAGATGATGATCATTGAGATATTGGACTTGTAGCTTGGTATTTCACTCATATGTGGTGATATTTGGACATGGAAGTAGCTTCCTATCTCATGAATGCTCAAGAATGGTGGTTAGGGAGGATTTGAATGTGGAGTACAAGAGAGGTAATGGAAGAAAACAAGATTAAAACTCACTTTGATTGGAAAAATGGAAGAAGAAGACTACTTCTCTTTCTCTCTCTCTCTATATATATATTTCTCTAGAGTTTCTTCCTAAGCTCTCTCTAAGCTTCTTGGTCTGAATCTGGGGATTTTTTGGGCTTTTAGGGTTATTTTGGTCATTCTGAATATTTTGAGAGATAGAACTAACTTCTAGGGGTCCTTTTGGAGTCTTCTTCAATCATTATGAACCACCAAGCTATGGGTCTCCTAAATCTGATAGCCGACAAAATGGGGTGTCTACAACCCCGACGTAGCATAAATAAGGAAAGCATTTAATTTCTTTTATGGACTCGTAGGTCGCGACAGTTTGAAGGATCAATTCTGTTCCAAACGTCGAACAATATAATAATTTAAATTAGAGTAAGAGCAATCAAGGCTTATATAATTTTGAAGCATAATACTTAATATAGCACGTAGTCATCTAAAGGCACAACCCGCCTTGCAACAAAATAATAATCTCTATTACATTAATCCTTATTACAAGTTCAGTTTGTAACATAAAGCAGAAATAACCAATTCCTCTCCTCAGGGTGAAGTATTCAATTCGCATAGTCATACTGTCGATCTGTTTGGTCATAACCTGAAAAGCCTAGACCAGAATATCCACGGCGCATCAACACCGACAACTTCAAGAAGCTGATGAGTATTAAAAACATAGACTCGTAATGTAAAACATGCTCGATTACTATTCTCGTTTCACATATTTAATTATTCAACAAGTTAGAAATGTAGTAATGGATTCAAATTGTAAAAAAAATAAAGATAATGTCATAATCCTCAATCAATAAACCATGTGATCGTACATGGACCTATGCAACCATTCTCGTCTCACTGACTCTTTTCTCTCGACAACACGTCACCCAACTCTCTCGTTCTAGTACCTTAAAATACTAAGGTGACCACACTATAGTACAGGGGAGTGTCCAGTTTACCTCACACTATAGTACACGAGTACTAGGGAGTGTCCAATTTGCCTCACATTTTAGCCATACAACAGATTGGCAGGGAGTGTCCAGTAGGCCACACACTTTAGCACTACCACGGTGCCAGGGAGTGTCCAAGTAGGCACACATACTTTAGCACTACCACAGGCTCCAGGGAGTGTCTAATTTGTCACCGTCGCATTTTACAGACTCTAAACCATATCCTCATAGCATCATACTATAGTACACAGGTACTAGGGAGTGTCCAACATACAACATCATCCATTTACTCTTTTCACACTAACCATCAATCACCAGGCATGTAAATTTGACTCCACATGTATGTCATATGACTTTATACAAAAAATGTAAATTACTAAAAAGTAATATCAACGCATACGCAAGAAAGTCAAGTCTTTAATCTTCTCTTTTTAACATAATATTCCAAACATGATTTTGTTTTAGCATGTCTCCCAAACAGTACTTTAAGAACTCTCCAAACTTCTTCCAAACAATCCTTTATAAGAAAAATAGACAAAAACCAGAAAAGGTCTAGTCGTTCTCTCTTTTCTCTGTGGTTTTTCTTCAGTTTGTAAATCCCCAAAATGCGTGTGTGTGAGAGTGTAGTGTATATATAGAAAACCAAACTCAAGAACTTGGCCTCCAAGTTCTTTCTCCCTTACTCTACAAATTGAAATCCAATTTCTAAATCCACAATATACAGATATGTACATACGTATATAATCTGTAATACAGCTAGTAGGGGTCATGTAATTGAACTAGGGGTTAATTTAGATGTTTGGGAAATGGGGCTCATAGGCGCAAGTTATAACACACAAAATTAGCTCTCCCAAACAAGGTCTAAACAAGTTATCTAGGAATCTCTTAAAGTGTTTGGGAAAATCAACTTATGACACTACAAATTAGCACCCACAAATGCATTGCCAAACAAGCCTAGTAATGATTGGTTGTATTTAATGAACTTAAAGCAAGTGTCACATCCGGATTGGTGGAGATTCCTAACCTGTGGGAGTCCAACACGGCGTGGACAATTTTTGTTACATAAACTGGTATTTTCACGGTGCAGTGATCACCACAAAAATATAGAAAATTAAAATTAACGAAGGAAATTATTTCCCGATTATTGAAAAATACAATTTGAGTCAAAAGTAAATATTTTCACCGTTTTGAAAATACAGTTTTGAAATTCATCACAGGTACTTCTAGACTTATGAAATTACAGTTGTGAAATCATAACACAGGTATTCTTGAATTCATAAAAATTACAGTCTAACCCCAAATAAAGAATTTTTATTGAATCAAAGTATGTAATACAAATTAAAATATAGGAATTGCATATAGCAAATAAAGGAAAATACGGGTTGTTACATCCTTCCTCCCTTAAATAGGACTTCGCCCCCGAAATCTAGACTAACTAGTCATGAAACAACTCTGGGTACTTCTTCCTCATATCCACTTCGACTTCCCACGAGGCTTCATTCTTGTCATAGTGATTCCACTGAACCTTCACCAACGAGATATCCTTATTCCTCAACTCTTGATACTCTGATCCAGAATTTTCACAGGCCTCTCCTTATAGGAAACGTTATGACTTGTCTCAATATCATCAAAACTAACCACATGTGAAGGATCTCGTATGTATTTCCTCAGCATGCTAACATGGAATACATTGTGAACCACAGACATCTTTCGTGGCAGTACGAGTTGATAAGCCACTTTCCCGACACGATCCAATATGTCGAATGGCCCAATGAAATGCGGGGCTAACTTCCCTCTCTTGAGACCAAAACACACCACTCCTCGGGTCAGTGAAACCTTAAGAAGTACGTTGTCTCTGACACTAAATTCCAAATCTTTTCGGCGTCGATCGGTATAACTTTTGTACCTGCTCTACGTGGTTCTCATCCTTTCCTTGACCAGAGAAATTTTCTCATTGGTTTCTCTAACCAAATCTGGTCCTAACAATTCTCTGTCTCCGACCTCTGCCCAATACAACGGAGAACAACATGGTCGTCTGTATAATGCTTCGTATGGAGTCATCCTAATACTCTAGTGATAAGCATTTTTATAGGCAAATTCAACCAAAGACAAGCGTGTCTCCCAAGATTCTTCAAAATCGATAACACAAGCCTTAAGCATATCTTCTCTTATTTGATTAACATGCTCAGTTTTCCCATCTGTCTAAGGATGAAAACAGTACTCATCTCAAGCGCGGTTCCTATAGCTTCTTGCAGACTTTCCTAAAATCCAGAAGTAAAACGTGCATCGCGATCTGACACGATTGACATAGGTGCACCGTGAAGTCGCATTACTTGTTGTATGTACATCCGACTCATTTTTTCTACTGGGTATGTCATACTATAGGCAATGAAATAAGCCAACTTAGTCAATCGATCAACAATTACCCAAATGGCATCAGGATTCTGTTGTGACCGAGGCAATCCCAGTACAAAATCCATGGTGATGTGTTCCCACTTCTAACCTGGGATAGGTAAGGGTTGTAATAATCCCAAGGGTCTCTGATGCTCGACTTTCACTTGCTGACACGTCAAACACTCAGATACGAATTCGGCTACGTCCTTCTTCATTTCTTCCCACCAGATATTTCTCTTCAAGTCCTTATACATTTTTGTTCCTCCCTGGTGAACTGTAAATCTTGAGTTATGTGCTTCTTCTAGAATGTCCTTCCTTAAATCTCCAAAATTCGGTGCACATAATCTGTCTCTATATCTGTATCCTCCATCGATCCCCACTTTCCATTCTGTCGGATCCTTCTCTGACATCTTAACAACCCATGCTCGAAACTTCTCATCTTCTTTCTGTGCTTCAATTATGTGGTCAATAAGAGTAGACTATAGGATGAGACATCCAAAAAGTTGTCCTTCTCCTTCCTCAGTACTCTGCACATCGAACTCAGCCAATGTCTCCAACGCCTGCCATTCTCTAACCATTAAAGAGGCAATTGTTCCACAAGTTTGCCGACTCAAAGCATCAGTGACCACATTAGCTTTACCAGGATGGTATTCTAACGTAAAGTCATAATCTTTAATTAGCTCCATCCATCTACGTTGCCTCATGTTCAACTCTTTTTGCGTGAACAAATATTTCAGACTCTTGTGATCGGAAAACAAATCAAAATTCTCACCATAGAGATAGTGTCTCCATATCTTGAGTGCAAATACTACCGTAACCAATTCTAAATCATGGGTAAGGTAATTCAACTCATTCGATTTCAACTGTCTAGATCCGTAAGCAATAACTCTACCATCTTGCATAAGTACACACCCCAATCCTTGTTATGACGTGTTACTGAAGATAGTGAACTTCTCATTAGGCTTAGGTATAGATAGTGTCAGTGCGGTGGTTAGTCTCTCTTTTTAACTCCAGAAGGTCTATTCATGCTTCTCTGTCCACTCAAATTTTTGAGCTTTCTTAGTCAGTCTAGTCAACGGTGCTACTATTTTGGAGAATCCCTCAACAAACCTTCGATAATAGCCCGCGAGTACAATGAAACTCCTAAACTCCGTGGGGTTGGTGTGTCTAACCTAATTTGATACAACATCTGTCTTGGATGAATCCACAGAAATTTCTTTGGGATTATACCTTGTAATCCAAAAATTTCACTTCTTGTAACCAGAACTCACACTTACTAAACTTGGCATACAAGCGGTGATCCTTGAGTGTTTGTATCTTGATTAATTAATGTTGATCGTGTTGTTCCTCTGACTTAGAATAAATCAAAATATCATCTATAAAGACGATGCCAAACTGATCCTAATAAGTCTTGAACACTTTGTTCATCAGGTCCATAAACACAACTGGGGCATTCATCATTCCAAACGGCATTACAAAAAACTCATAGTGACCATATCTAGTTCTAAAGGCAGTTTTAGGTATGTCTTCCTTTCGTACCCTTAACTGATGATATCCCGACCATAGATCTATCTTAGAGAATGTTATAGCTCCTTGTAGTTGATCAAACAAATCGTCGATCTGAGGTAAGGGATACTTATTCTTGATAGTGACTTGGTTTAACTCTCGGTAGTCGATACACAATTGAAGTGCATGTTCCGTCCTTCTTCTTCACGAATAACGTTGGTGCTCCCCAAGGCAATGTACTTGGAGGTACAAAACCCAAATTCTCAAGTTCTTGAACTTGTTCCTTCAATTTTGACAGTTCGACGGGGGCCATTCTGTAGGGAACTTTTTTGATTGGTGTAGTGCTAGGTATAAGTTCAATACAGAACTCCATACTCCTCTTAGGCGGTAGGCTAGAAATATCTTGAAATACTTCCTCGAAGTCCTTGACTATAGGTATCGACGACACTGTCATTTCTGTACTAACGACTTCGATGTTAGCTAAGCATCTTGTGAGGAACATATCTCCCAAAGGGTTACACTGAAAATCAAAAGATTGATTCTCATTGTCGGAGAATGTAACTCTCTTCCTCACACAATCCAACTTCGCTTGATTCTGAGCAAGCCAATCCATCCCTAGGATTATGTCAAACTCCTTCATCGATAGAACAATCAACCTTTCAGTGATCTCATGGTCTCCTAATCGTAGGGGAAAATCCTTGCACACATGTCCTAACTTGACTGTGTCTCCTTTATTGTAAGGTAGCCTTCAAAGCCTTCTCTAAACGATGAGGTAGGATACCCAATCAGTCGGTTAGATTTTTTTCACCCCTAAATAAGATAGATCACCAAGCATTACAATTGCCATTCCAAATAGCTCCAGAGGAAATTTTTAGCCTGTATGACAGACACTAATCAATTGATCATAGAATCTTGGGGTTAATTGTACTTTGTACCCCTGGGTGATTTTGCAATTTATACTCTAAAGTTTTAAATTTGGCACTTTAGTGACGAAAATTTCACTGTGGGGTTTGGTAATTCGTCACTAAAGGGCTATTTGGACTTATTTGACATACTTGTGAAACTTTAGGGATCAATTGCCAACTTTGAAACTTAACGGTGCATTGTACAAAATTGCCCAAACTTCAGGGGTGCAAAGTGCAATTAATCCAAGAATCTTTGCTCCTCGCGCATAAACGCTCTACAGTCTCTCTCTCTCTCTCTCTCAAGTAGAAATTTGAGGTTTGAGATCATTTCATTAGAATTCGCTTGCTTACTTTATGGTTTTTGGTTTCTAGTTTTTTTTTTTCATTTGTTGTAGAGTAATGTTTGGGGCACACTTTACACATACACTCTATCTATCTCGATCCTGTGTGGTATTGTGGGGTTTGGTAATTTCAATAAATTCCACAGTACCACTCAAGAGAGAAATTAAGTATTTGTGTAAAGTATTTGTGCTCCTAACCTTCTTTTTATGGATAGTTGACTTTGTTTAACAATGGCGTATATACAACCCTGGGCTCACCTGGCTATAGCCCAGGGCAAAATTTTCAAGCTTCCTTGTATTACGCAGTCTTCTAGCTCAGCCCACCAAATGACATACTACTTCTAAGCCAAACTAGCCTAGTCCTACACTTCCCAGCCCATTCCAACGGTCTTGAGATTATATTTAAACAAATAATAATAATAAAAAATCGATGTTAAGTCAACTAACAAATCTTCGTCTCCCTTACTCTATATTAAGCAACCATGGGAAATTTGCTGTTGAAATAACTCATTAGTCATCCAAAATCATTTGCTATTGAATTAGGATCTGTTTGGTTCGTGGTCTTCATTGACAACTCTTAAGTTTCTTGCTCAAAAAAGGTATTCCTAATTAGTAATTGATGATCTGATATATTGTTAAGTTTTTTTTTTTTTTTGGAGGGGAGGGGGGGGGGGGGGTCATTGATGGGTAATTGTGATTGACTTGATTGGTGCATTTATTTTAGGATCAAAGAGTTTCAATAGGACAATATGTCTTACAGTCTTAGACGTGGCAGACAGTATATGATACTTTGATTTTATCCGACGTTTAATGGCACTATTAGACAGGATCAAGAAGTCATGATTTCGATTTTCATCTCATGGAGAGTGTGATAACTCTAACTCATTGAGGTTGACATTAGGTGGAATTATAAGTTTGAGATAACTTTTTAGGACAAAATTTTTTTTTCCAGATCCCTTGATCTCTTATCAGTACTTTGTCTACAAACGGATGAAAAATACCAAAATACCCGTTATCAAAACAACCACGTTTTGGCAGCCAGATTTTCCTCCCCCCTTCTGCAACTTCTTTTCTCCTTCTCTTCTGTGTTTATTTCATAATGCATGTGAGCACACACATCTATTTATATGTATATATGTAAGTAAAAGCTGTAAATAAGGAGAAACATGAAAAGAATGTAACCATTGAAAGGGGTTTACATATTTGAACCCAAATCATAACCACCACAGCGCATGCCATAACCACAACCACCAAAATAGATTTCAAAACGCGTTTGGTCAGCTTGCTCCGTCAATATCAAGATTGTTTTGCTTGGGACTATCATGAGATGCCTGGCTTGAATAGAATCTTGGTGGAACATCAACTCCCTATAAAGCTAGGGTACATACCTTACAAGTAGCCCCCACGAATGGCAAATCAGATCATCCTAAAAGTCAAGGAAGAAGTGGAACAATTGTTGAAGGCTGGGTTCATCCGCACAACCAGGTATGTAGAATGGCTTTCAAATATCGTTCCCGTTTTGAAAAAGAATGGAAAATTGAGAATATGCGTTGATTTTAGAGATCTTAACAAGGCAACTCCCAAAGATGAGTACCCTATGCCAATTGCTGACATGTTAATTGATTCAGCATCTAGGCATGAGATACTTAGCTTTATGGATGGTCACTCTGGCTATAATAAAATCTTTATAGCCAAATTAAGTTGACATGGTGAAAATAGCTTTTCGATGTCTAGGGGCAATTGGGACATTTGAATGGGTTGTATGCCACTTGGGTTAAAAAATACTGGAGCCACTTACCAACGAGCTATGAATGTTATATTTCATGACATGATTGGAAAGTGGATGGAAGTCTACATTGATGATGTAGTAGTAAAATCAACCTTTGATGATCATCTAAATTTTTTAATAAAAAGTTTTGAGAGGATTAAATGTCATCAGCTCAAAATGAATACATTAAAATGTGCGTTTGGTGTATCAGCTGGAAATTTTATCGGGTTTCTAGTACATCAAAGGGGAATTGAGGTTAATAAAAACAAGGACAATGTCATCATGCAGGCCAAACCACTAGCTAGCAAAAAATAGTTGCAGAGATTGCTTAGCCAAATTAACTTTTTACATCGATTTATCTCTAATTGTGCAAGTATAACTAAAGTGTTCTGTCCATTGTTGAAACTGAAAAATGAAGAAGAATTTGTGTGGAGGCAGGAGAGCATTGTTGGAGAGCATTGTTTTATTTTGAACATTACTAATTCAAGATGAATATTTGGGAAGTATTGAAGTTAGAATCATCATCTATCAAACATGTTTTGGAGTTCAAAAGCTACTATCCATAAGGATTCACTCACCTCAAACACCATGTCATCATCTAGATGATGATAAACAAGTAAGTAAAAAAAGAAAAATAAAAAAGAAATGGGATGAGAAGAGATGAACATTAATGTAAACAAGCAAGAAATAGTAATCTAAGCATGAGAATCATTGAGATATTGGATGTGTAGCTTGGTGTTTCACTCATATACATTGACATTTTGACATGAAAGTAGATTCCTAACTCATGAATACTTAAGAATGGTGATTGGGGGGGATTTGAATGTAAGAAATGAAGAGTAGTAATGGAAGAACTTGAGTTTAAAACTCACTTTCTATAGAAAATTAGTAGCTAAAGCTCACATTCTCACTTGAGTTTAAAGCACACGTTCAAGTAACACAATTACTTAGTTTATTGACAAGAATAACTTCTCACTAAATGTGAGGCACTTCCCAATCTAATAATGATAATATCTCTCTCTATTAACTGCTAAAACAAAAAGTGGGCATCTTTATGGATGAGTTTACAATGAATACTTATAGCTAAATCCTAAAGTAGGGTTAACAATACTTGTTCTGCTGCTCTGCCAACAAAATTCTGGTAAAGCCATGTTCGATCGATCTAACTAGGTTCGATCGCTTGAACTTCAACATTCTTTAAGCGCTTGATCAGGGACCTTTGATCACTCAAATCTTCAATCGCTCGAGGAGTCTTTGATCTATTGAACCTTTTCTTTCACTTTGACTTGTCCTCTTTAAACTTATGCTTTACCCTTTTCCTATGATCCATTAATGCTCATAACAATGCAGCATATCTGCACAGAATAACATCTAATACAACAAAACTCATCATAGATTCATCTCATTGTAAATAAACTGACAATGTAAAATAATTACAGATAAAACAGGAAATTATAGACTAAACTGTGTTGTTCTTGTTATAGCATGGTTGTATTCTATAAATACACCAACTTGTCACTTCTTCCTCCAATGGTATAAAAATCAAAAGTGTGGTTTCCAATCCCAAGGGTTTGAATCCAGAGCCACTACCATTTGAGACTCGAGTAGGGGTTTATTATCATGCTGCCAATCCCTATGATTCGTATGTGATGTCAAGATGGCCATTACACAAATTGGCAGAAGCAAGTGAATAGCCAGATCTCTACATTAGCTACGCAGAAGTCTTGGCAGTACCACTCCGTAACCAAAACCGTGATTTCGAGGATGATGAAAGAATGTCTTTGGAAGAGAGCAAATAGGGTAAGATGGCTCAACGTCCTGGGGGATTTCAAGTTAAGTTGAATAACAATCGATCTGAAAAAGGGGCAAAAATGCTGCTTGAGGACAAATACAATAGGCTAGATTGTGTCAGGAAGTCCAACAGACAGACCATAGCCAAGGGGTCCAGTCAACCAGGGTCAGAAGAGAAGATCAGAAGAAATACCTTATCCAAATACCGAACCAAGAATGGTACTCCCTCCTATACCACAAGATGGATGATGGATGTATGTTCAGCACCCTAAATTTATTCAATACCATGATCCACCTTTTTTGACCAGAACCCAAAAGAGGCTTATGCTGCGCAAAAAGGCTACCCAGAAGAAGAAACAACCACTCGTTAGAAGATTCAAAGGCAGGTCTAATTAGTGGGTACGGAAAGTTGAAGTAAATCCTGGTAGTTAGGGTAACGAAAAAGGAAAAGTAGCAGCCGTAGATGTGGGTGATGATTTATCATATTTTGATGGACAGCCAAGACGAGATAACGTAGAATTAGCAAATCACTAGTCTTCAAACTTAGAAAATCTGGATGTTAGAGTTCGGAGTGATGGTGAACGATGATGTAGACCTTACGGACATCCCATCCAAGACTGATGTTGAACACCCAATAAATGTGGTGGATTCAAAACGATTCGAAGATGACAATTCAAGTCACCTCTCATAAGATGAAATGGTCCGGTTAGGAAAATCATTGCTCTGTCATTATGATAACATGGTATACACAAAAATGGCAGCCTGATGGCCTAGAAGGAGATGTCAAAGATGAGTTACAACCCATTGTGCTTGTCACCAAATAGGCACAACCATTTGAGCCAGTGATCCAAAACATACCAATTTCAGATTCAAGACAGAAAATGGCCATTATGTTTGATAAGCCAAATGCTGGAATAGCTAAGACACTTATGGCCATTGTATGTTAAGGTTAATTTTAACAATATTTCAGTATCGAAAGTCTTAGTGGATAATGGAGCTTTAGTTAATTTATTACGCTCACACATGCTTAAAAAATTGCAAAAGACTAGCGATGACCTCATTGACGCTAATGTGGCAAGAGTGGGCTTTTTGAGAGCCTCAGTTCAACCATAATGAGTGCACCCAATCAATGTATCTATTAGAAGCAGGACTTCTTTAACAACATTCTTTATAGTCAATACTACTTTTCATTACAATGCTTTGTTAGGACGAGATTGGATTTATACAGCATAGTGTATGCCATCTACTCTACATCAATGCCTGATTTTCTGAAAGGAAGAAGAAGAAGAACCAGAAATTGTTGAGGCTAATAAGAAGTCATTCCTTGTGGAATCTCATTTGGCTAAAGCAAGATTTTATGATATCAATGTGGCCCCATTGAGGTTCTGGGGGATTAAGAAAAATGGCCGTTCCAATGGGATCACTCCTGCAATAAGTGGAGGTAGCCATAAATATACAGAATCAGACAATGGTGTTTAATGGAAGATAACCATTTCGAAGTATATCTCAATATCCTATGTCATAGCTAGGATGATGTCCAGCTCAATGTTCATTAGACAGCTTGCTTAGCAGATTGCGTGACAAAGGGGATTGGTCAGTCTGAAATGGATCAAATTCTCTTGTCTGAAATCCTACCAGCTCCTACAGAGCTAAATGATATTAAGGTTGAAGTCCAAGACCTATTAGAAGAAGTCAACATGGGGGGGGGGGGGCAAATGGTCCCAGGAGAACTACTTTTGTAAGTCAACTTCTCCCAACAGATTTCAAAACGCGTTTGGTCAGCTTGCTCCGTCAATATCAAGATTGTTTTGCTTGGGACTATCATGAGATGCCTGGCTTGAATAGAATCTTGGTGGAACATCAACTCCCTATAAAGCTAGGGTACAGACCTTACTAGCCCCCACGAATGGCAAATCAGATCATCCTAAAAGTCAAGGAAGAAGTGGAACAATTGTTGAAGGCTAGGTTCATCCGCACAACCAGGTATGTAGAATGGCTTTCAAATATCGTTCCCGTTTTGAAAAAGAATGGAAAATTGAGAATATGCGTTGATTTTAGAGATCTTAACAAGGCAACTCCCAAAGCTGAGTACCCTATGCCAATTGCTGACATGTTAATTGATTCAGCATCTGGGCATGAGATACTTAGCTTTATGGATGGTCACTCTGGCTATAATAAAATCTTTATAGCCAAATTAAGTTGACGTGGTGAAAATAGCTTTTCGATGTCTAGGGGCAATTGGGACATTTGAATGGGTTGTATGCCACTTGGGTTAAAAAATACTGGAGCCACTTACCAACGAGCTATGAATGTTATATTTCATGACATGATTGGAAAGTGGATGGAAGTCTACATTGATGATGTAGTAGTAAAATCAACCTTTGATGATCATCTAAATTTTTTAATAAAAAGTTTTGAGAGGATTAAATGTCATCAGCTCAAAATGAATACATTAAAATGTGCGTTTGGTGTGTCAGCTGGAAATTTTATCGGGTTTCTAGTACATCAAAGGGGAATTGAGGTTAATAAAAACAAGGACAATGTCATCATGCAGGCCAAACCACTAGCTAGCAAAAAATAGTTGCAGAGATTGCTTAGCCAAATTAACTTTTTACATCGATTTATCTCTAATTGTGCAAGTAAAACTAAAGTGTTCTGTCCATTGTTGAAACTGAAAAATGAAGAAGAATTTGTGTGGAGGCAGGAGAGCATTGTTGGAGAGCATTGTTTTATTTTGAACATTACTAATTCAAGATGAATATTTGGGAAGTATTGAAGTTAGAATCATCATCTATCAAACATGTTTTGGAGTTCAAAAGCTATTATCCATAAGGATTCACTCACCTCAAACACCATGTCATAATCAAGATGATGATAAACAAGTAAGTAAAATAAGAAAATAAAAAAGAAATGGGATGAGAAGAGAAGAGATGAACATTAATGTAAACAAGCAAGAAATAGTAATCTAAGCATGAGAATCATTGAGATATTGGACGTGTAGCTTGGTGTTTTACTCATATACATTGACATTTTGACATGAAAGTAGATTCCTAACTCATGAATACTTAAGAATGGTGATTGGGGGGGATTTGAATGTAAGAAATGAAGAGTAGTAATGGAAGAACTTGAGTTTAAAACTCATTTTCTATAGAAAAATAGTAGCTAAAGCTCACTTTCTCACTTGAGTTTAAAGCTCACGTTCAAGTAACACAATTACTTAGTTTATTGACAAGAATAACTTCTCACTAAATGTGAGGCACTTCCCAATCTAATAATGATAATATCTCTCTCTATTAACTGCTAAAACAAAAAGTGGGCGTCTTTAGGGACGAGTTTACAATGAATATTTATAACTAAATCCTAAAGTAGGGTTAACAATACTTGTTCTGCTGCACTGCCAACAAAATTCTGGTAAAGCCATGTTCGATCGATCTAACTAGGTTCGATCGCTTGAACTTCAACATTCTTTAAGCGCTTGATCAAGGACCTTCGATCGCTCAAATCTTCAATCGCTCGAGGAGTCTTTGATCTATGGAACCTTTTCTTTCACTTTGACTTGTCCTCTTTACACTTATGCTTTACCCTTTTCCTGTAATCTATTAATGCTCATAACAATGCAGCATATCTGCACAGAATAACATCTAATACAACAAAACTCATCATAGATTCATCTCATTGTAAATAAACTGGCAATGTAAAATAATTGTAGGTAAAACAGGAAATTATAGACTAAACTGTGTTGTTTTCTTGTTATAGCATGGTTGTATTCTATAAATACACCAACTTGTCACTTCTTCCTCCAATTGTAGAAAAATCAAAAGTGTGGTTTCCAATCCCAAGGGTTTGAATCCAGAGCCACCACCATTTGAGACTCGAGTAGGGGTTTATTACCATGCTGCCAATCCCTATGATTCGTATGTGATGTCAAGATGGCCATTACACAAATTGGCAGAAGCAAGTGAATAGCCAGATCTCTACATTAGCTACGCAGAAGTCTTGGCAGTACCACTGCGTAACCAAAACCGTGATTTCGAGGATGATGAAAGAATGTCTTTGGAAGAGAGCAAATAGGGTAAGATGGTTCAACGTCCTGGGGGATTTCAAGTTAAGTTGAATAACAATCAATCTAAAAAAAGGTGCAAAAATGTTGCTTGAGGACAAATACAATAGGCTTGATTGTGTCAGGAAGTCCAACAGACAGACCAAAGCCAAGGGTCCAGTCAACCAGGGTCAGAAGAGAAGATCAGAAGCAACAACTTATCCGAATACCGAACCAAGAATGGTACTCCCTCCTATACCACAAGATGGATGATGGATGTACATTCAGCACCCTAAATTTCCTTAAAACCATGATCCACCTTTTTTGACCAGAACCCAAAAGAGGCTTATGCTGCGCAAAAAGGCTGCCCAGAAGAAGAAACACCCACTCATTAGAAGATTCAAAGGCAGGTCTAATTAGTGGGTACGGAAAGTTGAAATAAATCCTGGTAGTTAGGGTAACGAAAAAGGAAAAGTAGCAACCGTAGATGTGGGTGATGATTTATCATATTTTGATGGATAGCCAAGACGAGATAACCTAGAATTAGCAAATCACTAGTCTTCAAACTTAGAAAATCTGGATGTTAGAGTTTGGAGTGATGGTGAACGATGATGTAGACCTTACGGACAGTCCAACCAAGACTGATGTTGAACACCCAATAAATGTGGTGGATTCAAAACGATTAGAAGATGACAATTCAAGTCACCTCTCATAAGATGAAATGGTCCAGTTAGGAAAATCATTGCTCTGTCATTATGATAACATGGTATACACAATGCCATTTGTTTTTGCTACACAAAAATGGTAGCCTGATGGCCTAGAAAGATATGTCAAAGATGAGTTACAACCCATGGTGCTTGTTACCGAAGAGGCACAACCACTTGAGCCAGTGATAAAAACATACCGATTTCAGATTCAAGACAGAAAATGTCCATTATGTTTGATAAGCCAAATGCTGGAATAGCTAAGACACTTATGGCCATTGTATGTTAAGGCTAATTTTAACAATATTTCAGTGTCGAAAGTCTTAGTGGATAATGGAGCTTTAGTTAATTTATTACGCTCACACATGCTTAAAATATTGCAAAAGACTAGCGATGACCTCATTGACGCTAATGTGGCAAGAGTGGTCTTTTTGAGAGCCTCAGTTCAACCATAAGGAGTGCACCCAATCAATGTATCTATTAGAAGCAGGACTTCTTTAACAACATTCTTTATAGTCAATACTACTTCTCATTACAATGCTTTGTTAGGATGAGATTGGATTTATACATCATAGTTTGTGCCATCTACTCTACATCAATGCCTGATTTTCTGAAAGGAAGAAGAAGAAGAACCAGAAATTGTTGAGGCTAATAAGAAGTCATTCCTTGTGGAATCTCATGTGGCTAAAGCAAGATTTTATGATATCAATGTGGCCCCATTGAGGTTCTGGGGGATTAACAAAAATGGTCGTTCCAATGGGATCACTCCTGCAATAAGTAGAGGTAGCCATAAATATACAGAATCAGACAATAGTGTTTAATGGAAGACAACCATTTTGAAGTATATCTCAATATCCTATGTCATATCTAGGATGATGTCCAGCTCAATGTTCATTAGACAGCTTGCTTAGAAGATTGCGTGACAAATGCGATTGGTCAGTCTGAAACAGATCAAATTCTCTTGTCTGAAATCCTACCAGCTCCTACAAAGCTAAATGATATTAAGGTTGAAGTCCAAGACCTATTAGAAGAAGTCAACATGGGGGGGGGGGGCAAATGGTCCCAGGAGAACTACTTTTATAAGTCAACTTCTCCCAACAGATTTCAAAACGCGTTTGGTCAGCCTTCTCCGTCAATATCCAGATTATTTTGCTTGGGACTATCATGAGATGCCTGGCTTGAATAGAATCTTGGTGGAACATCAACTCCCTATAAAGCTAGGGTACAGACCTTACAAGTAGCCCCCACGAATGGCAAATCAGATCATCCTAAAAGTCAAGGAAGCAGTGGAACAATTGTTGAAGGCTGGGTTCATCCGCACAACCAGGTATGTAGAATGGCTTTCAAATATCGTTCCCGTTTTGAAAAAGAATGGAAAATTGAGAATATGCGTTTATTTTAGAGATCTTAACAAGGCAACTCCCAAAGATGAGTACCCCATGCCAGTTGCAGACATGTTAATTGATTCAGCATCTGGGCATGAGATACATAGCTTTATGGATGGTCACTCTGGCTACAATCATATCTTTATAGCCAAAGTTAATGTGGCGAAAATAGCTTTTTGATGTCTAGGGCAATTGGGACATTTGAATGGGTGGTATGCCACTTGGGTTAAAAAATACTGGAGCCACTTACCAACGAGCTATGAATGTTATATTTCATGACATGATTGGAAAGTGGATGGAAGTCTACATTGATGATGTAGTAGTAAAATTAACCTTTGATGATCATCTAAATTTTTTAATAAAAATTTTGAGAGGATTAAATGTCATCAGCTCAAAATGAATACATTAAAATGTGTGTTTGGTGTATCACCTGGAAATTTTATCGGATATCTAGTACATCAAAGGGGAATTGAGGTTAATAAAAACAAGGACAATGTCATCATGCAGGCCAAACCACTAGCTAGCAAAAAATAGTTACATAGATTGCTTAGCCAAATTAACTTTTTACATCGATTTATCTCTAATTGTGCAAGTAAAACTAAAGTGTTCTGTCCATTGTTGAAACTGAAAAATGAAGAAGAATTTGTGTGGAGGCAGGAGAGCATTGTTGGAAAGCATTGTTTTATTTTGAACATTACTAATTCAAGATGAATATTTGGGAAGTTCTGAAGTTAGAATCATCGTCTATCAAATATGTTTTGGAGTTCAAAAGCTACTATCCATAAGGATTCACTCACCTCAAACACCATGTCATCATCTCGATGATGATAAACAAGTAAGTAAAAAAAGAAAAATAAAAAAGAAATGGGATGAGAAGAGATGAACATTAATGTAAACAAGCAAGAAATAGTAATCTAAGCATGAGAATCATTGAGATGTTGGACGTGTAGCTTGGTGTTTCACTCATATACATTGACATTTTGACATGAAAGTAGATTCCTAACTCATGAATACTTAAGAATGATGATTGGGGGGATTTGAATGTAAGAAATGAAGAGTAGTAATGGAAGAACTTGAGTTTAAAACTCACTTTCTATAGAAAAATAGTAGCTAAAGCTCGCTTTCTCACTTCTAACTCTATCATTATCTCTTTTTCTCTCAACAACTTTCTTACGCTTTACACTTGCCCCCAAACCCCTCCCCCCCTCCCCCCTCCCCCTGCAAAATGAAGAGCAATGGGGGATTTATATAGGCCAATCTAGGATAGTTTGGGATTTAAAAAGTGCTCCTATCGGTCCCAAATAGGGGTGTGTTTTGGCTGGAACGGATCGGAATACCCTCTTTCGGGAAAAAAAAATTCTGAAAATTTCAGAAATTAAATAGGTGTTCCAATTTCCATTCCGATTTTTTTCAGAATTTCATTTTCCTTCCCGATTTTGGAATTTTTGGGAATCGGGATTTTTCGAAATTTTTTGAAATTGTAATAAAAATTTTTCATAATTTTTGGAATACAAATACTATTGAAATGGTAAGTCATGCTTTTATAGAGAGTCTCCTACTCTCTCCTTTCCCTTCTTATTCGATGTGGGACAAACAAGTCGACATTCTTCCAAATTTTCAGAAAACATTCGGATTGTTTCGGAAAAATTTTCCAAAAATTTTTGGAAAACATATTTTTGGAATTTTCGGAATTCACAAAACAATTCCGATTCCGTTCCGAATTTTTTAAGAATTCGGAATTTGATTTTTGGTGCCAAAATCGGAATTTTTCCGATCGGAATCGTAATTTCCATTCCAAATGACACCCCTAGTCCCAAACATCTGTGAACAAGAAACTACATCGTTTTGGCTTTTAATTATTCAATTTGGACCCCCAAATTAAATTACAAAAATGGATTGCTCTGGGGGAGAGTGACACGGCGGCACTGCGCAGCACTGGGCCTGTGCCACGAAGGCAGTGGGAAAGTGCCATGGTGGCATTTCCTTGACACGCCCAGATTATTCTGTTTAGGCCCCCAAAGATTTTAGTATTCACGAAAAGGCCCTATTTCGTCCGAAATTCATAGAAAATGAACTCCAAACTGAGCTTTTGATATACAGTTGGAAAGGTAATGGAGTCCACTTTACATAAAAAAAATAAAAAAATAAATATATTTTGTAGATAGATCACTTTGAAAAGTTTTACGGTATTCGTGATAAAAGTCGATTTGATCGCCTTTCTCACCTTTTAAAATTCGTAATAAATCCATTTTAAATCTAGAAATTATGTACGATATACCATTAGAAAGCTATCGACCTCTAGTATCGATGAAAAATGTTTAAAAAATGATACGGTGCTCCTGTCTCCAAGTCAACTTTTAGGTCAAACCGGGGACTTACATGAAGTTCTGGGAATCTCTTGGAGCTCCCGAGTGCTGATGTTTTCATCTGATTTTTCTTTAAAACTCATTTATTACTTTTATTATATTTTAGCGTGTTTCTAGAACTTTTCTGGTCCAAATCTAAGAGTGTTTGAACTTTCAGGGAGTATTTTGGTCATTTGTACCACTTTTTGAGTATTTTGGGAGATACAACTAACTTCCAGGAGTTTTTTTCGAGTCTTTTTTGATCATCAGGAACCTCCAAGCTATGGGTCTCGTAAATCTGATAGTCGACAAAATGGGGTGTTTACAGGTGCAAGGTGTTAGTCCAGCGCAGAAACTGGAATAAGATTTTTGACATTTTCGATTGATTGAAGCTACTTCGATCGATTGAACACAATTCGGCCAGTTTCGATCGATTAAGAACAGTTCAATTGATTGAGAGGGAAACCACTTTATAAATTTTATCGGCAGGGTTTCGATCCCTTGAGAAGGGTTCGATCTATTGAAGAGTGAAATTGTCAAGCGATTGAAAACACTTCGATCGATTGAAAACAAAATTACAAGTATAGTCAAGGTATTCATACGGAATCTCATTGTATTAGTACGTACTGAAAATACAGGGTATTACACCCATCTCTATTTTAGTGAGAGAAAGTTGAGAGAAGGAAAAAGGGCTTGACTAATCTGGGTACCCATCTAATTTTAGAGAAATAAAAAGAATAGTGATTTATTTATACTTGCCACGTGTCGGTTATGATCAATTAACTTTGACTTTTGAGAAAATAAAACAATGCATGAAGTATTTCCGTTAACATATCTTCACACCGTTAGCAATTGGTTCTGATTGCAACACTAATGTAAGTTTAAGGGGCCAATTGAGAAAAAAAAGGATATGTATCGAATTGGAAACACGGGTATAGTACGAGGGTGTAAAGTGTAATTAGGCCTATATGTATATTGGGTTAGGCTATTTATGCCAGCATTTTTTCTATTTACACCATTTTTTTTCAAAATACCCAAACTACCCTTTCTCTTCCTAACCCTAAACCCCAACCAAGACCAAAGCTCTCTCTCTCTCTCTCTCTCTCTCTCTCTCTCTCTCTCTCTCTCCTCCCTCTCTTCTCTCAAAAGCTCACCACCACCACCACCACCACATGGCCACCGCCACCGCCGCCACTGCCGGACCACCACTACCATTGTCAAACCACCACCACCACCACCATCGTCGGACCACTGCTACCACTGCCAAACCAACACCACCACCACCAAACATAAGCGCTTGCACTCTCTTTCTCTATATATATACATATACATATATATATATATATATGAAGGGAGAGGATCTAAGGTGCACTGACCCAGTACACTGGGCTTTTAAACCTAAAACATTTGCGAGGCTGCCTCGCTGACCCACGCCCCGTCCCGCCGCCCGGCTTACATGCGGGTTTTTTAGGCTTAAAAGCTCAGTGTACTGGATCAGTGTACGTACCCAGTGCACCTATGATCCTCGCCCCTATATATGAAAGTAGAAGCTTTCAGTTTTACCACATGGTAGCTTTGAAGAAAAAGTGCTTTTATAATTTTCAAAATTTTATGGGTAAAAAGCATTTTGTTCCCTTGAACTATACACATTTCTGCAATTTGAACCCTAAACTTCAAAACTTTGCAATGTTAACCCTAAACTATCTACTGAGTTGTAATTTGAACCCTGAACTTCAAAATACTACAATGTTAATCCTGGACTATCTACCGAGTTGCAATATGCTCTTTTCGTCTAAAAAATGGATGAAAAGTCTCATGTGAGCGGCACATTATCACTTTTGAGGGCACATTTGTCATTTATATTGTATTTGGTAAAAAATACCCCTTTAGATGTTTGACGGGATAATTGCGCCTTATCATAGCAGGCTTGGGATAGGTCGCACTCACTGCCGACAAATTAAGGAGTCATGGAGTCCACGCCATGTAAAACTCATTACAGGGCCGACTGAGTTGGACTAGGACTATTCTGCCATAGAAGAGACTGGCCTGAGTGCCGCCTACCGAGCCAGAGGTTAGTCGGTTGGGAGTGATGGATGCCTTGACCATTACGGGTGTATCACCTAATAATGAAACCTTTGGTACGTTCAGCCCTTCCTAATCTTTCATTTAATATTTTATTAATTTTTAAATATTTTTATTATTAATAGAAAAGGTTAGCTGAAACTAATCTCCACTTCTACTGCTGAATATATGATAAATACTTACAGGATGTTCCCAATTATTAAGCTAAACCGTGGCATTTTTTTTTTTTGGTAAGGCTATAGTGAGAAGCTTCTCATATGCATGAGAAAGCACCCTTTAGCCCTTGGAGGAGATAGTAGCCATAAATACATCTCAAGATCCTCCAAAATCCAATGGATGCTTTCTCTTCCAAGGGTCATAAATTATTTTCTCATATGAGAAGTTTCTCACAATAGCTTTACTTGTTTTTTTTCCGTGGATAAAACGTTATTCTCGAATTTAATCAACTACAATACAATCCGTACATAACAGGGTTATCGACTAGTGTTATTCATAACTGGGGTTATCGACTAGTGTTATACTGTCCCTGCGTGGGAAAATGGAATGGTCGCGGGACATGACATAAGCTGCCATTGAGAAGTGAAAACATTAATTTTTGTCCTATCAATATATATAATTGTTTGCACCCAAAAACCGTCAAAGGTTTTTGAGCCCGAGCCGCATGAAAGTGGATATAGGTGAGGCCGGGTTAAGGAATATATGACTCATCGGACTTAAGCATAGACGTGAGACCGATGATAGGTACAAGGCTGTTGGGTGTTGTGAGGAGAGCCCGATGGGATAGACGAACATATGTGAAGATTATCAGGCTTTGGAATGACATAACCCAATGCGCTGTTAGCCCGATAGTGGATTGAATCAACACGAAGGCCAATCGGACACCGTGTAGTGAAGGATGGTTATAGCAGTCCGATTGGCCATGGGCATTTGAAGAAAGGAAATCGGGCATGAGGAAAAGCATGAAAATGGGTAAAGCCCGACTCATCCAAGAGAGTGGTTGACAAGGCCGATGGACTGAAAGGAGAAGGCGGTGCTATCCACAGCTGTCAGGATGATGTCATCTCAGAGTTTTGGAAACAAGAATCCGTTCAGGAAATAAATCTGATCGTGTCTAGCTGGATTTAGACATTTGATCCCTAAACTAAAGGGATTGATTCAATCAGAATCTGGATAAGGTAGGAGTTAGAGATAAGGAAGGTCTTTTCCACCATCAGCCAATCAATCACGCAGCTTGGGGTGCAAGCTAAGGAGTCCTTTTCTAATCAGGAATCATCCAAGGCCGTTATAAATATTCAGGCAGGCCAACCAAGTAGAGGACTTCGCGTCATATCGAAAATAGCATACACACTGCATTCGAAGCATTCAAAGCATTCAAAGCACTCTTAAGTCTTTATGTTTTTCAGCACATAGGAAATAGGTCTGTCCTGTTTTGTTATTTCTTTTTTATTCTTCTGAATGATTAGTTTGCCCTGGTTTGTTCTTTAGATCTGTTTATTTTTTCCAAACACTTAATAAAATCCTCATTTTATTAATCTGTTTGTGATTGTTTACCTGTTAAACTCAACACTGTTTAGCTTGTGCGCTTCAGTACTACTAAAGAATTTATGGTGAGGGTACTTTCCTACTCACTACACACAATTACTCTGTTTAGAAGTCAGATTCAAAAAGCCTTGTGTATCACTCACACAAGCGGTTAGGAAATTAGTTTGCACGCATACACACACACACATACACCGAGCCTGTTTGGCTCTGGCACGCCCGCGCAAATTATTGTAAAAATTTTTGGCACGCCCAGTGGGACCCATTGTGTCAAGCCATGCCTTCGAAGAAAGACAAACTGACAACCAAGAACGGCCAAGACGATTCTCCTATGGACCCACCTGTGGAGGAAAGTACCGGCCATTCTCCACAAGATGCCAGTATCACTCTTGAGGCAATTTCAGAGGCCGTAAGAACAAACGTTGAGCCCGTGTGGCAGGAATACAACGCGCTCATAGGATCAATGGGCAATCTCAAATCGGTCATCAACCAGACGGCCGATGTTCATAAAAGTCAAGCTAATCTGGTCATGGAGACAAGGACCACCCACGTAAAGCTGGATCGCCTATCGGATATGATTGGCAGGTTGATAGAGACCTATAAGGCCAGTGGCAGCAAAGAGCAAGTCAACGGATTGGGCTCTGGTGCATTGCTTAAGTCCGATAAGCTGAAAGACCCACCCTACATCTGTCTGAATCTTAGGGAGGGTAATGGCTCAGGCAAACAATCTGAGTCACAGACCAGAATGGATAGCGGATCGATAGTCACCGATCCCAATGGATCGGCGACACCAGGTTTTGGTTGGTCTATAGGCCATACTGAAAGTTCAGTCGGCCACACCCAACCTCCAGGTCACACAAATTGGGGGCAAAGGAACAACGGTGGATTTTGGCCCCATCAGGCCAATAACAATCAACAGCAGGTGCCACCGCCGTTGGTACCCCCGTTGAGGAATGTTCAGCCCGTAGCTCCACAACCCATCAATAGGGAGGAGTTGGCACCAGTCATACATGAAGAGTATTGCCCGTTTATGAGAAGACTTGAAAGACCGACGTACAGATGACCATATCCCCCTGAAATTGACTAAGTCATATTTCCTCAGGGGTACAAAGTACCAAATTTCACTCTATTTTTTGGAGAGAGTGAACAGTCTTCAGTCCAGCATATTGGCCGTTTTATTGTTCAATGCGTCCATGTGAGTAGTAGCGACCCATTAAAATTGAGACTATTCCCAAACTCGCTAACAGGCATGGCATTTTTGTGGTATGTCAATCTCCTCGCCAATTTGGTGCTAACTTGGCAAGGGATGGAAGAGCTATTTCACAGCCAGTTCTATAGGACTGAACCCGAAACATCGCTGGCAGACCTGTCCAGGATGATGCAATTAGTAGGAGAGACCGTAGAAACCTACATAGCCCATTTCCGTTAAGGCTAAGTATCGGTGCAAGACAGTTTTGCCTGAGGAAGAATATACTAAAATGGCCATGGGGGGCATGTCCTTTGAACTTCGTAAGAGGTTTGAAGGCACTGACTTTCGTGACTTATTCGAGCTGGCCACACGGGCTGGTCGTTACGAGCGTATCCTTTTGGATGAACAGGAGAAGAAGAACTCCTCCAAAGGGACATATTATAAGGACCCTAATTACGAAGTCCACTTAGCAGAGTGTGACCTAGAAACAGAGAGCGATATAGCCGAATTAGTCTGTAAACGGCTAATTGTATGCAACGCCTTGAATAAGCCTGTTAACAACAATGGCGCTGCAAAGAAAATGGCGTTCGAGGCGGGAAAAATTTATACTTTTGATATAACCATGGCTGATCAAATATTCAATGCCTTATTGGAAGATAAAGTGATCAAGCTGAGTGAAGGCCATCAGATCCCCAAGGCCGATGACCTAAAAAATAAAGAATACTGTAAATGGCACAATTCCTGGAAGCACTCCACTAATAATTGCGTTGTTTTTCGTAATTTTATACAGGAAAACATGGAGAAATGAGTTTTCAAGTTCTCGGACAAGGCTATGGGGATTGATGCAAATCCGTTTCCTCAAATTTCCAGCACCAATATGGTTATGCCCGATTTAACCAAGCTTTCAAGGCCGTGGCCAAAGATAAACTTGACCGATAGAGAAATGGTGCCAAAACAAAGGGAAGGGAAACAAATCGCTATTTCGACCACAGATAGGCCGAAAATGACAATACATGACCTCCAGAGAAGCTATCAAGAACGTAAAGAGAGTGGCCACAAGGCCGAGGAAGAAACAACTAGGTCCACTACCGACAACCTGATAGCAGATCTACGACGACAACTGGAGTTCATCGAATAAGGCCTCTACCCAAGATGCAAGGCTGATGTCAAGAAAGAAGTCTTAAGCCCGAGTAAGAGGCCGAGAAGCCATGAACATCGGGAACCAAGCCTGAGAAGGTCTGTATACGAGAGACTGTCACTACCCTGGCAAAGTCAGGCGAAGCCCGAGTGGCGAGCAACACAATCGTTGGTGCAGCAAGTCGGCCAAGGTGAATCTGGCCGATTGGGGACAAGAAGTTCCCAAACAATTCTAAGGCCTCAGATGCAAGCATCAACCTCTAACAGGAGCCCAAGGATGGTGTTACCACCCCGGGTAGAAGATGGGAAGTGGCATAGAGCTGAACATTCTAAATTCCCAGCACGGCCGCAGTACAGCAAGTCTAAAAAAGGAGATATCAACGAATGAGACAGGACAAACGAGAGCGCTAGTACTAGAAGAATCGGGCTGGAAACCCTCCTAAACCCACAGCACATACCGTGCCCGATGAGCAAGGAGAGGCTGGGGCGATGCATATTTCCACTGGGCACCCGAAGGAAAGATTTTGACGGGAAAAATCACAGGAGGGATGTAGGTTAACATCGGATAAGATGAGTATGGAGATCTGTCAGACTCAAGCTCCTCTCCAATTCAATTCGGGACTATTCCGATAGGCCTGTCATCCAATATGGTGTTTACATTGCCTATGTCTTTCATGGCCAAGCCAGATTAGCCAACAGCCATGGAAGGGGATGTAGTGGAGGGCCTGACTAAGGACTCAGCAATGATAGAAGATGTTTTTTGGAACGGGGGAGAGACCGTCAAACCTAAAGTGGTGGAAGCCACAAGCAAAAATATAGATGCCACCGACGGGCAGACCGATCGGCCTAAGATCACTATCTTGAGGCCGAAAGGACATCAGACTGAGGAAGGATTAAAGACTGGACCAGTCAAAGTTGTCTTTGAAAAACCAACATATCATATGTCCCAACATCTGAAGCCATTGAACGTGAAAGGACATATTGAGGGGGTCCCAATAAATAGAATATTGGTTGATGGTGGGTCTACCATCAACATTATGTCTAAAATAATGTTGAGAATCCTTCAGAAGTCCGAGTTGGAGCTAATTCTGACCGAAATGAACGTTCAAAGCTTCATGGGGGCACCTTCAAGAACCAAGGGTATCCTACCCCTTGAACTGACCGTTGGCAGTAAAACGGTCATGACTGCTTTTTTCATGATAGAAACCTCAGCGGCCTATAATGCATTACTCGGTCGAGACTGGATACACCCAAATTACTACATTCCCTCCACACTCCATCAGTTGCTGATTTTCTAGAGAGGTGATGAGGTAGAAGTGGTTGGAGCAGATACGAAGCCATTTGTAGCCCGTATGCAAACGGCCGATGCAGTCTTGTATGAAGATGACATCGGGCCGGTCAAGTTGCTGGGCTGCAGCAAAATGGGAAAACCGAATACAGCGACCTTCCTTAAAGGAAATTCGTCGGACATTAAAGCGTATTACCATAATCTCAGTCGGACAGAAGAATCAAGGCCGATTGAGATCATCGAACAGGAAGATGTCTATGGAGACTCCGATAACTGAAGAACAGAAGCTGCTGGCCCTGAAAGCCAGCATGGCCAGATGGTGTGCATACCTGGCCGATAGAAGATTGGAAATCGGCCCTGTTGACAGAATGGTTAATCTGGCCGATTGTATCTACGAAGAGGAGACGCCAAAGAAGGAAGAGATTCAAATAGACGAATTGGAGACGGCCACGACAAAGCTTGATGATTTAAAGGCTGATGTCCAAGACCCCCTCTTGGAAGTCAGCCTAGGCAAAGAAGGAGAGCACAAACCTACTTATGTTAGTCAGATGCTGAATCCTCAGAGTCAGGCCGAGTTGATTGCACTCTTGCATAAGTATAAAGATTGTTTTGCCTGGGATTACAACAAAATGCCAGGTTTATCTAGGGAACTGGTGGAACACCGATTGCCAATTAAATCAGGGTTCAGGCCGTTCAAGAAGCTACCTCGGCGAATGTTACTAGAAGTAACTCTGAAGGTGAAGGAGGAAATTGAGAGACTACTAGATGCTGGTTTCATTCGGACAGCCCGATATGTAGAATGGGTCTCGAATGTGGTTCCGGTGGTAAAGAAGAATGGGAAGCTGAGGGTCTGTATTGACTTCAGAAACTTAAACTTAGCTACTCTAAAAGATGAGTATCCCATGCCCATGGCCGATCAGTTAATCGATTCGGCCTCCAAACACAAAATTTTGTCATTTATGGATGGGCACTCGGGATACAACCAGATCTACATCGCCGAAGAGGATGTCCCAAAGACTGCTTTTCGGTGCCCGGGGGCAATTGGAACCTTTGAGTGGGTTGTCATGCCTTTCGATTTGAAGAACGTGGGAGCTACCTATTAATGGGCAATGAATTCGATCTTCCATGATATGATCGGACAATTCATGGAGGTTTACATAGACGATGTGGTGGTGAAGTCAGGAACTAACGCCGATCATTTCAGGGATTTGGAAAAAGCATTTGAAAGAATGTGGGCACACAGACTAAAGATGAACCCTCTCAAATGTGCATTCGGCGTCATGGCAGGGAATTTCCTAGGTTTCCTAGTGCATCAAAGAGGGATAGAAATTGACAAAAATAAGGCTTGGGCTATCCAAGAAGCAAAGCCGCCAGCTAACAAGAAAGAGCTTCAGAGATTGCTCGGGCAGATCAATTTCCTAAGAAGATTCATATCCAATTGTGCAGGGAAGACCCAAGTATAAACCCCATTGTTGAAGATCAAGACCGATGAAGACTTCAAATGGGAAGATAGCCATCAACAAGCTTTTGAAGGAATCAAACAATATTTGTCAACCCCTCTAGTATTAATGCTACCCAAGAAGGGTAGGTACCTGAAATTGTATATATCGGCCTCTAACTGCTCTTTAGGAAGTATGTTAGCTCAAGATAATGAGCAAGGCAACGAGTAGGCCGTTTATTACTTAAGTAGAATTTTGACTCCAATTGAGCAACGCTATGCGCCGATTGAGAAGTTGTGCTTGACATTGTATTTTTCTTCACAAAGGTTAAGAACATATATGCTGCCCGTTTCCACTTACATAATATGTCAAACTGATGTGATAAAATATATGTTATCAAGACCGATCATGCGAGGCCAAATTGGAAAATATACTTTGGCCTTGATGGAATTTTCCATCCAATACTGATCACAACAATCGGTCAAAGGCCAGGCCATAGCCAATTTCTTGGCCGATCACCCAGATCCTACTGATTTGTGAGAACTGCCTCTAACACCCAAAGTCCTGAGCACGTCTTTAGTCCAATGGACGTTAATCTTTGATGGTTCAAAAAATGCAGAGGGTGCTGGGGCAGGTCTTGTGATTGTATCACCCAAGTACAAGAAAATAAAGATGTCATTTCAGCTCAATTTCAAATACACTAATAATCAAGCCGAATACGAAGCACTTATCATCAGACTAGAGATACTCTTGGAAATGGGGGCATCGTCCGTACACATAAAGGGAGACTCAGGGCTGGTGATCGGACAGATAGCTGGAGAATTTTAGATAAGAAGTTGGGAGATCTGCCCATTCCACGCTGTGGTTACACAACTCATGGAGGCGTTTGATGACATTAGCATGAGTTATATTCCAAGAACCACAAATACTGAGGCCGATAAGTTGGCAAAAATAGGTTCAGCCTCATCTTCTAAAAAAACTTAGAAGACCAACTCATCACTGTTCACGTCCGATCATTACCATCTGTTGCAAAGAGAGGTTGGTATGCTACCACCAATTCGGTCTTGATGGAGGATGACAATTGGAGAATCCCCATTATTGAATACTTGAATCACCCAAATGTCAGGATAGACCAAAGAGTTAGATAATTTGCTGTCTGATTCGTGGTGCTCGATGGAGAATTATTCAAGAAACTTATCGGTGACGACGTGATCTTGAGATGTTTGGGGAAGAAACAGGCCATGCAGGTTATGGCCGAGGTACATGAAAGGATTTGTGGGGCACATCAGGCCGGCACAAAGATGAAGTGGTTACTGAGAAGATACAATTATTACTGGCCCGATATATTGAAATATTGCATCAGTTATGCTAATGGATGTCAAGCTTGCCAGAAGCATGGTCCGATCCAGCATGTGCCAGCTAAAGCGCTGCAACCCATAATCAAACCTTGGCCGTTTAGAGGATGGGCGATGGATTTAATTGGAAAAGTCCTACCACCATCATCCGGCCAGCATTGTTTTATTATAGTGGCTATGGACTACTTTACTAAGTGGGCTGAAGCCATACCTTATAGAACGGTGACTCAGGCCACTGTAATAAAATTCATTGAAGAACATATTATCCATAGGTTCGGCCTTCCAGAAATAATTACGGCTGACCAAGGATCTGTGTTCACAGGGACGGAAACGTCGGCCTTTGCAAAAAGTAGGGGGATCAAAATTGTCAATTCTACGCCCTATTATGCACAGGCTAACGGTCAGGCCGAGTCCACAAACAAGATCCTCAAGGGGATTATTGAGAAGATGATTGTTGAGAATCCTAGAGAATGGGACAAGCTCTTGTCCGAAGCTCTATGGGCATATCGGACATCTAAAAGGTCAAGTACTGGGGTCACACCGTTCATACTGACTTATGGGCTGACGCTATGTTACCTATGGAAGTTACAGTCCGATCGGCCAGAAGAGCTTTACAGAATCAACTTGAGCTTGCTGAGTACACAGAGGCTATGATAGCTGAGTTAGAGGGACTCTATGAAATGAGGCTCGCGGCCTTAGATTCATTAAAAGTGCAAAAGCAACGGGCAGCCCGAGCTTATAACAAAAGGGTGAAAGAAAAGTCTTTTTGCACAAAGGATTTGGTATGGAAGGTCGTGCTACCTATTGGAGACAAGGATAACCGTTACGGTAAATGGTCGGTCAACTGGGAAGGTCCGTTCATCGTCCATCAGGTCAAGAAAGGTGGTGCCTACATGCTACGTGATCTGGATGGAATAGTTCATGTCCGATTAATCAATGGTCAGTATTTAAAGTCCTATTATCCTACGTTGTGGGAGACCATTGACCTTGACTATAAACCAAATCCTGGGTTGGAATATGATCAATTGATTAATTATGAACCTGAGCCCGAATGATTTAAAGAAAAAAAAACATCGCTTTGTATTAATGAAAGCTGAGCACAGCTTACTTACAAGGATGATGAAAAAGAAAAAAAAAATTCTATACAAAGTACAAAATAGGAGTCGGCCTCTAGGCCGACCCAAAGTTCCTAAGTTTAGCCCTTAAGTCCTCCCAAGTCTTGATAGTTCCAGACCGATCCCGTTTTGCTTTTTTGAGTTTTTGGGCCCATGCTCGGGATATCAGAACACTGGCTTGCAGTTGATCACTGCACTTCTGAGCGTCGCCCCCAAGTGAAGATAATACTTCATCGATTTTCCCCAGGGCGGCGTTATTGGTGGCGACCTCTGCCTCACACTGGACGAGCTGAGCTTTTAGTGCAGCGATATGGTTCTGCAGCCAGGAGTCTCTTGCTAGCACCTGAGTCCGAGAGGCCTTCCCCGCTTCAAACTTAGCCTTGGCTCCTTCTAGAAACTTTAGTGCCTTTTGCCGAGAACCCAAGTGAAGCTCTGCATCGCCCTGAACCTTCAAGGTCGATCGATCTATGAGATGGAAGTTGGGGAGTCTTTCTTGTATCTCACGAAGTAAGGATAGCTGCCCGTCAGAAAGAGAAGGATCAGCCATGATTGTGTTCAAGGCCGCTTCAACGTCAGCGGCAGCAGGAAGGCTAGAGAGGTCCTGATCAGCAAGCCCGAAGAGTAGGTCTTTTGCTTGTTGAAGGCGTGAAGGTGAGACCACCTAGGGCTCCAGTGGGCCAAGGTCAAAAACTCCTAGGTCCAGGCCTAAGAAGAAATTGTTGAAGGGAATGTGTGGCTTTGGACCCATGGAAACGGCCTGTTCAAAAAGAATAGTAGTCAAAAGTTGTTTTTAAGAGTATGAATGAAGTAAGGTAAATAGTATAATACTTGGGCATGAGAATCAAGCGAGGCCGAGATCTCTTGACGAACATCGGCCTCACTTGGTTGGGAGTTGTGAGTTAAGAGGAAGATTGAACCAGCCCAGTAGAAGGAGTGTTGCTGGTTTTTACACCTGGACTGGTTGAGACCGCTGTAGTTTGTAAAGCTTCAGCGCCCCATGACTGAGCCCGAATCAACAACACCAGCCTCAACCTGTGGAGCTGCAGAATCCTCAAGAGGGGGGTTAGCCTCGGCCTCAACCGATTCCCTTATTTCTAGAATGGATGATCCAGTGGCTGCATTAGAGTCATCCTGCCCGGAGGGAGCTCCAACTATAGAGGGGACGGCCTGTTCAACTTCTTCCCCAGCTGCCTCCATAGCAGCTCCAGCATCGGCCACGCCCTCATTATTGGAAGAGAGGACGACTTGCTCAGGAACGTAGCTGGTAGGAGCAATGTCTTCGTCGCCACTTGAAGGAGTTAGAGGAGGCACGATGTAAAGTGGCATCACTCTTACGGCGACCCGTTCCAGGTAGGCCGCCGCAGATGTCAGAGATGCAGGAAGAGTTGGAGGAAGAGTCTGAGGCTGAGTTGGTTGTGATGGGTCCTCTCCTAAGTCCTCATCAACAAGCTAAAAAATAGAGGAAAGGGATTAGTACTAAAAGAACAAAATCGGGCTTAACGGCTAGAAAATAAAGTAAACTAACCTGAGTTGTTGGGGTCGGTGTTGTTTTCTATTTTTTTTGGACAGGCCCTTTGCCCGGAGCTGGCTTGCGGGCCGGTCTCTTGGCAACTTGTTTGCGTCAGACTGGAGCTGCTGCTGGGATAGGAGCATTGGCCTCAGTGTACGATGATGCAGTAAACAATACAAGTGCCTTAGCAGCAGTGTCTTTAAATAGCTGGCTTGCCCGATCACCCCACCACTGGGTAAATTCTTCTAAAACTACAGGCCGAGTAGAGAAGGGCATGAAGTTGAAGGCAGCCTTGAGTCTGTCCGACCGCTCTTTTATTTTCTTCACCTATCCATCGTTGACAATGAGGCCGCGTTCTACCCAGTCCACATTGACAGTGATGCTAGGGGAACGGGCATGAGTTGGGTAAGCCCGAATTGGCCGGCATAGAGGGAACAAAGTAATATTCTGCCCCACACTTATTGTTGGCCGAAGGAATACTTTGGCTAAATATTATGTCTCTAGCTACTAAGTAGCTAGAGAAGATTTCGTTGTAGGTAGATTGGGTGCCCGAGCCCCAGTTAGAAGGGTTGTTGGTGAGTTGAAGGAATGAAGAAAATTGGAGAGAAAAGAAAGGAGTGAAGAGATTGATGTCCCGAGGGGAGTACCCTTGGTAGAAAAAAGTAAAACACTCCTCAAATGAGTGGTAAGAAGGGGCTACATCCACAAATTAGATGGTAAAAATGGGAACGTCGGCCACATGGTGAATAGCTAGTTGAAACTCCGAGAAGTAGGAGTGCAGTCATAGTTGAAGTATCCAAATTGGGCTTCTACCAGCTCCAAAGCCCGAATGAACGAAGTCTGTCACACCACGGACTAGGTGTGCCCAGACAAGTGTAGCCATGGCTAAGGGCTTCCCCGATGCAAGAGCCAAGGCCAAGGTGGTGTACTCTTTGGTAATGGCTTGGCTGGCCGAGCAGAAGAGGTGTTTGTTGAGCCAGTAAATGAGGAAGGCGGTATGTTTGGCATCGGACACCTCCGTCTCATCAGCACCGATGCAGGCAGTCAGAAAGCCTCCATAGGCTGTAATCAGTCTGAACGAAATGGCCCCATCCCTGATAGTCTCTTGCTGGGGGTAAGCAAAGCTGGCCATTCCGACGTCAAGCCCGGGGGTAATTTCTTGCCCGTGAGGGCGAAGACCGAGCAAGTAACTGATGTCCTTGATGGTAGGAGCCATCGGTCTACAGCGGAAAAGAAAGCCGTTCCAGGATGAGGGCCAAAACAATAAGGCAGAAAGAAGAAGAGGTCGGTCTATCTTTATTCTAGACCGACTGAGAGCATTATGGCATCATAAATGCCTATTTGTCTCCAGATGGCAGCCTTGGAGGCTGATACCCTGGTAACCCATTTGTCCCAGTCTACAGCAGGGGTCGGCCATCCTTGAATAGGCTGGGTAGCAGTTTGAACCTTGTTCCAGTGGGTAGGGACCTGCAGGAATGCTTCGTTTTCCACCGACAGATACAGGGGAAGAAAAGCCACCGGAGAGTGGCCTAGAAACGCCGCCCCAAGACCCGGTGCTACTGGAGAACCGTCGGGGGAGCTGTAGGGAGTCAGGTAGTCAGTAGAGATATCAGCGGCGTGGTTTTTGGCTAGAGTCTTAACCTCTTTGCATCGGTTTTGTGGTGGTGGAGCGTTAACGAAGGTCTTCTTTCCTTTGGAAGTGGTGGTTGGAGCTGTTTTAGGAGCCATATCTGCAGAGGAGAGTATTACGCCAAAAAAAAAATGAAGGTTCTAGAGAGAGAGGCTCTGTCTGCTTGAGTTATTTAGAAAGAGAGAATAAGATTGCAAATGAGGGGGGTAAGGAGTTTTGAAAATCTTGATGTTTAAATACCACGCCGTTTTAATCATGATGCATTAAATGTGGAGTGACTGGTGGGATTCTCCATGATCTGATATTCTCTGCATGCTTGACGCGTGTCAATTTTAAAATTCAAAACGTCACATTAATCAAGGCGGGACGTTTGATATGACCTTTTGGGGGGCCATTGTTTGTACCCAAAAACCGTCAAAGGTATTTGAGCCCGAGCCGCATGAAAGTGGATAGAGGTGAGGCCGGGTTAAGGAATATATGACTCATCGGACTTAAGTGTAGGCGTGAGACCGATGGTAGGTACAAGGCTATTGGGTGTTATGAGAAGAGCCCGATGGGAGAGACGAACATATGTGAAGATTATCGGGCTTTAGAATGACATAACCCAATGCACTGTTAGCCCGATAGTGGATTGAAGCAACACTAAGGCCAATCGGACACCGTGTAGTAAAGGATGGTTGTAGCAGTCCGATTGGCCATGGGCATTTTAAGAAAGGAAATCGGGCATGAGGAAAAGCATGGAAATGGGTAAAGCCCGACTCATCCAGGAGAGTGATTGACAAGGCCGATGGACTGAAAGGAGAAGGCTGTGCTATCCACAGCTGTCAGGATGACGTCATCTCAGAGTTTTGGAAACAAGAGTCCATTCAGGAAATAAATCTGATCGTGTCCAGCTGGATTTAGACGTTTGATCCCTAAACTAAAGGGATTGATTCAATCAGAATCTGGATAAGGTAGGAGTCAGAGATAAGGAGGGTCTTTTCCACCATCAGCCAATCAATCACGCAGCTTGAGGCACAAGCTAAGGAGTCCTTTTCTAATCAGGAATCATCCAAGGCCACTATAAACATTCAGGCAGGCCAACCAAGCAGAGGACTCCGCGTCATCTCAAAAACAGCATACACACTGTATTCGAAGCATTCAAAGCATTCAAAGCACTCCTAAGTCTTTATGTTTTTCAGCAGATAGCAAATAGGTCTGTCCTGTTTTGTTATTTCTTTTTTATTCTTCTAAATGATCAGTTTGCCCTGGTTTGTTCTTTAGATCTGTTTATTTTTTTCCAAACACTTAATAAAATCCTCATTTTATTAATCTGTTTGTGATTGTTTACCTATTAAACTCGACACTGTTTAGCTTGTGCGCTTCAGTACTGCTAAAGAATTTATGGTGAGTGTACTTTCCTACTCACTATACACAATCACTCTATTTAGAAGTCAGATTCAGAAAGCCTTGTGTATCACTCACACAAGCAGTTAGGAAATTAGTTTGCACGCACACACACGCATACACCGAGCCTGTTTGGCTCTGGCACGCCCGCGCAAATTACAGCAAATAATATATAAGAAAATAGTATATGCAGGTAAATAGTTTATATTATAGAAAAGTTCTTGAAAAGTGTTTACTTTTTTGTTGGCTTACGAAAAACTGGAAAACATGTAGTCTTAGACACTAAGAGTGTAATAGAGTTGACTAGTAAGAAATGATTACATAATCGGTTTGGTTTGATTTGCAGCAGTTCAACAAAACATTAATGCAAAGTCGAATCGAAAAAATATTTTTATACTTAACAAAAATTGAAACCTACCGAAGTATGAGTCGCACAGAACCAAATCAAGCAGTTTGATCGGTCGATTAGATATTTTCGGTTTAGCTTTCACCCTTAAATAAGATAGATCACCAAGCATTACAATTGCCATTCCTAATAGCTCTGAAGAAAATTTTTAGACTGTATGACAGATGATGATGCCAGAAATTAGTAAGAGTAAAGTAGAGCAATTTTAGGAGAGAGAGAAAGTGAGAGACTACTTTTTGTATGTGGTTCGGCCCTGTTAATAAATGTACATACGTCCACGTGTGTGTCTGAGCACGTTCACTAGCAAATCACCGGCGGGCCTGGTGAGCCAACAAAGAGGGGCGGCACTACCAGTAATACCGGCCAGGTGTATGCGTACAATGGTGAATTTTATAGAGGTGCTGTGTAGACTACAGAATTGGCGGCCCCCTCAATGGGGGGTGAGAGGTTTATAAATTTATAGATGTAAGAGACCTACCCATACATGGATAAGGAAATATAATCCTATTAATATAGATTGGCATTAATTATGGAAATTTTCTAATTGGATTAGGAAATAGTGTGCACTTTCCATTAGTCTTCTAGCTTGAGTAGGAAACTGCCCGTAATGTTCGGGATCACGCCTGTAAAGCTCGGGATCATGCTTGTGGGCCCGGATGGGCTGTTCTCGCGGTGGGATGTGCCTGTGCAATTTTCCCGACCTGTTGGCCGGGTCGTAGATGAACCGCTCGGGCTGATGCTTCTGTGGAGTTGTGCATGATTTGCCCGGGGCATGGACTGACTGCTGATTTGAACCGCTCGGTCATAGGATAGAGCCAAATTTGGGTGTATCAGCTGCCCCCCATTTTCAAGGTTGGCCAGATGCTATATCGGGGCAAGTTTGGAAATCTGTTTGATGTTACTTTCCACTGTCTGAGTGCTTGGAGAAGCTGCCTCGGGGCTTCTGAGCCTGGTGAGTCCTCAGAAACTGACTGAGAGTTGAGACCCAGCCTAGCTCGAGACCTTTAGGTTCTCGGGAACTGACCAGGAGTTGAGACCCGGCCTAATTTGGAGTTTTTGAATGCTCGGGAAGTGACCGAGAGTTGAGACTCGGCCTACTTCGGAGTCTTTTTTCCTTGAGTTAGCTCCCAGGATGGTTATCTTCTGCCCGTAAACCTTCGTCAAGGCTGTGGGTAGAAGGATTTTACCATGTTGGAAAAGCCGACCTAAAGCGTATTGCTCTAGGGTCCTTTTTTATGTTAACTCCCCAGGATGGTTGTCTTCTGTCCGGCCAGCCTTCGTCAAGACTGTTGGGAGAAGAGCTTGACCATGTTGGTGGAGCCGACCTAAATCACATTGCTTTAGGGTCCTTTTGTCCTCTATCGTCGGCCAACCTAAGAGATTTTAGTCACCTCTATCGTCGGTTTGGACCTAAGTGGAGTTAATGCCTCTAAGTACTGTAGGTGCTCGGGTTGTCCAAGATTTTGACTTGGTTATCCACAAGGCCTGTAGATACCCGGTGTGATTACCTGTTTAGTTCACTACGCCGTCTTGCCCCCCAAGCTTTCGCTAAGACAAGGGTCTTATAGAGGCTATGAACTGTAGGTAACCGACCTGGAACATGGTGATTGCAGGGTCTTTTGAAAGTTGCCATCATCAGCCACCTAGGGGGTTTGCCCCCCATCGTCGGTTGGACCTAAGCGAAGCCGGTGCCTCGGGCGTGACCCCGAGGTCTTTAGTGCCTGGGTTCGGAGCCCGAGGTCTTTTTAGTGCCTGGGTTCGGAGCCCGAGGTCTTTTGAGTGCCTGGGTTCAGAGCCCGAGGTCTTTTGAGTGCCTCTGGGTTAGACCCGAGGTCTTTGTATGCCTCGGGGTTAGGCCCAAGGTCTTTGTATGAGTTCTCTGACGATCGGTGGAGCCTCATGTGGTGATCGAGCAAGTACCACTGTAGTCGGGCTCATCTAGACCGATGGAGACAAGAGGTCGGATCAGGATCGTCGGGCTCCAGATTTCTCTGGGCTGGAGGCAAAGTCAGAACTGCTTGATCCTGACCGATATGAACTGGAGGTCGTGTCGGAGCTGCCAGACTCCGCTTGCTGTGAGCTGGAGGTCGGGTCGGGGCTGCTTGACCCGGACTGCTGTGAACTGTGAGAATTGTCAGAACTCCCGGGCTGATATCGCTTTCGCTTACTTCTGGAAGACTCGTTGCTTTCTTGCCCAGGGTCTTTGATCTTTAGAAATTCTTCAGTATCAATGTATTTTCCAACCCTCTCTGCGAGTTCGACCAAGATTACCGGTCGGTTTCTGTGGAACGACGCGGCGCACTTGGTGTGTTGAACTCTCAAGCAGAAGGCTATGATGGCGATTGTCTCATTCAGATTGCGGATTTGAAGCTTCTGTTGGTTGAACCGGTCGGTGAACTCCTTGAGGGACTCATTATTCCGTTGTCTGACCGACAGTAGCTGCATGTCTAGCTTTGGCCGCTCATGCATACCGGCGAACTGGTTGATGAACTGCTTGCTAAGTTGTTTGAAATTGCAGACCGAACGGGGCTCCAAGGAGTAGAACCACTGCATGGTCGGGCCTTTCAAAGTGTTGGGGAAGGCTAGGCTGTGTAGTTCATCGGAGTTGGTGGCTAGGGCCATCTGAGCCTTATAGGTCCGGACGCGGTCGACCGGGCTTCCCGAGCCGTTATATGAATCTAGCCGAGGCTACTTAAATTTGCGCGGGATGGAGAACCTCACAATCTGGCTGGAGAATGGTGACTCTGTCTTGGTATTGGCTTGATTCGGAACACGGTTTTGACCAAGCTTTTTGGCCACTCTATCGATCTGCTTCTGCAAGTCCTTGATTCGGGCTTCCACTCCTTCCCGACCGGTATTTGAGGAACTAGTCAGGTTGATGGAAAATGCTTCTTCATGGCGGGGTGTTGTCCTCTGGGATCGAGCTCGGCTATGACTCCGGGTAACCGTATCCCCAGGGACCACTCGGCTCTTGACCGAGTGACCCTGGACTAATTTCCGGGCCATATGCTCCCGCCTTTCCTCTCGGGCAGCACGCCCACTGTTGATGTCTCTGGCATCCTCAACACGGGACGGGTTGGCTTGGGCACGTTGTCTGGTCCAGATTGGTTCTCGACCGTACGCAATGTTCCCGGGTCGTTTCCCGGCCCCTGGAGGACGACTTTGCTGGGCCAGCAGGGCTTCGATCTGTCGCTGGATTTGACGCTGGCCCTCCAAGAGTTGTGTGAGGGTCGCGGTGATCTGCTCAGATGTCATGGCTGCCGCAGCCGGTGCCGGGGCTGAAGGAACATCCCGGTCGGACTGCTGATCAGCCTTCTTACCCTTCTTCGGTGGCATGACGATCAGTCAAGAGATTTATTGATGAGAAGACTTGTCGTTTCCCACAGACGCCGCCAAACTGATGATGCCAGAAATTGGTAAGAGTAAAGTAGAGCAATTTTAGGAGAGAGAGAAAGTGAGAGACTACTTTTTGTATGTGGTTCAATAAATTGGTAAGAGTAAAGTAGAGCAATTTTAGGAGAGAGAGAAAGTGAGAGACTACTTTTTGTATGTGGTTCGGCCCTGTTAATAAAGGTACCTACGTCCACGTGTGTGTCTGAGCACGTTCACTAGCAGATCACCGGCGGGCCTGGTGAGCCAACAAAGAGGGGCGACACTACCAGTAATATCAACCGGGTGTATGCGTACAATGGTGAATTTTATAGAGGTGCTGTGTAGACTACAGAATTGGCGGCCCCCTCAATGGGGGGTGAGAGGTCTATAAATTTATAGATGTAAGAGACCTACTCATACATGGATAAGGAAATATAATCCTATTAATATAGATTGGCATTAATTATGGGGATTTCCTAATTGGATTAGGAAATAGTGTGCACTTTTCATTAGTCTTCTAGCTTGAGTAGGAAACTGCTCGTAATGCTCGGGATCACGCCTGTGAAGCTCGGGATCATGCTTGTGGGCCCGGATGGGCTGTTCCCGCAGTGGGATGTGCCTGTGCAATTTTTCCAACCTGTTGTCCGGGTCGTAGATGAACCGCTCGGGCTGATGCTTCTGTGGAGTTGTGCATGATTTACCCGGGGCATGGACTGACTGCTGATTTGAACCGCTCGGTCATAGGATAGAGCCAAATTTGAGTGTATCAACAGATACTAATTAATTGATCATAGAATCTTCGCTCCTCACTCATAAACTCTCTGCACTCTCCTGTATGAGATACTAATTAATTGATCATAGAATCTTTCCTCCTCACTTATAAACTCTGTGCACTCTCTCTCTCTCTCTCTAGTTGTATTCAATATGTGAAGTATTAGTTTGAGCTTTGAGATCGTTTCTTTAGGATTCATATGCTAACTTCGTGGTTTTTGGTTTCTAATTTTTTATTTTCATTTTTTGTAGATTAATGTTTGGAACACAAACACTTTGCATAGATATTCTCTCTCTCTTGAGTAAGTGGACACCATAGTACCACTCAAGAGTGGACTTCACACTACCACTCAAGAGAGTGATTTGATATTTGTGCCCTTAATATTGTTTGTATGGGTAACTGACTGTGCTGAACAAGGGGAGTAAACAACCCTGGGCTCACATGGGCTGTAGGTCAGGGCAAAATTTTCAAGCTTCTTAGTATTGCTTTAGTCTTCTAGCTCAGCTTGTCGAATGACATACTACTTCTAAGCCAAACTAGCCCAGTCCTACACTTCCCAGCCCATTCCACCGGCCTTAAGATTTAAACAAATAACAATAATAATAAATCGATGTTAACCTAGTACGGTAGTACCTATAGCCAAGTCAAGTCAACTAACAAGTCCTCGTCTCTCTTACTCTATATTAAGCAACCGAGGGGGATTGGCCGTTGAAACAACTCATTAGTCATCCAAAACCTTGAATCATCCCAATGTGAGTCACATCCGATACCGTTGTGAGATTTCCCTTTTTTTTTTTTTTTTTTTTTTTGGTTGACCTTACATTTTTCTAGCTTTGTTTCAGATTTAGAATGCTAGAAAAATTGGGGAGAAGAAAACACTTGAAGGATCTGTTTGGCTCGTAGTCGTTATTGACAACTCTTTAAGTTTCATGCTCAAAGAAGGTATTCCTATTTAGTAATTGATGATCTAATATTGTTAAGTTTTTTTTTTTCTTTTTTTTTTTTGGTAATTGATGGGTAGTTGACTTGATTGGGTGCATTTATTTTAGCATCAAAGAAGTTCAATAAGGCAATATGTCTTACTGGCTTATTAGGCGTGAGAGAAGGATATGATAACTTTTATGTTATTCGGTGTTTAATGACAGAATAAAATAGTCATGAATTTGATTTTTATCTCTTGGAGAATGAAATAACTCTAACTCATTAAGGAGTGGTATTAGGTGAAATTATAAATTTGAGATAGCTTCCTAGGACCAAAAAAAAAAAAACCGAAGACCTTTTTTTTTCGGATCTTTTTTTTTTCTTTTTTTTTTTCATTTCCAAATCTCATTTTTCTTCAAACACTTTTTTTTCCTTTAATTTTCTTTTCTTCTTTCTGTTTTCATGTAAATTACTCTGACCTCGGTATTGAGGTATAGTACGGTGAATTACACTGACCTGTCTATTAGTGCTTGTCTACTAACGGATAAAAATACCAAAATACACTTACCAAAACAACCAAGTTTTGGCCACCAGATTTACCTCCCCTCTTCTCTCTCTCTCCTCTGCAACTTGTCTTCTCCCTCTCTTCTGTTTATTTCACAATGCATATGAGCATATACATCTGTTTATATATATATATATATAAGGGTAAATTGTATTTTGCACCCTCAAACTATACCATGTTTTGCACTTTGGTCCCTAAACTATCATTTTTCGCATTTTGGTCACTCAATTATCATTTTATGGCAGTTTGCCCCCTCCCTCACTTTTAGCGTCACTTTTGGTGTCACTAAAAAGTGACTTTTTTCGTTACTAAAAGTGAAGGAGGGGGCAAACTGCCACAAAATGATAGTTGAAGGACCAAAATGTGAAAAATGATAGTTTAGGGACCAAAGTACAAAACATGGTATAGTTTGAGGGTGCAAAATGCAATTTACCCTATTATATATAAATATAAGCTGTAAATTAGGAGAAACAATGAGACGGAGAGAAACCATTGAAAGGGGTTTACATATTTCAACCCAAATCATCAGTTCACCACCACTGTGCATGCCATAACAATCACAAGCCCATCGCTGCAAATCAAATACCATTTCTCGCCAGAATTGGCAATCACCACCACTGCCACTAACACCATAAGCTGCCACAACCACAGTACCCCTCCGATTGAACTAATATTTGGAAAATTGCCAATAAATCCATCACCAAATTAGCCAATCAACAACCTACACACATATAAGCATATATGTATACATTATCAACTATTCATCACTTGAAGCAAAACCCCAATTGTAAGGAAAATGGTTGACTAAACACACATCTACACATCTGCAAGCTAATGTCATAATCCACCATTTTCGACTCTTCCAAAAGCTTGAAATAATGAACCATAGCAAGAGAACTTTCCAGAAGAAGATACTACCAAACTGAGAAGAAAAGGACAATATAGAGAAGGCCTGTAAATGGATCGGATCTGGACTGGATCCACAAAAATTAGATTCAGATCCGTTAACAATTCTACTATTCAAATCCGGTCCATTTATCTGTCAAATTTTCCTTTTTTAACCTATATCCAGATTTGATCGGATCTGGATATTCGGATCCATTTGTCGGATCTAAAACGACAACTTAACCGCTTATATATATATATATATATTCTAATATTACCATAGAAACTATAGTTTTTAATATTTTTCTCTATACGAACACAAAATCAATCAACATTTAACCTATCAATATACTTGATTATGTAGGAAAATCCTATCTTTAAATCAAAATAATATACCATTGAAATAAATTATGTATAATCTAGTATATACTATATACGTTGTTCAATTTTATATGTAATAGTAATCTTATCTAGTGTATTGTATTTATGTTTTTGTGCATAGTTTATTGTTATTCAGATCCAACCCCTTGTCATATACAAGGGGCAATCACCTTTCTATCCATTTTGTTTAGCCGAGCCCAACCCCTTGTCATAGATAAGGGGCAAGCCATGTCCAAGTCCCTTGTCATAAACAAGAGGCAATGTCATTCTGAGGTGATGTCTTCATGTGAGTTTAGACGGAGTTGTATTTTTGCTCTTTGATTGGAAATAAAAGTTTGAGGTCGTTATGCGGAGAGAGTAAAGAATTGATCACGAACATGATTAGGGAAAACTTTCAATCCTTGAATTTAAGCATGAAGTTTCATCTCAAAGAATTGGGTGAATAGTAAAAGAATAATCTAAATCATCCACAATGTACATCACTCGTGATAAGACACCGTGTCAAAAGAAAATAAAAAATATTATTTGATTTAATTGTTTATAGCGTCTCAAGTTTGAATCATAGACTTTATGGGTGCATTGTGAGCAATGGAATAAGAAATTGGTTTTCTGAATGCAAATAAGGAAGTCCATGAGCATACGCACGATCTTCTGAAATGAGTTGTGTTCACAATATTATTGCATCATCAAGGGGCAATGTTCACATCTCTCGGATTTCATAATTGAATCCCTACGATTTCAAGGGTATCCATAATAATGATTGTGCAATGCATGTGGTTCGCCTTTATGGGCTATACAATGTTTCCTGTTTTAAGAGCAGTTGGCCGTTATAGGCTCTATATGTTGTTGATAATTAAACGAGCATCCATCACATTTGCATGAGCATATCTATTCGAATATCTTTGAGACATGCACCGCATTAATTGTTTACCTTAAATGACACTATGATTGTGTATCTTTGAGAGTAGTTCACCTTCTGGGCTCTACATAAGTGTTGATTGTTGACCAGGCAACCCCCGTATTTGCACATTTGTTTTAATGAACATCCTTGTTAAGTTGTGCACAGCACTCGTTGTTCACCTTAAATGACTCATGAACATTAATGTGCTTTCTTGAGAGTAGTTTGCATCTTCAGCTCTACATTGCATTTAATTGATAAGCAGACAATCCCCACATTTGCATGTTGATTTTATTGAGCACCTTTCAAAGTTATACATTTGTATATGCATATGAGTCCCCAGCAGAGCAATTAGCCTCGTCAGCATTGCAGTATTTTCCATGAATTTCCCACATTGTTGCATTCATCATATTGAACAAGTTTTGAATCATGCATGTTGTTCCTAGTTTGCCTCATTTGGCTCCAAGAGTACCTTTTCCCTAGCAGAATTATCCCACATTTGCATATGTGTTGAATTTTGCACTGTGCTCATGGTTTGCCTTAACGGCTCTATGGATGCATTCCTTAGCAGAGTAGCTTGCTCCTCAAGCATCTATGAAAAGATATGATCGATGACAGATAAGATATGATATGAAAAGATGAGATATAATATGATACGATACAAATATGATGATAGATATGATATGATATTACATGATATTATATGATATGATAAGATAAGATATGATACAAGAAGATAAGATATGATGATATGATAAGATAAGATATGATATGATATGATAAGATACAATACGATATGATATGATAATACAATGCTCATGCTATTCGTCGTAACTGCCTCATCACTGCGTATTCCGGGCATATTCGCCTTAAGTAAAAAAAATTAGTGTGTGATAATTCCATGTAATGTAAAATGGTCTCTGGAATATAATTATAGTATAAAATTTCATAAAATTCTTACTCTCAAATCTAATAACGAAATAAATACGAGAATCTTAAATTAAAACAGTAGGCTTGGCAATTGGGCGGGTTCGGGCCGGGTCGAAGTCGGTTTGGGCTGAAAACGGGCTGGGTTGAGCTATAGCCCGCATACAACGGGTTTAGTCCGGGTCGGGTCGGGTATGCCCGTTAGCCCAGGCCTTTTAAAAAAAAAATTACATATAAATATATGTATGTATTGGTGAGGCCAAATCATTGTTTGGCAGAGATGAATTAAATGGAAGCCATTAAAAGAATTTCTTGACTTTAAACCTGATCTATTTAGGTGACAACAAATAAAAATTTGAAAAATATATGTATGTGGTTTTTTGAATATTGAAACAGAGAGAGGGGAAAGAGATGTTTTTGTTTGTAGAGAGAGTTTTACGGAGAGAGAAAGGGGTAAATACAAACTAGTTTAGAAGAGAGAGAGAGAAGTTTTTAGAGAGAGAGAGAAGGGGATACTTGTGCAAAGAAGAGAGAGAAACCTCTTTACACCACCTATCAATCTCGGCTGAATAGACCTTCCAATATTGGCTAGAGAGAGAGAGATTTCTCGGCTAAGAGAGAACATTAGAACAAGATGGGTAACTTAGGTTTAGCTTTAGTTATAAATGCTATGCATGTTCACAGGTTTAACGGGTCCACGTGGACCCGCTTATCCATTACATTAATGTATGTTGAGCCCATTTTGGCCTGATCATTCAAATTGTGTAAACCCAACAATGATTTTTTGCGGGCTTTGGCGGGTCGATTGGAAGTTTCGGGCTCTAATTGCCAGGCATAAAAATAGTATGAAAATTATTGGAAAAGCTATTAAAATAATCATTGAAGTCTAACCACAGCTTTGCATGGGTGATGGAGTTTGACAACAAACTAAGACCAGATTTGTCATAAACTGGAGTACTTCTGAGAAAGTATAACAATATGGAAAAAGAAAAACATTCAATAAAAGAATAAAAATGTTTCTTAAGAATATTTATATACGCTAAATCTTAGAAAAAAATTAAAAAATTAATGGAGGTTAATTAAGACTCTATTTTTAAGATACCGTGGGACTAAAAATATGGAGGAATTGCCGAATGGTAAAGAAATATGAAAACTAAAACTCAATTTAATATTTAGAATAAAAATGTAAGCACACTAGAGAAGGTAGGATCTTATAGGAGTACTTAAAAAGATGAATTAGAACTATAACTTTTCTTTGAAAAATAGACCGAGGAGACATCAAATGAAGACCATATAATCAAAAGAGAAAAATTAAATAACCTTAAGTTAACAACTGTGAGATCCAACGAGAGTTGGAGATAATAATCAAACTAGAAAAAATTAATTAATTTTAATATATAATCTCGTGGGATTAAAAACAAAAGGATCTAAATGGAGTTGGAAGAGAAAGTGCAACTGAACAATTTTTACTCTTCTTTTTTAACAGCAAAGGAACCAATTATATTGATAATCAAAAGAAAAAAACAATCAAACATTCACCCCCAAAACAATTTTTACTTCACAGCTAGTTGTAAACTTGTGGAACTGCAAAAAAGAGTTGACATCTCGGATTTTCATGTTTGTGCTTCAACTAGCCAAGTGATTTCATAAATGCTCTGGGTGTGTCCAGATATAGCATGAACACTTGATTTCCTTTCCTTTCCTTTTATTTTTTCCTTCTGAAATAGTGGTCGTGGAAGGCACAAAAATGAGAATGAGTCTAAAGGTGGAGCTAGCATTTGATCTCAGGGGGCATATACTTACATGGTGGTTTGGTGGCACCCCCACGAGCAAATATTGAGTATCACCGTGATACCATGTAGAATTGTATTCCCTCTCACAGATTTTAAATTTTTGCTAAGTTAGAAATTTTTTTTGCTGAGTTGGAAGAGGATTCCCTGGAAATAGGGGGCCAAATGGATTTTTACAAGCTCTCTCATGGCTTGTGATACTATGTAGGATTTTATAATAATTCTAATGAATATTTTGTCCACCCCCGAGTTAGATTTATTTGGTAGAAACACTATAGTTTTGGGTTTCTAGGGTTTTAAAATTGTGTGATTGTTTGGTGAGTTTCACATAGTGGGTTGATGGTTAAAACATGACACTCTTCAAAGACACACTAAGCTTCCACAACTCTTTCAAGAAAAAAAACGTATTCATATATCCAATTTCTTTTATTTTTTACGCTAATTTTACTTATAAAACAAAGATTCCATAATATGTTTGAAAGAGTTATCTAAAAATTTATTTGAGACTAATTGAGTAAATCAGGTGTTTATTTGGGTGAAAAAAAATTAAGGATCGAAATGAGATATATGAGTTTAGAAGGGAAAAATTAAAATTTTCAAGAGGGGCATAAAAACATTTACTATCGAATTCATAGGGTAGAAAAAAAAATCTGCAAAGTTGATGTGGGGTAAGTGCTTACTCCCCATGTGGCTCCACCCCTGAGCCTGCTGGAAAATAATGGCAACCACTATCTCAACCCAAATTTACACTATTGAACCAAGGTTTGTTTCCTGATAAGTTAAATGTTTATTGAAGAAAAAAAAATGCACAATGTCATAAGAGATACTCGAAACCAAGGTTTGTTAAGAAATTTTTATTTTAATCTTCCTGAATATATTTTCTGACAAATCTACATCCTTTTCCAACCGATACATATCCTAAAGTTAATTTCACATAATTAAAGAAAAAAAGTAATTATGAATGTCTCTGCGGTGGAGTTGATTTTGCCAAAGATAATGAGAATGTGAACTCCCAACCATTTATGCTTTGGAGACACAACTTCTTATTTTGTGCAGAAGCAATTCATAAAGCACAGGCTGAAACTATATCTATATGGCAATAAGAAATCTTTGATATGAATTGTCCTTGTTTGTTCTTTTTTTCCATTCACATTCATGCATGATGTGAAATATTGGGCTTCACATCCTAAAGAAACAAACTTTATTATATGTACATACATGTGTTTTATATGCATATACATATGTATTAATATTTCTTTTCAAAAAAAGTGAATCTTACGATTCATGATTCATAATTTTGGCTAACTGATTCACTATTCGATTCATGATTTTGTTTTTTTAATTATTCTTACCTGAATCCGGACTGAATATGTACACACACCACAGCCCAACCCCAAGCCCCTCAATTGCCCATAGCAAAGCCCAGCGACTCATTCCGTCTGACAGGGGCAAGAACAAGAAATCCCCATAAGAGGATTCGAACACACCACCTCCCCACTAGGGAAGTGGTGCCAATGCCATCTGCGGTACAAGTGCTTGGCTTTGATTCACGATTTGACAACAATGGATATAGTCTTATAGAAAAGAAAACAAACCGAGGAAGTAAAGTAAATGTGATATAAAGTAAATTATATCTATTACTATGTATAAATATGTCACACCCGTCCCAGAATTCATAATTTTATCATGCATATTTGTAATTTGGGAGTTTATCAATGTTAGTTGATAATGGTGATGAGGTTGATTGTGAGTCAACGGTAAGGTGTCAGTGAGGACACGGGAACATGGCAGTTCATATTGCATGAGCATGAGTAAATGACATTGATATGATTTAAATGTTATTTGACTTTATCTGGTATTCCTGTGAATAGTAATTATACCTGTGTAGTATAATTCTGGTATTTGGATACTTTAGTATATCATTATGAGAACTGTGATGAGAACGTGAGTGATTCGTTAATTAAAAAGGTAGGTTGTGTAGAGATTCCACAGAATATAGTTTTCGGACGTTATTTTGGATCCAAACGAAACCTAGTCGAAAACTTTTGAAATTTATAGTTTTCACTCGTAAAGTTATAAAATGGACGTGTGCGACGTTTCATGGGTTAATTAGAAGTTTGAGAAACTCATGGGGAGGAAAACGCAATTCCCCAAAAGTTTGCCAATATATAGTAGTGGATGAGATCATTCTCATCCAAAACCTTCCAAAAATATCTAGAGAGAGGAGAGAGAAGGGAGATTGGTGGCCACGGGCTTTGCGACGCCGATCGACGACCGTTCGTCCGTCAGATTTTCTCCAAATTCAAGATTTGAACTCGTGGAAGTAAGATCTACGTTTTGACACTACTTAAGCTGTGTTTGGAAAATTTTTGTAAAAATCTTAATTCTAGACTTTTGGGGAAAACAGATATAAATTTGTAGGAATCGTCTCAAATTCAAAATTCGACGATTAATTAGCCTCCTAGTCGATCCTTCAAAGTTTGGGGGAAATCGCACGAGGTATGAAGTCCTAACTTGTGAAATATAGAGAAATATATGTTTTATATTTCGACGACGAAATTGAGATCCGGGCAAAATCCATGTGTTAATTGTAGGCCCGTTAATTATGCACGCGCTAAATTGTGAAAAGCATGTCTAAATTTATGCGAGCACGTTGAGTTGTCTATGTGGGTCAAAGGGGAGTCTTATACAAATTCATGCCAGAGTAAGCTTCTCGATGTTTGAGAATTTTAGTAGCGACGGCTACTGTGCATGGTTGTAGGCTTAGACTTGCCATGGCACTTGTGGGGATGTAATGGTTGTAGGCTTGGACTTGCCATTGACATCGCGGTTTAAGGCTTGGACTTGCCGGTACCAGATGAATGCGTATTTTTCTCCCTAGAGACTATTGATATGATTTATGAGATTAAAGCATGTTTATCATATATTGCATATGTTAGAACTTGTACGCTCAGCATATAGCTGAGCAGTGGAGATGTACTCCATTGTAGGTAAAAAGAAGGACAAGAAGAAGCATGAGGAGTGAGGCCGTGGAATGCCGGGGAATCAATTGTCTATACTTTTGTTCTACTCCGAACTTGTAATTATAACCTTGAATTCGTAGTATGTTGTAGTATAATCTGAACTTAGATTTAGTACTTGTAATCCCTAGTAAACGCTCTTGTAATTATGTTTTTGAATGATGGAAAAGAGGGGTTAAATGTTGGTTTGGAGTTGGGAGAACCTTGAGTGGGAAAGCTGCAGTTTTGAGTTTGCTAATAGAAACCAGTCGACTGGTTTTTGATCCAGTCGACTGGATCACTGTGTTGAATTGGTTACCGCTTTGTTTTGTCTAAGGTTCAGTCGACTGGGTTGAGAAAAAAGTCGACTGGATGGAGCCCCTGGCCATGACATTCTGCTGGATTAGGGTACCAGTCGACTGGACATTTTCAGTCGACCGATAATTTTAGGCACCAGTTGACTGGGTCCCCGACACAGTCGACTGGATGGGCTGTTATATTTTGAAACCTTTTTGTTGAGATCACCAGTCGACCGGACCTTCGTTCAGTCGACTGGACCTCTGTTTTCAAAACTGTTTTCTTTTGATCGGATCAAATTGGCCAAAACATTTTATAACTCTGATTCTATTGGATTTTTCAACTCAGAGGGCAATGTTTCCTAAAGTTTTAAATTACTCAGGGTTGTTTTAAAGTTCTTTCCGCTGCGTATAGTTATATGATGTTTGGATGAGCCTTGGTGGCGTGCCACGTGTCCTATTTCCACGCGTAGTGGGATGGGTCGTGACATTTAGTGGTATCAGACCTATAGGTAACAAAACTTTGGGAACGTTCGACGACTAGTGGAGTGTTGAGTGATTTAAGACATGTTCTAGATTGCATCCATACATATTAGAGATGTTTGATGCATATGTATGTTATTTTACATACATGCTATTGTTATTGTTGTACATGTATAGTGTTTATGCATTGAGAACTACAGGATTGTAATCATGAGTGACGAAGAGCGAAATCTATCGCCACACACTCAACGTATGAATGAAATGGCAGAAATGATGGGGAATATGGGGGAAATGATACGGATTATAGCGGAGCGACTGCCTCCCACGCCTCAAATCAAAGTGGAACCAATAAGTGTAGTGCATGCACTCGAAACTAGAGGCATAAGATCCATATCCGAACAATTCGCTCGAATGAAACCAATGGAATTTCATGGGACACCTGATACAACATTGGCAGAACATTGGGTCATGGACATGGAACAAATTTTTCGATCTATTCCGATGTCAGATAGGGAGAAGATTGAGAACGCAAGTGACGTATTGAGGGGTGAAGCTTAGAACTGGTGGGTAAAAGTTTTAGATCAAGGAGCACCAATTACTTGGGAAGGGTTTAAGGCAGAATTTAATCGTCGATTCTTTCCGCGAGTTGCGTGCAATGCAAAGAAGCGAGAGTTTGATAACCTCAAGCAAGGAGACATGACTATAACGGAGTATACTTCCAAGTACAACGCTTTGTTGAGATTTGGAAAGGGTTCCGTACCAGAGGAGGAAGATAGGGCAAGGAAATTCGAAGAGGGTTTAAGGGAAAATATTAGTCTAAGGGTCAAAACCTACGAACATTCGACTGTGGCAGCAGTACAACAAACAGCGCTAGTGGTCGAGAGTGGGATGGAAAGGTCGAGGCAGAATCAACACGGTAAACGAAATAATGAGGGTGGTGATAGGAACCAAGGCGGATCTTTCAAGAGGCCGTTTCAAAGAGGCTCTGGTTCTAGTTTCAGTAATTTTAGGAGAACGCCAAGTAATATACCGTTGTGTTCACTTTGCAACCGACCACACTCAGGTCGATGTTTCATGACCAAGCCCCAGAACAGGAATCAGGGTGGAGGTAGTGCTAATTCGACTCCTGATATGAGAGGTAAGTGTTATGACTGTGGAGTTTTTGGACATCAAGCCAAGGATTGCACGAGGAAGCATTCTCAACCAGGAGCGAGTTCTATGGCTTCCAGTGGGTCGAAGCCTAGACGAGCCAATGACGTGGAACAAAGGACTGAACAACGTCAAGGAAGAGCATATCAGATGAACCCAGGGGATATGACTGCTTCAGAGACAGTAGTCTCAGGTATGGTGCTTGTATGTTCACACTTAGCATGGTTTGTTGAACATTTGAATGTTGAATCGGCACCGTTAGGATATGAATTGTCTATTGTTGTGCCACTTAGTAAATCAATAATGACGTCTACTATATATAAGAACTGTGAGATCAAATTTGGCGAGAAGTTGATGACCGTAGACCTTATACCGATTGTGGTGAACTATTTCGATGTGATACTGGGAATGGATTGGTTAGCTCTTAACCAAGCCACAAAAGACTGTGAACGGAAAGATGTTAATTTTCGATAACCGGTTTACGGGAACTTTTGTTTCCAAGGGAGTGGGGTTATACTGCCGCCGTATTTGATTTCAGCTATCCGAGCGGGAAGGTTATTTAAAAAGGGATGTCAAGGATTCCTATGTTCAGTGACTGATGTCTCAGTGACTGAATTAAAGGTAGAAGACATTCCGATTGTGCAAGAATATCCAGATGTATTCCCTGATGACTTACTAGACGTCCTGATTGAGAGGGAAATTGAATTTACCATTGATGTAAAGCCAGACTCAAGACCGGTATCCAAAGCACCGTATAGGATGGCACCAGAAGAACTGAAGGAACTGAAAGTTCAACTAAAAGAGTTACTTGACAAAGGTTTCATTTGACCTAGTATTTCACCGCGGGGAGCTCCAGTGTTGTTTGTAAAGAAGAAAGATGATTCAATGCGTATGTGTGTTGATTACCGGGAACTGAACAAGTTGACAATCAAGAACAAGTATCCACTACCGAGAATTGATGACCTATTTGATTAACTTCGTGGGGTATAAGTATTTTTGAAGATAGATTTGAGATCGGGTTACCATCAGTTGAAGGTGAAGGCCGAAGACGTTGAGAAAACTGCTTTCAGAACGCGCTACGGACATTATGAGTTCTTAGTCATGCCGTTTGGGGTTACGAATGCACCAACCGCGTTCATGGATCTTATGAATCGAGTATTCAAGGATTATTTGGATGACTTTGTAATAGTGTTCATCGACGATATTCTTGTCTATTCACCGAGGCACGAGAACCACTTGAGATTAATACTTCAGAGACTGCGGGAAAAGCAATTATTTGGGAAATTCGAGAAATGTGAATTCTGGCTACCTAGCGTTACTTTTCTTATTCACGTGATTGATAAGAATGGAGTTTCAATTGATCCTCACAAAGTAGAAGCTGTATCTAATTGGCAGAGGCCGACATCCGTATCTGAAATTCGAAGTTTCTTGGGATTAGCAGGATATTACCGCCGTTTTATTGAGCACTTCTCGAAGATTTCTTTACCTATGACCAAGTTGATGAGGAAAGGGATTACCTTTGAATGGAGTCAGGAATGTGAAGACAGTTTCCAAGAGTTGAAGTCACGGTTGACGAGAGCACTGATATTGACAATACCATCTGGAACCGAAGGATTTGTAATCTATAGTGATGCTTCACATAAAGGGTTGGGATATGTGCTTATGCAAGGTGGTAAAGTAATTGCTTATGCTTCTAGACAGTTAAAGACACATGAGGTTAACTATCTGACTCATGATCTTGAACTAGCCGCGGTAATTCATGCTTTGAAAATTTGGAGACACTACTTGTACGGGGAAAAGTGCGAGATATTCACGGATCACAAGAGTTTGAAATATATTTTCACCCAATGGGACTTGAATATGAGACAGCGAAGATGGTTGGAATTGATGAAGGATTACGATCTTTCGATTGAGTACCATCCGGGGAAGACTAATGTAGTAGCCGATGCATTAAGCCGAAAGACGCCGAGGAATTTAGCCGACGAGCTAACACAACAAAAAGAATTGACCAGAGAGATGGAACGCTTAGAATTAGATGTGATTCCAAGGACCAATGATGGCTTGATGATGGCGATTATAGCACACCCAGATATTATTGATGAGATCAAGAAAGAACAATTTAACGATGTCTATTTGTGCAAATTGAGGGATGAGATACCTTTGGAGAAACTGGTTTTGTGTTGGAATGAGGAACGTTGAAACTAGAAAATCGATTATGTGTACCGAATGTGAAAGACTTGAAAGAGAGGATTCTAGAAGAAGCTCATAGTACGAAATATTCAGTGCACCCGAGAAGTAATAAGATGTACAGAAACCTGAGAGAAAACTTCTGGTGGAAGGGTATGAAGCGTGAAGTCGCTAAGTTTGTATCTGAATGTTCAGCATGTCAACAGGTCAAAGCAGAGAGACAAGTACCTGCAGGGTTACTACAGCCATTGCCAGTGTCAGAATGGAAGTGGGATGAGATTACAATGGACTTTGTTTCTGGATTTCCGCAATCGCGTAACAAGAATGACAAGATTTGGGTTATAGTCGACCGATTAACCAAGTCAGCTCATTTTCTACCGATTAAGACGACTAAATCGTCCAAGTTAGCAGAATTGTATGTGAAAGAGGTTGTAAGGCTACATGGAGTCCCAGCAGTGATTGTATCAGATCGTGACAGTAGTTTTACGTCAAGGTTTTGGGAAAGTTTGCAAAAGGCTATGGGTACGAAGTTAAGTTTTAGTACCGCATTTCATTCTCAGACCGATGGACAGTCAGAGCGTATGATTCAGACATTAGAGGATATGTTACGATTGTGTGTGTTAGACTTTGGGAATGATTGGGAGAAACACCTACCATTGATTGAATTTGCGTATAACAACGGATTTCAGTTAAGTATTGGTATGGCACCATATGAAGCTTTGTATGGGCGTAAATGTTGATCACCGGTTTGTTGGACCGAGGTTGGAGAAAGAAAGTTGTTAGGACCTGAGTTAATACAGGTGACTACTGAGAAGGTGAAGTTGATTCAAGAGTGACTTAAGGTAGCTCAGAGCCGATATAAGAGTTATGCAGACTCGAAACGGCGACCGATGACGTTCGAAGTAGGTGACTTTGTTTACTTGCGAGCATCGCCTTCGAAAGGCATTGTACGATTTAGAAAGAGGGGAAAGCTCAATCGGAGATGCATAGGACCTTTTGAGATTCTAGAGAGGGTAGGTCCAGTAGCTTACCGATTGGCATTGTCGTCAGAATTGGAACATGTACACAATGTATTTCACGTATCAATGTTGAGACGATGTATGACAGATGCGAATAAGATCATTGTACCTGAACCGCTGTAGATTCAGGGAGACTTGACTTATGTGGAACAACCGGTAGAGATTCTAGATCTAAAGGAACAAGTCTTGAGAACTAAAACGATTCCAATGGTAAAGGTATTATGGCGTAGTCACACTGTTGAAGAGCCTACGTGGGAAAATGAGGAAGACATGCGGAATAAGTATCCGTACATGTTCGACGTATGAGGTATAAGTTTGGGGACAAACTTCCTTTTTGGAGGGGAGAGTTGTCACACCCGTCCCAGGAACTCATAATTTTATCATGCACATTTGTAATTTGGGAATTTATCAATGTTAGTTGATAATGGTGATGAGGTTCACTGTGAGTCAACGGTAAGGTGTCAGTGAGGACACGGGAACATGGCAGTTCATATTGCATGAGCATGAGTAAATGACATTTATATGATTTAAATGTTATTTGACTTTATCTGGTATTCCTGTGAATAGTTTTTATACCTGTGTAGTATAATTCTGGTATTTGGATACTTTAGTATATCATTTTGAGAACTGTAGTGAGAACGTGAGTGATACGTTAATTAAAAAGGTAGGTTGTGTAGAGATTCCACAGAATATAGTTTTCGGACGTTATTTTGGACCCAAACGAAACCTAGTCGAAAACTTTTAAAATTTATAGTTTTCACTCGTAAAGTTATAAAATGGACGTGTTCGACATTTCATGGGTTAATTAGAAGTTTGAGAAACTCGTGGGGAGGAAAACGCAATTCCCCAAAAGTTTGCCTATACATAGTAGTGGATGAGATCATTCTCATCCAAAACCTTCCAAAAATATCTAGAGAGAGGAGAGAGAAGGGAGATTGGTGGCCACGGGCTTTGCGACGCTGATCGACGACCGTTCGTCCGTCAGATTTTCTCCAGATTCAAGATTTGAACTCGTGGAGGTAAGATCTACATTTTGATACTACTTCGGCCGTGTTTGGCAAATTTTTGTAAAAATCTTAATTCTAGACTTTTGGGAAAAACAGATATAAACTTGTAGGAATCGTCTCAAATTCGAAATTTGACGATTAATTAGCCTCCTAGTCGATCCTTCAAAGTTTGGGGAAAATCGCACGAGGTATGAAGTCCTAACTTGTGAAATATAAAGAAATACATGTTTTATATTTCGACGACGAAATTGAGATTCGGGCAAAAATCCATGTGTTAATTATAGGCCCGTTAATTATGCACGGCCTAAATTGTGAAAAGCATGTCTAAATTTATGCAAGCACGTTGAGTTGTCTATGTGGGTCAAAGGGGAGTCTTATACAAATTCATGCCGGAGTAAGCTTCTCGATGTTTGAGAATTTTAGTAGCGACGGCTACTGTGCGTGGTTGTAGGCTTGGACTTGCCGTGGCACTTGTGGGGATGTAATGGTTGTAGGCTTGGACTTGCCATTGACATCGCGGTTTAAGGCTTGGACTTGCCGGTACCAGATGAATGCGTATTTTTCTCCCTAGAGACTATTGATATGATTTATGAGATTAAAGCATGTTTATCATATATTGCATATGTTAGAACTTGTACGCTCAGCATATAGCTGAGCAGTGGAGATGTACTCCATTGTAGGTAAAAAGAAGGACAAGAAGAAGCATGAGGAGTGAGGCCGTGGAATGCCGGGGAATCAATTGTCTATACTTTTGTTCTACTCCGAACTTGTAATTATAACCTTGAATTCGTAGTATGTTGTAGTATAATCTGAACTTAGATTTAGTACTTGTAATCCCTAGTAAACGTTCTTGTAATTATGTTTTTGAATGATGGAAAAGAGGGGTTAAATGTTGGTTTGGAGTTGGGAGAACCTTGAGTGGAAAAGCTGCAATTTTGAGTTTTCTGATGGAAACCAGTTGACTGGTTTTTGATCCAGTCGACTGGATCACTGTGTTGAATTGGTTACTGCTTTGTTTCGTCTGAGGTTCAATCGACTGGGTTGAGAAAACAGTTGACTGGATGGAGTCCCGGGCCATGATATTCTGCTGGATTAGGGTACCAGTCGACTGGACATTTTCAGTCGACTGATAATTTTAGGCACCAGTTGACTGGGTCCCCGACACAGTCGACTGGATGGGCTGTTATATTTTGAAACCTTTCTGTTGAGATCACCAGTCGACCGGACCCTCGATTAGTCGACTGGACCTCTGTTTTCAAAACTGTTTTCTTTTGATCGGATCCAATTGGCCAAAACTTTTTATAACTCTGATTCTATTGGATTTTTCAACTCAGAGGGCAATGTTTCCTAAAGTTTTAAATTACTCAGGGTTGTTTTAAAGTTCTTTCCGTTGCGTATAGTTATATGATGTTTGGATGAGCCTTGGTGGCGTGCCACATGTCCTATTTCCACGCGTAGTGGGATGGGTCGTGACAAAATAGCCCCCAAAAAAATGCCTCGAGAGCACTTCCCCAAACCCCCGCAAAACTTCACACTTTCTAGCCCACCCCTCTGGGAGATTCTGAATTCGCCCTTGGTGCTCAATACAAAAAATAAAAAATCATATCGCTACAATGCGAGCCCTACGTAATTTGTTTCTAGCTTTGCTTTGGTTTACAATTAGGTCTTTGTGAAGCTGTCATGTCTATTTTGACCTATCATTTTTGTAGATTGTTTTGGATTTCATGACCTAGATTTAGCAGATCTGGTTAAAATCTCATTCCTATTCTCTATTGGGATAATTAGATTTCAGTTAACTTTTTGCTTGAAAGCTCTTCACGTCTTGCTTGAAAACTATTGCTCTTGGGATGAAAGTCACTCTTTTTTTCCAAAGTAAATGTACTATGGACCAATATTGATATACTAGTAATTGCCCGTACTTGGAGGCACGGTACCCAAAAAAAAATGATGTTACGGTAAATATTGTATAATCCGCGTGCCTTCGGCTCTAATATCCAAACAACCCTTAAGCCAAAATTATTATTATTATTATTTTTTTTTAAAAGACCAAAAATTAATTTTTCAAAGAGGATATGTAGATAATTACAACAATTAAATCAATTAGGACCATTAGATTAAAGACCTGGGCTGGATTTGTTTGGGTTGGGTTGGGTTGGATTTCTTTGGGCCATTGGAGAAAGAGATAGGAAAGCCTTGAGTGATTGTCAATCCTTGGATTAAAATTCAAGGGCTGAAAATGTCTCCCCATAAGGGTATTCTTCCTTTATTAGATAGATTTTACGTAGAGAGAGAGAGAGAGAGAGAGCGAGAGAGAGAGAGAGAGAGAGAGAGAGAGAGACAAGAGAAGATATAGATGGAGATGGAAAGAGATTATGTCCGACGTAGCATATATAAGGAAAGCGTTTAATTTCCTTTATGGACCTGTAGATCGCGACAGTTTGAAGGATCGATTCCGTCCCAAACGTCAAACAACAAAACATAATAATCAGAGCAGAGCAATCAAGGCTTACAAAAGTTTTACTAACTTATTACATCTTACGATACGGGGTCAACTAAGGCACAGACCGCCTTAACCCAAAACAATAACTTATCATCTATTACAGTCATCCTTATAAACATACAGTTTAAAACTTAAAACATATAACTTAAATATGGAATGATGATAACAGTTTCTCTTCAAAAAGCAGCCGTTCTCAGTTAGCATAGTCATAAGATTCCTCCTGATTATAACCTGAAAAGCCTGAACACGAATGTCCAGGACGCATCAACGTCGTCAGCTTCAAGAAGCTGGTGAGTATTAAAAACATAACTTTAAATGTAAAACATACTCATTTACAAATTTTTCATTTTTAAGTTCGTAAAAAACAACGGTTTCACCACAGAAAGAATTCAATTATAAACCAACGGAGAAAGTATTTAAAAGTCGTTCATTCATTAAAACATATGATCGTGTATGAGACAATGCACCACACTCATCTTACTGACTCTTTTCTCTCGACAAACACAACAACCCACTATCTCACTCCAGTATCTTTGAAACACTAAGGTAGCCACACTTTAGCAACGGGGTACCAGGGAATGTCCAGTTTGCCTCACACTTTGGTCCGGGGTACCAGGGAGTGTCCAATGCCTCACACTTTGAATACCTAAACCGCCATGCAAATACCGGAGGAACCCTCACGCAGTATCCAGACTCGGGTATCAGGGAGTGTCCGTAGGCCACACTTTAGCACTACCATGGGTGCCAGGGAGTGTCCAAGTTCGGCGTCACAAACTTTAATGCTACCATGGGCGCCAGGGAGTGTCCAAATTTGCCACTGCCGCATTACAAAGATACTCTCACCGCAATCTCAACGCGTCACACTTTGATACACCATAACCAGGGAGTGTCCACCACACAATCTCAATCTCAATCTCAATCTCAATCTCAATTTCATACTCTTTCCACACTGACCATTACTCTTTTCCACACTGACTGACACCCACATGCATGTACCACTGACTCCACATGTATGTCATGAAATTTAAACATAAAGGAATTCGCCGAATTAAAGGAACAATGTACGTACGGGGATTGATAATTCATAATACATTATTTTAATCTTTTCCAACATAACCAATAGTATTCTGTTTTAATAAAATTCCCAAACAGAACCTTAATGGTGCTTTAAAATTAATCCAAACAGTCCCTTATACGAAAACACACAAAAACCAGAACTGCCAGAAGTCGCGCGCGCGGGCCGCTCGTGCGAAAGGTCGCTCGCGCGATCTGCCTAATTTTCATTTTATTATAAAAATCTTTATTTCTGCCTGAAATTAGCCACCTCGCGCTCGCGGGTCACTCGCGCGAAAGATATCTCGCGCGACCTGCCTATTTCCATTTTATTATATAAAACCTTTTCTGTCTGCCAGAAACAACGCGGCTCGCGCGCGCGCGCGGCTCGCTCGCGCGATCGTGGCGCGAGATGAAGCAGAGGCTTCATCTCCTTCGTGGAGAATGCCCTGTTTTCAGTTTAAGGGTCCAAATTGACCCATTTTCGAATCCGGAAGTAAATAAGGCATGTAATATATGAAAATCTTTATTTTTCAATGAGGATTAAGAATCTATAACCAATTTTACATGAATCAATCTATAACTCAAGAATTTTATGAAAAGCTAAAAGATCACAAAACTAATTTTCTTATATACTTCCTCATGTGATCAAATTAAGCCCCAATACTACAATCATAGTCTATATATACCATAATCTTTCTTATTTATCTAACAAAATAGATTTTGATTGAGTTTGAGAATTCATGATTTTCAAGCTATGGAACATCAACGTAACATTAACTATGGTAATTTCCAAATCAAGCTATATAAACAAGATTAAGACATGAATTACATTGGGAGTGAGTTAATAATACTCACTGAGATTAAGGATAAAGAGAGTGTGTTGAGAAAGAAGTAGCAATACAAGAATCCAATTGAAGCCTGGCAATGGAGATATAAGTTTCTCTCTCTATAAAATTTAGAACTCTCAGCTCTCTCTGAAACTCTCTGAATTTCTCTCTATGATAGGTGTGTGCAGAATGTATATAGAAGCAAGGGGATGTGGTTAATATAGAACCCCAATTTTGGAGAACTTGGAGCCCAAGTTGTGTTTTCTTCACTCTACAATTGATTTCTTTCCTTAATTTCTAAAAGAACTACTAATTCACAGATGTGTGTGTGTGTGTGTATGTGTGTGTGTTGATATACATACGTATACACAAACTCTACAAACTTGAAGAGGCAACACTAGGCTAGTAGGGGGCAATGTAGAGGTGTTTGGGAATTTAACTTATGAACACAACATTAAAACACACTCTAAAGACATAGGCAAACAAGGCACAAACAATGTGTCAAAGAATCACTTATAATGTTTGGCAAATTAGCTTTTGGCACTAGGAATGCACATACCCTGAAGCAATATCCAAACAAGGCATAACCAATGATTACTTGCCATAAATGGCAATAAAGCACACATCATCTCAACTTTACGTCACTTTAAAATCTGTGAAATTTTAACGCGGCGCGGACAGCTTTGAACATAAACTGGTATTTTCGTGACGCGGTGTCCGTCACAAAAATACAGAAAATTCACTTTAACGTAAGAATTGATTTTTCGGTTTTATAAAAATACTGATTGAGTCAAAAGCAAACATTTCCACCGTTTTGAAATACAGTTTTAAAATCTACCACAGGTGTTATTAATATTTACAGAAATCAAAATTTGGCCCCAACAGTAATTTCAATAGTAACTAGATCAAGATTTAACATGTGAGAATTAAATTAAGAACAGACAATATCACATGAATTTAATTATGGCAATGCCATTACAAATTAACTATGAAAATGAAATTTAAAATTAAATGGAAATGCAGGTTATTACATCCTTCCTCCCTTAAACAGGATTTCGTCCCCGAAATCAAGACTAACTAGTCATGAAATAACTCCGGGTACTTTTTCCTCATATCAGCTTCGACTTCCAACGAGGCTTCATTCTCGTCATGGTGATTCCACTGAACTTTCACCAACGGAATATCTTTATTCCTCAGCTTCTTAATACTCTGATCTAGAATCTTCACGGGCCTCTCCTTGTAAGAAACGTTATGACTCGTCTCAATATCATCATAACTGACCACATGTGAGGGGTCTCATATGTACTTCCTCAGCATACTCACATGGAATACATTATGAACCCCAGACATCTTTGGTGGTAGCGCGAATCGATAAGCCACTTTCCCAACACGTTCCAAAATCTCAAACGGTCCGATGAAACGCGGAGCTAACTTCCCTCTCTTGAGACCGAAGCGTACTACTCCTCGGGTTGGTGAAACCTTAAGAAGTACGTGATCTCCAACACTGAATTCTAAATCCTTCCGGCGTCGATCAGCATAACTTTTATACCGGCTCTGTGCGGTTCTCATTCTTTCCTTGACCAAAGAAATCTTCTCGTTGGTTTCTCTAACCAAATCTGGTCCGAACAATTCTGTATCTCCGACTTCTGCCCAACACAATGCGACATGGTCGTCCGTACAATGCTTCGAACGGAGCCATACCGATACTCGTGTGATAACTGTTGTTATAGGCAAATTCAACCAATGGCAAGTGTGTCTCCCAAGATTCCTCGAAATCAATCACACAAGCCCTAAGCACATCCTCCATGATCTGATTAACACGCTCAGTTTGCCCATCTGTCTGAGGGTGAAAAGTAGTACTCATCTTGAGCGAGGTTCCCATAGCTTCTTGCAAACTTTCCCAAAATCTAGAAGTAAAACGTGCGTCACGGTCTGACACTATCGACACAGGTGCACCGTGAAGTCGCACAACTTGTTGTATGTACATCCGGCTCATCTTTTCCACCGGGTATGTCATACTGTAAGTAATGAAATGTGCTGATTTCATCAATCGATCAACTATTACCCAAATAGCGTCATGATGCTGCTGCGACCGGGGAAATCCTACTACAAAATCCATGGTTATGTGTTCCCACTTCCAACCAGGAATAGGTAATGTTTGCAACAGTCCCGAGGGTCTCTGATGTTCAGCTTTGACTTGCTGACACGTCAAACACTTTGATACAAATGTTGGAAAAAACCGGTTTAAGTTCTAAGTTTAAACGCGCAGCGGAAAAATCAAGTTATAAAACTTAATTGGCATGCCCGGATCTACTACCCATCAACTCTATAGATGCGCACAAGAGGGGACAAGAATTATACCTTACTGTCTTGAACCCAATTCTGAAATCTCTGACTTCCAGCAGCCTCCACTAGATGGTCTTCACTCTTATGACTCCTATGGATGTTCGCAGGAAGGGCTAGGGTTGGTGGGAACCCTAATGGAGAGGATACAGAAGGTTTTGGGGCTCCAAAATAGTTTCTGCAGCTTCTGACGTTCAAAGCGACGAACAACCTTTCCAGAACGCAGCTGCCCTATTTATAGATTCCCAGAACCGACCTAGCTCTCGAGCGATCGAAGTGGTTTCGATCGATCAAACATTCGACCGATCGAAACATCTTCAATCGATCGAACCTGTCTAGACTTCAATCGATCGAAACAACTTCGATCGATCGAACATGTCTTGACATCATCCTCATTTGCCTTTCCAAGCATCCTAGCGGAGCTAAGAGTGGGACCTCCTAGGCTCTTTATTGTTGGCTCAGATCAGTTGATTAACTCCCATGACCAAACTCTTTGATCAGCAAATTAATCGACTGATCAGTTAACGTTTACTCCACTATAAAACGATAACTGAACTCCAACGCAAAAGAACATATCCGAAGCGATAACTAGACTTGTATGTTGTACTAATGTCCCTCTACCGTCAGCATTCGCAATCATATTCAGGTAGTCGGATAAACAGTTACTGTCAACCTGAATCATGATTACTTCTTATAATCCTTGAGTCCCATTCACCTCTCATGATTACAAAACATGTTGATAACTCTTATCAACAAGACTGCAGTACTCAGTAATCGACTTGGTGACATTCTCAAGGGAATGCTTACTCTGAATCAGAGGGTAGATTCTATCTTGACAATATATGTTCACAACCCTATGAATATGACATACCCAAGATACCCAGGTGTTGATCTTCTATAGACCTCACTGATTGGTAAGTCAAAGCAGTCATATCCACAGTCTGTGCTCATAATCGTCTCAAGATTGAGAACACGTACCTTACACAAGTTATGAGTTCCTATCGACTGATTGACAGCCTTGAGCGTCAATAGGAAACTCAGGTCCGTCAATGCACTATAAGCACTAGCATATTAACTAAGAGTTACACTCTAGTGATTTGAGATTGATCACTCCATCCAATGGTAGTTAATCATGCTACAGTGTAAACCTGATGAGATATCCTAGTCTCAACATCCACTGTGACATGTTCTAAGTAACAAAGAATAGCAATTCATATCTCACTTGTATGTATCTCATACATACACGAATTACTTACTATGATACTTAAGGATAACAATCATCTCATGAAAGAAACATACATAACAAAATGTAAAGCTGATATCCACATATTAAAATGTCAATGTCTGCTATATAAAGTAATGGTTTGAGGGCACCAACCCAACAAACTCCCACTTGCACTCACAACCATACAGGATAACATCTGAGACCTAGACTATCTAGATGACAATCAAAGACCTTCTGTGGCAAAACCTTTGTAAACGGATCATCAAGATTGTCAACGGTGGCAATCTTGGTGGCAGTCACATCTCCACGTTGAACAATATCTCGGATAAGATGATATTTCCGCTCTACGTGCTTCCCTTTTCCGTGGTTCCTTGGCTCCTTGGACTGGGCCACTGCCCCACTATTATCACAATAAAGCGTAATAGGTGACAGCGACGCTGGTACCATCTCGAGCTACATAAGGAACTTCTTGAGCCAAATAGCTTCCTTTGCGGCTTCACAAGCAGCCACATACTCAGCTTCTGTAGTTGAGTCTGCAATGCATTTCTGCTTAATGCTCCTCCAACTGATAGCACCACCTCCTAAGGTAAAGAGATGATCGGATGTCGACTTCCTCGAATCTTTATCTGACATAAAGTCCGAGTCAGTGTATCCTACTGGAATTAACTCACTACCACCGTACATAAGCATGTAATCTTTAGTCCTTCTCAAGTACTTAAGAATGTGCTTGACGGCTGTCCAGTGCTCTGGACCTGGATTCGACTGATATCTGCTAACCATGCCAATGGCAAAGCAAATATCTGGTCTAGTGCATAACATCGCATACATAAGACTTCCCACTGCTGAAGCATAGGGAACTCCTATCATGCGATTCCTCTCCTCCTGTGTTTTTGGACACTGGTCCTTGGAGAACGCTAAACCATGCCTGAAAGGTAACAATCCTTTCTTCGAATTATCCATTGAAAACTTAGTTAGCACCTTATCGATATAACCAGCTTGAGACAATCCCATTATCTTTCGCTTGCGATCCCGAAAGAGCTTTATCCCAATAATATAGCTCGCCTCTCCTAGATCCTTCATATCGAAAGTACTAGCTAGCCAAACCTTGACCGTTGACAATGCCGCTACATCATTCTCAATGAGTAGAATATCGTCAACGTAAAGCACAAGAAAAGCCATCACTTTCCCTTCACTCTTCTTGTATACACAAGGTTCATCCAGATTCTGTATGAAACCAAATGACTTGACCACTTGGTCAAATCAGATGTTCCAACTCCTGGATGCCTGCTTAATACCATAAATGGACTTTTGCAGCTTGCATACCAAGTTACCTTTCCGACCAGCTATGAACCCTTCTGGTTGTTGCATATAGATGTCCTCCTCAAGATTGCCATTCAAGAATGCAGTCTTGACGTCCATCTGCCAGATCTCATAATCTAGGCATGCAGCAATGGATAAGAGTATTCTGATGGACTTGAGCATGGCTACCGGCGCGAAGGTTTCCTCATAGTCAATGCCCTCCCTCTGAGTATAACCTTTCGCTACAAGCCTAGCCTTAAAGGTCTCAACCTTTCCATCAGATGCTCTTTTCCTCTTGTAGACCCACTTACAACCAATCGGTTTAATATTGGCTGGAAGTTCTACAAGATCCCAGACCTGATTAGAATCCATAGATTCTAATTCAGCCTTCATACCTTTAACCCAATGTTCTGAATCAACATCAGCCATTGCCTCTTCGTATGTGGCAGGATCAGATTCAGATTCTATGGAGACAGCTTCAAAAACTTCTCTAAGAACATGTATCTATCAGGCTGGCTGATAATCCTCCCACTACGACGAGCTACCGGTGCGAAAATGGGTGAAGTAGTGGTATTTTCTTGATTTATATCGTTATCAACTACGGGTTGGACTGAGGGCTCTCCTTCTATCTCTCTAAGATCCATCCTTCCCTTAGGTTTATGGTTCATGATATAGTCATCCTCCAAGAAAACAGCATTCGTACTAACAAATACTTTCTGCTCTCTTGGATCATAAAAATATCATCCATAAGTACCCTTTGGATACCCTACGAAGTAACATACTTCCGATCTAGAATCCAACTTGCTCATCTTTCCTTTCAGCACATGTACCGGACACCCCCATATCCGGAGATGTTGCAAAGAGGGCTTGCGCCCAATCCACATCTCTCGTGGTGTCCTGGGAACAGATTTGCTTGGTACTATATTTAGTATGTACGTAGCGGTTTCCAAAGCATAACCCCAAAGGAATAATGGCAACTCCGAGTGACTCATCATCGACCTAGTCATGTCTAAAAGAGTCCGATTCCTTCTCTCCGCTACACCGTTCTGCTGAGGCATACCAGGTACAGTCAACTGTGACAGAATCCCATTCTGTACGAGGTGATCAATAAACTCATTAGAGAGGTACTCGCCACCTCGATCAGATCGAATGGCCTTGATATGTGTGCCCAATTGCTTCTCCACTTCAGCCCTAAACTCTTTGAACTTTTCAAAGGCTTCAGACTTGTACTGCATTAGGTACACATATCCATACCTGGAGTGGTCATCGGTAAATGTTATGAAATACTCATAACCACCCCTTGCTCTAATATTTATTGGTCCACACACATCAGTATGAACTAATTCCAACAATGCATTGGTCCTATTGCCCTTTGCGGGAAAGGGCCTTTTGGTCATCTTACCCTCTAAACAAGACTCACAGACTTCCATTGGTTCGAGAACCAAATCGCCTAAAATCCCTTCTTTGACGAGTCTGCCAATCCTATTTAGATTGATATGGCCAAGCCTCATGTGCCAAAGCCTTGTTGGATTAGTGGAAGGTTCTTTTCTTTTAGATGGTATAGTTACCATTGAGTTATTAAGTTCCAAGCAAGAATCTTTAGAAATATTGGGAGTAATCACATAGAAACCATTTGATTTAACACCAGAACATATAAAAGAACTATTTCTTTTAATCACAACTTCAGTTCCAAAATGAAAAGAATAACCATTATTCGATAAATTAGAAACTGAAATTAAATTACGTCTCATTGAAGGGACGTAAAGTACATCTGATAAAATCAAAATTTTATTCTCTAGAAATTCTAAAACTACGACTCCTATAGCAACCGCAGAAACGGTTGCGCTAGAACCTAGAGTAAGTACGATTTCCCCATCACTGCACCTCCTGGTTGATCTGAACCCCTGCAATGAATTACAGATATGGTTAGTCGCACCAGAATCGATGCACCAAGTGTTTGAAGTATCCGTTATAAAACTCACTTCAATCACATGTGATTCAATCATACCTTGAACTCTTGTAGCTAAAAATTCTGGACAGTTCCTCTTCCAGTGGCCCTTCTCACCGCATTGGAAACACTTTCCTTTGCCTTGGCCACCCACCTTCCCTTTGCCCTTACCTTTTCCCTTAGATTTTGCAATCTTAGGGACTGGTCCAACACTTGAACCACCAGTGCTAGCTTTCTTCTTCCCTTTCTTTCCTTTCGGCATAGATCGGGAGGAGGAAGCGCTTTTCTCAATGTTCAAAACGTTGACCCCAGGTTTGATCACCCCTTCCGCTGCCAAAAGAGAACTCATCAATTCGCTCATTGAAAAATTCATTTGATTCATATTATAGTTAAGTTTAAATTGAGCGAATGAAGGCGACAGCGAATTAAGGATCATATCAACTTGGGTCTGTGCATCGATGTTGGCACCTAGGGTCTCCAGCTCGTTTAAATAACTAATCATTTTTAAAACATGTTCCTTGACTGGAGTCCCTTCCGACATCTTTGCACTCATTATCTTTTGCATGGCTACCTGTGTGGCAGGCCTGCCATGCTCCCCAAACATCTTTTTCAGGGATATGATAATGTCACTGGCAGAGTCATTCGATTGGAATTGGTGTTGCAACACACCAGCCATTGAGGCCAGAATATAGCAACGAGCCATTCCATTCGACTTCTGTCATTTGTCGAACTCGCGTCTGGCAGCTGCCGAAGCATTTGTCGCGGGTTCTTCGGGGCATGGGGTGGTGAGGACATATATGTGATCCTCCGCAGTTAACACGATGTCAAGGTTACGTTTCCATTCAGTGTAGTTGTTTCCAGTTAACTTGTTTTGAGTGAGTATGGTGGCAAGTGGACTAAATGCAGATCCAGACATTATGATTACTGAAAATCAAACAAACAAAATAAATATGGATATCAGGATTTGACAGTTTGAAATAAAAGAATCCTTAAAACTCTTATTTTAAAACAATGTCGCCGGAATATCGAAACAAAAGAATAAAGCCTCCGTGTGGAGGTCAATTTTCTATTTTTCGATTAATCAAGACTTGTCCGCTATGCAACTCTTGCAAAACAAGTTATGACTCCCGAACCTTTTTGATCTCTAAGTTTCTGAATAATGCCCCGTGTGGGATCCCTTATCCATAGCTTAGCTAGTGTGTACCATTAACTAGGATCCAATCACAACCGTCTCAAGTAGCGCCTCCGTGTGGTGGTCACCCTCTAACACGTCTGATTGATCCTATCATAAGAAGTTCACATCTAGTAACCAATGAGTAATGCACCCTCCGTATGGAATGATCACCCCTGACGAGGTGACACAGAATGCACCACTCATCTTACAGTGAACTATTAATGGAAGATCGTGGGTGTAATTAATAAGACCCTCTCCCACTAGTTTTAGTAAAAAGGATTTTTCTTTTTGAGAAAATCTGTTTCTACACACTTCCCATAAACATCTAATGTTTACTAATGTGTTGAAAACGGTTTTTGAATTTTATTTTAGAAAACTTGTTTTGCGTGCATGCAACAATGTATTATACGCCAATCACAAACCAAGCACATAAAACAAAAAACTAAAATGAAATATAGGCATTCAAACAATGCCTCTATCTCCCATGGCTCTATCTCTATAGAACCTCCTTTTGGTTTGATCGCCTCTAGCTCCATCTTCATGGATTTTCTAATTCTATTACATTTGTCCTATGCTTCTTTCGAAGTTTACAATTTATCTAGATATAGAAATAACAACAAAATAAAAGGCTAGGGAAACCGGTGCGACTTTCCTTTTCGTAGGATTGAAGTCGCAGCGCCCTTTACATATGCCTTAAAACCAAACCAAACTTAAATTACAACATGCATCAATCTCAAACAATTTAAATACAAATATTCAAATGATTTGGTGCCATGGGAGATAGCGACTAATCTAGCTGCAAAAGGGTTAGTCGTACACACATCCATACATATATAACAAATATATGTAACTGTTGAAACACTTAATTGATTCACACAGTATATAAACTCTTTACATACTGAATTAGAACTCAAAACAACATCTTACTTCTCTGTCACAGTTCGATCGATCGAAGACCGTTCGATCGCTCGAACCTTCGATCGATTGAACTCTGTTCAATCGCTTGAACTTTCTATTTCACAGAATGATTTAAAAAAAAACAGAATACTTTAAAATTAAAGCTTTTCATTTCAAAACACTTTAAAACTGTGAAACAGAGAACCTGACAAAGAATCTGTCTCGATCGATCGAATGTCATTCGAGCGATCGAACATATCAATGTTCGATCGCTCGAAACCTGTTCGATCGCTCGAGTACAGAGGATGTTCGATCGATCGAAACATGTTCGATCGATCGAACCGGCCTTGCATCCCATGCAATCACAGATTTGCATACTGCTGCGATAACACTGCAGTAACAGATCTGTGACGATGCAGTTTCGAAAACAGTTCTAAAATCAACATGCAAATCAAAATAGTGTTCCAAAAACGCATCTATAGATCCAAACGAGCGTGGCTCTGATACCAATTGTTGGAAAAAACCGGTTTAAGTTCTAAGTTTAAACGCGCAGCGGAAAAATCAAGTTATAAAACTTAATTGGCATGCCCGGATCTACTACCCATCAACTCTATAGATGCGCACAAGAGGGGACAAGAATTATACCTTACTGTCTTCAACCCAATTCTGAAATCTCTGACTTCCAGCAGCCTCCACTAGATGGTCTTCACTCTTATGACTCCTATAGATGTTCGCAGGAAGGGCTAGGGTTGGTGGGAACCCTAATGGAGAGCATACAGAAGCTTTTGGGGCTCCAAAATAGTTTCTACAGCTTCTGACGTTCAAAGCGACGAACAACCTTTCCAGAACGCAGCTGCCCTATTTATAGATTCCCAGAACCGACCTAGCTCTCGAGCGATCGAAGTGGTTTCGATCGATCGAACATTCGACCGATCGAACCATCTTCAATCGATCGAACCTGTCTAGACTTCAATCGATCGAAACAACTTCGATCGATCGAACATGTCTTGACATCATCCTCATTTGCCTTTCCAAGCATCCTAGCGGAGCTAAGAGTGGGACCTCCTAGGCTCTTTATTGTTGGCTCAGATCAGTTGATTAACTCCCATGACCAAACTCTTTGATCAGCAAATTAATCGACTGATCAGTTAACGTTTACTCCACTATAAAACGATAACTGAACTCCAACGCAAAAGAACATATCCGAAGCGATAACTAGACTTGTATGTTGTACTAATGTCCCTCTACCGTCAGCATTCGCAATCATATTTAGGTAGTCGGATAAACAGTTACTGTCAACCTGAATCATGATTACTTCTTATAATCCTTGAGTCCCATTCACCTCTCATGATTACAAAACATGTTGATAACTCTTATCAACAAGACTGCAGTACTCAGTAATCGACTTGGTGACATTCTCAAGGGAATGCTTACTCTGAATCAGAGGGTAGATTCTATCTTGACAATATATGTTCACAACCCTATGAATATGACATACCCAAGATACCTAGGTGTTGATCTTCTATAGACCTCACTGATTGGTAAGTCAAAGCAGTCATATCCACAGTCTGTGTTCATAATCGTCTCAAGATTGAGAACACGTACCTTACACAAGTTATGAGTTCCTATCGACTGATTGACAGCCTTGAGCGTCAATAGGAAACTCAGGTCCGTCAATGCACTATAAGCACTAGCATATTAACTAAGAGTTACACTCTAGTGATTTGAGATTGATCACTCCATCCAATGGTAGTTAATCATGCTACAGTGTAAACCTGATGAGATATCCTAGTCTCAACATCCACTGTGACATGTTCTAAGTAAAAAAGAATAGCAATTCATATCTCACTTGTATGTATCTCATACATACACGAATTACTTACTATGATACTTAAGGATAACAATCATCTTATGAAAGAAACATACATAACAAAATGTAAAGCTGATATCCATATATTAAAATGTCAATGTCTCCTATATAAAGTAATGGTTTGAGGGCACCAACCCAACAACAAATTCGGCCACATCCTTCTTCATACCTTCCCACTAGAAATTTCTCTTCAAATCTTTGTACATCTTAGTTCCTCCCGGGTGAACTGTATATCTTGACCTATGTGCTTCTTCCAGAATATCCTTCCTTAGCTCACTACATCCTGGCACACATAATCTATTTATGCACCGATATCCTCCATCAACCCCCTCTTTCCATTCTGTCGGGTCTTTCTCTGACATCTTTACGAATCACGTCTGAAACTTCTCATCTTCTTTCTGAGCTCCAATAATGCGATTGATAAGAACAGGTTGTAGGATAAGACATCCAAAAAGTTATCCTTCTCCTTCTTCAGCATTCTGTATATCGAACTCCGCCAAAGTCTCTAATGCTTGCCATTCTCTAACCATTAAGGAGGCGATCATCTCATGAGTCTGTCGACTCAAAGCATCAGCGACCACATTAGCTTTACCAGAGTGGTATTCTAATGTGAAGTCGTAATCTTTGATCAGCTCCATCCATTTGCGTTGCCTTATGTTCAACTCTTTCTGTGTGAACAAATATTTCAGGCTCTTGTGGTCGGAGAATAAATCAAACTTCTCACCGTAGAGATAGTGTCTCCAAATCTTGAGTGCAAATACTACTGCCGCCAACTCCAAATCATGAATGGGATAGTTCAACTCATTCGGCTTCAGCTGTTTAGATCCATAGGCGATAACTCTACCATCTTGCATAAGTACACACCCTAGTCCTTGATATGACGCGTCACTAAAGATAGTGAACTTCTCATCAGGCTTGGGTATAGCTAGTACCGGTGCAGTAGTGAGTCTCTCTTTCAACTCTAGAAAGGCTCGCTCATGCTTCTCGGCCAACTCGAACTTCAAATTCTTCTTCGTCAACCCAGTCAAAGGTGCTGCTATCTTTGAGAATCCTTCAACAAATCTTTTGTAATAACCCGCGAGTCCAAGAAAACTTCAAACCTCCATAGGGTTGCTCGGCCTAACCCAGTTTGACACAGCATCGGTCTTGGACGAATCCACTGAAATTCCTTGAGATGACACCTTGTGTCCCAAAAATTTTACTTCTTGCAACCAGAACTCACACTTACTGAACTTGGCATACAAGTGGTGGTCCTTAAGCGTCTGCATCGCAATCCGTAGGTGTTGCTCGTGTTCTTCTCCTGACTTAGAATAGATCAAAATATCATCAATGAAGACGATGACAAACTGATCCAAATAAGTCTTGAACACTCTATTCATCAAATCCATAAACACTACCGGGGCGTTCGTCATTCCAAACGGCATCACCAAAAATTCATAATGACCATATCGGGTTCTGAACGCAGTCTTAGGTATATCTTCTTTCCGTACCCTCAACTGATGATATCCCGACCTTAGGTCTATCTTGGAAAATGTAGTAGCTCCTTGTAGTTGATCAAACAAATCATCAATCCGAGGTAAGGGATACTTGTTCTTGATAATCACGCGGTTCAATTCTCGATAGTCGATACACAGCTTGAGCGTCCCGTCCTTCTTCTTCATGAACAACACTGGTGCTCCCCAAGGCGATGTACTTGGACGTACAAAACCTAGGTTCTCGAGCTCTTGAACTTGTTCCTTCAATTCTGATAGTTCAGTGGGGGCCATTCTGTAGGGAACCTTGGTGATCGGTACGGTACCCGGTATAAGCTCAATATAGAACTCTATACTTCTCTCGGGCGGCAAACCAGAAATGTCTTGAAATACTTCTTCGAAGTCCTTGACTACAGGTATAGACGATGCTGTCGCTTCTGTACTGACGACTTCGATGTTAGCCAAACATCTCGTGAGGAACATATCTCCCGAAGGGTTACATTGAAAATCAAAGGGTTGATTCTCATTGTCAGGGAATGTAATTCTCTTCCTCGCACAATCCAACTTCACTTGATTCTGAGAGAGCCAATCCATTCCTAGGATTATGTCGAACTCCTTCATCGATAGGACGATCAACCTTGTAGGGATTTCACGGTCTCCTATCCGTAGACGACAATCCTTGCACACGTGTCCTAATCTAACTGCAACTCTTAATGGTGATGTAGCCTTCAAAGCTTTCTCTAAACGATGAGGTAAGATACCCAGTCTCCGAATTGTATTAACAGATATGAATGATAGAGCAGCACCCGTATCAAATAACACTTTAACATGGGAGTTAAACAGAGTTAATGTACCTTCCACTGCTTGCTGATCAGGTTGAGCTTCTCCATAATCTCCTTCTTCATACACAGTTCCATCATATCCAGCGGCATCAGGAATAACAGCATTCAAGCGGGTCTGACCCTGTTGACCATAAGTCACCTGCTTAGGGGCAGTGCAGAACCTGCTGATATGACCTGGTTCACCACAGTTGAAGCAGACTATCCCTTGCTGAGCAGCACGTCGTGGTGCCTTGCAATCTTGAGCCAGATGACCAGGGTTGCCACAGTTGAAGCATTTTCCACCACTACTTCCTTCTCCTTCTCGGGGTTGAGTCGGATAGGTAATAGCCTGGGTCTTCTTGCTTCCGTCGAAATTCCTCTTCTGCCCTTGGTACGATTCATTGGTGGTCTATTCCCAAAATTACCCCTCTGAGGCGGTCAGAATTCAAATTGCTTTCGGTTCACTCGAGCATCCTCTTCCAGGTCGATAGCCAAACCAACAAGTCCTTCAAACGACTTATCTAGGTGGCCGAGAGTCAGGCGACAAATCTGCGGTGTCAGCCCTTGGTTATACTTACAGATCTTCTTCTGCTCAGTATCAACCATATAAGGGGCGAACCGAGACAGTCTCTCAAACTGTGTGGTGTACTCTTGCACTGACTTGGTTCCTTGCATCAGGCCCATAAATTCCTTCTCTCTTCTGTGCGTCTCCGTAGTCGGGAAATACTTTTCCAGAAATCTCCCCTTGAACGCGGTCCACGTCATCCCTGTAGCAGCTGTGTTCCCGATAGTAGCTATGACCGAATCCCACCAATCTGCGGCAGCATCAGTCAATTGAAAGGTAGCTAACCTCCTCTTATCCATCTCGTTGCATTGGACAGCCTCGAACATACGTTCCATTTGCCTTAACCATTGTTCGGCCTTCCAAGGTTCTGCAGTACCCGCAAACTGCTCGGGCCTTAGTGCACAGAATCTCTCCAGCAGCTTATCCCCAGTTTGGCGGTCTCGTCGGTTGTCATTCGTATTACTGATTCTTTCCAAACGTCTGACAAATGCTTCAAACATCCCCATAGGATCGGCAGCCTCGGGTGCTCCCTCAATCAAATTCTGATTCCTCCTCGGTCTCCCAGCCATTCTATGCATGATAGTGATGAAGGGATGAGAAATATGCATGCAACAGAAATGTAACAAAATTTAAGCGATGCCAACAACATTCAAAAGAGTATATTTTATATATAACTTCTTGTCAAGTTGATACAAAAAGCATGTATGGTCAGATCAATGCCTACCCTACCTGTATGGGTTAGGACGCATGCAAGAGTTAATGTTACAAAAATGGGGTCATTGCCCTACACTCTAATTCATGTAATTACAGTTTGCAAAAAGAGATAGAGCTAATAGTCAAAAGTAGCTAATATGTACAAGGCCATATCTAGAGCGTCAATCATCTCCATAAGCAGCTATCAGGAGATCTAGCGAATCGACGGGGCGAAATCGCTGCACAAAGAACGGACCAACCCCGTCATAACCGTGAGAGGTCGACGATGAAGCATGCACAAGGGCATCTGCCTCAACTACCATCTCCTCAGGTAAGGCTAGCTCAAGTGCTAGCTCAGCCTCTAGGTCAGCGGCTAAGTCGCCTAGACCTATGCTATCCTCTCCACCTACTGGGACCACATGAACAGCCTCAGCATCATCCTCGGCGATGAGAAGTACTAGTGGGGGCAACTCTAGCTGAGCCAGATGGGCATGCACAATCTGGATCTCTAGGGGAAGATAGAAAGCATCGCTATCAACCAACCTCAAAACTTCGACCAAAACCAAGCGCTGAGCCTCTGCAAAGTAACGAAGCTCTAGGCGGATACGAGTCAAGTCAACTAAGCCTACCACGTGAACCTGGTGCCATAAGTCCGATACTACGGTCGTTGTGGCCAACTGCTCAATGGCCGCATGATACAAGTCGAAGAAGGCTGGGATCACTGCCCCAGGTGTCACAAAGTGTCCCCCAAATCCGTCTGGTACATATAGCGGATGAGCTGGATCCATACCTGATAAAAAAAAGGACTACTTAAGTTAGGAAAGAGATAATCTTAGGCGTTGGGGTTCTAAGTCTATCCTCCCTATCGTATCATCGGGTGTGCAAAGCTTAAGCTAACAGATCGTGGAATCGGGTCTAAACTGGTAAACCCTAACCTGACTAAACTATCTTGAGATAAATAATAACCTGGCTCTGACACCACTAAATCCTGTCACGCAATGACGTAGCATAAATAAGGAAAGCGTTTAATTTCCTTTCTGGACCCGTAGGTCGTGACAGTTTGAAGGATCGATTCCGTCCCAAACGTCGAACAACAAAACATAATAATCAGAGCAGAGCAATCAGGGCTTACAAAAGTTTTACTAACTTATTACATCTTACGATACGGGGTCAACTAAGGCACAGACCGCCTTAACCCAAAACAATAACTTATCATCTATTACAGTCATCCTTAAAAACATATAGTTTAAAACTTAAAACATATAACTTAAATATGCAATGATGATAACAGTTTCTCTTCCAAAAGCAGCCGTTCTCAGTTAGCATAGTCATAAGATTCCTCCTGATTATAACCTGAAAAGCCTGAACACGAATGTCCAGGACGCATCAATGTCGTCAGCTTCAAGAAGCTGGTGAGTATTAAAAACATAACTTTAAATGTAAAACGTACTCATTTACAAATTTTTCCTTTTTAAGTTCGTAAAAAACAACGGTTTCACCACGGAAAGAATTCAATTATAAAACAACGGGGAAAGTATTTAAAAGTCGTTCATTCATTAAAACATATGATCGGGTATGAGACAATGCACCACACTCATCTTACCGACTCTTTTCTCTCGACAAACACAACAACCCACTATCTCACTCCAATATCTTTGAAACACTAAGGTAGCCACACTTTAGCAATGGGGTGCCAGGGAATGTCCAGTTTGCCTCACACTTTGGTCCGGGGTACCAGGGAGTGTCCAATGCCTCACACTTTGAATACCTAAACCGCCATGCAAATATCGGAGGAACCCTCACGCAGTATCCAGACTCGGGTATCAGGGAGTGTCCGTAGGCCACACTTTAGCACTACCATGGGTGCCAGAGAGTGTCCAAGTTCGGCGTCACACACTTTAACGCTACCATAGGCGCCAGGGAGTGTCCAAGTTTGCCACCGTCGCATTACAAAGATACTCTCACCGCAATCTCAACACGTCATACTTTGGTACACCATAACCAGGGAGTGTCCACCACACAATCTCAATCTCAATCTCAATCTCAATTTCATACTCTTTCCACACTGACCATTACTCTTTTCCACACTGACTGACACCCACATGCATGTACCACTGACTCCACATGTATGTTATGAAATTTAAACATAAAGGAATTCGCCGAATTAAAGGAACAACGTACGTACGGGGATTGATAATTCATAATACATTATTTTAATCTTTTCCAACATAACCAATCGTATTCTTTTTTAATAAAATTCCCAAACAGAACCTTAATGGTGCTTTAAAATTAATCCAAACAGTCCCTTATACGAAAACACACAAAAACCAGAACTGCCAGAAGTCGCGCGCGCGGGCCGCTCGCGCGAAAGGTCGCTCGCGCGGGTCACTCGGCGATCTGCCTAATTTTCATTTTATTATAAAAACCTTTCTTTCTACCTGAAATTAGCCACCTCGCGTGCGCGGGTCGCTCGCGCAAAAGATATCTCGCGCGACCCTCGCTCGCGCGACCTGCCTATTTCTATTTTATTATATAAAACCTTTTCTGTCTGCCAGAAACCACGCGGCTTGCGCGTGCGGCTCGCTCGCGCGATCCTCGCTCGTGCGATCGTGGCGCGAGATGAAGCAGAGGCTTCATCTTCTTCGTGGAGAATGCCCTGTTTTTAGTTTAAGGGTCCAAATTGACCCATTTCCGAATCCGGAAGTAAATAAGGCATGTAATATATAAAAATCTTTGTTTTTCAATGAGGATTAAGAATCTATAACTAATTTTACATGAATCAATCTATAACTCAAGAATTTTATGAAAAGGTAAAAGATCACAAAACTAATTTTCTTATATACTTCCTCATGTGATCAAATTAAGCCCCAATACTACAATCATAGTCTATATATACCATAATCTTTCTTATTTATCTAACAAAACAGATTTTGATTGAGTTTGAGAATTCATGATTTTCAAGCTATGGAACATCAACGTAACATTAACTATGGTGATTTCCAAATCAAGCTATATAAACAAGATTAAGACATGAATTACATTGGGAGTGAGTTAATAATACTCACTGAGAATAAGGATAAAGAGAGTATGTTGAGAAAGAAGTAGCAATACAAGAATCTAATTGAAGCTTGGCTATGGAGATAAAAGTTTCTCTCTCTATAAAATTTAGAACTCTCAGCTCTCTCTGAAACTCTCTGAATTTCTCTCTATGATAGGTGTGTGCAGAATGTATACAGAAGCAAGGGGATGTGGTTAATATAGAACCCCAATTTTGGAGAACTTGGAGCCCAAGTTGTGTTTTCTTCACTCTACAAATTGATTTCTTTCCATAATTTCTAAAAGAACTACTAATTCACAGATGTGTGTGTGTGTGTGTGTGTGTGTGTATGTGTGTGTGTGTGTGTGTGTGTGTGTGTGTTGATATACATACGTATACACAAACTCTACAAACTTGAAGAGGCAACACTAGGCTAGTAGGGGGCAATGTAGAGGTGTTTGGGAATTTAACTTATGAACACAACATTAAAACACACTCTAAAGACATAGGCAAACAAGGCACAAACAATGTGTCAAAGAATCACTTATAATGTTTGGCAAATTAGCTTTTGGCACTAGGAATGCACATACCCAGAAGCAATATCCTAACAAGGCATAACCAATGATTACTTGCCATAAATGGCAATAAAGCACACATCATCTCAACTTTACGTCACTTCAAAATCTGTGAAATTTTAACGCGGCGCGGACAGCTTTGAACATAAACTGGTATTTTCGTGACGCGGTGTCCGTCACAAAAATACAGAAAATTCACTTTAACGTAAGAATTGATTTTCCGGTTTTATAAAAATACTGATTGAGTCAAAAGCAAACATTTTCACCATTTTGAAATACAGTTTTAAAATCCACCACAGGTGTTATTAATATTTACAAAAATCAAAATTTGGCCCCAACAGTAATTTCAATAGTAACTAGATCAAGATTTAACATGTGAGAATTAAATTAAGAACAGACAATATCACATGAATTTAATTATGACAATGCCATTACAAATTAAATATGAAAATGAAATTTAAAATTAAATGGAAATGCAGGTTGTTACAGATTAATTTGCTACTCCCTCTTTCTCAAATTGAGAGTCCTATTCCATTTTTTTGATATCTCGTTTTAAGAGTCCTCTTTGAAAATTCAATGTAATGTAATTCACAATTTCTATGTTTATCCTTTATTGCACAACTCTTTCCTCTCTTTCTTTGATGTGACATTAGAATTTAAAAATTCAAAGGGGACAATATTGGAAAGTTGAAAATTTTACTTCAGTCAAAGATGTCTTCTTAAATAGTTGGAATTCCAAATATAAAATCTAAATATGGGACGAATGGAGTATAAAGTTGAGGAGCATAGGGTTCTGTGAACTCTCAACTCATGTGCAAAACACCTTCTCTAATAAAAAAAAAACTTGTGTAAATGTGAAAATTGCATTAAAATGCATCTTTAAAATAAGTTACTAATGAAAATGATCTTGTAATTATAACTTGTAAGAATGCAATCGAAACATACCCTAACTTACAAAAGAGTTGTTTTTTCCAATAACCACCATTCCAACAATCCCAATCGCCTTGAACTTATCATCACTCCTTGAGATCTATGCCTTGTTTGGTTTATAGATTTCTTGAGGAAAAAGTGTGGAGAGATGAAAACAACGTGTATCCCCCCGCTTTTCCTTTGGGCTCTGTTTGGTTCTTAGATTTAGTGAGGGAAAAGAAAAGAAAATATAGAGGAAAACCATTTCCTTTGTTTGGTTAGTAAGGAAACAGTGAGGAAAATAGGAAAGAAAAGAGAATAAATTGAGAAACAAATCAAACATTTTAAATGATTTGAGTCATTTCCATTCCTTTATCCATATATTACAATTAAATTCTAGAAATTTCAATTTCTGAAGTTATTTAAACATGAGTGAAAACACTAGGGAAAATAGGAGGGAACTTGTTTTCTTTCTTGTTTTCCTTTCCCTTCTCTTTTCCCTCGTGAAATCCATGAACCAAACAAAGCCTTAAGGAATCCATGAACTAAACAATGCCCTCAGCTCTCACATTTGGAGTCAAAAAGGCCCGTTTGGGAAGAATACCGTTTAGGTTGTGATCGGGATTTTGCACTTGGCCGGAAGCAACTCAAGGCCAGTTGTATGCGATTTGAATCCCACTTCTTGTTGCCAAATAGTAAAGAAAGAAATTACATTTGTAAGCCCAATCACACAATGGTGTGTCTGGAGCGACATCTTCCCAGCATTCTCGTCAATTACAATTGCACTAGTAGCTTCATTTTTAATTTAGTGCAAGGATGCATTATGGTACAATGTTTACTTTTCAAAAAACAAGACTTACTCTTTTTCTGTTGAAGGTTATTTTTGGCTTATGAGGCCATAAGTTGGGAGTTAACGGTACTTTCTCAACATCTGCGGCGAGAAACACTTACCTTATCATGTTTTTATTTTCGATGTTATTGTTTGCTTCTTTTTTTTCCCTCTCTCTCTCCTTCTGTCAACTGATTTCACATCAATATTGATATATGCCCTATGAGAACATGTTAGTTCTGTTACAGAGGCTGCGTATCATAATAACCATGAATTGACTATTTTGTAGGATGCATTTTGGTGGATATGTATATACAAGTTCATTCACATTGAAGATTATACATCTAAGTCCCTTTTGTGCTTCTAATATAAATCAACACGAGAACCAACAAAGCTTTGCTTCAAGAGGTTAACACACACACAAAGAGAGAGCGAGCGAGAGAGAGAGAGAGAGAGAGAGAGAGAGAGGTTATAGGTAAGAATCTGAAAGCTGGAGTGAATGAAACTCTCTAGCCATTTACCTTGGAAAAGAATATGGGACGAATGGAATATCCGAGGCTTCATCATCTTAAGTCTCTCACTCCAAATCTTGTTAATCTTATTTGCCCCATTGAAAAAATGAACTGCCAGCAATTTGATAATCATGCCTCTCTGGTTGGTCAACTTGCTCGTAGACTGGGTCACGGGCTTTGCCATCGGGCTTATCTCCAACAGCCAAGGCACCAACTCTGAAGGCCCAAATCCAATCAACAACTATGACCTTCTAGCCTTTTGGACCCCCTTCCTTCTAGTCCACCTTGGTAGCCGAGACACCATAACTGCATTTTCTCTTTTGGGCAATGAGCTCGATCTCAGGCAATTGGTCAACTTCATTATCCACTGTGTGCCTACTGCTTATGTTTTGGTTCAATCAATGCCAAACAAGCTCTTAGCCCCAGCTCTTAGCCCCAGCACTTCTTTTGGACAATGAGCTCGGTCTCAGGCAATTGGTTCAATCACGTTGAGAGAATGCGTGCTCTTTCTCTTGCAAGTATGAATAGTTTCCGAGAATCCATGCTTACTGAGCCCAACCCTGGCCCAAACTACCACAAGCTCATGGATGAGTTCTTTTCGAAGATAGAAGCAAAAATTCCCACTCGCGTTGTAATGATTTCGGAGCCTGATAGAACTACTAAGGCTGTGAATGCAGTGAAAAAAGGCAATCTTACTCATTTGGAAGTGGTTTTACATGCTTACCAGTTTTTTTTAAAGGGCTGATTATTGGTCTTACATTGAATTTTCATGAAAGAAAGAAAAGTATAGCCTTTTTCCTCGAGAGAAATGTGAAAGATGCTTTTAGGGTGGTCGAGGCTAAGCTCAATCTCATCTATGATGTTCTCTACACAAAGGCCAGTGTTGTGCACTGTTTGGCAGGACATATTTTCAAGGCTATTTCATTTATATCTGTTGTTGTTGCCCTTGCCCTCTTTTCTTCAGAAAACAAAACGAGTCTTGATCCGAATAATGTTAGAATTACATACACATTGCTCTATGGTTCCATTGCCTTGGATATAATAGCTTTCCTAAATCTTATTTTCTCTGATTGGACTACCATTGCTCTCACAAAGTCTTCCCAACTCAATTCATCTACTCAGCTCAATTCATCTACTAAATTCGTTAACTTTATCCTGGCCGCAAAGAACCAAACATGGTCTAAAGAGTCAACGAACCCTTTAGTTTGCTGTTTGCGATCACCTCTGAAAGCCCTTTCTCGTCGTTGGTGCGAATTAGTCTGCCAATACAACTTTACATACTATTGTCTCCACCAACGTTCAAAAGGAAATCAAAGAATCATCGGGTATCTTGGCCTTGGTGGTTTTTTAGACGGACTCAAATACGTGAAAAACAAGCCATTCACTAAGGATTTAAGAGACTTCATCTACGAAGAACTTCGAATGAAAGCAAGTATGGCCGATGATTTGGATACTACCAAGGAAATCTGTGCAGCCAGGGGCGATTGGATTCTCCGAGTCGAAGGTTGTAATTCTCTACTCGAATATATCAAAAAATTGGACTATGATGAAAGTTTTCTATTATGGCACATTGCTACCGAACTCTGCTACAGCAACGATAACAATGCTGATTCCACCTACCATGTGTACGCAAAGATTTTGTCAGATTATATGTTGTATTTGCTAGCATTGCAGTTTAGTATGATGTCCACGATGGCAGGTATTAGGGAGATAAGATTTAGAGACACGGGTGCCGAGGCGATAAATGTTTTTAGGATAGCAAAACTGCTGGGACTGGGTCAAGATCAGCTATCACAAGTAAAGGCCTGCAGGACAATTCTTGGTGTTAATAACTCTGTTAAACCGGTTGCGGTTAAGGGAGATAAAAGCAAATCTGTGTTGTTTGATGCTTGTATTTTGGCCAAGAATCTGATGCAGTTGAAAGAGAAAGACAAGTGGGTGATCATGAGTAAAGTTTGGGTTAAATTATTGTCTCATGCTGCTTGTCATCGTAGAGCAATTACATATGCTCAACAGCTAAGCAAAGGTGGAGAGCTTATCACTTTGGTTTGGTTGCTTATGGCTCATTTTGGATTGGGTGATCAATTTCAAATAAGTGAAGGTACGGATGTAATGGCGAAACTAATTGTGGGCAAGTAGATGAATTGGTATGATGTATCTATTTGGCATCACAAGTTCGAAACTCGGAAATAGCTGGACTAATATGTACTTTTGTGTGTTGTATTTACTGTGACCTAAGTATCACGGGACAAAAACTGTGAAATAGTCGAATTAGCGTGTTGTATTTGTTGTGACTTGGGTGTCATTGTTTGGAATCATGGAAGTATTTGAATTAGTATGTTGTATCTATTTGTGACATGGAGTCACAGTTTCATAATTCTAAAACATCTTTGTATCACTGTATGTAAGATAAGATTGTGTAAATGTAGCCCTATGGTCCAAGTTTCGTGTATTGAATTTGCCCTTTTTTATCAATTGTGTCAAAATTCATACATCGAGAAAAGTCGTGGTAATACTTGTAAATGTAGGGAAATTTCACTTTAGGCCATGCATTTTTAAATGTATCATTTTGGTCCTTCACAGTTTACAGTGCAAAAAATTTTGAACCCTGTATTTTCAACAATTTAGAAACTGGAGGGACCAAATTGTTGCATTTGAAAATACAGGGTCCAAAGTGAAATTCGCTAAAATAACAAGGCATAGAAAAGTTTTTAGCCTAAAAATAACACTAACTTCTCCTGTCAAAGTTTGTGGATAAGGCACTTTTTTTTTAAAATCATTGTGTGGATGACACAGTTAAGAAGGCAAATTATTTACTCTTTTGCCTTTCTCTTCTCTTTATGTAGCATCTTTGTAATCACACAAAAATTCAGATATATCAAGTCAATAGTCTTAACTTATTAAAAAGAAAAAAATAAAATTCCCCTTGCTCAGAAAATTCAATTTGTCATTCTTCTTTTCGTTTCTTTTCTTGCACAACCACAAATCAATTACCATTACTGTTTGGCATGACATTTTCAGAACTATTTCATTTCTCTCTACTGTTGCAGCCCTTGCCCTCTTTTCTTCAGTAAGCAAGCAAGATGGGACTTGATAATTCTAATGTTAGTGTAACATATGCATGTATTGCTCTGTGGTGCCATTGCCTTGGGATATAATTGCTGCGCTTTTTCTCTGATTGGACTCATGCCATTCACCTCAAGAAGTGATCCCCTCCTCAACTTAAATCATATTCTACTAAATTCATGACCTTTATGTTAGCCACAAAGAGCCAAAGATGGTCTAAATACTCAACGAACCCTTTCCTTCGCTGTTTGGGATCACCTTCTCGATCGTCGTTGGTGCAAATTAGTCTCCTAATTCAACTTGATATACTATTGTCTCCACCAACGAACAAAAGCAAAGCAAAGAATCATCGGTTATCTTGGACTTACTGATTTTTCTAGATGGACTCAAATACGTGAAAAATGAGCCAGTCACTGCAGGGTTAAGGGACTTCATCTATGAAGAACTTCTAATGAAATCAAGAATGGAGGATGATTTGGATACCGCCAAGGAAATCTGTGCAACCAGGGGCGATTGGATTCTCCGAGTTTAAGGTTGTGGTTCTTTACTCGATTATATCAAAAATGTGGACTACGATGAAAGTCTTCTATTATGGCACATTGCTACTGAACTCTGTTACAATGACGACAAAAATTCAAAATATCAATACAGGTGAAGGGCATAGTGGTAATTTCATGTACCGTGCTTATGAGAAGATTTTGTTCGATTATATATTTTATCTGCTAGCATTTGCAGCCTACAATGATGTCCGTGGTGGCAAGTATTGGTAAGATAAGATTCAGAGACACAAGTGCCGAGGCGATTAAATTTTTTGGGTAGCAAAGCTGGGAGGGGGACGGAATAAGATTGATCCTAATCAGGAACAACTACAAGCCTGTAATAGTATTCTTAATGTTCATACCGCGGTTAAACCGGTCACGGCTAAGGGAGATAGAAGCAAATCTGTGCTGTTTGATGCTTGTATTTTGGCTAAGAAGCTGAGAGAGTTGAGAGAGAAAGATAAGTGGGTAATCATGAGTAGAGTTTGGGTTGAATTGTTATCTCATGCTGCTTGTCATTGTAGAGCATATGTTCATGCTAAATAGTTGAGCAAAGGTGGAGAGCTTCTCACCTTGGTTTGGTTGCTTATGGCTAATTTTGGATTGGGGTATCAATTTCATGTTGGATAATATGTGTTTTGGCCATGTTAAAGGGCTAATAAAAAGTGGGACCCACTTAGAGTTTAAGTGGGGTCCTTGTAGATTTGTGTTCTCCTCCACGAGGAGATGAAGTTTGGATATTCACATGTCCAAAACTATTGATGGGTGAATGAGAAATTAATGATCAAAGGTTGCCCCTTACAAGGAGTTGTTGAAATGAAAGAGGTTCACAACTTGCCTTGTCCCACATAGGAAAACTAGAAGTAGCCTTTAGTGTATTTATAAGGCTACTTCATGTTTTGGGTTTGGGCCCCAAGGGGTACCCAGTTTTGTGGAAGGGGGAGGACCTAAGGCCCTCTGGGTTTACTCTACACACGCGCGCGCGCCGCCGCCGTCCGTTCGTTCGACTGGCTGGGTCAGGGTGTGGGTCCAGCCTGCACAAAATATTTTTTTTTGGACCCCAGAGTCTAAAGAGTTACAGAACTATTTTTGAACTGATTTGGTTTAATTCACAGATATATTCCAACTCTCCTTCAGTCTATACACATCTCCAACACAGTTTTACATACTGTTCTTCAAAGAGTTCCTCCTTCCATTCCCAGTTTCAGAGAGAGAGTCACAGAATATAGTTGGTTCGCTGGAGTAGTTGTACATTGTGCAAGTACCACTGTTAGAAACCGCTGTATCATGGGAGACAGATGCCAACGATTTCCTCAAGCACATCCGGTGAGGCGGCGAATCTGTTTTAAGGAAACTCTGAAATTTCACAAGCCTCGGTTTGATCAATTTTGGTTTTTAGTTCCTGCTTTGTTTACATATTGTAATTCTGTTTCTGTTCAAGTTATATTTTTCCAGTTTGTAATCCAGAATCTGTTTCTGTTTTCTAATTGTATCAATGTAAATTTTTAAACAATCTTAAAACAGATTCATTCTATATATTTTATAAACAAAACAGATTCGGGTTTCAAAAAAATAGAATTAGTTTTTAAAACAGGAAAACAGTTTGGTTTTTGGAATACAAAAAACTGCTAATGTAATTCTCGTTTTCTGCCCAAACAGTGCAGAATTAGGGAAGATAGCATTAGACGGAAAGTGTGCAGAATCGCGTTTTGCTTGGGATAGCGTGAGCAGAAACTGAAAATTAATTCATTTTCCAAACAATTCTTTGAAAACAAATTCTACCACTGTTAAAAATTAAAAAGGAAAAAAAATTATTAGATTTAATTTCTTTTCTCCTTTGATAATTTTTTTCAGAAATGGCAAATGAGAATGTGAACACTGCTGCGAACCCAATTGCAACCGACAGTGCTACTGGCTCCAACACCGTGGTGATTGGTTCAATACCTGTGAAGGTTCCTTCAGTCCAGGTTCCTGTGAACCACGGGGAGAAACCCGAGAAATTCCAAGGAGTGGATTTCAAGAGGTGGCAGCAAAAGATGATGTTCTACCTTACCACCTTGAACCTTGCGAGGTTCTTGAAGGAAGATGCCCCTGTTCCTAACGGCAATGAACAAGATCGAGAGGTTGTGCTAGCAATTGATGCTTGGAAGCACTCGAATTTTCTGTGCAGAAATTATGTTTTGAATGGCTTGCACGATACACTCTATAATGTGTATAGTGTCAAGACCACTGCTAAGGAACTGTAGGAGTCCTTAGACAGAAAATATAAAATTGAGGACGCTGGGTCCAAGAAGTTTGTGGTTTGGAGATTCCTCGACTATAAAATGGTGGACTCGAAGACTATGATCAGTAAAGTTCAGAAGCTGTAAGTAATCTTGCATAAAATCCATGCTGAAGGGATGACCTTGAGCGAAACTTTTCAAGTTGCTGCGATAATTGAAAAGTTACCCCCTGCTTGGAAGGACTTCAAGAACTATTTGAAGCACAAGTGAAAGGAGATGAAGATTGAAGATCTCATCGTAAGGCTTCAAATTGAAGACAACAAAGGGGCTGAAAAGAAATTGGGGGATTTTGGGGCCAAGGCTAATATGGTTGAGCATGGTCAAAGTTCACGTGGGAAGAAGAAATTTCCTTCTGGCAAAGGTATAAAATGGGGCCAAAAGGTGGTATCGCCAAGAAGCCTAAATTTCAGTTTCAAGGGAAATGCTACAACTGTGGCAAAATTGGACACCGAGCTTCTGAGTGTCGTCTGCCACAAAAGAAAGTTAAGAATAATCAGGCTAATATGACGGAGTTAGATTCTATCTCAAGGGATGTCTCTGACATTAATCTGTCTGCTGTGGTCTCTGAAGTGAACTTGGTGGATTCAAACCCAAGGGAGTGGTGGATAGACACTGGTGCTACTCACCACATATGCTCCGACAAAGCTATGTTCACTTCCTTCGAACCAATTACAAGTGGTGAGAAGATGTATATGGGAAATTCAGCTTCCTCAGATGTTGAAGGCCAAGGGAAAATAATTCTGAAGATGACTTCAAGAAAGGAGCTAACTCTCAACAATGTCCTTTATGTACCGGAAATTTGCAAGAATTTGGTATCCGAATCTCTCCTAAGCAAGTATGGCTTTCGAATGGTCTTTGAGTCAAACAAGGTAGTGCTAACCAAAGCGGGAATGTATATGGGGAAGGGGTATATGTGTAATGGGATGTTCAAACTTATTGTAGCAACTGTATTCCCAAAAGTTAATAAAATGAGTACCTCTTCTGTTTACTTGCTTGAGTCTTCCAATTTGTGGCATGGTAGACTAGGACATGTTAATTTTAATTCTTTGCGAAGATTAATTAAATTAGACCACATACCAAACTTTCATATTGATGCAAGTTATAAATGTGAAACTTGTGTTGAAGCAAAGTTAACAAAGACTTCATTTCAGTCAATTGAAAGAAGCACTGAACCTCTGGAATTAATCCACACTAATGTATGTGATTTAAAAATGGTTCAATCTAGAGGTGGCAATAAGTATTTTATTACTTTTGTTGATGATTGCACTAAATACTGCTATGTGTATTTGATAAAAAGTAAGGATGAAGCTTTGGATAAGTTCATTCTATACAAGAGAGAGGTTGAGAATCAACTAAGAAAAAAGATTAAGGTGTTAAGAAGTGATAGGGGTGGTGAATATGTAGCGCCATATGGAGAGTTTTGTGCACAAAATGGAATTATTCACCAAACCGCCGCACCTTATTTGCCTCCATCAAATGGAGTTGTCGAAAGAAAAAATCGTACCTTAAAAGAAATGATGAATGCTATGTTAATAAGTTCTGGATTGCAATAGACCTTGTGGAGGGGAGGCAATTCTCTCTGCAAATTATATTTTAAATAAGGTACCTCGAAAGAAAGTTGATCAAACCCTGTATGAACAATGGAATGGTCGAAAACCTTTCTACAAGTTCTTACGAATGTGGGGGTGTCTTGCAAAGGTTCTTGTACCTACTCCTAAGAAAGAAAGGATACGTCCAAAAACTCTTGATTGTTTATTTATTGGCTATGCACATAATAGTAGTGCGTATCGGTTTTTTGTACACAAATCTGAAAACCCAGATATACACAAGAACACGATCATGGAGTCTAGAAATGCGTCTTTCTTTGAGAATATATTTCCTTGTAAAGAGGAATATAGTTCTAAAAAAACGCACATTTGAGACTGTTGGGGAAACTAGTAAAATCCAAGAAGAAAATGTTGATATTGAGCCTAGACGTGGGAAACGAGCTAGAACCTCAAAATCTTTTGGTCCAGACTTTCTAACTTATGTTATAGAAAGTGAGTCTCAAAGCTATAATGAAGCTATTAGATCACCAGATGCTCCATTGTGGAAAGAAGCAATCAAGAGTGAAATTGATTCTATCCTATAAAACCATACTTGGGAACTGGTAGATCTTCCTCCTGGTTGTAAGCCGTTGGGCTACAAATGGATTTTTAAAAGGAAAATGAAGACGGATGGTACTATTGATAAGTATAAGGCAAGGCTTGCCATAAAATGGTATAGACAAAAGTAGGGTCTAGACTACTTTGATACGTATTCTCCTGTTACGGGAATAACATCCATTCGTATGATTATTGCGGTCGCAGCGTTGCGAGATCTCGAAATACATCAAATGAATGTTAAGACTGCCCTTAATGGAGATTTGAATGAAGAAATCTACATGGAACAACCTGAAGGATTCTCTACTCCAGGGTAAGGAAATAAAGTGTGTAAGCTTGTCAAATCATTGTATGGCTTAAAGCTAGCTCCAAAACAATGGCATGAAAAATTTGACAAAGCTATACTCTCTAGTGGATTTAAAATCAATGAGTGTGATAAATGTGTTTATGTCAAAGACACAGTTGAAGGCTATGTCATCTTATGTCTTTATATTGATGACATGCTCATAGTGGGTAGTAATGATAAGATCATTAAATCTGCTAAGAAAATGTTGAATTCTAAATTTGACATGAAAGATATGGGACTTGTTGATGTTATATTAGGCATCAAGATCTCTAGAAATACTAATGGACTTGTTCTGTCACAATCACATTATGTAGACAAGATTCTAGAGAAGTTCAACAAGTCTAATACTAGTGTAGCCAGGACGCCTGTGGACTTAAGTCTACAGCTATCTAAAAATACTGGTGAGAGTGTTTTTCAACTAGAATATTCTCGAGTGATAGGAAGTTTGATGTACCTAATGAGTTGTACAAGGCCTGACATTGCTTATTATGTTAGTAGACTGAGTAGATACACTAGTAATCCTAGTGTTGAACACTAGAAAGGGATAGTAAGGGTACTGCGGTACTTACGATATACATGTGATCAGGGATTGCACTACATGAGATATCCAGCTGTATTGGAAGGATACAGTGATGCAAACTGGATATCCGATATGAAAGATTCAAAATCTACAAGTGGATATGTTTTCACACTTAGTGGTATAACTGTGTCATGGAATTCTTTAAAACAAACTTGTATTGCTAGATCGACAATGGAATCTGAATTCATTGCGCTAGACAAGGCAGCTGAAGAGGCTGAATGGCTTCGCCATTTTGTAGAAGATATTCCTAGATGGTCAAAACATGTGTCAGCTATTTGCATACACTGCGATAGCCAATCTGCTATTGGAAAGGCACAAAGTAATATGTATAATGGTAAGTCTAGACATATTCATCATAGACACAATACCATTAAACAACTACTCTCAAGTGGGATTGTCACAATTGACTATGTGAAGTCAAAGGACAGTATTACGAATCCGCTAACCAAAGGGTTAAATCGAGAGTTAGTTAATAAATCATCTAGAGGAATAGGACTAAAGCCTATGACGTTACAAGGGAATAGAATGGAAACCCAACCTAGTTGACTGGAGATCCCAAGATCTAGGATCAAAGGGACAACCTAATTTCATGACCTTAAGAGAATCACTGAGAAGAAATGTTCTTCTTCCCATTTCTATGATTTAACAATGATACCTGCATAGTGTGAGGGTAAGCTTAGCTTTTAATGACTATGTGCATTGGTATAACCAAGCAAAGTATAGCAGGATACTCTAAATAGTCACCTATGTGAATGTGAAGTGAGGCCGCTTCTAAAAGAATTTAAGAAAAGCAAAATTCTTTGATAAACATGCATTGAACCAGGCTAGTGTTCAAGGCCAAAATGAACACAAGTGTAATAACTAAACTATGTTTGGAAAGCTCTTGTGTGAGGTCTGTCGATTGTTTACACTAATGGCAATCAGTTCAAGACTACACGTTCATTGGTCAGCCAGTAAATCTGATAGATTGTCACAAGGGAAGGTTCAAAGCCAAAAGCTACATATCCTTTGCAGGAGTGATACGTTGTGCTCTCTCTTGTCGAGTCTACGCTGTCTCACATCATTTCGGTTAATTTCATTCATGTGGGGGATTATTGGATAATATGTGTTTTGGTCATGTTTAAGGGCTAATAAAAGTGGAACCCTCTTAGAGTTTAAGTGGGGTCCTTGTGGATTTGTGTTCTCCTCCATGAGGAGATGAAGTTTGGATATTCACATGTCCAAAACTATTGATGGGTGAATGAGAAATTAATGATCAAAGGTTGCCCCTTACAAGGAGTTGTTTAAATGAAAGAGGTTCACAACTTGCCTTGTCCCACATAAGAAAACTAGAAGTAGCCTTTAGTGTATTGATAAGGCTACTTCATGTTTTGGGTTTGGGCCCCAAGGGGTACCCAGTTTTGTGGAAGGGGGAGGACCTAAGGCCCTTTGGGTTTACTCCACACACGCGCGCGCGCCACCGCTGTTCGTCCGATCGGCCAACCAAGCCGGGTCGGGGTCGAGGTCGGGGGTGTGGGTGTGGGTGCAGCCCGTACAGAAGAATATTTCTTTTGGACCCCATAATTTTCAGAGTTTGCAAAAAACCTTTGGGATTTCTTCACACTTAACATGTGACAGAAATTGAAAGGTCTAAAGAGTTACAGAACTGAACTGATTTGGATTAATCCACAGATATATTCCAACTCTCCTTCAGTCTATACACATCTCCAACACAGTTTTACATACTGTTCTTCAAAGAGTTCCTCCTTCCAGTCCCAGTTTCAGAGAGAGAGTCACATAATATAGTTGGTTCGCCGGAGCAGTTGTACATTGTGCAAGTACCACTGTTAGAAGCCGTTGTATCCTGGGAGACGGACGCCGACGATTTCCTCATGCACATCCGGTGAGGCAGCGAATCTGTTTTAAGGAAACTGTGAAATTTCACAGGCCTCAGTTTGATCAATTTTGGTTTTTAGTTCCTGCTTTGTTTACATATTGTAATTCTGTTTCTATTCAAGTTCTATTTTTCCAGTTTGTAATCCAGAATCTGTTTCTGTTTTCCAATTGTATCAATGTAATTTTTCCAACATTTCAAATAAGTGGAAGTCATGCAAGGGCAAAATTGATTGTGGGTAAGTAGATGAATTAGTATGTTTTAGCTATTTGGCATTACGGGTTCAAAACTAGGAAATAGTTGAACTAGTATATGCAGTACTATGTTGTACTTAGTGTGACCTGAGTATCACGGGTACGAAACTTGAAATAGTTGAATTAGCATGGTGTCATTGTTTCGAATTGTGGAAGTAGTTGAATTAGTATGTTGTATCTATTTGTGACATGAAGTCGCATGTTTACGATTCTAAAACATCTCTATATGCGAGATAAGGTTGAGAATATATAGCCCTATGGTAAGGAGTTTCATGAATTAAATTTGCCCCTTTTTTTATCTAGTGTGACAAAATTTATACCTTGAGAGAAAGTCGTTGTAATACTTTTTAGGAAATTTAATCAAAAGTCTTCTAAAATAGACTTTTTTAGCAATAGGTCTAATCCGTTTTTTTTTTTTTAGTACTGAAGAGTCCACATGATAAAAGTTATGTAAAATTCAAATAACTTTTGTAAAAAATTAAACTAGGTATGTGAAATTTCACTTAGAAAAAAGACTTTTTTTTTTAGAATTAAATTTTATGTAACTTTTAAACATAGGTACTTGAATCAATTAGGTTTCACTTGTCATGGAATTTTGGCTAAAAAAAATAGATATCCTTTAAACCTAACAATATAAAATGATAGATTTTTTACTAAATTTCTACTCTTTTAAATCAAGGGAAGTTTATGTAAATAGTTTCCTCAAGGTAGGTTATTATAATATGTACGTTGTCGCATTCATTCAACAAATCAAATCGCTATTATTTTCAAATTGAAGTTCTTACATTCATTATGTTTATTTTTATTTTTTTTCCAATTACCATTGCACTCTTTATGAAAAAGGTACATTGGATCGGATGTACCACAATCATAAAAAAAATTGAACCAACTTTATATAATGCTGCATTTTGAAATTAAAGTGATTTTTGCCCATAGTGGTGCATCAATAGTTATATACTTCATGTAAAGTGAAGAAAAACAAATATAGGGTAGAGAGAAACGAATGAGAATTACGTCTCATAAAAGTTAGTATGAAATATGGTGTTCCGCTAATTTCCAATTCACGTTCTCATTTTGAGTTGGGGTTTCAATTTCAAATGAAAGTCATGCAAGAGCAAAACTGTTGGGGGTAAGTAGATGAATTTGTGTGTAGGCTTCACTATATTTTTGTCACGACTCATCCCACTACGCGTGAAAATAGGACATATGGCACGCCACCAAGGCTCATCTAACTCATTAAAATATTATAGCAGCAGAAAAAAAAGGAACCTAAAACAACATTGAATATTCAAAACATTTGGAAACAATATCCTCCAAGTTGTAAAATCCGTATAAAATTGAAAATGTAATTACATTTTGAAAAGAACGAATTTATGTTGAAAGGGGTCCTAGGTACCCTAAGAACCAATCAAAACATTTAAATAATTTTCGGAAGGGGTAGAAAAAAGATTTCAGGTAGGGGTCATTTCGACCGATTGAACGACCCCATTTGACCGGTCGAATGACCCTTTAGCAAAATTCCTTCTACCAGCAGAATTTTGCTAAGGATCAATCAACTTTACCCCAATTCCAACACTTCAACCATGCATACTTGTTTCAAACCAACCCAACCATAACCTGACTATGATAACATGCACGAAACTTTGAAAGGAAACAGAAATGAAGTAAGTTAAGGCTTGTTTGGATTAAAATATAGAGGTACTACTAACTTCCATTCAAAATGAAAAATTGACGAGTAAAACATTCAAGGATATGAATCCATGAGTTCGAATTCATTACAACTTTTCAAAAGAAGTCTTGATACACATTCCAAGCTTCGTCGTTCTAACCACTCGAAATTCTCATTATTATAATAGTGACATTGAAAACAAAAACATGTACAAGGATTCTTCCCATTCGTTCCCACGGCCTTACTCCTCACGCTTCTTCTTCCCTTTCTTTTTGTCACCTGCAATGGAGTAAAGCTCCACTGCTCAACTATATGCTGAGTATACAATTCTAAATATATGCTTATGATACACCCAAAATTGACTCTATCCTATGATCGAGTGGTTCAAATCAGCAGCCAGTCCATGTCTCGGTCAAATCATGCACAACTCCTCGGATAAGCATCAGCCCGAACGATCTAGTCTACCCGAGACTCACCATCCCAAGCGGTTCATTCACGACCTGGCCAACAGGTCGGGAAGACCATACTGGCACGGTCCGTATAGGCGCAGGCCAGCTGGGCCCACAACATATGCCCCAGAATATTCTAGGTAGTTTCCTACTCAAGATGGAAGACCTATGGAAGGAGCATATTGTTTCCTAATCCAATTAGGAAACCCCCACAATTAGTGCCAATCAATCCTAATACAACTAGGAAACATACTTGATTGATGTCAATCACATCTTGATTGGATTGTATTTCTTTATCCTTGTACGAGTAGGTCTCTTGCATCTATAAAAGTGACCACTCACCCTCATAGAGAGGGACCAACCCTTCAGTCTCTACAGCACCTCTATAGCAGTCTCCAACATGTCCGGCCGACCTACGGTAGCTCCAAACTATTGTTGGTTCACCACATGTCCCTGGTTTTTTACAGTATAGTGAACATGCTCAGACACACATGTGAACGTAGGATCCTTCATAAACAGGGCCGAACCACATACAAAAATGTTGCCTATATCTCTCTCTTCTTCTCTTATATGCTTTGTGTATGCTATTAAATCCTAGATTCCTTCAATACCAATTTTTGGCATCATCAGCTTGGCGCCGTCTGTGGGAAACGACAAGTTTTTCATCAACAAATCTCTTGGCTGATAGTCATGCCTCCGAAGAAGGGTAAGAAGACTGCGCAGCAGCCCAACCGGGATGTTATGCCGGCTACAGTGGTCTTGACACCAGAGTAGATCACCGCGACCCTCGCACAGCTCTTGAAGATCCAGCGTCAAACTGGCCCAACAAAGCAATCCTCCAGTGGCCGGGGAACAGCCCGGAATGTTGCGTACAGTCGAGAACCGATTTTGACCAGACAGCGTCCCCGAGCCAACTCGTCCCTCATTGAGGACGCCAGAGACATCAACGGTAGGTGTGCTGCCCTAGAGGAAAGGCAGGAGCATATGGCCAGGGAATCGGTTCAGGGTCACTCGGTCAAGAGCCGAGGTGATCTTAGGCACACGATCAATCGGAGTCATAGCCGAGCCCTATCCCAGGGGACAGCACACCGCCATGAGAAGGAAGCCCCCTCCATTAACCCGACCTGTGACTCGAATACCGATTAGGAAGGTGTGGAGGCCCGTCTCAAGGATTTGTAGAAATAGATTGATGGAGTGACCAAAAAGTTGGGCCAAAACCCTACTCAGAATCATGCCAACACTGAGACAGAGTCACCGTTCTCCAGCCAAATCACAAGGTTTCCTCTCCCGCGCAAATTTAAACAACCCCGTCTAGATTCTTATAACGGCTCAGGAAGCCCGGTCGACCACGTCCGGACCTACAAGGCTCAGATGGCCCTGGCCACCAACTCCGACGAACTACATTGCCTGGCCTTCCCCAGTACTTTGAAAGGCCCGGCCGCTTAATGGTTCTACTCCTTGAAGCCCCGATTGATTAGCAGTTTCAAGCAACTCAATAAGCGGTTCATCGACCAGTTCATCGGTATGCATGCATAGCCAAAGCCTGACATACAATTGCTAACAGTCAGGCAAAAGAATAACGAGTCCCTCAAGGAATTCACCGACCGGTTTAATCAAGAGAAGCTCGGGATCTATGACCTTGATGAAACCATCGCCATTATAGCCTTCTGCTCAGGAATTCAACACACCAAGTGCGCCATATCGTTTCACAGAAATCGACCGGCAACCTTGGTTAAACTCGCTGAGAGGGTTGGAAAATATATCGACACTGAAGAATTTTTAAAGACCAAAGACCCCGAGCGCGTAAGCAACGAGTCTTCCAGATGTAAGCGAAAGCGAGATCAGCCCGAGAGTTCTGACAGTTCTTCCAGCTCACAGCAGGCAGGGTCCGGCAGTCCCAACCTGACCTCCAGCTCACAGCAGGCAGGGTCCGGTAGTCCCGACCCGACCTCCAGTTCACAACGGTTTGAGTCTGGCAACCCTGGCCCGACCTCTAGTTCGCAACAGTCAGGATCTAGTGATCCCGACCTTGAATCCAGCTCAGAGTAATCAGGAGTCCAGTGATCCCAACCCGACCTCCTGTCTCTAACAGTCTCGACCAATCCAACTACAATGGTACTTGCCCCGATCATCACATGAGGCTCTGTAGACTATCAAAGAGCTCTTAAAAAGACCTCGGGCCACACCCGAGGCACATCAAAAGACCTCGGGCTTCGAACCCAAGCACAAAAGACCTCGGGCTCCGAACCCAAGCACCAAAGACCTCGGGATCACACCCGAGGTGAAAGACCTCGGGGTCATGCCCGAGGCATCGGCTTCGCTTAGGTCCAACCGACAATGGAGACGAATCCCCCTAGGTGGCTGATGATGGCAAGCTTTAAAAGACCATACAACCACCCATGTTCCAGGTCGGTTACCTACAGTCCTATCCTCTAGAAGACCCTCATCTTAGAGAAAGCTTGGGGGGAAGAAAGGCACGATGAACTAAACAGGTAATCGCACCGGGTACTTACAGGCCTTGCAGTAACTAACTCAAACTCTTAGACAACCCAGGCACCTATATTACTCAGAGGCAATAACTCCACTTAGGTTCAAATCAATGATAGAGGTGACTAAAATCTCTTAGGTTGGCCGACGATAGAGGAGCAAAAAGACCCTAAAGCAACGTGATTTAGGTCGGCTCCACCAACATGGTCAAACTCTTCTCCCAACAGTCTTGACGAAGGTTGGCTGGGCGGAAGATAACCATCCTGGGGAGTTAACACAAAAGGACCCTACAGTAACACACTTTAGGTCGGCTTTTCCAACATGGTTAAATTCTTTTACCCACAACCTTGACGAAGGTTTAGGGGTAGACGATAACCATCCTGGAAGCTTAGCTTAAGCAAAAGACTCCGAATTTGGCCTAGTCTCAACTCCCGGCCAATTCCCGAGCAGTTAAAGACTCCGAGCTAGGCTAAGTCTCAACTCTTAGCTAGTTCCTGAGCATTCACAAAACTCATAAGCTCCAAGGCAGCTTTCCCGAGCACTCAGACAGTGGCAAGTAACATCAAACAGATTTCTAAACTTGTCCCAATATAGTATCCGGCCAACCTTGAAAATGGGGAGCAGCTGATACACCTAAAATTGACTCTATCCTAAGACCGAGCGGTTCAAATTAGCAGACAGTCCATGTCCCGGTCAAATCATGCACAACTCCGCAGATATGCATCAGTTCGAGCGCTCTAGTCTACTCGAGACTCACTATCTCGAGCGGTTCATTCACGGCCAGGCCAACAGGTCGGGAAGACCACACTGGCATGGTCCGTACAGGAACAGGTCAGCTGGGCCCATAGCATATGCCCCAGAATATTCTAGGTAGTTTCCTACTCAAGATGGAAGACCTATGGAAGGAGCATATTGTTTCCTAATCCAATTAGGAAACCCCCACAATTAATGTCAATCAATCCTAATACAACTAGGAAACATACTTGATTGATGTTAATCACATCTTGATTGGATTGTATTTCCTTATCCTTGTACGAGTAGGTCTCTTGCATCTATAAAAGAGACCACTCACCCTCATAGAGTGGGACCAACCCTTCAGTCTCTATAGCACCTCTATAGCTGTCTCCAACATGCCCGGTCGACCTACGGTAGCTCCAAACTATTGTTGGTTCACCACAGGTCCCCGGCTTTTTACAGTATAGTGAACATGCTCAGACACACACGTGGACGTAGGTTCCTTCATTAACAGGGCCGAACCACATACAAAAATGTTGCCTATATCTCTCTCTTCTTCTCTTCTATGCTTTGTGTATGCTATTAATTCCTAGATCCCTTCAATACCATTTTTTGGCATCATCAGCTTATATAATAATTCATGCTTTAAACGTCAAAACAGGTCAAAATAGTCGCTAGGAAGAGGGATACACATTTATCTGGTATATCTGCAAGTCTTAAATCTTAAATCGCGATGCCAATGGCAAGTCCAATGTCTCTCAACTATTGCATCCAACTGCTCTGCATGGTTGGGCCAATTTCCAAACCAAACAAGTAGTTGTCAACACTATAACTCTCAAACAACGAGAGGCTTTCCCCGGCATGAATTATATCAAACACCATTTTGACTCATATAGACATCTAGCATACTCACGTAAACATATATACTTACTTTTATTGCATTTTCACATGCATAATTAATGGGCCTAATTAATACATGAATTTTGCCCGGATCCAAAATATCAAGTTGGATATTTAAATACATGAAATTCCTTATAAATCATAAGCCTAGAATTCATACCTCAAGCAATCGTCCTATAATTTCAGGAGAAGTACTAGAACACCGATTGAACGTCGGATATCCGATTATGCGCAAAACATACAAGTTTTACATGGTTTTCCCCAAATTCCTAGAATTAGTATTTTTATAAAACTTAACCAAACGAGGCCTAAGAAGTATCAAAACGTAGCTCTTACCTCGAGGAGTTCGAATACAAAATTTGGTTAAAAATAAACGAGCAAAAATCCGTCGATTTGCGTCAAGAAGCTCTAAACAATAAATCACCTCTTGATTTAGGTTTTGAGAAAATTTGTAAATGAAAATATCTCATACTCTTCTATATATAGGCACGACTCTCGGGAATTATGTTTACCTCCCCACTAGTTCTCAAAACTTTTAATTATTCCCCAAAACGTCTTACACGTCTAATTTATTGCTTCATGAGTGAAAACTATGAATTATAAAAGTTTTCATCTAAGTTCCGTTTACTGCCATAATTATGTTCCGAAAACTACATTCGTGGAATTTCTAGATAACTTACCTTTTATGCAACGTATCACCTATGCTATCACTATAAGGTTCAAAATGATCTCTTAGCAAGATTAAAACTATTAGAACATGCACTACACATGTAAATTTACTATTCACAATTTACCAAATAAGTCAAATAACATTTAATTCATATAAATATCATTTAAATCGTGTCATGCCTCATGGTTCTCTGACCACCGCGTCCTCCATTGACACTTCTTATTGACGCACAGTCAACCTCACTCACAATTATTAATACACATTAATGATATCAATGAAACAATTATGCATTTTAAAATGATTGAATTTTTCAGGATGGGTGTGACAATTTTATACCCTCTTAGTTTGTCATTTTGTGTCAATTTGATCCATGTAGTTTAGAAAGTGTCATTTTAGTCCCTATAGTTTCATAAGTGTGCCATTTTAGTCCCTCAAACACATTTGTGACAAATGTTTTACTTTCAGTAACAAAAATATTCATCAGTAAAGGACTTATTGGACTTATTTGACACACTTATGAAACTACAGGGACTAAAGTGATACTTTCTAAATTACAGGGACCAAACAGACACATGTGACAAACTACAAGGGTGTGTTATCTATTGGTATACTCCCTCCGTCCCACTTTGTATGACTATTTTTTTCTTTTTTAACTAGCCGTCTGAAAACCAAATAATAACTTGACTATTAATGCATATTTTTTATTCACTTTTCAACAATGCTCTTTCTAAACTTACATACGCAGGAGTATTAAAAGGAAGTACATTGGGCTCAAATCCCCATAGGGGATTCTAGTTGCTTGCTCCCTAATTATTCATCAGTCAGAATAAGTGACCCTTGTTGGACTTTGCTGTGCGCCAGTGTGGAGTTTTGGGGTTGGGTTGGGACTAGAGTGTGCGTGTGTGTATCCAGTCTGGATCTAGGTAAGTATAAAAAAAAAAAAACAAAACAAAACAAAACAAGTACTATGGGCGAATTTGGAAAAAGAGACTTTTTTTTTTAAATGAGAGACATTGCATTTAATTATGTTTGCCTAAAAAGTTGGATATACGAAGATAGTCAAAGAAAATGGGACAGTGGACTTTTTATTGCGACAATAAATATCACTTATGTCCGTTGTACGCATTACACTTCAAGACAATTTGGAAAGATATAAAATCGATTATGTGGTTCATAAATGAACCGATTCTACATATATACAAGTGTTTGGCAGAGCCTTTTCTTATCGTGTTGGAGTTCATGCAGGATCTTAAATGACATTCACAACAAGCATGTTTTTCAGACCCATATGTTGTTGGTCTACTTCATTGGGACTAGATAAAAATTGAGAGTTGGAGTCTATTTGGGTAACATGAAAATTGATTATCTGCTTCACAACTGAACTACTTTAAATAGCTACATAGGAATTCCTGTTTGACTTAAAACTACCCCAAGAATTGATTCTTTAGTAACTAAATTAGACATGATTTTCCTAAAACCAACTAAATATAAGAATAGGGTAGAACCTGATCTTGTTTTAGACATTTTCAAACTGACCTCCAATATTGAAAATAATACTAACTTCTATGTAATTAATCCCCTATGTGGGGATAATGTAATCATTTTTTTGGGAGCTGGGAGCTTCTCTCTCTAGTTTCTAGAGAGAGAAAGCTCCCTTTGTGCTTTAATGGCTTTTGTATGTTTCCCCATTCCCACCCATCCTCTGCCCTTCTCGCCCTCTCACCGCACCACGTCTCTTTTGTTGTCCTTGAGCTTTCTCCCATTGGAGCTAATGAGCTTATAATAACCTAAGTCCGGCATCTGCATGACGGTGTATTCATGGGTGACGACTAGAGTGGTTCTTTATGGAAGTGATCTGGCCATGATGGGGTTTAACTTCGTGGTTTTGACGGGCTTAGCAACAAAGTTGACATCTTTTCAGTGTGCTTCAAGTCAGACCTTAGTTGTTTCGACCATGTGGAGTTGGGTGTGGTGACTGCAGGATATAAAGGCTATAGAGGATGTCTCTTTGGTCCAAACTCACCCTAATTCATCATGTCTATTGGCGCCATCGTCGCACAATGGGGATGTTGTCTGATGTTCAAGTGTTTTGAAGTTCATGGGCTGTTATGTTTCACCTATATATCATTTGGACTGTATTTTCATGTTTTCTTTCTTCGAAAAATATGTTTAATTTCTTTTTGTTTCTTTATGTTTCTTTATGTTTGTTCATGTGTTTATTGCATTATTTGATTGAGCAACTTGATGATGATCTGCTTGAAAGCTTTCCGGCGAGAATGGGCTAATTTGTTTCTATGTCTTTGTTAATGGATCTAGGTCTGTATGTTTTTATACGCATGCATTGCTAGGTACGTAACAATTGTGAGCCGGTAAAGCAAGGTAGAAGACGATGTTGTGGTGCACTCGCTGGGCATGCGCTGAAGACGAAGGATGACTCCCAATTCTGACATGTGGCCTCTTGTCACATGATTTTTGGGTTGTCCTAGGCGTTGTTAAAGTTGCTTTGCCAACTTTCTCTGACTTTGGGCTGCAATTTCTCTTTCCTAGGCCATTGTTATGTCACTTCTATTCCACCATGGGACTGATTGTTGCACGTCATTTTGGGAGTTGGAAGAGGGGCTGCTCACATACATGTTAGAGCTGGGTCATTAAATGACTTGCAATAAGTCATTTAGGCTATGTTGCTGTTGCTTATCACTACACCAAAAATGCTAAACTGGCACTGTTTTAAACAATGCCTGACCGAATCTGGCACTGTTTTTTTCAGTGCCAAATATTGGGGATCCAATTTTTTTGGCACTGTTCAAAACAGTGCCAGATTTTGGTCAAAGGGTACCAGATTTAGAGATTTGGCACCCTTTTTTGGCACTGTTTAAAATAGTGCCAGAATTTCAAGACAGCTTGTCGACACGTGTCAACTTTCGTGCTCGCCACGTGTAACATGTCGGGTACGTTAATCTGGCACACTTTTGGCACTGCTAAAAATAGTGCCAGTTTTTAATTGAGCGTAAAAAAAAAAAATTAATGATCCAATTTTTAATTTGCGCCTAATTTACATTTCACACCCACACCTAATTTACAAGCGTAATTAATTTCTAAAAAATACATAACATGTATATCGATAACTATACACAACAAACATAAACCAAATGAACTATTACATTACAAAAGAATACAAATAATACATGTGGTGCATTGAATGGGTACTCATGCATCATCACAAGTGAAATGTACAATAGATTTTTACTAACACTTTGTAGCATTAAGATGACAGAAAATAACGTAGACGATGGCCAATCGTGACCAGATTCCCTTGCCAAAATGGTCTAAATCCATCTTCATTTTTAATGCGCAATGCTGGCTTGCTAAAAGTTGCAACATCCAAATGCATTCCTTGCACCTGTAACACATGGGTTGGAATATGTGTCAAAATACCAACTCAAGTTCGCCAACTTTTGAGGAAAAACAAACATCAAAGTTCCAAGCCATGGGTTAAACAGAATTTAAGTTGATTTCTACAGTATTGCAGAGGATTTCTATAGGATTTCTACAGAATTTAAGTTCCAAGCCTTTTTCTTCCCTCTTTAAGTTGATTTCTACAGTATTTGAAGAAAATAACCTGCCAAAATATGCTGAGGAAATATAACTCGCAGTCATGGGTTAAACAGAATGCAATTAATTTATGGTATAATGCCCACATGTAAGAGACAACTATAAAATCAAAATAGTGCCAAAGAGACAACTAATTACTTTGTTGAATCTACACAACAATGTTAAAGATCAAAACAACTAATGAACGAAATGGAGACACTCAAGTACTGGCTGGCAAGTAATTAACAAATAAGAGAGTACTTTTGCTCAAAACTAATTTCAAGAATACAAAAAAAGAGCAATCAAAACCAACTTTCATAACTCTAGCAACAAATTTTTTTTCACTATCAACATAACACTGAATGAGTTCAATTGAACAATAGCAAGCATGAGATAACATACAGCGAAAACATTTGAACCCCAATTAGACTAAATTCTTGATCACAATTTGCTCCCAAAAATTTATGTTTTTGGATCAATTTTGATGACTTTCTAAAGGACCCAAGTTTTTAAAGCCAAATGTTAAACATAATTTCAAATACTTTCTCTACGTCTTACCTTTCTTTTTTGGCTTCTCTGTTTCTATATCTCTTATAATCACAACTCCTTTTGAATCACTTCCCATCACCTTTGAATAAGTACGAAACCTGTACAAACAAAAGAAATAAAATTCACGAACTATTGAGAGAGATAATGGATTTCAAAATAGATGAATCATAAAAATAAATAAATAAAATGAAGTACCAAGAATTCTTGTTGTTTGAGTGTTCCAACCCGAAAAGAGAGCAAATGTTTTTAGTTTTTTCTTGATTTCCAACAACATTTGACTTATTAACTTATAATATTATTCAAGCATGAGGGAAAAGGGCCAAAAAAAAGGCTTTCCTTCTCTTTTTCCTTTCCCTTTCCCTTTCCCTTTCCCTTTCCCTTTCCCTTTTGTCCATTTCTTTCTAGGAATTTGGAAATCAAACAAAGCCTTAATGTACCAAAATTCAGAAATAAGAAAAGAATCCTTACAAACAGAGGAATCAAGGAAGGATTGCCACAAATGATGCGCATAACACAGCTTTGGTAACAAATTCATCAATTAATTAAAAGAGTAAATAAGAGGTAAATTTAGTGTTAAAAAGGGTAAGATGATATTCTTACTCGAAAAGCTAATGATGTTTACCAAAGCAAAGCAGCCCTCCTTCTCCTCTACCAAGTCCATGTGAATTCAAACAAACAAATCAATCCTCTATTAATATCAAACTAAAACCTAGCAAAACTGTTTTAACATACCAAAAGTGTTGCCTAATGAACTATAAATTCATCTTACATAGATCTAGACCCATTTGGACAACGGTGATCAACTAGGTCTTGAATAGCTATAATAACTCTACTACTAATGTTTGGCTACTCTCAGTAACTGAGTCCAGAAAATCCATCACTTTCCTGTCACAATGTTTGATTCAAATGACTTTAATGCGCAAATGTCATGGGAATATACTCAGACCAAAAACTCTGAAGGAAGAGATACAGGTCATATTTTTGGCCTAGGCTCCATTTGGTATGCGGATTTAGAGTAGGAAAAGTAGAAGGAAAATTATTTCATTAGTTTTGTGCCTAATTTTTTCCACTGTGCTTAAATAACATTAAAAATTTAAGTCACACAAGATAATGGAAAGCGAAATGATTCACAAAGTTAAAAAAACTAGTTGAAGGAAAGGAAAAGGGAAAGGAAAACTAGTTCCCTTGTGTTTTCCATCATGCTTAAACAATTAAATTAAGAAATTTTCAAAATATAATTGTAACTTAAGAATAGAGGGAGGAAATTGGCTCACAAACTTCAATACTGAAAATATATTTCCTACTCTATTTTCTTTTCCTTACTATTTTCCTTAGTAAACATACAAAGGAAAACGTTTACGTTCCTGTTTTCATTTCTTTTTCCTCAGTGAATTCATGAACCGAACAAAGCCTTAAGGAAATATGCATAAATAATGATCAAATATAACATATAAGAATTAGGTTAAAGCATTTGCACGTTGCATGTTAAAGAAAATTTCAAGAGGACACAATTTTACTGCATTTCTATGTTAATGATGTGCCCTTATAGAACCTGCACAGGTACAACATGAAGGCAAAAGTCCGCTCCCAGTAGAGCAACTTTGACATCGGTTGTTGCAATGATGTTGTTTGGTAACATGTGTTCTGGAAAATACTTGCTGAGAGCAGAGAAATATAAAGGAAAGCAAAAGAAAACCATCAAAAGAAATTATGAAGGGGAAACTAATGTTTTTATGATACACATGTATATGTATTATATGACAAAAACAAGGTTATGAAAGGCATAATCCATGAAAAGTTAAATACTTAAAATATGCTATTCATTGTCACCAAGAATGCAAAAAAAGTAAAGTTCAAGAAGTGATGAAGTTGAGAAGACACCCACCAATTAAAGTGGCTCTCGTTAATAGATCAACCTGCAATATGGGCAGCCATTGATGTTCCAAAAGATCCACCTCCAAGCACTACCACCTAAGACCAAAGAAGAGAAAGTTCAACTGCTACAACATGTGAAGATAATAAGGCAAAAATCAGCATAACTATTGTTGATACAATACATAGATATACTGCCAATAAAGTTCTACTTTGAATACCTGATTACCAGCACTCTCTGGCAATACAAATTGGTATAATAAATCAAAATGCATTCTTTCCCCATGTTGGAATGATTATTGCCAAAATTAGGCCATGGATGTTGTTTCCAATAATGATGCATAGACAAAGAGAAGATTGAAATAGCAATCAATGAGAAATCTGTTAAACAGTAAAATTAAAGGACAGAGAATAATTGAGAATGAAGAATAAGGATCTGATTTCATAGAAGTTGCAACTTTTAATAACCTTCAATTTAACTTTGGAATCATAGAGATAGTCACAATACAAATTTAACTTCAGAAGTCTACGGGCTGCTTTGATCACATTTGTAATTCCTTTGTAATTTCAGCACCTACATAAGGGATGCTTTGATCACATTTGAAAGAGTATGACGAATGATACAAATGAATTAGTTGTTTGCATAAAGTCTATGGGCCTTGTGCGTCTCTAGTTGTGTACGTTTTCTTTCTTGATATTTATTATATTCTATCAAGCAATCCAGTTGCTGTCCAGAATTCTAGCAGCAAGAATTCCCTCATCTTTCCTTTGCAAACCATATCAAATCATAGTCTCCTTCATTCTAATCAACCTAAAACCCTTCTTTACCTAGAAACAAACCTTAAATCACCCATTTCTTCAATCATTAGCCCACCAAACAGCAGGGTCGAAGATTATTAAAAAACAAACTAATAATTAGGAAATAGCTCATGAAGATAGCAAAAGAAACTGTTTACTCTTTTCTATCTCCTCAGCTAAACGGGGGGGAGGGAATCGAAACAAACACACACATACACACAAATTGAAAATACTAAACCCTAACCCTAGAACCAAAATTGAGAAGATAACAAAAGAATCGAGAGAGAGGGAGAGAGAGAGAGAGAGAGAGAGAGAGAGAGAGAGAGAGAGAGTGTGTGTGTGTGTGTGTGTGTGTGTGTGTGTGTGTGTGTGTGTGTGTTTACATTCAGTGTAGTGAATGTATTACTCATACTCGTTGGGACCATGGGTCTGCATCTTCCTCCGTTCGATGACCTTCACCGGATGATACTTGGAGTCCCTCCAACGGCACAACACCCGAGTCCCCACCTCCAGCGGAAGCATACTCCCTCTTCTCTTTTCCTACTTTTCATTTCTCAGTAACCAAAAAAAAAATCAACTAATGAAAAGCAGTTAAAAACCTGATCAATAGGCAATGAGTACTTAGGCCTCTTGTTCATCGTCCCATTAGCTTCTTCTAAGGAGTTATCATTGTCTACCTTCACCGAAAACTTGTCGGGGAACGACTCCCGAGATGTTTCTGATGGGAAAATGCGGCCGGAGGAGAGAGAGAGAGAGAGAGAGAGAGTATAGGTGTCAGAGGTGCAGACATCGGCGGCGCGGCAGTGGTGATGAGGGTGAGATGTGGAGTCGGCGGCGATGGTGAGGGTGAGAACTTTGGGGGTTTTTTTCTTTGTTAGGCTTTCTCAGGAGTGTGTGTGTGTGTGTGTGTGTGTGTGTGTGTGTGTGAGAGAGAGAGAGAGAGAGAGAAAAAAAAAGTGAGGAAAATGATTTTAGGGGGGCTTTTTTTTCAGTCAACGCGTGTTGGAGGGAATGGCATTTTGGGATTTTTTGGAACCGTAAATTTTTCAAATTGGCACTGATTCAGACAGCTCCAGATTTGGCACTGTTTTAAACAGTGCCAGATTGGCCTAAAATCATGCCAAATTTTGGCAATGTTTAAAACAGTGTCAGATTAAATTCGCAAAAGGGTGCCAATTTGCCCTTTTTGGTGTAGTGTATGTTTATTTATGTTTTGTTGTTGCAGCACGAGGTTTTAGGCTATGTTGTTGATTTATCTTCAACCTTATTGCTCTTTTTGAGCAAGTTCTGGTGTGCTTATCATAATATCTTGGGGTATGTTCATTGTACATTTGTACCATTTTTCTTTTATTTGATTGACCATTTTTCCGAAGAAAAAAAAAACACTGACTTCCCTTATCAATTTTTTTGGATGACACAATTAAGGAAGGCAATATTTACTCTTTTGCCCTTCTCATTATGTAGCACCTTTCTAATTATAAAAATCCAGATATATCAAGTCAATATAACAAATTAAAAAGATAAATTTCCCTTCTCAGGAAATTTAGTCTATCATCTTTCTTTTTTGTTTCATTTCAGCACAACCAACAATCAATTACTAATTCACTCTCACCACTGTCGATCAAGCAATTAATCCACCACCGATCCAACGCAGCTGCTTCCCCCTTTCTCTCTCCACCACCACCTGTCACTTGAGGAAAAAATGTTAGCAAAACTATAAAAACATAATTAGTAATTTTACATCACCAAACACGAGAAAATGCATTTTAAAGTAAAACTTAAAATAATACTTTTAAAAAGCATTTTTTAGAATTGTGGCTTTAATAAAGCCACAGGTAAAGGTGGTAAAATGGCCCGAATTGGCATGGCCCGCCATGCATGACTACTTGTGACCCACCTTGACCCACCAATGAGCCCACCTCGGAATCTAGGTCCATGTCTGTTTTGAGGTCACTTCGTGGCTCACAAATGGCCCTGTGCCTACCTCATAAACCCTAATCGCACCGCCAAACAACCCCCCCCCCCCCCCCACAATAAATTTTGGTTTGAAAAAAAAAACTTGTTCAAAGCAAAAGGTTAATTTTTTGGATTAAATAAATTGTTAGCTCAAACTTTAAAACTGGTTTAAATTTTAAACCTTATACTTTGGACCCAACCCGTGAGTCAACCTACCCAGTTCTGTAGATCTAGGAACTAGTAAGCTGGCCAGGATCACCCATATTGTCCTTGCGCGCCAACCCGCCCCACCCCACAAGCATGTTCTTTACCTTTCTTTTCCTCTCTCCCCAGATTAGGCTTTGATGTGGTCATAAATTGGATAAGGCTATGATAAGTTAATCTTTTCGTAATGTAGATTGTTAGATCGATGCATTTTTAAACAATTTTTTGAGAACTTTTTACCAAGAGAATTTATTTATTTTTACTTTTTTTATTATTATTATTATTATTTTTATTTTCCATCCGCTTTCAAGGAACCAAAACAAGGGGATTGTTGAACAGCCTGGCACATGCACGTATAGGTATAGCCAAGAGAGCAGCTATCATAGTTGACTCCCCAACAATTGCTTTGGGATGTTCCAAATTAAAGGAAACAATAAAACACTGGTCAAACTGGATTTAGATTTGGGTGAGAACACGTTTGCATTCACATCTCTCTCTAGATAACGGCTACAGCCAAACACTTCATGCATTTAAAATTTCTTTTGTGAAAGGGACTCTCCCACCCATTTAGATCTCTATCCATTTTAAATATCAAGCTATAGAAAGACAGAGTCACAGAGACATACCCACTGATGTATATCTATATATACATAAATTTGTGTGTGCATATTGTAGGATAGTAATAGCCATCTATGTGATTTTTCTAGATTGTATTATTTTTTAAAAAGATGTTAAGAAATCATTTGTACGAGTTAATTATTTAGTCAGTTTGATTTTTTAATTTGTTAATAACTACTCTCTTGTGCACCAACCACGTGCTAAAACATGTGATGTAAAGACAATTATAAATGTATATGTGTGTATATTGTAGGATAGTATTGTGCTCATAATTTAATGAATAAGAAAAAATCATGGTCACCAAAATAAAGAGTGCATATGTTTGTCACACAACGTTATCGTCTTGATATGGTGTGCGACATATCAATCATATTTACCACTTTTTTTATATAAAATTATTTAAAAAAATTCCTACAAGTAACCCTCAAAAGTTTAAAACTCCAATTGGTTTGACTATTTTTTAAGAAGGACAAAAGGAATCTAAGTCAGTGCTCACACGGTATAAGGACACGCACCGTAGAAGATCCCACGTGGCTCCAAGCCCTCACGGGGATGCTTCTTTCAGCCACTCACACTGTACTATATGATATCCATTTCAAAAATATATATATTTTTTTATTTTAAAACCTTCGTAACTTTTGATCTACAACTCTGTTTCTTATAAATTTTATACCGTTGGAACCGTGTTGACGAAAGCTACAAAACTAATACCATTGTTGATACCTTTTGAGCAAAATAAAAAACCTCTTATTGCCATGTTCAGACGAACCTAATAGAATTTTCACATAACATTCATGTATGGGTTATTGAATTTTCACGTAATATTCGCGTATGTCAAGTTGATATGTTGTGAGAAAAAAAAAACCGAATGTTCACTTAGTTCTTAAGGGGAGTTTTAGTGAATTTCACAAGAATTTTGCATTTGTTTGGGTTGAAAAACTATATTTTATAATTGATTTGTGAAATTTAATTTTTTTTAAACGAAATATGTATTGTTTAATATGAAAAAGAAAAAAAAAAAACCAGCAATATTTCACTTGGCATACATGAATATTAAGTGAAATTTCACTGAACTTGTACATGAATATTAAGCGAAATTTTACTTAAATTGACATTTGAGGGGCTTTTTAACAAAGTAAGTATCAAATTAGACCTTAAACTCTAGAGAGTTACTTCTAGCGACTTTTGGGATAGTTAGTGAATTTTCACTTGACATACTATGTGAAATCTCACTAAATAAGTACACAAATGTTAAGTTTAACTTCAAGTTTTTCAGGAAGAAGGTATGTACGGGTTCAGTGAATTTTCACATAATATTTATGTATGCCAAATTTATATGGTTTGAGAAAAAAAAAATTTTAAAAAAAAAAAAAAAAGACGATTAGCAATAAAGCCATTTGTAGCACCGCGACGGGAAAAATAGGTTTTTTAAATATATACATGTATAAGTGTTTTCTTTTTTTTAAAAAAATGGAAAAAGAGGAAGGTGGGGGAAGTATTTTTATTTTGAAAAATAGGCCAAGTAGATTTTTCAGAGTCGCCACCTAACTTTGTACGGGTGTTAGGATCCCGATAAAGATACGGAAATATATCTTTATATTTTTACAGTTTGGGAAAATGGGCCTATGTTTTTGACAAGTAAACCAGAGATTTAGAAAGGGGTTCGGGGACTCGGTTATGTCGAGGGAAGGTATTAAGCATCCTCGAACATCCATGACGAAGCATGGTTGCCAAATTGGCGATTTTCATGATAACGGGGCATAAAGATAAAAGAATAAGAATTTACAAAAAGAAAAAAAAAAAAAGATGAAAAGTTATGGCCGCACCCTTTTGGGGTTGCATACGTATCTCGGGTTGAGAATCAGGCCAAACGTAGCTCTAACTTGTTATTTATTTTTTGAAATTTTTGGTCGCGTTTGACCGTGCTCGTGTGTTATAGTGTTTTTGAAAAGTCGGTGTAGCTAGGACGTCGATCGCCGTAATCGAGTCCTAGACTTTAACCTTGATTATGTGCCGGAAGTAAGGGTCGGTGCCCATTTGAGTCTCGAACTTTCAAGTCGTTAACGTTATTGAACAACGTAACTAATCGAAATGTTCGGTTTTGAAAAAGGTTACCGGAAGTAAGGGTCGGTGCCCGTTTGAGTCTCGAACATTCAAGTCGTTAACGTTATTGAACAACGTAACTAATCGAAATGTTCGGTTTTAGAAAGGATTTGAATACCGGAAGTAAGGGTCGGTGCCCGTTTTGAAATTGAACATTCATATTATCGGCGTTATTGAACAACGGGATAACTTGAAATGTTCATTTTGAAAGAAAGGTTTTTGAAAGTTACCGGAAGTAAGGGTCGGCGCCCGTTTTGAGTTGATCCGAGGATTTACAGCATAGTGAATGTGTGATATTTTTTTACAGTGATTATGTACATTGAAAGGGATAGTAAGCACAGAAATATTGACATTAATGAAAGACAAGATATAAGAATGTACAATAAGTAGATCCGGCCTACCGGAAAATCAAGTGAACTAGGAGCTAGCCAGTTCACAATGGTAAGGGTCAAGTATTGGCGGCGAACCGACCGTAGTTAGAATCAAGTATTGGCGGCGAACCGACCGTACAAATTGTTAGATCCGGCCTACCGGAAAATCAAGTGAACTAGGAGCTAGCCAGTTCACAATGGAGAGGGTCAAGTATTGGCGGACGAAGCCGACCATATTAGTTTAAGTAAAAAAAGAAAAAAATTATTATTCTTTTTATTTATTACATTTACAGCAGATTCGGTATGAAAAAAAAAAAAGAAAACGGCCCTTTACCTTGAGAAAACGGCTCGGAAATAGCTAAATGGGGCCCAAGTTGAATTTCGACTTGAAACGGGCCCAAACGGAGGTCACCGGTGAGTCCGGAATGGCCGAAAACCCCCAAAATAGTATAAACCGGAGCAAAATCGGTCCGGGCAGAGTTCGGGCGGGACCGGTCGGCGCCAAACTGGCCGGTTTGAGCAGAAATGGGCTTGAAAATGGAGAAACTGCTTCAAACGGTGGAGTTTTGCAATTCTGAGCACACGGGTGCGTCCGGAACGGCCAAATTAGCTAGGAACAAGTGTCCGTTCGTTGAAATCTGGACCCGGAATGGAGAAAATTGGGAAAAACCAAAAATGGGGCCAAAGTGCCACGTCAGCAGGCCACGTGTCAGTCAAAGACACGTGGCGCCTTCTGATTGGCTGGTCCAAGCTGACATGGCAGTGACACGTGGAAGTGACACGTGGCTAGTCAACATGATGACGTGACAGTCAATGACACGTGTCAAAGCCTGATTGGTTAGTTCATGATGACGTGGCAATGACGTGGTAGTGACGTGGCATGACACGTGGAAGATGACGTGGCATTCAGTGACACGTGTCACCCTTTGGTTGGTTCGCCAAGTGACGTGGCAGCTGACGTGGCATAACACGTGGCAGAGACAGGTGGCAGATGACGTGGCTTGTGTGCCACGTATCAGCTCCTGGTTGGATGGTCAACTACTGACTCAGCGCTGACTGTGTAGCTGCGCGTGGGGGAGGCGGAACGGTACCGTGGTGGCGCGTGTAGCGTGTGCGGCGGTTTCCTTTGGTCTTTGGGCGCCGGACCACCGCGATCTGGATCGTCTGGTCCAGACGATGGTGGTGGTGGTGGCGGCTACCTGTGGTGGTGTCCAGAAACGCCGCCGGAGGAGAAACTGTGCAGCGGCGGCGCGTGGGGTGTTTGGGCGGCGCGTGGGCCTCTATGGTGGTGATTTGAGGGTCTGGCCAACGGGGTTGGGTCCAGTTTGATGAGAGGAAGGTCCTGGTGTGGGTGGTGAGAGACAGGGATGCAGTTTAAGGGTCTGTTTGGCCCTTTTTCAGTTTCTGGGCAGAGGCCAAGGCTGTGTTTGGTTTAGACAGCTTTCTGGGCTTTCTGGGCACTTTTAGAGGCTGTGGTTGGACTGGGTGTTTGGGTAATTGCCTGATGATGATGGGTTTCTGGTGGTGGAGGCTATGGTGGTGTAGTGGTGGAGATATGGGGATGATTTTTGGGTTTTTTTGGAGCTTTGGGGAAGATAACAATGGTGGAGAGAGAGAGAGAGCTTCCTTTGAGTCTTGGAGAGAGCTCTTTTTTTTTTCTTTAAAGTGCAGCACCATGGGTCCTATTTATAGAGTTTTTTTGGGTTGGGGAAGATCCGGTGCGAACGGGACGCATTTTGAATGCCTACAACCCCCGATCTTGGCCGTTCGGTCTTCCGAATCTTGTTTTTCCCATCCGGCCGTCCGATTTGAGCGATTCGAAAATATTTAGTCTTCATTTAGCTTTACCGACAAATCCCCACGGTCGGATCGGCGATTTCTACTCCCGGGCTCAAAATTGACCGTTTTGCTCCTCCCTATGCTGGTCCTGGACTGCAGAATTAGGGTTACCCATATCTTTTGATCCGACCGTCGGATCTGACCGATTCAAAGCTCTTTGTGCTTGTATTGAGATTACCTTCCACCCCATACAGTCGGATCGATAATCTCTGCTCCCGGACTCAAAATTGACCGTTTTGCCCCTCTCTATGTTGTCTCTGGACTGTACGAATTAGGGTTGCCGATATCTCTTGATCCGACCGTCGGATCTGACCGATTCAAAGTTCTTCATGCTTGTATCGATATTCTCTTCAAATCTGTACGGTTGGATCAGTGATTTCTACATCCGGGCTCAAAATCGACCGTTTCGCCCTTCTCTACACTGATCCCCGAATCTTGGTCGCTGATATCTCGTGATCCGACCGTCGGATCTGACCGATTCAAAGTCCTTTGCGTTTGTATTGACATTCTTTTTCAAATCCGTGCGGTTGGATTAGTGATATCTGCGCCTGAGATCAAAATGACCATTTTGCCCTCTCCTATGCCGATTCTGGAATGTAAAAACCAACAGGCCACCGCTTCTTCCTCTGATTGCCCGTCTGGACCCATTTTCCTTTCCCAGAAGTCATTTCCATGCTTTCTTTGACTTACGGCCGCTTTGACCTGCCTTCGGTTGCCCCGGTCTTGATCCTGACTCATTTTCTAACCTCCCGGTTAGCCGATTCGGGACCCGCGCTGAGCGACGACCGCCGTTTTGAACTTCCGTATGATTGATGACTCTGAATGACCTAGAATGGCCATTAAAAACCTTTGTTGGCATCCCCGATGGATTCTCGGCCTTTTCCTCGATTTGCGTGCCCGGTGGGCCCCCTGCACGAGTCAGTTCTCTTTTTCCTTTTTTATTTACTTCTTCTTTTTGTATATTTTTTTTTTAAAGGACGGTAAAAATGGGGTGTCTACACCATTGATACCTCATTAAGGCTTAGTTTGGTCCCCATTTTGGTGTTTCTCCTTTTTTAAAGCACAATTCATGTTAATTCATTTGGTAACTAGTTTATGAACTTTGCAAACATTGAACTTATGGCTTTTTTGGGGAGAGCTTTTAAAAGCTCTTAATATTTTATGTATATCAAGTGAAATTTCACTTATTATCTATGTATGTAAAAACATAAAATTTGTATGTTTTGAGAAGATAAAAAAAAGGGACGAATTTTAACACAAATTCCTACACTTGTTTTGGTTGAAAATTTGTATTTTATAATTGATTGCGAATTTTACTTTTTTTTTACAAAATATGTATTGTTTAATATGCAAAAAAAAAAAAAAAAAAAAAAGAAGAAGAAGAAGAAGAAGAAGAAGAAGAAGTGAAATTTCACCATGCATATATGAATATTTAGTGAAATTTCGCTTAACTAATACATGAACATTAAGTGAAATTTCACTTAACTTTGCATTTAAGAGACTTTTTAACAAATTAATAATCAAATTAGACTTTAAAATCTAGTCAATTACTTCTAGCAAAATTTCACCTGACATATATGAAAGTCAGTGAAATGTCATGAACGCGTACACAAATATCAAGTGAAAATTTAAGTTTTTTAGGAACAATTGAACAAGGCAGGTAAAATGTCATTTTTTTTTTTGCTCAAAACATATCAACAATTGTACCTAGTTTTGTAGCTATCGTCAACACGGTTCCAACGGTATAAAATTTATAAAAAACAGAGTTGTAGATCAAAAGTTATGAGGATTTAAAATTTTAAAAAATATTTTTGAAATGGATCTCATATAGTACAATCACTCACACGGTGTGAGTGGTTGAAGGCAATAATTGCACGCGGCGCTTGGGGGCATGGGAAACATGGAATATCTTATGGTGCTCACACTTATACCGTGTGAGTACTGACTTAGATTTTTTTTGTCCTTTTTAGAAAATGATCAAACCAATTAAAGTTTTAAACTTTTGAGAGTTATTTATAAGATTTTTCAATATTTCCCCTTTTTTTATTATTAAAATTACAATTGAGGTGGGGTGGAGGTTTAAACACGAACGTATTCATTCACCATGCATTAGTAATTTATCCACTTTTTCATTTTCCTAAAAAAATTAGAAAACACAATTTATATCTTCAAATTTGGGATAGTTACAAAATTGGTGGTTTTATAAACACATGATTGTGATTGGAGCATAACACCGTTTCTGCATGGTATCGATCAACACAGATAGAACGTCAACTCTACCAATTAAATCCATCATGCACTACTTAATTTATCCACTTTGTCGTTTTCTCATTAAACTAAAGACACTTCCATCTTAATATTTAGGATATAAAAATGGTCCTTCCATAAACCCATGGTTGTGATTGGAGCTTACTCACATCAGCGTATACCAACCTTGATGGGACGGTCACTCTGAATGACTTTTCAAGCACTAACACTATATTTGGGAGTTTAAAAAATGAGAGAAAAGAAGAGAAAATAATAGAGACTACCTCATTTTTGGGTAATACCAGATCCATACTCAAATCTCACACCTATCCATCCACAACCTGACGTGGATCAATAAAGAGATCTCCTCATTGGTCCACATCAAGGTGTGGATGGATAGGTGTGGGTCTAGCATTACTCTCATTCCTTTATCTTTCTCTTGTTTGAGAGTTTTAGTAAAGAGAGAGAAAGAATGACAACTAACCCTCAGTTTCGCTCAAATCTTTCTCTTCAAATTAAAAAAATAATGATAGAAAAGAAAACAGGGATTAATAAAACTTTTTTAATACCCATTATTTTAGCCTAGCAAATTTTTTTTTACATTGTCATAGGGAGCCACAATTAAGTATACAATGTTCATTATTGCTTATGTAATAATAATAATAATAATAATAATAATAAGCTATCATCTCTCTTCTTTTCGGCCAATCCATATCTCTCATCTCTATTGATAATTGTTTAAAAGGGGAAAGAAGAAGCCTAGAGGCTTCTCTTCTCAACTTGTACTCCTTCCGTTCCTTTTTTTGAGTTCATCTTTGGGAACTCAATTTATTAAGGGGATAAAAAGAATCTACACTTACTTTCCACAATTGCCCCTAATTATTACAATAACTTTTTTAGTTTTGCCTTGGTGTAAATTTCAAGGAAGGGTAGTTTTGGAAAGTAAGTAAAAATTGTATACCAATTTAGGAAAGTGGACACTAATTTTGGGACATCCCAAAATGAAATATAGGACTTAAAAAAAGGGGACAGAGGGAGTAATAACTATGTTTTTTTGACTAGTAGGTTAAGATTTGACTAGCAGGTTAAGAGTGGCCAGGAAAATGAGATTCTTTTTCCCTTTTTTTATCGCTAAAATTTTTAGCGATACTTTTTGCTCTGGCATTAATCAATGCTGCTCTGGCAATAGCATTACCCAAAAAAAGCACCAACATGTTTTTCATTGCACTGGGCAATAGCATTATACAGTGCACTGACTTTTAAGCCTACAAAAATCTACAAGCTGCCCCGCTGACCCGTGCCCCATTGACACGCGGGTTTTCTTAGGCTTAAAAGACAGTGCACTAGGTAGAGTGCACTTACCAGGGCACTTAAAATCCTTTCCCTAAATATATATAGAGAGAGATATATAGGGAGATGCTCTTACGTACACTGAGTAAGTGCACTGACCCAGTGAACTAAGCTTTTAAGCATAAAAGCAGATCAGTAGTGGGTCAACGGGGCAACTCACAAGTTTTTTAGACTTAAAAGCTTAGTGCACTGGATTAATGCACTTACCCAGGGACAGATGTAGGAAATTAGAGTTGGGGGGCTTGGTAGGGTGAAGAGGTAGCGAGTTTACGGGGGTTCGGGGGTAACTCTCTCGAGGCGATTTTTTTGGGTAATTGATGATGCCAAAAATTTGGTTAGAAATAAATAAAGCAGTTAAGGAGAGAGAAATAGTGAGAGACCGATTTTTTGTATGTGGTTCGGCCCTATTAATGAAAGAACCTACGTCCACGTGTGTGTCTGAGCACGTTCACTATACTGTAAAAAGCCGGGGACCTATGGTGAACCAATAATAGTTTGGAGCTACCGTACACCGGCCGGGCGTGATGATGACCGCAATAGAGGTGCTATATAGACTAAGAGCTGATCTCCTTCTATGGGGATGAGTGGTCTCTTTTATAGATGCAAGAGACCTATTCTACAAGGATAGTAGACAGATTTAAATAATACAATCTGATTTAGGATTGATTGGCAGCAATTGTGGAGGTTTCTTAATTGGATTAGGAAATAATGTGCACTTTCCATTATTCTTCTATCTTGAGTAGGAAACTATTTGGAATATTTTGGATCATGCCTCGGGGCTTGGGTGAGATGTCCCTACGACGGGCCGTGCTTGCGTAGTCTTCCCAGCCTGTTGGTTGGGGCTCGGGCATATACCGCTCGGGAAGTGTCAGGTAGACCAAACCGCTCGGTTATGTAGTAGAGCCAATTTCGGGTGTATTTGTTGCCCCCCCATTTTCAAGGTTGGTTGGATGCTATATCGGGGCAAGTTTGGAAATCTTGTTTGATGCCACTTGCCATTGTCCGAGTGCTCGAGAATTGGCTAGGAGTTGAGACGTAGCCTAACTTGGAGTCTTTTGTTTAAGTTAGCTCCCATGATGGTTATCTTCTGCCCAGTTAGCCTTTGTCAAGACTGTTGGGTAGAAGAACTTGACCATGTTGAAAAAGCCGACCTAAAGCGTGTTGCTTTAGGGTCCTTTCTTTAACTCCCAGGATGGTTGTCTTCTGCCCATAAGCCTTCGTCAAGACTGTTGGAGAAGAGTTTGACCATGTTGGAGAGCCGACCTAAAGTGTGTTGCTTTAAGGTCTTTTGCTCCTCTATTGTGGGCCAACCTAAGAGGTTTTGGTTACCTCTATCGTGGGTTTAGACCTAAGCGAAGAGCCAAAAATGTATAAATTTTAGGGATTTCTTTCACTCCTGCATCGTGGGCTAACCTAAGAGGCTTTCCTCTATTGTCGGTTTGGACCTAAGTGGAGCCAGTGCCTCTGAATATTGTAGGCGCTCAGGTTGTCTAAGAGTTCGACTTAGTTAACCTCAAGGCCTGTAAATACCCGGTGTGACCTCTTGTAGTTCTTATTCCCTCTTACCCCCCAAGCTTTTATTGAGGTAGGTGTCATAGGAACAATTATTGTAGGCGGCCGACCTAGAACGTTGGTAGTTCCAGGGTCTTTTGATACCTCAAGTGTGATCCCAAGGTCTTTTGATGGTGCCTCGAGTGTGATCCCGAGGTCTTTTGGTGCCTCGGATGCGACCCCGAGGTCTTTCGGTGCCTCAGATGTGACCCCGAGGTTGTTAGGGTGCCTCGGGTGTGATCCCGAGGTCTTTTGCAAGAGTTCTTTGACAGTCTGTGGAGCCTCATTCTATGATCGGGCAAGTACCACTGTAGTTAGACTAGCCTAGGCTGTTGGAGACAGGAGATCAGGTCGGGATCACCGAGATCCTAATTACTCTGAGCTGGAGGCAAGGTCGGGATCACTGGATCCTGATTGTTGCAAGCTAGAGGTTGAGTTGGGGCTATCGGACTCAGACTATTGTGAACTAGAGGTCGGATCAGGGGTGCCGGACCCAAACCGTTGTGAACTAGAGGAACTGCCAAAACTATTGGGCTTCTCCACATTATTCTTACCGGGCTGTTCTCGCTTTTGGTTACTTCTGGAAGGCTCTTCGCATATGTGTGTGGGGTCTTTGGTCTTTAGAAATTCTTCAGTGTCAATGTATTTTCCAACCCTCTTGCGAGCTCAACCAAGGTTACCGGTCGGTTTCTGTGGAATGACATGGCGCACTTGGTGTGCTGAACTCCTGAGCAGAAGGCTGTAATAGCGACGGTTTCATCAAGATCATAGATCCCGAGCTTTTCTTGATTAAACCAGTTGGTGAATTCCTTGAGGGACTCATGATTCCTTTGCCAGACTATCAGCAACTGTATGTTAGGCTTTGGCCGTTCATGCATACCTATGAACTGGTTTATGAACTACTTGCTTAGTTGCTTGAAATCTTTGACTAATCGGGGTTTCAAGGAATGGAACCATTGCGCGGCCGGGCCTTTCAAAGTGTTGGGGAGGGCCAGGCAATACAATTCGTCGGCATTGGTGGCTAGGGCCATCTGAGCCTTGTAGGTCCGGACGTGGTCGACCGGGCTTCCAGAGCCATTGTAAGAATCTAGACGAGGTTGTTTAAATTTGCGCAAGAGGGCAAACCTCGTGATTCGGCTAGAGAATAGTAACTCCTGTCTCGGTATTGATATGAATAGCATCCTGGCCAAGGTCTTTGGTCAAGCCGTTGATCTGTTTCTCCAAATTCTTGATACGAGCCATCACACTTTCCCAACCGGTATCCGGAACGCAGGTCGGGTCAGTGAAAGCGTCTTCCTTCTCATGGTGGTGTGTTGTCCCCTGGGATTGAGCTCAGCTATGACTCCGGCTGATCATGTGCCTAAGATTACCTCAGCTCTTGGCCGAGTGACCCTGGTCCGATTCCCGGGCCATGCGTTCCCACCTCTCCTCTAGGGCTATTACCCGGCCACTGGAGGATTGCTTTGTTGGGCCAGTAGGGCTTCGATCTACTATTGGGTTTGACACTGGACCTTCAAGAGCTGTATGAGGGTCGCGGTGATCTGCTCTGGGGTGAGGATGGCTGCTGCCAGCGTTGGGTTGGTGGATCCGCCTTCCTAGTTAGGTGGGAAGTCTTCTTGCTCTTCTTCGGCGGCATGATTATCAGCTAAGATATTTGTTCTTCGAGAAATCTGTCGATTCCCACAGACAACGCCAACAAATGATCCCAAAAATTTTGTTAGAGAAAAATAGAGTAGTAAGGAGAGAGAGTGACAGTGAGATACCAATTTTTTGTATGTGGTTCATCCCTGTTAATGAAGGAACTTACGTCCACGTGTGTCTGAGCATGTTCACTATACTGCAAAAAGCCGGGGACCTGTGGTGAACCAACAATAGTTTGGAGCTACCATAGGCTGGCAGGGCGTGATGATGACCGCTATAGAGGTGCTATATAGACTAAGAGCTGATCCCCTTCTATGGGGGTGAGTGGTCTTTTTTATAGATGCAAGAGACCTACTCATACAGGGAAAGTAGACAGATTTAAGTAATACAGACTGATTTAGGATGGATTGGCATCAATTGTGGAGGTTTCCTATTTGGATTAGGAAATAATGTGCACTTTCCATTAGTCTTTTATCTTGAGTAGGAAATTGTCTGGAATATTCTAGATCATGCCTCTGGGCTTGGGTGAGCTGTCCCTGTACCGTGTCGTGCTTGCTTGGTCTTCTCGAGTTGTTGGTCAGGGCTCGGGTGTCAAGACCCAAATTTTCAGTATTAAAAATTCGTAAAATATCATCATATTTTTAACTTTAACCAATCAACTCTGGACACGTGTTAAAACTCTATTGGTATTTCACCTAACAAACTAACCTACGTGTAACCTTAGCAAATCACCTAAATCTGAGACTTCTACCTAACACAAATGTACCAAATTTATCACCCAAAGAATATTGTTGAACCTACCCATTTTACATATAACTCATAACGTGTTAACGCACACTTGCATAATAAACTAAGTTAATATGATAAACAATTACTACATGTTAACATAAACATTTCTTCCTTTGGATACAAACGTTTCAAACACAGTAAATACACATATATAAATAAATACACTTGAGAGTTACCATATTCACTCTCATTACTTCTTTTCCAATGAAAATTCCTACGCAAAACTCTATTCTCTCTCTATCACGTGCATGTAGGTTTTTACTTTCTTTTAGTCTCTAACACCCCCATTTAAGACTATTGCAATTAAATACAATTATCAACTCACACAAAATATACATGTTAAAATTCACATCAATATAGAACATACATGTACACATATACATTACAAAATGTTACAAAAAAGTTAGCTGCAAAAGAATTAAAGTAGAAGGTTACTTAATGAGTTAAGATCTCCGTAGTTATACTTATACTTATTCATGTTATTTACTTCTTCAATAACGGGTTCATTAAATAAAGTGCGTAGTTAATGTAATGTAAAACCCACCCAACACTTCCCATTATAAATACAGAGGCTTACATATGCCTAATTCATTCAAAACAAGAGTATGTACTGAGTGTGTGTGTGTGTGTGTGTGTGAGAGAGAGAGAGAGAGAGAGAGAGAAAGAGAGAATTAGCCGAAAGAAAGAGAGAGACAGAGAGTTTGTGAGAAGTTCTTGGGAACTCTCAAGGTGGTTCGTTTGGGGGTTAAAATATCAGACTAGTGGTGGTGGATAGTTCCAGTGGTGAAAGAAGTTGAGCCAAAACTACAAGCTTCAAACTCTATCGTCAATTAGTGAGTAAATTATATCTTTTACGCCTTTCGATATCTTGTATCTCTTGTTCATATTTTCAATCATTCATTAACAACACTAAGGGTATTTTGGTCATTTTAAAATTTTCAATTCCTCACAAATAATTTTCAAGAATTTTCCAAAATTTGGTGAGTTCCGGATACCAACTGGTATTTATTTGAGATTTTCAGTTTGTAAAATGGCTATAGAATATGTGTTTTTAACATTAAAATTACTTTTAAATTTTGTAAAACTCCGAAAAATAAATGGTCAATATCGTTGTGACCAAAATAATATTTAGACACTATTTTCCTAGAGTTTGGGGATAAAAATTTGTATCACTTATTTTGAGCAAAGTTGATGTTAAAAAAAAGCTATATAATTTTCCATATACTAATGTAACGAACTCCGAATCCACTGAAGCTCATGGCGTTAGTTTTGTAATAATATAAAAATTATTTTAGTAAGGGAAAATTCAATTTTGGTATAATTACAAAAATACCCCTAAGAAGGCATAATTACAGTTTTGCCCTACACTTTGAAGTTAAACTAAATGACAAGTTTTATTAAATACATTGTGTAGGACTTGTGGGTAAGAAGTACTATATTCACACAAACTACCAAGGTGAGTGATCGTTTTCCCTTTTACTGATTCAACTCCTCACGAGTGAATCTTATCCTATTACTTGAACAAGTTTTATTCTAATTATGAAATTGTTGTTCTTATATTTGTTTTGGAACACTTCAATTCGTTCCACTGAAACAGGCTATCTTATTTGATATTATTGAAAGTTCCATATTTCATTGATTCAGTTCCATATTTTTTTGATTCAAATGTCAACTACCACCATTCTACATGATTGTATATTGGTTCTATTAAGAACTTACGAGTCCCTATGTGGGATGATCCTTATTGGATCTACGAGTGGCCCCAAAGTTGGCTGACCCTCCTTATTGGGTCTACGAGTGCTTCTGATCAGTTAGCTATTGCAGTATATCTATATGTATGAGTACGTGAATGGGTGGTTGGTAATCTGACCTTCTAAAAATGTATTCGTTATACTTGTCCTGATGATATTCTACTCTCTTGATATATCGATTGTTATGCTTATCTTATTTACCGTTGATATACATATTTCTCTTTATGTTCATCATCCAGGATTACGATTATTTCACTGAGTCTTCTACTCACACTCTCCAAATCTTTCTAACCCCTTTCAGGTGATGAAAAGTATAAGAAGGTGGGAGATAACCTGATTGAGGAAGACATATAGAAGAAGAAGAAGAACTTAAAATACTAGCTACCTAGTTAAATAATATGAGTAATTCCAATGGAATTCTCAAAGGCAATATTTAAAGGCTCAAGTTAGCCAATCATAATATTATGTAATAAATTTGGAATGACTTGTAATATTATGGTCTTCATGACCTATATTGTAATAAAATTTAATTATGTTGCTTCCGCTAGTCTCTGAACAAGTTATGAGTCCTTGGTGGCCGGTCACACACCTTAAATCCACCAATTGGGTTTTGGGGCGTGACAAGCTTGGTCTCAGAGCAATAGTTCTAGGGCCGTTAGAAAGCCTAACTATTTAGTAGGATCGTACGCTAAATACCTATACTTAGGTAAATTCTATATGGATATAAATATAAGGTAAGAAATACTATTAATTACACTATTGTTATGTAGTCAGAGAAGTACTAATAAGGAGTAAGCTCAACCAACAGGGATGAAGCAGCGAATGCTAGATTTGAACGTGTCGAACAAATCATCGAAGGACTGGCTTACGCTGCCCAAGATAGAGTAACTAATTCTGAGGATAGTGGTAATGGAAGTAAAATATAATGGACAGCGGGGAATGCAGATAACGGTGGAGAAATTTTAGAAACTACGACCACCAACTTTTGATGGCAGTGCAGACCCTGCTAAGGCTGAAGCATGGGTCCGTCGAATAGAAAAGATTTTCAAAGTTTTTCCCTGTCCCGAGGAAGAAAAAGTGAAGTATGCCACCTTTACCTTTGTAGGGGAGGCAGATCATTGGTGGACTGCAATGGAGGAAAGCGAGCTCGAGAGGAGCTGGCAGTGATTCTTGGAGGTATTTTACGGCATGTACTTCCCAGACTCTATGAAGGAACAAAAGGCTAAGGATTTCATGAACCTGAAGCAGGGAAACATGACGGTGCTCTAATATGCTTCGAAGTTCTCTACCCTATCCCGTTTTGCCACGTATCTAATCCCTACAAAGGAGAAAAAGGCAAAGAAATTTGAAGGCGACCTGCAAATCCACATACGTAGTAAGGTGGAAATGTTCAAACTCAAGTTATACAAGGAGGTGCTAGACCGTGCTCTTGTGGCTGAAAGAAAAAGCTTGGAACTTCAGAAAAATTGAAACAATTTTAAAAGACAAAAAAGTAACTAGATAAGGACAAGGAAATACCAAGAGACAGTTCACGGGAACGTCTAGTATAGGTTCTAACTCTCAGAACAAGAGTAGACCACAGGGTGGAACCATATCTCCATGCAAAACATGTGGGAAGATGCATTGGGGTGTCTGTCGACTGAGTACAGGAGCATGCTACAAGTGTGGAGAAATGGGCCATATGATCCGAGAATGCCCAACGTGGAAGACTTAGGAAGGAAGTTGTCCCATTTGCCACTCCAACCAACCAACGTCCGGCTCAAATCAAGGGAACCAAGGGAAGAATCAACAACGCCAGGGACGTGTATTTACCTTAGTCCCAAGTGGTGAGGCTACAACTGATACTGTGGTGGCAGGTACTATTTCTATTTGTGGTATTGATGCTCGTACGCTTATGGACTCAGGATCTACTCATTCATTTGTATCCCCATATTTCGCCTCAAAATTTAATAAGTCACCAGAGCCTTTAGGTTATGTCCTATCCGTCATTACTCCTTCTGGAAATTCTATGATTGGTACCTTAGTGTATCGATCCTGCAACATCATAATAAGTAATGTGCCATTACTTGTAGACTTGATACCTCTAGAGATTCAAGGTTTTGATGTCATCTTAGGTATGGATTGGTTATCCTCGGGATATGCTTCTATCGATTGCGTTGCAAAGAGAGTCATTTTCCAAATTCCTGATTAACCTGACTTCTCTTTTGAAGGAAAGGGTGCAATGTTACCTCCTACATGTCTTATCTCTTTCATGAAAGCCAATAAATTACTTAGGAAAGGATGTCAAGGTTATCTCTGTACCATTTTAGAAGATTCACTTATAGAAGTAACTCTAGAAGATATCCAGGTGGTAAGGGAATTTCTAGACGTCTTTCCAGATGAGTTGCCCAACATTCTGATCGATAGAGAAATTGAATTCATTATTGATCTCGTCCCAAATACCCAACCAATATCGAAGACCCCTTATCGTATGTCTCCAATGGAACTGACAGAGTTAAAGACACAGTTAGAGGAATTGTTGGATAAAGGTTTTAGTAGACCTAGCACTTCTCCCTGGGGTGCACCTGTCCTATTTGTGAAGAAGAAAGATGGGACTATGTGGTTTTGTGTCGATTACCGGGAGTTGAACAAGGTAACGATAAAGAATCGATATCCTCTTCCAAGGATTGACGATCTATTCGATCAATTATAAGGAGCACAAGTGTTCTCAAAGATTGACCTGAGATCAGGTTACCATCAATTGAAGATTAAAGCAGAAGATGTAGAAAAGACGGCTTTTCAAACTCAATATGGTCATTATGAATTCGCAGTAATGCCTTTTGGTGTTACTAATGCTCCTGCTGCATTCATGGATTTGATGAATCGCGTGTTTAAACCCCATCTCGATGATTTTGTAATAGTATTCATCGATGATATCCTTATCTATTCTAAGAGTCTTGAGGAACATGAACATCATTTGAGGACAGTACTACAGACATTGAGAGATCGTCAATTATTTGCCAAATTCAAGAAATGTGAGTTCTGGCTTCCAAAGATTTCTTTTTTGGGGCATGTGATCTCAAAAGAAGGCATATCAGTTGACCCACAAAAGGTGGTGGCAATCATGTCTTGGCCGAGACCAACAACTGTGACAGAAGTATGTAGTTTCCTAGGTTTGGCGGGATATTACCGGAGATTTGTCAAAGACTTCTCCAAGATAGCTGGGCCAATGACTCAATTGACGCATAAGGGCATACATTTTGAATGGACTGATGATCGTGAGCAATGTTTCCAAGAGTTGAAAAACAGATTGGTTTCTGCACCAATTTTAAGCATACCTACTGGACAAGGTGGGTTCATGATCTATAGTGATGCTTCCCACCGAGGGTTGGGATGTGTTCTAATGCAACATGGTAAAGTTATTGCATATGCATCCCGACAGCTCAAAATTCATGAAAAGAACTACCCTAGCTACTCATGACTTGGAACTAGCCGCAGTGGTGTTCGCCTTAAAATTTTGGCATCATTACCTATATGGTGAAAGATGTGAGATTTTTACCGATCACAAGAGTTTAAAGTATCTATTCTCTCAGAAGGAACTGAATATGAGGCAATGAAGATGGCTTGAGTTGATGAAAGACTACGATCTTGATATCCAATATCATCCCGGCAAGGCTAATGTTGTAGCTGATGCTTTAAGTCAAAAATCTTCAGGAAATCTGGCTTACTTGCTCACTACACAACAACAATTGATTGAAGACTTTGCAAGATTAGAAATTGAAGTTACCTCCCATCATTGCAATGGTATATTAGCATCTCTTGTTGCAAAACCAACAGTCATCGATGAGGTGAAAAAAGCTCAAATGCAAGACGACTACCTAACCAAGATTTCTAAGGAGATACCATAAGGGAAAAGACCTGAATTTATATCACGAGACGATATTCTACTGTATCAGGACCGTATCTGTGTACCAAACCTTCCTGAGATTAAGAGAAGAGTAATGGAAGAAGCACATTCTTCTAGATTTGCAGTACACCCAGGCAGTACTAAAATGTACCAAGATATGAAAAAATACTTATGGTGGCCCAACATGAAAAGAGAGATCGCTGACTTTGTATCACGTTGTCTACATTGTCAACAAGTTAAGGCAGAGCATCAACGACTGGGTGGAGTTCTTCAATCACTTCCTATTCCAGAGTGGAAATGGGAGCATATCACCATGGACTTTGTAGTTGGATTACCATGACCTTCGAAGCAAAATGATGCTATTTGGGTAATTGTTGACAGATTGACAAAATCAGCTCATTTTCTACCAGTCAAAGTCACTCATTCAATAGAGAAGTTAGCAGCATTGTATATTGATGAGATTATCAGGCTTCATGGTACACCGATTACTATAGTTTCTGATAGAGATCCAAGATTTGTATTACGATTTTGGAAGAGCTTACAAAGAGCTTTGGGAACTACTCTTAACTTCAGCACCGCTTTTCACCCTCAAACGGATGGACAATCTGAGCGAGTAATTCAAATTTTGGAGGATGTGCTTTGACTTAGTGTTCTAGATTTCAGAGGTAGCTAGGAAGAACACCTATCTTTAGTATAATTTGCATATAATAACAGTTTTCAAGCTAGCATTGGCATGGTAGCGTATGAAGCACTTTATGGAAGGAAGTGTCGATCTCCTATATGTTGGACCGAGGTTGGTGAAAGGAAAATTTTGGGACCAGAGATTGTTCAGCTAACGACAGAAAAGATTCAACTCATTCGTCAACGACTTCAGACAACACAAAGCAGGCACAAGAGTTATGCAGATACACATAGAAGAAATCTAGAGTTTGAGAAAGGTGATCATGTGTTTCTCAAAGTTTCACCTTCAAAGGGCATAGTTCATTTTGGCAGGAAGGGTAAACTCAATCCTCGTTATATTGGACCGTTCGAGATCTTAGATTGAGTTGGAGCTGTAGCTTATCGTTTGGCGTTACCTCCGGATCTGTCTAACGTCCATAACGTATTTCATGTGTCTATGCTTCATCGCTATATATTAGATCCCAGTCATGTATTATCCTATGAACCTTTAGATGTGCGAGAAGATCTTTACTACGTGGAACAACCGGTTCAAATTCTGGATCATCGTGACCAAGTTCTGAGAACTAAGGTCATTCCATTAGTTAAGGTCCTTTGGCGAAATCACGCAGTAGAAGAAGCTACGTGGGAAAGAGAAGATGAAATGCGAACCAAATACCCATAACTTTTCAATTTGTAAGGTAAGTTAAGTTTGGGGACCAAACTTTATTAACTAGGGAAGAATGTCAAGACCCAAATTTTCAGTATTAAAAATTCGTAAAATATCATCATATTTTTAACTTTAACCAATCAACTCTGGACACGTGTTAAAACTCTATTGGTATTTCACCTAACAAACTAACCTACGTGTAACCTTAGCAAATCACCTAAATCTGAGACTTCTACCTAACACAAATGTACCAAATTTATCACCCAAAGAATATTGTTGAACCTACCCATTTTACATATAACTCATAACGTGTTAACACACACTTGCATAATAAACTAAGTTAATATGATACACAATTACTACATGTTAACATAAACATTTCTTCCATTGGATACAATTGTTTCAAACACAGTAAATACACATACATAAATAAATACACTTGAGAGTTACCATATTCACTCTCATTACTTCTTTTCCGATGAAAATTCCTACGCAAAACTCTATTCTCTCTCTATCATGTGCATGTAGGTTTTTACTTTCTTTTAGTCTCTAACACCCCCATTTAAGACTATTGCAATTAAATACAATTATCAACTCACACAAAATATACATGTTAAAATTCATATCAATATAGAACATACATGTACACATACACATTACAAAATGTTACAAAAAAGTTAGTTGCAAAAGAATTAAAGTAGAAGGTTACTTAATGAGTTAAGATCTCCGTAGTTATACTTCTACTTATGCACGTTATTTACTTCTGCAATAACGGGTTCATTAAATAAAGTGCGTAGTTAATGTAATGTAAAATCCACCCAACACTTCCCATTATAAATACAGAGGCTTACATGTGCCTAATTCATTCAAAACAAGAGTATGTACTGAGTGTGTGTGTGTGTGTGTGTGTGAGAGAGAGAGAGAGAGAGAGAGAGAGAGAGAGAGAAAGAGAGAGAAAGAGAAGGAAAGAATTAGCAGAAAGAAAGAGAGAAACAGAGAGTTTGTGAGAAGTTCTTGTGAACTCTCAAGGTGGTTCGTTTGGGGGTTAAAATATCAGACTAGTGGTGGTGCATAGTTCCAGTGGTGAAAGAAGTTGAGCTAAAACTACAAGCTTCAAACTCTATCCTCAATTAGTGAGTAAATTATATCTTTTACTCCTTTCGATATCTTGTATCTCTTGTTCATAATTTCAATCATTCATTATCAACACTAAGGGTATTTTGGTCATTTTAAAATTTTCAATTCATCACAAATCATTTTCAAGAATTTCCCAAAATTTGGTGAGTTCCGAAAAATTACTTTCAAGAAACTATTTTCCTAGAGTAAAATAGCTATAGAATATGAGTTTTTAACATTAAAATTACTTTTAAAATTTTGTAAAACTCCGAAAAATAAATGGTCAATATCATTGTGACCAAAATAATATTTAGACACTATTTTCCTAGAGTTTGGGGATAAAAATTTGTATCACTTATTTTGAGCAAAGTTGATATAAAAAAAAAAAAGCGATATAATTTTTCATATACTAATGTAACGAACTCCGAATCCATTGAAGCTAATGGCGTTAGTTTTGTAATAATATAAAAATTATTTTAGTATGGGAAAATTCAATTTTGGTAGAATTACAAAAATACCCCTAAGAAGGCATAATTACAGTTTTGCCCTACGCTTTGAAGTTAGACTAAATGACAAGTTTTATTAAATACATTGTGTAGGACTTGAGGGTAAGAAGTACTATAATCACACAAACTACCAAGGTGAGTGATCGTTTTCCCTTTTACTGATTCAACTCCTCACGAGTGAATCTTATCCTATTACTTGAACAAGTTTTATTCTAATTATGAAATCGTTATTCTTATATTTGTTTTGGAACACTTCAATTCGTTCCACTGAAAGAGGCTATCTTATATGATATTATTGTAAGTTCCATATTTCATTGATTCAGTTCCATATTTCATTGATTCAAATGTCAACTACCACCATTCTACGTGATTGTATATTGGTTCTATTAAGAACTTACGAGTCCCTATGTGGGATGATCCTTATTGGATCTACGAGTGGCCCCAAAGTTGGCTGACCCTCCTTATTGGGTCTACGAGTGATTATGATCAGTTAGCTATTGCAGTATATGTATATGTATGAGTACATGAATGGGTGGTTGGTAATCTGACCTTCTAAAAATGTATTCGTTATACCTGTCCTGATGATATTCTACTCTCTTGATATATCGATTGTTATGCTTATCTTATTTACCATTGATATACAGATTTCTCTTTATGTTCATCATCCAGGATTACGATTATTTCACTGAGTCTTCTACTCACACTCTCCAAATCTTTCTAACCCCTTTCAGGTGATGAAAAGTATAAGAAGGTGTGAGATAACCTGATTGAGGAAGACATACAGAAGAAGAAGAACTTAAAATACTAGCTACCTAGTTAAATAATATGAGTAATTCCAATGGAATTCTCAAAGGCAATATTTAAAGGCTCAAGTTAGCCAATCATAATATTATGTAATAAATTTGGAATGACTTGTAATATTGTGGTCTTCATGACCTATATTGTAATAAAATTTAATTATGTTGCTTCCGCTAGTCTCTGAACAAGTTATGAGGCCTTGGTGGCCGGTCACGCACCTTAAATCCACCAATTGGGGCGTGACATCGGGCATATACCGCTCGGGAAGTCTCAAGTACTCTGGACCGCTCGGTTATGTAGTAGAGCCAATTTCGGGCCTATCAGTAAATTTTAAACTTTTAATGGTTTCAACCTTTTTTTTATACTTACCTGGATCCGGATTGGACACACACACTCTATACACATACGTATACCCCAGCTCCAACTCAACCCAACCCAAAATCCCACACTGGCCCACAGCAAATCCCAACAAGGGCCACTCATTCCGACTGAAGAATAATTGGGGGCCAAGCAACTAGAATCGCTATGGAGATTCGAACTCTCTCTCCCTACTAGGAAGAGAGAGACTATGCCAATCGGCTACAGCCCGCTCGACAATAGCTTTAACCTTTTAATAACTTCTAATTACGACAATTTCTCTGGATCTTCTCAACCATTGGTGGACATATAAACCCATATTAATAAAGATTGTTTTTTTTTTCTTACCTGAATTATGGTAGGATATACACACATAGTAACCCAACTCCCAAGTCTCGCAATGGCCCACAACAAAGCCCAACAAACATTGGCAGATCTAAAGAAGGACAAAAGTTATTTTACATATCCTAAAAAAAAATAATAACCTACACTCAAGCACACCTAAAATTTCAAAAAAGCCCTCTATTTTATGAATATTTGAGTTGTTGGTTTAATTTTAACAGAGTTTGTAGTTTCAAGCCCACTTCCCTCTGAAGATATGTATCTTAGAATAGATTAAAATATACATATTGCAACATTAATTGCTTTTCAACCCATCCATTACCATGAACTATGTCATAAATTCCAAGTAGTAAGTAACTGAACTAATATTAACGAGGTTATAATCCAAATTCATCCTCATATTTAGTCGAACACATTTTCTTTTCAATTCTTAACTTAACCGAGGCCAAATTGACTTAATATCATTGCAAGATTTATAGAAAATTCTACACAAAAATGTGTATAAATATAACAAAAAAATAGCCTCGGGGGCGATGCCCCTAAACCCGAAAAAATTTGCCCTCCAAGCCCCTTAACATTAAATTTTTGCATCCACCCCTACTAACAAGAGCCATTCAATCCGCCTGGCGAACTACAAGGAGCAAGCAAAGGAATCCCTATGAGGGAATTCGAACCCTCAATCTCCCTACTGGGGAGCGAGGGGTTATACCAGTTGGGTAGGACTGCTTGGTAGATTAATGAAGATCGTTAATGACACCATCAAATGACAGAGCTGATTAAGACATGCCTTTTCTTTCCACTTATGCTTACCTTTACTGAGCTTTCAATTAGGTGACAAAATTCGATAGTGAAATATGTTTACAAGACGTCAGATCAGTGCTTAAAGATCTAATCAAATCGACTTTGTTTAGAGAGAGTTTTTGCTCACCCAAATATTGCTCACTCAAATCTTTTATTGATCAATGCAGTGGGACCTAGGATTTTGCTCAATCAACTTTTTCATTGGCCAATGCAGTGGGACCCATAATTTTACACTATAAATTAATTTTTATTTAATCCTAGATCTACTGTATTAACCGGTTAGAGAGTTTGATGAACATTGAGTAAGCAATTGTTTGGGTGAGAAAAAAGTATTCCTTTGTATGAACTATAAAGGCTCTTCTATTGACATTGTCTTCATATTGTCTTTTGTAGCAACTTGCAAGGCTATGGACCAGCTTGTTTTGTTTCTTAAATTTGTTTTTCCCTCATAGCTTTATATGCCATTGTTTTGGACATTTCATTTTTTATATTTGATTTAACAAGAAGATATCACTACCTTCCACATAAAATAATAATAGTAATAAAAAAAAGATATCAATCTCAGGGAAAGACTAAATTGCCTCTTTAATTTTTTATGCTACAGTCTACACCATTGGAGTATTCCAAAATAAATATTGATTGCTCGGCACGGGATCTAATTACTAATTAGGGGCCAGGGCTGAAGCTGTTAGGAGTGCGTATTCGGTTAGATCAGTTCGGTTTGGGGTATTTGGGTTCGGTTTGGTTTGGTAAAACATCAATTGTTAACTGATCGAAATGTAATTTGGTTGGTTCGGTTTGGTTAACCGAATTATCAATTTCGTTCGGTTAACCGAAATAGTAAAAAACACAAAAAAAATAAATAAAGAAAATAAAAATTTAAATAGTTAAATTAAAGCCAAAGCATTGAATCCATCGATTCATTGAAATTTGTAAGTATTGTTATTCAACTTATTCTGACATATTTTATAAACTAAAAAAAATATTAAAAGTAGAGCCAAAGCAACTGCAAACATAAGTTACACAATTGACAATGCACATTGGCCCTTGCCAAGTTGCCCTTGCCATTTGCCAACACCACCACTGTGTACCAGTTATGATTAACAACTTAACAGTAAACAATAAACATAATGACATTACCAACTTCCAAGTTTCCAACTCCAAACCAATGTCCATGAAAATTCAGTCCAAAAATATAAAACATACACACATAAGAAACTAAACCACTCTCCATGAAAACATCCAAAAGTATCCAACATTACAAAGTCTACCAAATGTGAAAATACAAATAGTCAAATTAATACAAAGTCTTAACTCTTGAAGTACGTACGAAACCGAAAGTTTGAAGTCCACAAATAGATCAAAGCAAACTACATACCAACTCTATCTCCAAGTCTCCAAGTCTAGAAAAATTAAATGCTTACCAATTACCATTAACTAACGACCGAACCTTTGCATTCAAGCAAGATTGTCAAAGATCAAAGATCTACAATGTTGGTGTCATTTGCAATCTGTAACAAATCTACAAATAGAAAAGTTTGGCAAAAGTCACAACACATTTATTTGATTTCAACATTTAAAAGAAAAACTAAAAACTCAAAAGTTATGAGTAAATATTTAATATGTACCAACTTAAAAAATGAAAAACATAAAAATTTGCTTACCTTCCTCAATCTTCTCAAGATTATCCAAATCCTCCTCAACACTAACTGGGCAAGAATTGGGACGCAACCAATCTTGAGCACATATAATGGCTTGTAACTAGCCTTGGAGTCAAGGAGCTCCTAAATGCATCAAGAACATGCCCTTCAATGCTAAATACAGACTTAGAAGCCATTGTAGCGATAGGAACTGCTAACACATCACCGGCCATTTGTGCAAGAATAGAATCGAGGCGAATTGACCTTCCACCACTTCAAGATGTCAAAATCATCATCATCATCCTCGGTATCCTCACCAAGATACCTATCCAATTCTGATTTAGAATCCATATTCCCACTTTCATATTTATACTTCTTGTACTCCTTGATATTTGCTCTCCTCCTGTATTCTGGCTTCACATTAGATCAGATAGTTGATGCATTGGAAGAGGGAGATTTAGTGGATTTGGGTTCATAAAACCTCTTATACTCATTAAACATACTATATGTTCCAACTTTCCCATGGTTACTCCCACATCTTTCCCAAACATTGTGATAATGACAAACTCCACAAACGGTAACGAGGATCCAATTCCATAGCAACAAAAATCAATATATTCATCTTAATTTTTTGGATCTCTCCAATACTTGTCATACTTGACCTTAATCTTTGTTGCCATGAAACTCAATTCGTAATCATCACTACATTGCAACTCATTCAACAAATAGTCTACCTCACTAATTTCGGTGAGGAATGAATTGGACGTGACATATAAAGAGTCAGAAATCCTCAAAGTTAGGTGATGAAAATGTTCTAAAAAATGTACTAGACGCCTAACATTAACCCAATCTTCCTCACTTGGCACCCTTGTCATGCCCCGAAAATCCAATTACAAAATAATATAAATGACTACAGTAAATTGTAAATTGTCAAGGGTATCTTAAAACAATTTAAAAATAATTACACTTGAGTGCTCAAAATTACAATTAAATTCCCTTAAACGACTAGAACCCCAAATAACTCAAACCCTCATGGTACTTTAAAGTGCTCCAATTTGACTGCTACCAGGGGTACCTGCATCTACAAAAAAAAAATGAAGGTTTTCCAAGCATACACAAACAGCACATGTCTTGAGTTCTCTTCCTCTCTCTGTGTTTAGCAGCTTCCTTCTTGCAATATATATATGTATATGTGTGTGTATTTGTTTACTGAAAGAGAGAGCAAAGAGAGGCAGAGAGTGTTTTTTTTTTTTTGTGTGTTCCCCGGGGAAAAGGTAGTATGTAAGTATATATATATATATTAAACTTGCTTGGCCACCAAGCACACACACACAATACACACTCATACACACTCAAATATACGCCCAACACACGTGCACAGATTGTGCACTAAATTCATTCTTTGGCACCAAGCAATTTCTTGAATTGCTTGGGTGTGGCGAGCTCACGCGCAATCACCCACACAGGTAAAAATAATACAGTTTAATTTTCCAAATTTAGTATATTTTTTTAACGAAAATGCAAAATTTAAAATATAGGTTTTTACAACCCTTAACCAGACTAACTCACTAAAATAAGGCTGAACAATACCTATTCTTTTCTTTTTATTCTATTTCTCTCTTTTTCTCTCGTTCTGCTCGACTACTCCTTTTTTTTTTCCCTGCGTTCTTCCCTCGTATATTTATAGAGCCAGAGACGGGCTAAGGCTTGGTGGCCAAATCCTATCCCAATACATTCTTATCCATTTTGTTGATAAACAAAGATAAACTAATGAATTATCATGATGATGATGCTATACTATAGGATAAACATGCCCAGCACTTGCACACGTGCACTTCCTCAACTATCGTGGGCCCAATCCAAATGAAGTTTTACCTAGTTGTGGTGGCTTTTGCCACCTTATTGCTTAGATATGTGTATCTAGCAGTGCTCATTCGAGAAGCACGCATGGCATACATTTCTACAAGAGATAAGAATCCATAATAGGATTTGTATTCTCAAACATTTAAGTACCACCGACTCATTTGATTTACTACATTTAATTAACGTGGCTAATAATATCTAAATAGAACTAAGCTTTATGTCCAAATTAATTAGGGGTCGGCTATATGAACCCTTTAAAGGTGTCCATATATCATGTACTAACATATAATTCATTAAAAATGTACCAATTAATGATACATATGGGTCCCACAAGTGATGTGTATATCATAAATAATTGTATAAAACTACGGGTTATCACACCCTTGTCCATCACTATCCAAAAGATCTGATTTATAACTTTAGTCTTGCATGTTATACCTCTGAAAGGCCCTCTCAAACATCTCAGCTGTATATAACATCAAATATGTGGAGTTCTACCTAGTGGGAACATTAAGGCATAGCAATGTCTTACTCTTAATCTTTTCAAATTCAACACACTCTTTAAATCTTCTTAGTCTAGCATGTGATTGCCTTATAAATCTCACTGCCCCCCAAACTCGAGCAACGGACTCATCAACTTCTTTGACGCCATCAACAAACACAAGGTTTATAATGTGTGCTACGTACGTCAAGTAGAGACGCTTGCCACCTAACACATTTGTACCCCAAGTCTCAAACCTCCTCCTCACGTATGAAATTGCGACATCATTAGAACTAGCATTATCAACAGTAACAGCTAGTACTTTATCAATACCCCAAATCAAGTAAACATTTGTCCATGGACATACGAATGTCCTCACCTTTATGACTTTTAATTGGACAAAAATTCATGATCTTTTTGGTTAAAGTCCAGTTATTATCAATAAAGTATGTTGTGAGAACCATATAGTTAATTCTTTGCAAAGATGTCCAAGTGTCTATGGTGAGACAAGCCCTCCTATTTGATTCCTTCAATACATTTTTCAATTTGGACTTCTCTTGCAAATAGAGATCATAACAATCTCTACTGATGGTCCTACCTGATGGAACACGGAAGTCAGGTGGTAAAGCAAATGAGACAAATTATCTAAACTCGGGCCGATCAACAAAACTAAATGGGAGCCCTTCAGTAATTAACATTTGAACTAGTGCCTTCCTAACAGCCACAGACTCAAACCTCCAAGTGCCCAATTTATTTTCACTACCTCTGGTTTGTTGATACCCAGTTAGCTTTGTTTAGCTAAGATCATGATTATATGGGTTAGCCTTACAACTTGATATGTGATTTTTCATTGTAGCAGTCCCACAAGTTTTTGGATCAGCCGCATAGACACTTTGCTTTTTTCGATCATCCCCTTGTCATCAGTAAACCCAATAAAATGATTCCAAATCACTGACCTAGGCTTCATGTTTTTCCTTTTTTTGTTACTTGAATTTACTTCATCAGTGTCAACTTCAAGTGCAATTTCTATGTGCTCACTCTCACATTCACTTCCACCCGACATAGTGTATAAGTTTAGAAGCTATGAAAATAATTTTACTAATCATTTTGTACCAATACATTCTACAATTTCATTTTTTTAACAACAAAACACATAAAATAGAATAAACTAGGATACACAATACATGATATGATGCAAAAATGAGAAAACATAGTAGTGTAATACAAGAATTAAAGAAAGAAAAGTAAATTTATTTCAAATGTTGCTAACTTAACCACTTAAGTCTTAAACCATGAGGCATCAAGTCATCAAAGACAAAAGAGGAAAAAAATTAAATGTCTACAGATTTTCAACATATATATAAAATAAAAATCAAAGATAAAGGGAAAAAAATGAAAAGTCTACAGATGAGTGGTTCAAAGTTCAAGCCCTTGATCTTTTTTTTTTATAGGAAAATAAGATAATATTAAAATTTTAAAAGACATCAGAAGGGCAAGATTCATCAAGAACCAGTGCATGGATACAACTTACAAGGAGGAAAATTATCAAAACGCATACCGAGCTAAGATTAAACAAAAACAATACATGATGAAGAAAAATTAAAACTAGTTACTTACTTACCTTTAAGTCTGAGAGTTTGAGAATTTGAGATTAGGGATCTGACTTCCTACAAAAACCCAACATCAAATGAAAATATGAGATGTAGATACAAAAACCCCTGGGAGAGAGATGATATAGAGATTTTTAGAGAGAGAGAGAGAGAGAGAGAAGACCAGTGGTGTGGGAGCTTGGGAGGGAGTCGTGTGAGTTGTGACAGACTCACAGTGGTCACTGACTCACTAGTCTCTGAGATCTGCGTCAGCGGCTGGTGGTGGTGACATGGTATGAGAGTGAGCTCAGCGGCAGCGGCGGCGGCGGCTGGCCACTAGTGTGGTGGCTGGTGATTCGGTGAAGATTGAAGAGCCGATGAAAAGGGGAAGAGAAGAGGTGTGCGGCGCTGAGGAGTAAGGACTGAGGAGAGTCATATCTAAAATGAATAAAACTTAAAAATATGAGTTTTAACAATTCCCTAATATTCTCTCGGTATATATATCATTCTCACAATTCGGTTTTCGGTTAGGTACGGTTTCTAGGAGTGGTACCGAAACCCGAACCGAGTTAGTTAAAACAGTTCGGTTTCGGCCCTAACTAAAATCAGTTTGGTTCGGTTACCAACCGAATTGGCTATTTTATTTCGGTTCGGTTAAAATTTTCGATTAGCTGAATTGTATGCTCACCTCTACAAGCTGCCCGTAGATTTTAGAAAAAAATTTGTCATATTGAAAAATATTTTTATACTTAAGTTCCCCTTCCCAAATTCAAAAATTCTTTATTTTATTAATATTTGAAATTGAATGTTTGATAAATTTTACAAGACAACCAGGTATGATACATTCAATTTCCTAGTCTTAATTTGTAGTAACAAGGTGTCATTTTGGTGCCTATCAGTATCAATTTTTCTAATATATCATTTTGTTGTATCTTTGGGGTCATTCAACACCAGCTTTTCTAATATGATTTTTTGGTAGTAACTTTAATGTGTTATTTGTCAATTACAATTTTGTAGTTAGTAGTAAAATGTCCCAAAGTGTTGTAACTGACATGTATGTATCATAACAAAAGTTTGGGCATTCATAACGCATTTTTCTCTATACATTTACATGTACATGCTGCGTTAAAAAGTTGTACATACATCATTCCATTCTGTTAGTACATATGAGTATGAAGAGAAAAATTCATTTAGGTATGAGTACCTGAATAGTATTTAACTTGACTAGGAATCTTGACCTAATCCATTTAGGTAACCCATAAAATTCATAATATCTAAATTCACATAATATAATGTAAATAATTGTGAAGTTAAAACATGATACTGCCAAGATAATCTTGGACCCAAAAAATTTGCCGCCTTGGCCTTCAAGTATGCTCCGATTTTCCTTGGCATCATCACTTTCTAAATTTACACTTTCAAAAATGATTTTTCAACTACCCATATGGACCTTGCCAAAAAAACAATCCTACCCACATGGAGATTCCTTCCGATACGCTTTTCAAGATCTTTATTTTTATTTTATTTTCGTTCCCACTTGTTCTCACCTTTAACTTTAAAGTTTTCAATCAATCGCATATTGGCGTTATAAAATGATTCCCAAAAAATCCCATAAAGGCAATGAATCATTAATTCACACTTCACAGTCAAATAGAAGACTCCAAAGCCATTGTTTCAAGGGTAGGCAGTGCCGCAGTAGGCTTAATCTCTTCTCCCACTTGATAAAGATTAATTTTTTTTAATAATATTTATACCCACTAATATATTTATATATCTTTACGTATATACCAAATATATATATATATATATATATATAGTTCATGTTTCCTTCTCTCTGCTTGGAGGTTGAATTGATTTGATTTTTAAGGCCGACATTGAGGTACCTTTTTTTTTTTTTTTTTTTTCTTTCTCTTCTGTCCAGAAAATATGATTCATGGGTTTTCTTTGTTTTGGGATTCTCTACTTTCTTTTTCTCATTGTTATCAAATTGTTAAAGAGAAAATTGATACCAGTTAGCTATAAGGACAATCAGAATTGTTTACCGTTTTTTAAAACACACTTGAAGATCTGAAATTCCTAATTGGAATATTCATCTATATTTGAAAATCTGGTCTTTAATATGAATATGCCTTTTTGAATTTTATAGGCCCATATTCTGCATCTCACTGTTCCATTCCTTAATAGAAATTTATATAAGTATCTGCCACCACATGTTTGTTTAATTGGCTTGCAAGGACTCAAATATATTGAAGGAGCTGTATACATATATTGCAGTTGATTTTATAGTTCCTCCATTGCTATAGGGTAAAAAAACAATGACCACCGACGAGATAAGTGAAACGCCGACAAGGCTTGAGGTTTGTTACTCAAACACAAACTTTGATTCATTGGCTTTTGAAGGGGAGGGTGGGTTTTGGGTGTTTTTTTTTTTTTTTTTTTTTAAACTAGATTAATTTTAGTATGTGTTTTTCAATCTTTTTCCCAATTTCAGGGAAGGTATAGTGCAATGGTGGTATGTTGGTTTCTTGGACTCGGCTCCCTTGTTTCATGGAACAGTATGTTGACTATTGGAGACTACTACTATAAGTTGTTCCCTGTAAGTAGCCCAATCTTGCTCAAATTTCCAATTATTTTGGAGATGCGATTCTTAGGACCGCTATTACAAATTGGTTTAGTCGATTCTAAGCAATTTCATCCATAATCTCTACTCATATGACTCTTGAGATCCTATGTTGATGTAGTTTTGAAGAGAATGAGCTGCAAGTTTCTTGAGTGATACTCCTATTTGAGATCCTTGTGTCTCCTTCAAGAGAAAAAAGCAGTTGCTCAGTTAGTCTTGGGTTCCGATACTTACCAGAGCAAGTTAAGAATTATGAATGGCTATGCCCCAAATTAGCTTGACTGCGGAGTATTGATGACTTTTTTTTTTGTTATTTATTTTTTTTTATAGTTCCTGGGTAGGAGATTTGAAGTTTAATTTGAGAGTTACAGAATCATGTTTGAGGATTATCTCATAAAATTAGTATTTGATGTCATGCTATGTAACACGGACACGTGACACGGGTACGATACGAAACGGGTACGGTGGTACGGCTATTCCCTAAAATGTAGGCTACATAGTATTTTTTTAGTTATAAAAAATCAAAGAAGAAGAAGATTGAACATCAATATTGCATATTATTCATCCATAGCATAGCAACTAAGCAGTCTAGCAACTTAACAATATTGTTTTAGCATTACAAGTCTACAGCATTAAAATAAACATAAAAAGGAAAAAGAAGAAAAAGTCATAGTTTCAATCTCAATTTCCTAAAAGTACCCGTGTCCATGCCTTACCCATCCCGTACCCATCTCGTATCCAGTGTCACAGTTTTAATTAAATGCACCAGGACATAGCCAGAGGAGTGTCCGACTCGTACCCACGTGTGTCGTACCCGTGATGGTACCCGTGGGGTACCCGATACTCATACAACAACCAAAATGAAGTACCCGTGCTTCCTAGATGTCATGTAATTCGGTTGCTTCTCTGGTCACCGTATTTCTGAGGCACCTATCGAGAGAGCTGAGTGTCAAAAATCCATCCTTACATGTCATTCATTGTAAGCTAGTTGTGATATATATATCGATAATTGCACACATTTTTATTACTTGTATGTTTGACAACATTTGCCTTTTCCCTCTATGTTTTCCATTTGAAGAATTACCATCCTTCAAGGGTACTTACTCTCGTGTATCAACCGTTTGCACTTGGAACAATGGTGATTTTTGCATATAACGAGGCAAAGGTCGATACTAGACGACGTAACATAGCGGGTTACATCTTGTTCTTCTTAAGTACTTTGGCACTCCTAGTCGTAAGTACTTGCTATCAAGTCTTCTTCCATATTCCTGAGCTTAATCATACCGTTCTTCTAATAAGACTCCATTTTCCATTCAATTTCTATAGTTGGATTTGGCCACATCAGGGAAAGGAGGGATCGGAAATTACATTGGAATATGTGTTTTCGTTGCTATATTCGGAGTTGCCGATGCCCATGTTCAAGGTGGAATGGTTGGGGACTTATCCTTGATGTGCCCTGAGTTCATTCAAGTAAGTTTTTGTGCTTTATTTTCATCCTTTGTAAGTGTTCCTTAGGTTCTGTTTGATTCATAGATTCCGTGAGGGAAAAGAAAAGGGAAAGGAAAACAAGAAGGAAACTGGTTCCCCTCGTGTTTTCCTTCATGCTTATATGGCTCTGTTTGGTTCATGGATTTCATTAAGAGAAAGGAAAACTAGTTCTCTCGTGTTTTCCCTTCTGTTTTCCTTCATGCTTGTATATTACATTTAAAACTAAAAATTTCAAAATTATAATTGTTATATATTAATAAAGGAAAGGGAAATGACTCGCAATATTCAAATGGTTTAATTTATATCTCAACTTATTTTGTTTGTATTCCTATTTTCCTCACCGTTTACCTTATTAACCAAACAAAGAAAAATGTTTTTCTCTATGTTTTCCTTTCTTTTCCCCTCATTAAATCCAAATCCAAACAAAGATTAAAGATCAGTTTGGTTCGTGGATTTAGGGAGGAAAGGAAAAGAAAATACAGGAAAACAGATATCTTTGTTCTACTAAAGAGGAAAATATGATGACAAAACCTTATTTTTTTTTATTTTTGTTAAACGTACTTCACTTCCTCTTTTCTTGAGTTCCTCTTTTATTTCGAAAATATTTATTATCTAATGTTATCTTGGCATGAAGTAACCCACTAGGTTTAGTTTTCCTTTCTGTTTCCATTTTCTTCTCTATATCCGCAACCAAATGGAGGCTAATGAAATTTGCTTTGTTTTAAAGCTAGTTGTATTGATTCAACGTTATGAGTATCTGGATTAAGTCTTATAATTCTTGCAGTCTTTCTTTGCTGGTTTGGCTGCATCAGGAGCTCTCACCTCTGCTTTGAGGTTAATCACCAAAGCGGCCTTTGACCATACCGACAATGGTCTTCGCAAGGGGACTAGTATGTGAATTTCCTCTCACTAAAAAAACCTTGTTTGCCTTGAACACGTATCTGCTGAGTACAATTGACTACACACACACACATGTAGTCTTATCGACAACCTTTAGACTAGGATGTTTGAAATGAAGAATTGAGTTTTACCCACCAAAAAAAAAAAAGAAATGAAGAATTGAGAGTTATGTTACTAACTATGCCATTTTCTTGCACTTGTTTGCAGTGTTATTTCTGGCCATCTCCACATTTTTCGAGTTTCTATGCATATTTCTGTACGCGATGTACTTCCCGAAATTAGCAATTGTAAAGTACTACCGCAAAAAGGCAGCCTCAGAAGGATCAACAACTGTTTCGGCTGACCTTGCTGCTGCTGGAATCCAAACACAAGCAAGTGAAAATAGTACAACTTTTTTTATTTAAGATAAAAATATGTATATATATTGTTTTAATCTCATAAAACAACTTCTAATTAAATTTTGGGGTTTATGCAGGCCGATAGTGGTATTAAACAAGAGGAGAGGTTGAGCACCAAACAATTGTTGCTTAAGAACATAGACTATGAACTAGACTTGTATCTGATATATGTCCTGACTCTATCTATCTTCCCTGGATTTTTATATGAAAACACTGGTAAACACCAGCTAGGTTCATGGTACGTGTTTTTTTTATGACAATACATAGACATTCACTTATGGAAATTTTCACAACTTTTTTTGCAAAATTTTCTTATGCTAATGTTTCTATGATCATGTACCTTGATTAGTTGTATTGTGATCATGATATTTCGAATCTATTTGGGGATCAGTGGCCACCTTGAAATTCTCATATGAAATTGATAAGAACATTTTTACTTAGTCGCCTGTAGTGGGCCGTTTAGGAGGCTAAGAACCAAATTTGTTGTAAATAAGTGAATCCGTTCTATATATTCAAGTGATAAGTAGATACTCTTGTAGTGCCTAGTAGTCCGTGCCCAATCTGAAGTCACTTTTAAAACATTTTATTTGTCGACCAACATGCTGTTGGGTTTAATGTAACCAGATAGGAAATGAGAGTGACTAAACATGACCAAAATTTTACGCACTGCCAAACAGGCCCTTAAAGCATAACATAGCTCTTCTTCATGCTATTACTTCCATATTTCGTATGATTTTTACTTCGATTTTATCCAAATAATCCAAAAAAAAAAATCAGAAAAACTGTTTATATTTCAGGTACCCACTCGTTCTGATAGCAATGTACAACTTGTGGGATTTGATTTCACGGTACATTCCCCTCGTGGACTGTCTGAAGTTGGAATCGAGAAAAGGCCTCTTAATAGCAACACTATCCCGATTCTTGTTCATTCCTGCATTCTACTTCACTGCAAAATATGGTGATCAGGGTTGGATGATAATGCTCATTTCCTTCTTGGGATTAACCAACGGTTATCTAACTGTTTGTGTCCTCACAGCTGCACCCAAAGGTTACAAGGTTAGTTAAAAATTATACTCTGGTAACCGTTATGCTATGTCTTGTACGGAGGAGGGACGAGGGAAATGGTGTAACGCGGCAATGACCCATTGGGGAACCATGTTGGAGAGCCAACCGCGGTTCCCGTAACCATTTGGCAATCTCCTAAGTCACGGGGTGTTCCAAATTTTGCGGTGATTATCTCTGGTTCTTCCTCAATTGCCACCCGGGTTCCTACACGGGGTCTAAATACTTTATTTGGTAGAGTGGGAGAGGGAGGGAAGGAAAGAGGCATCCTCCTGGGCCCACTGTTTCTCATCCCTCCAAAAAGGGACGGTCCGGACGGATTGGGAGAGAGAGAAGTTTGCCTGCCCATTTTTTTTTAAAAACTTTTTTGTCATTCATAGATAGTTATTTTTTTCTTATGGAAGGTTGTAATAGTAAATACACAATATTGCATACTTTCCTTCTTATTTAACCAAACAAAAGGACCAAAGATCCCCTTCCTTACCCTACAGATACCTCTTCCCTCGGTCCTCCCATTTCTCTTCCCTCCACTTTTCCATTCCTCCTACCAAGCATAGCATAGCATTGGTTAAATTCAGAAATCTCATAATCAAACTTTAATAAGTCTAATGTTGATCTTTTGTAGGGTCCTGAGCAAAATGCATTGGGTAATTTGCTAGTGTTATTCCTTTTGGGAGGCATATTCTCTGGAGTCGCTCTTGATTGGTTGTGGATTATTGGTAATGGAACCTTTTAGAGAGACAACAGTGTGTTTCTTGATCCAGATGAAGAAACTCAATTCCATACAATTTAGTTACGAAATTTTCAAACAGAAGCCATATAACAAAGGGAGAGTGGTACAGTGGAATTCATAGGTTTTTATTCCTTACAGTGAATCTGCGTTTCAAAATTTTATGAGTGGGATGTTTGTTTTTAATTCTCTGTAATGAGATTGAATGCTAGTTTGTGAATAATTGTGATAGATAAAGATTATAACAAAATTAAGAAAGTGTTGTCTTGGTAAGCTTGCGGAAGAGAGTTCTTATGTCATTGAATGAAACCAGAAATCTGTTGATGATGTGTGTTCAATAAACTTGATGGTGGGTCTTAATATAGATTTTGAGTAGGGCAGCACTTAGAGGCGTCAAACGGCCAGGCCAGGCCGGTCTCTGTCAAAGCGAGCCCAACCAGGCTAGAGGGCTGGGCTTCACCTAACACTGGGCCGGGCCGGGCTTGGGAGGAGAAGGGGGAGTGTCCGGCCCGGACCGATGGCCCGGGTTCACTAAGGTCTGGCTCGCGGACCACTTCAATTTCTTCATGTTTTGGATCGAGCCTTGGCGGGCTTGGGGCCGGGCCGTGGACGCCATTGGGGTTGTCCGTCCAGACCTGAGGTAGTGGACAAGGCCTATAGGGCTGGGCCGGGCCAACCGACCTGTTTGACACCTCTAGCAACACTGCAGTTCCTTCCTTGGGTACAGATAGTCCAAGTCTGTCATAGGTCCCACATACTGGTGACATACATACTTTCTATGTGGAACAATCACGTTTCAGAATTATTACCATATTATGTACGTAATGAATTGTAAGTCTTTTTCTTACGGCAGAGTGAGCACAAAAAATGACTCAGTGAAAATTAAGGTGATCCCACTATATTTAAATATGATATTTAGTGCTATATAGTGGAGAATCAAATTGGAAAGAAAAAAAAAACGAAAGAAATTTTTTATTTTTAAAGAATTCATATCAATCTATTACTTGGCATTCATTTTTCATATTACTTGGCTCTTTGGCAAGTATTATGCATCAAGAAACAGTAAATTGCTTCTATCTGCCTTCCCATGTCAAAGGATATCAATGTTAACTAGGAACTTTTCTTCATTGCTCTAAAACATTCAATCTATGAAGAGTAGTGAACAAATTTTCATTCTTATGGTCTTTGGCAGTAATTAGACTATTTTGCAATTGACTAGGTTTCCTCCAATTATTTACTAACCGTGTGATCTTCCCATATACACTCGAACAACACACACACACACATTTTATCCCCTTATGCTTGGGCTCAGATTCAGTTTACTCTCTTGTGCTTTAAAAGTAAACACTTAAACCAGGTTTTGGACTAAAGCTTAGTTTCGCCTCCACGTGGCTTTTTAAAAAGAGCTTATGAAATTTATTACTAAGTTATTTGATAATTTTGTACAAGTGAAACACTACTTTTCAAAAAGACATTATGAAACTAAAAGGCAGCCTTAAAGCTCTACCATTCCAGAGCTTTTAAAGCTCCCCCTAAAATTACCCTAAGTTCAATTTTTGCAAAGTCCATAAATATGAAATGAATTAACATGAAATTGTGTTTTAAAAAAGGAGAAGCACCAAAATGGGGGCCAAACTAAGCCTAAAAGTGAAACTATAAAGATTTTTTTCAAAATAGTCCCACTTTGGAATTAAGTGTTAAAATTAGCCCCACATAGGATAATTTAAGTGTCAAAACTAACCCCTCATAGGCACTTAATCCCAAAATTAACCCCACATAGAATTAAGTTGCAACAATGTTTCCACATATGTGTTAATATTTTTGGCCAATTTTAGAATTCTTATCAGTGTTGAGGAAAATCTTAGAGTTTCACTTTAGTCCGAAACCACCCGGGGGGTGGGGGTGTTGGGGGCTAAGTGTCTATTTTTGAAGCATAGGGGGAATAAAGTGAAAATGAACCTAACTAAAATAGGGTAAAATGTGATTAATCCTATCTATTAGGGGTGTAAGCGGTCGGTTTTGGTCGGTTTTTTCGGTTTTTTATGAACAAAAAAAAAACCGACCAATAGTGGCGGTCGGTCGGTTTTTCGGTCGGTTTTGGCTTTAACATAAATTTATAAAACTGACCAATCGATTTTTTGGGCGGTCGATTTCGGTCGGTTTTCAGTTTTCAGTTTTCTACTTACACCTCTACTATCTATATATGTATATATTAAGCTCGTCACATAGTAAATGGCAGTTAAATTCAGCATCACAGAGGAGTTGAAATGACATTTTCAGATCCAATAATGCTAGGTGTACACACTTTTTGACACACTGCTTTAAATGTGTGTACCATGTGCTATATAAGTGGTGCACAGAAAAGTATGAAAAAGTGTGAAAAAAATTCAAACAGCATAAGATACATGAATTTAAAGTACAGCGTGTCAAAAAATGTGTACAAAACTGCGTACACCTAGCATTATTGTTTCAGATCACATTCTTGCAAAATGTGGATTCTCATCGAACAAACGACTACAAACCATGCTAAATGGCAACAAAAACTTTCCATGGCCACTTATAACTTTATAGTCGTTACTGAGGACTAGAATGTATTGGTTTATGAATTCATTTAGCACTATTTAAAAAACAAAAATACTTTTCTTTGTTTGGTTAATAAGAAAATAGTGAAACAAATAAGAAGGAAAATAATTGATTAAGAAAATTAAATTTGACATTATTAATCATTAATGTTACTTAAATATGCAGGAAAAACACAATCACTAGGGATATTGTAATACCCTGTATTCATGTAATGTATTATATGAATAAGATCTTGTATTACTTCTCTAAATACTTGTATGAGTTTTACTTTACCTTTGGTGTATTCTGTGTCCCAATCGATTGGCATCATATCTCAATCGATTGTCATATCTTGGATACCAATCGATTGACATCGTATACCAATCGATTGCCACTTTTGTATCTACTACTTGGACCCAATCCATTGGACTCCATCTCAATCGATTGGAGTTATTAATATCAACCATCAATCGATTTAACCCTTGTCTCAATCGATTGGAACATTTACTACCTACCCCAATCGATTGCCAACTTGCCAATCGATTGGCAGCAGCTGCTTTGATTCCTTTGCTTTGGCAGGGTATTGGCCACGTGAACTCTTATTTATCTATATATATGAGCCCATGTTGGGCATATTTTTGGTTACAGAAATCAGTAGGAGAGAGAGAGAGAGAGAGAGAGAGAGAGAGAAAAGTGTTTGTCTATGTTTTATATATATATACACTTATATTTATATACATCCATACACACACACACACCCCCGCATGGACTGAAGCGAAGAAGAAGACCAGAGAAGGAAGAGAAGAAAGAAAAGAAAAACATAGAAGATAGAGAGAGAAGAGACAGATAGAGAAAAAGAGAGAGGGAATCTCCATTGAAGCCCAAGCTTCCATACACACCCAAACACACCCCACATACCTAAGGTGAGTTTTAAACTCACTTGGTAACATAGTATTGATGTTAGGACTTGTTTAAATCAAGATAAGAAGCTTGAATCATAGTTTTCCCGTTTTTATATTACTGGACTATCTTCTTTGTGAAGAAAACAAAGTCCTAATCAATTGGGACTTTTCCAAATCAATTGACATCTTTGATAACCCAATCAATTACCATTTTATGCAATTAATTGCCATTATAGATACCCCAATCAATTGCTAAAGTTAGCAATCGATTATTATGAATTGTGAGCCAAACAATTGGACTTTTCCCAATCGATTGTTATTACTTTTATACCGATCGATTGGACCTGTATCCCAATCAATTGGTAGTTATAGAATGCTATTATTCCTATTTAGTTTATATTATAATTGCTTAGTTGTTTACCTACTGTTCTGAATCCCCCTCATGTAATACAAACATGATATTGAGATAATGCAACGTTGAATCATACTAATGTTAAGGATAACGGAATAATGTTTCTACGTTAGGTGACGTGTAGGTAGTGAATCATTTATAGTTTTCATTCGTTTCATTCAAAGTAGTCAGGCCACATGGGATTGTCATGTATCGATGTTAGAGTTGAACTTAAGTAGGTTTGTTAAGATTCGGGAATCTTGCGTGGACGAGCCTTGGTCATTCATATGTTCTTAAAAGCGGTGAACTGTGCATATGTTCTTAAAAGCGGTGGACTGGACCAAGTAGCCCTAAGATAGACTAGTGACCCATTGATATGTTCTCAAAAGCGGTGAACTGGGATCATTAGTAGATGATGTTAAATTATGGCATTAGAATGATGTACTGTTGTTTAAAGCGTTATATCCCTGAAGTGCGGTAAACTGGGCATATGTTCTGAAAAGCTGGGGATGGACTGACGTGGTGTCTTTGACATGCAGTGGACTGTGCAAATGTTTTTAAAAGCAGTGGACGAAGCAATGATGTATCTTTAGAAGTGAACTACTATCGAGTCTGTTCTTCTGTCAGTAATGTATGTTTTCAGTCTTAATTTAGTACGGCGTTAGTAATCGGATAATCAATTTAATTAAAGAGAAGATACACTCAATGGAATCTAATTGTTTATCATTCATAACTTGTAATAACTTCAATAGTTGATACCCTGCAAGTATCTAATTCACTAAGCTTTCATTAAGCTGACAGCATTTATGCTGCTGGACATTTCTACGTTCCAGCACACCCTCTTTATGACCATACAGGTGAAGGACCAGTAGGCGAGAACTGCTATGCTAGTGATGACGTACCTGTGGAGGACTACCCCGACAAAGGTCAGGCGAAGGAAGACTACTACGCCGAGGAATACACCTATGCCAATTGAAAATCAGACTAGATTATAGTTTATTTATCCTTACTGTTTTCTAGACCTTTTTGTAATTAGGCATATACTGCCTCAACACTGTAATCCGTTATGTTTTATTTGATTCGAAACTCTGATATGCAATAACTAGTAACTTCCTTTCTGACATTAAGTTATGTTTTAACCAAAACCTAGATTATTGTATTATGATCTCTTTATCCTTGCTGTTGCTTAGTACTGCGTGGTGTGGACAATCATGTGACTCTATCAGTCGCTGCCTATGGACGCAAAAAGGAATTTATTTTCTCTATTTTTGTCGTTCTGGGTATCAGAGCCCCAGGTTATACCTTTTTGCTCACTGATTGTCCCACACCACCTGGTCCTAAAATCTTGAGATTCCTATATATGAATAATAAGATTAGTTCTGACTTATGGTAGTCTCTTTTCAGGTAGCATGGCAACGCCGTTATTCATTCTAGACACATTTGGAGGACACTATGTGTATGAGGGCAGTATTGACCCAGCAAATCCACAGTATTATGTTTGGAAAGTTAGGCAAAGACCCATTGCAGAGACAGAGCAAGATATGTGGATTGAGCAGCACAGATTTGGGACCCAGGATCCAGAGGTGATACGTCAAGAGATGATCTATCATGAGGACACCTTCCGACGAATTGAGGAGGATTCCCTATAGATGCTACGAGACCGTGGGTCATATCAGGCTTTACTTGCAAAGGTTAGAGCAGTACCCCCACCTCCCCCGACAGAGCCACCACCATAGACACCTCCACCCATCGAAGGAGGACATGGCTGATGTACCCCTAGTAGATGAGGACCCAGAGGAAGAGGATCTGGATGAGGGTCAAGGCGATGACGATGATGAGCCAGAGGATGATGATGAAGAATTGGAGGACGAGGACACTAATGATGAGGAGCCAGAGTATGATCCGGAGGAGGACCACGAGGACCCAGCGGGTATGGATGTGCTAGTTGGCATAGATAATGTAGTAGCAGAGGGTTACCCAATGGAAGAGAAGGAGATAGCAGAGGATGAGACGAGTGATGACGCTGTGGTACCAGTCTTACTAGGTGGCGTGATAGCACAGTTGGCAGCAGAGTGGGCTACGAAGATGGCTGCACATCCCCATGGATATGAGATAGGAGCACCAGAGGTGGCACAGGCTATGGTAAAGGCTAAGGCACTTGCAGCTGCATTTGATGCAGCCCAGACCGATATGGCCGATGTAGGAGATATAGGAGTTGTTGTGGAGCACGACGGGCCTGAGCTAGTTAAGGAAGACGTGATAGAAGATAAGGAGATGATGGATGATGACAACATGGATGAGGATGATGATTTTTATGAGATTGCCCCGAAGGACGAGCCTTCACTCTATGGATTTGACGCGGACAACTTTTGAGTCCAGGACCATTAGGACTTAGATGACTTGTTTTGACTTCAGGACATGTTATCCACTTACTTTTGACGCTTACATAGATAGCTATTAACCATAGCCCTTTTGTATAGGTAGCCACTAGTGGTGGTTTGTTTATATCTTTTGCTAGATCTTGTATAGGATCATGACTACGCGGTACATAGATGATTTGTTGTGTACTCCACGGTACACATTTTGGATATATTCATATACATGTGGCAAATCGTTTCATTTAGTTATCTATAATGCCATCTCATTATTTATGTCATGCTTGTGATTTAGATTCATGTTATGCCTTCCGTTGTTTTATTTTATGGTTGTTTCCCCGAGAAGTTTGTCAACTAATTATTAGATCATTCATACGTATACCTCACACGGAACACTATGGTTGGGAATACGAGATATCAAGCATGATTGGGAGCACCCATTCCTGAGGGTATGGACCCAACCGAAGTTTTTGAAGCATTCATGCAAACAAATGGAACATGTTGGTGACACTTACAACAATGCCACCCATAGAGCTGACAATAGCAACAACCATATTGCTCCTCTGAGACAGACAGGCAACAAGCTATTGGAGCGCTTTCGAGCCCTGCGACCCGAGAAGTTCAACAGCATGACAGAATCGTGGAAAGCTGAGCAGTGGATACAAGAGATGGAGCTAATCTTCAAAGCCCTAGAATGCAGCTAGCTTGACAATAGACATCTAGTTGTATTTCAGTTAACTTACACCACCGCAGACTGGTGGGAGGCCGAGACAACCACAATTGGGATCGATGCTACACGGAGAATGCCTTGGGAAGCATTTAACACTCGATTTCTCGAGAAGTATTTCCCTGAGGACAAAAGAGATTAGCAAGAGAGGAATTTCTTGAGCCTAGCTCAAGAAAATTGGACAGTCCGGGAGTATACCACTCAATTCGAGTGACTTTCCCGTTTCGCCCCATACATAATAGACATCCCTGCCAAGAAAGTTAACGATTCCACCAAGAACTCAATCCACACCTCTAAGATATGATGATAGTTCATCTGGGCTAGGCACTTGAAGGGATAGTCCATCTTGCATCAAGTTTGGAAAAGGATGCTTACCCTGTGCAAGGGCCACAAGTGAATCAATCTTCGAACAACACCTTCCAACTAAGGAACTTTCTTGCACAATCGTCAAGGAATAATCTAGGATGGAAGCCCCAGACTAACAACTACCAGGGAAACAAGCGCACTTGGGACATGACAAGGAAGACCCAAGCCAACTTTCCTTGATAGAAAAATCAATAGCAAGGACAGCCTCAGTCACAGCCCGCTGCCCAGTGACAAAACACTGATGGATGCTTCAACTGTAGAGTTCCCGGACACATTGCAAGGTATTGCACAACTCCTAAGACCAACCGTCGTAATGATCTCGTCTGCCGCAACTGTCACAAGCCTGGTCACATGAGCAAAGATTGTCGAGCACCTCATGGAGGCTACCATGGAGTGCCCGCTCAAGGATAGCAAGGATAGATTAGGGTAAATACTATCATCCCTGACAATGCATGATATAATGCCAAGGAATAACAGAACTTGGAAGGTACACTCATTTTATTTCACAACCAAGTTAGAGCTTTGTTTGATACCGGTGCTGCATGCCAATTCTTTTATAGCTATTAAGATCGAGCTAGATTTAGGTTTGGAACCCCTAGCACTTGAGCCAATCCTTAGTGTTGTTTCACCATTGGGAGTAACTTTTAAGTTAGGTAAGGTGTGCAAGGATTGTCCCTTGACCCTAGAAGATAAGAATCTCTCAGCAGACTTGATAGTCTTGTCAATGTCTAAGTTCGACGTGATCCTAGGAGTGAATTGTCTTACCAAGTATGGTGCCAACCTAGACTGTGTTAGTCGAACCATTGACTTTTCAACCCCCGATTGTCGGCAGTTTAGATTTTGGTGCCAGCCGATGAGTAACATGTTTCTTACTAGCTATTTTGCTACGATCGAGAGTTCAAGCACAAAGCTTACCGTCAACCAGATCTCCATTATCCAAGACTTTGGAGACGTATTTCGAGATATCTCAGGGCTTCTGTCGAAAAGAGAGACGGACTTCTGCATTGATCTAGTACCCAAAACGTTGTCAATTTTCAAGACCGCATACCGAATGGCACCAACAGAGATGCAAGAATTGAAGAAACAAGTTCAGGAACTTGAAGACTTATGTGTCGTTCACCCGGGTACGTCACCTTGGGGAACACCAGTTCTATTTGTAAAGAAGAAGGACGGAGAGCTGTGACTTTGTATCAACTACAGAGATTTGAACAATGTCACAATCAAGAATAGATATCCACTTTTCCCGTACCGAATGGTGCCAACAGAGATGCAAGAATTGAATAAACAATATTAGGAACTTGAAGACTTAGGTTTTGTTCGCCCAAGTACGTCATCATGGGGAACACCAGTTCTATTTGTAAAGAAGAAGGACAGAGAGCTATGACTTTATGTCGACTATAGAGAGTTGAACAAGGTCACAATCAAGAATAGATATCTGCTTCCCTCTATAGACGACCTATTTTATCAGTTGCAAGGATCAAGGATATTCTCAAAGATTGATTTTCATTCAAGTTATTATCAGTTGCTAGCTCGACTGGAAGATATATCGAAGACTACTTTCAGGACGAGGTATGGGCACTACGAATTTCTAGTGATGTCTTTTGGATTGAACAATGCCCCATCAGTATTCATGGACCTAATGAGTAGAGTATTCATACCTTATCTGGATCAATTCATTATAGCATTCATCGATGACATTCTGATTTACTTGAAGATAGAATAAGAGCACAAGAAGCATCTAAAAATGCTCTACAGACTCTCCGAGACAATAGCCTATATGCGAAGATCAGCAAGTGTGAATTCTTGCTTCAGGCAGTCAAATTCTTAGGACATGTGATATCGCAAGATGAGATTTCTGTAGACTCATCCAAGATTGATGCAGTCTTGAGCTGGAATAGAGTGACCAATGCGACCGAATTTAGAAGTTTTCTTGGTCTGGTTGGATATTATCGAAGATTCGTAGAAGGATTCTCCAAGATCGTATGACCATTGATAAGTTTGACAAGGAAAGAGACAAAGAATGAATGGACTGTCAAGCATGAGAATGCATTTTGTGAATTGAAATAGAGACTAACCTCAGCACCAGTACTTGTGATACCCAGGAGTGATGAACGATTCATAATCTATAGTGACGTATCGCACCAAGGACTTGTAATGCAAGACGGGAATGTTATAGCATACAGATCGAGACAATTAAAACTGCATGAGAAGAATTATCCAATGCATGACTTGGAACTAGCTGCGATCGTGTTTGCTCTAAAGATTTGGAGACACTACTTGTATGGAGAAAAGTTCAATCTGTTCTCGAATCACAAGAGTTTAAGGTACCTGTTCTCTCAAAAGGAGTTGAACATGAGACAACAAATATGGATGGAACTACTCAAGGACTAAGATTTCTCTTTACAATACCATCTGGGTAAAGCGAATGTTGTAGCTGACGCTTTGAGCCAAAGGCCCCGCCTTTTGATTGCTTCAAATTTGATTAGAGACTGATGAGCATTGGAGACGCTTACCAGATTCGACCTTCAACCAGTGGAATCAGGAGAAGGACAACACTTTGGATGTCTTGTCGTGCAACCGACTCCCTTCAGCCGTATCTTGGAAGCTCAATAGTTAAATGAAGATTTGAAACTATGGTTTACTAAGATGTCAGCAAAGGAGCCAAAAATATAGAGTAGCAGTACGGACGAAGCAATGAGATGCAAAGGTAGACTCTGTATGCCAAATGATATTAGTCTCAGAAAGGATATCTCGGACAAAGCGCACAAGTCAAGGATGACTATTCACCCTGGAGGTAACAAGATGTATAAGGACTTGAAGAGAAACTTCTGGTGGGAAGGAATGAAGCGAGAAGTGGCAGAGTATGTATCCCAATGGCTTGTTTACAAACAAGTGAAGGCAAAACATCAGAAGCCACCTAGACTTCTATAGCCACTACTGATTCGCTAATGGAAATGGGAACACATCACCATGGATTTCGCGGTCGGTTTGCCAAAGTCACAGCAAAACCACAATGCTATTTGGGTAATAGTGGATCGACTCACTAAGATAGCGCATTTCATTGCTTACAGCATGACGTACCCAGTCGAACGATTGAGCCGGGTGTAACTACAACAAGTTATGTGACTTCATGGTTTACCTGTCTCAATAGTATCGGATCAAGATTCGCGCTTCACCATAAAATTCTGGAAGAGCGTTCAGACAGCAATGGGAACTTCATTGAACTTGAGTTCAGCCTTTCATCTATAGACAAACGTTCAAATAGAACGAGTCAATTAAGAGATGAAGGATATGTTATGAGCCTATTTTATTGATTTTGAGAGCTCAAGGGAGACGCATCTACCATTTATTGAGTTCACCTACAACAACAGCTATCACACAAGCATAGGGATGGCATTGTTCAAAGCTTTATATGGAAGATCTTGCCGATCGGCGCTATGTTGGGTTGAAGTCAGATATACCCAACTACTTGGGCCTGAGATGATTTAAGAAACTAACAAGAAGATCCAAGTTGTACGAGAAAAGATGAAGATTCCTTCATCTAGACACAAGAGTATGCCGACAAGCGACGAAAAGATATAGAGTTCGAAGTTGGAGATCATGTACTACTCAAAGTTTTGCCAGTTCAAGGTATCGTCAGATTTAGATAGAAGAGGGGCAAGCTATTGCTCAATTCATCGGATCGTTTGAGAACCTAGAACGTGTTGGGAAAGTAGCCTACAGACTTGTATTACCACCGAAGATGTCAAAAGTGCACAATGTTTTCTACATCAGCATATTGAAGAAGCGTGCCCATAACCCATTGCACAAGATCAGTTTTGAAGATATCGAGGTGAACAAGAACGTGACATTCGACGAAGGGCCAGTACGAATTCTAGACCGAGGAGTGAAGAAGCTCAGAAACAAGAAGATTCCACTAGTGAAGATTTGGTAGGAGCACCACGATGAAGGAGAAGTTTCATGGGAACTAGAGTCAGTGATGCAAGAGAAGTTTCTGTTTTTGTTTTATCCTACTTACTTCAGATTTCGGGGATGAAATCTTTTAATAAGTGATGGATGATGTAATACCCTATATTTTGGTAATGTATTATATGAATAAGACCTAGTATTACTTCTTTAAATACTTATATGAGTTTTACTTCACCTTTGGTGTATTTTGTGTCCCAATCGATTGGCATTATATCCCAATCGATTGCCATACCTTAGATACCAATCGATTGGCATCTTATACCAATCGATTGCCACTTTTGTACCTACTACCTGGACCCAATCCACTGGACTCCATCTCAATTGATTCGAACATTTACAACCTACCCTAATCGATTGGTAGCAGCTGTTTTGATACCTTTACTTTGGCTGGGGATTAGCTGCGTGGACTCTTATTTCTCTATATTTGTGAGCCCATTTGGGCATATTTCTGGTTACAGAAATTAGTGGGGAAGAGAGAGAGATAGAGTGTGTGTGTGTGTGTATGTGTGTGTGTTTGTTGTATATATACACTCACATATATATATATATATACATATACATACATTCATACACACACACACACCCCTATATGGACTGAAGAGAAGAAAAAGACCAAAGAAGGAAGAGAAAAAAGAAAAGAAAAATAGAGAAGACAGAGAGAAGAGAGAGAGAGAGAGAGAGAGAGGGAACCCCCATTGAAGCCTAAGCTTCCATACATACACCGCACATACCTAAGGTGAGTTTTAAACTCACTTGGTAATATAGTATTGATGTTAGGACTTGTTTAAATGAAGATAAGAAGCTTGAATCATATTTTTCCCATTTTTTATTTTGCTGAACTGTCTTCTCTGTGAAGAAGATGAAGTTCCAATCGATTGGGACTTTTTCCAATCGATTAACATCTTTGATAACTCAATCAATTGTCATTTTATGTAATTGATTGCATTATAGATTTCCCAATCGAATGCCAAAGTTAGCAATCAATTGGTATAGATTATGATCCAATCGATTGGACCTCTGTCCCAATTGATTGGCAATTACAGAATGCTGTTATTCTTGTTTAGTTTATATTATAACTGCTTAGTTGTTTACCTACTGTCTAAATCCCCCGCATGTAATACAGACGTGATAATGAGATAATATAACGCTGAATCATAGTAATGTTAAGGATAACAGAATAATGTTTGTAACGTTAGATAACGTGTAGTTCGTGAATCATTTGGAGTTTTCATTCATTTCATTTAAAGTAGTCAGGCCACATGGGATTGTCATGTATTGATGTTAGAGTTAAACTTTAGTAGGTTTGTTAAGATTCGGAATCTTGCGTGGACGGGCCTTGGTCATTCATATATTCTTAAAAGCGATGAACTGTGCATATGTTCTTAAAAGCGGTGGACTGGACCAAGTAGCCCTAAGATAGACTAGTGATCCATTGATATGTTCTTAAAAGCGGTGAAATGTGCATATATTCTTAAAAGCAGTGAACTAGGATCATTATTAGATGATGTTAAGCAGTGGCATTAGAATGATGTACTATTGCTTAAAGCGTTATATCCCTGAAGTGCGGTGGACTGGGCATATGTTCTTAAAGCTAGGGATGGACTGACGTGGTATTCATGACATGTGGTGGACTGTGCATATGTTCTTAAAAGTGGTGGATGGAACAATGGTGTATGTTTAGAAGTGAACTACTGTCGAGTTTGTTCTTTTCCAGTAATGTATGTTGTTGGTCTTAATTTAGTAAGACGTTAGCAATCGGATAATCGGTTTCATTAAAGAGAAGATACACTCAATAGAATCCAATTGTTTATCGTTCTTAACTTGTAATAACTTTAATAGTTGATACCCTGTTAGTATCTAATTCATACAGCTATCATTAAGCTGACCACGTTTATACCGCTGGATATTTCTACGTTCCAGTGCACCCTCTTTATGACCATACAGGTGAAGGACCTGCAGGCGAGGACTACTATGCTAGTGATGACGTCCCTGTAGAGGACTACCCCGACGAAGGTCAGGTGGAGGAAGACTAATATGTCGAGGACTACACCTATGCCAATTGAAGATCAGGCTAGATTATAGTTTATTTATCCTTACTATTTCCCAAACATTTTTGTAATAAGGCATATGTTGCCTCAACACTGTAATCCGTTTTATTTGATTCGAAACTCTGATGTGTAATAGCTAGTAACTTGCTTTTTGACATTAAGTTATGTTTTAACCAGAACCTAGATTATTGTATTATGATCTCGTTATCCTTGCTATTGCTTAGTACTGCGTGGTATGGACAATTATGTGACTTCACCAGTCGCTGCCTTTGGACCCAAAAAAGAATTTATTTTCTCTAATTTTGGCCGTTCTGGGGCGTGATAGATGTAGTTGTCATTTTAACCTAGGTTGCCTTTAGAGACACGATTAGAGTTCAGTATGATGGAATTTGTCAGAGGTTTCAACCATTTAATGATGATCATTTTCTTTAATTCTTTTTTTAGCTACTCTAAATTCATAACCATAATGAAGGGTTTGGAATTTTTTTTTATTATTAATTTTTTAAAGCCTCTTGAACTTAAGAGGTTGTTTGAGAAAACAAAGAAATGATTTTGAGTTCCCATCAAAAAATAAAAATATAATGGAAACGATTTTGAGTCATATGAAACGGATTTATAAATTCAAGTCTTTGTTGAATATATGCTAGTCTGTTTCAATCAAAATATCGATGTTAAAATTTGTTATTTGTTAAATCACCATAATCTTTGGTTCGTCTAAAATGGAATGTGATATTTCGACTGAAAGATGAAATCTTAACCAAATTGTTTTATATTATAAAATATACTCTTAAAGTTTGGTCTCTGTCTCATTTTAGTCCCAGTAGTTTCAATTGTGTCAATTTGGTCCCTGGAGTTTTTAAATAGAAGCAATGTGATCCAAATGTCCAATTCAGTGAGAAATTTTGACAAAATTTACCTACTGTGCACAATTACGCTAATAAGCGGGTGGGGAGATTGGCGATTTTTCATTTTTACCCCTAAAAAGCGTGAAAGTGCATAGAACATTTTTATTCCAAATGTATCCCTAAATAAAATGACATAATGACAAATTAGTAAAAAAAAATTGCAAAATGATTACTCTCGACACCTACCTACTTTAACAAACTTAACTTATCAACATCTCATAACATCTTTGAATTTGAATATATATATATATATATATATCTAAATAATAATGTATATAATGTATAGATATTACATCTTTTCCTATATACAAATTAAACTACAAATGGATGTCTGAAATTGTTTCATTCAATGAATCCCAACAACTCAGTCAGTGATTTCGTTTGTTTCATTTACCTATTGAAGGATTTTACTGCCCCAAATATAAATTCTTGAAAACAAATGCAACCAATCATGATTTGTTTGGATGTGATGATTTTGTTACTGGTTAACTGTGGAGAGATATTATATGTAAAGGTATCTTTGAATGATTTATGTACATATGTACATATAGTATGTGCAATTTGGTATATCCATATATCTAATACACAATATATGTACACGTGAATGATGATGATTTACTTGGTGAATTTAAACTTATTAACATTATTATGCCAGTGAGCCATATAAAGATGTGACAAGTAGAGAACTTGTAATTGAAATGATGTCGTTTCACTACACAACATAAAAGTTGAGAGGATTTTTTTGGATAACGCAAGAACCGTTTATGTGGTTCAAAGAAGAGCAAGTTCAAAGAAGAACTGGTTCAAACAGTTCAATGTTTATGTAATTACTTCTTTGATACGAAGGGATCCATATCTAACTTAAAGATGATCTGGGTATGAATCAAGCTCATCTCAGTCCAAACTCAGCTTCATATTGAGGAATTTGTCCCAACTCAACTCAAATCATACCTCAAGTGAAAGCATATTTTAGATTTGTCCCGGCTCATCCAACTTGAATATGAAATTATGAATATGTGCTCTCTCTCTCTCTCTCTCTCTCTGGGGCCCTGAACCTGAACGCGTACTGTTGGTGGGTTTGATATTGGTTGGTTTGTAAACACACACACACACATATATATATATATATATATATATAAAATATACACAGAAAATTGGGTTTGTTCTTGGTTACCCCATTGTTATGATAATGTCTGAATATGGCAGTAGGGGTTGTGGAGGATTGCTTGGGTGTTGGGTACGCTTTGTTGGAGAGGGGGGAGTAGTTAAACGAGTAGTCTGGCTTTTTTTTCTCCATTCACTTTGAAGAGGTGATAAAGTCTTTTCACACTAAAATCAAACTAAAATCAAACAGTGTTAGTCTTAAGAGAGGTCAATGTAATTTTACATACTACGAGGGAGGTCATTGTATTTTGATCTTACCTCAGGGAGTTCCGTGCAATTTACCTAAAAAAAATTACTAATTAACAGTATCATTTTAAATTTGGGGTCATCACACAACAAGGATAGAAAGCCAAATGAATAACAATGATTGGCATACTTGACAAAGTCAGTATAGCTTGTGAGAACAGATTGTCGGTAGCACCCATGATGTGTTGACATCATTGATCACATCATTTTTGGACATTTTTTCATTTTTTACTTAAAAAAAAAACACTTGTGGTGTTGCTGATAATCCTTACTCATTGCTCGTTTGACACCAAGTTAGGTCTCAGACTCCTTCATTGAATAGGTTGTAATAAATAAATAAAAGAGGGGAGCCTCAGCCAAAACCCGCTCAAACCAAACATGACCAAGCTTAAGCCCACACCACTTTTCTTTAGCTTGATTAGGTCCTTTGTCCTTGTTTTGGTAAAAAACAAAATGCTCTTTTATACCTACAAAATAGGGGTGTCATTTGGAACGGAAATTTCGATTCTGATCCGAAAAATTCCGATTTTTGGCAACTAAATATGCATTCCGAATTTCCGAATTCCAAAAATTCCGGAAAAAATCGGATCGGAATCGGAATTGTTTTTATAATTCCGAAAATTCCGAAAAATTTTCGAAAATATTCCGAAATTGTATTTTCCGAAACTTTTCCGAAAATATTCCGAAATATTCCGAAAAATTTCCGAACATATTCCGAAATTGTATTTTCCGAAACTTTTCCGAAAATATTCCGAAATATTCCGAAAATTGTGTTCATCCCACATCGAAAAAACACAAAAAAAAAAAATAGGATGTGATATGCTTCTATAAAAGGCCTACAAGTCTCAAGTAAAATCCCCTTAAACTTGAATTCCGAATATTCCGAAAAATTCCGAAAATATTCCGAATATTCCGAAAAATTCCGAATCTGATGAAATTCCGAAATTTCCGAATCGGAAATAATTTTGGAATTTCCGAAATTTCGGAACGGAATTCGGAATGCATTTTTGGCTTCCGAAAATTTTAGAATTTTTTCCGAAAGGGGTGTTTCCGATCCGTTCCGGCCGAAACACACCCCTACTACAAAACATCAATTTGCTATAACTTTTGTTTTGGATGTCCATTATTTTTTTTTTTTGGTAAACTTTGATGTTTTGAAATTTGAAAAACAAGATCTAACAAATGAGATCAATATTGATTATGAAATCTTGCAGAGAAAACAAATTTAAAATTTAAGCTGTAATGCAAAAACATAATTTTTTTTTCATGAATCAAATAAAAATATACTCTTCTTGTAAAATTAATATCCATAGTTGCGTAGATCTCGAAAAAAAATGAAATAAAAATAATATTAATAATAATAGTAATTCACCCAAAAAGCCTAAAAATGAAAAAGTTATGGTCATTAATACAAACAGATAATAATGTCTGTTTGAAAACAGATGAAATCTCAAATTGAGGCGGCAAATTATCTACGTTAAATTTTTCAAGTCCAATGCGTAAATCTCAAAAAAATAAAAAAATAAAAAAAATTACTCTGTACATGAAATAAAAAAAAATCATCCAAAAAGGCCAAAAAAATGAGGAAGTTGTGATTGTTTAATACAAACAAATAATTTTGTTCATCAACAGATAATATTACTCCTATCTGTTTAGAAAGATAAAAACGCAAAAGGCTCTAAATTACTTTTTTTTTGTACAACTTTCAAGTCCAATGTGTTAGATCTCGAAAATAAAATAAAATACATGACATAAAAAATAAAAAATAAAAAAATTATCCAAAAAAGCCAAAATATGAGTGAGTTATTTATTTATTTATTTTTGAACAACAAATCGATTTTATTAAAAGCCAAATAGGCGGGAGAAGGTAAAACATCACCCCTATAGGAAAGTACATAACTTATTTGGTTATCCCTCACATGTTACCCTAAAAAAGGCATTAGGGATCCTTTATTTTTTAAAATGAGTAAGTTATGATTGTCTAAAATTAACAGTAATACATACATACTTAAAAAGGCCAAAAAAAGAAAAAGTGAAAGAGGTTGATTGGTACTCCGTATTACAAAAAGCAGCAAGAGGCTTGGGCTCAAACTCACAAAAAGCGTGAATTTTTTGTTCTTCCACCTGAAAATAGGTTATCACTGAGTCTCTCGTAAAAGTGAAATAAAAATGTTAGGTGTACAATGAAATGCACAATTAATCGTATAAATGCGCAGCACAAAGTTGGAATTTGTACTAAAAAGTATGTACATACAAAAAAGTGTGTATAGACTTTTCAACACAAAGTCCAACCTTATATTATACGTTGTGCAATTAATTGTGTGTATTTCATTGTGCACCTATCATTGCTCAAAATGAAATTGGGGTACTTCCAGAAGAAAAAAAAAAAAAAGAAGAAAGAAAAGAAAGTTCTCTGTCCTATTTGTCAAAAAAGCTGCCGTTAATGATTGATGGTGTGATACATGTTTAAGAAAAAATAAGAGCTGGTGCTGCCCATTTTTTTTTTTAGCCCAGTGGTACCCAGCCCTCTCACTCCTCTTGGAGTGGGCGGGTTCGATTCCTCTAGGAGTCATTCCTTCGGGGAATTTGCCCTGTGGGACTTGTTAGATTGTGGGTTTGTGGCTCTGCCTGTGTGTGTGCGTGACACCTGTGGGTGCTTTGCCATCAACAAAAAAAAAAAAAAAAAGAGCTGGTGCTGCCCATTTTGTTAGTCTGAATCAATAAAATTCTTTGCACGTCTTGTCTTATTTTCTTGACTGCGTAACATTTTTTTATTCTTTTTTCTTTGATGCCTAACCGGTGGTGTCGAAGAAAACTGCGTAACCTTTTTTTATTCTTTTTTCTTTGATGCCTAACCGGTGGTGTCGAAGAAAAACAAAACAATAATGTTTGAGACACAATTATTTGTATAATTATTTTTATAATTTATACTAATATTTAAAGTAAGAGACTCCATATTTAAAGCACAATTATTAAAGTATTTTATCTTTATGTGTAGATGTTTTAAATGTGGTGCCTCTTACTTTAAATGTTACTCCCTCCGTCCTTTTTTTTTAGTCCATTTTTGGAAACTCAACTTATTAAGGGGACAAAATGAATCTACACCCACGTTTCCCAATTGCCCCTAATCATTGCAATAACTTTTTTATTTTTGTCTTGGTGTAGATTCCAAGGAAGGGTAGTTTTGGAAAGTAAGTAAAAATTGTATACCAACTTAAGTAAAAATTGTATACCAACTTAGGAAAGTGGACACTAATTTTGGGACATCCCAAAATTAAATATAGGACTCAAAAAAAGGGACGGAGGGAGTACAAATTATGAAATGAATTGTGCAATTAATTATGCCTATAACATTATTCAAAACAATAACAAGAGTTTTGAAAGCGACCTTCTTTTATAACCTTAGAGAATGGAGGGTATTTTAGTCAAATGGATGGGTGCATGTACGTGCATGGAAATTTCAATAGTCTAACTGGTTCAAACAAGAGGGGAATGGAAATTTCAATCGTATAAAATCGACACCGACCAACATTAAAGAATTTCGACACGGACAAATTATTCCATGTCACAGTCACATTATATGATGTTTATTGTGATCTATTTATTATTGTAGAATCCACAGGATACTCAAACACAAACAAAGGCCGAGTCAGGTATTTGCACATCTGGAACCGAGTTTACTAGCTAGGTAGGTTTTTTTTTTTTGGACCTATCTGTTAGGAAACTGTGTTCTCAGAATTCGTTGACAGTGCGTATAAGTTGGTACTGCAAAAAAAATTACGTGAAAACTACAATAACCCTACAAGGGCAGAACTAGGGTTACCTTAAACTGCTAAAAAGGATTGCTGTAGTAGACGAATCGAGAACACAGGCTCGATAATAGCTCACGATCTTCTACCGTATTCCTCCGCTGCCAGAATATCGAACTGAGTGTGGACTCCTTCGAAATCCTTTATGTTTCTGCTCTCTCTTTTTACGCTCTCTTTTCTATTCTGAGTTATAATACTCTTGATGGAAAAGACGCAACTGAGGAGAGAGCCAAAGCAGCATATATATATATATAGGCTACGATAGGGACCATAAGAAGTCAATAAGGAATAGGCTTCCTTATGGAATTAGGAAACCCTAATTCGAACTGAATCAGATTCCTATTTCCATAAATTATAATTCATACCACTAAAGAATTATAATTACACTCCTACCCTTATCTCAAAAATATATTTCGAGCTCCATGTTATTAAATGCTTATTATCTCCCCATGTTAAGATTACAGATATCCATTAATTAAACATAATTACTGACAATCATATTTAATTAATCTCTTAAAATTCCTTGAGATCCTCTGCTTAACTTATCTGATATGTCGGATACAAAATCCACCTGCAGGGTTTGACATAATCAAAATTTATAAGCTTTCTCAAGGGGATATCATCAATTCCAAAATTGAGACATGGATTCCATCATTAATCAAAATCCACCACACAATTAATATTGTCACCCAATCCAATGAGATATTGACCCATTTAAGGATCTCACCCTTTTAGGGATCAAAGTGTAAATATCAAATGTACGTGTCTACAAATTAACGTAGGATTTAGAGCATAAGCACTCATAATAGCCATGAGGTATTAATTATCTTATAAGTCAGTATAAAGATAATTACCCCAAGTCAGTCCCATTTAATACACAAAGTGTACCAGCATAGTGAGTTGAAACTATACCGTTTTCCGTAGGCAAAACAAACCTACTACAACACCATGATGCAGTCCTACCGATGGTGTGTCCAATCCCATCTAAGACTGTAAATCAAAATCTTACATTCTATAATATCTGATGGCCTGATCTTCCGTGTGTAAGCCGAACTCTACACCAAACCACCTACTATATAGAATGAAAGACACACATGCATAATATTAAATAAACAATATGATACAAATATTGCCCACACAGATTCTCATAAAAAATGGATTAACTGATTTTATTAAATGAATAATAAATCAACTACATAAAGCATGGCTTTTAGTATATATCCCTAACACTATCTATGAAATATACTATTACTTGGACCGAAAGGCCTTCCTAAGGCTATCCACGTGGCACTGTCCTCTAGCCTCTATTTTGCCTCGCAGGGCATTTCTAAGGCTATCCACATGGCACTGTCCTCTAGCCTTTATTTTGCCTTGTGACAATCCTCTCTTTCCTCTAATATGCCACGTGACATCCTTCATTTTCTTATTATTTTCCTTGTTTTTTGTTTTTCTCTCACTTCAGGTTCAATGAATATCTATATCCAATGTATATATAACAAAAATAACTCCCTATATCTCTATATTTGTCCAATGTATCTATCTCTATTGAATTTCTTTCATTCCCCTTTCTTTTTCTTTTTTTAAACTTACCTGCATCCAGACTGGATACACACCCCCCCCCCCCCCCCCCCCCCCCCCCCCCCCCCCACAGACACACACACACATGCACACCCCCCCCCCCCCCCCCCCCCCCACAGACACACACACACATGCACACCCCAGCCCCAACTCAACCCCAAAGCCCCACACTGGCACACAGCAAAGCCCAACAAGGGTCACTCATTTCGACTGAAGAATAACTTGGGGGGCAAGCAATTAGAATCCCCTATGGGAATTTGAATCATATCTCTCCCCACTGGGAAGAGAGAGGCTATGCCAATTGGACTACAGCCCGCTTGGCTTCTTTCAATCCCTTTTTGTTTGGTTTGTTATTTTCTATACATTAATTGAAGGGCTAAATCCAAATATATATGGTCAAACTCTTCTCCAATTTCTTGCACAAAAAAACACACACACACTCACACACACATTATATGACAATGTATGTTAACTGTTAAGTCTGTTTTTGTACATGCCTTGAAACTCTACATTTAAACTCTTACTTCAATTAGAAATTAAAATTTGGTGATTGTTGGGATTCTCCGTAATTTAATAATTTTTTTTGGAATTTAGACTAATTAATCAACTAGTTTGACATTTCTTAAAAAGGATTAAATTCTCAAAGAATTGAATTAATATTTTTGTGAAACGTACTTCTAATAAGAAATATAAATATTGATTCTCATTGTCTAATAGTGTTCAAGAGATAGAGCCTACAAACCCCACCTCTTCGTCTTTCTTTCTCTCTAACTCTGTCTATATTTCTCACTACTCTGCAGAAAAGAAAAAAAAAACATGGTGAAAGGTCCAGGTATTTACGCCGATATCAGGCAAAAAACCCAGAGGTAATCTATTACGTCCCTAAATTCCTCATCTCACTTAATTTGGAACAAGTGATGTTCTGAATTTTATTTTTATGTTATTCATTTAAGCGTGTTTGGAATAATATATATTTAGTGGGAATATATACTTGATTTAATTTGTTATCCAGAATTAGATCATTATGCTTGAGTTGTATAATTTTTGGCACTGCAATTTTTTTTTTAATATTGTTGTGATGTAGTATAACAGTTTTTCCTTTTCCTTTATTTTTTGTTCTCATACCTCATGAGAAAGAAACAAAGCGCACAAACTATTAATTGGGTATACAAGCCTCGTGCATAGCACGGATTTTTGACTAGTTTATACGTATTTGTGGGTATGATTTTTGTATCATAAAGATAGTACAATTTTACAACGTAAGGTGTTTTTTTTTTTTTTTGTCATATTTGACAGTTAGAAAGTTTGGTGTTTACAATATTTTCTGCGTATTTTAATTTATTTTTGGCTTGTGGTTTATCTAAGAATGTTATATATAGGCATGAACCAATTTTCAAAAGAGTAATGTTATACTTTTCAAATTCGAATCCCAAAGTGGTTCCTAAATAGCATAACAGTTGTACCATATACTTTGGCAGTGACATATGATACAACTGACAAAATATTTAAGAACTAAATTTTGGATTCATATTTGAAAAAATAGTATTATTCTTTTCTAAAAGTTAATATTTTGGAGGGACCAATATATAAATTAATTCCAAAATCGTATAAATTACATATGCATAATCAAACTTCTAAAGAAAAATTTGAAGGAGCCGTTACCCATCCAGGTTTCCACTTATCTTAGCCCATGATAGCACAAGAATCACTTGGATATGACTAGGGGCGAATTATACCAATTACGGACGGTCTAACCACTAGATCAAAAGGTTAACCTTGTGGGTAGGAGGGCCATATTAATCCTTTATCTCGTTCCATAGCACACAGGTTTCCACCATGCTTCTGCGGTTGGTGGGATTCGAACCCTGGTGCTCTGATACTAATTAGGGACATTCTAACCACTAGACCAAAATGGCTAATTAGGAATGATCTGACTACTAGATCAAAATGCTAACCTTGAGGGTAAGAGGGTCATATTAATTATCCTTTATCTTGCTCCATAACACACATGTCTCCACCATGCTTCCACAGTTGGTGGGATTCAAACCCTGGTGCTTTGATACCAATTAAGGATTGTCTGATCACTAGACCAAAAGGCTTACCTTGTGGGTAGGAAGGTCATATTAATCCTTTATCTTGTTCCATAACACACAGGTGTCAGGGCTCAAGTCCCCCTTACAGTTTTGAAAATTTATACACATACTAAAATATAAAAGGGCAGCCCGGTGCACGAAGCTTTCGCAGTGCGGGGTCCGGGGAAGGGTCGGACCACATTGGGTCAAATGTACGCAGCCTTACCCTGCTTATTTGCAAGAGGCTGTTTCCACGACTCGAACCCGTGACCTTTTGGTCACACGGCGGCAACTCAAACCGTTGCGCCAAGGCTCCCCTTCCATATACTAAAATATAAAATATAAAAAAATATATATAAAATTACAGTTAAACCCCCCCCCCCCCCTAAAAATTAAAAAAGCCCCCCCCCCCCCCCCGACATTATAAAATTATTATACTAAGCCCCATCTCTCTTAAGTTTTTGTGTTAATTATAAAATATGTATAGAAAATATGTATAAATAGGTCTAAAATATACACACAAAAAAATGTATAAATATGTCCAAAATATGCATAAATAAGTTCAAAATATGTATAAATACGTCCAAAAATATTTTTTCCCTGTACATCAAATACCCTTGGATTGATTTTCTAGATCCGCCCTCGATATGACGGTCACACGAGATAATTCCTCACAACGTACATGTATATATATAGCCTCACCACGTTATGAGTAATCACACTATCTCCTCAGTTCTTTGCTTCTCAGTTTATACAATTACTAAATTTCTTCCCTTTATTTGAACTTACTGAAATGGCTCTAGCAACCTCAAAGAACTTGTCCATCTCATTAATGGACGTCACAAAATTTGTACTAGATGGCCATGGTGTTAAGGCCCTTTCAGACATGGACCTTCAATCCCTCCCCAAGGAATATATTCAACCTCTCGAAGAAAGGATCGATGTGAGCCATGTCGTGCCCCCGATGTATCCATTCCAGTTATTGACATGTCTAACTGGGACAGTGATACGAAAGTGGCTGAGGCCATTTGCAATGCAGCAGAGAACTGGGGCTTTTTCCAGATTGTTAACCATGGAGTGCCTATTGAAGTTCTCGAGTCTATAAAGGACGCGACTTTTATGTTTTTCGAGTTACCGATTGAAGAGAAGAGAAAGTATTTGAGAGAGCATTCACCTAGTAATAACGTGCGATTTAGCACCAGCTTTCTCCCTCGAGCAGAGAAGGCTCTAGAGTGGAAAGATTATCTCAGCCTCTTCTATGTCTTAGAAGATGAGGCTGCCACCTTTGGCCTCCTGTCTGCATGTGAAAAATTCTTCCCAACTCATACACACACAAAATGTTAGAAACATATATATATATATATAGATAGATATACAAGTGTATGTAATAAATGTACATATATAAATACATTCACATTTATGGATATAAAATATGTACAATTATCTATATGTGTATCTTTAGTTAAGTAGAAGAATTCATACTAGCTAGTTTTTTTTTTTTCTTGCATGGATTAATTTTCCATGTTTTCTTACAGGGATCAAGTCTTGGAATTCATGAGAAAGTCTCAAGTTGTAATTAGAAGACTGTTAGAAATTCTAACTAAAGGACTGAATGTGAAGGAAATTGATGGAACCAAAGAATCACTTTTAATGGGTTCAAAGAGGATTAACTCAATTACTATCCAAAGTGTCCTAACCCTGAACTTACAGTTGGAGTGGGGCGTCACTCGGATATCTCAACATTGACAGTACTTCTACTTCAAGATGATACCGGTAGACTCTATGTGAAGAAGCTAGATGGAGAAGGTTGGATCCATATTCAGCCAATAAGCGGATCGCTTGTGATCAACATAGGTGACGCACTTCAGATCATGAGCAACGGACGTTACAAGAGTGCTGAGCACCGTGTGATTGCAAACGAAAGCAAGAACAGGATTTCAGTTCCAATATTTGTGACCCCGAGACCTAGTGATGTTATTGATCCCTGGCCAGAAGTTCTTGAGAGCGGAGAGAAACCCATATACAAGCCAATTCTCTACTCGGACTATGCCAAGCATTTCTACAGGAAAGCCCACAATGGCAAGGCCACTCTAGATTTTGCCAAAATATGATAGATCTCATTTTAGCTAAAGCTATAATTTTCTCTTGGAGTAAAGATGATGGGCAATAACCATTGTAAAAGATAATTTAGATATCAATGTACGTGGAATGGAATATCAAGGAATAAGGGTTGCATGAAACATATCATTACTAAGTAACTGAGATGAGATTAGTAGTAATATTGGTGCCACAAATTAACTATCTTTTCTAGCTAATTGATGATGGTTGTGTTTCTTGTTGGGATACTTTTCTTCTTGTTCATAACATTTAGAAGCGTGTATACATAGATATGTGTTTTTTGCATTTGATGTTCTACTACAAATAATTTGATTGCTGTCTAGCTACACCACTCCATTGATCCTCTTTTGTTTTTTACTTTTTTTTTTTTTTTTTTTTTTTAAACAGCAGAAATTATTAGCTATACTATCTTTAAAAGTAACAAAGTGCTCAAATGTTTTACACTTTTTAAAATGGACCATTTTGCGCTCCAAACACATATGTGATTCCTCATAGTTATTTGATACACTACACCCAGAATAATAGTTAGGGCAAGTCTATAGTGATCAGTTTTCGGATTTTAACTATTAGATAAGAGTCTAGGAATTAATGTATCTCCAGGTTTTTGGAAATCTTATGGCTAGATTCTCATCTAACGGTTAAAATCTGTCTTCTCAGATGAAAAACTTCTCACAATAAACTTACCCTAATAGTTATTTGATACACTGCACACAGAATAATAATTATATTAACATGGACCATTTTACGCTCCAAACACATGTAATTCCTCATAGTTATTTGATACACTACCTAGACTTTTCATATCTTTGATATCTTTCTTTACCAGAATTATTTGTACTAGACATTTTGTATCCTATAAATTTACATCCTCTTTGAGAGAAGAATATACAAAGAATAGAGATCTACCCGGCCATGTGGGCTGGAAAGAAAAACAAAAAATTGGCTATGTGAGCTTACTGGGATGTCAAATATCCGAAGTTTGCTTCTTCCTTCGTCAAATATTTGAATCTGGAGACATCACTGCACAAAAATTTGAGATTTGAGAGAGATCTGACCTTTCTGCTCTTTTGAGAATCACAAAATCTTGAAGCTACGTACCTACCCCTAGAATTCGAGTGGTGGAGGTCACCAGCACGTGGGGTCACCTCTATGTGATTACTCACAATGGAAAATACTTCGGTACACTAAGAAAATTTTGGGTTGGAAATATTTAATAATTTCGATCAGGTAAAAAACATTTGTTTCATTGATAAATGTTTCTTATCGGAAACAAATAGTATAGATACACTGAAACCATTGCGGTGTAATGAAGTCTTTCCACCCGCCCCCAAAAAAAAAAAATAGAGAGAGAAAAGAGGAGAAGAATCCAAAAGTAAAGGAGAGATTAACACGGGAAGAACGAAAGGACAAAAAAAAAACATAAAAACTAAAACAAAAATATGATGTTAAGGCCAACAGAGAGAGAGAGAGAGAGAGAGAGAGAGAGGAGTGTTTGGATGAAAGAGTAGCTAGATAGGGTTTCACTTGGATAAGTTTAATCTTGACAATTAAAATTGATTAGTGCAGCTAAATATATCACATTTTCTACTAAGTACACTATCTAATTTTTTTTTTTTATTTTTAATCAACTTTTGGGTACAAATCACGAGAATGTATACTTTTCCTTGAATCTATTATTGAGTGATAAAAGATTAAATTTTTTTTAAGAAACGAAGTTTTTAGTCAGAATATATATGAATCGAAACTGAAAGACCCCTTAACTAGGGGTTAATAGAACGAATCACACTTATTGCATCCTTAAAATTTTCTAACACTAATCTGGGCCGTTAAAAGTGCTCATTAGCAAGCAAAGTGATGTTGTCCATATTTTTTTCTTAAAACATTAATTCATATGCTGATTGAACATTTTATTAATATCCATAATTTTTTTAAAAAAATTAAGAACCATAATACATCAACTAAAAAATTCTTTTACGTAATAATCATTGCAATGATAATTGACTACTTATACCATATGTAAAACGAGTAGCATCATACATACATATATATAATATATATAAGTGCACCGATGCCCATAAGTGTTTTACACTTTTATCAATCGGTGCACTTTTGCTTAAGTTTTTCTCTTAGAGTTTTATAAAGTTTAGTATGCCACTTTTTTTTTTTTTTTTGTGTCCATAAGAGTCCTCTTTTTTATTTTTGGATATAATCTTTATTAATATGGTTTTATGAATCGTCACATATTTTAAGCTAACCCACATCTTCTTTAATAAAGTATATATATATATATATATATGTATGTATATAACAATTAAATAGAAACAAAAAATGGCATATAATTTTGATGACATGAATCGTGAGACATTTTGAGCAAATCCACAGATTCCTGCCATATTTGTTATCTTTGGAAAATCATTTAGGAATCCTATTTAAGGTCAAAAACCTTTGACAGAAAAAATAGTAGAGATACATGGATTAAGAATCCTAATAAAGTTCAACAACCTTTTGCAATAGGAAACTAATTAAAGTATCTTAATTTATTAAAATTCACATCACTGGTTTTTCTTCCTCCTTTCACATCACATAGCCATTTGTACATCTTTTTCCTTGTGTAGTGTATAGATTTTGATAATAAAAAAAATTAGTCAAGAACTACCCTTGCTTCAATTTTTTAAGTGTTGTGTATTTCATCAAGTTTTTACTTGATTAGTGCATGTTAACTCATAACTCTTCAAAGCAATTACGAAATGCTTTAGACAAAGAATAAGAAAAAAGGAAATAAATTTAATTTCAGAGCATAGAAAACGTTAACACTTTATATCCAAAACCTTTGTTGGAAAAAAGGTAAAACAATATGAAGCATAAGACTAAAATTTCATTATATCCACGGGTTTTTTGCTTCTGGCTTTGTCAATTCATTTTTTTTTGTTGTGTTTTGTGGGGATCAATGAATGATATATATATATATATATATATATTGATGTAATAACATTGTGAAAGTTTAGAAAGGCCTATCTATGGATTGGCCTTGAATGCAATCTTTATTGGGAATCTCTAGAAATTTGACTGGAAAAAGATAAGACAACAATTGGTGTGCTTTTCTTCCTTTCATGGATTAGTAACCATTCTTGAGATACACGTTGATATCCCATAAAGACATGATTATGGTAACAGTGATCTCATTAGTAAAATAAAATTTTGTATATATGTTGGTGTTCAAAATATGTATGCATGATACCGGACGGTTAAAGATAGGAATTTGATTATTTTTGTAGCCTTTGGGGCCATAAAGTTAATTGATCGATTATCGTAAGATTTAATGTAAAGGCGTTTCTTTTATTCTTTGCTAAAATTTTCTTGACCCGAGCTACTAGCATTCAATATTTCACCACAAATTTATTCAAATAAATATGTGAGGATGTGTTTGTTAGTTTGTAATTTAGAAGAGAAAAAACAAGTTACTAACAAAACCCTTCGTCATCTTACTGCAACTAAAATTATGCTCATAAAAAGTATTAATCACATAATTATTCATCTCTAGAGCCTATGAAGGGGTTCCCCTCAACATAATCTATAAAAGAAATATATATATATATATATATATATGAACACATGGCGCTAATTTTCGGATGGATCAGATCAGAATTGATGTATTAAAAAAATATCATATAATTTTTTAAATATATAGAGATGCTCATTCTGATTCCGAAACTTCAAAATTTCAAAATTCCAATAAGATTCCAAAATTTTGGAATTTTAATTTATTGCACGGATTTTGAAATCAGTTTTTTTATTGGAATTTTAAAATAAAACTTTTCATGTTAGAAGTATTGAAAATAAAATATATAGGCATATATTGAATCTATTCTAGAATTCTCTGGCTAGAAGTTGTCCATAATATTTTGGAAATTAAAATTTTAAAATTTCCATCTCCATTTCGATTCGAATATGTTTTTTTTTTTTGGGTGCAATTTTTCAAATTTTCGATGATTGCAATTCAAAACTAATTTTACGATTTCATGATCGTAGTCTTCCGAATTGGTTTCGAAATTTCTGCTCTAACTTGCATCCTTATGATCACATAATTAGAAATAATGGAATATAGTTAAAATTGTCAGAATATTTTCAAAGACTTATGACATAAATTAAAGTGAATTATTAGGAAGTGTTTCAGTATGTCACTTCACCACTTATAAATATACTATATAATCCAAATACTTTAATATTAGGCATCTGATGTGAATTCTCCTAGCTTTTAATACTTTTCATAAGTATTTTAAAAAATTATTTGTACGAGTCAAGTGGTTAGATAGTTGAATCATTCAATTTATTATTATCCACCCTCTTGTGCACCACCACGTGCAAAGCACGTGCTTTAAGACTAGTATATATATATATATGCGGCTTAAATTGTCTTTCACTTCACAATCTACATATACAATTCAACTAACTTTTGTCCGACTCAGTCTAACTACCATCTGAAACTGTATAAATTATAATCTAATAAATATATGCATAAAAATGATGTTTGTTGTTTATTCTTGTTGGTTGGGCAGTGTTTAGCCTCTTGACTTTGTTAGCTAGTTTTGTAAGAGCTGTTTTTGTTAGGGTTTCCACATCGGATATGGAAGGGGTTGGTGATCGGTTTATAAGTGAGGAAAAACCTCACTTCATAACCTAACTTTAGGGGTTGAAAAGGCCCAAGACCATCCAACACTGGTATCAGAGCCCAGGTTACAACATCACGGCCCAACAGTCACAAGGGAGAAACTGGTCGAGGGTTTGCCGATCAAAGGCCCGATGTATGAGGGGGAGATTGTTGGGATTTCCTACATCGGATGTAAGGGAAAGCCTCACTTCAGACCACCCAACAGTTTCTGAATTTTTCCCAAATTTCATTTTTTTTCTTTTGAGCCTATTGTAATATCTCGGGATCTGGCCACATGTACTTTTTACATTTCTAATTAACCAATTTTTTGAAGAAAAAAAAAGATTATTTCTTTAAAATTTGAATTTATGCTCAACTACAGGCATTGGTATTTGTTGATGCCAAATTTTGGGTGAGGTGAAGCAGAGCAAATCAAGGAGACCGAAGTAGTAAGAGATCGGAAGTATGTGGTTCGGCCTTGTTAGTGAAGGAACCTACGTCCACGTGTGTGTCTGAGCACGTTCACTATATTGTAAAAAGTCGGTGAACTGTGGTGAACCAACAATAGTCTGGAGCTACCGTAGGTCGGCCGGGCACGATAATGATTACTATAGAGGTGCTATGCAGATTGAAAAATCGATCCCCATAAAGGATGTGAGTGGTCTCTTTTATAGATGCAAGAGACCTACTCGTACAAGGAAACTAGTCAGATTAGGTAATACAATTCAATTAGGATGTGATTGACACAAATCAAGTGAGTTTTCTAATTATATTAGGAAACTTACTACACATTCCATTAGTCTTCTAGCTTGAGTAGGAAACTGTCTAGAACATTCTAGATCATGCCTTGGGGCCTGAGTGAGCTGTCTATATGACAAGTCGTGTTTGCGCAGTCTTCCCGACCTGTTGGTCGGGGCTCGTGCATATACCGCTCGGGAAGCCTTAGGTTGTCCGGACCGCTCGGGATGGTGCCGGTTACAAAGTAAAACCGTTCGGTTATATAGTTGTAATACCTGTATTTTTGTTATATTTTATTTATCTAATTTCCAATCCCAAACTATATTTATAATATTTTTACAGTAATTAATATCATTTCTGAACTTGTGATTATACCTGTGTTGACCAACGTACCCTAAACCAACCCCCCAAACAACCCTAGCAAGTGTGTGTGTGTGTGTGCCGACTTGAGAGAGGGAGAGAGTGTGATGAGGTGTGTTGTAGGGTGGTAGTATAGTGTGTGTAGTGTGTCTATGTGTTGGTGTGTCATGAGTGCGTGTGTAAAGTGTAGTGAGTGTTGGTGGGTGATGAGTGGTGTAAAGTGTAGGTGTGTGCATGTGTGTGTCGTGTGTGTTGTGTGTGACAGTGGAGTGGATGTGTGTTGTGTATTAATATAGATATTATATTAGGTGTGTGTGTGTGTTATATGTATAATATATACATAGAGAGAGAGAGAGTACCCCCACCCCTATATAAACCCCCCATTAATGTTTAAGGAAAGGAAAGAAAAATAGAGAGAAGAAAGAAAAGGAAAGGAAAGAAAAAAGAAAGGTAGCTTACCCTTGTGTCACACTGCGATCCCGAACCTACGGTGAGTTCCTAACTCACTTGGTATACCAGATTAATGTCCATACTATCTTCCGTTTATTATTTTATGGAAAATCTTGTGCCTAACATGTGGTGTCCCTAATCTAGATCTGTATTATGATTTCATTATCATTGTTATTATCGCTACTATTTATTGTTATTATTATTATGATTATTATTTTTTGCTTATTATTATTAGGGTAAATTATGTAAACACCCCCTCAACTATCTCCGGGTTTCACTTATACCCCCTGATCTATTTTTTTTAACAAACTGACCCCCTCATGTATATGAGGGGTCTTTTAAACTGACGGTGGTGACAGAATTCTTAAAATTACCTAACTGCCCTCTTTTTTTTCAGCCCTAGAAATCTCTCAGTCTATTATTAACGTTGTGTAAAGAGATGGATCATTTGAGAGAGAACTCATTCAGGCGACGAATTCACCGGAATCTTTGAGGGAGATTGAAGAATAGAGATTGGATCTTTTGAAGAAATCGTTTATCAAGCTCAAAGGTTGAAGAAATAGAGTCCAATAGTAAGTTTTCATTAATATTCTGAAACTTGTTAGCACTTAAAGATTCCAAAAACATACAGATTATAGGGTTTCTTTCTTACTGCAATTTCAAAATAAAGGATTTCAAAGGGTTTTGAAAAGTTACCCTCATTTTGATTTCGAAAATGTATAGGCTTCCTGCGATTTCACGATCCAGGGTTATTTTTTCGTTTTATGATTGCAAAATCAATGAACTAAAAAGGGTTAAAAATTTCTTCTTCCCCATTTCACTCCGAAAATGTATAGGGATTTGAGGTTGTGGTCAAATTAGGGTTTTTTGGGATGTATTCTTCACCTAGGTTGTTACATAGTTAGTGCAGACTCACACTCATAGAGGCTTTTGCATGTATTTGTATTATATCCTGTGATACATAACGTGGTCCCAACAATTATTGTGGTATAAACAACTTGGCTTATGGATCCACTAGGAAACAACAAGCATTATTTTTTATTTTGTTTGTGGTCCCAACATGTTTTTTTAAGCAAAATTTACTCTGTATTAATTTTCTATTCATTTTTTGTCCTTGCAGTAAGATAGACGCTATAATGGATGATTTGATCAACTTAAGTATTCATTATAGTGGGAGATTTGTTAATTATCCTTCACATGCATACGTTGGAGAGGAAGTTGCTTATATAAAAGTTGACCCTGATAAGATGTCTTATTTTGAAATAGTAGAAATTGTTGACAAATTAGGTTGTCCAAAAATAAGTAGGATTTGCCATCAACTTCCAGATACTGACATTGAAGGGGGTTTAAGGGAGCTCGCTACTGATGGTGATGTGTCGGATATGTTTGCTTGTAACCATGGTAGAAACACCATTCTGCTTTATGTAGAGAACCCAATGTTTGTGTCTAATGAAAATGATGGTGCTATACTTGAGTAGGGTAGTGGCAATGGCAATGCAAGTGAGAGTGACAATGACTTTGAATATTTTGCTGATGGTGATAGGCTAGATGATAAGAGTGACAATGACAACACTATGGGTAAATCGGCGACTTTTGATAATATAGGGTCGTCAAAGGCAAGTGGCAAGGGTATTCAATTTGATGAGGCAGAGAGTGACATGGATAGTGAGATCCTCAAAAGTTCACATAACTCGGACGATGATGAGCAAACCATGGAATATCCAGAGTTTTTTGAGAAACCAGACATGGACAATCCTGAACTGAAACTAGGAATGAAGTTTGCTAATGTAAGCATTTATAGAGCTGCACTTAGAGAGCATGCAATTCGTAATGGGTATGACTTCAAGTTTGTGAAGAATGAGGGTACTAGAGTGACAGTGGTGTGTAAAATGGAATGTGGTTGGAGAATACATGCTTCTCCATTTGAAGGGACTAGTACTTTTCAAATCAAGAGTATGAAAGATGCTCATACTTGTCCAAGGACATACAACAATAAGCAAGCTACTTTTGGGTGGATCTCGAAAAAGAATTTGGATAGATTAAATGATGACCCAAACTGGAAGGTGGATGCAATGAAAAAGAGTGTGAGAAGAGATTGGATGGTGAATGTTTCTGATAATAAAGTGTATCGAACGAAAAAGAGAGCTTTGGAAATAGTTGAAGGAAACCATATGGAGCAATATTTGAGGCTGTGGGATTACTGTGAGATGATACGAAGGCAAAATGTTGGCAGTGCAGCTAAACTTAAAGTGGAAAGGACTAGTTTAAATTCAGCACCACTATTTCAGAGGCTTTTTGTCATGTATGAAGTTCAAAGAAAGGGGTTTATATCAGGTTGTAGGCCTATTATAGGTCTTGATGCATGCCATTTAAAAGGGCCATATGGAGGACAATTGATGCATGCTATTGGAAAAGATGGGAATAATCAAATGTATCCATTGGCTATTGCGGTAGTTGAAGCTGAATGCAAGAGTAGTTGGACTTGGTTCTTGGAAAACTTGGTAGATGTGATTGGAAGGCCTGAGGATATGGGGTGGACATTTACATCTGACCGGCAAAAGGTAAATTATTTTCTTTTTTTTTTAATTTGTTTTTTTATGTGTTGGACATTTTTTAAAATTTTTAACTTATAGATACTAACCTTTTTGTTTTGTATGTAGGGACTGGTTGAGAGTTTCAAATTACTAATGCCTGGAGCTGACCACAGGTATTGTGTGAGGCACATGTATGCCAACTTCAAAGACAAATACAAAGGTAAAGAGCTTAAAGATCTAATGTGGTCAGCTACATGTGCTTATACTGTCCAAGAGTTTGAGTTACATATGGCTGAAATAAAGGACAAAAATTCTGATGCATACACGTGGTTAATGAATGAATCTCCAACATTGTGGGCAAGATGTATGTTTAGCCCACGGAGCAAGTGTGATATGTTAAGCAATAACATATCGGAGTCATTTAATCACTATATTAGAGATGCTAGAGATAAACCTATCATCACTATGATGGAAATGATTCGAAGGTAATTAATGAGTAGGTATGAAGAAAAAAGAAAATGGATTACTAAGTTTTCTGGTCCACTATGTCCAAATATCCATAAGCACTTAGAGAAAGCAAAGATAGATGCTAGGAATTATGAGGAAACATATGCAGGGGGGAATATATTTGAGGTGTTTAATGTTTCTAGGACCCATATTGTTGACCTTGGTGGACGTACGTGTAGCTGTAAAAAGTGGGATGTAACAGGTATGCCTTGTATTCATGGTATTGCTGCTATCATAACTGACCATAGACAGCCCGAAGACTTTGTGCATGAGTATTATAGGATAGAAACTTTCAATGCAGCATACGAGCATATTATCACACCCATACCTGATGCAAACTTATGGGTTCGCACTGAATTTGATCCTATCATGCCCCCTACATTACGTAGACCTCCTAGTAGACCAAAGAAAGCAAGGAGAAAGGCTGCTGATGAGCCTAAGAATCCATACACTGTGAGAAAAAACTTTCAATCCCTCAGATGTACCAAATGTGGTAACCTTGGCCACAACTCTAGGACATGTAAAGGCCCTGTTGGGAAGAAAAAGGCTAGTGGTTCTTCAAATGCTAAAGGAAAAGAAAAAGGAAAAGTTGCTAAAATAAGTGGGGGAGGCCCACCGGTGCCTAAAATTCCACTATTTATTCCTCCAATGTAGGTACAATAATCATTGTCTAGGCTTTTTGTGCATTTGTTTTTGGTGTAATAACACAAACACTTACATATGAATTTAATTTGGTAAATGTTTTTGGTGTAAAACAATTTGTTGATGCCACTTTTTCAGTCATGGATTCAAGTCAAGGTGCACCTAGTAGTCATGGTTCATAGGTTCAAGCATCATCAAATCTTGACGGTTGGAGCGCGTTTTGAAATTGGAACTCTTTAAGCTTTTTTTGGAGATGAATACCAACTCTGTTTATTTTGTGGCCTACTCCATAGACACTTTTTTTGTGTAAGTTTTTGGTGATGAGGAGCTACTTTGATTGTGGTTGGTCTATATAATATTTGCTAATCTCCAATTATTTTACTTTTGCTACAATATGTAGGAACAAACAGTTTTTAGTATGTTTATAAGGAAAAAGTAAATTTCTGATGTTTGCAATTGGATATAGTGCTATTAATTGCTGTCTTTGGAGGCTAGTCTTTGTTTTGGTTGGTCATTTAATATGGTTTCTGGTGGTTGCTGTCTTGGATGCTTGCATTTTAATCAATGAAGCGTTTTAGTGGAGTCTTCGTGTTTTCTTCGAAGCCTCTATGCTGTCAAAGTGGTGATGTTGCTGATATTATGCTGCTGCTGCTGCTATGTAAAGGGTGCTGTAATGATTTGGTTTTAGTCTTCTTGACAAGGAAATCAAAAAAAAAAAAAAGTCAAGTGCTTTTGTGCTGCACATAATGCTAAGTGCTTTTGTGCTTTTTGGTTGCACTTAAGTTTGGTTGGGGTCATGTGCTTCTGTTGCATAGTATGTTTGTGGCTCATAAAGCACAACTTTGAGGCTCTTTTGGGCATCTCTGCTTGGTTTAGCAGTGGGACAGTGTTGGTTTTTTTGCTATTGCAAGCTACTCATTTTTTTTTGCTGTGGCTAATATTTTTATTGTTGGGTCTCTAATTGAAGGTGTACATGTGTATAGTGGATTACCATACAATTTAGTGGGCAAATTGATATTGTTGTCTTGAGGTAGCTACAAATTCCCAGTTTTGAGCATGGCTTGAAAGTAGAGACCAAAGACATTTGTTGGGCTCGGAGATGATGTGGTTTGCCTTTGGGGGAGCTTTTGGCTTTCCAGTTTTAAATTTTGATGGCATTTTGTGGTGTATAGTTGTAGATTACTCTACAAGTGACAACATTTTATGACCAAACTCTTGCTGTTAACAAAATAAAAAAAAATAAATAAATAAAAAAATAAAAGGTTCAAATAGTGAACCTATGGTGCGATTCTTTGCTGCTCTCTTTGCGTGGGTGGGTGGGTGGGTGGGAGGGAGGGAGAGAGAGAGACCAGTATTTATTAGAGAGAGAGAGAGAGGTGTCTTTTATAGGCCTTGAGGGGCAATATGGTCATATAGGAAAGTGTTGCCTAACGTGACAAGAAAATCGTGGACATTTTGACGGCTAAAGAAACGGAGGGGGTGTTAGTGTCAAACTGGTATACATGAGGGGGTCAGTTTATTAAAAAATAAAAGACCAGGGGGTATAAGTGAAAACCGGTGATAGTTGAGGGGGTGTTTACATAATTTACCCTTATTATTATTGTCCAGTTAACCTCGTGATTAACATATGTACCCTGAAAATATTAATGTCCGCTTTATTATCCCGCTACTATTAATATTATTAATATTAATATTAATATTAATAATATTATTGTTATCACTTTCTGATTAACCTCATGTTAATATGTTACACCCCAAACATATTATCTCTGTTATTATTATTATTATTATTATTATTATTATTATTATTATTATTATAATTACTGTTCGTTATTATTATCAGTCCGGTTAAGCTCATGATTTAACATGTGGTATTACAAGCTAGGGCCCGTACTATATTTCAAGAATAAATAGTAACTGTTTAATTAACTTGTATCTCATGCATAACATATGATACACCTCATGTAGAAGTCGGTGTCGCAACGTCAAGTCGACGTGTACGAGTATAGAGTCAAACGGTCGCGGAGACCAAGTCTGTATGCATTTAGAAATATGTGTAGTCGACCCCGGAGGTTCGAAAGTTGATATGTAGTGAGTTGATACTATCAAATGGATTTACATGATCGCATGCCAGCGATGATTGCTACTATAGCCACGGAGAGGCAGACACGATAGTAAAGTAACCATGTTGATAAGAGTACATCGAGAAATGCATAAACACGGTTAGCTTGTAAGGCGAGATTACTTCTGCGGTTGCGACGACCAATAAGTAAAGTAACCGTTTCGTAAACCGGCGACGATATTCATAAGGCAAGGTCCCGAGGACCTAGAGTACATGGTTAGCTTATAAAGCGAGATTACTACTATGGCCACGGAGGGGCAGACAACGATAGTAAAGTAACCATAGCTCGACCCACTGGGCGAGTCACTCTAAGCCAACGGTGTTACATTGTTAATGTAACAAAGTTAAGTAAGTCGGATGTTAAATCGAGTGGAGTCGAATATATCAATGATGCATAGTTTCATGCATAGTAAGTAATCGATTATGAATAAGTTCTGGAATCTTGCAAGAAGCCGTGAAAATGAGATTGAACTTTTGCGAGACATTCTATCACCCGCTGATATCTAGTGGGGTAATATAATAAAGACAAATGAGATTTGTTCCGAAATGGTTGGGGAAATGACTATTGTAGAAGAGAAATATTTCTAGAAGTTTTATCTTCAGAAAATGGTATAATTTGACGAATCGAGTAAGACTGAAATTCCAGCATATTAATCGAAAATATTGAAAAGAATGAGGATCAGTTAGTTGCGATTCCGGTTACACCAGTGGATACAATATATATTATAATCGTGTTGTTACAGGTGAATCAATAAATGTTTGAGCAGAAAAACTTATATCTATTTGATTCGTGAGGTGATAAAAGTTTGGGGACAAACTTCCTAAAAGGGGGGGAGAGTGTAATACCCGTACCCGAAAAATAGTGTTAATATTCATTTTGACATGCATTAATTACTATAATTATGCATGTGATGATTTGGGTAAGTTTCAGTTACCCCGATAGGATAAGTGCTTGATAAAGGGCACACTTGGATAAATGTGGAACGGGACCCACGGAAGGTCCAGATTGAATAAATTGCATTTAGTTGCATTTCTGTGATTAAATGGTAGACATGTAAATATAAATGTGTACATTATGATACATACTGATGGCATATGATTATTTAATTGATGAAATGTTAAGTGCTTTAATATTCTTTTATTGTTCATGTTTATTTATGGGACCAGTTTGGGTACCCTTGTGAGAGCGTAATTGGACACATGGCATAATTGGTAGGCTAATTAGTGCCTTCATATGATATGTGAGATCACGTTTGGGGCCATACGTGATATAGATGTACACTCACTTAGATATTGGGATAATAATATAATTAGTTTAGATACTATAATAGACTTTAGAAACTTGTGGGGGTGTAAATAGAATAAGCTAGAATTGGTTGAAAGGCCATGAGGTTGACACCTCACCTCTATGACTCATCATCATTATTTAATACTAGCCTACAACCCGCGCAATGCGCGGGTACGCTATTTGTCATAAAATGTTTATCAAAACACTTTAAAATGAAAAGTAATTCGTAGTACTCCACAACATCCCAGTGCCATCAAGACAAAATTGAAAAACTATTGCAACAAAAGAATACATATACATTTGTAGTACTTAAAAAATTGAACTATTTTACAGAAATTTGACAATACAACATAAACGAATAAAATGCACATTCCTTAAAAAGATGACGTAAAATGGGTGGTTACATCATACTGATATATTTTTGGCATATAAATGAGCTTGACAATACCAGAAAAACGAACAAAAAACACATTTCTTGAAAAGATAGCATAAGATGGGTGGTTACATCATACTCATATATTTTTGGACGGCCAAAACAGAAGTCCTCTTTAGAGCCTGACTGGATATATGTATATACACAGTTGAGACTTGGGAGAAAGAAACATTCAATCCATCCTGCCAAGTGTCAAGCTCTCGTTGATTTCTGCTTTTATCCTCCACTTTTAGATATAAGAATAGATATATATAAAAAAAAAAAAAAGACAAAAACAATAAACGTGAGTGTGTGTGCTTGTAAATGGCGGCGGCGGGGTGGTGTACATGTATATATATTATATTATATTATATATATTAGTTACATTAATTTTAATCAAGATTGGAAGAAATCAGAAAAAAAAAAAAAAAAAAAAGAGGAAGAAAACAGAGACTGAGAGAACAGAGAGAGACGCGCGAAGCAAGAGAGGAAAGTGAGGGTTTCGACCCTCTTGATGCCATAACTCCATTGTACATTGTCCAAATCGTAATACGAGGCCATATTTGAACTCATGGGGGTAAGCCTAACCTTATGGTATAATTTAATTGGGGATTAATCGATACATTTTTCGTGACCCAAATGGGTTAGTAATATTTAGTTTACCAAAATTGTGTAGGATTAACTATAGGTTCATATTTGGGCTGGATCTAGGAAAATTCGGGGTTTCTCGGCTTATTAAATTATTCGAAGAGGTGAGTGACATTAATTATGATATGTGGATGGTTTCATGTTTGGGTTCATTTTGTGATGTAAAAGTATGTTAAGTAAGCTTAATAAAGCTTATTAGCTTATTATTGGGCAAAATTCATGTGGTTAAACTAGGCCCAATTTGATTGTGAAAGCACGGTGTAATGAATTATGTGAGCATGTTGAGTTGCTTATTTGGGTCAATGGAATTGCTAGTTCTATACCACCATGAGGTAATTGATGTGGTGACGACCACGGCCGCCAGAGGCCTATGGGACCGCACGCGTGAGGGCGTGGGTCATAACTAGGTCACGTGGGCTTAGGGAGTGGAGCCGCGGACTAGTTGGTAGTGGTGGTAGTGAACTAGTAATTTCGGGAGACTATAATTGGTTGTAGTGAAATGAAATTGAGCATGTTTATTATCCATGTGCATAATTAGTGTTATTCACAAGCATATAGCTTATATATTGTAGTGGTTATTGAATAACCATCGTAGGTGTTCAAGGTGGAGCTCAAAAGGAAAGAAATGGAATTGGTGAGCATTCGTGGGCGTGTGATTATAATTGAATTTCTACTTATTAGATTTATGTTCAATAAATTAAATTAGTGAAATATTGTAATCAATTATTTATTTAGATTTGTGTAGAAAATGATTGTGGCTTAAATTCTTGTAATACAGGGGACGTGTTATATTGATTGGTTATGGGGCGAGGTTGTATTTCTGTAACTTCTAATTAGGCGAGGGAGTATCTTTGGGGACCCCTTGACCTACAAAAATGTTGCTTTTGATAACAGATTTTAGTAAGATGTATATGGTTGGGTGTATGTGTTCAAACCTTTGAAAAAAAAATGTGTTGAGTTCTTTGATCAAAACTTTTATCATTTTGATTTCTATAACTTTAATGACTTGGGATGAGCCTTGGTGGCGTGCCACGTATCCTAGATTTACATGTGTGGATCCGGGGCGTGACAGCCCGTCTCTTAGGTCCGTTTTTTAAGGTCCGCCTAAGATCCGAACTAGATATATATATACATTAAAAAAAGAAACCAAGAATTTGAGAAAAAAATAAACGCCAAATTACACTGACCTCCCTCGAGGTATATGACAATTACAGGAACCTCCCCTTTAGTTTGAAAAATAACACTCACCTCTTCTCTACCTACTTTTTGAGTGTAAGATTACCAATTTACCCCTTATCTCATTATATATATATATATATATATATGTACGTGTGTGTGTGTATTTGTGTGAGTGTGTATGCATGCGCGCATTGGATAAAATTATATATACATTAGCAAATTTTATATAATTAGATTTATAGCATTTAGCCCTTACTTTAAAAAAATTTGCAGCTCGAATTTTTTTTTTCAAATTTAGGTTATAAATCTTTAGCCTGACTTACAATAGTTTACATATTTAATTTTTTAGTATTAATCATTAACTTTTTTGTCCAAGTAGTAAGTGAAAGAAATTATAACATTTATTCAGAGTAATATTATGCTTTCCAAATTTTCATCGCAAATGATGTTGAAGTAAGACTACAGTTGAACCACTTTAACATCAAATCAATTGGGTACACTGCCACATGTGTTGGGAAACACTTTTGGGAAAGAAATTTGAGAAGCGAAACATTACTCTTTATTTATAAACATCAATAACAATTTAAAAACATGAAAAATCATCAACAAAATTATCTACTACCACTTTAAAATAAAAAGAATAATAAAAATAAAATTTAAAAAAACATTAACAACATTTTTTTTTAAAATGAATAGTTCTATTGCATTTTTGTCTGCTTTATTTAAAAAAAAAAACATGCTCATTGGAGTCTTATACATACACACACACACACACACACACACACACACACACACACTAGGGCATTGCCCATGCAAGGCGTGTGCTAATTAAGTTTCATTGGAGCAGCTCATTCACAATGTTGGGAGCAAGTTCACAATTTTAAAAATATAAAGCAGACAAAAATACAATCTAACTATTCTTTTTAAAAAAAAAACAATTTTTGATGTTTTTTTTTCATTATTATTATTATTCTTTTCATTTTAAAGTGGCAGTAGATAATTTTATTGATGATTTTTATGTTTTTTTTAAAAAAAAATTAATAAAAGCTTGATTTGATATATACTAAAATTTTGTCGTTGATATATATATATATATATATATATTAATTTTAATTGTCATTTCTTTTTCATTTTTAAAAGGTAGTGGATTTTTATGATGATTTGTCCAAGGGTATAACAGTCATTTTTAAAATAGAAGGGAGATGAGTGTAATTTTTTAAAATATGAGGGAGGTTCATGTAATTGTCAGATACCTCAGGGGAAGTCGGTGTAATTTTCCCAAAAATAAATAAAAGTGTAAGCCATGCTGGTGTATGGATACACAAATGCCAGGATGAACTAATTCAATGGAAAAAAAAGTGTGTAAACTACACTGACCTCCTTGATGAACTAATGTCAAAATACATGTCTTGGAATTTAAATTTGGGATTAAAATTTAAAAATTATTATATTATTCTAAAATTAGAAGTAATTAAAAAAGTAATTGTGGTAATGAAATAAGTGGGAGTGTATAACTACAGACTTAAAAAATATTTTCAAAAATATGAAAAAAAAATTAAAACAATTAAGTTAGTTCTTTTTTTTATTACAAGAGAAAGAGGGTAGGATCTAACACTCGAACTATGAAATAGAGTAGCCTAATAAAGTTCAAACATTAAATGATGTATAAATATTGCCCTACATTCATTTTGTAGATTTCCAATTTCTGAAAGGTGGCCATTAAAAACTAATATACGTGACTGGTCTTATGATAAGTCAATGATATGATTACAATATGATATATGCAATTGTTTTCTAACTTAAGTACTATTGTATCAAATATATAACATTAGAAGAAGAAAAAAAGACACGAAATGTTTGCTCCTTTTTTTAATTATTTTTGCCCTTTTATTTGTGAGTTTATGATAGTGTAGATCAATAAACTAATATCGAATTAGATGCAATAAGACTATGTTTTATCTAACACTTCGTTTGGATTGAGAGAAATGGAGAGAAGAGAAGAGAAGAGAAGAGAAAGAGTACCATTTTCTCTCCCATTATCTCGTTTGTTAATTTAAGTAGGGAGAGAAGAGAAGAGAAATGGAGAGAAAGTGAGAAGAAAATGGGGAGAAAAGAGCTCACTTTTGTTTCTTTCCAAATAGGAAAGATTCTTGAGAGAAAAGAAGAGAAACTTAATTAAATAATGTGTAAAAGACCAATATGCCACAATATATTATTATTTCATCTAACATATATCTCTAATAGAGAATAAAAAAATAAATTGGTTATAAGTACTTTCTTTTCTTTTCTTTTCTTTTCTCTTATGAAAGTTAACCAAATGCGAAAAAATTATATTTCTCTATTGTCTATCGAAACATGATCAAGAAAACTCAACTTTCTTTTCTCTTCTCTTCTATTCCATTCTCTTGATAAGTTTCTTTTATCTTCTCTCCACTTCTCGCAATCCAAACAAACTGTAAGTGAATTTCACCCTAGAAGGTGTTTGTTTTATGGATGTGGTTGGGGAGGGATTCTCGACAGCACTTAAAGTACTGCTGGGTAGGCAGCACCCACGTGACATTTGCCAAACCATATAATCATAATCATTCAATGGGTAGCAAACTAGCAAGATTACAAGTTTTTATTACGATTATTTCAAATAAGCTACTCACCCATTCAATTGTATCATTTCATTATACAATATTTCCTCTAACGTACCTTATTCTAAAATTTTTTATTAGTTTAAATACCAATTTTACTAGATATCAATAAAAAGAAGAAAAAAAAAACTCATTGAAAAAATTGAATTTTATAACAAAGCTAGATTTTGATCATATGACATAGTTTTATATATAGTTCAATTACTAGATCACTGTTATAAATGCACGACATGATCAAAAAAGAAATACATATGAGTAATTAATTAAATGATGAGAAAAGAAAATTGTACATATATACAAAAGATTCAAGTTGTAATAAAGAATGAATTGGAGAACATGTGGTAGATGAACAAATCAAGTAGGATTTTCACACGTGTCAATTAAGTATAAAAATCAAAAGGAAAAAAAAAACTTGAGACAAGTGTCATCGCTCAGCATTAGACTGGGGCAACTTTACTAAAATCATTGGAAACACGGGACAAGGCCCAAAAAGTTTTGTTTTTTTTTAGAATGCAGAACGAAAGACAAGAGACTAAAATGCAATGAGAGAGATAACTCTCACACCCCCCAACTAGGGTCGAACATTACCGAAAACAAGCGAAGCGAGCAAGCGGTAATTTCATTTACCTGCAATGCTAGAATCAACAAAGAAAAAGAAAGAATAGAAAATAGGCAAGAAAAGAAATATTGACATGGCACGGGATATAAGAAATAAACATAAGCCAAACAGTCAATAAAAACATGTCCAAAACCATCCATATCCAAGCTAACATATCCACAAATAAACAACAAGATCATCCACAAACAAGAACTACAATTCACCAAAATGATACCAAAAGTACCCCAACATAACCACAAAAAATATCCAAAAATGTGAAAGCTAATCACCCCCCCCCCCCCCCCCCCCCCAACTACTCATTGTCGTCCCCCTCGCCACTGCCTCTAGTACCAGAACCGCCCTCTTGACTATAGGGATCGTGAAAGTAGTCTGGGATATCAACATCTGGGTACTGCATACGATACATATCGCTCTAAAAACGCATCAACATGTTGATGTCCCTCTGATAACTCCCTCTGAAGCTCTGGAAGTCTCCTCGAAGGCTCTGAAGCTTAGTACTCAAATCGTCGAGGCACTGAGACACCTCGTAGTTAGGTCCCTCCACCTCTGCCTGATCCCTGATAATCCCTCCTCAACCCTGGCCCTCTTGGCCAATGACTGGATCTCTGCGTCACTCTGAATTAGAGTCGTTCGATTGATTGGGGTCGGTGGTTTCTTGATGATGTCCAAATCTAAGGCATTGCACCCACGGTCGGTGCAAAGACGGGTGATAAGGATAGGAAAAAGGAGGCTTGAGGAGGCATTTGTGTCTTGCAAGGCCGCGATCATATGGGCAATAATAAGGCTCTCGAGATCGACTCAAGTGTTGGTGTCACAGATAGCATAAAGGTTAGCACCATGGTCCCCCCGAACGTCTTGTGTTGGGTGGGCCACACTGTGGCGATGACAATGATATTGGCATATCGTTAGAGCTTAAAGAAGGTCGAGGAAGCACTTTGGTCAATGAGCCACTCGAACAAACGGCTGAGGAACTAGGTGGCCATGAAATTGATCTCCAGCCTCATATTCATGTTGTCGAGGTACGACTCAAGGTTTTCGACATGAGAAACCCCCATGAATACAGCTAGAGACACCACGGTGACCAAAATGCGGACACCTCTCACGTACGCCTCGAAGGCACGGGGGCCCTCAGAGACGATACTCGTGTAAAAGATCTGAACCCATGCCTCATTACACTTTTCGGAATGCTCGAGTTGGGGTGTCCATCGGCGGGTCGTGAAGATTCGGACCACATCAAGGGGGAAGTCAGAAAGAATGACGGGGCATTCGAGGAAGATTGATTTTTTAGACTCGAAGTGGGTTTCGAACCACTTCTTCTCAGTTTTGGTTCTGAACCCCTCAAATCCCCTAAGGGTCAGGGAAAGCGCCGTACGATTGTATTTATGTGCGCTCTTCTTCGTCCCTAAAAGAAAGCAAGAGAGAGTTCACAAGAAATAAGAAAATAGGCAAGATAACTCAAATGTGGAATTCTCAAATGTATGCAAATGAGGGAAACAAGGGGATGAGGTGGTGCCTAGCTAAGGCGCAAAATGCACACGAACGGTTGCAAAATACACGTGCACGTTTGAAAAATGCACGTGCACGGCTGGGGCGCACATGCCAAGGGCTATAGAATCAACATTGGAGAACGCACACGAGAATCACAACATGTATATAAAATGGGAATACAAGAACAATGCATGCAAAAAAAGTTAAAAAGCACGTGTGGGTTTCAAGTTAGCACGAGGGAATTGCATTGCGGCATGAAATCGAACACTTGGTGGGCAGGAGGGGTTTACTCAAGGAATCAAGACCTTTTGTACATGGATCTTATCCCAAACAAGCCACATTGTGGCTTAAGCATGAAGAACTAACAAAATGTATGATCAATCATCCCAAAATATAAAGAAAAGGGCAAAAAAAAAAAATCAACCCCTAAAGTTGGATTTCCAAAAAATAGTGAGCATAGAGGAAAATCAAACTAACCTAGGGTGAAACTCATCCTAAACATGAAGGTCAAGAGGATTAATGAATTAAAATCTTACCTTAAATGAGTGAGGATGAAGATCTAGAAGATGAATGACCACAAGGGAAGTTCTTGAGGAGCTTTGAGAATTTGGCCTTGAAAGGTTTTGAGAGGAATTTGAAGGATTTTATGAAAATGAATTCAAAACCCAATTTATATATTGTTTTCGACCTCGCGGATCAATCCGTAGTGTAAGGCTGGATCGATCAAATTTATACATTTCCAGCAAAATGCCCTCTCAAAATCGCGAATCAATCTGCCCTTTTGGGGCCGGATCGATCCGATTTGATGATTTTCAGCAGAATGGCCTCTCAAAATAGCAGATCAATCCGCTTTAAGAGCACGGATCGATCCAAAATGCAATTTTGGACAGTAACTGCCCTAAAAACTGCAGATCGATCCACATAGAAACCCTGGATCGATCTCCCCCCTCCCCTTTCAAGTTATAACTTTGAAAACACTTATCTAATGAATGAAGAGAGACATGGATGCAATGGACATGGACGTAGAACAAAAAAAATGCCAAGCATAGATCATTAGGCATACAAAAATTAAGAGAGTATAGCTCATGAGAGCCTACTCAACCCCAACATTGGGGTCTTCCAAAGGGATCGACACCAACTCGATGTCAAAACATTCGAGAAAAGGTTTAAGCCGTTGTCCATTGACCTTAGAAATCATCCCACTCACGGGATCTTGAATCTTAATGACTCCATGATTATACACTTTATGTACAATGTAAGGTCCAATCCAACAAGGTTGTAACTTGCCCGGAAATAAGTGGAGCCATGAATCGTACAAAAGTACATTGTTGCCAACCAAGAATTGCTTACATACAATGTGGTTGTCGTGAAAAGCTTTGACTCGTGCTTTGTAAACTTTTGAACTCTCGTAGATTTCAACCTGAATTTCATCCAACTCGTCAAGTTGGAGCTTTCTCTTCTCACCACTCTCGTCAATACCAAAATTGTGCTTCTTGATTGCCCAATAAGCGTGATGCTCAAGTTCAACGGGCAAATGACAAGCCTTCCCGTAAACCAAATGATAGGGGGACATTCCTAAGTTTGTCCTGTAGGCCGTTCGCCATGCCGAAAGTGCATTGGATAACCTTGAAGACCAATCTTTGTTGGATGGATCGACCGTCTTTTCGATAGTTCCCTTAATTTCCTTATTAGCCAATTCAGCTTGGCCATTGGTTTGGGGATGGTAAGTGGTTAAGATTTTGTGGCTTACGCCATATTGCTCCATCAAACGAGCAAAAGGGGAGTTGCAAAAGTGCACCCCTTGATCACTTGTTATGGCTTTGGAAGTGCTAAACTGAGACAAGATATGTTCTTTAAGGAATTTCAAAACCACATTGTAGTCATTGGTCCTAGATGGTATGGCCTCAACCCACTTGGAGACGTAATCGACCGCCACCAAAATGTACTCATATGGGTTGGATTTAGGGAAAGGACCCATGAAATCCATACCCCAACAATCAAAGACTTCAATAACGAGAATGGGGTTTAGGGTCATTATGTTCCTCCGTGTGACTTTTCGTAAAAGTTGGCACCGTGCACAATCTTTGCAATAATCATGTGCATCTTTAAAATGCTTTGGCCAATAGAAGCCACTATGGAGCACTTTGAATGCCGTCTTTTATGAGGAGAAATGATCACGACAATCTTGTTCATGACAAAATGACAGCACACTAGGAATTTCATCGTTAGGGACACAATGCCTAATGATTTGGTCGGCACAATATTTAAAAGCATTCGAATCATCAAAGAAAAATGATTGTGCCATGGTCATCAACCTCTCCCTATCTTGGGTGGACCAATCTTATGGAAATTGGCCGGTGACAAGAAAGTTCACCACATCGGCATACCATAGAAGGGTTGAGACATTGAGCAATTGCTCATCTAGGAAACACTCTCTAATGGGCTCGGGGTCTATATGATCGTGATCGAATGTCAAACATGACAAATGATCGACAACTACATTTTCTACCCCCTTTTTATCTTTGATCGAATGTCAAATTCTTATAAGAGAAGGATCCATCGGATGAGCCGAGCCTTAATTAGCATCTTTCTTGGAAAGAAGAAACTTGAGAGCAGAATGGTCAGTAAAACAAACGATCGGGGATCCTATCACATACGACCGAAATTTTTCTAAGGCAAAAACTATGGCAAGCAATTCTTTCTCCATTGTGGAGTAGTTGATTTGGACAATATCTAAGGTTCGGCTTGCATAGTAAATGACGTAGGGCTTCATATCCTTCCTTTGCCCTAACATGGCCCCAACGGGATAGTCACTTGTATAGCATATGAGCTCGAAAGGAAGGCTCCAATCAGGAGCTTGCTTAATGGGTATTGTGGTAAGTGTATCCTTAAGCTTATCGAATGCCTCTTGGCACTCTTGGGTGCACTCAAAAGTGGCATCTTTAGCAAGAAGCTGGCACATGGACCGAGAAATAGAGCTAAAGTCCTTGATAAAAATGCCAATAGAAACTCGCGTGACCTAGGAATGACCTTATATCCTTAAGAGTTTTGGGGGTGGAAGATTGGAAATGACATCAATTTTGGCCTTGTCAACTTGCATGCCCTCACTAAACACTATGTGGCCCAAAACTATACCTTATGTCACCATGAAGAAACACTTCTCCCAATTAAGCATGAGGTTCTTTTCTATGCATCTCTTGAGAACTTTTTTAAGGTTCTCAAGGCACTCATCAAAGGAGTCACCAAACACACTAAAGTCATCCATGAAGACTTCTAAGAACTTCTCGACCATGTCGCTAAAAAGGTTAAGCATGCACCTCCTTCATTTTAGGATTCAACCATCTTTGCATTTTTCTAGACGGTTTGGCATCCTTTTCCATACATATCCTATGGGTGCAAATGGTAAGTAAAATTCCCCTCAAATCGGCTATACACCAACCAAGGGCACTCTTATATTCTTTCAAATTTTTCATCAATTTTCCTTCTTGGTAAGGGTCAAGTCGGGAAGACAACTGTAGACACCCCGATTTTGACCAAACGTCGAATTAAGGAGAGTGTTACCTCCATGTCCGATGATGACAATGTCCGAAGTTATCTAGGACTTCCAAAGATGATTCAAGCTCTTCGAAAGACTTCCCAACCCAAAACAAAAAGAAAAAAGAGGAAAAGGAAAAGAATAAGCAGAACGGCACTCAAGCCTTGTCGCGGCAGTCACGGGTTGCCGCTGCGGCAGTCTCTGGACTGCCGGACGGCATCCGGTGATTGCCGCAAATTTCATTGAGTGCTGCAAAAATGACGAATTTTACTAAAAAACGGTGGGCCCTGGAGTTGTCCGCGGCATTCAGTGAATGCCGTTCCGGCAGCCAGTGAATGCCGCGCCGGCTTTCACTGAATGCCGATGCGGCATTTACTGAGTGCCGCTTCCATCTCCGGTGAATGCCGCGTTTTTGCAAATGACAGCTGGTATACAGTATGTTTTGTACTATAAAAAGGACGACTAAATTAGGGTTTTCAGCCCTGAAATGACTGAAATACCCCTTCAAGATGAATATTCACTTGCAAAAGGAGGATTTTTTCTTGGAATCTATAGGTTGTATAAGTGTTCTTCTTGCCTTAATTTTCATAATTAGGAGTGAGTTTAGAATAGTTTAAGAGAAAAGTTGTGTGAATTAGTGTAGAAGAGCTTGATTAGTCTTTGGAAGTCCTCCAAAATCACCAAGTTGAGGATACTTTGGAGGTAAACTCTAGCATAATTATCCTTTGTGCAAATTTAATATAGTGTGCATTGAGTTTCTTTAGTTCCTTTTTTCTTGTTTTCTTTATATTCATTCCTTAGATTCATAAGACCTTCAATGTCTTACTTGAACCTCTTGGTTTAAAATCCCTTAATCTCCTTGTAATCTTATAATTCATAAGGGGATTAAGGTTGATACTAGGATGTTTAACATAATGGACTTAAACCTATCTTCATGGTTTGAAGTTTGTTATGATTAAGTTTCATGAAGTTCTTCCATACTTCTTTGAAACTTATAAATATATATGAATATATTTAGTCTCCAATGACCATCAAAATGTAGGAGAATTAGCTTTAGACAAGCCTAATCCCATGGCTTATTTGTCTAAAGTTAATAGGAATAAAGTGAATTAACCCAATGAGCGATGAGTTCATAATCTGTTTTTGATCATGGATTTTTAACCGACCATCTAACCGTTGGAATGGAATGAAACCAACGGGAAAGTGTTTATAACCCAAAGTTCTACCACTGTAATTTTTGTTTTAAGGTAATTTCATGTTTTGGGTGGGTTGATCAAGGGTTTTGTTGAGCAACCATAATCTGTCCAAAATTTCAGAACAGTAAGTCCATTTTGAAATTAATAAATTAGAACCTTAATAGAGTTTCCCGGGTCTCTAATAATTTTTTCTAAGTACTTTAATGTGTTAGGAAGATACCCTAAAAAGATCTAAGTGTTTCTCATTTTTTTACTATTTTTAGAAAATCGTACAAGATCTCTGGACAGAGAGTTGCAGATTCCTGAGCAATGTCTAGTGTTTTCCACATTCCCAGAGATCCAACCATTCAAACCTTGATTTTCTTTTTGGGTTATAAACTAGACCCACAGAGGCATAACATATCCAAAAATCATTAAGATCCAACCGTTGGAAGTATGGTTTTTCTACTTTTCAAAACCTGGTCTGCTCTTTGTAATTTGGAAAAACTGTTACTGTTTTCGTCTAATCTTATTTGTTTTAACTTAGATAGTCTCCTAATGCCTTAGGACCCAAATCATGTCTTGAATAATGATAATTTAGTTTAAATCCAGAGGTTAAGTGGTCCAAGTTAGTGAATAATTCATAGCTTGTCCTTATACATGTTCATGCATTCATTCATACATGTTAATATTCATAAGTAGGATTTATCTCTTGTCTAAGTTGTATCTAATTGAACATGACCTAGGGTTCCTTATGATCATGTTAGGGCTATGGCATCTCTATATGGACATTGCATTGGCTCCTAGTTAAGATTTGCATATCTACAGAGATGATATGGTTCCAACTAAAGGAATTCATAGTTTTGTTCAATTCCCTTCCATTTGATAGATTTAAGCTATAGACTTAGGATTAATTATTATTATTATTTTTATATTATATCTTGTCTAAAGAATGTGGACTAACCCTTTGTTTTGTAGCGCGTTTGAGGTACAATTTCTCAATCCTTCTCTAGTTCAATTCATTTCTTTGATTTTATTGATTGTTCGACTCCATGTGCGACATCTTAGACTAGGTTTTTGCCTTATGTGTATATATGAATTAGAGACTTTTTTTAGGTTTTATTTTGTTCTTGCATGCATTGCACGTTTAATATTCGCAGCCAGATCCCGGGTAAGTTCTCTAGTTCCCTGTTTGCATATCATATTGCTTGCTACTTGAATTATATGATTTTTGAATGATATTTCATCACTTGCGATCTTACACCCTTTAGACATGCTTTTGTAACGTATATTTATACATATGTATTAGTTGAGGGCACATTTAAATTAATAATTCAATCAAAAGGATGTTAAGTAGAGGCATATCGCGAGATAGGATGAGAAGGGGTGTTTTAGTCCGATGGGCTCCTTCCCTTCTCATTCCATAATCCCCGGACCTAGACGATTTCTGGTTTCTAAAAAGATCAGTTTGCTTTAAAAATGGTTTCTTAATTTTCCTTTGAAAAATTAAGTGGCGACTCAAGCTGTGGGTAAGAAAAATGCGATATCCACAACAACCACCGGGAAACTCTCATTCTCTCCCAAAAAGGTATACTTGAGCTCTCTCGGTAAAGTCTTGAGCTCAAGTTTTGGAGTGACCATATTGGATGGAAGAGGGAAATTATCCCTCAGGGGTAATCGCTAAAAATTAGAGGTCCACATTGCCTCTTCGAAAATTCTTTCAACGTTCACCTCTTCCTCAACTTCTATTTCCTTCTCATACATCTCATTCTCCCTCTCAAATTCATGATCACACTCAGCAATGGCATTATCGATAGCTAAGAATTTTTCAACATGTTCAAGACTAGCTATATTATCATCAAGCATAAATGTATGATCAAGAAAAGGGATGATGCAAGATTCATTAACATTTGTATCACTAGATAAATCAAGGAAATCTTGCACCAATAAGTCAATGAGAGAGATTTCATAAATTTCGTTACTGTCTTCCTCATCAAGATCCAGTTTCTTAAAGAGAGAGAAAATGTCCACTGTCATATCACCGAAGGTAATCGCATGAGACCATTCCTACAATTAATTAGAGAATTAATGGTAGCAAGGAGCGAGAGACCTAAAATGATCAAAATTTGCTATTGCTCATTTACAACGGGTTGTGTGTCAAGGACGATAAATCCACCACATAGTAGAAATTACCTACTTAGACAATAACATCTTCTATAATGCACTGTGTCATCTTAACGAATCTATTGGCCATTTGCAAAGTGACACGGGTCTCTTTAAGCTCATCGAGGCCGAGTTGGTCATACACTAAGTAAGGGAGAATACTCACACTAGCACTCAAATCAAAGAGTGCTCTATCGATGTGGTGTTGTCCAATCACACTTACTATAGTAGGGTAACTGGAGTCCTTGTATTTTAATTTGGAGGAACTTTGTTAAGGATAATTGTTTGGTATTGGGGTGTAACCACCCATAACAAATGGAGATTTGACAAAATTTGTCAAAACCATGATGTGGGCATTTTCAGAGGAGAACTTTGAATCCCAACCAACATTCGACAAAGGTTTTATGTTCTCGTTGGGAGAAATTTTGGATTATTTTTACCAATGTCTGTGTCTTATGCATAGGAAAGAACTCTCTGTAAAATTGCTTTTGGAGTTCCAGCCATGCTCCGTTGGAATTCGGAGGAAGTGTCACAAGCCAATCTTTAACCCTATCCTTAAGCGAGAAGGTGAACAACTTGAGCCTTATTAGCTTAGGTGTGCATCTTTGTTGTTCAAACGTACCATTAATATCTTCGTACTCCCTAATATGCTTGTAGGGGTCCTCGTTTACTCGTCCATAAAAGTTGGGCAAGAGAATGATCATTCCTGGCTTAAAACGGAACGTTCCCATATTGTACGGGAATGTTATACATGAAGGGGCAGAAACCGTCTCAGGTTGAAGGTAATCCCTGATCGTTTTCCCAAAATTTTGATCAATAGGAGGAGGTTGAGGCGAATAATGTTGTTGGAAAGTTGCTTGAAGTGGATGCCGCGGGAATGCCGGATGAACGGGAGGAGGTGCAGGGTAATGTTGACCCCATTGCTCCCGAGGGAATCCATCCATGGGGTTTACTTTGAGGTGGCAAAAGTTGGTCGGTCCGAGAGCGTGTCCCAATATAAGTCTTGGTGACCGTAAGTGGAAGAATTGGGCCCAAGCGAAGGTGTGAGATTTAAATGGGACGGTGGAGGTTGCCAAAAACAAACACTAGCACTACCACCAGAGCTAGAACTAGCGTTATTGGGATTAGCAAAAGGATTATTCATACTTGGATTGCCTTGATTCGACATTGGAACGGCTTATCGATTCTCACATGAAGGCTATTCCTTCAAAGGCAACCAATAAGAAAGAAAACAAGATTAAAAAGCAAAAGCACAGTAATTTGAAAGTAAGCAACCGAAAGTTGTTGCTAATTGCCAACCCACGGCATCGGCGCCATTTTGATTACGTCAAAATCAAGTTATTTGTTAACCCTATTAAAAACGTAGTATGTTGGAAGTAGGATGTCAAGTCCACAAGGATTGGAATGCAACAACGATAGGTGGGCGCTTAGTAACCAATTACAATGTGATGAGAAACTAACAAGCTAAGAAATAAAACTAAGTCTTTTCAACTATGGGTGAGATTCAATTCAACAACTATTTATACTACAACGACTAAGTACGAAATGAAAAGTGAGCTTTAAGCAAAGACAAGTTTTCATTAGATTGGGGGTTTTGCAAATGGAGAAATCGAGGTTGGGGAGCATTCCCCCACCTTGGATCAAACAACACATTGATTCAATGTTTGTAGCATTTTCTAGGGTAGAGAATTTCACTGAGGAAAACTATCAAACATGTTATTGTCAACCTATAATGTTTGATAGGAACTTCTATGAAATTCATGAGGTGGGGTTTGAAATCAAAGCTTGAACAATTTATGATGCTTGACATCATAAGTGTAGTTCTAGAAACTCAAACCCTACACCTATGAACTCTAGAAATGTTACAAAGCATATAAATCTAACATTAAAGCTCACATGGGTCCAATAGTGAGTTTATGATCCCCAACCTACATTATCTAGCTAATCATAACTATAAAACATTAACATTAAAGAGGGGGGAAGAGAAATTATACCAACTTAGAGAACTCATCATAAATGCAATAGAAAATTCCAATAGAAATCCAAGCAATGCTTCAAAGTATTCAATACACCAAGAATCCTCTCTCTCTAGAACTTAAAAACCCCTTAATGGTGGGTAGATGAGGGAGTAAATGAGGTGGAGGAGAGAGAGAGAGAGAGAGAGAGAGAGAGAGAGAGAGAGAGGTTACAATTTCCAAAAACTAAGCAAAATAAAAGCTAACCCTAATAAAAATCTATCACTATCTATTTATACTGCAAGCACAAAATGGAAAAGCTGTAAATAAAAGTGGAAGCCTTCAACAGCAGGGGGCAGATCGATCCCAAGCAATTGGGCGGATCGATCCGTTACTCATCTGGGCACTTGGAATACTCATCTAGGATCGCTGATCGATCCGCCCTTTGAGGCTAGATCAATCCGATTTGATGATTTTGCGCAGTAGCTTCCTTCAAATTGATCCGCGTTGTAAGGCCAGATCGATCCGCGTTGTAAGGCCGGATCGATCCACCTTTGCTGGGATAGATTCCTTCCCCTTTTTACATGATAAAAACCAAACGGGATTGGTTCTCACTTTGAGCAAGCTCCTGAAACCTACAAGGACGAGATTTTTATTAACAAAAAGAGGACAACAACGAAAACAAAAGTGCAATTCATCCATTAACTCTCCCAGTTTAGATGACAATTCGCATCCAATAAGAGTAAAAATATGAAGTTGAGAACGCAATATTGGACACAACTCAACTCCCTCATGAGAAGGGGACTAACATTTTATATCAATTTGGTTGCTTCTAATTAAAGTTTTTAGTTTGGGCAATGCTATAGTGAGTAGCTTCTCATATGAGAAGACGGGTTTTAACCATTGGATGAGCATCAAGCCATAAGATTCCCAGGAATCTGGAGAAACATTTATTGCTAGATGCTCATCCAACGGTTAAAACTCGCCTACTCATATGAGAAGCTTCTCACAATAGACTTACCCTTTTAATTTACCCATACTAAACTTAGAAGTCTCACTTTGGCTCTTAGGATTTTCTAATTTTAACTCAAATAAACATCTTATTTACTCATTTGCCTCAACTCTAGATATTTCTTATAAAAATATAAGAATTCTTTTTTGTAAAAGTGAATCAACCAAAAAGAATAAAATAATAATAATAATAATTAAGCACATGAACACATTTTTATAAAAATCGAGTTATGTAGAGATTAGTTTATCTTTGAATTATTATGTTTGAACCCACCAACTCATCATCTGCTTAATTCATTGGAGTTACTGCACAATTTTAGAATCCTAAAAATCTAAAATTACAGTAATTCAGCCAAAAATAAATCGGGCTGCTACCTCTGAACCCCGTGCCACTCGAGTAGGGGATTCTTGTCTCTATTCACTGACATAGCCTGTCCCTATTACTTATTAGTACTATCAGACTTTTTCATGTACGTGTGTATAACTTTAAAGCACTCTTTGGTGCATATTGGTTACAGTTCCATTTAATGAGCCTATTGAGTTATCTCTATAAATGCCCAACAATTAGGACTTTTTACCAAAATGAAAAGAAGTTGTTATTAAACTCTTTGTTTAATTCATATGAGAAAAAAGAGAGTTCCAAAAAAAAAAAAAAAAAAAACCTTTGATTTCTGCATGCTTGGCTTGTGCAATGGACTATATTTCCGCTACCAATTATTAATCGAACTTAAAGTTTTTCCCTTCTCGTTTCCCATCTTATTCCATTTTTTTCTTTCGCAAACCAAATGGAGGCTAAAATTTACTTTGATTCAAAGCTCATGTATATGAATATCCTGGATACGTTGATATGATTTGCAGTCTTTCTTAGCTGGTTTGGCTGCATCAGGAGCTCTCACCTCTGCTTTGAGGATAATGGACAGCACTTGAGTGTTTTTCACTCCGTGCTTTTCAGGCTGTTCCCTTTCATAGTAGTGGGACTCAGCACTTTAAAATAATTTTTTAAAAACTGTCACGGGTCCCACTTCTGTGAGAGGGAACAGCATAAAAAGTACTGAGTGAAAAGCACCCAAATGTTGTCCGAGGCTAATAACCAAAGCGTTCTTTGAACATTAATCCCATTATGGTCTTTGCAAGGGGACTCGAGTGTGGATTTTTCTCACTTAAAAAGATTCTTGAACACACACACATATATGCTCATTTACAAACTGTACTCTTAAGGATATTTTGAAATGAAGAATTGAGAGTTTTGTTTTGAACTTTTGCGATCTATATATGTTTCTAATTTTTTTCATCTTCTTACGCTTGTTTGCAATGTTATTTCCGGATATCTCCATGTACATTTTGCAAGTTTCTATGCATTTTTCAGTATGCGATGTACTTCCCAAAATTAGATCCACTGTCATTGCCAGAATTTTTTTGGCCATCAAATATCCACACATTTATATACGATGAAGTAGGTTAGCATTTACCATATATAAATATAACTAACACTAATAAAATCCCCTTGTTCCGTCGAGGTTCTTCAAAATATATATATATATATATATATATATAACCAACACCAAACAAGTACATCCTCAAATTGTTTGAAACGTTTTAATTAACTTCTAGTTTGGACAATTTATCTGGCTCTTCTCAAATTTGGTCTGCACATAAATTAACCCAGATTAATAAGCATTATTAAATTGTTAATAACACCATCAAATGATAGAACTGATTATATAAGACATCCCTTTTTTCTTTCCACTATTGCTTACCTTTTGTGATCTTTCAAGTTTCATAGTGACAAAAATTACAAGTGTGAAATATATTTACAAGACACGTCAAATCAATGCTAAAAAGATGGAATCAAATGGACTTTATGTAAAGGCTCTTTCTATTAGCATTGTCTTCATATTGTCTTTTGTAAATTGATGAAAGGCTATGGACCAGCTTGTTTTGTTTCTTATATTTGTATTTCCCTCACATTTTTATTTTTTATGTTCTTTCGCATCTGTTGTTATAAGTCTTCAATCAATCGCTCATTGTCATTATAATAAGATTCTTAAAAATTCCATAAAGAAAAATGAATCTTTATTCACTCTCTTTTAGACTTTACAGTCAACAGATGATTCCATAGCCATTGTTTCAAGGGTAAGGCTCATCTCCTTTCCACACTTGATAAGGTTTCTTTTTTATTTTATCTTTTTTTATAATATACCCACAAATATATTTAGATATCTTTATGTATTTACCACATATTTATATATAGTTGATGTTTCCTTCTCACTGTTCCATTCCTTAACAGAAAGTTACATAAGTATGATCTGCCATCACATGTTTGTTTAATTTCCTTAACAAGGATTCAAATATATTGAATGAGGTAAATACATATATTGCAGTTGATTTTATAGTTCCTCCATTGTTATAGGGAAAGAAACAATGACCACCACCGATCCAAGTGACATGCCGACAAGACTTGAGGTTTGTTGCTCAAACACAAACTTTGATTCATTGGTTTTGAATGGGGATGGTGGGTTTTTGTGATTTTTTTTTCTCTTTTTTTTTTTTTAAATACAAGATTAATATTAGTTAGTGTTCTTCAATCTTTTTCCCAATTTCAGGGAAGGTATATTGCAATGGTCGTATGTTGGTTTCTTGGACTAGGGTCCCTCGTCTCATGGCACAGTATGTTGACAATTGGAGACTACTACTCTAAGTTGTTCCCTGTAAGTAGCCCATTAATTCTTTGCATAATTTTCCAATTATTTTGGAGATGCTCTTCTTAGGACTGCTAATTAGAAACTTGTTTAGGTTTTTTTTTTAAGCAGTTTCATCATTAGTTAATACAGCAAATGATTCTTGAGATCATAACTTGATATGGTTTTGATGGGTTATTAATTTGTAAGGTTCATGAATGATTGTTGTTCGTTTAGCTCTTGCATAGGCGGTATGTACTTAATTGATCAGAGTTGGGGGGAAAAGAAAAAAAATATATTATATATCGAGGACAATTTCTCCAACTATATAAGCTCAATTCTATGGAAATATTTTTTATAAATTCTTATATCATGTTGTGCACTTAAATTTGCTTCTCTCTTTGAGGCACCCATCAAGAGTTGCGTGTCAAAATTCCATCGTTACATGTCCTTAATTGTTTACTAGCTAGTCAACGTATGTACAACACACAGTTTTTTTAGGCTTAAAAACCCGGTGTGTTCACCCAGTACGCTTTTCCAGTGCGCAGTGGAGCTAGACTATATAAGTATATATGCACACTCACACATATGCATATAAATGTATTGCAGAAGAATTATCATCCTGCAAGGGTACTTACCCTCGTGTATCAACCGTTTGCACTTGGAACAATGGCGATTCTTGCATATAAAGAGTCAAAGGTCGATACTAGACGACGTAACATTGCGGGTTACATCTTGTTCTTCTTAAGTACTTTGGCACTTGTAATCGTAAGTACTTTGTATTATGTCTTCTTCCATTAGTCTTCAACTGAATCAACTGGTTTTGCTAATAAGATTTCCATTTTTCCAATCGATTTTCGATAGTTGGATTTGGCCACATCAGGGAAAGGAGGGATTGGAAATTACATTGGAATATGTGTTTTCGTTGCTATATTCGGAGTTGCTGATGCCCATGTTCAAGGTGGAATGGTTGGAGACTTGTCATTCATGTGCCCTGAGTTCATCCAAGTAGGTCTTGTGGTTAAATATTCCCTAATGTAAAGGCTTTGTTTGGTTCTTGGATTTAGAGAGGGAAAAGAAAAGAAAACATTGAGAAAAACATTTTCTTTTGTTTGCTTAGTAAGGAAAACAATTAGGGAAAAAAAATAAAGAGATTAAGTAAAGAAATTATTAAATATTTTGAACGTTTAGAGTCATTTCCCTTCTTTTATTCATATAGTTCAATAACATGTTAATTTTTGTAATTTTAATATTATTTAAGCATGAAAGAAAAGACAGGAGGAACTAGTTTTCCTTTTGTTTTCTTTCCCTTTTTCTTTTCCATAATAAAAGATCTGTTTGGCTCATGGATTTTTGTGAGGAAAACCATTGTCTTTGTTGGATTAATGGGGAAATATGAAGAAAAAGAAAATAGAGTGAAAAAAAAAATTAAATTTTGAGCTTTATGAGTTATTTCTTGAGTTCCAACTATGTTTTGAAAGTTTTTAATTTATAATATAATTTAAGCACGAAGGAAAATACGAGGAAATCATTTTTTTTCCTTCTCATTTCCTTGCTTGTTCCTTTTTTTTTTCTTCCGCAAACCAAATGAAGACTAAAATTTACTTTGATTCGAAGCTCATATATATGAATACATATCCTGGATAAATTGATATATGATTCTTGCAGTCTTTCTTAGCTGGTTTGGCTGTATCAGGAGCTCTCACCTCTGCTTTGAGGCTAATAACCAAAGCGTCCTTTGAACATTCCCATAATGGTCTTCGCAAGGGGACTCGTATGTGGATTTTTCTCTCACTTTAAAAGATTCTTGAACACACACACACACACACACACATATATGCTCATTTACAACCTCTACACAAGGATATTTTGAAATGAGGAATTGAGAGTTTTTTTTTTTTTTTTTTGAACTTTCGCCGTCTGTATAATGGATGTTTCTAACTTTTTTCCATCTTCTTACACTTGTTTGCAGTGTTATTTCTGGCCATCTCCACATTTTGCGAGTTTCTATGCATTTTTCTGTATGCGATGTACTTCCCGAAATTAGCAATTGTAAAGTACTACCGGAAAAAGGCAGCCTCAGAAGGATCAACAACTGTTTCGGCTGATCTTGCTGCTGCTGGAATCCAAACACAAGCAAGTGAAAACATTACAAATATGTATATGTATGTATAGGGGAATGCTAAAGCGACCAAAAAAATCGTTAAATTTCGTCGCTAAAAGTCGGGGTTTTAGCGACGAAAAATTTTGTCGCTAAAATTCGGGGTTTTTAGCGAGGTTCGTCGCTAAAAGCTGGTATGTGTAGGTTAGCAGACCCCATAAGTATATGTATATATTGTTTAAACCCCGAGAATACTTGTTCTAATAAGATTTTGGGATTTATGCAGGTCGAGAATGTTGTTAAACATGAGGAGAGGTTGAGCACCAAACAATTGTTGTTTCAGAACATAGACTATGAACTAGACTTGTACCTTATATATGTCCTGACTCTATCAATCTTCCCCGGGTTCGTATTTGAAAACACTGGAAAACACCATCTTGGTACTTCATGGTAATGAAAATGCAACCTTCTTAATTTATCTTTTAACATCCATTTTGGTGTTTCAATTCAAAAGCAACCATTGTTATCCTCGAGTTCGATAGCCATCCAAAACGTATCCTTTAGGTCCTGTTTGGTTCATTAGGGAAGGAAAAGAAGAGAAAGCACCGAGGCATACACTCTTCTTTGTTTGGTTAATAAGGCTCGTATATAGGTTCAGGGAATTACTAAAATATAGGAAAAGAAAACACAGAGAAAAACAATTTTTCTCCATTTGGATAAGAAGAAAAACATTGAGGAAAGTAAAGGAAATTGTCAGATATTCTCGTGTTTCAAAACACTTTTTTTTTCGTATGATTATTTTTAATTTAATGGTGCATGTAGCTCTTGACCGTAACGAATGGTGCGAAGGATTCATATAGACGACTCCAAATGATTTGGGACACAAGGCTTGGTTTGTTTTGGTTTGGTTTATTCTCTTGTTTCCTTAAGATAAGACATTTCACTTATTGAATCTTTCTTGAGCTCTTTGTTAAATTTGGATTGTAATGTACTTGAAATAACCAACGGGGTCAATATTTTATGATCACGTACCTGGACTAGTTAAATGGATGATAATGATATTTTAAATCAATTTGGGGCCCATGGCACCTAGTAATTCTCACCTGAAATTCATCAAAACATGCTTACTTGGTGATAAGGAGAGAGATTCAGTTGTTCTAGCATTTTCTTAGGGGCTGTTTGGGAAGGCTAAGAACCATTTTTTTTTTTTTTTTTTGGCTAGGCAAGAATCAATTTTCTTGTTAATAAGAGTGTTCAGTTATAGTCTTTTAATGTCTAGTAGTGCTTGCCCTATCTAAAGTCACACTCTTAAAACAGGTTCTTTGTAAGCCAACATGATTTTGGTTTTCAAAGACCAGATAGAAAATGAGAGTGGGGACTAGACATCATCAAATTTATGCATTATATGCAATAACCGAGATAGCCCTGTTTGACGATTGCTTCGACCTTTCAGATACCCGCTTGTTCTGATAGCAATGTACAACGTGTGGGATCTGATATCCCGGTACATTCCCCTCATGGAGTGTCTGAAGTTCAAGTCCCAAAAAGGCCTCTTAATAGCAATTTTATCGCGATTCTTGTTCATCCCTGCATTCTACTTCACTGCAAAATATGGTGATCAGGGTTGGATGATAACACTCATTTCATTTTTGGGATTGACCAATGGTTATCTAACTGTTTGTGTCCTCACAGCTGCCCCCAAAGGTTACAAGGTTAGTTAACAATTTGTCCATTAAGTTTTAAAGCTATGTTTGTTACCAAGGAAGGAGGGATGGAGGGAAGAGGAGTAGGCCCCATTTGGGGACCATGTTGGAGAGTCGATCGCAGTTCTCCTAACCATTCGGTAATTCCCTAATTGACGGAGTGTTCCATATTATACTGTGAGAATCACAGTTTTTCCTCGATTTCCATTAGGATTCCTAAACAAGGCCTAAATCAGTTTTTTGGTGAGGTGAGGTGAGGTGAGGGGAGGGGAGGGGAGGAGGGGCTTAGTCCTGGCCGACCCATTTCTCATCCCTCCAAAAGTGGGGGCGGATTGGGAGAGAAAAAAGTGTTTTTTTTTTATTTTTATTTGAACATTTTGGTCCTTCAAAGAGAGTTGTCCTTTTTTCTTATGGAAGGGTGTAATTGTAAATACACAATATTCCATACTTTCCTTCTTATTTAACCGAACAAAAGGACGGAAGATCTCCTTCCTTTCCTTGCGGATACCTCTTCCCTCCCTCCTCTCATTTTCCTCCTTCCACTTTTCCATCCCTCCTACCAAACATAGCATCTTAACTTCAGATATCTCATAATTAACTTTAAGTTTAATGTTGATCTTTTGTAGGGTCCTGAGCAAAATGCATTGGGTAATTTGCTAGTGTTATTCCTTTTGGGAGGCATATTCTCTGGGGTTGCTCTTGGTTGGCTGTGGCTTATTGGTAATAAATCCTTTTAAAGAGAACAGTGTGTTCTTGATCCAGATGAAGAAACTCAGTTCCATACACTTTGGTTACCAAATTTTCAAACTTGGGTGAAGATGAAACAGAAGCCATATATCAAAGGGAGAACTATACATAATTGGTACAGTGGAATTTATAGGTTTTCATTCCTCAGAGTGAATCTGAGTTCCGAAATTTTACGAGTGTGATGTTTTAGTTTTTACAATCTCTGTAATGAGATTGAATGCAAGTTTGTGAATATGTGTGATAAATAAAGATTATAACAAAATTTTTAATATATATATATATATTTTGTCTTGGTAAACTTGCAGAAGGGAGTTCTTATATATAGAGGCAATTGCTGGCAGATTTGAGTCATTGAATGAAACCAAAAATCTGTTCATACTGTGTATTCAATAAATATGATGGTGGGTTTTAATGTAGAAAAATGCTAGGCAAATAATACATTCCACAACACATTCAAAACAGGGCTTTAAATGCACGTACCCTGTGCTGTTTAAGTGGTGCATAGAAAAGTGTAAAAAAATTTAAACAGCACAAAGTACAACACATTTAAAGCCTTGTTGTGGAATGTAACGTGAAATGTATTGTGTGCCTTAACTTTTTTTTTTTTTTGAGTATGGGAACACTGCAGTTCCTTGGGTACAAATTGAAAAGGAAACAAAGATATTTTCACAAAGCATACAATCTATATTTGAAAGATATTTATAGAAAGCACTCTTGCAAATTATAGTTTACATTACCTTTCTTATCTCCCCACCAAATTTTTTTGGGTAATTTACCCTTTTTCTTCAATAATGGGATTTTTAATAGGGGTAACGCTATGCTTTCCAAATTTTGAATCTCAAATTTTTTTTCAATATGTGTGGCGATGAACCCACTGAATTTTAATTAGAAGATGTTGAATGATCCCATCATTATTAAAAATGGTCGTATTTCCATGTGTATTTGAGAAATATATGGATAGAAATGTTAAGCATACATTGTAAACCACATCTGATTTCACACCAAGGATGTCTAAGCAATTTTAAAAAAATTTATGGGGCCAACATTCACCATTTCCTTCACTATATGTCTTCCTTTACTCTCTCTCTCTCTCTCTCTCTCTCTCTCTCTCTCTCTCTCTGGTTACAGTTACATCAAAGGTACAAAACCACCTCCTCTCTCTCTCTCAGCATTCTGTGTATATATATGTGTATTTATATATACAATGATATATACATATATGTAATAATACTACAGAGAATATCTTTTTTCTTTATTTATCTTCTTCTTTTTTTCTTTTTTTTTGTGAGACCCAATCCATTTTCCTTTTCTAATTGGGAAAAAAAAAATGAAGAGAAACAGTGCCACCTATGGTAATTAGGAAAAATGGAAGTTTGGTATGTGGTTTGTAGATTAATGAATTTTGTTCTTCAAATTAAGCAAATAGGAATTGAAAAACAGTGTATACAATCCTTTATTTTGTCAATGGACCATTGGGCCTTCTCTCTTGAATTGATAATTCATAATTGGGTCTTTCTCTCTTGAATTGATATATAAAATTCAGTACTGATGATAGTGTTGGGTACTGCGGAAGGGTTAACAAACAGTGTTGGATGGCATCCACAACCACAAACACACACACACACACGCAGTGGGATGAATTTGTGGTGGTCGAAGTGTATAATCGTGGGTTGGTGGCAATCTTTATAACAACTGGATAGAGGGAATACAAAAGGAGAAGGGCATAAAGAACGATGCCATGTTTGCAACGCATATAAAAACCTTACATCAAGAATGAGTTGTTATTGACTGACGTAAATGGGAATTTTGAATTTTTATACTCCAATTTCAGAGATTAAAAAGAGGCTGCTCATATTGCCAGAGCAATTTTCTTTAATACCAGATCAACCCACAATTTTTCTAACGAATTTTTGACATTACTAGCGGATTTTTACCGTTACAAATAAAAAAGTGTTAGAATTTGCTCTGACATTAAAGAAAACTGCTCTGGTATTATGATTTCCCTAAAAAGAAGCAGTAATGTGAGTGATTGGGTGGTGGATCGTGGAAGTGGGAATTAGAAGAAGAAGAAGAAGAAGAAGAAGAAGAAGAAGAGTGAGGCCGCCGTGGGTGTGGGGTCAGACCAGCCCGACCAGGGTTGCAAGTTTTTTTCAAATTGGGGTTTTATTTCTTTGTCTGCAAGGTAGAGAGAGAGACAGTAAAGGAAGAGAGTATAGGAAGTGGTGCTTGTGGGCCCCACAATTTTTTAAAAAATTGTTTTAACCTTGGTGTAGAGTCTGATGTGGTTTACAATATGTGCGTAGCATTTCTAATATTTGGAATACAAAATTTAATATGCATAGCATTACTCTTTTTAATAATTCCCATATCAATAAAACCACGACAAGAATGATTAATCAAGCTCATGTTACCAACACCTCCGATGCAGGGCGATTAAAATTTCAAAAACGATTAACATCTCATTAGGTTTAATTTCAAACTCTCATTTTAACCATTCACTACTACTCATATACCAACATACAAAATAACAACGTATTTATTGGCAGCAAACAACTGTAATCTAGTCAAATTTACAAGTGAAACACTCAAATCGAAGAAATCAAACAGAATTTCCAAATGCATTGCACGATGGATGTGAAGAAGTACCATTATCTCGGCATCAATGAGACAAACTAGTATTTGCAGTGAATCCCCCTGTTAAGTTGTCGTGCATTACGATAGGAACTCCCACTTCTTGGGCAAATACAGCCCTTTAATCACTTCTTCACATGTACCTGCAGTAGCAATCAAGTACTGCCCTTTGATTTCACCCATTTCAGCCTGTGCTTTATAAATTGCTTCTGCACTTCAAATTGTTGATTCATCGCCAGAGATGGCTACGACCGCCATTCACCGGGGCTTCTTTCGCCGGCTATTTTTTAATTGGAATATTTACGGAATCTCCATTACCATGCCCACAGTTACTCAAATATTAAGTTCTCTTATACAAATCTATTTATCGAAACAGTAAGGAAATCAAAGAATATCATCTCCTTGGTTCTTTCTTTTCTTGTACCTTCTCTAATGTCCTTGCTCGCAAGTTGACGCTCAAGTTAACAACATTTTTATATGGAAAAGCATAATAAATACAAAATATTTTTTGCTCAGACAACAAAATTCATGGGAAGGCACACATAGAAGAGCCATCGGAAGAAATAAAAGCAATTGGGACGTATACATTTTTATATTCGGTTAAGGTCAAAAGTTGATTCGCGGGAAGAGAGAGAAACAAAACCTTCCTACGGAGCCATGAGCCCTTCGATGGTGTAGGATAGAGACTTTGCCCAGTCAGCTTTGAGCAGCAATGTTTGCAACGTGTGCATCACGTCATAATCAGGGTCAAGCTTCCGCTGCCAACCCTATGTAAAATTAGAATCCAATTAGATCACAAACATAGAACCAAAAAGTAATTGTAACATCTAGCATCGATCAACCAAGTAATGTGATATGAACATAGCATAAAGGACACATCTTCCTAACAAAAATTGGCTTGGTAGAAACTTGGAGAACAATCACAAATGTTACTACTAGGGGTGAAAATGGTTCGGTTAGGTGTGATTTTTGGTCAAACCAATTGGTTTCGGTTCGGTTCGGTTTAGTGTAAATTTTCGCTTTGGTTTTTACATTGCATGAAATTTTTGAAAACCGATTGGTTCGGTCGGTTTTGTTACACTCCTAGTTACAACCATGTTAAAAAAATAAAAGAGCACCTTCAGAAGAAGCAGTGAGTGCAAAAACAGAGAATGTGCTAGAACTTTCAGAGCTTTAGGCTTTGTTTGATTAATACAATTGTGAGGAAAGAGTAAAGAAAACATAAGAGGAAGGCACATTCCTTCGGTTAATATGGAAACCATGAGGAAAATTGGAAAGAAAAGTGGAGAAATAAATTAAATATTTTGAATGTAGTGAGTCAATTCCCTTCCATTATTCGTATATTACAATAATATTTTCAAAATTTTAATTTATAATGTTATTTAAGCACGAAGAAAAACACGAGGGAACTAGTTTTCCTTTCCCTTTACTCTTTCAAAATCCACAACCAAACAGAGCCTACAGAAACACTTCTTTTGGTTTGGTTAAAAAGGAAATAATGACAAAATAAAACAATTTTCTGGGTTTGGTTAAAAAGGAAAAAGTGACAATAATATTAAGTAAAAGAATATAATAATAAAAAAAATCTTTAATAACTCTTAAATTTCCTAAGCCACTTCACTCCTTTTTTAGTTAGGTTGTGTTTGGAATGACATCTTTAGTTGCATTGCAACAAAATTTTAACATTTTTCAAAAAGCCAAATCTTACTTGCTTCCGCTTTCAAGTTAGATGGTGTTTTTGCATAATAGGTCGTGAGTTGGGAGTTGACAGAACTCCTTGCTCCTCAACTTCTAAAATAAATACTTTCACTCCAACTTGTTTCTATCTCCATCTCTACCCTTCTTTTGTTCTTTTTGTGTATCTAACTATATATATCAAGTTCCTATAAACATAGATATATGTACTTCAGGACAAAAGTTACTTGCGTCCAAACGCAGCAAAAGTTACAGGTTTTGAATATTTTTAGTATTTATGTAACTTAAGCCTGGAAGAAAACACAAGGGAACTAGCTTTCCTTCTTGTTTCCTCTCCTTTTCTTTTCCTTCTCTAAATCCACAAATCAAATAGAGCCTTGGTTAATTGCAAACGAAGAAAGAGAACAGGAAGACAAAATAGTGCACATAGGAAGAAAACCGGGACGAGGTTTATCTCATAGGTTGTATTTTATGTACTAAAAAATTTCCAATTTTGGGGTGCCAAGTATGCCTATCCATTCCTATGCCAAGACATGTCAGCATAGATATTCAAATGTGAAGCATAGGCAAAAAGAAAATTTCATCATAGGAATGACAAGAGGACAATAAAACACCAACCACGAAAAGAGATTTTTTTATTTTTTTTTAGAATCGATGAATCAAGATTCTATGAACTTACAAAGCATTTAAAACATACACATTCTTTCGTCCAACTTTTCACCTATGTAGCATGGATACGGACACGGGACGCGGATACGACACAATACGAACACGTCGATACGGCAAATCCTAAAAATGTAAGAGACGGACACGGCTAGGATACAACGAATAAATAATTATTCATTGAATTAAATATACAATTTGCAATTCCTTGTCCACTCCTGTTTCCATAATTCTCAATAAACCACTTGATTATCCCCAATTTTACTATATTAAGACCATTGCCTCAAAATTTTAAAAGCATCTCCAATGAGAGGCCACCATTCCGCTTTCACTCGTGTTTGCGGTCATGTCGACTGCGTGTCCGACACATGCTCAAGGTGTGTCTGATATTAAAAATTTAAGACATGTTTTTTAGCATGTCTGACATGTGGTGACGCGTGTCCGACAAGTATCGGTGTCTGACTCGGACACGATAGGGAGACGGCACCCAAAGTGAAGTGTCCATGCTACATAGCTTTTCACCGTGGGATTCTCACTTGGGCCTTGGATTGGCTTTGGCTTTTGCGTTTAGGCAGAATCAGAAATAGAAGTGGAAGCAAAAGCTCTAATGACAAGGACATAATAGGAATTAAGAAAAAATCATTACAATCCATAACTACTTCCTCTGGATATGCTTCAAGCAAAAAATGTTTTGCGGCTCTAAAGTGCTGCTTAAAATATACCCAAACAGTTTAAAATATGCGTTCGTGTGCTTACGGTTGGGCCAAAATGTGCGTTTGAGTGATACAAGCAAGGCCTTAAGCTGTCCTACTTGAAAGAAGATAAGAAATTACCTCAAGGACCAAAGTCGTGACCATTACAGTGCATACATTGCCATCAATGTTGACTTTATGGCGTCTAACTTGCTCAAGTACGTTCTGCATGCAATCAGCAGGATGGATCAAATCACCTTGAGGAGTGCCCCAAAAATCAAACGACTCTTTCAATTCCTGTCAAAATAGATATTCAGAAAACTATATAAGAAATTGCACATAGATATACATCACAAGAGAGATGCACAAAAATGCTAGGAAACCAATTGTGCACACAGAGCAAAAATGAGCCATATGTGATATCTAACACCACAAAATACATTTTTCTTTTCTCTTAGGCTCTGTTTGGTTCACGGATACGGGAAAGGAAAACTAGTTCCCTCGTGTTTTCCCTTGTGCTTTCCTTCATGCTTAAATAACATTAAAAATTAAAAATTAAAAATTTCTCAAATGTAATTGTAATGAATAAAGGAAGGGAAATGACTCACAACATCCAAAATGTTTAATTTATTTCTCAACTTATTCTCTTTTCTTTCCTATTTTCCTCATCGTTTTCCTTTCTAACCAAACAAAGGAAAATCATTTCTTCAATGTTTTCCTTTCTTTTCCCTCACTAATTCAAGAACCAACAGAGCCTTAGGTGACACACACACACAACCATGCCCTAACCAGAACTTGAAACAAGCCAAAAATGTAGAAAGTATAAACACAAATCAATTTAAAGCTTTATAAGAAGTAAGTTCGGATAGAATAAACAAGTAATACCCAAACCTTTTGACCTTTTTGGCTTTTAATAAATTTGCTTGCCGTTCAAAACATAAAACACTCAAATAAAATAAAGTAATACCTAAATCTATTACATTATACATCTCAACCTCAAGAGATCCATTTTCTTATTGAGAGACAGAAGTTCTAGGATACTATATGCTTGAATGTACATAGCTTTAGGACTTGAGTTATTCAACAAAGGCAACTGGATTCATAAGATTTCCACATTGAAAAGTCTCCATTTCACACATTTAGCAGAGATAATACAGAAATACAGCTAAGAACGTAGTCTTTGTTCAATCAAATATTTCATAATATATATATATATATGTATGTATGATACAATATACATATAAAACAAGTGTACCGTGCTTAAAATGAACAAAATAACAATTTTACACACGTTTTATGCAATATCAAAGCTCATAATGTTGAAAGTTTTCAACTTAAAACTGAAAATTTCAAATTTCAAAAATCATGAGCCGCAAACCATATTGAATCGTGAATCGTATCAGGTTGTGTGAATCTCAAATTTACTCATGAATGGACCGGCTCTAACAATCATGCCCATTTCAAGTAACATATTACCTGAATGAAGGCCTCAGGATTGGGACAGTTCTGTTGCTTCGATAGCTTGAGCGTGCACTCTGCTGCAGTACGGCCATCTCGACGGGCAACTGCCTTAAAGAACTCCAATAAATTTACTCGATCGCTTTTAGAAAGTTCGGCAGTCATGCCTACATCAAGGAAAATGACATGAGGTTTTGATTTAAAGAATCGTTTCCTGGAAGATTTGTTCTGAGCTCGGACAAGGATATTTCCGGGATGCATGTCAGCATGAATAAAGTTGTCCACCTGAGAGAATATAAGTCGTATCTCAGAAGCCATAACTATTTCGTGTATATATCTCAAACAATTAAGAGAGATCAAACATTTATAACTTGCTATGAAGAACTAGAATACAAAAGTAAGTATCAAACACTAGACTCAGAAAATAATCGCTAACAGAACATACAAGACATATCAGATCAATGGTAAAAGAAATTAGGTAATTGTAACAAAACCACAATTTATCAAAATTATGCAAAGTGCTCCACAAGAATGACAAGGGAATTAAAATTTGATCAAATTAATGCTTAGCGTTCCGCCCAAGTGAAAAAATCAAAAAATTGAAATTTAGGTATGTCTATTTAGAAGGTAGTGACAAAGAGCAGAGGGGATGAAGCATGTGGAACCAAAAGGAGTTCATGCTTGTAGCACTATTTTTTCTACAACCACAATTATGATGGTAACTGTAAAGCATGGACACGCCTAGAGGATCAACTAACGACACTTCCCGATCCACCGGACCTGCCTTAGCGCCAAAGTACATGCCTTATTTCTCTTTCGTGACTCTTGTAGTTCAAGACGCAGTCAGCACACATGGGAGGACACAACCGTCACAACCCATGTTCTGACAATTTTGAAAAACATTAAGGTGCAAAATCTAATAAAGTAACAATTACAAGTTATAGATTTTTTTTTCCCACTCATTGAGTCCGGTTTGCTAGAAAGCTACATGCAGGATAGATGTGTGGCAGAGGGAAGAGAGAAAGGACAGAGCAAACAGATCTATCACACCCAAAATCTAGAGAACTTATGATCTCTGGTTACGATGTAACTAGCTGATATGTAAGCACAAGCTGGATACTATATCACTAAGAAACATTACTTTCTAAAATTTTACGAGTTGCACCTTCCACAAATTCAGATCTTAACTAGGAAATCAGAAATGATTTGCTTAGAATTAGGCAAGAAACAAGGCTTGACATTTTGGTTAGTTTGGAAAGATTTAACAGCTAGGAAGCACCAATGTGAGCTCAGGGATTCGTCAATTACAAAAAAACTAGGATGGGAAAGCAGGGGTAGTAGAATAAAATGTTTAAATATATATTTTGTATAAAGAGAAAGAAACTATTCTACAATCACATTATCTTGATTTTGTGTAGATAATTTAGACATTAATAACAAATACTAAGGCTATATAAGCAACACTAGAGATGTCTAGTCCAACTCCCGACATTCTAGGATTCACCCAAAGTGTTTAAAATTAAGTTAGGCCCCTTTTTCAAAAGAAAGTTTTAAACAAACACCTTGCAGCACCCAAAAAAAATGCATGCCAGTATGGACGCGCATCCAATGCGAATTCTTCAGTCTATTTGAAGAATACGCGCTTCCTTGTTTAACAATTAAACTTGCGATTACATAGGTTCCCATATTATAAGACTTCCAATGTAAAGGGATTTCAATGTCAAGGGCAGTTCTATTTTTTTATGCAGGCCTTAAATTATTGAAAAATGTATGGTTTCTAACTGAAGACAATAAAAAGGCGAGGTCCAAATTTATGCCTCCCAACTCAATAAAAAAATCATGGGAAATACATTTTCTACTTAGATCTAGAGATGATTTTGTATGAACTATCCATGGAGGATTGTCTAAATTTATTTAACTAGGTGACTTTTCACATAAAGATAACCAATCTAAAATAGAGTTAAAATGGAGTTTTCTATCAGCCTGGCTATACACTATACAGTCTATGTGCACAAGTGAGTCAAGTGACAATTGCTAGTCAACGACTAAGCTAGCATATAGGCCTAGACATGACTTGACAGCTTAAGCCACGTAATACATATTGCCCATCACCCTAATGAGCAACCATGGACCAGGTGTGATCATTTGAGGCTCCTAGCTACTTCACTTAGTGTTGCATAAAAACTTAAGGGACTTGATGAATAAAGCCACCAAATTTCTCCCTACACCCACATGCACAACCAAAAGATACTGTATGGTCCTCCTCATTGCTGTGGGTATAGAAATTGGGTGGGTGTATTTATCAGCTCTCAAAACTTAATTCGATCTCCTTGGCTGTAAAGCACAAATAATTCTACAATGAATCATACGTTGATGAAAGGACAACCATTTCAATTCTAAACTAGTGTCAAAAGTAAATAAATAAAAAAGTAAATTAGTAAGCAAATGGCAACGCATCAATAAGAGCTAAAAAAATACTATAAGCATAAACTTATAAAATATCAAATATGTTACCAGAAGCATCTTCAGAAGTGCATGAGTCCCAATGTGAGCAAGTGCACTTTTAATTCTACCATGTCCTTCAAGATCATCAACATAATGTGAAACACTTTCCCCTTGTTCAAAAGTTTCCACCAAAACAGCGGGATGTACTAGTGGATATACAGGCTTCGGGAATGAAACATCTTTCCAACTCCGAAAATTATAGATGAACCGGCTCAGATGGGCCGCTTCCCTTGCCAGATCAACTTGGGACATCATAAAAACCGCAAATTGCTGAACGCTTTCATCCAATCTTAACCAATTAAGAGTAGGAATGAACCTTGAACTTTTCGCCACTATGTTTATTATATCAAAATCTCTTCTTATGGAGTCACCAACTCCAGGATGTCTAACCTTCACCGCAACTACAATAGGCTTGATCTGACGACCACGGTACCGAGACTTCAAAGAAGCTCGATGCACTTGGGCAATGCTTCCGGATGCTACAGGTGCCTCTTCAAAATCATCGAAAATTTCCGAAATCTTACGTCCAAAAGCTCTTTCAATGGTCTTTTTTGTGTATGCAAAGTTATGTTCCGGAGCTTTAGTGTGAAGCTTTGCGAGCTCGTTACATAAATCTCTAGGGAACAGATCAGGCCGTGTAGCTGCCCACTGTCCCCATTTGATGAACGCGGGACCTGCCCTTTCCAGGGTATGATGAAGAACCTGAAGCCACATTTTCCTAAACTCCACTCCAAAACAATCTGCAAATGGGGCCATAGCTATGCTCGGTGAGAATAAAATAGCCAAATAAAGAACTCTCAGCAACAAGACAACGCCTTCAAAAACCGAAAGGACTAATGAGGTCAAAAAAGCATGCCCATCTTCTGCACGCATGTAAAAACTATTACTCGGGTGGAAGAGATCCATGTCTGCCGATCTTTGAGCCAATGCTACATTGCCACATGTCATGGCAATTATACCGGGAACAACCAAGTAAGAGCGGCTCAAGGCCAAGCTCACCGCTTGAGCAATTCTACTTATGGGGGGAAAAGATCGATCATCGTGCAAACCCATTTGCGAAAGCCTCTTCCAAGCAAGTTTGGCATGGTTAGCAACTTTACTACTTGCTGGGATTACAGAAATGCTCTTGGAGAAACTGCTCTTGCCAAAACTGCCCTTGATTTCATGCATAGTAACTGAAGCATATCCTCTACTAGGAAACACATACTGTGAGTATAATCTCTGCCTGTAGGAACATAGGCCAGCTTTAAAGAACGCCCCATAACTTCTTCCTTCTGAGTACTGTGGGTATATTCTCTGCCTGTAGGAACATAGGCCAGCTTTAAAGAATGCCCCATAGTTTCTTCCTCCTGAATAACTGACGCTCTGGTTTGCACTAAGGCATTGTGCGACTTTCTTAATTATTCTAATCGTCAGAAGTCTGCATACCCAGCAACATTGTCAATTACCAACTATAAGAAGAAGCATAAAACAAGAGTTTGAAATACAAAAAATAAAAATAAAAACATTTGATTTACAAATTCTAATTCTTAGACTTAATCAAACTCAGGACCTTTAGACTAAACAAACGAATTAATCACTGCATAAAAGAAAATTAATTCAATCCAAGCATACTAATGAGTAGCCAAACTAAACACAATACATCTTTGTATAAATCAAGGTGACCATTTTTCTTAGAAAGCATTCCAATTTGATGGGCATCTTATAGAACAAAAATAGTAGCATAAGGCTTCACTGCGCCTAGCTAAAGCTTCCCAAATAGAGCCTAAATATCGCATTTAATTCATATTAACATAGCATGGAAAAGCCATTTTTTGATAATGATTTTAAAAAAGGTCAATTACGAATTTCCCAAATAGAAAGAAAACCCAATTGTGGAAAAGATTTTAAAAAAAAAAAAAAAAAAACCAGTAATACCCACCCCACGAACCGAAACTATCTGAACATTTTCAACCAAAACCTAATAACAAAACCCAGGAACCATAAGGCTCAAATACAAGACATAAACGAGAAAATCAAGAGAACCCACAAACCCTAACTCAGAAAGAAAGAAAGAAAGTAAGAAAAAAGGTATATATAGAAAGTTTGAGAACGAAGACGATAGTATATATATCACGGACCTTGACATGGCGCGATAATTGGGTTTTCGCAGGGTCTTCTGGTTGAGACTAACGTGCGCAGGAGGTGTAGTATTGTCGTTGCCAGCATTTTCTGCGCTGGAAATGAACAATAATGGTCATCTGAGAGACTCTTAACCTGCGCCACCACCACCGTCTTTGTTCAGCTTCGCAGGTCGGTGGCTCGTTTGTGTGGATCTCAGACAAAGCGTGCTTTATAAGAGAGAGAGAGAGAGAGAGAGAGAGAGAGACGGAGAGCGAGTCCGAAGAGACGAATTGATTGGATCCGATATTATGTTATGGGCCTGATGGCTCCGCCTTTGGTCTTGGATACGCAACGCAAAGCGTTTACTTCATATGTTTTTTTTTTTTTTTTTATATAATAAGAGTAATATGCTTGGTACAATTATTTTTTACAATTATTTCTCTCTTGGGATCTATTAAAATTTAACCGTATCTCATAGTGTCACTTAAAAGATAAATTGAGATGATTATAAATGAACAGTTGTACCTAGGTGTCATGTTCCGGATCCACACATGTGAATTTAGGACACATGGCACGCCACTAAGGCCTTCAAACACCAAGTTAGGAATGTAACAGAAAGAAAACACACACCAATAAATCTTTGAACTAAACAAAACAAGTTCAAGGGTAAAATGGTCTTTAAGAAAATATCGTTAAATTTTATATCAAAAGATAACCCTTTAAGTCTAGGTTACAACGCAAAAAACAATGCCCGTTTTCGAATTTTCTAGAAAGAGTTATGTATGTTTTTGTAAAAGTCAACAGTAGCAAAATTACACGCGGATCGATACACCCCTAAAACCTGGATCGATCTGACTTGCTGATTTCCAGCAGATTGTCCTCCGAAAAGCCTGAATCGATCCGCCCTTTAACCCGGATCGATCCGGATTCTACAGAATTGTTTTCTGCTACTAAAAAACCCTGTTTTTAACAAGCCCATACATCACCCAAACCAAACCAAACCTCATGGAAACTTCCAAAATCATTACAAAACCATTTTAGAACCATTTTAAATTATTCCCAAAAAACTCTAACATGATTATAAACATTGAACAAGATGTGCAAATTTTATCTCTCCCAAATGATCTCAATTTTCACAAGACCAACCAAAACATGCATTTAACCTCAAACTCTCTACCAACATACTCCAAATTACTTGAACAAAAGCATGAAATGTTTCAACATAACTCCAAGCTCTGGTTACAATATTTACACAACTCCCGGAGCGATTAAAACAAGAAACTAACATAACCAACTAAGCTTAGTACATTTCCAACTTAACCCGCACAACCCCTGATTTACACCCAAAGTACAAGTTTTGCACAAAAAACAACTATAAACATGAAACTACTTTATACACAGGCTTCCTTGACTCCACGATCCCCAAATCACCTCCTCGGATTCTCATCGTCGTGTTCACCTACAATGGTTATTCAATAACCATTACAATATATAAGTTACATGCTTAGTGAGACATATTAATCAAGCATACGGATGACATATAATATTCAAATTTATCTCAACAAGTAAAAACGATCTCCGGATAAACAAGTATTTCTTCCGCCACTACCCGCAAGTTCGCGACTCCCCCACTAGTCCACGGTACAAGCCAATGACCCACGCCTCACACGTGCGGTCCAATGCCGTTGTCGGCAACAACTAACAAGTGATCGTCATCACAGACAATCTCATGGCGAATTTATACGACCTTTCCTTTGACCTAAATAGACAACTAAATATGCTCATATAAACATAACACCGTACTTTTCACATAATTACTCCGTATTAATCGATTAGGCGCAATTCTACACCATGAATCATTCAATATAGCTAAACATGGATAACTAAGCTATATAGGTATGTAATTAATACCCAAATGAACACAAACACGAATCTCATACAAAAACAAAATTAAAACCACTTACCTCTTCGCAATTCACTCCTAATTGAGAAATTAAAGCCCAAATCTACTCTAGGTTCAAATCCTACATGAATTCGGCAAACTACGTATTTACCGCACCGAATTGGATTGCGAAAATTACGACGATTAAACTCAATAAAATCAGTACCAGAACCTTAGACTCACCTCTACGAGTCTAAATCAAGTCTCAAAATTTGAATTAGAAGTCAAACGGCGCGTTAATTGGCGACGTAGAGCTCTGACGAAACCCATCCCTCTTTTCTCTATAACCCACCTAAATGAAGAAGAAGAAGAAAAAGAAGATATGACTCTCTTCTTGTAACTAGAGCTTATATATGTAACTTAACACCCTCTTAATATCTGGTTATTTGCAATTTTACCCCCAACTAATGTGGGTATTTGTCTATGTTTCACGTGAGTCCCATAAGTGGTCGCAAATAATTTTATGAAGTTACTAATTAGCCTTCTAATTATGTAGCATGTTCAATTCGTTCTCACAAATGTATCCCAAATGACCACATAATTGGTCTCTAACAACAAACAATATATTAAAATAACATATAATAAGGGTGATTCCACAATCTTGTCCCATTACGATGGAACATTTTCAACTCATGTCCCAATTTGGGACTGTCCCGTTGGCCAATATTGGATTCTCAAACAGGACACTCATAATCAATTAGTGAGCTAAAACCCACATAAACATGTGTTTATAAACACCAATTAATTATGTTAATGCACGCTAAAATAATAATTAACGATTAATCGCGAGAGCGGGTGTTATACTAGGGGGTGCCATTTGGAACGAAAATTCCGATTCAAAAATTTCCATTTTTGGCACCAAAAATTGAATTTCGAATTCCGAAATTCTGAAGAAAAAAAATCGGATTGGAATCGGAATTATTTTGAGAATTCCAAAAATATTTTTTCCGAAAATTTTTCGAAAATGTTTCCGAAAAAATTTGAATATTTTATGAAAATTTGGAATAATGTGGACTTGTTTGTCCCACATCGAATAAGAAGAGAAACGAGAGAGTAAGGAACTCTCTTTAAAAGCATGACTTACCATTTCAATAGTATTTATATTATGAAATTTCAAAAATTATGAAAAATTTCGATTCTAATTTTGAAAACTATGAAAAAAATTCTGAAAATTTTCGAAGAATTCTGATTCCGAAAATTCCGAAATCAGAAAGGAAAATTAAATTTTGAAAAAATCGGAACACCTATTTAATTTTCAAAATTTTTGAATTTTTTTTTTCGAAAGAGGGTATTCTGATATGTTCTGACCGAAACACACCCCTATAGTTGTACCTCTAGCATTGTTGATATAATAATGAATGGAAAATTAAATTTTCCTTTCCGAAATCGGAAAGGAAAATTAAATTTCGAAAAAAATCGGAACACCTATTTAATTTTTGAAATTTTTTTCTCCGAAAGAGGGTATTCTGATCCGTTCCGGCCGAAACACACCCCTATAGTTGTACATCTAGCATTGTTGATATAATAATGAATGGAAAATATCTTGACAATGAAGGAAAGGAAAGAAAAGAAAACAATTTTGAATTTGATGGAAAAAAAAAAATCAAGGTCCACTTTGTTTTCTGGTGACTTCCAAAATCCAAAATGACGATAAAATGTTATTATACTCTTTATAAGTTACTAGAAACATGAGAAATGCTAGATGCATAAAAAAAAAATGTACAATTAAATGCACAACCTGCTTAAAATTGTTGGACTTTGTGCTGGAAAAGTTGTACACCTCTTTTTTTTTGTCTTTTTGTATGTACAGATTTTTCAGCACAAAGTCCAACAATTTTAAGTAAATTGTGCATTTAATTGTGCATTTTTTTTGTGCATATAGCATTTCTGCTAGAAACATACAAGTGCAATGATCAAAAAAGAAAAGAAGAAACATTCAAGTAAAAGGCAGGTGTTTATTATATTATTAGGTGCACGAAAAAGAAAATAACGAATAATCTCCTTTCACATAGAAATGATTTCATGTGATCATGTACTGTGTAAAGATTAATGTGATTGCTTCATTATGTGAGATTTACATGGAATTCACTGAAATCTACAAACATAATAAAGGTCACACAAAATAACTATTCACTATGAAGCCTCTGAAATAAAATAATGACCAACACAAAAATAACATGGTAGAAAGTGTTCAACAATTGCTTATATAATTGATTTTATAGAAATACCCTTTAAAAAATTGGATATCTAGGTACAAAATGGTCTTTCAGTAAAGACTTACTCTCTTTTTTCTTAAGGTTATGTAAGAGTATATCTAACAGACTAGCTATTTTAATTTATTAGATAAAATAACTAGTCAGAGTATGTGCTCCAACAGGCAACAGGCTAGTTACATGACTAATTATTTTAACATTTGAATATTTGATTAGACATATTTGTCTAGCCAAGAATGACTCTTTATATTCTCTCTCCAAATATCACCTTTTGGATATTTATTATTTAATCGACATAAAATCTCAACTATAGAAAATATAATAAATCAAGGTGACTAGATAAAATAAAGAGCACTGTTGGAATTGAACATTCAATGGCAAATTGCTAAAATAATTTTCACTAAAGTTAACTGATTATAAGCTATTCTACTACTGGAAGATGCTCTAAAATTAAATTGTGTTGAATTATTAAAGAATATTGATATTATACTAAACAATAATGCTAGGGACACTCCACAAAGCACACCCCAAAGCACATCATGCTTTAAATGCATGTACCCTGGGTTGTGGAGAATTTTTACACAGGCCCACACTTTTTTGAAAACTACCATGAAAGCCCAAAGTACATGCACACAAAGCATGAAGTGTGCTTTGGGGTGTGCTTTGTGGAGTGTCTCTAGCACCAGCTGCACCACTCTATACTAAAACATAAAAATGGAAGGAGTCAAAAGAGGATGACAAATTTCATTTTATTTTTGGTCAAACGAGGATGACCAATTAGCAATTGGCCTTTTGCATTCTTCACTTCGTTTTCGATAAATTAAAAGCTAGTCTTTGTCAGTATAGTCTTTTAATCAATAATACTTGGATGGAAAAGGCTTTACCACGTATATGCATGTAGAGGAAGGTGTGGAATGTGGTTCACATAACTCTAGTATCAAAAAATAAAAATAAATAAAAACTTCGCATAACTCTCTTGCCACCAATATGGTTGGAGACTTATTTGAGATCCATATATCAATGTAGAGATTTTTTTGGTGACATAAGAAGCAATTCTACGGAAAAATTAAACTCTAACTAGTTATGTTTTTGTGTAGTTATTTTTTAGATACAGGAGTTTATGTTTGTCATAAAATATTCTTAAGAACTGATTCATTATCAAATTAATATGATAATAACTTTTATAATTATTACATAGAAATTAGACTTGGTTTGACACAAACAATCATTAAGTTGAAGCATAAATTAATTATACCATTAAATTGTTTAGCTCCACCCAGGGGTGGACACAAACAGAGTCACTCAACAAGGGATCGAAGTTTGGCTCGATAAAAGGCTTGGCTCGGTTCGCTCATTTAAGTTTGTGGACACGATCGATTAAGGCTCGCGAGCAAGCTCGTGAAAAAGCTCGTTAATAGGTTTGATAAAGATAGTGACTTTTATATATACATTTATTATAAAATTATATAACTTTAGAGAAAATATGACAAATCTCGTAAATAGGCTTGATAAATGACTGATTTATCATTAAACTATATAGTTTTAAAGGGCGCGCGAAAAAGCTCGTTAAAAAGTTCACGAGAAAGCTCGCAATTCCTTAAAAGCTCAGCTCATTTGAGCTCGTGAGGAAGCTCGCGAGCTTGTGAAAAAGCTCGCGAGCAAGCTCGGCTCGACTCGTGTCCACCCCTCGCCTCCACCGAAACTTGGCTCGATAAGTATGTAAGCGATCTAGGCATATAACATGCTTGATAAGTTAAGGGTAATCCTGTTGCCACTCCATCATTGAATCAATGCACTCCACGGTGCCATTCTTAAAGCATGCAGTACATGCATGTCATGCATTACATACATGGTACCACATGCTCTGATAGTGGTACCATGGAGTGCATTGGTTCAATAATGGAGTGGAAATAACAATTCCTGTTAAAGGTGTTAATTAGAGGCTCATTAAAAATTGACACAAGAGTAGGGGTGTCAAACGGGGCGAATTGGCCCGCCCCGCCCCGCCCCAATTCGCCATTTGGTGAGTCGCAACTCGTCTCGCCCCGTGGTTGAACCCAGCTCGTGACTCAATTCATTGGGTATAGGTCCGGGTCGACTTCCATTTTTGCAACCCACAACTCGCCCTGTGACCCAGCTCGTCTAACCCACCGACTCGCCACCAACTCGCCTCGCCTCGTAACCCGCCTCGCCTCGCGGACCCACCCCGCCCCGCCTCACCAACCCATGAATAAAATATTTTTATTTAATTGTTTTCAAATAAACTATTTATTAATAAACAATTTATTAAATTTTAAGCAGAAAATTTTTTTTTTTTTAAAAAAAATAGTTTCCAAATATTTTTTCAACAAACTATTTTTAAATAAAGTATTTTATTAAACTATTTTTTAGAATTTTTTTTTATTAAAATTAAAAATAAGTTTTTGTAAGCAATTCGCGGGCTAATTCGCCAACCAACCCGCGAGTTAGCCGCCCCACCTCGCCTCGCCCCGTTGACCCACGGATTAGTGGGTTGGGGCAAATCACCCTATATCCCTTACCGTGTCAATTCGTTCCGCCTCGTCTATTTCGCCGACCCGCCCCGTAACTCGCCAAAATTTGGCCAACTCATTAAGGTGGCGGGACGGGACGGGGCGGGCCGTCCTGTTTGACACCTCTACACAAGAGATAAACAAGCCAGATTTGATTACATTCCTAACATTATTAGATTTTTATTTTTAATTTTTTCAAACCAAACTTTATATCGATAAAAATGATCCAATCCCTTTAAAGTTTAAACTCAAATCCTTTGAGACATGACGCCAAAGTCTACTAAACTAAATCACATAGTTTCTTGAAAATTGTAAGAACCATTTTGAGCTTTCCGTAATTGTCTCGTCATCATTTTAATCTCACATTATTATATTGTATGTTAAAAGTTAAGAGTAATTTTTTGCATTTTTCATTTTGATTTTGTTTTGTAAATTCCATCAATCTACACTATAATATAAAAGAGCCTTAGAGTCTTTTTATTTCAATTGTCATTGCTTGTCATTTCATCAATTGTTTTCTCCTTATATGTCATTTTGCCTTTATACTACATAGCCTTTATTAATCTTAGATATATGGCTTCAAACTTCAAAGGATATCTCATCATCTACACTATATCTACATCTACATCTACACTATACTATAAAAGAGGCTTAGAGTGGTTTCAATTTCAATTTTGGCTAATTTTGGTATTTCTTGATTTGTTTGAAATGACAGTTTTACCCTTACTTTTATCTTTTGTTCTATTTTCTTTTAATGATTATTTTGAGTTTTTGTCCTTTTGTGAGGATAGGTTGGTCATTTCACCCACAAAACAACCCTAATTATTATTAGGTCAATTTTTAAAATTAAATTATTCTAGAAATGATGATTCAATCAACTTTGCAACCAATAATTATAAATATTTACAATTTGATTCAACTATACTATAAAAGTAGCTTAGAGTGGTTTCCTATAAAAGAGGCTTGGAGTGGTTTCAATTTCAATTTTGTCCAATTTTGGTATTTCTTGATTTGTTTGAAATGACGGTTTTACCTTTACTTTTATCTTTTGTTCCATTTTCTTTTAATGATTACTTTGAGTTTTTGTCTTTTTGTGAGGGTAGGTTGGTCATGTCACTAGGGGTGGGCACATTTCGGGCCAACCGAACTTTCGAACCGAAACCGAACTTTCAAACAATTTCAGTTCAGTTTGAACCCGAACCAAAGTAAATTCGGTTTGAAACCGAACCGAACTTATAAGTACAGTTCGGTTTTCGGTAGAGTTTTTCAGCCCGAACCCGAACCGAATTTTCGAAGTTTTTTGTTATTTTTATTTTTTATTTTTTATTTTTATAAATAGATTTAGGGTACTTCATTAGTTTTACTAATATCCTGTTAAAGCTTGAAAGACATTTTTTTTTTTCTCTTAGTGAGTAATAACAAAATACAAACTGTAACTATTTGAGTTGTTCTTTTGTTCTTGAATCTTGATTACCAAATGATTTTTTTTTTTTTTTTTTTTAGATCTAGGGTACTTCATTAGTTTAACTAATATTCTTGATTACCAAATGGATGTCTTGAAACTTGAAAGACATTTTTTTCTCTTTATTGAGTAATAAAAAAATTTATAAAAATAAAAATAAAAATAAAAATAAAAAAAACTTCAGTTGAATTTCAACCCGAAGTTTCGAACCGAACCCGAACTTTAATTTCGAAACCGAACCATATTTTCGAAGTTTATTTCAGTTCGGATTTCGGTATCGAAATTTTCAACCCGAACCGAACTTTTCGGTTCGAAACCGAACCGACTGTTTGCCCACCCCTACATGTCACCCACAAAACAACCCTTATTATTATTAGGTCAACTTTTAAATTAAATTATTTTAGAAAGGATGATTCAATCAACTTTTCAACCAATAATTATTTTAGAAATGATGCTTCAATCAACTTTTCAGCCAATAATTACAAATATTTACAATTTGATTCAACTTTTAAAATTATTTAATCTACAAGTGATTTTTCAATCAACTTTTCAAGCAATAATTACAAATATTTATAATTTGGTTCAAAACACCCAAAAGTCGACAAATTGTATGTTGTGCCTTGTTTGGCACAACTGCTTTTTGGCTTTGTGGTTTGTATGGTTTTTCCTTCTTCCCAAACAAGTCACTAACTTGTTTGGTTTTATTTTTATTTTTTTGGGTTTTCCCAAATAAACCACTAACACAAAACAAGGCACAACACAACCTGAATTGGCCTATGCCTTGTTTGATTTTGTTTTGTTTTGTTTTTCATTTTTTGGTTTTCCCAAACAAAGCAATAACATTTGTTTGTGTTTTTTGTACTATTTTTTTTTTTTTGAATTACCATACAAGCTTTAGATAACTTTTATAAATTATTGCTTGTTTGGCAAGGCTTGTTTGAGCCTTAAGGCAACTTTTTAAGGAATCTTTGAATTGCCAAACAAGCCTTCAGTCACTTTTCTAAAACAAGTCTTAGATTACTTTTGAAATTTAATGCTTGTTTGGCAAGGCTTGTTTGAGCCATAAGACAACTTTTAAGGAATCCTATAATTACCAAACAAGCCTTAAGTCACTTTTGTAAATTATCTTTTCGTATATGTGTACGTGTGTATATGTAAACATATTATTATTTATTATTATTTATGTGTTTAAAGTATTTACAATTAGAAATCAAATTACCAAATTACCCTTTTGTTAAATAGAATTATCAAATTACTCTTTTGCCTTTTGTAATTACCCTTGTGTGTATATATGTACATATATATATATATATATATATTATTTTATTATATTATTAAAATTACCATTTTGCCTTTTATAAAGTACCCTTTTGTCAAAGTTTAAAGTGTGTATAATTATAAATTGAATAACCAAATTATCCATTTGTTAAATTGAATTACCAAATTACCTTTTTGTTTTTTGTAAATTACCTTTTGTATATATGTGTATATGTATATATACATATTATAATTTATTATTATTATTTGTGTATTTAAAGTGTGTACAATTTTAAATTGAATTATCAAATTGCCCTTTTTTCTTTTGTAAACTACCCTTGTATGTATATATATATACATATATTGTTTTATTATATTTTATATATTGAATATATTATATACCAAAATTGAATAAAACTGTGTGCAATTATAAATTGCATAGCCAAATTACTCTTATGCCTTATGCAAATTACCCTTTGTTTCTATGCCTTAAAGAAAAGAGCTTAAAGTTTAAGTGTTTACAATTATGAATTCCCGTTCGTTAAATTGAATTCGCAAAAACTTTTTATTATATTACGATACACACACACACACACACACACATATATATATATTGAATAATCTAATTACCCTTATACCTTTTATAAATTACCATTTTGTTAAATCAAATTATCAAATTACCCTTTTGTCTTTCATAAATGACCCTTTTGTATATACGAGTGTGCGTGCGTGTGTGCATATATATATATATATATATATTTTTTTTCTCTATACGTTAAAGAAAGAACTTAAAAGTTTAAAGTATGTACAATTACAAATTGAATAATCAAATTATCCTTGAGCCTTTTGCAAATTACTCTTTTGTTAAATCGAATTACCAAATTACCCTTTTGTCATTTTTATATTACCCTTTTTGTATATATGTATGTATATATACACATATAAAATGTGTATATATATATTTATTATCTATACGTTAAAGAAAAGAGCCTTAAATTGTAGGTCAACATCAATTAATATAGTTGTTGTTAAATCATATATTTCTAACTCCATCTTAAGATTTAATAAAACTTATTTCTCTTTCTTGTTCACATTAAAAAAATAAAATACATTATATTTTTTTCTACAAAACCAACGCACGCGCATTGCACGGGCCATATTCCTAGTCTCTTTAAAAACTAACTCAAGGGAGATCATTTTTTTTTTTTTGGGTGCTAAAGGAAAAAAATACAACCAAACTAACTCCCTCGAAGGAAGTAATACCCATAATGTCAGCCATAAGGGCCATACTTACCTGCCTAGTGGGAGCATTTAACAAAACCAGAGTATTACGTTGGTCAGCCCCTACATTAGCCAAGGAGTAATTCTATACATTTCAAAAATAAATCACTAATTAATATCATCTCAAATGATGTGGTAACAATCAAAATTCAATAGGCTCTACTGACCATTGTGGGTTTACTTCAACTTCCTCCAATCAATATCTTATTGGCCCACTACCACATCATTTAGCATAGACATTTGTGATTTGGATTTGAGAAGCATAGCATTACTCTTAGCCAAGAGATCCGCATATTGATTCCCCAAGGGAGATCATTTTGAAATATGACAGAGGTTTCTGAAATAGGAAAAACTTGAATATCAAAAAAATTATCAACAATAAGCAATAATCATACCAAATGGGATTTCTAAATGCTTTGTTAAATAGACATATAATGCAGATCTGTAACTAGTGCAGGCCGGCCCATATAGAGTAGCTAAAAAGTGCAGGACCCAGCTCTGGTCTAGGTTTTAATCAACAAGAAGCTGGCGCAAGACATAAGCCCATACTATAAGCCCATGCTTGATTACAAGGTGGAGAAGTATTCACATGTGATCGTCATACTCTGGGACGGTCTGACTGTTCAGGGAGAGGATAACCCAATGAGTAATGATTGTGCACATAACATAAAGATTTGGGTCATTCACTTCAGTATGACCCATCTACGCAGGCACAAGCTCCACCGAAATGAATGACCCAGATCTTTATGTGTACACTTTATGTGCACATTTTATGTGCACATAGACCCATTATGGCAATACCATATTATTGGAGATTATTTTATGTGATCGTTGTGCAATACAAACTAGGATTTGCATATTCTATAGGTTCTACGTTTGGTTCCACAATCATAAAGAAACCACAAGGAACCGACAAATGGTGTGAGAGTCAGTCACATGAAAAAATTTCTCTATCCTAATCACTCAAACCCAAAGTCTGTCTTTCTCTGCCTCGAAATCAATTTTTTCTCACTTTGTATACATCACAAGTTCTAATGTATGTTTTGGAGTTCACTAGAGAAATGGAAGGAAGGGAAAATGTTGACAGAGGAAAAGAGTAGGAATAAAGAAAAGTGTCTTCCCATTTTGTTTGGGAGTTTAATAAGGGAAAAAAAAAGAGAGAAAAAAAGAAAGTTCCCTCGTTTGAGAGTTTAAAGGGACAAAAAAGGAAAAATAATGTTTTACTTCCTTAGTGGGAGAGAAGAGATTGTGAGAGTAATATTTGTTACAAACAAAATTAGCAACAGATATACTCGTTACAAGTTTGGCGTTACAAATTTTAGCAACGGATCTAGTAACTAATATATCTGTAACTAATATATCCGTTACAAATTTTAGCAACGGATCTTCCAACTAATATGTCTGTTACAAAAAAGTAATGGATTTTATCTACTACAAAAATATTTAGTAACGGATAGGTATCCAATTGGATATTTTGAAATAAATAGTAACTGGTTGTGAAGGAATTAGTAACGGTTATATATGTTACTAATTTCAAAAAAAATTCAATTTGTAACGAGTATATCCGTTACAAATTTTAATCAAATAGAAAAAATTAATTAATTTACATGCTCCCCAATTTTTTAATTATTTTTTACACCTAATTAACAAGCATAATTATAATCTATACAAACACAAAAATAACAAGCTCAATCTATACAAACATAAGTAGAATCCAAAATGTTTCATCTTATAAATCTGTTCATACCCAAGTTCTTATATAGTTTAATATTTACACTACATCTTACATATGAAATTAACTCAAAGATAAAATACGCAAATTAATCTTTTTATGTCAATAACTAAGTTGATCAGCAACTTAACTTTTTACAATTGCTTCAATATCTTCTTTCTTCACTGCCCTTGGATTATCATCACTCCGTTTTTCACCATAATCAATGATGGTGTTAGAAAAGAAATCACAAAAAAATAGTAATCAAATTATTTTTAAAATATAAGGAAAAGTCAATGTTAAACTCACCATATATTATGTCTAATCACACCCAATTTAAAAATCTTGTTTGAAACACCTACAAAGTCAATTTTGAAATTTTCAAATTCATAACTCAAACAATGCAATAGCTTAAATGTGCAAGTGCCAAATATTGAACATAAGTGCTGTCAAAATCTACATCTATTTAGAAGTAAACTTTAAACCAATGCTAAACTCTCGGTCTTCTCAATTACAACAAAAGAATCTATATTTATGTTTACACAACTCTAAATTTAAACCAATGCTAAATTTCAATTATTTTTTCTTGCGTAACTTTCAAACCAGGGATCCAGTATTGCTCTTGCTTGATCCTACAATTTTTTTAGGCTTGTGTGAGGTACCGGTCAAGTGTCATGTCGTTCTGGTCGGCAGTTTAAGTTTAAACTAGAGTCATAATCATGCTTAGTTTTTGTCTAAAGCACCATTTTACATTCCAAAGAAGCAAAAAATAATTGAGTTATAATTATGCTCAATTTTAATGTTATTTAAGCATCAAGGGAAACACAAGGGAAAACAAGAGGGAACTAGTTGTCTTTGTTGTTTTCCTTTCTCTTTTATTTTCCCTCACAAAGTCGATGAACCAAATAGAGCTTTAATTGACCATCAAAAGGCAAGCTTAATTGACCAAACATGCACATGTGTTTTTGGAAATTTTTTTATATCAAAAATAGGTTATAGAGACTCACAAATACAAAAAGAATTTCGAGGTAATCGTGCCTAAGTCGTCGTATCCCTTCCCCGGTGACCTTTCTCCATCGTCTTCTAACTAGTGTAGATCTAGGGTGTGTGTGTTTGAGATTGAGTGTAGATCTAGGGGTATGTGTTTGAGATTGAGTGTGTAGGGTGACTTAGAAGGGGCGACAGAGAGGAGATGGGAGAGAGCGAGAGATTATCTTCGGTCTTCTCTACGATAGTGTTGGTGGTGGTTGTTCCGACGGTGTCTTCGGTAGTGGGAGAGAGTGATGAGAGATGAGAGAGTAGCAGATAGAGAGCAAGATAGAATGAGAGAGGGTAGAAGGAAAATTTTGGGAAATTTTTGGTATGGTGTTTATTAAAAAAAAATTGCCGCCACATTTTCAATATTTGATTTTTATTTACATAAGTACCATCGTGTTTTTTTTTTCTCTCAAAAACTTTAACAATTTTTAGGAAAACTGTAACAGATTTTTAATTTATCTTTCTAACGGATAAAGCCGTTACAAATTATTATATATCTGTTAAAAAAATAAAACAAATTAATATAAATTTGTAACAGCTATAACCGTTACTAATATAATAAAACAACTTAATGTCAATTAGTAACGATTTTGCATAATTAATAACAGATATAACCATTACTAATCAGTAACGAGTATATCCGTTAGGGCTGTTAAAAAAAATCAAGACCCGAATCGATTGACCGAACCGAGCCTATTCGGCCAGTTTTAAAAAATATATCTCAGAAAGAACCGAACTAACCGAAAGTGGAAAAAAATCAACCGAACTGAGCCTATTGGTCGGTTTTTAAACATGAAAAAACTGACTGAATCGATCAATGCGCACCTATCGGCTCAGTTCGGTCGATTTTTTTGCCACTTTTTGTCAATTCGATTCCTTCTGGCCTCATGGTGTAGTGAAATGGGTAAAATTGAATTCATTTCTTTCAAAAATTAGGGGCAAAATTGGGGTGAAAAAGAGAATTATGATAAAAGCCCTCTTCCCTTCAGTTATCCTCTTTCTCCTATCAATATTGATTTGTTTGCTTCATTAATGAGGGAAAAGAGAGAAAAACACAAAGGGAAACACTTTCCTTTGTATGGTTGCCAAGAAAAATGTGAGGAAAATAAAATATATTAGTACTTAAATTAAAATTTATGAATTTTGTGAGTCAATTACTTCTTCCCTTTTTCGTTGATTATAATAATATTTTGAATTAATTTGACTTCTAATGTCATTTTAACATGAAGAAAAATGCAAAGGAAATAATTTTCCATGTGGTTTACCTTTCCTTTTCTTTTCCCTTAGGCTCTGTTTGGTTCATGGATATTGTGAAGGAAAAGAAAAGAGGAAGGAAAACAAGATGCATGGGAACTATATATCGTGATTTCTTTTGTTTTTTCTTTATGCTTAAATAATATTAAAAATTAAAATAAAATAAAATAAAATGTAATAAATGAATAAAGAAAGAGAAATGACTCACAATATTCAAAATGTTTAATTCTTTTCAACTTATTCTCTTTTCTTTCTTATTTTTCTCATCATTTTTCTTATTAACCAGACAACAGAAAATGTTTTCCATTTTTCTCTCGCTGAACTCAAAAATCAAACAAAGCCTTAATGAATCCACTAAGGCTTAGTTTGGCCCCCATGTGGCTTTTTAAAAGGAGCTTATGAAATTTATTACTAAGTTCTTTGATAATTTTAAACAAGTTTTACACTACTCTTCAAAAAGACATCAAGAAATCAAAAAGCAACCTTGAGCTTTTAAAAGCTCCATTCTAGAGCTTTTAAAAGGTCCCTCCAAAAAAGCCCTAAGTTCAATTTTTACAAAGGTCATAAACTAGTTACCAAATGAATTAACATGAAATTGGGCTTTAAAAAAGGAGAAGCACCACGTGGGGGCCAAACTAAGCCTAACTGTAACGAAAGACATACTAGCCTTTCCACTCCTTTCTTTCAAACATGCTACAAATATTTCTTCAAATGAGGAAAATTGGAGGTTATAGAGGACCCACTGTCCCATACTCCTCAATGCCTTTTGGTGGAAAATCAGTCATAAAAAAGGAGTTGAAAACGTAAATTTATATGTAGTATTTTAATTTTAGTTTTGACAAATGGAAACAAACATTCAATTTGTAACCCAAAAGAATTCTTTTATCCCACAGCCCCAACAATGACAAATTATAAAAGTGAATTAACAAATGTTGCTCCTAAATATGTTGCAAACTAAAGAGACCAAAAGGCCAATCATTCTCATCTTATTTTTGTGTGTTCATATATATATATATATATATGTATAGATATATGTGTGTGTGCGCGCGCATATCCTAATGAAAAGTTTTCAATGATTCTAAGAGAGAAATGTGAACAATAAGGCCACCATCCAAATCATACAAAAATAACAAGGAAAAAAAAAACAATTCAAATTCTTCACTAGGGGCTCTACTTCCCATTTTCTTTGAGCACAATTTCCACGAAACAAACAATCAAACAAAACTTTGGCTGGAAATTAAGTGGAGAACAATGAAAACACATGCCAATGCAAAGACATAAAACAACTTTTGGAATTTTACTTTTTCAAAAATAGCTTTTTCTTTGGGCGGTTGACTTGGAGAGGGAGATAGATTCCTTTATAATTGTCAACTTTGGTGCTGGTAGGCTCATGCTCATAGTCAAGACTAGCCGCACCTTGAAGGTGTGTTTGAGAATGGTAAAATAGGATCAGGTTCATTTTTATCTGACTTTTCTTAAAGTTTCTTGAAATATTTTAAGTAGGACAAACAATTATTCAAAACTAGTTCTTCTCTGAACGACAAATTAAACCGATTATCAGACAACCTCTTATAAAATTATCTGAACATATTCACTCTCGAATTGATTAGTCTAATGATTTACATGTAAAACATGAGTGAGATATCAGATATGTACATTTATATATATATATATATATATATATATGAATTTGTCTATGTACGAAGATACTTGACGTACTAGTTACGTATTGGCTTACGCACATGCAATGGGGAATATGGTTTGTGCTAAAGAATTGGTACCTTCAATTCGAAAATTGTACGATGGAGTAAAAGGCGGAGAGACTCAGTTTGTATTTGTGGTTAATTAGTCTTCCTTAACTACAATGTGTACACACTTGGTTGACTATATATATATATATATTCACCTATATGAGCTATATACGTTTAAATTATGGATAATACTTGAGGCACAATCAAAGTCACAATCTTTTGCTCACAACCTCTATTTTGTGTCTATCTCTCTCTTGATGGGTCTTTCACTACCAGTGACCCCACAGTGCCCACTAGGAGAGAGATAGACACAAAATGAGCAAAAGGTTGTGAATTTGGTTGTGCCACAAGTATTACTCTTAAATTATTAGCAGATTGACGAAATATAGGGCATATTACACTAAGAGAGTTATATGATAATTACATGGATTTCCCCTCTAGTTTGAAAATAACACTCATCTCTCTTCTACTTACTTTTTGAGTGTAATATTACCGATTTACCCCTTATCTCATATTATATATATATATATATTTGTATCTACATGTGTGTGTGTATATTTCTGTGAGTGTGTGTGCGTGCTAACATTAGATAAAGTTATATATACTGTAGAAAATTTTACAGATTTAGATTTATAATATTTATCTCTAACTTTATAAAAATTTGCAGTTCGAAAAAAAATTTATAAAAATTTTTCAAATTTAAGTTTTATCATCTTTAGCCCAACTTACAATAGTTTGCAGATTTTGTTTTTTAATATTAAGTCATTTAACTTTTTGTTCTAATCAGTAGTAGAAGAAAGATATTAGAACATTTATTTAGAGTAATACTATGCTTCCCAAAATTTTATCTCAAATGATGTTGAAGTGGGACCACAGTTGAACCACTTTAACATCACAACCAATCAAAATCAAGTAGGTCCACTGCCACATGTGTTGAGAAACACTTTTGAGAAAGAAATTTGGGAAGCGTAGCATTACTCTTTTATCTATAAATAGCAATAATAATTTAAAAAGATAAAAAAAAAAAATCATTAACAAAATTATCTACTACCACTTTAAAATGAAAGAACACTAAGAATAATGAAAAAAAACATCAACAAAGTTTTTTTTAAAAAATAATAGTTATATTGCATTTTTGCCTGCTTTATTATTATAATTTTTTTAAACATACACAATGGTATCCTATATATACACACACACACACTAGGGAAATGCCCATGCAAGGTGTGTACTAATTAAGTTTCATTGGAGCAGCTCATTCACAATGGTGGGAACAAGTTCACAATTTAACAACAAAAAAAAGCAGACAAAAATACAATATAACTATTCATTTTTTTTAAAAAAATTGTTGATGTTTTTTTTTTTTTTTTTTTTTTTTTCAATATTGTTATTATTCTTTTCATTTAAAGTGGTAGTAGATAATTTTGTTGATAATTTTTTTATGTTTTTTAAATTTACTGTTTCAATTTAAAAAAAAAAAAAAATAGTAAAAGCTTGATTTGATATATACTGAAATTTTGTTGATGATTTAATTTTTTTTTTCATAATTGTCAATATATTTTTTTTTCATTTTTAAAAGGTAGTGAATAATTTTTTGATGATTTGTCCAAGGGTATAACAGTCATTTTTAAAATAGAAAAGAGGTGAGTGTAGTTTTGAAAATACAAAGGATGCCCATGTAATTGTTAGATATCTCATGGGAGGTCAATGTAATTTGCCCTGAAATATTTATGTATGTAGTATAGCAGATTGAATTTTAATTTCTTATCTTTCTTTCAAATTAATTTCCCCATTCTTTTATGGCCAGAAAGCAGTCAGAGTAGTATATATGCTTTATTTTTGACAACTGTAATTGTAAAATATTTTCTTTGATAGTCATTGGGAGTGAGCTAGCCTCAGGGGCGGAGTTAGGAATTTTGGTCAGGGGGCTTAGGCTATATGGGGATTCGGTGGCAGCATCCCTGAGGCGATTTTTTTGGGGTCTATTAATACATAATTGGCAATTTTTTTTAGGGTCTGCTTGTATATAATTGCCATTTTTTGGGATATGCTTATAATATGAGTCTATTTGGTGACACGTAAATATTGTATAATGTCTTTCAAAATTTCAGGGGGGGGGGGGGGGGGGGGGGGGGGGGGGGGGGGGGAGCTATTTCTAAAATGCATAAAATTCTCATACTAAAAGTGTAATTTTTAAAATTTTAGGCGCCTTTCCTTTTGAGTTGTATATACCTGTATATATATATATATAGTTGATGACACTAAATTGCGCCTTAGACCATTTTGGGAGGCCAAAATATAAATTGAGGGAGGCTTAAATATAAAATACTAAAAAAAAATTAGAGTACAATTTTAATTCTCAAAATCTCAAGGGACTGAGCCCCCTCGTCCCTTACTGCCTCGGCCCATGGCTAGCCTACTGAATTTTATTTGAGCAAAATTTCCAAATTACAAAGATTTCAACAATATGTTAGAGACCCGCACATTTAGGTTATTTATTTATTTATTTTTTTAGTTTAAGATATTCATATCTTTAGGACAATGTGAAAGTAGTCCATAATTCTTAGTTTATCGTGACGAAAAGCAAATTTGTCCCCAAAACTAGATTATTTGGGATGTTTGGAATTTGGTTGCATATATTCGTCCCTAAATATATGGTGCCAAAATTTAATTTCAACTCACTTAAACTATATCTGAGACCAAAAACGTTGTCCCAAAGCATTTACATTATCTAAAGTGTAAATTAATTAGGTTACAAAAATGTCGCTAGATTTATATGTTCAATCTAATATTTATTTGAAGCACAGTGGGTGCTTGAAAAAAATAAAAATAAAAATAAAAACAAAAAGGAAAGAAAAGAAAACCTTGTTTCTTGATTATCAAATGACCCAAATACTTTTCTCTATAATACTCCGTATAAGAGAAATTACATGTTTCGTTTAGGATAATGCGATTGTCCGAGCAACAATGACTAATGTAAAGTAAAAAGTGTCGTTAAAAGTTTTAACGATAAAAATAAAACAAATCTGTCGCTAAAATTTTTAGCGACACTTTTTACTCTGACATTAGTCATTATTGATCTGCAATAAAGCTAGCCTTCTTTTAACCTACATTTGTCCGTCAAGTTCGTTCTGCTAGATCTTCCACTTTCTCTCAAATCCTCTGTGCTCCCCTTTCGTATTCAATCTCTTAACTGGATCACCATGACAGTAACCTTTTTAGCTTAGTGTCGTTATTATACATCATACTCCATTATAGCAATTTAAGAAATGATAATGTTACGTACTATTGTCAATGAAATATTTACTAATTGCAACACTCCACGGCTAATTACTTCAATCCCAATCCATACATAGTAGTTGATTGTTGCTAATGATATTACATACTATATAATTTTAATTTTAATTCTCATAAAAAGTGGATAGAAGTGTCATGTGGACGGCAATATTACTCCGTGTTGTGAAGCGTGTGGAAATGTGCGGTCGGCATACATAATATTGTGTATTGGAAGTATTGTGTGGGGAGGTGGACGGTGCACTCTATGCCGTGAGGAAATGATCGGCACATCTTGTGGCATTTTGCTGTACTGAAACTCTTAAGTATAGGTAAGTTTTAGTGGTATTTCAACATCATTACGCATGCTCTTAGAATCAAATAGAGTGAGATTGAAACTAATCTAGCATAGTATAATCATTCTCATACGTACATGCCCAAGTGTGGGTGATTAGGAGCCGTGTTGTTTCTAAATTGGATCAAGGGCCCATCTTGGGTAGGACCCACGTGTGCATTATTGGCTCCACGTGTCTATGCTGCTGATGCAACCCATTTGACATTACAAACATTAATTATGGGTTGATCAAAAGGACGAAAACAAGCACAGGAGCCATGCCATGATTTTCAATGAACCAAAACCTTTTATAAGTGGTCCCCATCACATTATCCACAGCTTGCACATTGACACGTACCTCACTTAGTCAAAATTATGCACATACTTATAAAGACACACACACACATATATATATATATATATATATATGGAGTACTCCATAGTTCTTAGTATATAGGGTGATGTTATTGCCACTTTATCATTAAACTAATACACTCTATAGTACTATTTTTAAAGCATGTGGTATATGTGTTTCATGCATTATATATATGGTACCACATACTCTGATAGTGGTACCATAGAGTCCATTGGTTCAATAATGAAGTGAAAATAATAATTCCCTACTATAAATAACCCATACAGAACCAAGTCTCTTGTAGCCGAGTGGTAAGTTTCTTGGGTGTACTACCCAAGAGGTTTAGTGTTCGAGTCAGGGGGGGCGTGGCCACTGGAGTATTCACCCGGCGCCTCCAGGCCTCGGGGGATTAGTCGAAGTGCGCGCAAGCTGACCCGGACACCCCCGATTAAAAAAAAAAAAAAAAAAGAATAACCCATACAAATATTACTTTAATAGTACGTGAAAGGACAGTTACTTTACAGGTGGCGGGGGACACGTGTTAAGTTCCAAATCTCCGGCTACCTTTACCGGCATCTTCCCGATATATAGCTGTTGGGATCTATGAAACCATCTTCGTTTATATTAATTAACTAAAAATTTATTTTAAAATATATTCCATTGTACTATATATATTTATTGCCCATTTGGGTAATTTCTCTCGAAATGGTAGACAGCTTTGCATGAATTCTTTAGTCTCGTCTCGAGTAAGGCCTACAAGTTTTTTCTTTAATCTATACATGATGAAAATTGTTGTGCATATAATATTACCTATGGTTTACTTGTTACTTTTTAATTGCATTTCCTCTTTTGGGATAGGTATCGGAATTTTATATTGATAAGTCACGGTTGTCTTTCCATGCATACACCAACTATATCTATAATATCGGTCAAGCTAGGCTCTTAAATGGTGAATAGGATCGAGTGAACTTTTTTGGTTAATATATTTTTAAGTCTAAAAGTACTGACGGACTGTCTGCTGACTCGTGGGTTCTTTTAGATTTAAAAGTCTTATCTACTGAATAAGTTCACTCGATCATATTTACTTTAAAGCCTTTCCGTCTATAATATATTGTAAATATGTTACATATATATATATATATTGGTTATGTTTCATTTATATTTTTTTGGGAAAAATTACAGTAACACCACTTGAATTATGACCATTTTTTTACTAATACTCCCTAAACTTTAAAACCGAACAAACTCACCCCTAAACTATCCTTTGTGTAACACTACATTCCTCAGGGAATTACAGTAACACCCCTGAACTATGATCGTTTTTCACTAACACTCCCTAAATTTTAAAACTGAACAAACTCACTCCCTAAACTATTCTTTGTTGACACTAACATCGCCTTGTTATGAGGTGAGTTTGTTCATGTTGAATAATTTATGGGTGAGTCTGTTCCGCTTTAAAGTTTAGGGGGTGTTAGTGAAAAAGGGTTATAATTAAGGGGATGGTGTTGTAATTTATCCTATTATTTTAGTTCTTATTATTAATTTGGGTAAAATATAGTAACACCCCCTAAACTATGACCGTTTTCCACTAACACCCTCTAAACTTTAAAACTGAACAGACTTACTCTCTGAATTATCTAAAATGAACAAACTCACCCCCTGAAGAAGGGATTTTAGTGTCAACAAAGAATAGTTTAGGGGATGTTAGAGAAAAATGATCATAGTTCATGGGGGGTGGTGCTGTAATTTACCCTATTAATTTTTGGGCGACAGACATGAGGGTCAATGATTTCATCATTTGTGTTTAAGCGATTATCATCATATGTGTATCACTCATGTTAAATTTAATAGATTTACTAACGGTTGCATATTAGTCCAAAGTTCAAATCACAGAGAGTGTTAAATTTGCTAATACTTTTCAAATTACAATAGACAAACTGAAAAATGTGATAATCACATGGAGTAAATGTGTAATTAAACATAATACTAATTGAAACTTATGATGATAAGCTAAAGAAGAAAAAATGACACAATTCTGATACATTTAACATAAGAAGATTGCAATAAAATTTTGAGAGATTTCCAAGAAACAGAAACAAGGCCAAAGCCCAGAAGATTTGAAAGGAGAAAAAAAAAATTCAAATAATTATATGAACCCATAATTAACATCCAAAAAATCTGGGATTTCAAACTTCAACATATTGCTGCAATAGCTCTCTCTTTCATCCTCAGTGCTGAAGTTATTACTATCATTGGACTGAAAAGTTGAGTTCTCAGATACAGGAGGATCAACAATGCTCCGATCATATTCATAGTTAGAGATATAGTTCTGCAGATGTAGATAGTCTTCTATGGCCATTCCATTGCTTTCGAACTCATGATTTATTTCACAGTTTTGGGAACTAAACTCCGTAAAATTCGAAGAAAATTGTTCTAAATTGGGTTCCATGAGTTGGGTTTCATGAGAAAATGGAATTTCTTGAATTGGACTCTGAATTTGGCTATGTTGAATCAGTGGTGGCAATTGGTTCTGGACTTGGGGACTGTTTGGCTGGTTTTGATGAACAAGAAAGTTGGGATTTTCGCGTTGAGACGATAACAGAGATGTGGCCAGCCTTAGTATTTCTGGGTTGATCAAAGGTTGTATGTCTAATAATCTTGAAAAGTTCATTTGAGATGAGTTATAGAGAGATGAGTTCAGAATTGAAGAAAGGTCTAGAAGATCGAGACGTGGACTGTGGGTCACTGGATCAATTCCCATTCTTAGAAGCCTTTTCCTTATGTGGGTGTTCCAGTAGTTCTTGATTTCGTTGTCAGTTCTTCCAGGCAAGCGACCAGCAATGACAGACCACCTAATATCATGTATCAAACAAACTTACGTTATTGATTGTATGTTCAACCGGTTTTTGAAATTCATAAGTGATTGAATCACAGATCAATAATGCTAGGCACGTATTAAAAATTACAACACCAACCACAAAAGTACCACATTTAAAGCACAAGGTACTTACCATTATTAAGGTGTCTTGTTCTTGTTCTTGAATGCTAGGTGTCTTGTGCTTTAAATGTGGAATCTTGTACTTTAAATGTAGTACTTATGTAGTTGGTGTTGTGGTTTGTGATATGTGCCTAGCACTACTCATCACAGAAAGTAGTTTTTTTTTTTTTAATATTTATTTATAATAATAACATACAACTATTATCATAGGCTTAATTGTTCTTTACACCCTTATACTATACATGTATTTTCAATTGGATACACATTTTTTTTTTCAATTGAACCCGTGATCTTCAAAAATTCATTCAACCTGACCCAAAGCGTGTCGTCGTTGGCTTAAATGAATGAAAATTGTCACGTGAATTGCATGTAATGTTTATTTGTCACAGGTTAGATTAAAACAAATGAAGAAGATTGTGAATGACGTGAAAATGATGCGATTTGGGATCTGATTGAATGTGATTCCAGATTTGGTTGAATTGATTTTGGATATGATTAAATGCAATTTTTTTTACCATTCACAATCTCCTTCGTCTATCTTAACCTAACCTGTGACAGATCGATAAGCTTTACGCGCAACTCATGTGACAATTTCTATTAATTTAAGCCAACACCGTCAGACTTTGGATCTAATTGAATGAAATTTTAAAGTTCAAGGGTTCAATTGAAATAAAAAAAAAAGAATATGTATCCAATTGAAAACACAAATATAGTATAAGGGTGTAAAGTGCAATTAGGCCATTATAATATGTACATATATATATATATATACACATAGTATTAAAAGGAAAAAAAGGGACTTAATTACTTGTTCCCCAATACACTATGTAGTTGAATAATTGTCTCTTCCTCTTCAAATGAGAATCTACCCCTTTTGATATCAGGTCTGAGATAGTTGGTCCATCGAAGACGGCAACTTTTTCCACACCTTTGGAGCCCTATATATATATATATATATATACACACACACACACATACAATTATTATACCAAAAAAAAAAAAATACCCATTACCATAAAAACACTAATTATGGAAAGATATTCATTTATAAAAATAAGAAGACCTACCCGCATTTTTTGGAAGTGTCCTCCAATGTCCATACCCATTCTTCTGAATATAATCAATAAGCTTTTGATCCTCCTCTGGAGTCCATGGACCTTTTTTCAGTCCATTTTTTTCACAACAAGGTGTTCTTACCATGCTTCTGTTTAGTGCAAATTGAATTGTTAGAGAGAGATGTGTAGGGTCAGTATGGAAAGTTTGTGTATAATTGGTGCATATATATAGTTCAGAGAAAGGGGTAAGAAAATAATTAGAAAGTCAAATGGGATTCGGTACCGTCCATTGCTTATCACGAAGGACACGTGTCGTATATCTTGGAGAAAAAGTGAAACCTTTCAACACCCCCGAGAAATTATTCAGTGAGCCCGTCACGCTATGTCGCATGCAGTGTGATCATTTAATCACAACCACCCACTTGCCCCTTTCTTCCAGGAGATCATGACAATTGGTTATTAGATTTAAAATTTGAAATTCCACTAATCACTTGTCATAATCTCTCTAAAAGGATAGGAATAAGTGAGTGATTAAGATTTAATAATTACATCACATCAACATACGACATGACGTGACAAACTTACTGAATAACTTCTCTCAATTATCACTGCCTACAAAGAGAAAGAGAAAGTGAACTCTTTTGATTGTTATTCCCATGATAGTACTGTTTCTCCCACTCAAAAACATTTTCTCTCTCCATATCTTACAAAAGAGAACTTTTATGATACAGTCATAGCTGTATTTGTTGTATCACCAGGCCGGTTCTGAGGTTATGCGGCGAAGCAATCACATAGGATCTCATATTTAGGCATTTTTTTTAAAAAAAATTTCCTAATTTTTATGAAATTTATCGATTTTAACCCTATTTTCTTTTAATTTCTTTCTAATTTCTATAAAATTTAGTATAGAGGACCCGTCTTTAAAAGTTCGCTTAAGGCTTCAGATAATTTTTGAAATATCAAGGGCTACGCTGCATATCAAAGTCCCATTTGATGCCAAAACAAAATTGTAATAACATGTAATTTTTATAAATATTTTGTTTTTAAACCAGTGCAATTTTGAAAGTTACAACCCTTGCAGACTATATGATGCAGCTAAATTACTATGATAGTATCACCGAATTTTGAATCAAAACCACATGGCTATATGATGCAGCTAAATTACTATGATAGTGTCACATAATTTTACCTCACATAATAAGGAAAATTCTATGATACAAATTAGTGATTTTGGTTATGTCATTCATCCTAGTAATTTGGTCCTAAAATATTGTAACTTAGTCGGTAGTCCCAATGGATTATAATTTTGAAAACCCTTATGTTCTAAAACTAAAGCGATCAAGGTTACTGTCTGTTGGGACCTGCATGTAATATCTTAGGACCAAATTACTGCATTTTGACTAGGTATGTAAACGGTGGGTTTTGATCTAGTTTTTTCAATATTTCATGTTCTTAAAACCGTCCGTCGGTTTTGAATGGGGTTAGTCGATTTAGGCTTGTACGTTTATTTTATAAACTGACTAATCGGTTTTTTAGGTCAGACAGTTATTGGTTTTTTTTTACCCCTAATTTTGACGATAAATTAAGATGTATGATACAACTAATACTTTTAAAATATATGAGAGAAGATCCGGCCCCACGTGATAAGATGTATGTACCAATAACACATTACACAATATAAAACTTAATAAGACTTTAAATACCTTGTACCTGTCTCTCAAAAAAAAAAATACTTTGTATCCTGTGCTAATAAAAAAAATATAAAAATTCAAATAACATAAAATATAAAGACAATTAAACCATATTATGCTTTGTAATATGCAATATATTGTACATGTAACATTCACTCATAATTTCAACTCCTTGCTTTCAGGATTGAAGATTAGCTGTCATGGATGTGAAAAAAGGCCACGTAACCCCTCCTCGTCATGCTACCCTAATTAATGGCCTTCGTGTTACATGCCCTTCACGGTGTCTAAGTATAATAATCTTCATACATGGATAGCTTCATCTCTAATCCGGCTTGAGCTAGCCATAAAAGTCAACGTAGTCCTTCATTAATCATTGATTCAAGGGTAAATTACACTTTGCACCCTTGTAGTTTTGATGTGATGTTATTTTGGTCCCTGTAATTTTAATTTTGTCAATTTGGTCCTTGTAGCTTCAGTTGAGGTTCAATGTAGTTCATTCATGAAAATTTTCTACAATTTTTTTACAGAAATAGATCATGTAATGCACACGTGAGGTATTATTAGGGGCATAATCTTAAATTTACTTAGAAAAATTACTCTTTGCATACTAATATTGAACCTAAATCTGTCAAAAATTATAAGAAAAATTGATGAATGGACTATATTAAACCTAAACTAAAACTGTAAGGACCAAAGTGACAAAATTGAAACTGCAAGGATTAAAGTGAAATCACACCCAAACTATGAGGGTACGAAATGTAATTTACCCTTGATTCAATTATCTACTTTATTGTGAAAGGGTTAAATACATTTATCCAAGTAAAAAAGTTTAGAGCATTTTTGTCCATCTAAATTTGGTCACTTAAATTTTATTGAGAGATATGTGTTTTTTTTTATATCTATTTTATCAATTTATTATCAACATAATTATTGTAATGTGACTCATGTTACCCAGTATAGACATGACAAAAATTAATGTAATTACTGTAATCAACATTATCAACTTAATTTTTTTTTTTATATTTTAAAATTTGACTCTTATATATATATATATATATATATATATTTTGATAAGTCGCTCTTATCGTTTTATATATATATCTAATATGTATTTTTACATTGTATATTTGCATTATTTAATGTCTATTTACTAATTTTATTTGTTTAGTAAGTTGGTAACTACTAACTACTCTTCTTTTTTTTTTTTTGAGCAAAACAACAACTTTAGTTTATATTTTAATTAATTTATTTATTTTTAAATATTTTTTTATTCTTACTTATATTATTTGTATTTTAGAGTTTCAGATAATTTAAAAATATTTTTAGAACTAAAAAAAGGTCAAATTACATTGACCTCCCCTGAGGTATGTGACAATTACAGGAACCTCCCATGTGTTTTAAAAAATTACACTCACCTCCCTTCTATTTTAAAATGACTGTTATACCCTTGGACAAATCATAAAAAAAAAATATATATATATATATATATATATATATAATTATCCACTACCTTTTAAAAATGACAAGAAAAAGAAAAAGAAAGACAACAATTATGAAAAAAAATTTAAAAGAAAATCTTCGACAAAATTTCAGTGTATACCAAATCAAGCTTTTACTAATATTTTTTTAAAAAAATATCATCAGTAAATTTAAAAAACACAAAAGCTTCAACAAAATTATCTACTACCACTTTAAAATGATAAAAATAATAACAATAATGAAAAAAAAAACATCAACAATTAAAAAAAAATAGTTATATTGTATTTTTGTCTGCATTATATTTTTAAAATTGTGACCTTGCTCCCAACATTGTGAATGAGCAGCTCCAATGAAATTTAATTAGTACACGCCTTGCATGGGCAATGTCAGAGTGTGTATATATATATATATATGTATAAATAAGACTCCACTGAGCATTTAAAAAAATAATAATAAAGCAGACAAAAATGCGATATAACTATTCATTTTTTAAAAAATTTTGTTGATGTTTTTTTATTTTATTTTATTATTTTTATTTATTATTGTTATTGTTTTTTTCATTTTAAAGTGGTAGTAGATAACTTTGTTGATAATTTTTTTATGTTTTTAAATTATTATTGATATTTATAAATAAAGAGTAATGCTACGCTTCCCAAATATCTTTCCCAAAAGTGTTTCCCAACACATGTGGTAGTGAGCCCAGTTGATTTTGATTGGGTGTGATGTTAAAGTGATTCGACTGTGGTTCCACTTCAACATCATTTGGCATGAAAATTTGGAAAGCATAATATTACTCTAAATAAGTGTTCTAACATCTTTCACCTACTTGAATAAAAAAGTTAATGGCTTAATATTAAAAAAAAACTAAATCTATAAACTATTGTAAGTTAAGCTAAACATTTATAACCTAAATTTGAAAAAAAAAAATTCGAGCTGCAAATTTTTATAAAGTTGGGACTAAATACTATAAATCAAAATCTGTAAAATTTGCTAATGTATATATAATTTTATCTAATGCGCACGTGCACACACACTCACACAAATACACACACACACACACACACGTACATATATATATATATATATATATATACATAATGAGATCAGTGGTAAATTGGTAATCTTACACTCAAAAAGTAAGTAGAGGGGAGGTGAGTGATATTTTCCAAACTAGAAGGGAGGTCCTTGTAATTGTCATATACCTCAAAGAAGGACAATGTAATTTGCCCAAAACAAAAGCCCCAACCGAACCTAATCGGGTCAAACGGGTTAGACGAGTTGGCCCACTTAAAGTATGACCCAACCCGTTTATTAATCATGTCAAACGGGTCGACTCGTTTAAGACTCATGCCCTTATACGGGTCATCCACACCCGTTTATTTTCGTGTCGGGTTGCCATGTCGGGTCGAAAATTGCCTCCCCTGGACACGAGTGATCAAAATGCTCTCAAAAAAGTTAAGACACTTGGTTGTGTTTATTGTTAAACCGTTAACTACATTTTAAGTTTTGGTGGTTAACCCATTTTCACAATATTTCATGTGATTAAAAGTTAGATACTTAACCCTATGTGATTGTGTGTTATGTGTCAACTTTTAAATCATATACATATATATATATATATATATATAGGGAAATGATCTTAAGTGCACTCTATTTAGTGCACTGACTTTTTTTGTCTAAAAAACCCGCGGGTCAGCGGAGAGGCAGGAAGGGGCGCGACTCAATGGGAGAGTCCGCAGGTTTTTTTAGGCAAAAAATCTAGTGCACTGAATAGAGCGCACGTACCCAACTTAAGATCCTCTCCCTATATATATATATATATATATATTTAAAACAAACCTAAAATCACAGATGTTATAAAATGTATTTAACCGAAATTCGATCGGGATATGTGCACAATATCGACTTAATTTAATTTAGGCCACTTCAGAAGGAAATTAAAATCAAAGTATTGTAAGTGCACATACTTATAGTAAATCAACTTATAAAAGTAAATCATTTCACAAATTCATATCTCAAATTAATTAATTCCCAACGGATGGATCTAGGAGTAGGTCCAAAGGATTTTGGCTCCATCCAGGCCCGAGCCCGAGCCCGAATTTAAGCAGTCTGCCCAAGCTTGAGCTGAGCCCGACATAAACCCGAACTTTTCAACCTGAGCCGGTTTGTGATTTAGTATTACAACCCGAGCTCGAGCCCGAATTAAGCCCAAATTGCAATTTTTTTTTGGTGCAAACCAATTTTTAGTATGTAAACAACAATATGTAGAGTATCAAATTTATTTTTTGGTTTAGATTTGGGAAAAAATCTAAACCAAAATCAAAGTATTGTAAGTGCACATACTTATTGTAAATCAACTTATAAAAGTAAATCATTTCACAAATTCATATCTCAAATTAATTAATTCCCAACGGATGGATCTAGGAGTAGGTCCAAAGAATTTTGGCTCTGTCCAGGCCCGAGCCCGAATTTAAGCAGTCTGCCCAAGCTCGAGCCGAGCCCGACATAAACCCGAACTTTTCAACCTGAGCCGGTTTGTGATTTAGTATTACAACCCGAGCTCGAGCCCGAATTAAGCCCAAATTGCAATTTTTTTGGTGCAAACCAATTTTTAGTATGTAAACAACAATATGTAGAGTATCAAATTTATTTTTTGGTTTAGATTTGGGAAAAAATATTCATCTATTAATTTATTGCTTGAATAATATCTAATAGTGTATTCTTATTACTAAAAAATACTATAATATAATGTCAAAAACAATATATATATATATAATTCGGGCTCGGGCTTAGGTTCGACGAGTTAGCAAAATTTTGCCCAAACCCGGCCCGAATTGAATTTGGGCTTGTATTTTTCATCCCAAGCCTGCCCATGATGAACGTACCACGGGCCCAAGCTCAGTAATTTTTGGGTCGGGCCCGGGCTGACCACGGATTGGCCCACCCGAGTTGCACCCCTATCTAGGATCGGGGGGGATTTGGAAAAAAAAAAAAGCACCTAATTATACTAGCATTATTTAAAAATATAAATTAAGTATAAACACTTGCCCACCCTAAAGTTTTTCAAAATTATTAAACTCCCCCCCCCCCCCCCCCCCCCACTTTAGATTTTTTTTTTTAAAAATTGATCTATGTATGTAATTTTAAAAAAAGTTTGGTATGTGTTTATAATTAAAAATTCTAAATTTAGTTTACAAATTGCTCTATACTTTGTTAATTCAAATAAATTATATTTATCTATTTTTACATATTTATCTCATTATCATAAATATATAAATGAATGCCAATTTTTTTTTTCGAGGGCAATCCTAAAGTTAATTCCTAAATCCGTTCCTGTTTTCAACACATAACGAAGATATGGGACCACCCCAAACATTTTTCAACGAGAATTCAAGTAATCCTACTATACTTGATACAGTCGCAACATTTTTCTAGATATCAAATTAAATTTTTTTGATGAGAAGAGATCAAATTAAATTTTAGAATTACTGAAACAGTGAAACTATTATCTGATGAAATCGAATTTAATATTAGATGGTGGGGGCATCTAGATGGGCATTTAATTCGAAGCAGCAATAATTGAGTTCCGTGTTTGACGGACTATTGGAGCATTAATTATGACAATTAGAGGGAAAATGTTTCATTCAAGAACTAAAGTGAGTACGGAGTACAATTTTTTACTACCTACGTACAACACTATTCACTACTCCACTAGAACTAATCAACATTGTTAATTCTCTCTCTCTCTCTCTCTCTCTCTCTCTCTCTCTCTCTCTCTCTAATCGGCTCAGAGCTGGCTTGTTGGTTTTGAAGTTCCACATTAAAAAAAAAAACAAATAAAACATAAACAAAAACAAAACAAATAAAAAACATGAGGGTATATAGTCAATTGATAATGGCAATGCATATGCAGCATATCTTTTTTTCTTTTTTCTTTTTTTGGAAAAAGGGTGAATAAAATAAAAATTGTCAAAGGATATCTACAAAGAAAGCAATGGCATACCACAGAAAATACAATGAAGCTCAAGACATACAAATGAAAATGCAACAATAAGGGATGTGATCCTATCTAGATCCAAAAACAAGATAAGTGCCCACCCAACCAAATGTACATAGAAAAAAGAAAGCAAAAGACAGAGATAGGGCTAGCCATATTTCCCCCTAGACTGATTTCCTCGAAAAATTTCTTAGCTTCTTTCTTCTGTTGTCTAGCTGACATTGAGACCACAGGGATAAATCCCAAATCCTCAAAATATGAGCCCAAGTCCTCAATAGGCTCATCCTCCACTATAGGAACCATAGGGGGATCCCCCCCTAACTTCATCACTAATCACCACAGGAGTTTGGGAAGAAGAACTTGCTTCTGGACAACACACTATAGCAATGTGAGATCGAACTTCATCAACTTTGGCCGACTCTTGGCCAATAATATCTCCTGCACGGGAAAGCGCAAAGAACATGTTACTGTTAGTCATATTTGTCGGGGTATCCCTACCAAGCGGTATTGGAGCAAAGTCATCAACAACATTTTTTCCCTTTTTCTTTCCAGTAACCATTTTCCAAACCCCCAGCTCAGCCTTAGAATTAGCAGTGGGCTTGTAACTGTTCTATTTCGGCCTGTGATAATAAGGAAGAGGATGATGATTAGGGGTAGCTTTTTAGTACAATCGTGTCCAAAGACGGAGCATTTGGAGCATTTGGGAGGCTTCCATTGGTAATCCATACAGATAGGTATCCGAACAGGATCTCCATTAGCATATTCGGTTTCTAACTCAAAATGATTGATGAGATCTTCCTTGGCACTTACTTCGACACATATCCTAGCATACGATATACACCATCGACTTGCTGTTGTCTGGTCCACACGCAAAGGTTTACCAATATAACTGGCAATAAAGCTAATTCCTCTAGGGTTCCAATATTCCAAGGGTATCCCATAGAAGCACACCCAAAGAGGAATAGACTTAAACGTCTCTTTTTCAGAAGTGAGATCGGGACACCAAGGTCTTAATAGAAATGGTTGCCCAACAATAAACCAAGGGCCACCTTCAAAGATCTCATCCCTCCCCTCCACAGAAGAGAAAGGAAAGAAAAACAGTTCAGAATCTGTGGCATGGATATGAACCAAACCCACTTTCTCCGTAGCAGAGGCAATAAGGGAAAAGAACAAATATTTTCCAACAAACTGACCCCATTCCCTAGTTCCTTCCGTGGTCAATTCATTGGGAACCTTAAGGGTAAGATTATCATTGTGAGGCCCTGTAGACACCCCAATTTTGACCAAACGTCGAGTTAAGGGGAGTGATACCTCCAAGATCCGATAATGACAATGTCAGGCTAATCTAGGACTTCCAAAGATGATTCAAGCTCTTCGAAAGACTCTCTAACCTAAACAAAAAGAAAAAAAATGATGATGAAAGAAAAAAAAAGAAAAAGAGGCAGAACGGGCTGCCGCTGCGGCAGTCTCTAGACTGCCGGACGGCATTCTGTGAATGCCGCGAATTTCAGCAAGTGCCGCGAAAAATGAATTTTTACAACAAAAAAAAAAACGGCAGTCCCTGGAGTTGTCCGCGGCATTCATTGAGTGCTGCATCGGCACTCCGTGATTACCGCGCATTCAGTGAATGCCGCAACGACAATAACTGAGTGCCGTTTCGGCATTCAGTGAGTGTCGCTTCCATCTCCATTGAGTGCCTCACTTTTGTAACAGACAGCTGTAAAATAGCACGTTTTGTACTATCAAAAGGATGCCTGAATTAGGGTTTTATGCTCTGAAATGACTGAAATACCCCTCTAAAATTGTCTATAAATAGAGGATGAATATCCTCTTGCAAAGGGTTGGATTTTCTTTGAATCTAGAGGTTATATTAGTGTTCTCTTTATCTTAACTCCAAAAAAAGCTTTCTTAAACACAATTAGAAGTAGATTTTGAGAAGGTTTAAGGGACATTTTTAGAAAATCATACAAAAACTCTGGACGGGGAGTAGCAAGCCTCTGAGTGATGTCTAGTGTTTGTCTAATTCCCGAAGATCTAACTGTTCAAACCTTGATTTTCTTTTTGGGTTAGAAACTAGACACATAGAGGCATCTTGTGTCCAAATATCATCAAGATCAAACCACGGGAAGTATGCTTTTTATTTCTTTGAAGTTCTGATCTGCTCTCAGCAATTTTTAGAATTCTGTCACAACTTTGATATATCTTGCAAACAATAGTCTAAATGATCTCTCCATAACCTAGGACTTAAACCATGTGTTAATAATGATTAGTTAAGCTTAAATACAGAGGCTAAATGATCCAAACCAATGAATAATACAATAGCTCATTCTTGTTCATGTAATCATGCACATTCATCCATATAAATCGGTGTCAGAATTCATAATTGCGTCATTTTCTCTACGTGATAGAATTAAGCTAGAAGTTTAGGATTGTTATTTAAAGATCCAACTTTATATCTTGTATATCATGTGGACTAACACTTTGTTTTGTAGCGCTATTAAGGTATGATTTCTTGAACTCCTCTTTAGTTTATTTTAAATTCTTGATTTTATTAATTTTTTTCAACCTCATGCGCGACACACTAGAATTAGGATCTTGCCTTATGTGAATATATGTGATTAGAGACCTTTTCTTAGGATCTTTCTATTCGTATGCATTGCACATTTAATATTCGCGGCATGGATCCCGGGTAAGCTCTCTAGGTTCCTATTTGCATATCATATTGCTTGTTACTTGAATTATGTGGCTTTTGAATGATATTTTATCACTTGCAATCTTACACCCTTTAGACATGCTTTTGTAATGTATATCTATACATATGTATTAGTTGAGGACATGCTTAGATAATTAATTCAATTAAAAGGATGTTGAGTAGAGGCCTATCGCGAGATAGGATGAGAAGGGGTGTTTTAGTCCAATGGGCTCCTTCCCTTCTCATTCCATAATCCCCAGACCTAGTTTAATCTTTGGTTTCGCAAAAAGATCAGTTGTTTTAAAATGGTTTCTTAATTTTCCCTTTTAAAAAAAATTAAGTGGCGACTCATCGTTTTTGAATTTGAATTTAAAAAAGGTTTTTAAACAAAAGTTGTGGGTAGGAAAAATTGCGATATCCACAATCTGGCGACTCTGCTGGGGAGCGAACCCAGAATATCTAGTTTCACAGACCAGAATTCCTGATTTTGGGTTCACTCGAGGATTAGACTTGAAAGCATTCCTTTAATCGAATTAACCAATCTTTGTGTGCCTGTTGCATTTCACTTGCATGTCCAGCCAGTCGATTGCACGGAACTATGACCTTGGAGACTCGGGGCAACCCGGTCGGTCAAGTTATCATGGGACTGTATGATCACCCTTGATCTCGTACCATGATTTGGTATATGAAGCGTCCTTTCGGATGTGTGTCAAGGGTCCCTTATTTTTGACCAAAACCCAGCTTTTGCATAGTAGCTTCCATAGAACCTTTCAAATCTTAAGAAATCAATTCTTGATTAGGGTTTATGTGCTAGGAAGTTTTGTATGCCCGAAAGGGATTACTTGAGATGATGACGATACTTGCTTGATGAAAGATGTATAATCTTTTAATCACCTTTTAGCAATTTTTCCTCATGTTCCACGACATTTGGAGAACATGCCAAACCTTGATTATAGGATTATACTTCTTATATCATGTTAGCTAAGCATTATTAACCTTGTATGCATCCAAATTCAAGAAAAGTACGGTGACAATCCGATCATGTGATCCTTCTACCCAAAAAGTTTAAAAAATTCACTTTTGAGAACAAACAAGATTTTGACAAACCACCATTCTTTATCCGAAAATGTTTTTCGGTCAAAGCTCTAAACTAACCTCTGTTAAGGTATATTTTCACATGATCATCTTCTAAGGAAAAATCCAAAATTTTTGTGAACTATTTTTTGAAGAAATGCTCTTCAGAGCAAAATTTCAACCCAACCATCATTATTGAGAAATATTTTCACATCCTCATTTTTAAATAAAAGGTTTAAAATCCTCAAGAATCGTTTTTGAAAGATCTCATCATTTAAAGAAATACTTTTCAAATAAATTTTAAAAATTTGTTGAATATCCAACCTTTGAGAGGGTAGTAAAGATCACAATGAAAGGAGAAGTTGTCGAACTTGACATGGGTGAGGATCTTATGTACTTATGTGTTTATGTGTTAGGATTAGGATTTTCTTTTCTTTGGCATATAGAATAGGCACACACACACACACACATGCATTGCATCTGTGTGACATATAAAAGAAAGTTTTTACCAAGTGACTTTTAAAAACAAAATATACGTGTGTGACAAAAGGAAGCAGATAAAAGTTTTTAAAAGAAAATTTAAACCTTTTTGTAGAGGCAAAAATAGCATCAAGTTCAAATCAAGCCTGGTTTAGGGATCCCACAGTGAGGCTGGTAAGAAGAGAAGACGCTGAAATGGCAGAAGAAAGGAACAACGAGGAAGTAGCCGGGTTGAGAACACTGGTAGAACAACAAGCAGAGCAAATGAGGCGACAAGCCAAAAATATGAACCGTATGATGGGAATGATAGAAGCACTGAATCGACGATCACTGCATGTAATTCCGCCAGTTGTGGACCCACCTCTAGGAGGGGAAGGAGATTTGTTTGATGATCAGGAGGCACAGTGGACTGATGCGCTGCAGGCCAATAAGGAAAGGGAGAAAGTTGAGAAAGAAAGGCTACTGACCGAGAAGATCGAGAAGCTAGAAAGGGTGATACGTAAGGCTCAAGGGGTCGACACTTATCTGATGGAGTTGGAAGGTCTGTACGATGGGGTCCACGAAACACTGCTGGCCGGCTTTAAGGTGCCAATTTTTGATAAGTTCAACGGAACGGGAAACCCTCGCAGTCATGTAAGGATATGTATCAGAGCTTTCCAACCAAGTGGACTAAGCACCACCATGATGGCCGTCTTGTTCCAACAAACTTTAACCGGAGCTGCCTTATCCTGGTACCTCACTCTCGAACCAAGCAAGACCTGGGTTTGGGAAGAAGTGATCAAAGCATTCGTGGCACAATATGAGTACAATCAGGACCTGGACGTTACCGTCAGAGATCTGGAGACTACCAGGCATGAAAATAGAGAGTCTTTCGCTGAATACTTGAGCCGTTGGAGAGGGAAGGCAGCTAAAATGGTACAGAGGCCGTCCGAGAAAGATCAGATCCGAATGTTGATGAAGAACCTTCAACCTGTCTATCAAGAGAAAATGAGATTCCAGTCGATCAACACTTTTGCTGAGGTATTTGATGTAAGGACTTGGATCAAAGATGCAATCCAAGAGGGAGTGATAAAAAAGGAGGAACAGCCAAACCGGTACAGAAGGCCGAACTATGGATCCAATGGAGGACAATCGGGAGGGCATTCTGGCCCCACCAATGTCAACGCATTAAACGGGCTGGAGAGGAAATTTGACATAACACCAAGGAGAGGGGGGGACAAAGCACCGAGAAAATTCTCGAATCTGGGAGTGTCGTTGTCAACCGCTCTCGACAGATTGTTAGCGAAAGGGCATCTCCGTCAGTTGGAACCTCGATCTTTACCGAATCCGCCTCTGCCAAATTTTTAAGGGTATCTTTTTTACAAATTTTACCAACAGAAGGGCCATTCAACGGATCGGTGCATGAGGTTAAGGCACAAAATCCAAGATCTTATTGATAACAAGGTGATATCTAAACCGCCCGCCAGAGATCCGAATGTCACAAAAAATCCACTACCAAACCACCATGCTGTACCACCACCACAAGGCCTTTATTTCTTGGGGATAGAAGAAACCATCTTCGATCCGTCTAGGCTAATCACTTGGGCTAGGACACCAAGAAGGCCTTATCAGCTGATGGAGAATTCGACAATCTGTACCTTGGAGGGTGTTTCGAAGGGATGTGAAGAAGAAAAAGCAGAACAGATGGATTAGTGGGTTCAGGAAGCGGGCAATATAGATTAGATAGAGGATGATTTGTGGTACAAGAGTGATGAAGAGGTGGGAACCAAAAATGAGAGTTTGGGAAGAGTTTCGGAGGCCAAAAATTTGTGGATGAGAGAAAAAGTCAGTCATCTGACCCGATCAGGCAGACACTTCAAGCCGCACGAACTGGAGGAAGATCCCCGGGGAGGGATCTGGACAAGGGAAAAGGAAAACTAGATGAAGAAGCAGAGGAAGACAGGGTCCTGAGACAATTGAAGAAAACTCAGGCTAACATCACTGTTTAGGGCTTACTGATCGCTTCAAAGGCAGTCTTGGATGCTTTGAACCAATCCGACGTTTCCATCGATGCAATACCAGAAGACCTCGTGGGAATGATCAGTAGGATTCTGACTTTGGCTATTACCTTCTCATCAGACAACCTACCTCTGGGAGGGCCTGCTCAGAATAAGCCATTGTATGTCACTGTTAAATGCTTGGGGAACACTGTACTTGCCTGTCTTATTGACAATGGATCCGCTTTAAAAGTGTGTCCGTTTCGAACAGCCAAGCGCATGGGTTTGGATGAAACAACGTTCGTGCCATCCGATCAAAAGGTAAGGGCATACGACAACACTTAGAGAATGGTCATGGGAATGATTCTCCTCCATTTAGCTGTCGGGCCTGTGGAAAAGGAAGCCAAATTTCAGGTCATCGACATACCTGCTTCTTTTAATTTACTACTGGGAAGGCCGTGGCTAGACAGTTTGGGCGCCATACCATCTACGGTTCATCAGAAAGCCAAGTGTGTCTGGAAGAACAAGGTCTATGATATTCTCGAGGATAGTTGGGTTCGTCCATATGAAGCTTCATCAAGCGCGCCAGTTTTGGAGGTATTGTTCCAAGAAGAAGAGACATGTCTGGGAGGGTTCAAATTCATTAATATGTTGGAAGGTGAGAAGCCAAGAAAGTTCTTGCCACTTTACTTCGATCAGTATGCAAGCTCGTTGGTCGTAGGGATCATGAAGAAGATGGGTTTCTTTCCAGGCATGGGATTGGGTAAGAATCATCAAGGTCTGTCGGAATTTCCGAGTATCGCCACTGTGGATACCGGAAGTGGACCACTTCTCTTGTTTGAGATTGTTTTGAAATTGATTTGAATCAAAGAAAGAAAATAGGTCTGTTGAAAACAGATACAGAGTCGCCACTTGGTCTTTAAGGAACCAAGAAACCTAATTTTGACTCACCCAAATGGATAAAGGGCACCGGCCCTTCATAACCAAAGAACTTGGTTCGGGGTTTTGGTACGAGAGAGGAAGGAGCCTTTGTCGCGACTAAAACACCCTCAACTCGCCCCATCTTTCGACGGGCCTCAATTAGCATTCAAATAATCATCTTATACTATGTATGGTTCGGCAATTAATACTATGATAGTATATTACATTACATAAGAAACTTGAAAATGGAAGATCTAAAGATAAAATATCATTCATAAGATCTAAATCAAATATCATGCAATGTAAAGTGAAAGATCACACAAATAAACCTAGGAAAAATCGTTTAATCACGTATCAAGTAATTAAGTTTCCTTAATCTAAAGGGGACATGAATCGTTATTGAAACAAATAAACAAAGAAATCAAAATATGCTTAGCAAGCTAGTATGGTGCATGTTATTCTTTGATAAAAGAAGACCTCTCAATCCCCGGGACGGATGAGAAAGGATGACTAGATCAAGGGGAAGCATGAACGGGTGATCGAGTTCATTCCTTATAATCTCCTTAGATTAAGAGTTACAAAAACCCCAAATCTTGCATGAATGCAATGTATGTATCTAAAAATGTGCAAAGGTTGTAGTGTGTTTTGTGTACATGGATTTCTAGAATGACTTAGAAGTCTAAAATGTGCAAGAATGAATGAATGACATTAACATGGGATGTGTACAAATGTAGTATGGACTACTTCCTAAGATATGAACTAATTTGGAATGCATATGAGCATCAAATCAAAGAATGAAAGTTGAAATGTACTTGCTGTGAATAGTGGAAAGAACAGTAGCATGATCTTTTGGAATTTGAAAAGAGGGGTTAGGAATGTTTTCAATGCATGATTTTTTATGGAGATGTTCCTTATTGTGTCTAGAACACAACCCAAAAGGCCAATCTTGAATAGCTATCACAGATTGAGAGAAATTATATAAACAATAGAGGTCACTCAGAAACAGAGTTCGTACTGTCGACTGAAATGTTAGAAAATATTAGAAAATGAAAAAGAATGATCTAAGGGCCCATTTTATACAGAAAGTTCCCTAAGACATTGAATTTTAAGGGAAAAATAAGTTAGGACCCCTATTGGAAAAGTTTTCTGTAAAAGAGGTTGGAAGTGGACCTAGCCGCTGTGACAGCAAAATCAGAATGTTTGGAAGGAATATTGGGATCCAAATGGACCATTTCCAAGTACTTCCAAGTCAAACCAAAAATCATGGGTGTTCTCCAATGAGTTAGGAAGACTTTCCAAGTGGCCTTGCATCCATATGTTGAGTATTGAGTTCTAGAGAAATCTTTGAACTCAACTCACTCACTGTTTTGACTCATTGTTTTGAAGATTTTGGAGAAAATAAAGTTTTGTTTCTTGAAACCAAATGAGAGGGATTGAGAGGGGTTTTGAAATAGATGTTTTGAAAGCACATTTTCAATACTCAATAAGGATCATAGCCACTTAGAATACCTACATCAAACTCATCATTTAAGAACCTCCAAGATTGTTGGAGAGATTTATTTTATTTTTGGGCATAACTTCAATACATTCCAAGAATACCTTGGAAGTATTGAGGTTATGATCATCATCTATCAAACATGTTTTTGAGGTCAAGAGCTACTATCCATAAGGATTCACTCACCCCAAACTTCATGTCATCACTTAGATGATGATGAACTAGTAAGTAAATAAAGAAAAGAAAAAGAAATGAGATAAGGAGAGATGAACATATATATAATCAAAGCAAGTAAATAGCAATCAATAGATGATAATCAATGTGATTTTGGACTTGTAGCTTGGTGTTTCACTCATAGATTTTGACATTTGGACATGGAAGTAGCTTCCTATCTCATGAATGCTCAAGAATGAGGGTTAGAGTGGACTTTGAATGTGAAGTATATAGAAGGATGATGGAAGAAAACAAGAATAAAACTCACTTTCTTATGGAAAATCAATGGGAGAAGCTCCCTTTCTCTCTTCTAAACCTATCTCTATCTCTCTTCTTCTCTACAACTTTTTAAGCTTTGCACTTGGCCCCCCCAAAATGAAGAGTAATGGGGGGTTTATATAGGCCAATTTGGGGTGGTTTTGGGGTTTTAGAAGTACTCCCATTGGTCCCAAACAACTGTGAACACAAAACTATGTCGTTTTGACTTTCAATTAATCAAATTGGACCCCCAAAAAAATTACAAAAATGGACTCTGCGAGGGTTGAGTGCCGCGGCGGCACTGCTCCTCAGACGCCCAGAAATTTACGTTTAGGCCCCCAGAGGTTCCGGTATTCGCGAAAAGGCCCTATTTTGTCCGAAATTCATAGAAAATGCGTATGAACTCCAAACTGAGGTTGTGATATACCGTTGGAAAGGTAATGGAGTCTACTTTACATAAAAAATAGTTCGGGGATAGGTCACTTTGAAAAGTTTTGCGGTATTTGCGATAAAAGCTGATTTGATCGCCTTTTTCGCCTTTGGAAATTCATAACAAATTCGTTTTAGATCCAGAAATTATGCGCGATATACCGTTGGAAAGCTATTGACCTCTAGTATCTGTGAAAAGTGTTTGAAAATTGTTTCGGTGCCCCAGTTCCAAAGTCAAATTCTGGTCAAACTGGTCAAACCTGGGATTCCCGGGAAGTTCCGGAAACCTCCGGGAGTTCCCGGGAGCTGATATTTTCGCTCGATTATCTTTTGGAACTTGTTTTAACACTTTTCTCATGATTTAAAATGATTCCGGTGAATTCGGACGATTTCGGTCAAATTTGGTCAAACTTGGTCAAACTTGGTCAAACCTTGGTCAAACCGGTCAACGGGGACTTTCCGGGACTTCCGGGGGTCTCTGGGAGCCGACGATTTCATCTGATTTCTCGTAAAAACTCATTTGAATACTTTTCTTACGACGTAGCATGTTTCCAGAACTTTTGGGACCAAATCTGGGAGTTTTCGGGCTTTTAGGGGCATTTTGGTCATTTTGAGCATTCTGAGAGATAGAGCTGACTTCCAAGAGTCCTTTTGAGTCTTTTACGATCATTGTGAACCACCAAGCTATGGGTCTCCTAGATCTGATAGCCGACAAAATGGGGTGTCTACAGCCACTCAGACTCACACTCATGGTATGGGGTACCAACCGTCAAAGAAAGAGCTAAGAGAGAAGAAGAAAGCGACTGATGCACCGTTGGACCCTTACCTGAAAACGCTCAACGGGTACTTTATGAAGGAAGGAAAAGATTTCCCCTTTTGCGGCTTCCCAGAACCATGGGTGGATCAGAAGGATAAATGTTTGAAGCCAGGGTTTAAGATCTTTTTCCCTCATAAGTTCTCTGTGTATGAAGATCCATACTTGCAGATGTCTATTAAGTCGGTTACTGCTAAAGATTGGATTGGTGCGCTAGATGGCTCGGTCATGAGAGACCTGCTGGGCGAAAGGAGCACAGAAGTTATGGAAGTGGGTCATGGAAAAGACAAAGAAGAATACATTGAGGGTTTGGTTGAGGAGGCAGCTGAGAGTGAGGAAAATTGGGAAGATCAAGAGAAGGCCAACAAAGGAGGACCTGGGAAAGAAGAGATGGAGGAAATTATCAAAATAGGGGATCTGGAAGAATGCTTCATCACCGATCTGGGAGGAGAAAGCAAGAAAGAGTGGGTTTTTGAGTCTAGTGATAGGTATCCCCCACACCCAGAGTTTGTAAAATGAGGCATCTTTCATTTTCCATGTCTGTTGTAATCACTCTAAAAAAAATCAATGAAAGCATGACTAATTCTGCCTACTCGAATGCGCTTAATAAATGTGATGAATGTGATGATCATGAAATACCCATTGAATTGCAAAAATTAATTGAAAAAGAAAAAGAATCTACATGTAAAATCATCGAGGACACTCTAACAATTAATCTAGAAAATGAAAATAATCCTCAAAATGTCTTTATCGGCTCTACACTTAGCAAAGAAGAAAGCGAAGAACTAATCGAACTATTAAGTGAATTTAAAGATGTTTTTGCATGGTCTTATAATGATATTCCAGGCATTGATCCAGAAATAGTCCAACACCACATCCCCGTCTTCCCTAATTCCAAGCCTATAAAACAAAAAATGAGGCGAATGAGGCCTGAATGGGCACTCAAAGTCAAAGAGGAAGTTGAAAAGCAGTTAAGAGCCGGATTCTTAATGGTCACCGAGTATCTAGAATGGATCGCCAATATAGTGCTTGTCCCAAAAAAGGATAGTTGTGTTAGGGTCTGTGTCAACTTTAGGGATCTGAACAAAGCCAGCCCTAAAGATGATTTACCTTTACCGCATATCGACATCCTCGTTGATAACACTGCCAGGCATGAACTTCTGTCCTTTATGGATGGGTTCTCAGGGTACAACCAGATTCTAATGGCGCCCGAAGATTGGGAGAAAACCACTTTCATCACACCATGGGGGACTTATTGCTATAGGGTGATGCCATTCGGGCTTAAGAATGCAGGGGCGACATATCAGCGGTCCGCTACTACATTATTGCATGACATGATCCATAAAGAGGTAGAGGTGTACGTGGACGATATGATTGTAAAATCTAAGGAGAGAGGAGGACATTTAGGGGCGTTGAGAAAATTCTTCGGAAGGTTGAGGGAATATAGAATGAGGCTAAACCCGCAGAAATGCACCTTCGGTGGCACCACCGGAAAGCTGTTAGGATTCCTCATCACTCAGAGAGGGATAGAGGTGGACCCGACCAAGATAAAGGCCATAGTCGAAATGCAGCCGCCCAAGAACGAAAAAGAGCTAAGGGGATTTCTGGGTAGAATACAGTTCATAAGTCGTTTCATCTCGAAGCTCACCTTAAGCTACGACCCGTTGTTCAGTTACTCAGGAAAGGAGAAAAGTTTGAATGGGATACCCTGTGTCAACAAGCCTTTGATAAGTGATCGGGAGAGATCAAATCCTAATTATACGCCTTAATTCACATTTTTTAGTCGTTTTTATCATGTTTTTGTATAATTTTACTTTGTTTTCCACTTTCTGTCAGGTTTTAGGAGAAAGCAATGATTTTCGGTGAAATGGGGGTGAAAAAGCAGGAAGAAAGAAGCAAAAAAAGCCAGTTCGCGCGAGCGGCCCGCTCGCACGAGAATCCAGCACATCGCTCGCGCGACCTCCAATTTTACGGGCTCACGCGGCCCTTATAGAAAAACATAAAATGCGTATTTTGAAGAGCTGAAGACCCCTATGTGAACAGAATTGTTCAATTACGTCCATAATGCAAATTTTAGCAGTTTTAGTGAGATTAGTTTAGGAAAACCCTCCTAATCTCTATATAACTATATATATATATATCTCATTCTAAATAAAAAAAAAGGGGGGGTTACACATTCATTCACTCATCACTTTGGAAGGCAAGAGAAAGGAGAAGAGCAAGCGTGAAGGTCTCTAATGGCTACGATCAACTCAATCTTCATGCTTTCACCCACCATGTGCAACTAAACTCCTAATCTAGGGTTTCAATGAAACCCTAGCTATGTAAAGGGGGAATTCTATGCTTTTCTATTTTAGGATTTTATGTATTGGATAGTGGTTGTATGTTGGTGGATTATTTATATGTAATCAATTTTTATTGATAATAATCAAGAGTATTTTGGATCTATTCTTGTCTTAGATTTTTCCTTATGCTTATTGAACTCAATAGTCCTTGATTTCTGTGATTGATAGGAGTATTTACATACAATAGTGCTTATGTGATTGTGATGTTTACGTCTTTTATAATCCATGCTTAGGAAAGATGAGTTATGCTACACCCTAGTTATAGGTAGATAATTTATGTAAACCATAGATGGATTATGCTTAGATTAAACTAACAATATCCTCTTGACGATACTATTGGGCTTGTAGCTACGATAAATCATAACTAGCCAAACATATAACTAGCCAAACATAGAACTTAGAATAGAAAGTCTAGACCCCCGATACATAGTTAGTGGTGGATTTGTAATCCTAGATCTCATCCACTCAGATTTAAACCAATTTTCAATTTAGCATACTAGTTTACTTAGATTTAATTCTAGAATTTATTTTCATAATTCCATAAGTTTAATTTCATAGTTTAATTATTAGTAATAATCAAATCATTAATCAATCAAACTTCCGATTTACTTATAACTAAATAGATTCGATTTTAGTAATTAAAGGATTAAAATTAACAATCTTTGTGGGTTCGACCTTTACTTCCACACTACGAATCTTTTGAAAGTAAAGCATAAATAAAAATACTTTTATATCTTGATTTTGATGAGATCAATAAGATCAAGGCCTACCTCCAAAACCCACCTATCCTGTCACCGCCCTCACCCGGGAGACCTTTATCGCTGTACCTTCTGTGTCTGAGGATTCAAATTGGGTGTATGTTGGCCAAAGAAGGGGAAGAGGGGCATATGGAGAAAGCCATTTATTATTTGAGCAAGAGGATGACCGGATACGAACTGAAATCCTCACCCTTAGAAAAAGCCTATTGGGCCCTAGTCTGGTGCACCTCTCATCTTAGGCACTACATGTTAGCCTTTCCCGTTGTCCTAATCTCCCGAATGGACCCACTCAAATACCTGTTTGAAAAGCCTGTCTTGACCAGTAGAATTTCCTGTTGGACTGTGATGCTGGCCGAATTCAATATCAGATATTTCACTTCTAAATCTGTTAAAGGAAGAGCTGTTGCTGAATACCTAGCCGACCTTGCCATAGAATTTGAGGAGAAAAGGGAGTTCAAGTTTCCCGATGAAGGGGTAATGGAGTTGAGAGAGGATTAGTGGAAGATGTATTTCGATGGAACCGCCAACCAATTAGGCTACGGGGTTGGAATTATTCTCATAGCACCCGATGGAACCCCCACCCCACTGGCCGTCAAACTCAGGTATGACTCGACTAATAACACCGCGGAGTACGAAGCATGGATAATTGGAATGGAAGCAGCCTTAGCCCTAAATGTTGGAAGGATCAACGTTTTCGGACACTCTAACCGAATCATATCCCAAGTACGAGGTGATTGGAGGGTGAAGCATGAGAAGTTGAGGCCTTACCATGACTACCTAGAGAGCCTAAAAGTACAATTCAAAAAGATATCGTTCTACTACCTTCCCCGTGAAGAGAACCAATTGGCCGATTCCCTAGCAACCTTGGCCTCAATGATACAAATCCCTTCGGGAGTCACCATGATACCGTTGTCCATAGAAATCAAAAACCAACCTTCATTCGAGATGATCGCAATGATAGAGGAGGAAAATGAGTTGCCTTGGTACACGGATGTTTGGAATTTTATTAAAAAAGGATAATACCCCGAGGGAGCTTCAGAGAAGGACAGAAAGGCGATCCGAAGGTTCTCCGCCCAATTTATGATCTATGCAGATAAGTTGTGGAAGAAGTCGTATACTAGATTCAATTTGGAGTATTTATATAGAAGGGAGGCTAGGAGAATGATGGAAGAAATACACGAGGAAGTCTGTGGGCCCCACATGAATGGACATATGCTGGCCAAGAAGATAATTCGACAGGGGTATTACTGGACCACTTTGTAAAAAGACTGCTGTGAGTACCTCAGAAGGTGCATAAGTGTCATATCCATGCAAATCTAATGCATACTCCACCTTCCCAGCTCTATAGCATGACCACGCCGTGGCCTTTCTCTGTTTGGGGCATTGATATCATCGGTGAGATAGTTCCAAAGGCATCCAACAGACATCGATATATAATCGTGGCAATTGATTATTTCACCAAATGGGTAGAGGCAGCGTCATACTCCACTTTGAAGGCCAAGGATATGGTGAGCTTCATAGAAAAGAACATAATTTGCAAATATGGAGTCCTGAATGAGTTCATTTCAGACCATGGTAGCCACTTCCAAGGAGAAGTTATCCCACTCCTAGAAAAGTACAAAATCACCCGCCATCAGTCTTCCCTCTATAGGCCTCAAACGAACAGAGCGGTGGAAGCAGCAAATAAGAATGTTAAAGCAATCTTGGGGAAAATGACCGATACATAAAAAGATTGGCACGAGAAGTTACCATTTGCATTATGGGGATACCGCACCTCTGTAAGAACTTCCACAGGAGCTACGCCGTACTCATTGGTTTACGAGATGGAAGTTGTTCTTCCGATTGAAGTAGAAATACCTTCTTTGAGAATTTTGCCAGAGTGTGAAGTGACTGAGTTAGAATGGATGCGAGGGAGGTATGAGGAACTAATGTTGCTTGATGAGAAAAGGTCGGCTGCAATAAAACCATACTCAGGGGTACCTGTGGACATCGCAGGTTTTCTTTACCCACAGCTTTTCAAAATCAATTTCTAAAAAAACAAATGAGTCGCCACTTAATTTTTAAAAGGAAAAATTAAGAAACCATTTAAAAGGAAACTGATCTTTTGCGAAACCAAAGATAAACTGGGTCCGGGGATTATGGAATGAAAGGGGAAGGAGCCCGGCGGACTAAAACACCCCCTTTCATCCTATCTAGCGATAGGCCTCTACTCAACATCCTTTTTAATCGAATTATTAATCTAAGCATGCCCTCAACTAATACATATATAGGTATACATTACACAAGCATATTGGAAATGGTGTAAAATTGCTAACGGTAAAATATCATTCATAAGTCACGTAATTCAACTAGCAAACATCATGATATGCAATAGAGAACTAGAAAACATACCCGGGATCCGGCCGCGAATATCAAACGTGCAATGCATGCAAGAACAAAATAAGCCTAATAAAGGTCTCTAACACATATATACACATAAGGCAAAACCTAGGCTAAGGTGTCGCACATGGAGTCGAAAATCAATAAAATCAACAAATGGAGTAAACTAGAGAAGAGGAGAAATTGTACCTCAAATGCGCTACAAAACAAGGATTAGTCCACATGCTTCACATAATAATATGATATCAAATAATCAATCCACGATCATAAGGAATCCATGGTTATGTTCAATTAAGTTCAACTAAGTCCAACTTTATTCAAGTACTAGTTCTAATCATAAGCATCAATGTACATGAATGAATGAATGATTATGAACAAGAATAAGATATGAATTTATTCACTAATTTGGATCACTTAGCCTCTGGATTTAAGCCAAATTATTATTATTCAAAACATGATTTGGGTTCCAAGACATTTGGGAACCATTTGAGTTGAAATAATTAAGATTAGACAAAAATAGTAGCAGTTTTTTATGAATTACAGAGAGCAGACCAGATGTTCAAAAATAGGAATAAAATACTTCTAAGGGTTGGATCTTGATGATTTTTGGATATGTTGTGCCTCTGTGAGTCTAGTTTCTAACCCAAAACGAAAATCAAGGTTTCAACGGTTAGATCTCCGGGAATATGGAAAATACCAGACCTCACTCAGGATTTTGCAACTCTCTGTCCAGAGATCTTGTATGATTTATTAAAAATAGCAAACAGATGAGAAACACTTAGATCTTTTTAGGGGATCTTCCTAACACATTAAGGTATCTAGGAAAAATTATTAGGGATCCCGGAAAACCCTTTAAAAATCTGATTTACTAATTTCAAAACGGACTTACTGTTCTGAAACTATTCTGAAATTCTGGACAGATTGTAATTAGCTCACAAAAATCATGATCCAACCATTCTAATCACAAGATCTTTCTAAAACAAAAATCACAGTGGTAAGACGATGTGTTATTGACACTTTCCCGTTGGTTTCATTCGATTCCAACGGTTAGATCTTGAAATAAAAATCTTTGATTGAAAACAGTTTGTAAACTTACTGTTTTCTCTTTGCTAGTTCAACTTTGTTGATTGGCCTCAACTATTAGATCATAATGTTGGGCTTAAACCAAAACATTTCTTCTACCATTTGATGGTCATTGAAGACTAAGGACCTCTTTAGACTTATGGACTTTTAATGAAGTATGAAATGGACTTCACAAAATCCCAAACAATGAACTCAAACTTGTGGACCAAAACTTGAGTTCAAATCATTACTCCTACCACTTGGTGGTCATTGGAGGCTAAAGACACACATACATGTAGGTTTTGGATGAAGTATGAAGAACTTTCAAAAACCCAAGGGAGAGATTAGTCTAAGCCATAGAGATGGACTTAAACTAAAATATTTCTCCTACCATTTGATGGTCATTGGAGGACAAAGACACACATACATGTAGGTTTTAGATGAAGTATGAAGAACTTCTCAAAACCCAAGGAAGAGATTAGTCTAAGCCATAGAGATGGACTTAAACTAAAATATTTCTCCTACCATTTGATGGTCATTGGAGACTAAATGAAGTTAAAATCTACTCAAACCTCATTGGAATATAGTAAGGATTCCATAAGATTCTTAGTGAGGAGGTTCAAGTCATGGATTAAGACTTGAATCTCACTAATTATATGTAGATTAAGACTATGATTGATTTTAATCTCCATATAGATCATAGGATCATAGGAAACTAAAGAATCAAACTCAAAGAGACTCAATAAGATATATAAAATCTTATGAATCTAAAAAAAAGGGAAAATAGGAATAAAAAAAAAATAATCAAGGTTCACTTAAGAAAATTCAAGAGAACAAATTCTTTAAAACCAACTCATACTTCTAAACACAAGGCTTATTTAGATCCAAACTAATGAACTACCATGAGATTCAATCACAAATTCTATGTGGTGTGTGATGAAATGAGGTAGGAAGAGAGGTTTTGAAAATGTGTAAAGATCCTAGAACTAGGAATTTGTGATTGAATTATTATATATATATATATATAGATTTGAAGGCTTTACCTCTAGATCTTCTCAAAACTTGTAGAGATGTTGATTTCTTCAAGCTTTTCCTCTTCTTCTTCCTCAAGCTTCAAGCTCCTTCAATGGTGATTTGATGGTTGGGTAAAGATTTGGTGGGGTTTGGGTATGAGATTGGTGGAGTTTCTCTCTCTATCTTTTTTTTCTCTAAAGCTCTCCCAAAATTTCTCTATATAATTCAAGTGTCTCCCAAATGAAAGAAAATGGGTCTTTTTATAGACTTTCCTTATCTTGGGGGCTAAGATAAGGGTAGATAGGTCAATTTGGGGTGGGTTAGGAATATTCTATGGCATCTCTAATTCTCCATGGCACTTCTATGTAATTCCAAAAAACTTGAAGGGCATTTAAGTTGGCTAGAATAAAGGAACATTCTAGAGCATCTTCAAAGCACATGGGAGATTAGTGCCCAACAAAGGGCTTTTTGGGTATTTACTTTGGATTAGGAATATGCCAAGGAATCTCTAACTCTCCAAATCACATGGGATACTTTATTTTATTATTTTCCTTTTCTTATATATGTATATATATATATATGTATAGACACATTTTTCATTTTAAATCTAAATTAATCATATGAGTCACCAAATAGTATCTTTTTTCTTTTTTTTTTCTTTTTGAAACTAAAAATATGAGAAACAATGTTATTTTTAGAAAATATCATTATAATATTATTATTATTTAATCTATTCTATTTTTTTTAGAAAGTAACCCATGGTCTAGTGAGCTCGAGACAGATGGTCAGTGATTGGCCAAATCTAGGGATATTAGGAGCAAGTTTTGGGAGCTTGAAGCTTTTCCGAAGTCGAAGCGATGAACTTGAAGAAAATCGTCGGGACATTATTCATCATTGATTTCTAGAGGTAAATCCCCCCTAAGTTTAATAGTTCGGTCAAAATTGGGGTGTCTACAGTTTGCCCCTCTTCGGGAGAGCTTGTGAAGCAACGCGTATCACAAGTGAATGTCGAAGCCTGTGTGAACACAAGCCTTTGACCGGGCTATTGAACTTAGGTAAAAATAAAATGCGTTGCAAAAACATTCGCGGAGACGGTCGGTGCTGGTCGTGCTCAATGGTGAGCGGCCTACGTATCCCATCGGGAATCAGACCAGGACTTAGTTCGGGCAAAGGACAACACACAAGCGCAAATAATCATACGGATGAATGCACCTATCCTGTCGTGATGCACATGCTATGCAATAGTATTTTCTTGAATTGACCTGGCTATACAAATGCTATGCTCACTCTATAACACGTTTTCATACGACACAAATCACGTGATATGTTAGTCAAAGGAGGTCACCAAGTCTCTGACCGATGCCAATTTTGTTAGGGAAGCTGCTCTGACTAGAAAACGATGGTTACTGCAAATCCGTTGCGGAGACTAAGAATGCAAATCCGTTGCATTCCAGAATGAGGGCTAATGCAAATTCTTTTGCGAAAATCGAGAATTTAAATCCGTTATATTCTTAAGCGAAGGATCGACGTAAATTTGTTACGACGATCGAGAATATAAATCCGTTATATTCTCAAGCGAAGGATCGACGTAAATTCGTTACGATGATCGAGAATATAAATCCGTTATATTCTCAAGCGAAGGATCGACGTAAATTCGTTACGACGATCGAGAATATAAATCCGTTATATTCTCAAGCGAAGGATCAACGTAAATTCGTTACGACGATCGAGAATATAAATCCGTTATATTCTCAAGCGAATGATCGACGTAAATTCGTTACGACGATCGAGAATATAAATCCGTTATATTCTCAAGCGAAGGATCGACGTAAATTCGTTACGACGATCGAGAATATAAATCCGTTATATTCTCAAGCGAAGGATCGACGTAAATTCGTTACGACGATCGAGAATATAAATCCGTTATATTCTCAAGCGAATGATCGACGTAAATTCGTTACGACGATCGAGAATATAAATCCGTTATATTCTCAAGCGAAGGATCGACGTAAATTCGTTACGACGATCGAGAATATAAATCTGTTATATTCTCAAGCGAAGGATCGACGTAGGGCTAACGTAAATCCGTTGCGAGAATCGAGAATATAAATCTGTTATACTCTCAAAACGTAGTGCTAACGCAAATCCGTTGCGAAAATCGAGAATATAAATCTGTTATACTCTCATTGGGGATCTTTACGACAGCGGGTATCAAATTATACGGCGTAGCGCTCTATCGATTGCCATGCTTTCTTATTTTCTCTTTCAATCGTCTTCCGACATTCTCGTACCCATTGCCTGCGGTTTGAGAGAGATGAAGAGTGCGGTCATGCTGGTTCTCGGCGAGACTTTGATAGGACTGGATCATGCTCACGCTACCGGGGCCGTATTATCTGCCGGGGCACCTTTTGTTCTGCAGGTTTGGCTTATGGAGTGTTTGGACCTCTTCATACACCCTTCCCATCTCTATGGGTCACTTCCTTACGATCGTATGGAGATTCACCACTTGTTCCACTCTATCGATGCATGGCTTGGTTGGCATCAAGACTTATCTTGCAACGATATCTGCTGGGTCTACCTGTGGTGGATTCGTCGTTCTACTGCTGTACAACTTCCTGGGCGACCCGGCGTTTGGCTACCGGGCTTGCATGCTACTACTTTCTATATTCCTGATCGGGTGGTCCGCCAATTTGGGCTCTTGCAGGATGCTACTGAGGCTGTCACGGCTGATTTTACGAGGGGATCCATTTTGCGTCCTTCCGTCGCGAAGGTTTTCATTGAGGCTTGGCGCAGCAGGATGGCCGCCCCGTTTTCGGAAGCCCTTTCTTCGATTGTTCCTACTGCTGAATACCTTCGGGAGATTCAAGTTTCGGCTACGAGACGGGCCTGATAGATATATGCATAATAAAGTAGAAGAAAACAGGAAAATCTTGCCATTTACAAAACATTCTGACAGACCTTGCCTACTCACGCTGCGCTTTTGAGATGTGATTTTTATGTTTTTGGAAAACTTTCTATCATGTTCAATCAGGTCTTTCACTCTTCTAATTAATCTTTTATGAAGAACACCCCCCTTTTAATGCCTTTACTTGGTTCTTTGCTTTACTTTGAATCTTGCTTGAAGCTTTAGCCATTCTATACCATGAATTCTGTTTGTTCTTTTACAGTACTTATTTTAATAGCCAGAGACGATTTTTAGGAATATCTGGGTTCTTCGGGTAGCAAACGAAGTTTGCCCCTGGTTTTGGGGCTTCAATGTGTTTATGGGCGAACGCGAGTTTGCCCCTAGTTTGACACGGGGATTTTTTTTTTTTTTTTTTTTTTTTTTTTTTTTTTATGGACCGAAGGCCGGTATGGCCCGCCTACTTATCCCCGAGTGGGTATCAGGTCCTGAGTAGTTCGGCTTAAGGCTTCAAAAGAAAGTGCCAATCAGGCGATTATTTACTGACCGAACCGAATAGGTTGCCTACGTATCCCCTAACGGGAATCAGGTCAAGCGTAGTTCATCTAATCTGGAGGTTTTAAAAAAAAGGTTTCAAGCAAAATATTTCTTGAGGCGATCGAGGTTAATTGGTTGCTTAAATTCAACCCCATCTAGGTCCATGAGATAGGCTGCCCCTCCGGAAAGGAGAGTTTTGATGATGTATGGACCGACCCAGTTGGGTTTGAATTTTCCTCTGTGGTCATAAACGGGCACTTTAAGTTCTTTGAGGACCAGGTCACCCTCAGCAAGCTTCCTTGGGCGAACCTTTTTGTTGAAAGCACGGGCTATCCTCTTCTGGTATCCCCGAGTGTGGTTTATTGCCGCCAACCTTTTCTCATCAAGTAACATCAACTCCTCGTATCTCGCCTTTATCCATTCTAGCTCGGTTACTTCACATTCCGTCAAGACCCTTAGAGATGGTATTTCTACTTCAACCGGGAGAACGGCCTCCATCCCATATACCAAGGAGTACGGTGTTGCCCCCGTAGATGTTCTTACAGAGGTCCTGTATCCCCATAAGGCAAACGGTAGTTTTTCATGCCAATCCTTGTACGTATCCGTCGTCTTTCCCAGGATCGCCTTGACATTTTTATTTGCTGCTTCCACTGCTCCGTTTGTTTGAGGCCTATATGGAGACGACTGATGACGGGTGATCTTATATTTTTCTAACAGCGGGATGACTTCTCCTTGGAAATGACTACCATGATCAGAGATGAATTCATTCGGGACCCCATATCTACAGATTATGTTCTTTTCGATGAAACTTACCACATCCTTGGCTTTCAAAGTTGCATACGAGGCTGCCTCTACCCATTTTGTAAAATAATCGATTGCCACGATTATGTATCGGTGCCCATTGGAAGCCTTGGGAACTATCTCACCAATGATATCGATCCCCCATACAGAAAATGGCCAAGGGGTGGTCATGCTATAAAGCTGTGACGGTGGAGTGTGCATCAGATTTGCATGAATTTGACACTTGTGACACCTTTTGACATATTCGCAACAGTCTTTGTCCAAGGTTGTCCAATAATACCCTTGTCGGATGATCTTCTTTGCTAGCATGTGCCCATTCATATGGGGCCCGCACACTCCCTCGTGTATTTCCTCCATCATTCTTTTAGCCTCATTCCCATATAAACACTCCAGATTATACCCGGTGTAGGACTTCTTCCATAGTTTATCCGCGTAGATCACAAACTGAGCAGAGAATCGCCGAACTGCTTTCTTGTCCTTTTCTGAGGCTCCCTTGGGGTACTCTCCCTTTTTAATGAAATTCCAGACGTCCTCAAACCAAGGCCCCTCACCCTCTTCTTCTATGGCCGTGATCATTTCGAACGACGGTTGACTTCTTACTTCTATGGATAATGGGATCATGGTAGTCTTGGAAGGGATTTGGATCATTGAGGCTAGGGTTGCTAAGGAATCGGCTAGTTGGTTCTCTTCTCGGGGAAGGTAATAGAAGGAAATCCTTTTGAATTGCACTTTCAGGCTTTCTAGGTAGTTATGGTAAGGTCTCAATTTCTCATGCTTCACCCTCCAATCGCCTCGTACTTGGGATATGATCAGGTTAGAATCCCCGAAGACATCGATCCTTTCAACTCTCAGGGCCAAGGCCGCTTCCATTCCGATTATACATGCCTCATATTCTGCAGTGTTATTGGTAGAGTCATACCTGAGTTTGACGGCTAACGGAGTGGGGGTCCCATCAGGTGCTATGAGAATGATTCCAACCCCAAATCCCAATTGGTTGGCCGCTCCGTCAAAGTACATCTTCCACAAGTCTTCCTTTACCTCCATTACCTCCTCATCAGGAAACTTAAATTCGCCCTTATCTTCGGATTCTACGGCGAGATCGGCTAGAAATTCGGCGACGGCCCTCCCTTTCATGGATTTGGCGGTGACGTACTTAATATCAAACTCGGCTAGCATCATGGTCCACCGGGAAATCCTACTAGTCAAGACAGGCTTTTCGAATAGGTATTTTAATGGGTCCATTCGGGATATCAGGATTACAGGGAAGGCTAGCATGTAGTGGCGAAGGCGACGGGTACACCAAACCAAGGCCCAACAGGCCTTTTCCAAGGGTGAATACTTTAACTCATATCCGACCATTCTTTTGCTCAAGTAGTAAATGGCTTTTTCTACGTGCCCTTCTTCTCCTTCTTGGGCCAACATACACCCCATCGAATCTTCGGACACAGAGAGGTAAAGTAACAGGGGTCTCCCAGGTGAAGGTGGTGACAGGACAGGTGGGTTTTGGAGGTAGGTTTTGATTTTGTCGAAGGCTTGTTGGCAAGGGGCGTCCCATTCAAACTTCTCTCCTTTTCGGAGTAGTTTGAACAGTGGGTCGCAGGTTAAGGTAAGTTTGGAAATGAAGCGGCTGATGAACTGTACCCTCCCCAGAAATCCCCTCAGTTCTTTCTCATTTTTAGGCGGGTTCATTTCGGTTATGGCTTTTATTTTGGTGGGGTCCACCTCTATTCCTCTTTGAGTGATGAGAAACCCTAATAATTTTCCAGTAGTGACCCCGAAGGTGCATTTCTGCGGGTTTAGCCTCATTTTGAACTCCCTCAACCTCCCAAAGAACTTCCTCAAAGCCCCCAGGTGTCCTCCTCTTTCCTTGGATTTCACAATCATGTCATCCACATACACCTCTACCTCTTTGTGGATCATGTCATGTAGTAAAGTGGTGGCAGCCCTCTGATAGGTTGCGCCTGCGTTCTTAAGACCGAATGGCATCACTCTATAACAATAGGTCCCCCAGGGCGTGATGAAAGTGGTTTTCTCTCTGTCCTCGGGTGCCATGAGGATCTGGTTATAACCGGAGAAGCCATCCATGAAAGATAGGAGCTCGTGACCTGCCGTATTATCGACCAGAACATCAATGTGAGGTAATGGGAAATCGTCCTTAGGGCTTGCTTTATTCAAATCTCGAAAATCCACGCATACCCTAACACGACCATCCTTTTTCGGAACCGGTACTATATTGGCGATCCAATCTGGATACTCGGTGACCATCAAGAATCCGGCCCCTAATTGCTTTTCAACCTCCTCTTTTACCTTAAGTGCCCATTCAGGCCTCATTCGTCTCAACTTTTGTTTTATTGGTTTAGAATTTGGAAATAGGGGGATATGGTGTTGGACGATTTTTGGATCAATTCCTGGCATATCGCTATAAGACCATGCAAAAACATCTTTGAATTCATTTAATAGATTGATTAGCTCTTCGCTTTCTTCATTGCTAAGTGTTGAGCCAATAAAAACATTTTGAGGGTTGTCTTTACTTCCCAGATTAATTGTTCGAGTGTCTTCGATGACTTTACATGCAGGTTCCCTTTCTTTTTCAATTAATTTTTGCAATTCAATTGGTATTTCATGATCATCATATTCATCACATTCATTAAGCGCATTCGAGTAGGCAGAATCAGTCACATTTTCATTCATTTTCTTTGGAGCAATTACAACAGACATAGAAATTGAAAGACGCCTCATTTGGGCCATTACAGACTCCGGGGGTGGGGGATACCTATCACTAGACTCAAAGACCCATTCTTTCTTGCTTTCCCCTCCCTTGTCGGTGATGAAGCATTCTTCCAGATTCTCTGTTTTGGTAATCACTTCCGCTTCTTCTTTCCCCGGCTCTTCCACTGATTCTTCCTCTGGTTCCTCTTCCAATACATCCTCAACATACACTTCTTCAGCCTTGACCTCCAGACCCTTGTCTTCCTTTCCTTTCCCTTCGTCTTTTACCCCCCCTTCGCTCAACAGGTTCTGCATGACCGGTCCGTCCAGTACACCAATCCAATCACCGACTGTAGCAAACTTTTCAGGTATTTGTAAAAATGGGTCCTTGTACTTGGAGAACTCATGGGAGAAAAAGATCTCGATCCCCGGCTTTAGACATTTGCCTTTCTGATCCATCCACGGCTCCGGGAAGCCACAGAAGGGGAAATCTTCTCCTTCCTTCACGAAGTACCCGTTGAGTGTTTTCTGATAGGGGTCCATCGGTGTGTTAGCTGTCTTCTTCTTCGCCCTCGATTCCTCCTTTGTTGGCTGGTAACCCAAACCATGAGAGTGAGTCTGAGTCGGAATGCGCGGGAATTCAGGTAGGCCTTGATGATTTTTACCCAATCCCATGCCCGGGAAGAAACCCATCTTTTTCATTATCCCTGCGACCAACGGACTGGCGTATTGATCAAAATAAAGCGGTAGGAACTCTCGCAGCTTTCCTTCTTCCAGCATGTTAATGAACTCGAATCCCCCCAAACCTGTCTCCTCTTCTTGCAGCTGTACCTCTAAGACTGGTGCGCTTGATGAAGCTTCAGACGGACGAACCCAGCTATCCCCGAGGATGTCACAGACCCTGCTCTTCCAAACACATTTGACCTTCTGGTGGATTGTTGATGGTATGGCGCCCAAACTGTCCAACCATGGCCTTCCAAGTAGCTGGTTGAAGGATGCAGGAATGTCGATGACCTGAAATTCGGCCTCCTTCTTAAGTGGACCGACAGCGAGGTGAAGGAGAATTATGCCCATGACAGTTCTCTGAGTGTTGTCGTACGCTCTCACCCTTTGCTCAGATGGTATGAAAGTTGATTCGTCCAAACCCATGCGCTTGGCAGTTCGAAACGGGCATACGTTTAAGGCTGATCCATTGTCCACCAGACAGGCAGGCACAGTGTTACCCAAGCATTCGACGGTGACATACAAAGGTTTGTTATGCACGGGCCCTCCGGGAGGTAGGTCGTCGGACGAGAAGGTAATAGCTAGAGCCGGGATCCTACTGATCATCCCCACGAGGTCTTCCGGCGCTGTATCGATAGAGACATCGGATTGGTTCAAAGCATCCAAGACTGCCTGCCTGTGTTTTTTGGAGGCGATCAGCAGTCCCCAGATAGTGATGTTAGCTTGCGTTTTCCTCATCTGCCTTAAGACCCTGTTCTCTTCTTCTTCTTCATTCACCTTCCCTTTCCCTTTTTCCAGTTCCCTCCCTGGGTGATCCTCTTCTAGTTCGTGCGGCTTGAAGTGTCTACCAGATCGAGTCAGGTGATTGATCTCTTCTCTTGCCCAAACATCGTCGATTTCTGAAATGACCCCTGAACTTTCCTCCTCAATTTTTGCCTCTTCGTCACTCTGATACCACAGATCGTCCTCTACTTGGTTCATGCCCCGATTATCGCCTTCAAAAACCCACCAATCTGACTGCCCAATTACTTCCTCTTCCCATATTTCCGGCTGACTCCTAAGTGTACAAATCCCCAGATCTTCCGGTAACTGATAAAACATTCTCGGTTCCCCGACCTTTGTGATTAGCTTGGATGGATCAAATGTCATTCCTCCTACCCCTAAGAAGTAAAGACCCCGCGGCGGTGGTACAGCATGGTGGTTCGGCAGAGGATTCTTGGTGACATTGGGGGCTTTGACAGGTGGTTCAGATATGACTTTGTTGTCGATGAGGTCTTGTATTTCATGCCTTAACCTCATGCATCGATCCGTCGAGTGGCCCTTTTGCTGATGGTATTTGCAGTAGAGATCTCCTTTAAAATGCGGTGGGAGCGGACTCGGCGGGGGTCGTGGTTCCAACTGACGGAGATGCCCTTTTGCTAACAACCTATCGAGGGCGGTTGATAATGATACTCCCAAATCCGAAAACTTTCTTAGTGGCTTATCCTCTCCTCCTCTTGGGTGGTTTCTGGTGATATCGAATTTTCTCTCCGGCTCGCTAAGTGCATTGACATCGGTGGGGCCAGAGTGACCCCCCGAATGCCCTCCATTTGATCCATAACTGGGCCTCCGATATCGGTTTTGTGGTTCTTCCTTCTTGATTGTCCCTTCTTGAATCGCATCTTCGATTCTTGTCCCCACATCGAACACCTCAGCAAAGGTGTTGATTGACTGGAACCTCATCTTCTCCTGGTAGACTGGCTGTAAGTTTTTCATTAACATCCGGATTTGATCTTTCTCGGACGGCCTTTGCACCATTTTCGCAGCTTTCCCTCTCCATCGGCTCAGGTACTCAGCAAATGATTCTTTGTTCCCTTGCCTGGTTGTTTCTAGGTCCCGGACAGTGACGTCCAAGTCTTGATTGTATTCATACTGGGCCACAAATGACTTCACCACTTCTTCCCAAACTCTGGTTTTGCTCGGCTCAAGTGTAAGGTACCACGATAGAGCAGCTCCCGTTAAGGTTTGCTGAAACAGGACAGCCATCATGGTAGTGCTCAGCCCACTAGGCTGAAAAGCTCCTATGCACATTCGGACGTGACTGCGGGGGTTGCCTGTGCCATCAAACTTATCAAAAACTGGCATTTTGAATCCGGCGGGCAGCGTCTCGTGGACCCCGTCATACAGGCCTTCTAACTCCATCAGATAGGTATCAACCCCTTGAGCCTTGCGCATTACCCTTTTCAGCTTCTCTATTTTCTCGGTTAGTTGCTTCTCTTTCTCAGCTTGCTCCCTGTCTCTGTTGGCCCTTAGTGCATCGGTCCATTGTGCCTCCTGATCGTCAAACCAATCTCCTTCTCCTCCTCCCAAAGGTGGGTCCATGACAGGTGGAACCATGTACTGTGGTCGGCGGTTCAGTTCTTCTATCATTCCCATCATTCGGTTCATGTTTTCAGCCTGTCTCCGCATCTGTTCCGCCTGCTGTTCTACTAGTACCCTCAACCCGGTCATCTCTTCGTTGTTTCTCTCTTCGGCCATGTCAGCGTATCCTCCCCTTACTAGTCTTGCCGTAGGATCCCTAAACCACGCTTGATTTGCTATCTTTGCTCCTACAACAAATTTTGAAAACTTCTTTTTTAGAAAACCTTTTTCACCTTCATTTTATTCGAGGAAGACTTTTATTTTATACATCATGCGGATGCAATGCATGTGTGCGTGTGTGCCTACTCTATATGCCAAAAAAAGAAAATCCTAATTCTAACACATAAACACATAAGATCCTCACCCATGTCGAGTGCGCCAATTTCTCTTCTCATTGTGATCCTCTTTACCCTTTCAAGGTTTTCAAATTTAGAATTTTTGAAATCTATTTGACAAGTATTTCCCCTAGATGATGGGATCTTTTCAAAATTCCTTTTGAAGACAACAACATTTTTAAACAAAAGATGATTGGGTTGAAACTTTGCTTTTGAAATTTATTTGAAAAATGATTTCTTTAATTGCAGAGATTTCTTGGATTATATTCCTTAACAAAAAGGTGATTAGGTCCAAATTTTGCTTTAAAAAAAAACATTCCTTTAGTTGGTAAAACTTGTCAAACTCTTTCAAGAATTTTGGGTTCCAAGAATTTTTAGGTTCTTCCTTCAAATATGGTTGATTTGAAATTTTAACCCAAAAGTGAACTCCAAAATTTTTTTTTGAAAGAGCGATTGAATGCCTTGGAATAAAGATACCAAAAATCTATTTGCTTCCAAAAACGTTTTTTAAAATTCTTTGGGTAGGAGGATCACATGTTTGGATAATCACCGCACTTTTCATAAATTTGGATGCATACAAGGTCAATGATGCTTAGCTAAACATGATACAAGAGATGTAATCTTATAATCAGGATTTGGCTTATTCTTAAATGTCATAGGACATGAAACGGAATTGCTCAAAAGTGATTAAGAGGTTACACATCTTTTATCAAGCAAGCATCGTCATCATCTCAAATAATCCCTTTCGGGCACACAAAACTCCCTAGCACATAATCTTAATCAAGAATTGATTTCCTAATTTTGAAAGGTTCTATAGAAGCTACTATGCAAAAGGCCGGGTTTTGGTCAAATAAGGGACCCTTGACACACACCCGATAGGATGCTTCATATACCAAATCATGGTACGAGATCAAGGGTGATCACACGGCCCCATGATGGCTTGACCGACCGGGTTGCCCCGAGCCTCCAAGGTCATAGTTCCGTGCAATCGACTGGCGAGACATGCAAGTGCAATGCAACGGGCACACAAAGATTAATTAATTTAATTAAAAGGATGCTTTCAAGTCTAATCCTCGAGTGAACCCAAAATCAGAATTCTGGTCTGCGAAACCGGAGATTCTGGGTTCGATCCCCAGCAGAGTCGCCAGATTGTGGATACCGGCATTTGGGCCCACTTTTGTTTTTAAAACATTTTTTCAAATTCAAAGAGTCGCCACTTAATTTTTAAAAGGAAAAATTAAGAAACCATTTAAAAGGAAACTGATCTTTTGCGAAACCAAAGATAAACTGGGTCCGGGGATTATGGAATGAAAGGGGAAGGAGCCCGGCGGACTAAAACACCCCCTTTCATCCTATCTAGCGATAGGCCTCTACTCAACATCCTTTTTAATCGAATTATTAATCTAAGCATGCCCTCAACTAATACATATATAGGTATACATTACACAAGCATATTGGAAATGGTGTAAAATTGCTAACGGTAAAATATCATTCATAAGTCACGTAATTCAACTAGCAAACATCATGATATGCAATAGAGAACTAGAAAACATACCCGGGATCCGGCCGCGAATATCAAACGTGCAATGCATGCAAGAACAAAATAAGCCTAAGAAAGGTCTCTAACACATATATACACATAAGGCAAAACCTAGGCTAAGGTGTCGCACATGGAGTCGAAAATCAATAAAATCAACAAATGGAGTAAACTAGAGAAGAGGAGAAATTGTACCTCAAATGCGCTACAAAACAAGGATTAGTCCACATGCTTCACATAATAATATGATATCAAATAATCAATCCACGATCATAAGGAATCCATGGTTATGTTCAATTAAGTTCAACTAAGTCCAACTTTATTCAAGTACTAGTTCTAATCATAAGCATCAATGTACATGAATGAATGAATGATTATGAACAAGAATAAGATATGAATTTATTCACTAATTTGGATCACTTAGCCTCTGGATTTAAGCCAAATTATTATTATTCAAAACATGATTTGGGTTCCAAGACATTTGGGAACCATTTGAGTTGAAATAATTAAGATTAGACAAAAATAGTAGCAGTTTTTTATGAATTACAGAGAGCAGACCAGATGTTCAAAAATAGGAATAAAATACTTCTAAGGGTTGGATCTTGATGATTTTTGGATATGTTGTGCCTCTGTGAGTCTAGTTTCTAACCCAAAAAGAAAATCAAGGTTTCAACGGTTAGATCTCCGGGAATATGGAAAATACCAGACCTCACTCAGGATTTTGCAACTCTCTGTCCAGAGATCTTGTATGATTTATTAAAAATAGCAAACAGATGAGAAACACTTAGATCTTTTTAGGGGATCTTCCTAACACATTAAGGTATCTAGGAAAAATTATTAGGGATCCCGGAAAACCCTTTAAAAATCTGATTTACTAATTTCAAAACGGACTTACTGTTCTGAAACTATTCTGAAATTCTGGACAGATTGTAATTAGCTCACAAAAACCATGATCCAACCATTCTAATCACAAGATCTTTCTAAAACAAAAATCACAGTGGTAAGACGATGTGTTATTGACACTTTCCCGTTGGTTTCATTCGATTCCAACGGTTAGATCTTGAAATAAAAATCTTTGATTGAAAACAGTTTGTAAACTTACTGTTTTCTCTTTGCTAGTTCAACTTTGTTGATTGGCCTCAACTATTAGATCATAATGTTGGGCTTAAACCAAAACATTTCTTCTACCATTTGATGGTCATTGAAGACTAAGGACCTCTTTAGACTTATGGACTTTTAATGAAGTATGAAATGGACTTCACAAAATCCCAAACAATGAACTCAAACTTGTGGACCAAAACTTGAGTTCAAATCATTACTCCTACCACTTGGTGGTCATTGGAGGCTAAAGACACACATACATGTAGGTTTTGGATGAAGTATGAAGAACTTTCAAAAACCCAAGGGAGAGATTAGTCTAAGCCATAGAGATGGACTTAAACTAAAATATTTCTCCTACCATTTGATGGTCATTGGAGGACAAAGACACACATACATGTAGGTTTTAGATGAAGTATGAAGAACTTCTCAAAACCCAAGGAAGAGATTAGTCTAAGCCATAGAGATGGACTTAAACTAAAATATTTCTCCTACCATTTGATGGTCATTGGAGACTAAATGAAGTTAAAATCTACTCAAACCTCATTGGAATATAGTAAGGATTCCATAAGATTCTTAGTGAGGAGGTTCAAGTCATGGATTAAGACTTGAATCTCACTAATTATATGTAGATTAAGACTATGATTGATTTTAATCTCCATATAGATCATAGGATCATAGGAAACTAAAGAATCAAACTCAAAGAGACTCAATAAGATATATAAAATCTTATGAATCTAAAAAAAAGGAAAAATAGGAATAAAAAAAAAATAATCAAGGTTCACTTAAGAAAATTCAAGAGAACAAATTCTTTAAAACCAACTCATACTTCTAAACACAAGGCTTATTTAGATCCAAACTAATGAACTACCATGAGATTCAATCACAAATTCTATGTGGTGTGTGATGAAATGAGGTAGGAAGAGAGGTTTTGAAAATGTGTAAAGATCCTAGAACTAGGAATTTGTGATTGAATTATTATATATATATATATATAGATTTGAAGGCTTTACCTCTAGATCTTCTCAAAACTTGTAGAGATGTTGATTTCTTCAAGCTTTTCCTCTTCTTCTTCCTCAAGCTTCAAGCTCCTTCAATGGTGATTTGATGGTTGGGTAAAGATTTGGTGGGGTTTGGGTATGAGATTGGTGGAGTTTCTCTCTCTATCTTTTTTTTCTCTAAAGCTCTCCCAAAATTTCTCTATATAATTCAAGTGTCTCCCAAATGAAAGAAAATGGGTCTTTTTATAGACTTTCCTTATCTTGGGGGCTAAGATAAGGGTAGATAGGTCAATTTGGGGTGGGTTAGGAATATTCTATGGCATCTCTAATTCTCCATGGCACTTCTATGTAATTCCAAGAAACTTGAAGGGAATTTAAGTTGGCTAGAATAAAGGAACATTCTAGAGCATCTTCAAAGCACATGGGAGATTAGTGCCCAACAAAGGGCTTTTTGGGTATTTACTTTGGATTAGGAATATGCCAAGGAATCTCTAACTCTCCAAATCACATGGGATACTTTATTTTATTATTTTCCTTTTCTTATATATGTATATATATATATGTATAGACACATTTTTCATTTTAAATCTAAATTAATCATATGAGTCACCAAATAGTATCTTTTTTCTTTTTTTTTTCTTTTTGAAACTAAAAATATGAGAAACAATGTTATTTTTAGAAAATATCATTATAATATTATTATTATTTAATCTATTCTATTTTTTTTAGAAAGTAACCCATGGTCTAGTGAGCTCGAGACAGATGGTCAGTGATTGGCCAAATCTAGGGATATTAGGAGCAAGTTTTGGGAGCTTGAAGCTTTTCCGAAGTCGAAGCGATGAACTTGAAGAAAATCGTCGGGACATTATTCATCATTGATTTCTAGAGGTAAATCCCCCCTAAGTTTAATAGTTCGGTCAAAATTGGGGTGTCTACAGTACCAAAAGAGGATAGCTCGTGCTTTCAACAAAAAGGTCCGCCCAAGGAAGCTTGTTGAGGGTGACTTGGTCCTCAAAGAACTGAAAGTGCCCGTTTATGACCCAGAGGAAAATTCAAACCCAACTGGATCGGGCCGTACATCATTAAGACTCTCCTTTCTGGAGGAGCGACCTATCTCATGGACCTAGACGGGGTTGAATTCAAACAACCGATCAACCTCGATCGCCTCAAGAAATCCTTTACTTGAAACCGCTTCTTTCAATTCTCCTACCTAGATGAACCGCTTGACCTGATTCCTGCTAGGGGATACGTAGGCAACCTGCTCGGTTCGGTCATTAATCATTGCCTAAAAGGCACTTTCCGTCGAGTCTTAAAAAGCCGAACTACTGTAGACCTGATACACGTTCGGGGATAAGTAGGTGGGCTCCCCAAGAGCCTTCGGTCCTCCAAAACCTAAAAAAGAGAAGAAAGAAGAAGAACCCTGTACTAAACTAGGGGCAAACGCTAGTTTGCCCTGAGCCACTTTGAAGCCCCAAAACTAGGGGCAAACTTCGTTTGTTATCCGAAGAACCCAGATATTTACCTTGAACCCATCTCTGGATCTCTTGACTATCATAATGAGTACTGTAAAAAAAAATGCAAACATAAATTCACGGCATAAAATGAGTAAAGCTTCAAGCAAGATACAAAGCAAGATAAGAGCTGAGAAAAGACATTAAAAGGAAAAAAATTTCATAAAGGATTAATCGGAGGAGTGAACACTTTGATTGAACATGTTGAAACTGTTCCTAAAAGCATGAAAGCACTTTTCGAAAAGGGAAATAAGAAAATCACATTCAAAAACATTAAAAAAAAAAAAAATGGGCAGGACTTGTCTAAAATTTTACAAAATAAAGTTATGTCTTGTTGTTTTATTTTCGTCCACGAATGTCTACGAAGTCTGTCCCTGAACCAGGGTCTGGATTTGAAGAAGGTACTCAATAGTAGGCACAATTGAAGCAAGGATTCTCCGGAAGGGAGCTGACACTTTGTCATGCCAAGCCTCAATGAAAGCCTTCGCAATAGAAGGGCGCAAAGCGGACCCCCTCGTGAAATCAGCAGTGACGGTTTCAGTAATATCTTGCAAGAGTCCAAAGTGGTGGACCACCCGGCCAGGAATGTAGAAAGTAGTGGTGTGCAAACCAGGCAACCAGATTCTGGGATTCCCGGGAAGCCGCACTCCAACAGAGCGATAAGACCAATCTGGGCAAAGCTAGTGAATATCACCTGGAGAGACCCAATGCGATCGTAGGGAAGAGACCCACGAAGTTGTGAAGGATGCACAAAGAGATCCAAACGCTCCATGAGCCAAACCTGCAGGATAAAGGGGGCTCCCACAGATAACATGGCCCCGGTGGCATGAGCCCGATCTAAACCTATCACGGTTTCGCCAAGAACTAGCATGACGGCACTCTTCATCTCTCGCAGACCACATGCAATGGGTATGAGAATGTCGGAAGACGATTGGAAGAGAAAGTAAACAAGCATGACAATCGATAATGCACTACGCCGGATAATCTGATATCTGCCGTCATAAGGATCCCCCATGGGGGCATACACGGAGGAAAGTCGCTCAAAGTCAATTTGCCTGTCATTTATGAAAGAGCTCGCATCATTACGAGATATGTGGAGTAGGATGGCCAAGTCCCGAACGTAACCCACCTGCACCGGGGGAACTATCAGGTCCGCAAAGGGGTCGGTGTGGAGAATGGCGCTGAACTCCTCAAATAAAGGGCAAACCTCATGGGAACCAAAGCGAAAGACATGAAGGGAGGGATCCCAACACTGAATCACAGCTCATAGCAAGCCTTCATTCAAAAACATTTGGTGGAAGGAGAAAAGATCGTTTAGTCTGAAACACTTGAAATTTAGCCTGTCAATGCCAGAGAGAGCATCCATCCATGGGAAGAGGATTTGAGAGCTAATGGGGGCCATTTTGGGAGGAAGTGAAGAAGAGAAAATGGTGTTTTGCAGAATATTGGGGGGAAGAAAGTGGTATAAATAGGAGAATAAAGCTGCTTACCTACTCGCGGTAGTCGATAAAGCAGATCGGCACTCCGTGAAGTGCCACGCGGTAGTCTGTGAATGCCGTTGCGGCATTCACTGACTGCCGTTGCAGCATTCACTGAGTGCCGCAGAGGCCTATCCGAGTGTTGTTCTGAGTTTTATTTTGGCCAGGGTCTGTTTGTAACATTTTTAGCCCACTTTCAAACAAAAAGCTAAATAAAGAACAATACAACGTGCGCATCATGCAGCACGTAAAAGCAAGACCAAGCCATAGTTGCATACATTCATTCATTCATTTATTCATTCGTCCATTCATTTCAAAATAAATAAAGGAGATAGAAGCATTCAAAGTTAAAATAAAGGAGGGGGGGACCAAGCTATGGTCCCATATATGTCAAGAGTTTAGTGAAAATAAAAGGACCAAGCTATGGTCACATATACGGTGAGCAGCGATGAAAAGCAAACAATAATAATAATAAAGGTAATGCAAGTGCCTATCCTACCAGCTATCCTGAATCCGTCATCAAGAATAAGTATGTGCATATGTATATACAATCATCCAAACAAAAGTATAAGTCCTCTCCAGAAGCACTCAAAGCATAAGAAAAAGAGAGAGAGTGATCAGCCCCGGCCCCGGCCTCGAGTCTGGCGAGTGACGCGTCTGAGAGGCTCCTCCTCTGACTCTGTGCCGCTCACACCACGACCACCTCCTCCTCTGCCTTTCCCTCACCACCGCTAGTGCCCTCACCACTGCCTCCACCATGTCCAGTGCCGTTACCTCCAGGGGCATCGCTGAGAGGGATGCCAAACTGCTGAAGCCGCTGCTGGAGCTCTCCCACCTGCCGGGAAAAAGCCCCAACCTGTTCCTCCTAGACGGAGGGAATAAATCAAATTACCAGGTTGTAATAGAATTGATTGGAAAGCTAAAAGCAAAATAAAAGAAGCATTTATTTTTACTAGTGCTCTCGTGTGAACCTCAACAGCTGCCCGCGTCCCGTCAGTCTGAGTCAAAGAAAGAAAGGTTATAATGTCAGAATAAAGCTACAGTTTTAAAACAAAAAGCAAGGTTTAGAAATTACTCTCCGCTCTCTGCCATAAATCCACTCTCTCACGCTGTGAGCGTAGAGTAAGCCCTCCTCTGCATAGTCCCGTGGGACATGATCATACTGGAGCGGAATGGTAGGAGCACCCGCCTGATACCTGGGGACCATAGTAGTGGTCTTCTCACCGTAAGAGACCGTCCTAAGGCTCCAATCCCAAGGCAGTAAAGTTGGAGCCCGAGCTGCAGCAGGAACAGGCTGCAAAGAAGAATGAATCCAATAAGGAGATAAACACGCATGTTTTAGAAATTGAAAGAAAGTTTGAAAAAACTGAAAGAAACTCACTCGGGTCACCTCCATCAGAGGGAAGTTCCCCATCAACATCGCAGCACGGAAAACTGCGTATCCCGCTTGAGACTCCACAAAACCCTAAAGAGACAAACCGGCTAGGGAAACCATGAGCGCAGAACCCTGGAGGGTATCCGTAGCTCTCATGGACTCAGGCGGGGGATATGGCACGAAGAAAGACTCGGCCGCCAATGAATGTCTGGTCACCCTCTCTCCCAAGTACCACGCCCGAGCCTCTGGTCCGTCCAACAAGATCCTCTATGGGTCACACCCAGCCGACTCCTGTATCCCCTGGGAGGCCTCGGGAAGCACGTTGACTCAGGGCTGCCATCGAATGTGCGGCTCTCGTAGATTCATCAGGAAGTTCCTGAATGAGATGAAATCATGAGCCCCGGTCTTTCGCCCGACCCGATCCTTCGCCCACTTCAGCCCCTGGGGCATGATGAGGGCATCCGCCGGCCGCGTATCAGGCGACATCATATGCAAGTACTCATGGGACCAAATCTGCAAGAAAGAGAGAAGAGCATAAGTTTTGAGAAGCATGAATAAAGAAATTTGAAATAAGAATGCAAAATTTAATTCAGGGTTAGAAATTAATAAAAGAGAAGAACTATACCTCCCAAGCCCTCCAGAAGCCGCCAGTAGAGGCTGGGCGATCCCGGGATATCTCTCCCATATGCTAATACATGATGACTAATCCTGCACCGGCCCAATCGTACTGGTATATCTGGTCCATGCGCTCCAAGGACCCCAGCAGCGTCACGGAGATCCGATCTCCCTTGGTGCTCAACAGAGAGCACCCCAACATATACATGATGAAGCCCCGAACCATCTGCTCGTCTATAAAACCCTGCCGGCCTTTGAAAGTGTCCATAAATCACTTGGTCGTAACCAAGGGCTCCTCTGGGACCACTCCTAGCAGCTCCTGTACCCGATCCCACTCTGTGACGGTGTCTAGATATTGTAGGAGCTCTCCGTCGAATGGGATCCCCGTAATCATATATGCTGAAGTCGAGGGGAGTCATCGTCATCTCCCCGAACGAGAAGTGGAAGGTGTTGGTGGTATCCCACCACCGCTCGGCCAATGCGTGAATCTGCCGCAAGTTGTTGGAGCTCTTCGTCAAAAGTTTGATGAAGTCCCCAAAACCGGCAGCTCTAACGAATCCCTGCACAGTCTCGCTCAACTCCCCGTACCAGGCGAAGCCGTGAGCCAAGCTGCCGCTTTCAACACGTCCTTCAGCAGCTTCAAAAGTTAAAAGATTTAATGTCAGTATACGAATAAAGAAAGAAAAAGCAGTAAAAAAAATAAATAATAAATATATATATAATAAAAGAAGAGGCAAGCAATGAATAGTAAAAGCAAATAAAAAATGGAGAGTCTAGAATTTCACGAGCACGACACTCATTTGCATTCATATAAAGTATGGTAGTCATTTATAGAATAATAAAAAGAGAAATGAATAATGAAAGCATTTAAAAATAAAGAGAAAAAAGGAGAGAAAAGAGTGTTCACATTCTTGAAAAAAATAATAATAACATGTGAAGTTTCAAAAGAAATTTAGGTTCGAAAGTATCCAAGTCAAAATTAAAAGGTAGCGGTAGCGCTCGAAAAATAATAGTCATTATTGGGGGATGTGCGAGATTTTGATTGGCATACATCGCATTCAAAAATCTTTTGGAGAAGTTGAAAGAAAGATAATGAAATTCGCACAAATACAGGTAAAACACCCAGGAATTCACTAGCATAACATACTCATTCATATAAGAGATTCGTTTGTCACGTACTCATTCATAAAGTTCATAGGAGGAAAGACGAAGAATACAAAAGATTTTTTGAGCATTGGTTAAATGGAACGCTCGAGAGCGCTACAAACATGGCATTTGCATTAGAAATAAGGAATTGAAAGTTGTATTAATTACACATTGTATTCATAAGGTTCATACGGCTTGAGAGTTACAAGAGAAGCAAAGAGAGAAGAGCACGTTTACCTCGCGCTTGAAAGCGCGGGCAGATAAATGCTTGTCCGAATCCCGGAGCAAGAATGAAGCGTCAGGATAAGGAGTGGCCCGGTACTTGGCCTTCTTCCGACTACCAGAGCCGCTCGCCATGATCTGTCAAAGAAAAATGGGAATTCGTGGTTAGATTCGTGAAAAAATTTAGAAAAACAAGGAAAAATGAGAATAATCGAGTTTTGATCGAGTAGAACTAACCTGATAGCCCTGGTAGATGAATCCAAGCAAGAAGAAAGAAAAGGGAAAAATTTCTCTAGAGGAATCCACGAGAGAAGAGATGAGAGAATGAAATAAAAATGAAATAAAACTCTTGGTATAAGCCATTGTCGCTCAAATGTGGCACTCGGTTTTTGTGTGCGGTAGTTAGAGAAGTGTCGTGCGGCACTCGCTGAATGCAATTTTGAGGGAAAAATGAAGGGTCTAGTAACCGCCTTAATCGCGGCACCCACAAATTCTAGCGTGTGCCGCGATTAAGGCGGTTACTAGACCCTTCATTTTTCCCTCAAAATTCAAATTGGGTCCCGAAAATTGAATTTGAAACCTCAAAATTCGCCCTCATTGTGCTTTTGACCCCCAGGGAAGGTTTTAAGGACCAAATTGGTTCCAAAATTTTGAAAATTAAAATAAATTTGAGCCCGTAGGCTCCAAAATTTCAAAAATTGAATTAAAAATGAGTCTGTTGACTCTGAAATTTTGAATTAAATTGAATTTGAGTCTGTGACTCCAAGTTTTGAAAATTAAATTAAATTTGAGCCGTGGGCCCAAAATTTTGAAAGTCTGGGATAAAAATTGAGTCTGCGGGATTTAGAAAAAATGAATTAAAAATGAGTCTGCTGACTTCGAGAATATAACAGATTTATATTCCTGATCCTCGCAACAAATTTACGTCGATCCTTTAGTTGAGAGTGTAACGAATTTGCACTCTCAATTTTTTGCAACAGATTTGCATTAACCATTATTTTGAGAATATAACAGATATATATTCTCGATCCTCTTAACATATTTACGTTGGTCCTTCGGGGTGTAACAGACTTACATTCTCGATTTTCGCAACAGATTTGCTAACCCTCGTCTTGGGAATGTAACAAATTTATATTCTCGATCCTCGTAAAAGATTTACGTTGGTCCTTCGAGGTGTAATGGACTTACATTCTTGGTTTTCGCAACATATTTGCATTAACCTTTGTTTTGAGAATATAACAGATTTATATTCTCGATCCTCGTAACAGATTTACGTTGATCCTTCGGGGTGTAACGGACTTACATTCTTGGTTTTCGCAACAGATTTGCATTAACCATTGTTTTGAGAATATAACAGATTTATATTCTCGATCCAAGTAATAGATTTACGTTGGTCCTTCAGGGTATAACAGATTTATATTCTCGGTTTTTGCAATAGATTTATGTTAACCCTCGTCTTGGGAATGTAACAGATTTATATTCTCGATCCTCGTAAAAGATTTACGTTAGTCCTTTGGGGTGTAACAGACTTACATTCTCAGTTTTTGCAACAGATTTGCATTAACCATTATTTTGAGAATGTAACAGATTTATATTCTCGATCCTCGTAACAGATTTACGTTGGTCCTTTGGGGTGTAACAGACTTACATTCTCGATTTTCACAACAGGTTTACGTTAACCCTGGTCTTGGGAATGTAACAGATTTATATTCTCGATCCTCGTAACAGATTTACGTTGGTCCTTCGGGGTGTAACTGATTTGCATTCTTGGTTCTCACAACAGATTTACGTCAACCCTCGTCTTGGGAATATGGAGATGCATTTTCTCGACCCTTGCAAATGAATCTTTGCATCGGTCAACATTTGATAAATCTCCTCTGGCTAAGCGTATCATGAAATATGCGTCATAAATAGAAATGACATAGCATAGAGTAAGCATGGCACTTGCTCGGTCGAGTTTATTTGAAAGATACCATTGCATGAGCATGTGCATCACAACAGGATAGGAGCATTCATCCGTATGATTACTTGCGCTTGCGTGTGCCTGACTCCTGCCCGAACTACGTCTTGGTCTGATTCCTGATGGGATACGTAGGCAGCTCATCATGGAGCACGACCAATTAAAATTTTGTTGCGCGATGGCTTTCTTTTTGCAACGCATTTTGTTTTTAACCGAACCTGACTATTTGGTCAAAGGATTGTCTTCACACAGGCTTCGATGTTCACTTGTGGATTGCGTTGCTCCACAAGCTCCGTCGAAGAGGGGTAAACTGTAGACACCCCAATTTTGACCAAACGTCGAGTTAAGGGGAGTGATACCTCTAAGATCCGATGACGACAATGTTCGGCTAATCTAGGACTTCCAAAGATGATTCAAGCTCTTCGAAAGACTCTCCAACCTAAACAAAAAGCAAAAAAAATGATGATGAAAGAAAAAAAAGAAAAAGAGGCAGAACGACACTTGAGCTAATTTGAGGCAGTCACGGGCTGCTGCTGCGGCAATCTCTGGACTGCAGGACAGCATTCTGTGAATGCCGCAAATTTCAACAAGTGCAGCGAAAAATGAATTTTTACAAAAAAAAAAAACGGCAGTCCCTGGAGTTGTCCGCGACATTCATTGAGTCCCGCATCGGCATTCAGTGAATGCCACAACGGCAATCACTGAGTGCCGTTCCGGGATTCAGTGAGTGCCGCTTCCATCTCCATTGAGTGTCGCATTTTTGTAACAAACAGCTGTAAAACAGTACGTTTTGTACTATCAAAAGGACGCCTGAATTAGGGTTTTCTGCTCTGAAATGACTAAAATACCCCTCTAAAATTGTCTCTAAATAGAGGATGAATATCCTCTTGCAAAGGGTTGGATTTTCTTTGAATCTAGAGATCATATTAGTGTTCTCTTTATCTTAACTCCAAAAAAAGCTTTCTTAAACACAATTAGAAGTAGGTTTTGGGAAGGTTTAAGGGGTATTTTAGTAGAATTAGAGTGGAAGAGCTCGAGTAGTCTTTGGAAATTCTCCAAAATCACCAAGTTGAGGATACTTTGGAGGTAAAACGCTAGAATAATTAGTCTTTATTCAAGTTTAATTATAGCATGCATAGAGTTCTTTAATTTCCCATTTCACTTGTTGTGTTCATCCCTTGGGTTCATAAGGTTTTCAATGCCTTACTTGAATCTTTTGGTTTGAAATCCTTTAATCTCTTTGTAGTCTTATGATTTATGAGAGGATTAATATGGGTACTAGAATGTTTAGCTAATGGACCCAAACCTATCTTCATGGTTTGAGGTTTGTTATGACTACGTTTCATGAAGTTCTTCCATACTTCTTTGAAATTTTCAAATATGACTATCTTTAGTTTCCAATGACCATCAAATGGTAGGAGAGTTAGCTTTAGATAAGTTCAACTCCATGGCCTATTTGTCTAAATTGAATAAGAATAAGATGAACTAACCCGATGTGCAGTGAGTTCACAATCTGTTTTTGATCGTAGATTTTTAGTTGAACATCAAACCATTAGAACTGAATGAAACCAATGGAAAAGTGTTTATAACTCAAAGTTCTACCACTTCAATTTTTGTCTTAAGGTAGTTTCATGTTTGGAGTGGTTTGGTCAATGGTTTTGTGAGACTACTACAATCTGTCCAAGAGTTTCAGAACAGTCTCACTCTTTTGAAATAAGCAAATTAGAACCTTAATCAAGCACTCTTGATCCAAAATAAACTTTTATAAGTAGTTTAATGTGTTAGGAAACTACCCTAAAAAGACCAAAGCATTTTTTTTTTTTTTTCACTATTTTTAGAAAATCATACAAAAACTCTGGACGGGGAGTAGCAAGCCTCTGAGTGATGTCTAGTGTTTGTCTAATTCCCAAAGATCTAACTGTTCAAACCTTGATTTTCTTTTTGGGTTAGAAACTAGACACACAGAGGCATCTTGTGTCCAAATATCATCAAGATCAAACCACGGGAAGTATGCTTTTTATTTCTTTGAAGTTCTGATCTGCTCTTAGTAATTTTCAGAATTCTGTCACAACTTTGATATATCTTGCAAACAATACTCTAAATGATCTCTCCATGACCTAGGACTTAAACCATGTGTTAATAATGATTAGTTAAGCTTAAATACAGAGGCTAAATGATCTAAACCAAGGAATAGTACAATAGCTTATTCTTGTTCATGTAATCATGCACATTCATCCATATAAATCGGTGTCAGAATTCATAATTGCGTCATTTCCTCTATGTAATAGAATTAAGCTAGAAGTTTAGGATTGTTATTTAAAGATCCAACTTTATATCTTGTATATCATGTGGACTAACACTTTGTTTTGTAGCGCTATTAAGGTATGATTTCTTGAACTCCTCTTTAGTTTATTTTAAATTCTTGATTTATCGATTTTTTTCAACCTCATGCGCGACACACTAGAATTAGGATCTTGCCTTATGTGAATATATGTGATTAGAGACCTTTTCTTAGGATCTTTCTATTCGTATGCATTGCACGTTTAATATTCGCGGCATGGATCCCGAGTAAGCTCTCTAGTTCCCTATTTGCATATCATATTACTTGTTACTTGAATTACGTGGCTTTTGAATGATATCTTATCACTTGCAATCTTACACCATTTAGACATGCTTTTGTAATGTATATCTATACATATGTATTAGTTGAGGACATGCTTAGATAATTAATTTGATTAAAAGGATGTTGAATAGAGACCTATCAGGAGATAGGATGAGAAGGGGTGTTTTAGTCTGATGGGCTCCTTCCCTTCTCATTCCATAATCCCCGGACCTAGTTTAATATTTGGTTTCGCAAAAAGATCAGTTGTTTTAAAATGGTTTCTTAATTTTCCCTTTTAAAAAAAATTAAGTGGCGACTCATCGTTTTTGAATTTGAATTTAAAAAAGGTTTTTAAACAAAAGTTGTGGGAAGGAAAAATTGTGATATCCACAGGTCCATGATCAACAAAGTCAATGGGGAATTCTAATTCATTAATCACCAAAATAGTATCATTCTTATTTATCGAAACCTTTCTTGATGTCAGTAATGGGAAACAAATTTGTAGGGGTAACATTAAAAAGCTCATTAAACTTTTTTGGAACCGAAGCAACAAGGGGGGTACCTACGTTACAAGGATGGGAAATAGCATTGGTAGTGGGGCCCAAACTAGGAATAGGTGAAGGGAAAGTATGTGTTGAGTTGAACCCAACACCTTGATCACGTGAATCAGCACCACCTAAGGGAGAACCAGGTTGAATGCATGGAGCTGTTGATCCCTCTAAAGGATACGTGGCAATCGAAGGTACACCAACCTTTTTCTTTGGTAGAATGTAGTGGACTTAGGCCCACAAAATCTTGTCCCTTATCTTGCACAGCCCTAACGTCTCTCTTTCCTTGGTTTGCATCAACCATGTGATCATTAGGTTGAAGAGGGTTGGCAATATGCAAGGGCCCCATAGAAGTTGTCCAGTGAGCATTTAAAACAGACTGAACATGCCCCATGTGAGACTTCTAATCTTTTCTCGAATTATCAGGCTTTACAAGCTTAAGCGACTGAGTGGTACAATCAGCAGAGCATATGTCCCTAAGAGAGGGTTCCAAGCCATGGGGAAGCAAACAGATTATGCAGACGTATAGTCAGCCGTAGTATGCCCAGATGCACCGGAATGCGCGTGGACCACATCACCTTCAACCTTTGACTCGGAAAGCCCAGAAATATGAATGTTGTTCCGAGTGGCCAGATCCTTTACACCATCAATATCAAAATCACCAAGAGGATCAGCAGAGACACAACAAAGGGAGTTGGGCATAGACAAAGAGTCCTTGTGAGCAAGGATATCAGTATGAGGGTGAAAACCAGAAGGAATCGTATGGTTGATAGGGTTTTTAGGGTTTTCCGTCTGTAAGACTTCCAAAACAAAGCTTTCAAAGTTACAAGACCCAACAGAATTAACATTATGTTGAGAATGACGAGTACTTTGATGATCTACACTACCATACTTCTCATCCATCAAAGGGGTAACTTGCTCTTGATCAACACCTGAAACCCAAGATCATCCTTATTAGACACTGTATTTGCTGCAATAGCCTTAGCTTCCTCAAGAGAACATGCTTTTGAACACCGCATCTGTATCCATTTGTCTCCAACAAACTCATGAGCAAATGGATCTTTAGGTGGTCTCCGAGGTCTTGTGGATCGTCCAAGCCTCACTTTATTTGTGAGATCCAATTCCTTCTCAGTAGCTACATCAGGACCTTCATACTTTGTATCATGAACTGAAGCTTCCTCATCAATATGGGATGTGGCAGCAACAAACTCTTGGAGTTCATGGATGGAGAGTTTAGTTTTAGAGTTAGAATGAGATGGAGATCTTTTGGTCCTCTCTCTCTCTTACCCATGCTAAATGCTAAAGAGCACTAAAATCCTAGAGAGAATGAAGAGCTTCTCTCTCTACCTTCACCCATGCTAAATGTTTTCAGACCTTTTATGCAGCATATCCCAAAAATCCGCTAAATATTTTTTCATGACCATACTACTAAACCATTTAGAATCAAATTTAAAATTTAAATTTGTGAATCATATCTTTGTTACTTGTGAACTACCCAACCTCACTCCAATTAAGTCTAAATGAGTTTCTATATTATTAATTTAATAATAAATCTAAGAATGGTATTATGCTTCTCACTTTATTTCCTAACCCATGTAATAGTGAGACCATATTAAGCACAGTGGGACCACCTGAATTATTGTTGTATATTGGTTTCAGTAATACTATGCTTTTCAAATTTTGTAAACCAAATGATTCTGAAGCACATGTGACAACAGTAGGTCCATTTGATTCTAATAGAAAGATGTTGAAGTGATTTCATCTTTATTGAAGGTGGTCTGTGCCATGTGCATGGTAGGGATCTATTTGTGATACGATATTTCAAAAGCATAGTATTGCTCTATTGGTTTGGATGGTCCCACCATCATATGTGTGGAAAGTAAAATTGGGATAATTTGGAAAGGGACAATTCTATAGACACAACCTCTACACAACTTTAAAAAAATGTGACTATCTTCTGCTGTGTCACTAAGGGTGTAAGTTGTCAGTTTCGGTCAATTTTTTTTTTTGATTTTTTGTGTTTTTCAAAACCGATCAATAGGTTCGATTTCGGTAAAATTTTCGGTCGATTTTAACTTGTACATGCATTTTATAAATCGACCAATCAATTCTTTGGCCAGTCGTTTTCGGCCGTTTTTGGTTTTTCGAATTTTTTTATCACTCATATGTGTCACTGTGGGGTCTATTGACATCACATGAGAGAAATAGACACTTTTGGATTGTACACCTAATTTTATCCTTTGGAAAGTATATCATTACTCTAAAACTAATGTTCGCTTGAGTTAATCAGACACGTGTCACCATGCAAGACCTCATTGCCTCCACTGTGGGGACCACAACATGTAAAATCATGATTCATTAACCAATCAACAACATGCCATGTCTCAACATCTTTGGGCAGCATGGTGTCTTTTTTTGTTTTTTTTGCTGAAAAGCAGCATGGTGTCTACTTTCGCAGCAACAAGGTCCATAGACTCCATACAATTCTTGATGTTAAGACTCTTAAGAGTCCTTAATTAAGTCCACAGTCAACTGTGTTTTCATTAATCTCTAAAAATAATACTTGGGAATATTAGAGTTAGCTATTATAATTATTAGTTTTATTAGCTTTAGGGTAGTTTAGTCTTTTACTTTCTATTAGGGTAATACTGTATACCTAGATATACTATTATTGTCTCTTCTTTTCTATTGTATTCATTCATTCAGTTTTTGTTTTATGAGAAACTCTAGTTCTCTTTTCTCTTTTTCCTTTGTTGCTTTCTTGATTATTTAAAACATTCACATGGTATCAGAGCAGGGTTGAATCTCATCCACGATTTTCGCAGATCCAACTCTGCGGTGAGTTGGCTGGAGGGTTGCAGGGGGTAGTACGCCCCTGCCGGGGTTTTGGGCAGAGCCCCGAATTTTTTTTTTCCAGATGATTCTGGTTCGTTTTTGGATTTCTCGTTGATTCAGATTCATATTTGGATCGATCTCGCACTGATTCGCGTTCATTTTTGGAGCTTTCCCTGATTCTGGTTCGTTTGTTTTGTGTTTTTGGATCTGTCTTTGATTTTGGTTCGTTTGTTTTGTGTTATTTAATTACTTCGTTTTCATTATGGCTGCTGAATGCGATGATTCGCTTCAAGCGATTAGTGTTAAACTCGATGGAAAGAATTTTGCATATTGGAATTATGCGATGAAAAATTTTCTAAAGGGGAAGAAGATGTGGGGTTATATCAATGGAGATTTTAGTAAACCTACGAATGAACAGGCTGATAAATTTGCAGAATTGCTAGATGTTTGGGAAATAAACAATTCAAAAATCATTACTTGGATCAACAACTCCGTTGCTCCCTCGATAGGTATGCAATTGGCAAAGTTTGAATATGTAAAGGAGGTATGGGATCATTTGGCTAAATTGTTTACACAGACCAATTTTGCGAAAAGGTACCAATTAGAGAATTCGTGCCCTTGAACAAAAAAATTTGAGCATTCAAGAGTTCTATTCTACAGTGACAGGTTTTTGGGATCAATTGGCTCTTATGGAGTCGCTTGAATTGCGGGCGTTTGCACCATATATCGCTAGTAGGGAGGAACAACGTCTGGTTCAGTTTTTGATGGCTTTACGTGATGATTTTGAGGGCCTTCGTGGGTCCATTCTCCATTGTATCCCACTTCTGTCAGTTGATTCTGTTGTCCATAAGTTAATAGCCAAGGAAATACGTCTCGAGACTCAGTCTAGAAAGGGAATTCTCCCCGATTCTACTCCGTCTGTTTTAGCAGCCCCTTTTCGACCACCATCCAATAATCAGAATAAGCCTTACTCGACAGTTGGTAGTGATGTATGCACCTACTGTAAGGAGAAGGGTCATTGGAAGGCTTAGTGTCCTAGGTTGGGTCGAGCAAACCAGCCCAATAGCAACAACCAACCCTCACATGGTCGATCACCACAACAACAGCAACCTCAACCTTCTCACTGGAAATCTGACAACCAATCTTAGTAGCGTTCGTATAGGCCTCCACAGCCTAACACTGCAGTAGTTGTACCACCATCAGACTCATTTGGACCCGGTTCCTCTTACCTATCCACTCCTTCCATGACCTCCCTTGCTGAGCAATTTCAAAAGTTCCTTTCCACACAGCCACATGCTATGGCTACCTCTTCACTAGGTATGTCTTCAGGTATGTCCTCAGGTATTTGGGTCTTAGACTCTGGATCTTCTAATCATATGTCACCTGACTTGTCATCTTTTGCATCATTATGTCCTGCTTCTTCTTTGCCTGTTATGACTGCTGATGGTACTCCCATGCCATTAACAGGTGTTGGGTCTGTTGTCACACCTCATGTATCTCTCTCTAGTGTTTTCCGAAACTTACTATGAATTTAGTTTCTGTTGGTCAGCTTTGTGATGCAGGTTCTTAGTCTCTTTTTCTTCTACTGTTTGTCATGTGCAGGATCCACAGTCTTAGACGCTGATTGGGACAGGCCATAGGCAAGGGGGATTATACATCTTGGACAAGCTCAATGTACCAGTGGAGCTTCTAGTATTGACTTGTCATCCTTTTGTTTGAGTTCTTCTTCGTCTAGTTTTTATTTATGGCATTCTCGCCTTGGTCATGTTTCAGCCTCTCGTTTAAATTTTTTAGCTTCTACAGGACAATTAGGAGATTTACAAACTCATGATATTTCTGATTGTAGTGGTTGAAAACTGGCAAAATTTTTAGCTTTACCTTTTAATAAAAGCATTTCTTATTCTCTTGTACCATTTGATTTAGTTCATTCTGATGTGTGGGGACCCTCTCCTATTACTACAAGGAGGGGGTCTCGATATTATGTATCATTTATTGATGATTGCACTCGTTACTGTTGGGTTTATCTTATGAAATGTCGTTCAGACTTCTTTGATATTTACAATACCTTTCGTGCTTTTGTCAAAACTCAACATTCTGCTGTCATCAAATGTTTTAGATGTGATTTAGGTGGAGAGTATACCTATCATAAATTTTGTGAATTGCTTGCCTTAGATGGAACTATTCACCAGTCCTCTTGTACAGACACTCCTAAGCAAAATGGTGTTACTGAAAGGAAACATCGGCATATTGTTGAAACTGCTTGCTCTCTTTTATTATCTGTATATGTCCCTAGTGATTTTCAGGGAGAGGCTGATTTTATTGATGTCAATCTAATTAATAAAATTTCGTCCTCTCACTGCTCAGGTCTGTCAGCTTTTTAAAAAATTGTATGGGCATGCTCCTGATTATTCTTCTTTAAAGGTGTTTGGTTGTACTTGTTTTGTCCTTCAACCTCGTGTAGAGCATACTAAATTGTCACCAAAGTCTGCTATTTGTGTTTTTCTAGGTTATGGTGAGGGTCAAAATGGATATAATTGCTTTGACCCAGTTACTAAGAAACTATATATCTCTCTCCATGTTGTGTTTCTTGAGCACATACCCTTTTTTTCTATCCCTGATAATCATCATGAGTTGACTAAATCTAATCTCATCCATCTAGACCCATTCTCTGATGATACTGATAGTGTGCCCTCTCAAGCCCCATGCACCACTGATATTATCTCACCTCATGGTTCCACTTTTGTTGATACTGGTACCTTGCCACCTGATGTTACCTCCCTTCCAGAGGCCATCCAAGCACCTGCTGAGGCTGTGGAACTTCATCGCCATCCTGCTCGCACTCGTAAGTCCACTCAATCACCTGATTGTGTTTATTCTTGTTATTCGGATTCTTTTGCTTCCTTTTTAGCTTCAACTCATGATCTCTCTAAGCCTTTGTCCTATAAAGAAGCAGCTCTTGATCCTCTTGACCCATTCACTTTATTCTATAATTCAAAAGTTTAACTCTCTTGAACAATCGTTTAGTTTAGTTGGGAAAAAAAAAACCTCTTCATGTCATGTTTATTTCGTAGTTCAAACCTTGCCCTCTACCCTTGGGCCCTGACACTTGTGTCCTGGAAAGACCAATACACCAAAATTTGAGAAAAAACACCCTTTATTTATTGTTCATCCATTTTCATTGTGCACCTTCTTAGTAATGAAATTGCATCAAGTCCTTATTTTAATATGCATTTCTATATTGTGAGTGGCAACATTCAGGACTGCTCTCGAGTATTTGGAGGCCCGGGACGAACTACTGAAAGGTTGGCCCCTGTAAGGGCCAAAAAAAATTTGAGGGTCTATTTAAAAACAGTATTACCTTTTGGGGTAATATTGATATATTTTAGAGTATTTATCAACAAGATATTGTGTCAAATTGAGTTTGTGGTCTATTTATCAACAATGTATGGTGTCAAATTGAGTTTAAAATACTTAGTTGGGATGGGCTAGACTATATTTGGGCTAAATTATCACACTACAAAAAAAAAAAAAAAAAAAAAAAAAAAAAAAATTTCAAATTTGCCCTTGCAACAATTGTTTTTGGTACTTGATTGTGTGCATTGGTGATGGTGGTGTTTTAATTTTTTATTTTTAAATAATATGAAACTTCATTCATAAAATGCATATCTCAAAAAAACCAGTATAATTAAATAGAAGTAAGAAAAGCATAAAAATGGACCACACAAACTTTTACAGCCACACTGCAAATTCTCCAATCCCAAATAAATCTCACTGAAAGTGACCCACCAAAACCAACAGAGATTGCCTTAACTTCATTGGAACTGCGACAAGATCCCACCAAAAAGCCAGATCTGACGAAAGTGAGCTAGATCTAAAGGAACCAATGTCAGATCTACATGCGTAAAGTACCAGATATGAAAAGCCAACGTTGGATCTGCAAAGAGGAATAACCAAGAACTGGTCGTAAACCAAGTGGAGCAAGGAGATCGATGTAGAAGCGGAACCAAAACAAGAATAGAGAAAAAAAATCACAAAACTCTCATAAAGAGGGACTAAAGCCCATAAAGAGGGACACAACCTGCCTAAAGTGGGATACAAACCCGTCTAAAATGGGACACAAATAAACAAGAGATCAAGGACTCTCCCATGCATGGTGGGAAAACCCCTAGAAGAAGATGATATTGATTTAATGGTTTAGAGAGAAAAGCTCTAGGGGGTTAATTAAAGAGAGAAAACCCGTGGTAGTAGTGTTAACAAGGAAGGATTTAGGAATTTGGAGTTAGGGGGGCTTGGTTGGGGGGAAGGGGTAGCAAGTTTATAGGGTTCGGGGGCAGCGCCCCCGAGGCGATTTCTTTTGGGTCTATTCACATATTTTTTGGACGGATGAAGGAATTAGAAAAATTAATACTGATTAGTACCAAAGGTACAATAAAATGATACTTTGTCAGTGCAATTTGAGATCAAGAAGTTGAGTTTTTCATACTTGAAAAGGGGGTTTAAATGAAATATATATATATATATATATAATGTTAGTTTGAAGGGGGCATAATATAGTGAAAGAAAGAAAATATAAATAATAATAAAAAAAAATGATGGCACAATTGACATTTTAACTTCCTCCAAATTAAATTTAATTAAGTTTATATTAGTTTTATCAGGAAAATAAGTTATGACTTAAGTATAAAGGAGTGAATTGAAAATATGTCTAAGAAAATAGGGTAAAGTAAAAATAAATCTAACTAAAAGGAATAAAATGTATTTAACTCCATAATTTTGACTATTTGAGTATTTGGAATTTTGGACACATAGTTGTGTAAAAACTTGGGGTGCGTTTGATAAAACTTAAAATTAAGTATTAAAAATTAAGTGCTGAATTTTAAGTACTGAAAATTTTAAGTGATTGAATTTACAGTACTAAAAACAGTTTTTCAAGTACTAAAATATATTGCATTCAGTGATTATTTTCAGTAGAAAATTTTCACTTAAAGTTTTCAGTGGTTTTTTGGCTGCTTTTTCAATTCAGTGAGCCTGGGTTGTTTCAACACTGCCGGTCCCAAGCCCGGATAAAAGAGGAGGGTTAGTGCGTTAGGTAGCTCGACAGCCAGCACGTAAAAAAAAAATCGTCGGATCCTTATGATATGAATCCAAATATGAATACTCGTGTAAATGCTAGGGCGTTCCCTTTAAGCGACGCGTTGCGCCTGCCTTCGGGTGTTTCGAAAAATGTGCAAGGGGCGCCGCATCGACGCCCGGGTGCGGTGTTAAATAAGCAAGGGTTCCCGCGCTCATCTGGGCCACCGCGGGTAAAGAAGCTAGTCCAGAACTATAGGCTTAGGTTAGCAACTTGGAATATAGGAACCTTAACAGGTAAAGCTATGGAACTAGTAGACACTATGATTAGAAGGAAGGTTAATGTAGTATGTTTACAAGAAACAAAGTGGGTTGGAGAGAAAGCTAAGGAGGTGGAAAAGACCGGGTATAAGATATTCTATACAGGGAAAGATAGGCATAGAAATGGTGTCGGAATCGTGGTTGACAAGAACCTCAAGGATAAAGTTGTGACAGTCACGAGGAAAGGAGACAGAATATTGCTTATCAAACTGGTAGTTGGAGTGGATATAATTAATGTGATTAGTGCATACGCGCCCCAAGTAGGATTGGATGATCACACTAAAAGACAATTATGGGATGAGTTGGACGCCTTAATGCAAGAAATACCGGGAGGAGAGAAGATAATTGTAGGTGGAGATTTTAATGGCCATGTAGGCAAAGATAGAACTGGATATGAGAAGGTGCATGGGGGGTATGGTTTTGGAGATCAGAATGAGGCAGGGGTGAGTATTTTAGATTTCGCAGTAGCATATGATCTTGTAGTAGCAAACACCTTTTTCAAAAAGAGGGAAGAACACTTGATAACCCTTAAGAGTGGATCTAATAGAAGCCAGATCGATTTGTTCCTTGTGAGAAAGGCAGACCGCTTAGCATGTAAAGACTGTAAGGTCATCCCAGGAGAGAGTTTAACATCTCAACATAGACTTACTATTTTAGATATCCATATAAAAGGACAATGTCGTACTAGAAAAGACCCTATAAACCCGCGAACTAGGTGGTGGAACCTTAAAGGCGAGAAACTAGCAATATTCCAAGAGAGAATGTATACAGAAGCACCTTGGAATTTGGAAGATGGAAGCAATACTATGTGGGATAGAATGGCAGGGTGCATCACGAGAATATCGAAGGAGGTCCTCAGAGAGTCGAAGGGAAGAGGGTTAGCTTCTAAAGATACTTGGTGGTGGAATGAAGAGGTACAAGCTGCAGTAAAAACCAAAAAGGATTGCTTTAAGAAGTGGCAAAATGATAGAAGTGAGGAACACTTCAAAAGCTATAAATGTGCAAATAAGGAGGTTAAAAGGACAGTTAGAGTTGCTAAAATGGAAGCCTATGACGCCTTCTACACCAAACTAGACACTAGAGAGGGAGAAAAATGTATTTATAAGCTTGCTAAGTCGAGAGAAAGGAAAATAAGAGACATTAATCAGGTTAAAGTTATAAAAAGCGATGACTCTAGGGTATTAGTGAACGACGAAGAGATTAAGGAAAGGTGGAAGAGCTATTTTGAGAAGTTGCTGAATGAAAAACATATGGATAACACAATGGAAGAAGAAACTGGAAGTTACGATGAAACTAGAGAATACAGATTCTATCGGAGAATAAGGAAGTTTGAGGTGGAATTTGCTTTGAAGAAGATGAAACCCAACAAGGCCTTAGGACCAGATGGGATCCCCATTGAGGTTTGGAAATGCTTGGGAGATGTGGGGGCATCTTGGCTTACAAAAATTTTTAATAGGATTTTAATGGCTAGAAAAATGCCTGATGAGTGGAGGAAGAGCATCCTAGTGCCTATATATAAGAGTAAAGGAGATGTACAACAATGCAACAACTATAGAGGTATTAAGTTGATGAGCCATACTATGAAGCTATGGGAGAGAGTGATGGAGCATCGCTTAAGGGGTGCAACGTCAGTGTCAGAAAATCAGTTTGGATTTATGCCTGGGAGATCAACTATGGAAGCAATTTATTTACTTAGAAGACTAATGGAAAAGTACAGAGAGAAGAAAAAAGATCTAGATATGGTTTTTATTGATTTAGAGAAAGCTTATGATAGAGTGCCTAGAGATTTAATTTGGTGGGTGCTAGAGAAGAAAGGAGTGACCAAGGGTTATATTGACATGGTGAAGGATATGTATGATGAAGCGGTCACTACAATTAGATCACCAGCCGGAGAAACCAGCGCATTCCCAATTACCGTAGGCCTGCACCAGGGGTCGGCCTTGAGCCCTTATTTGTTCGCCCTAATTATGGATGAATTGACTAGACACATTCAAGATGAGGTCCCATGGTGTATGTTGTTCGCAAATGATATTATCTTGGTTGATGAGACTAAAAGGGGACTCAACACTAAATTAGAAGCTTGGAGAGAAGCACTGGAGACTAAGGGGCTAAAGATAAGTAGGACGAAAACAGAATACATGGAATGTACTTTTAGCAACAGTGGAAGTAGAGACAATCAAGCAGTGAAGATCGAAGATCAGGAGATCCCAAAGAGGGAACACTTTCGCTATCTAGGTTCAATGATCAGTAGAGACGGAGAGATTGGCGATGACGTGACCCATAGAATTAAAGTGGGCTGGCTTAAGTGGAGGAGTGCTTCTGGAGTATTATGTGATCGGAGAATACCAGCAAAATTGAAAGGAAAATTTTATAGGACAGCTATTAGGCCAGCTATGCTCTACGGGACAGAGTGTTGGGCAACTAAGAAACAACACATTAGCAAAGTGAGTGTAGCGGAGATGAGGATGCTAAGATGGATGTGTGGTAAGACTAGGAAAGATAGAATTAGAAATGAGTACATCCGAGAGACTTTAGGAGTGACACATATTGAGGATAAGTTGAGGGAGAATAGACTTAGATGGTTCGGCCATGTGCAACGAAGACCTGTAGATGCACCTGTGCGAAAAAGTGATAAGATCGTAGTGCCTGGAATGGTTAGAGGGAGAGGCAAACCTAGATTGACTTGGGAATATGTGGTGCATCAAGATATGAATATATATAATTTAAATGAGCATATAGCTCTTGATCGTGCAGAATGGAGAAAAAGGATTCATACAGCCGACCCCAATTGATTGGGACACAAGGCTTGGTTTGGTTTGGTTTGGTTTGGTTTTCAATTCAGTGATGCGTTATCAAACGCACTGAAACAAAATAAGTGCTAAAAGTTTTCATTTTCAGCACTTAATTGGGTTATCAAACACACACTTGCTCTTGACTGCCATCTGCGCTTACGGAGGCAACTCTAGTAGTAACACAAAAATCCTAAATTTGCACAATTATGAACAGGTGTCAAGCTCTAGAAATATTTGATTTCATGACAGCTAAAAGTCCACAATTAACTATATTTTTTTATATGAGCACTATTACATTTATACACTTTTTTACACATTTTTTGACAAAGCTTTAAATGCATGTATCTTGTATTGTGTAAGTTGTGCACAGAAAAGTGTAAAAAAATTCAAACAACACAAGGTACATGCATTTAAAACATAGTGTGTCAAAAATGTGTACAAAAATATGTATACCTATTATTAGTGTTTTTATATAAAGTCAAAAAGGTAAATTATTATAAATAGAAAGATTAGAAATGGTCCTTGAATAAGCAGTTATAGTAAGGTTGGTCCTATTGGTATCGTGTGTATGAAAATGCATCCCTGAATCAAAGAATGATTTTGAAATTGGTCATTTCCCCAATATTATTGTACTGTTTATGACATGAATACCCTTGCATTTATAATCATTATCAATTAGGGGTTTCAAAATTGAAACCCAAATTATTGCACAATTTTCTCTCTCACACATTATTTCACTATTTATGATTGTGCATCAATCACTATCTTTATCTTGATATCTCTTTCTCTATCTCTTGGGGCGTTTCGAATTGAATCACAAAAAGGGAAATCATTTGTGGTATGAACCTAATATGACAATATTTTACAGATTCTTTTGTAGAGCCTTCGGCTGCATTAATACATCACGCGGGACACAAGTTTCACGAGGTTTTTCAGCTGAAACAAGGATGCTATGCAGATCTTCCTGCTGCAAAGATCTCAGAAATGATGAAATCAAATAGTTTGGATGTAATTTCTGCAACTGTTTAATTTATTTTTTATTTTTGCATCAATATCATTTGGAGCAAGTTTGAAATCTCTAGTTATATTGTTTATTTTTTTGGTATCTGCTATGTTGTGCAGAATGCCCCTACTCAGTCTCTTCTGAGTGTTGTGAATGGAATTCTAGATGAAAGCGTTGAAAGGAAGAATGAAGAAATAGCTTATGTATGGCAATAAGACGACATACGGGATGTTAATTAAGAACTGTGCGTGTGTATGAATTCGTATGTCTAAGGACATACTCTAATATATAGTAGTGAATTTTGAGTATTTTGTATATTTGATTTGTGTGGAGGTGTGAGAAATTTTTGTTTTTTTTTTTTGTGAGAAATTTGTATTATTGAACTTCCATAAAAAATTCTAGATCTGATAATTTCTCACCAATATTACATAGAATTTTTGTCAGTGATTCATTTAAAGTGAGAAATTTCACACTGTTGTTGGAAGTGAGAATTTCTCACAATATTATATAGAATTTGGTATTATGTTATTATAGAAGAATTTCTCTCTGTCATGTATTTTAAAATGAGAAATTTCTCACTTTTCTTTCTCTCTATCGCATAATATTTCTATGTTAATTCTCTCTCTTCTCTCTCGTTTATATATATATATATATATATTATATGTGTTTTGACTTTCAAAATTCAGATTTATTTTCTATATATACATATATATATATATATATATATATATATAGAGAGAGAGAGAGAGAGAGAGAGAGAGATTTATATGGGTTTTAAATTTAAAAACCCTTAATTGTAGGAGTAAGGGTATTTTGGCCCTCAAAATAGGTGAGAGACTGATTTCTAAGTTGACTTATATAATGGATCTATTTCTAGAAAATGACACATTAAAGGACTGAAATCTAACGGACCCAATTATAAATTCACGTGAAGCCCTCTGTGTCATTGTAAACCATGTGTATAAGTGTCTCATTCTCATCCACCATTATATCAAATCTGATAAACAAAAGGATTCGGTTTAATATAAAATATCATTCTAATCATCTTCCAAAACCTCGATTATACATTCACTTATATATATATATATATATATATATTAATTGTCAATGCTATTAATTAAGGGTGATGCTATTTCCACTCCATCATTGAACTAAGGCACTCCATGGTACCATTCTTAAAGCATGTGGTACATGCATGTCATGCATTACATATATGGTACCACATGCTCTGATAGTGGTACCATGGAGTGTATTGGTTCAATGATGGAGTGGAAATAACAATTCCCTTAATTAAACATATCATACATATCAATAATAATAGGTATACACATTTTTCTACACACTTTTTGACACATTATGCTTTTAATACATGCATATACCTTGTACTGTTTGAATTTTTCACATTTTTCTGTACATCACTTACACAACACAAGTTATATGCATTTAAAGTTAGGTGTCAAAAAGTGTGTAGGTGTAGTAGTGCTCCATACATATTGTAAATTAGTTTACGTACCTAAAAGGAATTAATGGGAAAGCATTAGCGTGTGTGACTTAAATAACCATATGTTTTTAGATTAAAATGGCCATAATATATCTTAGGCTAATGTCCCCGTGCTTGGGCTAACGGAGACACCAAATCATATAATCAATCAAATTAAGTAAGCTAATATGCGAATTATCTATACGACCTTGTACTTAATTAAATATTCAAGAATGTTTACAATAAACACTTGGGAATTGAGGTAATTACTGGTTGAAAATCTAGACTTTGCTTGTGCATATATACTCAACTCAAATTATTAGTTGCTACCCCTTTAAAGTTGACCAGCGTACGTGTGCCTATACGTGTAAATGTGTGTGTATATAAATATGCATTAGGTGGATTATATGAATGTCATGAGTTTCTGTTGTGGGCTGTTAGATTGCTCCAACAAACTTTGAATATGAAGTGAGTGTCTTAACATAAGTTTTATATACTTTGTTATAGTTATTTTTTTTGTGTGGATGGTGTGCATATATGCTTACTATTATAAGCAATACATGCAATCTATATATACACATTAGTGGTTAAGCATCATATATATATATATATATATGCTTGCACATAATCGTAAGCAATTCACGTAGTCTACAATGAGCCCACAATAGTTATTACTCTAATCAACCGATAATCTGGGGGTATGCTAGAGAAGAACATATACCACTTGGCTACCATTCGGTGTCTAGAATTGTCCTAGAAAACTGGGTCCTCAAAAATGATTTTGAATACAACGTAAGCAAATGGGGACACGTGTTCTCAAGAATTGTGATGAGCATCACCCGAGTTCACTCGAAATTATCTTGTGTGTCTGTATGTGTGATGACTTCTGCTATAATTTGAGTATTCTATTAGTCTTACGGTAACAATGAAGAGATGACAACAATCGTTGCAAACACAAAATGTAATAATCATATAGAATAATTTCTCAAAGTTCATTATCTCGCAATTTGTCAAAAGAAGGTTGGTTTCTAATTAAGGTAGAAGCCTTGAAAGTCAATATAATTTTAACTTTTTTTTTTCCTAATACTTTTCTTGCCTTCTTGGCTTGACACAAAGTCACAAATGAAGCACTATGGTGGGCTTGAGTTGAATGCGAAGTAAAGAAAATAACTATCGATTTGTTAAAACAAAAACTAAGCTCCCATTGTAATCATTCGTGTTTTTAGTTTTCGGTTTTTTAAACATGAAAATCAATTTTTTTTTCCTCTTTAAATTAAAACAGAAAACTGTTTGGTAACATTGTTGATTTTAAAAAAAAAATGAAAACAAGAACATAAAACTTGTTTGACAATATTGTTGATTTTACGATAAAATAAAAACAAAAATTGAAAACAAGCTTGATAACAATATATGACGTTTTTCGTTTTAAAAGTCATAAAAATGACATTTTTTGTTTTCGATTTTGCCCCAACTATTGAAAAGTCTTTCTATTTGCACTCAAAAACCGTCAAATTAAAGGTTTATGAGCTCGAGTGGTGTGTGGAAATGGGTTGGGGATGATCGGCCCAAAGCATGTCCAGGAGTGACCGGCTCAGAGATTGCAAAGGCCCATCGGGCTCAGGGAGAGATTGCCATGATATTCAGACAAGGCTTTGTTACCCTAGTTTAGTAGAGCCCGATAGGTGGAGTAGGTCATGTGCTGGCCAATCGGGCACCGACATTGAAGTGAAGGGAGCAAACATGAGTGTGAGCCCGAGTGGGAGGCTAAGCATTGGTAAAGGTCATCGGGCGAGTGAGTAGCCTAGGTTAGCGTCAGGGGAGCCCGATGGATGATATTAGTAGCGTACATGACGATCAGACACCATAGTCGAAGGAGACGATGAAAGCCAGTTGCGCGAGCCCTTGGTCGTGATCCCGATTGGTCGTGAGCATTTGTAAGATTGTCATCGGGCATGAAAGTCAGAAAACATGACAGATGAGGGTTGCTACTATCCGATATAGTTGAAAGTAAGGTAAGGTAAGCCCGATGAGCCAAACGGGGAAGGTGGCTCCACTCTTAGCTGTCACGGTGACGTTATCCTGAATTTAAGAAAGCAGAGTCCGTTTGGGGTAAGAAACTTGATCACGTCCAGCTAGATATAGAAGGCTAATCCCTAAAATATTGGGATTGATTCAATCAGGTTTGGGGTAAGGCAAGAATTTGAGATTAGGAAGGATTCTACAATCAATCATCTCTTGGAGCACAAGTCAAGGAGTCTCTGCCTTATCAGGACTATTATAGGCCGCTATAAATATAGAAGTAGGCCAACCATGCAGGTCACTCCGCATCATCGCAAAAAACAGCACTGATAGCATTCTTTCAAAGCATTTAAAGTATTCAACCTTTGTTTCTTAGCATCCATAACATCCATAGCAGATAGGTCTGTCCTTTTTGTTATTTTTCTCAACTATTTTCATTCTTGGACAAATCAGAGCCTGTTCTGATATTGTTCTTTGGTTGTATGTTTTATTCTCCGAACATTTAATAAAAATATGTATTTTTATTAATCGTTTGTGATTGTTTACCTCGTAAACTCCTACACTATTAGGCTTGAGCGCTTCAGTACTGCCAAATGATTTTTGATGAGGGTACTTTCCTACTCATCACTCACAATCACTCTGTTTAGAAGTCAGATCTTAAATCCTTGAGTATCACTCATTAAAGTGTTATAGGAAATTAGTTTGCACACACCGAACCATCATTGGTTCTGGCACGCCCGTGTAGAACTATAGCATACATTTTTGGCACGCTCGGTGGGACCCATACTGTCAAGACATGCCTCCGAAGAAAGACAAACAGACCGAGAAAAATGGACAGGACAATCCTGCCGTTGACCCAACCGTTGAAGAAAGCACCGACCATTCGATCTCCACACAATGGCGGTATGACTCTAGAGGCAATTTAGAAGTCCTGAGAATGAACGTTGAACCTATGAGGTAAGACTATAACGCCTTGATAGATTCGATGGGTAACTTCAAGGAGTTAATAGGCCAAACGGCCGAATTACACCGGGGTCAGATTGACCTTGTTTCATCTACAAAGACCACGCATGATAAGTTAGATGGCCTGACTTCAGAGATCTCAAGCATGTCAAAAATCCTCGCCACATTGGCGAAGAGGCTGACTCCAAAAAGCCCTAAAGAACACATCGGCTCTTCTGGATAGACGATAAAAAAAAAAGATCTTGTTTATGTCATCCCGAATCTATGAGGGCAAAGTGGGCTAAATAAGCAGTCTGACCCACAAGGAGGGGAATCGGGCAGCAGAGAAGTCATCAATCCTAATGGATCGGCGACACCAGTTTTTATCCAACCATCATGCCGTAAAAGAGATTCAAATGGCCACACACACCCCCCTATCCACACTGCTAGGGGGCAAAGAACTAATAGTCATTTTTGGACTCATCAGGCCAATAACAACCAACACCAATTACCACCTTTGATAACGCCCCGTGGTGGTAGCTCAGCCCGTTGCTCCACAACTTATCAATAGGGAGGAGTTGGTGGCGGCCGGCCATACACGAAGAGTATGGCCCAGTCATGAAAAGGATGGAGAGGCCGACGAACAGACGACCATACCCTCCTAAAATTGACCAAGTTAACTTTTCCCAAGGGTACAAAGTTCCAAATTTCACCCTATTTTTTGGGAAAAGTGAATAGTCCTCGGTAGAGCATATTGGCCATATTATAGTACAATATGGCCATGTGGGTAGCAGTGACCCGTTAAAACTAAGGTTGTTTCCAAACTCGCTCACGGACATAGCATTCTTATGGTATGTCAATCTTCCTGCCAACTCCGTGCAAAATTGGCAGGAAATGGAAGAATTGTTTCACGGCCAGTTCTATAAGACTGCGCTCGAAACATCACTGATAGATTTGTCCGGGATGCTACAGTTAGTAGGAGAGACCATTGAGACTTGCATAGCCTGTTTCTGAAATGCTAACTATAGGTGCAAGACGGTTTTACCTGAAGAGGAGTACGTTAAGATGGCCATGGGGGGAATGTCCTTTAAACTTCGTAAGAGGTTTAAAGGGACCGACTTTCGTGATTTATTCAAGCTTGCCACGCAAGCCGCTCGCTATGAGCACATCCTCTTGGATGAGCAGGAAAAAAAGAACTCATCCAAAGGAACGTACTACAAAGATCCTAATTACGAGGTCCACCTAGCGGACTGTGACCTCGAGGCAAAGATTGAAATGGCCGAGCTAGTCTGTAAACTACCGATTGTATATAATGCCTTAAACAAGCCCATCAACAATAACACTGCTGCAAAAAAGATGGCATTTGAGGCAGGAAAAAACTATACGTTTGATATAACAATGGTTGATCAAATTTTCGATGCCCTTCTGGCCGATAAAGTGATCAACCTTAGTGACGGTCATCGGATCCCTAAGGCCGATGACATAAAAAATAAAGAATATTGTAAATGGCATAATTCCTGGAAACATTCTACTAATAACTGTATTATTTTTCATAATGTTATACAGAAGAACGTGGAGAAAGGAGTGTTCAAATTCTCGGACAAAGCCATGGGAGTTGATGCTAACCCATTCCCTCAAATCACTGACGTCAACATAGTGACGCCCAATTTAACCAAGCTAACCAGGCCAAGGCCAAAGGTGGACTTGACCGAGAAGGTGGAATTGCCAAAACAAATAAAAGGAAAACAGATTGCCATTTCGGTCACTGACAGTCCGAAGGTGACAATACATGAGCTCCAAAAGACTTATTAGGAGCGTAAGGAAAAAGAGCGCAAGGCCAAAGTCAAAACGGCCCGATCAACCACTGACAGCTTAATAGCTGATTTACGACTCCAACTTGATCTGATAGAACAAGGCCTCTGCCCGAGATGCAAGGCCGATGTCAAGGAGGCCTCCAAGCCAAGTAAGAGGCCCAGGACGAATGAGCATAGGAGGCACAGCCCGAGAAGGTCTGTGCACGAGAGGCTATCACTACCTAAGTTGAGTCAAGGTAAGCCCAAATGGAAACCCAAGCCATTACCAGCCTCCCAGATCGGCCCCACAGACTCCGGCCATTTAGAGGCTAGACGTTATTGGATGTTCTCCAAACTAGATATGCAGGGAAAAGGACCAACCTCGGATATATGTCCAAGGATGGTATTACCACCTAGAGTAGATGATGGAAGGTGGTACAGGGCTGAACACCCAAAATTCCCGGCAACACCCAAATACAGCAAATCTCAGAAAAGAAGGTATCAACGCGCAAGACAAGATGAGCGAGAGAGACTATATTGGCAGAATCGGGCTCACAGTTTCCCCAAGACCAGTACACCCGGGTTGTCCAATTACTAAGGGCATCCATTAGAAGGGGAACCCATTTTTGACACAAAAAAAAAGCGGGTAAAGGAGCGATGCACACCACGGAGCGCTTGAAGGAAATCTTTAGGCAAGAAAAGCTAAAAGAAGAATTTAAGCCCGAGACCAACGCAATGGACGTTGAGTCCGATGATCTTTTAGATTCGGGCGCAAAGCCAATCCAGTTCAGGACATTCCCTGTGAGTATGACATTAAATATGTATGTCCTTCATGGCCAAGCCAGACCAGCCAACGGCCATGGAAGGAGATGTGATAGAAGGCCTGACCAAAGAGTTGGCCACCATAGAAGATATATTTTAGGGTGGAGGTCAAACTGTGAAGCCAAAAGTGGTGGAAGCCACGAGTAAAAATGTGGATTCAATCGAGCAACAGTTCGATCAGCGTAAGATAACCATCTTAAGGCCAAAAGGGCAACAAACTGAGGAAGGACAAAAGCAAGGAGGGCCCATTGAAGTGGTTTTTGAAAGACCTACATATCAAATGTCCCAATACTTGAAGCCACTGTATGTAAAATGGCACATTGAAGGAGTTCCCATGAACATGATTCTCTATAACGGGGGCTCCACCATCAATATCATGCCTCAAATAATGCTAAGGGTACTGCAGAAGTCCGAGTCAGAGTTAATCCCGACCAAAATGAATGTTCAGAGTTTCACGGGAGCACCCTCAAGCACAAAAGGCATCCTGCCCTTGGAACTGACGATAGGAAACAAGACAGCAATGACTACTTTCTTCATTGTTTAAACATCGGCCACTTATAATGTGTTGTTGAGCCGAGATTGGATACACCTCAACTACTGTATTCCCTCCACTTTGCATCAGTTATTGATTTTCTAGAAGGGAGACGAGGTAGAGGTGGTGGGGTCCGATACGAAGCCATTTGTGGCACGTATTCCAAAAACCGTTGCATTATTGTATGAAGATGACATCGGAACTATAAAGCTACTAGGATGTGGAAAGATGGGAAAGCCAAATGCAGCTACATTCATCAAAGAGAATATGAAGTGCTGCCCTAAACTCTATTGGATAAAAGAAGTCATCCCGTTGAACTCAAAGAAGAAGACATGATCAATGAATCAACAACCGATTGAGATTATGAGATAGCTAGCCCTAAAGGCCAGCATGGCCAGATGGTGTGCATATCTGGACAATAAGTGATTAGAGATCGGCCTAATTGATGGTATGATTAATCTGGCCGATTGTATTAATGAAGAAGAAATGTCAAGGGAGGAAGAGATCCAAATGGATGAACTGGAAACGGCCACGACAAACTTAGATGATCTGAAGGCCAATGTTCAGGATCCACTATTGGAGGTCAATCTAGGCAATGAAGGAGAGCACAAGCCTACTTATGTAAGTCAGATGCTAGAACCACAGTTTCAGGCCGAGACGATAGCACGCTTATATAAATACAAGGATTGCTTTGCCTAGAACTATGAAGATATGCCAGGGCTATCAAGGGAACTGGTGGAACATCGATTGCCAATTAAATCGAGGTTTAGGTTGTTCAAATAGCTACCTCGGCTCATGTTACCAGAGGCTACTTTAAAGGTAAAAGAGGAAATTGAGAGACTCCTGGGTGCTGGTTTTATTAAGACTGCTAGATATGTAGAATGGGTCTTGAATGTAGTCCCAGTGGTGAAGAATAATGGAAAGCTCAGGGTCTGCATTGACTTCAAAAACATAAACCTGGCTACCCCAAAAGACGAGTATCTAATGTCGTGGCCGATCAGCTCATTGATTCGGCCGCCAAGCACAAAATATTATCCTTTATGCACGAGCATTCAGGATAAAATCAAATTTACATCGCTGAAGAGGATGTCCCAAAGATAGCTTTTTAGTGCCCCGGGGCAATTGGAACCTTTGAGTGGATTGTCATGCCCTTCGGGCTAAAGAATGCAGGAGCCACCTATCAACGGGCAATGAATTCAATCTTTCATGATATGATTGGACGATTCATGGAAGTCTACATTGATGATATGGTGGTAAAGTCTGGTGATAACGCCGATCATTTTAGGGAGTTGGAAATCGCGTTCAAAAGAATGCAGGCCCACAAGCTGAAGATGAACCCTCTCAAATGTGCATTCGACATTTAAGCAGGGAACTTCTTAGATTTCTTGGTGCACCAACGAGGGATAGAGATAGACAAGAACAAGCCTCGGGCTATCTAAGCAGCAAAGCCACCAACCAAGAAGAAGGAATTACAAAGGCTACTCAGGCAGACAATTTCCTGAGAAGATTCATATCCAACTGTGCTGGAAAGACTCAAGTATGGACCCCACTATTGAAGATCAAAACTGATGAAGAATTCAAGTAGGAAGACAGCCATCAACATGCCTTTGAAGGGATAAAATAATACTTGTCTACTCCTCCAATGTTAATGCCACCTAAGAAGGGTAGATACCTTAAACTGTATATATCAGCCTCTGATTGCTCAATAAGAAGTATGTTAGCTCAAGATAATGAGTAAGGTAATGAGCAGGTCGTATATTACTTAAGTAGAATATTAACTCCAATCGAGCAGCGCTATGCGCCGATTGAGAAGTTATGTTTGGCATTGTATATTTCATCACAGAAGTTAAGAATGTATATGCTTCTTGTTTCTACTTATATCATATGTCAAACTGATGTGATCAAATATACGTTGTCAAGACCTATCATGAGAGGCCAAATTGGGAAATGGACCTTGGCCTTGATGGAATTTGCCAACCGATCACAGCAATCAATCAAAGGCTAGGCCATAGCCAATTTTCTGGTCGATCATCCAGATCCTACTGATCTAGAAGATTTGTCACTAGCACCCAATGTACTAAACATATCCTTAGTCCCATGGACGTTGATCTTTAATGGTTCTAAGAATGTAGAGGGTCCTGAGGGAGGAGTGGTCATTGTATCACCTAAATATGAAAAGACAAAGATATCATTTTGGCTCGATTTCAAATGCACCAATAATCAAGCCGAGTACGAGGCACTCATCATCGGACTAGAAATACTCAATGAGATGGGGGCATCATCTATACATATAAAAGGGTACTCAGGGCTGGTGATTAGACAGATATTAAGTGAATTTCAAATAAAGAGTTGGGAGCTCTGCCCGTTTCACTCAGTGGCTACTCAACTTATGGATTCATTTGATGATATAAGTGTGACCTATATCCCCAGGTTAACAAATACAAAGGCCGATAAGTTAGCAAACAGGGGACCGACCTCGTCGGCTAGAAAGGGTTTAGAGGATCAGGTCATCACGGTTCAAGTCTGATCGCTACCATTCGTGGCAAAGAGAGGCTAGTATACTATAGCCAATTCGGTCTTGATGGAGGACGATGATTAAAGAATCCCAATCATTGACTATTTAAAGCACCCAAATGTCAGGGTAGACTGAAAAGTCAGACTATTCGTAATCCAATTTATGGTTCTTGATGGATAACTATTCAAGAAACCTATCGGTGAAGACATGATCTTAAAATGCCTCGGGAAGAAACAAGTCATGCAGGTAATGGCCGAAGTACATGAAGGGATTTGTGGAGCCCATCAGGTCGGTACTAAGATGAAGTGGCTTTTTCGAAGATATAACTATTACTGGCCGGACATGTTAAAGGACTATATCAGCTATGCTAAAGGGTGCCAGGCTTGCCAAAAGCATGGCCTGATTCAGAGAGTACCAGCCAAAGCTCTCTAACCTATTATCAAGCAATGACCGTTCAGAGGATGGGCCATGGTTTGATTGGCAAGGTTCTCCCACCTTCATCGGGCCATCACTGTTCATTATAGTGGCTACGGGCTACTTTACCAAATGGGCTGAAGCTATACCTTACAGGATGGTGACTCAGGCCACTGTGATCAAATTCATTAAGGAGCACATTATACACCGGTTTGGCCTACCAGAGACCATAACGACTGATCAAGGATCTGTGTTTACAAGTACGGAAACCATGGCCATTGCAGAGAGTAGAGGGATTACCATTCTCAATTCCACTCCAAACTATGCTCAGGCCAACAGACAGGTCGAGTCAACAAACAAGATCCTCAAGGGGATTATTGAGAAAATGATAAATGAGAACCCAAGAGAATGGGATAAATTGTTGTCCGAAGCTCTTTGGGCCTATCGGACGTCTAAAAGATCTAGTACTTGGGTCACTCCATTCATGCTAATGTACGAGCATGATGCTATGCTACCTATGGAAGTCACGGTCCGATCTGCCAGTAGAGCATAGTAGAATCATCTAGAGCCCACAGAATACACAGAAGGTATGATAGCTGAGTTAGAGGAGCTTGAAACAAGGCTCACGGCCTTGGATTCATGAAAATTTCAGAAGCAACGAGCTGCCCGAGCCTATAACAAAAGGTAAAGGAGAAGCCTTTCTGCACAAAGGATTTGGTTTGGAAGGCCGCATTGCCTATCAGAGACAAGGATAACCGATATGGAAAATGCTTGGTCAATTGGGAAGGTCCCTTCATTGTTCACCAAGTCAAGAAAGGTGGAGGATATAGGCTGTGCAATATTGATGGAACGGCGTATGCCAGACTGATAAATGGTCAGTATTTAAAGTCTTATTATCCTACTTTGTGGGAAACTATTAATTTGGAATATAGACCGAATCTAGGTTTAGAGTATGATCTACTTATCAATTATGAGCCTGAGAGCGAATAATCAAAAATCCACAATTGTATTAAATAAATGTTGGGCACAGCTTACCTACAAAGGTTCAGTTCCAAATAAAGTTATATATATTTACAAGTACAAAAGTTAAGAATCAGCCTCTAGGCTGACTCAAAATTCCCAAGTTTTGTCTTCAGGTCTTCCCAAGTCTTCTGAGCCCCAGCTCGATCTTGCTTGGCCTTATCAAGTTTTCAGGACCAGGCACAGAAGATTGGAATACTACCCTATACTTGGTCGCTACACTTCTGAGCATCTCCTCCAAGCTAGGCCAGGACTTCATCTACCTTTACCAGCGCAGCATTGTTAATAACAACCTCAGCCTCACATTACTCCAACTGGGCCTTGAGAGTTGCAATTCTAGCTTGCAGAAAGGCATCTCGAGCAATCACTTGGGCCCTTAATACTTTTCCAACTTCATAGCTGGTCTTGGCAGCCTGGAAGAACTGCACCGCTTTCTGTTGGGCACCAAGATGAATTTCAGCTTCAGCCTGAATAGTTGAGGCTGATCGTTCCAAGAGATGGCAGCTAGGTAGTCTCTCTTGCATTTCCCGTACTAGAGTTAGTTGCCTGTCCAATAAAGAACGATCGTCCATAAGTCCACTCAAGGCGGCATCAATATCGGCAGCAGGTGGAAGGTTAATCATATCCTGATCTGCAAGCTCGAGGAGAAGATTCTTCGATCATTGGAGGCTTGAGGAGGAGATTGCTTTGGGCTCCAACGAACCAAAGTCAAAAGCCCCAAGGTCCAGGCCGCTAAAAAAATTGTTGAAAGGGATGAATGGCTCTGGACCTAGAGGAACGGCCTGTTCAAAGGATTCAGAGTTAAATGGGGTTAGTATTAGTCAAAGACTGAAGATAAGAGCCTAAATAAAAAAGTAAAATACCTGGGCAAGCAGTGATGTGGAGGCCGACTTGTCTTGAGGTAAAACGGCTTCACCACTGGGTTATAAGGTGGACAGTTAGGCTGGTGGTTGGTCTAGTTCAGGAGGGGCTACTATAGTGGTCTTCCTAGTAAACAAGCCCCAACACTTATACCAACAGTGGTTTGAACGGCCTCGGCGATGGCAGGAGCATTAGATGGGACACGGCCTTCACCACTTGGAGTTGGAGGATCCGTAGGAGTGGATAAAGTAGGATTGACAACGGCCACTTCTTCTATACACACAATGGTTGTTTCCATTGCAACAGTAGGATCAGCCTGACCCGTAAGGACATCATGACCGGTTTCCACCATAGATGGGGCCATTTGTTTTAATTCTTCCTCTCTAGTTGTCCCTATAGTTGTTTCGTCCCCAAACAGATCTTCACTACTGGACGAGAGAATCACTTGCTTGGGTGCGTCCTCTCCAACAGGGAGGGGAGCTTTATCTCCGTCCGATGGAGTAAGAGATGGGACAACCCTCAGAGGGACCACCCTCTTGACAACTCGTTTGATAAAGGCTACCATTTGTCCAGAAGGTCGGGCTGGTTGTGTTTGTGCTCCAACGGGCAAAATTTTTTCTTCGGATCCCTTGTCCACAAGTTAAATGCAATGAAAGCGATTAGAAAGAAGAAACGGTGAAGAACGGGCAAGCACTTGATAAAAAAAGATAGAATAATACCTGAGTATATGAGGCTGATGTTTGTTTCTTCTTCTTCGTCAGTCCTTAGCCTGGTGCTTGCTTATGACCTGGCCTCTTGGCAACTTGTTTCCATCGGGCGGCCGCCGGTGCAACAACAGGTACATCAGCCTCTGTTGCTGATGATGTGGTAAATTATTACAGTACCTCAGCAGTGGTACCCTTGAATATTTGGGACGCTCGTTCAAACCACCATTTCGTGAATTCTTCAGAGACAACAGATCGGGCTGAGAATGGAAAATTGAACACCACTTTCAGCTTGTTAGATCGCTCCTTGATTTTCTTTACCTGCTTGTCATTTACAATCTAGCTGCATTCCACCTAATCCACATTAACGGTTATGACCGACGGAATGGGCACCAGTTGAGAAAGCCCAAATTGATGGGCATAAAGCGGCACAAAATAATATTCTACCCCACATTTGTTATTGCTGGAGGGGATGCTCGGACTAAAGATGATGTCTCTAGCCACCAAGTAGCTAGAGAAAACTTCGTTGTAAGTAAATTGAGTGCCTGGACCCCAATTGGAGGGGTTGTTAGAAAGTTGGAGAAACAAGGAGAATTGAAGAGAAAAGAAAGGGGTGAAGAGATGAGGAGCTCGAGGAGAACACCCTTGATAGAAGAAAGTAAAACACTCCTTTTGAAGGTGTGGGAAGAGGGAGCAATGTCCATGTACTGGAGAGTAGAAATAGGGATATCGGCCAGCTGACGGACAGTTGGTTGAAACTTTGGGAAATATGAGTATAGCCAGAGCTGTTGTATCCATATCGGGCTTCCTCTAGCGCTGAAGCCTGATTGGATGAAATCGGTCACTCCACAAACCAAATGAGCCCAGACTAGAGTAGCCAAGGCCAAAGGTTTCCCTGAAGCTAGAGCCAATGCTACAGTAGTGTACACCTTGGTTATGGCCTGACTGGCCGAGCAGAACAGGTAGTTGTTGAGCCAGTAGATGAGGAATGTAGTGTGTTCAGCATCGGACACCTCCGTCTCATCAACACCCATACAAGCTGTCAAGAAGCCGCTGTAAGCTATTATCGATCTGTAGGACACGGCCCCATCTCTGACAGTTTCTTGTTGGGGGTAGGTGAAGTTGGACATTCCAACGAATAAGGCAGGGACAATCTCTTATCCGTGAGGACGGAGACCAAGTAAGTAACTGATATCTTTGACCGTTGGTGCCATTGTTCTGCATTGAAAGAGGAGCTCGTTGCAAGATGAAGACCAGAACAATAGGACAGAAAAGTGAAGAGATCTGTCTATTTCGAGCTGTGTCCGACTTAGCATAATGGCATCATAGATGCCCGTCTGCTTCCAGAGTTCGGCCTTAGAGTCCGATACCTTAGTCACCCACTTGTTCCAGTCTACAGCAGGGGTGGGTCAGCCCCTAATCAAGTGAGTAGCAGTCCAGACCTTGCTCCAGTTAGCAGGTAATTGGAAGAATGATTCATTCTCCACCGGCGAAAAGTAGGAACTGAAGGCTATCAGAGGATCATCGTGAAACACCGTGCCAAGGCCAGGCACTGCTGGGGTACCATCGAAAGTGCTATAGGGGGTGAAGCTTTCAGTAGAGATTTCTGAAGCATGGGCTTTAGCCAATGCCCTCACCTCCTTACGCCGGTTTTTGGGAGGAGGGGCGTCCAGAAATGTCTTCTTGCCTTTAGACGACGCCACCGGGGCTGTTTTGGGGGCCATTAGTGTGGAGGATGTGAGTTTATCTTTCGCTAAAAATGATGGAGGTCCTTTGAGAAGTTCTGGGTTTCTAGAAAGAGAGTTAAGAAGACACAGATGAAGAAGGTGAAGAGATTTTTGAAAATCTCATCATTTTATACACCTAGTATTTAATGTGGAACGACTGGTGGGATTCCCAAAAATCTGACAGTCTCTGTATGGTGGACATGTGGCAGGTTTAAAATTTAAAACGTCACATCAATCAAGGGCAAGAAGTTTGATATGACCTTTTGGGGGGCAATTGTTTGCACCCAAAAACCGCCAAAGGTTTTTGAGCCTGAGTGGCGTGTGGAAATGGGCTTTGGGATGATCGGCCCAAAGCATGTCCAGGAGTGACCGGCCCAGAGATTGCAAAGGCCCATCGGGCTCAGGGAGAGATTGTCACGCTATTCAGATAAGGCTTTGTTACCCCAGTTTAGTAGAGCCAAATAGGTAGAGTAGGTCATGTGCTGGCTAATCAAGCACTGACATTGAAGTGAAGGGAAGAAACATGAGTGTGAGCCCGAGTGGGAGGCAAAGCATGGGTAAAACTCATTGGGTGGGTGAGTAGCCTAGGTTAGCGTCAGGGGAACTCGATGGATGATATTAGTAGCGTGCATGACGATCGGACACCATACTCGAAGGAGACGGTGAAAGCCGGTTGCACGAGCCCGATTGGTCGTGAGCATTTGTAAGATTGTCATCAGGCATGAAAGTCAGAAAGCATGATAGGTGAGGGTTGTTACTATCCGATATAGTTGAAAGTAAGGTCAGGTCAGCCAGATGAGCCAAACGGGGAAGGCGGCTCCACTCTTAGCTCTCACGGTAACGTTATCCTAAATTTAAAGAAGCAGAGTCTGTTTGGGTAAGGAATCTGATCACGTCTAGCTAGATATGGAAGGCTAATCCCTAAAATATTGGGATTGATTCAATCAGGTTTGGGGTAAGGCAAGAATTTGAGATTAGGAAGGATTCTACAATCAATCATCTCTTGGAGCGCAAGTCAATGAGTCTCTGCCTTATCAGGACTATTAGAGGCCGCTATAAATATAGAAGCAGGCCAACCATGCAGGTCACTCCGCATCATCTCGAAAAATAGCACTTTTAGCATTCTTTTAAAGCATTCAAAGTATTCAACCTTTGTTTCTTAGCATCCACGGCATCCATAGCAAATAGGTTTGTCCTTTTTGTTATTTTCTCAACTATTTTTATTCTTTGGACAAATCAGCCTGTTCTGATCTTGTTCTTTGGTTGTATATTTTATTCTCTAAACATTTAATAAAAATATGTATTTTTATTAATCATTTGTGATTGTTTACCTCTTAAACTCCTACACTATTTGGTTTGTGTGCTTCAGTACTGCCAAATGATTTTTGATGAGGGTACTTTCCTACTCATCACACACAGTCACTCTGTTTAGAAGTCAGATCTTAAAGCCTTGAATATCACTCATTCAAGTGTTATAGGAAATTAGTTTGCACACACCAAACCATTATTGGTTTTGGCACGCCCGCGTAGAACTATAGCAAACACATTCTAAAAAAATTGAAAACCTAAACAAAAAACTGGAATGTGTAAAGATTATCATTTTCAAATGCTACATATATGCAGTCTAAACTTTAAACTAGGAAACTCAACATTATCATTTTCAATTGCAAGAAATCTCTGGAGGAAGAAGCTTTAATTGAGCACACTTGGGAAAAAAAAATACAAACATCTAGGATGCTAAGCAAATCATGATATATATAAGCAGAAAGTTATCAAAATATGTATGCATTGCAGACACTGCTTTCAGTGAGTTGGATTTTACAATTGGGTTAATTGCAAAAACAGCACTCAACTATGACCCGTTTTCAACTCGCTTTCCTGAACTATTTTTTCCGACAAATTGACCCCCTCAGTTTGTTTTACTTGACAAGTTGACCCCCTCCGTTTGTTTTGCAAAAGAAAATGGGCATGTGCCCATCACGTGAGAGCAAAAATGGACACATTTACCCTTTATGCCCAAAATGGGTTTGATCTCTCTCTCTCTCTCTCTCTCTCTCTCTCTCTCTCTCTCTCTCTCTCATTCCCTTGCCCCACACCACCACGACAACCACCAACCACCACTGGACACCACCAATCACCATTGCACCATCCAATAACCACCACACCATCTAGTCACTACCATTGCCCCACCCAATGACTACCCAATCACCATCACCCATACCCAAAATCATCACCAAATCACCATTACCCCATCCAATCACCACCACCCATACCCAAAATCATCACCAAATCACCACCAGTGAACATCAAATTTTGCAATTCTCAATCTCTTCTCTGAATTTTCTCTCAAATGATAGAAATAAACCCGACTTCTAGAGTACTTCCCTTTTATGAAACTGTAACAACCTTAATTTTATAAGTTCTTTTAGTAATTTTTATATTATTATTTTCAAGTATTAGACATTAACTATGTGTATGTATCTTAGTAACACCTAATAAAATATTGAAGTAGCGTGTACGGGTCATTAGTATGTTAAGTAGAATGCTTAACATAGAAATTTAGTGCCCGGGGTCATGGGTACCCATTGGACTAATCATTTGTCACTTTAGAATGCATTTTCGGGCCCATATAAAGCCTTTTTGTGAGACCCTTAGACAAAAAACTGGATTCAATGTTTATTTATGTGTTTGTGATATAATATATGTAGGTGTATCATATATACATAGATAATATACCTCCTAGGGTTTTGATAACAAAAAAAAAAGACATGAGAAAAATAGAACAGTCAAGAGAGAGAGAGAGAGAGAGAGAGAGAGAGAGAGAGATGAAGAAGAAGAAGAAGAAGAAGAAGAAGAAGAAGAGAATAAGAGAAGAAAAAACCTCAACCTTTTATTTTATGTAATCATCATCAACCTTGAGGCCCTAAATTGGTGAGTTAAGCTTTTGTTTTGAATATATATAAATATATATATATATATGATGTCAAAATTTTGGTAAGAGTAAAATAAAGCAATTTAAGGAGAAAGAGAAACTATTTTTTGTATGTGGTTCGGCCCTGTTAATGAAGGTAGGTCCACGGGTGTGTCTGAGCACGTTCACTAGCAAATCACCAACGGGCCTAGCGAGCCAACAAAGAGGGGTGGCACTACCAGTAATACCGGCCGGGTGTATGCGTATAATGGTGAATTTTTATAGAGGTGCTGTGTAGACCGAAAAGTTGGTCACCCCTCAATAGGGGGTGAGAGGTCACTTTTATAGATGTAAGAGACCTACTCGTACATGGATAAGGAAATATAATCCTATTGATATAGATTGACATTAATTATGGGGATTTCCTAATTGGATTAGGAAATAGTGTGCACTTTCCATTAGTCTTCTAACTTGAGTAGAAAACTGCCCGTAATGCTCGGGATCACGCATGTGGGCCTGGTTGAACTGTTCCCACGGCGGGATGTGCATGTGCGATTTTCCCGACCTGTTGGCCGGGTCGTGAATGAACCGTTTGGGATGATGAGTAGAATAAACCGCTCGGGCTGACGCTTCTGAGGAGTTGTGTATGATTTGCCCGGGGCATGGACTAGCTGCTGATTTGAACCGCTTGGTCATAGGATAAAGCCACTTTTGGGCGTATCAGTTGCCCCCCATTTCCAAGATTGGCCAGATGCTATATCGGGGCAAGTTTGGAAATCAGTTTGATGTTACTTGCCGCTGTCTGAGTGCTTGTGGAAGCTGCCTAAGGGCTTCTGAGCCTGGTTAGTCCTCAGGAACTGACTGAGAGTTGAGACCCAGCCTAGCTCGGGACCTTTAAGTGCTCGGGAACTGACCGGAAGTTGAGATCCGGCCTAATTCGGAGTCTTTGAATGCTCGGGAAGTGACCGAGAGTTGAAACTCGACCTACTTCGGAGTCTTTTTGCTTGAGTTAGCCTCCAGGATGGTTATCTTCTGCCCGTGAACCTTCATCAAGGTTGTGGGAGAAGAATTTGACCATGTTGGAAAAGCCGACCTAAAGCGTATTGCTTTATGGTCCTTTTTATGTTAGCTCCCCAGGATGGTTGTCTTCCACCCAGTTAGCCTTTGTCAAGGCTGTTGGGAGAAGAGCTTGACCATGCTGGTGGAGCCGACCTAAATCACGTTGCTTTAGGGTCCTTTTGCTCCTCTATCCTCGGCCAACCTAAGAGATTTTAGTCACCTCTATCGTTGGTCTGGACCTAAGTGGAGTTAATGTTTCTGAGTACTGTAGGTGCTCGGGTTGTCCAAGATTTTGACTTGGTGGTCTGCGAGGCTTGTAGATACCCGGTGTGATTACCTGTTTAGTTCACTACGCCATCTTGCCCCCCAAGCTTTCGCTAAGACGAGGGTCTTACAGAGGCTATGAACTGTAGGTAACCGACCTGGAACATGGTGGTTGCAGGGTCTTTTGAAGCTTGCCATCATCAGCCACCTAGGGGGTTCGCCCCCATCGTCGGTTGGACCTAAGCGAAGCCGGTGCCTTGGGCATGACCCCAAGGTCTTTAGTGCCTAGGTTCAGAGCCTAAGGTCTTTTGAGTGCCTGGGTTCAGAGCCCGAGGTCTTTTTAGATGCCTCAGGGTTAGGCCCGAGGTCTTTGTATACCTCGAGGTTAGACCCGAGGTCTTTAGGTGCCTCGGGGTTAGGCCCGAGGACTTTGGAAAGGCTCTCTGACAATCGGCAGAGCCTCATGTGGTGATCAGGCAAGTACCACTGTAGTCGGGCTCATCTAGACCGATGGAGACAGGAGGTCGAATCAGGATCGTCAGGCTCCTGATTTCTCTGTGCTGGAGGCAAAGTCAGAACTGCATGATCCTGACCGATATGAACTGGAGGTTATGTCAGGGCGGCCGGACTCAGACCACTGTGAACTGGAGGTCGAGTCGGGGCTGCCGGACTCTGCCTGCTGTGAGCTGGAGGAACTGTCAGAACTCCCGAGCTGATCTCGCTTTCGCTTGCTTCTGGAAGACTTATTGCTTTCTTGCTCGGGGTCTTTGATCTTTAGAAATTCCTCAGTGTCAATGTATTTTCCAACCCTCTCCGCGAGTTCGACCAAGGTTACCGGTCGGTTTCTGTGGAACGACGCGGTGCACTTGGTGTGTTGAACTCCCGAGCAGAAGGCTATGATGGTGATTGTCTCGTTCGAATTGCTGATTTAAAGATTCTGTTGGTTGAACCGGTCAATGAACTCCTTGAGGGACTCATAATTCCGTTGTCTGACTGTTAGTAGCTGTATGTCTGGCTTTGGCCGCTCATACATATCGACGAACTGGTTGATGAATTGTTTGATGAGTTGTTTGAAACTGCAGACCGATCGGGGCTCCAAGGAGTAAAACCACTGCATGGCCGCGCCTTTCAAAGTGCTGGGGAAGGCTAGGCAGCGTAATTCATCGGAGTTGGTGGCTAGGGCCATTTGAGCCTTATAGGTCCGGACGTGGTCGACCGGGCTTCCCGAGCCGTTGTAGGGATCTAGGCGAGGCTGCTTGAATTTGCGCGGGATGGAGAACTTCGTGATCTGGCTGGAGAACGGTGACTCTGTCTTAGTATCGGCTTGATTCTGAGCACGGTTTTGACCAAGCTTTTTGGCCACTCCGTCGATCTGCTTCTGTAAATCCTTGATTCGAGCTTTTACTCCTTCCCGACCGGTATCTGAGGTACTGGTCGGGTTGGTGGAAGAGGCTTCTTCTTCATGGCGGGGTGGTATCCTTTGGGATCGGGCTTGGCTATGACCCCGGGTAACCGTTCGCCTAGGGATGACTCGGCTCTTGACCGAGTGACCCAGGACTGATTCCCGGGCCATATGCATCTGCCTTTCCTCTCGGGCAGCAGGCCCACTATTGATGCCTCTGGCATCCTCAACACGGGACGGGTTGGCTCGGGTACGTTGTCTGGTCAAAATCGGTTCCCGACCGTATGCAACGTTCCCGGGTCGTTTTCCGGCCCCTAGAGGACTGCTTTACTGGGCTAGCAGGGCTTCAATCTGTTGCTGGATTTGACGCTGGCCCTCCAGGAGTTATGTGAGGGTTGCGGTGATTTGTTCAGATGTCATGACTGCCGCAGCCAGTGTCGGGGCCGGAAGAACATCCCGGTCGGACTGCTGGTCTGCCTTCTCACTCTTCTTCGGTGGCATGACGATCAGTTGAGAAATTTGTTGATGAGAAGACTTGTCGTTCCCACAGACGGCGCCAAACTGATGATGTCAAAATTTGGTAAGAGTAAAATAAAGCAATTTAAGGAGAGAGAAAAACTATTTTTTGTATGTGGTTCGGCCCTGTTAATGAAGGTACCTACGTCCACGGGTGTGTCTGAGCACGTTCACTAGCAAATCACCGGCGGGCCTGGTGAGCCAGCAAAGAGGGGTGGCACTACTAGTAATACCGGTCGGGTGTATGCGTATAATGGTGAATTTTTATAGAGGTGCTGTGTAGACTGAAAAGTTGGTCGCCCCTCAATGGGGGGTGAGAGGTCTCTTTTGTAGATGTAAGAGACCTACTCATACATGGATAAGGAAATATAATCCTATTGATATAGATTGGCATTAATTATGGGGATTTCCTAATTGGATTAGGAAACAGTGTGCACTTTCCATTAATCTTCTAACTTGAGTAGGAAACTGCCCGTAATGCTCGGGATCACGCATGTGGGCCTGGTTGAGCTGTTCCCATGGCGGGATGTGCATGTGCGATTTTCCCGACCTACTGGCCGGGTCGTGAATGAACCGTTCGGGATGATAAGTTGAATAAACCGCTCGGGTTGACGCTTCTGAGGAGTTGTGTATGATTTGCCCGGGGCATGGACTAACTGGTGATTTGAACCGCTCGGTCATAGGATAGAGCCAATTTTGGGCGTATCAATATATATTTGAATATATATGTATTTGAATCCATGTGTAAACTAGGGTTTACAATTATGATTAATTTTTGTGATCTTGTTGTTGTGGTTATGAGTATGTGACTATTTTGATTAATATAAATTTATGGTGGCTGAAAGAAAATAATTCATATAAAATCGTGGTTATTGAATTTTGGAATTTTGCTCGCGAGTCCTATGTAAAACGCGATTCTGCACGTGTTTTATCTAATGGTATTTTTTCCGATTATGCACTGTTTGGGCAGAAAATTCATATTACAGTAGCAGTTATATGAAGATTAAAATAATTGTATGATTTCGTGTTCGCTAATATGAATTAATTTGTTTGTACTTAGAGAGATATGTGTTTTCATGTATAGTTGAGCTTTATGAAATTATGTCTGTGTGATTTTGTGTGGGATATGAATCTGTGTGACCTTGTAGCTGTTAATATTTTAACGAAAATTTGATTTGAGATATATGAATCTCTTATAAAGTTGAGTTTTGCGAAAAACGTGGATGTATGAACGTTAAAAAATCCTTAGAGTTCACCACTACTCCTTATAATTTTAGGCAACGAATTCGTGGATGACCCGTCCTTGTGTGATTAGACGGTGACTTCGTGGATGACCCGTCCTTGTGTGATTAGACGGCGACAATGTGGATGACCCGTCTCTTCATTTTTAAGCCTTATGCCCGGCTTGTTGGTCTATTTCATGTGTATTTAGACATTGTTTATTGACGTCAAGAACGTAAGGACTAGCCTTTTAGTATATACTCAAATCCCAGTGATACCCCATGGGAGTTGGGACCGGAGTGGGAGTTAGTATTATGTTAGGAGACACATGGGATATATGTGTAGGCTGGACCATGGATGGGTGGCCGAGGTGCTGAACATAAGGTGTGATAAAATAAAATGCTTTGTGGTGTTAATTTTATCTTGCGTTTAGAAGTTTGAATTATAATTAACCTCTTGTTGTGGTTGCATCATAGAAATTTGTGGATGCTTAGTAATCGACTTTTCTAATGTGTTGTAATCGTTGTGTGTGAACGTGAATGTGATAACCATAGACTGTGTGTCTTAAATTTTGAATTATATTTTGAGGATTTTGATGCGAGTATTTATGAATTTATACTATTGTTGAACTATGGGTTGGGTGGTAGTATGACTGACTCTTGAATTGTTACGGACATTAATTCAGAAAGTAATTATGGGTTTGATTAGAACTGTGATAATTGTATTTTGTAGGATTGTGGGCCCACTAACTTTTATGCAGGGCTGGCTCGCCATAGATATCCGATGGGTAAGTATTCAATTGGTATTATTCGGGTTGGGAACCACTGCCACCACATTGAAGGAAACTACCCATATGTCCTGAAATGTGTGTGGAACTACTGTTCTAACCCGATAGGAATTCTGTGTAATAGCATTGTTTATTTTTTGTGTGACGACAGTGTATGATGTGATGTGGTTATATTTCTCTGCGAGTATTTTTGGCAGTCTATGGGACACCATTTTTCCTAAGACTCGGTTTATATTTTTTTATTAACTCATACCAGTACTTTATATATTGACCCGGGTGGGTAATGCATTCGGGGCGTTTCTATATGAAACGTAGTCGAATGTATGTGCAGACTTAGTAATGGGGAAGATTTTCTGTGGAGCTTCTATCTGTGTAAAGAGATTGCTGATGTGTTGTTTTGTGGCAGGGTTGTATTTATTTTCTTAGTGTACTTTATTTTTATTTCTGGCCATGTGAGCCATGTTTATGATATTGTAGTTCGGATTGTATTATTGAGGTTGGGAATAGTGTAGTGGCTCTTAACCCAAGGATGTCTAGAATTTATTATGAAAACGGTGTTTCTTTTGTAAATTGAAAATGGAATAATATTTTCAAGAGAACGCTATTTCTTTTATGATGAAAATGAATGTTTGGGAATACATGTTTAATAATCAAGAGTTTTATTTAAAAACAAGACCATGTGCTTTTATTTAATGAGTATTAAATATTATTTTCAGTAAATTATCTATTAGTTTGTGTGAGGGTGTCACCCTCTGGGTTTTTGGCAATTGAATATTAGTCTGGATACATGCTCTGGATTAATTATTTGGTTATACAAAAATCGGGGTGTGACAGAAACTCACCCTGATAAACATCCTCAGGGAGAAGGGGTTTGGAGATTGAGTTGTTGATGTGTAGTTGGTGTTGTTGATTTGGTTTCAATTAAGTGGGATTGGTTTGAAACCGGAAGAGAGACCATTGGTGGTCGTGGTGGCAGGGGGCGGGGTGGTGGGTGACAGTGGTGGTGGGTGGTGATGGTGATTGTGTGTGTGTACGAGAGAATGAGGGAAATAGGATGAGTTTAGAGAGAGAAGTTGCAGAGAGAGAGAGAGAGAGGGGGGGGGGGGGGGGGGGGGGGGGAATGGGGTAAAGTTCACTTTTTTAGATTAAGAGGTGTACTCAAAAATGGGTCATAGTTGAGGGGGTGTTTTTGTAATTTAGGCCAAGGGTATATGCGACATTTTATTACATCCGTTAACGGCGTTTGAGACTAAATAAATATTGATAGTTGAGGGGGTGAAGTTGTTCACTTTTTTAAATCAGAAAGTGTACTCAAAAATAGATCATAGTTAAAGGGGTGTTTTTGCAATTAACCCTTTACAATTTCAAGCAACAGAAGCGCCTAAAGAAACATAGCATAGAGAAACATAGCCTATGCTATGCCATGTGTGAGAAGTTGAGAAGGGACATCTCAGAAGAAATCAACAGACTGGTAGTTCATTAACAATATAAATGTGAATTCATCATTCAAACTATTTTTAAAAAGGCAATTTTAGTTCGAAAATAGACATTCTTTTAGTACTAAGCAATGTTTTAAAAACCGGACCGTTCATCGAACCGGAAAAATGACCGGGTCAAGGGTTAATGGTTCAACCGTCGGGTGAACCGGAATCGAACCGTGACGTCATAATTACCTAATATTTATATTTATTTATATATATATATATATATTTATTTATATAAATATTTATATAAATAAATATATATATATATATATATATAGAAATCACTACAAGGGAAAGAGATAGTCAGGGAAAGAGATAAGCTATCTAAAATACTCCCAAATATATACAAATCACTATAAACAAGGAAAGAGATGAACAAGGAAAGAGAGAAACTGTATAAAATAACAAATATATACAAATCACTATAAAGACGGAAAGAAATAAACAGGGAAAGAGATTAACTACCTAAAAAAATGCTATAAAGCCAAATCACTCAGAAATACTAAATTAAAAATCTAAATCTTAAAAGTTAAAAGAGGGTATGAGATAAACAGTACCTTCACTACCTTGTTAAAAATTATAGATCGGGAATGGCAGCAGAGGCGGCGACTCCAGGCGGCGGCGACTTCAGGGAGCACGACTCCAAGCAGCGGCAACTCCAAGGCGACGGCTCCAAGTCCAGGCGAGGCCTCCCAGCGACCGATCTGTCTCTCTTGGAGTAGGAGGTCTCTTGATCTTCTATGGAGTATACTATGGAGTATAGACATTGGACTATGGAGTGAAGAAGAATAAGAGGAATGAGAGAAATAAGAGATGATAGAGATCAATTCAGAGTCAAACCTAATAAAAAGAAGATGCAAAAAATCTTTTTTACCCTTTACTTTTCTAATTTTTTACGAACCGGTTGTGCTAAAAACCGTCGCCGGTTTTCCGGTTTTTCGGTTGAACCGGTTCACCCGCCGGTTTTTCCCGGCCAGAAGCTTACTAGCGGTTACCGGTGCTATCCGGACCGGAACTCCGACCGGTCGACGGTTCAACCGGTCGAACCGGCCGGTCCGGTCCGGTTTTCTAAACCATGGTACTAAGTCCAACCCCCTTTTTTTAGGATAGTCAAATGAAACGAAAGCTCATTGGAGACAGAGCAAGCAGAAGCTAGCCCATCAGGAAAGCGGGCATAGGAAGCTTTGCTCTCGACAAAAGCCCTTTCTTTTTCTTTTTTTTTTTCTTTTTTTTCTTTTTTTATTATTTTTTTATTTATGACTCTTTTGACGACGGTTTGGAACCTTTGTCCACACTACATGAATAAGAAAGGGCTTCCTAAGGCCTGGTCGCTAAGGGGCCCCTTTTCTTGTCGCTTTAATGTGGGGATTAGGAAATTTAGCTTTGGCTGCTTGGATTAGTATTTAAATGAAACAATAATGATACACATACAATTTCATACTTTTTCACACTCAATAATCCTGGCTCTTGTTTTCAGTAGATCCCATGTGCTCCCGTGTGAGATCCATGTGAGCTCTACATGGAGTCCACTAGAATCATGGGTTAGAATTGTTGAGTGTGGAAAATTGTGTGGAATTGTGTGCGCGTGTGTGTGTCTGTGTATCATTACTCAAAGTGAAAAGTCCATACGATATAAAAGTTTATGTGAAATTCACATAACTTTTGTAAAAAATTGATCTAGTTATGTTAATTTTCACACAACTTTAACTTTTAAAACATAGGGATTTGTGTTCAAAAAAATAAATCAAAAATATCAGGACTTGATCCAATTAAGTTTCATTATCCATGGAGTTTTGACCAAAAAAAATGGGTTTTCCTTTAAACTTAATTAATTTTAAATGAGGGATTTTTCACTCAATTTCTATTTTAGAAATAAGGGTTACCCGACCCATTTCCTCTTTATCCCCTACGAGTAAAAGTTAATACTTAATTTCCCTGTAGTTGTGATTGAAATAAAACCGTTAATTTTTCTGTCAAAACAAATTGGTTAAATTTATTTTACCTCCTATGGTTGGATATATTACACTTTACCCCTATAGTTCAAAAGTTGACACTCGACACCAGTTGTGGTTGTGACTGAAATGAAAGGTATATTTGTCATTTCAAAGCTAAAGTTACACACCATAAGAATTTGAAAGTTTTGCTCACCCTTGCTCACCCAATCCTCCACTGGGTGACATGTGTTTCATTCATTCCCATTTTGCCCCAGTATCATCAATATAATTACTGAAATGGAACACATGTCACCCAGTGAAGACCTCAATGAGCAAGGATGAGCAAAAATGCTCTATTAAGAATTTTCATTTAGCGCAAAACCACAGGAGGGTTAAGTATTTACTTTTTAGCTAATTAAGATAAAGTGAAAATGAGCTTAACCACATGTACAATATATTTACCCTAAAAATAAAGAAAAAAAATATATATTAACCACCAAACAATTGGACACCTAGTCCACATTTCATCTATCCAATCAGGAAACTAAGGAACTGATACGAAGACCAGATCTGCAGTTATTACTACATGTCCTAGACTTTAAGTTGGAAGTATAAAGAATGGATCTTTGGATTTCACTCTTCTGAAGGACTATCGCCATCAAAGTCACTATTGCAGAAGATTTAGTTGAGATGTTCAACTTTTGCACATAGTCCACAACTGAAGGCGCTCGTATAGCCAAGTACTATCTTAACTTTTGCAGATAGTTGTGACTCTGGTGACTTTTGCGGATGATTGATGGACATCTCAACTTTTACAGCTAGTACCGATGACTCTGGTGATAGTTTGGTCCAGTGGATAATAGTGTTACTTGGTATCCGTTGTGCATCGTCCTTCGTCGTCCTTCGATAGTTGCTATAAATAGGGGGCTTTGTAGAATTCTTACAACTAACTCTTCGAACACTTTTAACTTTTTTGGTGAAAGTTTGAGCTTATCGTTGTAGAAAGCTCCCTATCAAGGTAATACTAAACTATCATTCATGAATATTTAAAAACCTTAACCGGAAAATGGTATTTGCACATCTCTAAGGTCAACACTTATGTGCTTTTCTTTAGGTACTTTTTTCGTCAAGTTCTAAGATACTATTGGTCCATCTGCGTGTATTATAGACATATTACATATACTTGTACATGGACGGATACAAGAATTTAGCTTGGAGGGGCGAGCTCAATAATTTCCAAAAATAGTAGAAAAAATACCTACGGAAAATCACCTAAGTCTTTTCCCATCTCTAGCGCTCATTCTCTCTTTTCCTCTATTCATATAAAAGGTATCCCATTTTCCAAGTTGCAACCAACCAATCTAACCATTCGTCCACAGGAATAACAGGTTGACATAGTGGAAAATATTGTTGGTTTACAATGGTACACGTTAATACGTTATGTATATATATGTATGTTTATAACATTTCTAAGCACAATCTCTCTTTTTCTCTAATGTTATTGGTTTACCATTCTCCAAGTTGCAACCAACTTCCACAATAACCATTCTAACCAAAAGTCCACCAGAATAATAGGTTGACATTGTGCAAAATATTATTGGCTGACAATGGTGTACATGAATATATATGTTATATACATATGTATATAACACTTCAAAAAAAATGAGAGTTGCACTACACCTGGACTAAGAAGCCATTCAATAAATTGCAAGAATTACCTAATGTTTATAATCTTGGATGATAAGTCAACAAATGGGTTGTGTACCAGATGCCATTAGATGACCGATGAACTGGAAGAGATCATGTCTATTATCCTGTTATGCAAGGTGTTGTTTGTCACAAGAACACCACCCGAAGGGAATATGACTCTTCTCTCAGCTTCATCTTTTGCCAGATCAAGTTCACGTCCTCTCCAGTCAGTTACCTAAAAAAAACATGTTAATCTCTTGTAATAAGTTCACAGAAGAGAGCCAGAATTGTTCAACCTATGAACTAAAGATCACCCAAACAAGGGTGTAAAATAAACATGACCAGAGTTTTGACATCTTAATGTCCTGGTATTACAATGAAATGTGTAAACATATGTGAGATATGAATATGAAATGGTTCAGAACGTTGATTCCTGAAATTTTAAGGCTCTTTTTGGTTCATGAATTTAGTGAGAGAAAAGATAACAAAACATCGAGGAAGGGAAAAACTACTTGTTTTTCTCCATGCTTAAAATAAAAATTTTTTTTTTTTTCAAAATATAATATGAACTCACAAGAAGAGGTAGGCAAGTGAAACAAAGAAAAATGATTTACTCCCTGTTTTCTTTTCCCTTACAAAATCCATAAGCCAAGAAGAGCCCAAGGCAAACGGTGAAGAAAATAGGAATGAAAAGAAAATATAATGAAAAATATGTGAGTCACGTCCCTTCCACTTCTCGTTCCTATTGTATTTTGAAAACTTTTAATTTCTAATTTTAATTAAGCATGGAAGAAAGTACAAGGGAAAACACAAGGGAAACAGTGTGTGGCCCTCTCTCTTTTTCATTATCTCAATCCACAAACCGAATAGAGCCTAAAAGAAGAGGACAAAGCAATAGAGAGAGAGAGAGAGAGAGAGAGAGAGAGAGAGAGAGAACACAACACCACACCCACATACATCCATGCCCTTTTGTATTCATTTATGTGTATTAATAAATGACTCAGAAAACAAATAATGTTGTTCATTATATATACCTAATAGTGACTAATACTACGAAAAGTGGTGGTCATTCTTGTATAAACTGACAAAAGATTCTAAGATAGTAGGTTATAATAAAAGTTCACATGGAAAGAGATCATGATCCGGAAGGAAAAGCCAGTAGAGAGATGCATACCTTTCCCCCTGCTTCATGCACACATATGATTCCAACAGCATGATCCCAAACCTACAATCCAAATCACACAAAGCATCAAGTTATGATGCTGAAATTTTACTCCTCAGGGATGACCACAGATTAATAACAATACCTTGATAACTGTTTGAGTCCTTGCACGAAGAATGAAAACAGATGCCCTACCAGATGCCACCATTAAATATTTGCACAAACTGCAAATAAAAACAGAGAGCTGCTATACAATGTCTAATACCTTTTGAAACGAACAGACTTGCTAACTTTTTAGTGCCCGTAAAAACAATTAAGAGCATTATGAGAGAGTAAAAATGCATAATGTACAACAAATCAGTATCGTGTCTTTTTGGATTGTGTTGGGTGATTCCCAGGCCATCTAAGGATGCACCTACACTATTACCAAAATGCCTAGGGGATGAAGACGACATTTTCCAAGAACTTACCAAGATCACTTATTTTGCTGCCACTTTCTACAAGGTAATGGGTGACCTGTTACTGTTAAAAGGGGACTAAAAACACACTGAACATACCCTTAAAAATCTATTATCAAAAGATTTAACAGTTTATGTTTCTACGATTGACAGATTTAAGCAAATCTTCCATGATATGTGGCAAGAATTGTGGCAAAATAAGAATTTGTTTATCTTATGCTGGACAAAATCTGAGAAACGAACAGTAACTATAGCATGTGACAAAATGTAAGAAAGACAAAAAAGAGGGGCTTGTAGAATGAAAACAAACGGAATAAACATAAACCTTCCGCAACATATAGGCAGAAGAAGAACTTGATTGTCCTCTTTGCTCTCAGCATTAGTTGTCACACTTAATAAAGCCGACAGTGGCAAAGAATCCCAAGTTTGGCTGTCAGGACTACAAAAGCATGCCTCATGAAGTAAGTAACACCCATCAACAAAGCATCTGGTCCAACTAATGTGCATCATGGTTATGCCACTCGATGTATCGGATAATTTTCTTGTCCATGTACCACAGCCAACATGAGCAACCATAATGATCCCCGATGATCCATCTGAAACATTTTCATTGTCTGGGACATCAATGGTGCATTTGTAGGAATAATCTTTCTGCCAGTTAGGGCAACCCATCACTCCTAACACAATTTCTCCTTCTACTACAAGAGCTAAACCTACCTGAAAATATGGTGAGGCTCTAAGGTAAATCACCAATAACAAAGAAAATATCGGCATAACGAACCAAACAAAATGTATATGATTAGGAAGCACCAAACTATCAAGGGGGGGAAAAAAATAAGCCAAAAAAAGAAGGTTAAAAACATTTCTCTATTGAATTTGATGAACATGGAAATGCTAATTCTATTTTCCTTTTTAAGTTCGGCTCTAGTTCTTCCTTCTTTATGTACGCATACACACACACAACTATAAAGGAAAACATTAAAAAGTAAACAACGAACCATAGAACAGAACTCACAAATCATATCTCTATTACATTGTGCGAACATCAATATGTTATTTATATTATTTCTTTCATGTTGCCGGCTTAGTGCGTTAGGTATCTCGACAGCCAGCACGTAAAAAAAACCGTCGGATCCTTATGATATGAATCCAAATATGAATACTCGTGTAAATGCTAGGGCGTTCCCTTTAAGCGACGCGTTGCGCCTGCCTTCGGGTGTTTCGAAAAATGTGCAAGGGGCGCCGCATCGACGCCCGGGTGCGGTGTTAAATAAGCAAGGGTTCCCGCGCTCATCTGGGCCACCGCGGGTAAAGAAGCTAGTCCAGAACTATAGGCTTAGGTTAGCAACTTGGAATATAGGAACCTTAACAGGTAAAGCTATGGAACTAGTAGACACTATGATTAGAAGGAAGGTTAATGTAGTATGTTTACAAGAAACAAAGTGGGTTGGAGAGAAAGCTAAGGAGGTAGAAAAGACCGGGTATAAGATATTCTATACAGGGAAAGATAGGCATAGAAATGGTGTCGGAATCGTGGTTGACAAGAACCTCAAGGATAAAGTTGTGACAGTCACGAGGAAAGGAGACAGAATATTGCTTATCAAACTGGTAGTTGGAATGGATATAATTAATGTGATTAGTGCATACGCGCCCCAAGTAGGATTGGATGATCACACTAAAAGACAATTCTGGGATGAGTTGGACGCCTTAATACAAGAAATACCAGGAGGAGAGAAGATAATTGTAGGTGGAGATTTTAATGGCCATGTAGGCAAAGATAGAACTGGATATGAGAGGGTGCATGGGGGGTATGGTTTTGGAGATCAGAATGAGGCAGGGGTGAGTATTTTAGATTTCGCAGTAGCATATGATCTTGTAGTAGCAAACACCTTTTTCAAAAAGAGAGAAGAACACTTGATAACCTTTATGAGTGGATCTAATAGAAGCCAGATCGATTTGTTCCTTGTGAGAAAGGCAGACCGCTTAGCATGTAAAGACTGTAAGGTCATCCCATGAGAGAGTTTAACATCTCAACATAGACTTACTATTTTAGATATCCATATAAAAGGACAATGTCGTACTAGAAAAGACCCTATAAACCCGCGAACTAGGTGGTGGAACCTTAAAGGCGAGAAACTAGCAATATTCCAAGAGAGAATGTATACAGAAGCACCTTGGAATTTGGAAGATGGAAGCAATACTATGTGGGATAGAATGGCAGGGTGCATCACGAGAATATCGAAGGAGGTCCTCGGAGAGTCGAAGGGAAGAGGGTTAGCTTCTAAAGATACTTGGTGGTGGAATGAAGAGGTACAAGCTGCAGTAAAAACCAAAAAGGATTGCTTTAAGAAGTGGCAAAATGATAGAAGTGAGGAACACTTCAAAAGCTATAAATGTGCAAATAAGGAGGTTAAAAGGACAGTTAAAGTTGCTAAAATGGAAGCCTATGACGCCTTCTACACCAAACTAGACACTAGAGAGGGAGAAAAATGTATTTATAAGCTTGCTAAGTCGAGAGAAAGGAAAACAAGAGACATTAATCAGGTTAAGTGTGACTCTAGGGTATTAGTGAACGACGAAGAGATTAAGGAAAGGTGGAAGAGCTATTTTGAGAAGTTGCTGAATGAAAAACATATGGATAACACAATGGAAGAAGAAACTGGAAGTTACGATGAAACTAGAGAATACAGATTCTATCGGAGAATAAGGAAGTTTGAGGTGGAATTTGCTTTGAAGAAGATGAAACCCAACAAGGCCTTAGGACCAGATGGGATCCCCATTGAGGTTTGGAAATGCTTGGGAGATGTGGGGGCATCTTGGCTTACAAAAATTTTTAATAAGATTTTAATGGCTAGAAAAATGCCTGATGAGTGGAGGAAGAGCATCCTAGTGCCTATATATAAGAGTAAAGGAGATGTACAACAATGCAACAACTATAGAGGTATTAAGTTGATGAGCCATACTATGAAGCTATGGGAGAGAGTGATGGAGCATCGCTTAAGAGGCGCAACATCAGGGTCAGAAAATCAGTTTGGATTTATGCCTGGGAGATCAACTATGGAAGCAATTTATTTACTTAGAAGACTAATGGAAAAGTATAGAGAGAAGAAAAAAGATCTACATATGTTTTTTATTGATTTAGAGAAAGCTTATGATAGAGTCCCTAGAGATTTAATTTGGTGGGTGCTAGAGAAGAAAGGAGTGATCAAGGGTTATATTGACGTGGTGAAGGATATGTATGATGAAGCGGTTACTACAATTAGATCACCAGCCGGAGAAACCAGGGAATTTCCAATTACCGTAGGCCTGCACCGGGGGTCGGCCTTGAGCCCTTATTTGTTCGCCCTAATTATGGATGAATTGACTAGACACATTCAAGATGAGGTCCCATGGTGTATGTTGTTCGCAGATGATATTATCTTGGTTGATGAGACTAAAAAGGGACTCAACACTAAATTAGAAGCTTGGAGAGAAGCACTGGAGACTAAGGGGCTAAAGATAAGTAGGACGAAAACAGAATACATGGAATGTACTTTTAGCAACAGTGGAAGTAGAGACAACGAAGCAGTGAAGATCGAAGATCAGGAGATCCCAAAGAGGGAACACTTTCGCTATCTAGGTTCAATGATCAGTAGAGACAGAGAGATTGGTGATGACGTGACCCCATAGAATTAAAGTGGGCTGGCTTAAGTGGAGGAGTGCTTCTGGAGTATTATGTGATCGGAGAATACCAGCAAAATTGAAAGGAAAATTTTATAGGACAGCTATTAGGCCAGCTATGCTCTATGGGACAGAGTGTTGGGCAACTAAGAAACAACACATTAGCAAAGTGAGTGTAGCGGTGATGAGGATGCTAAGATGGATGTGTGGTAAGACTAGGAAAGATAGAATTAGAAATGAGTACATCCAAGAGACTTTAGGAGTGACACATATTGAGGATAAGTTGAGGGAGAATAGATTTAGATGGTTCGGCCATGTGCAACGAAGACCTGTAGATGCACCTGTGCGAAAGAGTGATAAGATCGTAGTGCCTGGAATGGTTAGAGGGAGAGGCAGACCTAGACTGACTTGGGAATATGTGGTGCAACAAGATATGAATATATATAATTTAAATGAGCATATAGCTCTTGATCGTGCAGAATGGAGAAAAAGAATTCATTCAGCCGACCCTAATTGATTGGGACACAAGGCTTGGTTTGGTTTGGTTTCATGTTGCCGGCTCTAGTTCTTCTTTATGGACATTGGACAATTGCTGTCCTCAGACCAAAGATTCAGTTATTCAAACCTAACATTTACCTAGATAGTTCTACAGACCTGGTTGACTTTCTCCATACCCAACTCCCTGGCATGCCATTGCAAGGCTGTCTATGTAATAGCCTGTATGTTTTCTGTGAGGAGAAATCTCAGTAGACTGACATCCAAAAAAGGAACAGGAAGGAAAAAAGGGAAGAATTCACTAATTTATATTATTGAAAATTTTTAAGGTGTTCGCATATTGATGCTTCTAAAACTCTTTTAATCTTACAGGATGGAGACAACTTTTAAATAATAAAAAGTGGAAGAAAAGTTTCTCGAATCACGTCATCGGACATTGTCTCGGGAGGCTCCGAGATGACTCAGTCATGGCACTGAGTAGCGGTATCAGGTGATACACAACCGTACTTGCTCGAATTAACTCTGCCTCAAAGAATAAGCAAAGTTTTACGATTTGAACAATTTAATCAACAAGATGAAGACTTGAACTGTTCAAGCACCAAGCCATGCAAGCAACGGACTTAAAGCAGACATCTCAGTTAGAACAACTGGCTCTTTGTACAGTTATAGCATTTGTCTTTCGACCTGACGAATCAGAGGAACTTCCTTAAAGAAACAATCTAACAAAACTGAAGATGGTTGTTTAGGATAAGTTTGGGTACCAGTTGTCATGACAAAGAAAAGCAATGCATCAAAAGCTCAATCTTTCCAACAAATTATAGTGTCTCTTCACTTTCACACTAGGAAGCACGGATGCGGCGGTTCGAAACCCAGTGCGGGTGAGGCTGCCTTTCCAAAGAGTCCGTGCTTCCTAGCTTTCACACTTTGTTTTGGATATTCATCTTTCCCAGATTTTTACTATCAATCATCTAAAGAAACTCCAACTAAGAATTAATTGCTCTCGGTCCGCTTTACCATATTTTTTGCCTTCAAACACTTATTTTTACATGGATAAGCTATTCAATGAACTACATAACAGTGTATATTCCTTTTCTTTTTACATTTGATGACTATTTCAGACTCTTAAATCAGCACACATCATAGTTCAAGCACTTTAAGAGTTTAATCTTGCATCATTAATTTAACCCAACCATAACTACCACTAGCAAAATTGCCTGCTTCATTCATTGCAAGTTCTTGGTTCCGTTTTGGAATTATGACCAAAAATAAGTTGCTCCCAATAAGATAGATATTGTACTCTTGTGAAAAAAATCTTTTGGTTCCAGCCACTTCCAGCATACATTATCCACTCCAAGCATCAGTCCAATACTACAAAGAACTTGAACTATGGGAAAGGTCCGCAGGTCAGCTATCTGTGAACTACTACTCGAAAGGCAAGTAAATTTGATGGACTACTGTGCAAGTCAGCTAAAGCTACACAAACAACTCGTCGCAAACTGTCACTGGATTTACTAGACAATTCAGGACATTGAAGCATCCATTAAGCAAAAATAAAAGTAAAAAAACAACAAACTCTTTTAGTGACAAAAGTAGAACATACCACATATAAGGCCTCACCACCTTTTACAAACCCTCGTGTGCCATCAATTGGATCCAGTACCTACATCAAGCCTGTCAACTTAATGAATGAAAATGTCTTAAGACAGAGATTAATAAGAAGGTAATATGTATTTCAAAATCTTTATTTCAATTTTGTGGTAGGAAAGAAAATGTCGGACTCATATTACAGATAAACTAGGTGATCTGTGCACAAAAGCATTTAAACATTTAAGTGGAGTAGAACACAAACATGCACCACTTATAAAAAAAGCTTATGATCCTACATGGATGATATCCAAGAACTTTCTCCAGCAAAAGGAGGAGTCCCAGAAATGAAAATGTCTTTAATAAAGATGCAAACAGCCTCACAAATCGAAGGGATATACATATATATATATATACTAGAGTTTGTAGAACGTTTTCTTTCCCTCTTGAGTCATATTTTGTTCTCGAGTTGTTATGGGAGGTTGAGTATTCAGATCCAACTTGTATTTTCGAATATACCTTATTCATGCTTCATACTATTGTATCTCCCTTTGCATTGTATTGAAACCTTCATTTGTTCTATCGAAAAAAGTTCATACGAATCATACAAATCATTAAACAGGGAAAAAGTGCCAAGACAAATGACTAATTCTGAATTTTTTATTTTTATTTTTGAAAAAACACAAAGAGGTAGATTTCTGAACTTTTCAACTGCGTCCAATTAGCGGGTGATAGTCAAAATGGATAAATAACTCACCCAATAAGTGGCTGGCTTAGGTCCAAATGTGAAGGCATCCTTTCCCCCTCTGTCAATTGCTTCCAAGACATCTGCTTCTGTCAATTGTTTAGCTTTGAAGCTTGTTTTATCAGTAACCACATTTATAACAGAACTTTTCACCAGATCATTTGATCGCAAAGATGCTGAATCTTCTTCAGCCACCAAGGGAATAGATGGAAACAGTACACTCAGCTCTGTCATCACACCAGAAGAACAACAAAAACAAAAATAATTTAAAAACAAAAAAACAAAATGAGCTAATTCCGCAAGGTAATCGTGGAGCATTGACACTATTGCCCTTTGACTCTTTGAGTAAACTTGTAAAAAAATATAAAATTGATGGCTCCTCTGCAGATTCCATGCAGGTTAATAGCCAATTTGGATAGCTTTCTCGGGCCAATCAATCACTGAAGTGACTGTTCAAATGTTGCAACCAATTGGATTCTTCATAAAAAAAATCTGATTCCTTTTGAAAGCAAAAAATAAAAATAAAAAAATAAAATAAAAAATAACAGCATTTTAAAAAAGTTCCACTTTGTAGCTTTTTAAAAATGATTATTCCACAAAGTGATTATTTTAAAGCTAATCCAAACGGGCTCCAAGACATAAGATGATTTACACATCACATACGTGATCTATGTGCTCATCCATTGCTAGATTTTCTTAATGGCTTCTTGTTATCCTATTGATGGTATGCAGGAATAACGGTCTGATCGAAGCTTGACTCAATTTTTTAGTTTGAGAACAAGTCGAATTGGCGATAACAAAGAAAAAGGCTAATTCAACTATCAAACACTCAAAAATTGAAAAGAATGAATGGCTTACCCAAGCTGACTAGTGCCTGGACCCCAAAATCTGCCACGGTGACCGGAGTTTGGTCATTCTTTGCAAGAATCCTTCCATCATTGGAGAACAAAGATTTCTTCACCTGGAAAACTCCAACAAGCCGAATAATTAAAAATCTATAATCTAAGGCTTTGTTTGGTTCTTGGATTTAGTGAGGGAAAAGAAAAGAAAAACATTTTCCTTCGTTGATTAATAAAGAAAACGATGAGGAAAATCGGAAGAGAAAAGAGAATAAGTTTAGAAATAAATTGAAACATTTCGAATATTGTGACTCCTTTTTACCAATTTTTAAATTTTAATGTTATTTCAGCACCAAGAAAAACACAAATAAAGAGGGAACAAGTTTTCCTTGTTATTTTCAGTCACGAAATTCATGAACGAAACAAAGCCTAAAAGTAGCATTTGTTTGGTTGGTAAGAGAATGGAATAGAAATGTCTTATCCTGTTTCAGTTGCCATTAAATAATTCTCTAAGAGCACATTCAATCCAATGCACCTTTCATTTCTTATGCTATAGTCAAATTATAGCATGGATGGTCAAAAACACCTCTCCAAAGCACTCTTACTCTCTTACTCCTCCTCTCAAAAAATAGCAATGATATTCTTCTCTCAAATTTGAGAGCTAGAATAGCATTGCTATAATTTGAGAAGAGTGATAGAAAGTCCATTGGAGAGAGGTGTTCTTTTGGATTAATGCTATAATTTAACTTTTGCACTCGTTCTAATAAAAAGTTGTACAAAACACACAACTTAAAAGTACAACAATAATAGCCAATGTATCACAAAATAGCATTTATTTTAGATTGTAGCATTGGAGCAGAAACATCAAAATATAGTATTTAAGCCCTATAACAATGCCAAAATATAGATTTGGCATGGACAAAATGACATCTTGCATTGGAGCTGCTCTAACAATTCAGGAATTTTGATAATGTCTTTTGAATTTCCCACATTTTCTCAGCAACCAAACAGGGAAAAGAACATAGTAGAAAATATAATGTAATGTGAAATTACGTCCAAACAGAGACGACAAGCTCTCTCGACGACATCCACGGCTGCTCGTAGCTCTCTGTGGTACTTCGCTTTCTGCTCCGGAAATGGAAGGTTCGACCTGAAATTTCCAAATTCAGGAAAAAAAAAAAAAAAAAACCCTAGAATTTGGGGGAGAGAATGAGAATGGTTGGCAATGGAGAAATAATCGAGTGCAGAGACCTCACGGCGAAGAAGCATCGAGAGAGATTGCGGAGAGGATTGGAAGGATGTGGAAGAGAGCCAAGTGTAGAAGAGAATCCAGAGGTCGACCTTAGGAGATCCATTGGCGGGCGGGAATGAGAAGGTCTGTTTGGCTGAATAATTTTCACGGTTTTCAAGGGGTGGAAAGGTGACCACGATTGGGTTGTTTTGGTGGTTTTCTCTCTCTGAGAAGCAGCTCCAACTGCGATTCCTAAGTTCCCAACTTCTGTAACTGTTCTTGACCACAATCTCATAAGTCTCTACACTCTTGGGTTGTTTTGGTAGTTGTTGGAGAAATTATTGTATGCTTCTGAACCATGGGTCATGTGGTGGTCTCAATTATTAAAAGATTGTAATAGGAGATAACCCGACCACTTGTCAGCTCTTTACAGGTCAGGACTACCACGTGATAATAGCCCAATACCATGAAATAATTACTCCTTATGTTCACTTGATTGTAAAATAGAAATTGAATTGAATAGAAAATATATATATATATATATATATATATTTATTTTTGATTTCAAAAACTTTTAGTGAAATTCAAACTCAAGATGTGTTAATGCTCTAAAAACATCTACATTATTATATCGATCAAACGAGTATCATTTGTTGATAAAATTCTATAAAAAAAAATTTCATAGAATAAAATTTGCTTTGTGAAATTCACAAAACTAGTATTGAGAATTTTAAAAACTTCATCATTATTTAAACTAGGTATACATTTATTAAACACATTCGGTCACGTTATAGTGGAATATTTTAGTATACCCCTTGAAGTTGATCGAAATACTAATAAGCGTGGGAAAAAAAATGAGTTAAGTAAAAAATATTTGGTTCTCAAATTTAGTGAAGCAAAATAATAGAAAACATGAAGGAAAAAATCTTCTATTATTTGGTTAAATGGGAAGGAAAATAAAACAAATTAAGAAATAAATTAAACATTTTGAATTTTGAGAGTCATTTCTCTTTTTATATTTATTTTTTTCTTACCTTGTAATATATTTTGGGGTAGTTAGTGGAAATAACTAATGCATAAGATTTTTTAATATTATAGATAACTTAAATATATCATTAAAGATAAATTATCCCCCCTATCTCTTAGACTTTTTTAGACTAAAATGCTCTCATCTAACTCTAACCACCCTTACCACCACCGCCACCATCTCCGGCAACCACTCCACCACCTCCAGCGACTAAAAAAAATAAGTGAAATATCACTTGTTATAACCAAAGGCAAGTGAAATTTCACTTTATATAAATAAATAAATAAATAATCATTTAACTTTTCTTATAACAAGTGAAATGTCACTTAATATTTGTAAAATCTGCAACTAACGTGAAGATGGCCAGATCTAGTTCCAGCTCGTCGGAGATGGCCGGATCTAGTTCGAGTTCGTTAGATATTGCCGGATCTGGCTCGAGCTCGTCGAAGATGACCGGATGTGGTGGTTGCAACAATGGCAATAGTGGTGGTGGCGGCGGCAACTGGGGATAGTAGTGGTGGTTGGCGATTGTCACGCCCCAAACCTACACATATGAATCTAGGTCACGTGGCACGCCACCGAGACTCTTCCTACTCATTTAAAAATTGTAGCAGCGGAAAAAGAACTTTAACGATAACAATGAGTAATCGCTCCTTTGAAACAATACACACGAAGTTATAAAAATCCATATAAATTTGAAAATGTAATTATATTTTGAAACAAATAAATTCATATTCAAAGGGGTCTCAAAGGTGCCCTAAGAACCAATCAAAACATTTAAATAATTTTCGAAAGTGGAAGAAAAAGAAAACATGTAGGAGGTATTTCGACCAGTCGAGATGCCCCGTTCGACTAGTCGAATGACTCCTCAGAATAATCCTTCACAGTAGAGGGCACTTCGACCAGTCAAGCTATCCCCTTCAACCGATAGAATGACCCCCTGACAGCATTCTATTTGCACTAGGATGTTGCCTAAGGTCAAGCGACCCTTGCGATCGTTAACTACCTTAATCATAAAACAAAACATTAAGTCGATAAGTAAAACATTCAAGACGCGAACTCCAGGTTCAGATTCATAATAACTTAATCAACTCATTCCATATTTTCTAAGTCAATACAAAACGTAGTTCTAGCTACTCGAAAGTAATTCTTTACAACGTTTGGAAATGAAATAAAACATATACAAGGCCATTATCCACTTCTATTACAAAACTACGAGATAAAACATCATGAGTCGCCTTCTAGGTGAATTTCCAACATCTCGTGAACACCTCCCCTATTCCTCGCCAACATTAACACCTGAAATGGTTATTTGAATAACCATACATGTTTCAATTTATTTAAGATAACGTTTAATGAATGAATCAATGATGTAAATAAATGATAAACATGCTCGCATTCACATCTCTACAATTCATACTAGTCTCCAGAGTCTCACGTGTGCAGTCCACACTCCTAGTCTGCGACTCCTCGCCAATACGTTCACGTGACTAGGTAAGATCCACGTTTTTTTTCTTCAAACGTGCGACCTTATGCCTATAACGGCTCCACAACAATGGCTTGGTACACGCACTCCTTTGACCCAATAACAACTCAACATGCTCAATTACATTTCACCATGCTTTCGACATAAGTCAAACATTTCACTGTACGATTGAGCCTATTTATCAATATAATCGCCCAATATGAACTAAACAACATGTAGCTATGAATTGAAACATGCTTTTCGTACAAAACATGAATACACATCAAGGAATCTTTCCAGAACACAGTTGAATTACTCACCTCCGATTAACCCTCCAAAATCTGAAAACTCGAGCACAAAGAACATGTAGAAGTCAGTCTAATACGATTCATATGGATCTAAAGTTCGATTAACAACTTTTTATGAAAATTCCCAAAAATGAGTTTTCGAAAAACTTATCCAAACAAGACCTAATGGATATCAAAACGTAGCTCTTATCTCGAGGGATCCAAAATATAATTTTAGTTGAAACCCAACAAACGAATGGTCATCGTTTGGCGTCGGGAAGATCAAATCTCCAAAATCCCCCTTTTGGCCTCTCTTGAATTTTTTGTTAGAAAACTTTACAAATGCAAATATCTCACATATTTTTATATATAGGCACAACTCTAAAAAATTACATTTAACTCCCCACGAGTTCTAGAATCATCCAATTATCTATAAAAAAAAATGTCTTGAACGTCTAAGTTATTGCTTCACGATTGAAAATCTCAAATTATAAAAGTTTTCATCTAAGTTCTGTTCATATGCTAAAACGCAGTCCCATGTGGTTTTACGAAATTACTAATTAACCTACCAATTATGTAGCGTGTTAATTCGTCTTCACAAGGATACTAGAGTTAGTGACAGAAATATATTCTAAATCACATAATAATACAGATAGTGAAATACACAAGTAACATTTATTTTCATATAAACATTTAGGGCATTCCACAATGAACGTCTCACTCTCAGAGAGACTTCACAACAACAAAACATCCATTCCACACTACCTCAAAGGGTTCTCTTACACAGACACCCAAATCGAGTCATGAGTTACAACTCACTCACACATGTGCCACAAATGCACATCACACCACATTATCATGCATGACAAATGTAATGAAATACGATAAACATGCACACGGGTGTTATAATTCTCTCCCCTTTAAAAGAAGTTTGTCCCCAAACTGTACCTCACGTATCGAATAGGTGCAGATACTGATTACGCATCTCATCCTCTATTTCCTATGTCATCTCCTCCGTCGTTTAGCTACGCCATAATACCTTCACCTTCGATATCACCTAATTCCATAAGATTTTATCCTTCCGATCCAAGATCTCTACCATATAAGCAACATATGTCATATTACTCTGAATCTCAAGCTGCGTCGGAGTCATCACTTGATCTCTATCTTCTGCTAAACGTTTCTGTAGCAGTGATACATAGAACAATTTATGAACTTAAGCATGCTCATTTGGCAAATCCAATCGATATGCTATGGGTTCAACTCTCCCAATAATTTCAAAAGGTCTTACATACCTCAGATTGAGTTTCTCGTATCTCCTAAATCCAGTAATCCCCTTTGAAAGTGACACCTTCAAGTAAATCAAATCTCCTACATCAATTCCAACGATTGCCTATGTTTATCAACATAACTCTTACATCTACTCTGTGCTGTCAGTAACCGTTGTCGAATTACCTTTATCTTGTCTATCGTTTCCAACAAATCGATAAACGACATACACGACCATACAAACCTTCATAAAGAGCCATTTTAATACTTGGCTGAAAACTGTAGTTGTATGCAAACTCAATTAACGGCAAATGGTCTTCCTAATCACCCTGAAAATCAAGTACGCATAAACGAAGCATGCATGTCTTCAAAAATTGGATCACTCTTTCCGATTGACCATCGGTCTGAGGATGAAAAGCGGTACTGAAATGCAATTTGGCACCCATTGCTTCTTGCAAGGCCCTCTAAAACTTTGATGTAAAATTACTATCTCTATCCGAAATAATAGAAACTGGTATACCATGTAGTCTCACAATCTCACGAATGTACAACGTAGCTAAAATCATCAGCTTAGTTGTTCAAAGTGGTAGGAAGTGCCACGATTTCGTCAAACAGTCTACGATCACCCAAATAATAGTATTGGATCTCTTCGATCTCAGAAACCCACTAACAAAGTCCATTGTAATGTGTTCCCATTTTTACTCAACTATAGGTAATGTTTGTAATAATCCCAAAGGTACTTGGTGTTCAGCCTTCACTTATTGACAACTTTTACATCGTGAAACATAGCGTGCTATTTCCCTCTTCATTTTCGGCCACCAACAAACATGTCTCAAGTCTCTATACATCTTGGTACTCCCTAGATGAACGGTGTACTTCGTATTGTGCGCTTCCTCTAGGATGTTCGGTTTGAATTCTTTATCGTTAGGTACATAAAATCTACCCCTCAATCTCAAAACATCATTCTCAAAAGTGAATCTCGGTTGTTTGCCCATCGGAATTTCATCACAAATCTTTTTCAAAGCCAAGTATTGAAGTTTTTTTTTTCTTCGTAATCTCGTGAATCAAGAGTGATTGTGCCACGATCGTCGACATGAAGCCATCTTCGGTTCTCGGAATTACTTCGAGTTCCATATTCTCCATATTATGAATCAATTCTCTCTGAGAATTCAAATCTAATGCCATATTGGTTGGTACTTTATGACTGAGAGCATCGGCGACTACCTTCGCCTTGCCCGGATAATAGTGAATTGACAAATCATAGCCTTTCACCAACTCTAACCATCTCCTTTGTCTCATGTTCAAATCTCATTGCGTGAACAAGTACTTTAACCTCTTATGATCCGTATACATCTCACATTTCTTCTAGTGCAGGTAATGATGTCAAATCTTCAATGCAAAAATCCCGATGGCCAATTCTAAGTCATGTGTCGGATGGTTCTTCTCGTGCGGTCTAAGATGTCACGACGTATATGCAATGCCCTTGTCATGTTGCATCATAACACAACCTAAACTTCTATATGATGCATCACTATAAATAATAAAACCTTCAATCCCCGTCGGAATATCTAAGATCGATGCCTTCACTAGTCGACTCTTCAATTCTTGAAAACTTTATTCACATTCCGGACTCCATACAAAAGCAACATCTTTCCTCATCAACTGTGTCATCGGCCTTGTAATACGTGAAAAATCCTTTACAAACCTTCGATAATAACCATATAATCCTAGAAAACTTCAAATTTCTATCACATTCGTCGGTCTTAACCAATTGGTAATGACTTCTATCTTCTTAGAATCTACAGAAAACAAAATATGCTTTTAAAGACAGACAAAAATGTTACAATAGGTCACAAAATATGTCACTAGTTGTTATACCAACACTTACCTAAGTGTCATAATAGGTGTTGTCGCTAAGCCTTGTTGAGACACTTACCCAAGTGTTGGTAAAACTGTCAGTAAAGTTTACTTTATAACGACAAAGAAAAAGTGTCATTAAAAATGTCACTAAATATTACTTTTGAAGTGACATATATTTGTGAGTAATGACAAAATGAAAGTGTCATTAGAATTGTCACTAGAAGCTACCTTTACTAACACATATATTTGTGTCGCTATGAGTATCACTAGAAATTGCACTAATTTTTTTTCCTAACAGTCTACCAAGTTTTGAACTTAAGACCTCATTAAATGTGTAACAGTCTTGATTCCACTTGACCAAATATCTAACTTTCAACTATAAGTACGGAAATTATTTATTTGTATATAAATGAAATCATGTACTATTAACATATGTTTAAAGTATATATTAAACACCATTAGTAATATATTTTATATTACTAATATATCTTTACTTACTTTTATATTATATATTACTATAGTTATTATTATTGAATACATTTATTTAATTTATTATTTAAGTAATTGATTTTTATTAAATTTAATAATATGGAGCACAAACAAAATAACTATGTATCCAATACAAATAGAATATCAATACAGTCCAGGGGCATAATTATTTTTTGAACATTTAAAATCACCTTATATTTATGTCACCAAATATCTACATAATATTTTCTTCCACCATAGCCGCTTTTACAATACATTACCCAAATATCACGACTATGATAATCTATTCTGACAAAAGTAATTTCAAAGCTATCGCTATAGCAAAGCAAAAACCACCCTAAATTGGACTGTATATTTTCCCTTGTGTTTTCTTCATGCTTAAATAACATTAAAGATTACAAAAATTAGATAGAATTACCGACGTCATTTTATTAAAGTAGGACTGAGGGCAAACGTTTAAATTTCAAATGCCGTTAATTAGTGGCATTGGTTTACAAATGCCGTTAATTATCAGCATTTTGTATGAAAACGATGTTAAGTATTGGCATTTAGCTACCAAGTGTTGGTATTTGCAAGCGCTCTTTAAAATCTTGGTAATTAACAACACTTGTTTTTTTTTTAAATGTTAATAATTAAAGGTGTATTTTTAAACGCTGGAACATGCCATTTTTCTTGTTATGTTAAATTATTATTTATTTTTTGAGACAATTCTCTCTTTATTAAGGAAAAAAAACTAACAAGTGTCGTTATTTTGTACTTTTGAATACACTTATGTTCTTTTGTAGAGATAGAAGATTATGTGTTTTTCAAGTAACTTCTAAAGCCATGTTTTTTTTTTTTTTTTTTAGAGACAGACAATTATGTGTCCTTACAAATAACTTCTAAAGACACTTATTTTCTTTTTAAAGACAAAAAATCATATGTCCTTATAAGTAGCTTCTAAATTAAGACAATTATTTTCTTTTGTAGAGACAAAAAATTATGTGTCATTACAAGTAACTTTTAAAGACAATTATTTTCTTTTGTAGAGACGGAAAATTATGTGTCGTTACAAGTAACTTCTAAAGACACTTTTATTTTTTGTCTCAAAATAAATGTCTCTGTAGGTCATTTTTGTTGTAGTGTTGCTGACACTGTATGTCTAAGGAAAGCAATCTCCGTTAACCAAAACTCACACTTCTTTAATTTTTCAAACAAACTCTTTTCGCGTAATCGGTGTAAGACTAATCCCAGATGATGTTCGTGATCTTCAACACTCTTGGAATAAATTAGGATATCATATATGAACACAATAACAAACTCATCTAAATAGTTCTTGAAAACACGATTCATCAAGTCCATGAAAGCTGCTGGCACGTTAGTTACTCCGAACGGCATAACCAAAAATTCAAAGTGACCATATCGAGTCCTGAAAGCTGTCTTTTCAATATCTTCTTCCTTAACCTTCAACTAGTGATAACCGGATCTCAAGTCAATCTTCAAAAATATCTTAGCCCTTGCAACTGATCAAACAAGTCATCTATTCGCGACAATGGATATTTGTTCTTGTCAATCAAGTTATTCAACTCTCAATAGTCGATGCACATACGCACTATCCCATCCTTCTTCTTTACAAACATAATTGGAGCTCCCTAAGGCAAAATGCTAGGTCAGATAAAAGCCTTCTCAAGCAGCTCCTATAATTGAACCTTCAATTCTTTCAATTCTACCGGTGCCATTCAATACGGTGCTTTGGATACCGGTCGTGACCCTGGTACTACTTCTATCATAAACTCAAGCTCTCTTTCAATTAATATGTTAGGTAACTCATTGGGAAAAAAGTCTAGAAATTCTTGAACTACTAGAATGTCTTCTACTAGTGGTCCAAGAACACGAGTATCACTAATTGAACATAAGAACCTGAACAACCTTTCTTCAACATCTTAATGGCTTGAATTGTCGATATCAAGTATGGTGGTACAGTCATACCCTTACACTGAAAAGTAAACTCTTCTCGACCTGACGGATAAAAACTAACCATTTCTACTCATAATTAATTTTAACTTGATTGCACTAAAACCAATCCATAACCAAGATAATGTCGAAGTAATTTACTGTCAACGAAATCAAATCGACGCTCAAGACCTTATCACCTATCTTGATCTCACATGACTTGAATACCGAAGAAGTTACTAGAGGTTCACTAGTGGGTAATGATACACACAAGTAATATCCTAGCGATTCGGACTTAACAGCTAGATATCTAATAAAATCACGTGACACAAATAAATGCGTTGAACCAAAATTCATGAGTATACGTGCATGATATGAACAAATGGAAAGAATGCCTGATACGACCGTATCATCCATATTCTTCGGCCTAAGCTAGAAATATTGTCCTTGCTGTTGCTCGACTCCCTTTCTTTTGTCCACTCGTGGTCCTGCCTTTAACCCGCTTGGCATACTCGATGCCCCGGTACTCATTCCCAGTTGTCTCTTACTCAGACAGTTCTTCGCTATAAGCTACGGTTGGCCACACTCAAAACATTTCCCTCTCATATTCAGGTTATAGCTCTTTGTATTTGAGGTTGTGTTCGGTGTAGTCATATTCAAATTCTGAGGACAATTCCGGGATATGTATCCTAGTTGCTTGCAAAGGTAACATGTATTTAAAAAATGGTAAGTCCCTTTGTGTCGCGTATTCCATGTTGGGCATAATGGTCTCGAGTCTCTGATGAATGCATCCCTCATTGGCTACCCACATATGATTCCAAACTTTGCGTGAATGACTTCTTAAAATTCCCTTGCCCTTTGCTCCTATTGTCGTTCGTTCTCTTCCCTTGTTTCCCTTGATGATTTCGTTCGACACTTTTCTCTACAATGCGGGTGGCTTCCTCAACTAGACAGACATTCGGGTGTTGCAAAGTGTCAACACAGCTTTGGATATTCTTCCCAAGCCCTTCCTCAAATTTACAAGCCTTATTTTCATCAGTCAGAACTATAGATTTTGTAAAGCGTAGCAAAGCATTATAACGAGAGACATACTCACCCACGGTCATATTTCCCTGAACTAAATTCTCAAACTCTTGACGCTTCTAAGCTTGAGTCGATTATGGAAAGAAACACTTATTGAATTCCTCTTTAATTTCCTCCCATGTAGTTGGTTTCCCTTGTTCGAGCACATTGTTCCACCAATCTAAAGCTTCTCCCATCAATGTATCGGATGTGCAAAGAATTTTTTCCTCATCAGTGTATACTACTATACAAAAATATCTCTCCATATCCATCATTCAATGATCGGCTAAGTCTATGTTAGTTTGTCCATGATACAAAGTCGGCCTTCTTTTATGGAACTATTCTATGATTGTGTGTTGAGCTCGTGGTACTGGTGATGCATTAATATATCAAACCTCAACTGGTGAAGCCTAAATGTTCATCTAGTCTCGTTCACTTACGATTTGAACAAAACTCCCAACCATATTTACTATCTGATTCATACGCGAATGCGGTGACAACTCTTTTATCGGCTTAGTTATGATGTGTCATGTATTCATCCTGATGAGTACAATGCATAAAGACTAGCATGACATGCCATAATATATATATATATATATACGCACAGATCATCATCACAATCAACAAATGCAAACATATACGACATTTCTAAAATGATAACAATTTATCATCACAATCACACACTTCACTCGACGTCACTAAACATATAACGTCGATCGTTCCCAAGGTTCTAAACTTATTGCTCTAATAACACTAAATGTCACGCCCCAAATCCACGCATATGAATCTAGGTCACGTGGCACGCCACTGAGGCTCTTTTTACTCATTTAAAAGTTATAGCAGTGGAAAAAGAACTTTAAAGATAACAATGAGTAATCGCTCCTTTGAAACAATACACCAAAAGATGTAAAAATCTGTATAAATTTGAAAACGTAATTATATTTTGAAACAAATGAATTCATATTCGAAGTGGTCCCAAAGGTGCGCTAAAAACCAATCAAAACATTTAAATAATTTTTGAAAGTGGTAGAAAAAAAATATGTAGGTGGTACTTTGACCGGTCGAGATGCCCCGTTCGACCGGTCGAATGACCACTTAGCAATAATCCTTCGTGGCAGAGGGCACTTCGATCGGTCGAGCTTTCCCCTTCGACCGTTCGAATGACCCCAGACAGCATTCCATTTGTACTAGGATATTGCCTAAGGTCAATCGACCCTTGCGATCGTTAACTACCTTAATCATAAAACCAAAACATTAAGTCAATAAGTAAAACATTCAAGACGCGAACTCTAGGATCAGATTCATAATAACTTAACCAACTCATTCCATGTTTTCCAAGTCAATACAAAACGTAGTTCTAGCTACTCGAAAGTAATTCCTTACAACGTTTAGAAATGAAATAAAATGAAATGAAACATATACAAGACTATTATCCACTTCTTGTCATGCCCCAGCGTAGCAAAATTAGAAAAAAATTTCATTTCCGTTTTGGACCCGTAGGTCATGACAGGTGATGGATCGCTTGTCTTGTACTTAGCTTAACATGTACTAGAAAACAGAGTATATAAAGCAACAGGGAAGAAAATATTAAACATTATTACAACTTCAAATAATATTACATTGTCCTCTAATAAATATCCTTAAGGCACAACCGCCTTATTCAAATTAAAAACATTATCTATATCCTTATTACAACTTTATTAAATTATAAAAGTAACGCTGCAGGTTCCTCTAGCTGGCATATTCATATTGCCCTGCATAAACATTTCCTGAACATTTTGGATGTCCAGGACAAAATAAAGTCATCAGCTCATGAAAGCCGAGTGATTATAACGAACACACAAGCTGTAACACCCGTACCCAAAAAAGAAGATTGAGGTAGTATTAATATGTATTAATAATGATAATTAATGCATAAAATGGTTTAAGGTAGGGTTATGAACCCACGGGTAAAAAGGTGTCCAAATGCGGACACAGATGAAAGTCCTATAATGGGTGCGACTGGTATAAAAGTGGAGCCCAATGAGGGTCTAATTAATATAATTTGCATGTAGATGTTATTATATGTTGATATGCATATTTGGTTTAATGTTTAAAGATAGTATTATGTCTTATGATAGGTAAGGGGACCAGTTTGGGTACCCATGTGAGGGCGTATTTGAATACAATTGATAATTGGTAGGTTTAATAGCAACCTCATAAATTATGTGGGACCACATTTGGGACCCACGTGGGACTTCGATTAAATCCATTTAGAAAAGGTGGGTGGTTAATGTAATTATCTTGGAGTTTCATAATAAAGCTTAAGAAATATTAGGGGGGTGTAAACGCAATAAAGGAAAAGTTAATGACAACACCATGTAGCATATGTGTCTCGTTGACAAAATTTACAGAAAATATAGAGAATGGTGTCACGCCCCGACGTAGCATAAATAAGGAAAGCGTTTAATTTCCTTTATGGACCCATAGGTCACGACAGTTTGAAGGATCAATTCCGTCCCAATCGTCGAACAGCAATAGACAATAATCATAGCAGAGCAATCAAGGCTTACAACATTTTTCTAACTTAATAGTTATTATAGCACGGGGTCTCTAAAGGCACAAACCGCCTTAAATCAAAATAATAACTTAACGTCTATTACAGTTATCCAAATAGTTCAACATGTAAAGTAAATTCTCTTTCCAGCAGTTGTTCTCAGTTTGCATAGTCGTAATGTTTCACTTGCTCAAAACCTGAAAAGCATAGACACGAATGTCTAGGACGCATCAATGTCGTCAGCTTCAAGAAGCTGGTGAGTATTAAAAACATAACTTTGAATGTAACACATACTCATTTACCATTTTTCAATTCCCATTTAATTCAACAAGTTTACATTAAAGGAAGGAGTTCATTTTTAGAAAACAACCACAATATCATTTGAAAGCTTTAATTCACATATATGTGACCGTGTATGAAAAACAATGCACCATCTCATCTTACCGACTCTTTTCTCTCGGCAAACACAACAACCCACTATCTCACACCAGTATCCTTGTAATACTCCGATAGCCACACTTTAGCACAGGGGTGCCAGGGAATGTCCAGTTTGCCTCACACTTTGGTCTGGGGTACCAGGGAGTGTCCAATGCCTCACACTTTAGTACCTAATCCGCCTCGTAAATACCAGAGGTAACCTCACACAGTATCCAGAATCGGGTACCAAGGAGTATCCGTAGGCCATACTTTAGCACTACCATGGGTGACAAGGAATGTCCAAGTTCTGCGTCACACACTTTAACGCTTCCATGGGCGTCAGGGAGTGTCCAGTTTTGCCACCATCGCATTATAAAGATACTCTCACCGCAATCTCAACACGTCACACTTTGGTACACAATTACCAGGGAGTACCCATAACACAATCTCAACCACACACTATTTTCCACACTGACAACCACACACCATGCATGTACAACTGACTCCACATGTATGTCATGAAACCTTAAACAAAAGTAAAATGTTGAATTATAGGAACAACGTACGTGCGGGGATTGTTAAGTCATAATACATCGGTTTAATCGTCCAAACTTAACCAAATAGGTTTCTGTTTTAGTAAATTTTACCAAACGGAGCTTTAAAAGTCCATAAAACATCACCCAAACAGTTCCTTAACACAAAACAAGCAAAAACCAAAAATTGTTCAAGGTCGCGCGCGCGGGCCGCTCGCACGATATGCCTATTTTTCATTTTCTTTTTAAAATCTTTTATTTCTACCTGAAAATACATAGCTCGCACGCGCGTGCCATTCGTGCGATTTGCCCTTTTTCTAATTTTCTTTTATAAAACTTTTCCTTCTGCCTAGAATCACCCACCTCGCTCGCGCGATCGCGCGCGCGAGTTTAGGCAGAAGCTTTGTCTTCTTCGCTGGTTTTCCCCTGTTTCAGAAATTAAGGGGTCTTTTAACCCATTTTGCAATTTGGAAGTAAATAGGACATGTAATTTTTTGATTTTCTTCGATTTTTTGCAAGGATTAAGAATCTATGATCAATTTTACTTGAATCGATCCATAGCTCTTGGATTTTACAAAAAATCGAGAGTTGACGAAAACTTCATTTTAATCATACGTCGCGATACGAACAAATTAAGCTCTAATATTACAACTGCATACTCTACATACCATAATCTTTCATATTTCATTCAGAAAACAAATTTTGGTTAAGTTTGGAAAATCCTTGTTTTTCAAGTTTCAAGTTTCAAGTTTCAAACGTAAGTCATCAATGGAGATTAACATACACATACATATAAATAGTAATTGAACATGAATTACATTTAGAGTGAGTTTGAAATACTCAATGTGATGAAGATGAAGTGGGTGTTGAGAAAGATAAGATTAAACAAGAGAACTCCAAGCTTCCAATTTCAAGCTATGGTGAAGAAGAGCTTTCTTTCACTAAAATTTCTGAAATCAAACTCTCAAATTCTCTCTTTGAATTGAACTTCGACAGAAAGTGAGTTGTATAGGAGTGTATGAGGTGTAGATATAGAAAACTCAAAGGAATTACTTGGTGCCCAAGATCATTCTTCAATACTCAACAATTGATTTTAGTTAACCAATAATTAAAACCAAGAAATACATAGCCTATACAAAAATACATACGTATCAACTTCTCCAGATTTTGAAGGGGCAATATAGTTGTGTAGGGGTCAAGTGGTGTTTGGGAATTGGATCTTAAGGGCACAATCAAATTTACCAAAAGAAGCACAACCAAACAAGGCTCTAACAAGTTGTCTAAGAATCACTTGTGGTGTTTGGCAAATAGGCTTATGGACACAACAATAACACACACAAGATAGAAAAATCCAAACAAGACACAAGCCAATGATCACTTGCCATAAATGGAAAGTAAAGCATATGTCAAATCTTGCTTTATGTCTCTTTCCAAATCTGTGGAAGTTAAATGCGGCGCAAACAGTTTTGAAAGTAAACTAGTATTTTCGCGACGCGGTGATCCCCACAAAAATACTGAAAATTCATTTTAATGTCAGAAATGGTTTTCTGGCTTTATAAAAATACAGTTTGAGTTTAAAAGAACTAGTTCCACCGTATTGAAATAATGATTTGAAATCTAACATAGCCATTGCTAAATTTTATAAAATCACAGTTTGACCGCAACAATGATTGTAATATGAAATAAAACCCATAACAAGATTTATGTATGATAATTTAAATTAAAAGAAAACAATACAATTTAAATTTAAATGCAATTACAAATATTTTAATTAGAAATGCAGGTTGTTGCAAATGGAGAGCTCTCAAGTCGGCGACGGTTTTCCTCGACGACGTTTCTTGTCGTTCCTTTGTCATCCGACGTTAGATTCACAAACCGAGACCGAATTTGGACTTGTGGAGGTAAGAGGATCACATGTATGTCTTTTATTTTCATTTCTGATGATGTTTTTTCGATGATTGTTCTTGATAGACGATTTTTATTTTACCAAAATTGTGTAGGATTACTCTAGAACAAGAATTGGGTTTGGTTCTAGCTTAAATCGAGAATTTAGGAGCTTAATTGGTTAAGAATCGAAGAGGTGAGTGTTCTAATCCCAAAATTGGGTGTTTAGGTATGTTCATGTGATAATTGTTAACTTAGAATGCTTAATTCATGTTTGTGTAGCTATGATTATGATGAATTTGAGTAAAAGCATGTCCCTGGTGTGAAAATTGCTATGCTTATATGCTAAATTGCTTATATGTTTATGTGGATCAAAGGGAAATCAAGTAGTGGTCACCATTTTATAGGTCCCATATGTAAGGGATAGGAAGTCCTCAATGAGTAGGACATGGTGACGGCCACAATGAAAAGACGGTGACACCTCGGGATCATAAGAGTGTGTAATACGCTATATGTGACAAAAGAGTGAGAAATATTCGGGGTGAAAATGGCCCGAGGGTGGTGACTGGAGTTATTTAACTTTTCGGAGATCATTATATTGTTGTTTATGATGATTGTTGCATTTACATGTTAAGCATTCCAATAGCGTGATTAGTTCTCTCACTAAGACAAAGCTTAAGCGAAAATACATTTTCTGTTATGGTTATTGAATAACCATCGCAGGTACCGAACGGGAGGACGAGAGGAAATGATCCGTACGACGGGTTGGGTGTGGGAGTTGTGTCCATGTGAATATGTTCATATGCCTAGTTAGTTTATGTTTAAAATGTATCTTTTGTTGTCAATGTAGGTACCTTGGGTTTTTGGGAGACTTGTAATATGCTAAGTTGGGTATTGTTGGTTGTTTATGCGCTAAACCATGAGTTGTACTTGCAAGTTGCAAGTTATGTATGTTGGAAGTGAATTTGGAAGGAACTAGTAGCTTTGGTTGTAAAATTTATCTTATTTTCCTTATGTTGAATGGTCATGTATGTATTGGGAGTAATGAGATGCAAATTGGTGTTCTAGTGAAGGGATAATGACTTTTTTTTAATGAGATCATGTACATATTTGAATGTTAGAAGAACCTGGTTTTCATGTTACAGATGATTTCCATAAGTTCCATGGAATTTACTTGAGGTTTTGAGCTCACTTTGTCAAGAACATTTCTATTTCCTTGCTAGCTTGTGAGATTCGGTTTTTATAGCTAGTTCAATTTGAATGTACTTGGATTACGTTTTTAAATGTTTTGGGAAGATTTGAATGTGGTGTGGACATGTTTATGGGTGTTTGGGAGGTGTTTCCAAAAGTTTCCATGATGATTGGAACCAATTATAGAACTTGGGAATGTATTGAACTAATTAAAACAGAGTTTTAGCAGTAGGAAAAACCCATATGTAGAATTCGGATCGATCCGGGTCATGTGCAGATCGATCCAGGGCATCTAGGGAAGTAGAAAATGACATTATGCTAAAATCGAATCGATTCGGTTTTGGGGCGGATCGATCCGCTGGTCTGGTTTCAACCTGACGGCTTTTACAGAAACAAGCATAACTCTCTCTAGAAAATTCAAATTTGCGCGCCATTTTTTGCGTTGGAACTGGAACTCAAAGACCTATCTTTTGATATAAAATTTACTATACTTTATTAATGACCATTTTATCCTTGGGGCTGTTTTATCATTATAAACTCATTTTATGAAGTTTAATTCATGGTTTTCTTAGTAGTTTGAGAATAATTTGGTCTGTGGGCTTGTTACACGTGTCCTAGACCGCCCGAGGCGGGTTGGGGTGTGGCATAAGTAATGTGTATAAAAGTGCATTAATATTTGTTATTATTAATGTTCAGTACCTTAGAGTACAGTTAATCATTTATTCCAGTCATCGCATAATAACAATTAGTAACAGTTTGATAAATGAATAATTAAGACCGTGCATAAAAATTGAAACCATCACATCTCACTGACTCTTTTATCTCGATCATAATCTCTAGACTCATTTGGTTCACCTAGAACCATCCGGCACAAGGCTGTTAATTTAGAAGGTTTGTCAATATGTTTGTCGTATTTAAGGTGGCTTGGACATAGCTAGACATTCAAGGTTAATAACCTGATGAACACCCTTATTAGTCTACCGTATCCGTATTGGCCTGGACTAAGTCTGGAATATCCAACGATCGGTCTACCGTATCCGAATTGGCCTGGACGCGATTAGATTAGCCTACCGTATCTGAATCGGCCTGGGCTCAACCCTCTTAATTAATCTACTGTATCTGAGTCGGCCTGGAATAATTAAGGTTACCCGTCCTAAGACATCCTTCCTTTACTCACTTCTTACAACATATATGTTGACAAAATTACCCCTTTCAAACATGACAATTCGACTATGCAAATGTATAACTTAAAGGTATCAGAGCGGCATATGACTTGTCCTTTCTTTACATATTTTCTTACAAAGGCATCGGAGCGGTTTCTTCTTTTCTTTAATATGGTATCGCAGCTATTTATATTTTGATTACTATAAATGGTATTCAGAGCGACGGATTCGTATTCTCGTATAAATATATCAAAGCTAATTAAAAATATGATTATTACAAATTAAAACAACTTAGTCCAAAAAAGTCAATCATTGACCCAGAATGGCCAATATGGCTAAGTATAGCCAAAAATAAGATTTTTGATTCAAGAGTTTAAAAGTCCCGTGAATAGTTCATCTAGATCCACATATATCAACTATGATTTTTAAGAATTTTTAAAAGAAATGGGACTTAGTAAAAAATAATGCTGCAATATCACATACTGTGCAAAAATCGGAAATTTTGCCTTCAGAGGGAAAGTTGCCTTTTTATCTGTAGGGAATTGATTTTTAAAAGTATTTTTATTGAATCCAAATGGGGGTATTACGTTAACTACATTAATGACTTAAGTAAAATAATAAATGGAAGGAAGAAATGATCATGAATGGAATTAACATGCAATGAAAGCACTATTCAATGAAAATGGAAACACTGCCTAGTGAAATAGATCATTCTATCACAGAGGGGCGGGATCGGTCCTGGTCTTTTGGCAGGACTGGTCATGGTCGTGACCGGTTCTGATAGTCATAGGAGACCGGTCATGGTTGGGATCGGTTTTGGGTATGTTTCGCGACCGGTCCTGGCCGTCTTCTTCCTCAGGACTGTATAGTTGCAGAACTATATACGAGTTTTACAAATTTGAACGATACAACAAGTATAATATATCATTCTCTTCATTTTTTTGTGTAGATTACGAATATATATATAAGTCTTAAGTCTTAATTTCTAACATAGCTCTACTTGTTGATGAAAATCTTAGAGTCGTCAAAACTACAGTTTTGCCGTACATCGCAACCATTACAAATTAAGGTCTGTAGACACCCCAATTTTGACCAAACGTCGAATTAAGGGGAGTGTTACCTCCAAGTCCGATGATGAAAATGTCCGAACAAAACTAAGGCTTCTAAGGTGATTCAAGCTCTTCAAAAGACTCTTCAATTCAAACAAAAAGAAAGAAAAGAAAAAGAAAAGAAAAAAGGAATAGAACGGCACATGGTATGGGCTACGGAAGTCACGCAGTGCCGCGACGGCACTCTGTGTTTGCCGGACCGGCAATCTGTAACTGCCGCAAAAACACATCAAATGCCGCAAAAATCAGACTTTCAAAAAAGATGGCAATCCATGGAGTTGTCCGCGGCATTCACTGAATGCCGCGCCGTCATTCAGTGAGTGTCGTTCCAGTACTCAGTGGGTGCCGCTTCCATCTCCATTAAGTGCCGCATTTTTGGCATCCAATTGTAATATAGCACGTTTTGTACCCTCAAACGTACATCCGAAATTAGGGTTTTTGGCTTGAAAAATACCAAAATAACCCTCTAAGATTTGCCTATAAATAGAGGGTGAATACTCCATTACAAGAGATCCTTTTTTGGGGGGACTACTACTACTACACATTTTTGGGAGAGGGGAATTTCAAGGAGAAAACAAAAAGAATTTTGGAAAAAGAGAGTTTTTGAGAGTTTGAAGAAGAGCTTGGAAGATCTTAAAACTATAGAAGTTTGAGGATAGTTGAAGGTGATACTCTACTCTTGTTAGTTTTGTTTTATGGATTTAGAGAACTTGCTCTCTTAGTTTTCTTTATTTCATTCCTTCTTGTTGTTTTTGCTTTTCTCTTGAGGTTCTTGGAGATCTTCAATATCTCTCTTGAAAGCTCTTGAGATTGATCTTTTGATTCCATGTAAGCTTATGCTTCATATGGAAGCCAAAGTTTGATAATCATTTATAAACAAATAGATGGATCCAAGTCCATACTCATGACTTGGATTCTCTAACTTGGAATTTCATGGGATCTTCTCTATATCCTCTTGAAGTTCATAAGCTAGTTCTTTGATTCTTCTTTTCTTTCTTTTTTCTTGTTTATGCTCTTCTCTTGAGACTCTTGGGGATCTTTCATATCTCACTTGAATCTCATGAGTTTGATCTTTTAGTCTCATGTAAGCTTATGATTCACATTAGATTTAAAGTTGATCATCATTTTATTAAGAACAAGTAGATGAATCCAAACCCCTACCATGGTTTGGGTTCTCTAACTTGGAGTTTTCATAGAATCTCCTTTATATTCCTTGAAAACTCATGAGTACTAGTCATGTCTCTAGTCTCCAATGACCATCAAATGGTAGGAGAAATAGTTTGGTTCAAGCCTAACTTCATGGCTTAGTAGTTGGAGTTAACAAATAAAAGTTGAACTTAACAATGAAACAGTGGGTTCATAAACTGTTTTTGATCAAAGATTTTTAGTTAAACATCGAACTGTTGGAACTGAATGAAACCAACGGAAAAGTGTCTATAACTCAAAGTTCTACCACTATAATTTTTGTTTTAGTAGGATCTCATGGATAACATGGTTTGGTCATAGGTTTTGTGAGACAGCCATATTCTGTCCAGAGTTTCAGAACAGAAAATCAGTTTCAAATGAGTAAATCAGAACCTTAATCAAGCATTCTTGACTCTAAATAAATTTTTCTGGGTAGTTCAATGTGTTAGGAGGATACCCTAAAAAGATCAAAGTGTTTCTTATTTTTTTTTTTTTTTACTATTTTTAAAAAATCGTACAAAATCTTTGGAAAGAGATTTGTAAATCTTTGAGTGATGTCTGATTTTTGTCCGTTTCCCAAAGATATAACCGTTGAAACTTTGATTTTCTTTTTAGGATGGAAACTAGACACACAGAGGCATCTTGTGTCCAAAAATCATCAAGATCAAGCCATGGGAAGAATTCTTTTTATTTTCTTGAAGTTCTGGTCTGCTCTCTGCAGTTTTCAGAATTTTATGACAAATTTGACCAACTTTGTAAATAATAGTCCAAATGACTTTTCTATGACCTAAGGCTCAAACCATGTTTTAATAATGATTAGTTAAGCTTGAATTCAAAGTTTAAGTGATCTAAATCACTGAGTATTTCATAATTTACTCTTATTCATGTACATATTCATCCATGTGGCTTGATGCTTGTAATTAGGACTTGTTTGCTTTAGATTTAATTACATTTGATAGATTCAAGCTAGAAGTCTAGGATTGTTATTTAAGATCCAACTTTATATCTTGTATATCATGTGGACTAATCCTTTGTTTTGTAGCACTATTAAGGTATAATTTCTTGAACTCCTCTTTAGTTTATTTTAATTTCTTGATTTTATCAATTTTTCAACTTAATGCGCGACACCTTAGAATTAGGTTTTGCCTTATGTGTATATGTGATTAGAGACATTTTCTTAGGATCTTTCTATTCGTATGCATTGCACGTTTAATATTCGCGGCATGGATCCCAGGTAAGTTCTATAGTTCCCTATTTGCATATCATATTGCTTGCTACTTGAATTATATGGTTTTTGAATAATACTTTATCACATGTAATCTTACGCCCTTTAGACATGCTTTGTAATGTATATTTATACATATGTATTAGTTGAGGACATGCTTAGATTATTAATTCGATTAAAAGGATGTTAAGTAGAGGCCTATCCCGAGATAGGATGAGAGGGGGTATTTTAGTCCGACGGGCTACTTCCCCTCTCATTCCATAATCCCCGGACCTAGAAAATCTCTGGTTTCTTACAAGATCAGTTTGCTTTAAAATGGTTTCTTAATTTTCCTTTTAAAATTAAGTGGCGACTCTTGGTATTTGAAATTTGAAAATATTTTAAAGTGGGCCCAAATGCCGCTATCCACAAGGTCTAACATTTGAAGTAGAAGTTACTGGGACTATAATCTTTCATTCCCAATTTATAGAAATCGTTTTGGTTGAGTTTGGTAAGACCACCATTTTTGTACCTTCAAAACTATATATATGTATATATACGTGTATCTCTAAAATTGATACCCCTGGCTTGTACGCAATGACTAATATTACATTATAAATGAGTTTGAGAGACTCACCGAGCGTTAGTTTGGGTTGTGCTACTTGCCAAAGAAAGACGAGAATTCTGTAATAAAGCTCCAAGCTTAACAATGGCTATGGCTATGGCCTCTTGAGTTCATTGTGACTTCTAAGTGTAGTATTTCCTTTGCTGTGTTTCTTTTCTTTACTTCCAGAATTATATATGTGTGTGTAATTGAGGGGGGGAGGGCAAGCAAAGGAACAAATAAAACTTCAATGGGAGTGTATCTGTGTATTGTTGAGAGAGACATTAAGAAATGGAGAGTTTGAGAGAGAGGAAGAGCTCTTGAAAACTTTCTGTAAATGAAAGTGTGTATCTATTGGTTCACAATGTAAATGTATGTGTAGGCAACAATTAGTGTTGCAACTTGTAAATGAAATGAGTGTTAGGATAGGATTACAGCATGTGTGAGAAGTGACCGCATCAATCAGTTCGCCAAATAATGCAGTTAGTCCGTTAAGTTAGATTAGTTAGTTCAGTTCTGTCTGGTTTGGTCCATATAGTTTAGAAAAATACTCCAAAAAATTATTAGGGACCAAAAATGTAAGTGACGTGATTAATATTTATTACTAGTTTTAATTCCAAATTATGGGATAATTTAGGGGCACAGACTGCACAGTCTTAAGTATAATAATACTAATTAAGATTACTAAAGGGGTCACAAAATTAAAGCCATGTAATTAGAATTAATCAACGTAAATATTTATCATTTACGGGAATAATCTTATAACTAATAATAATACACAGTAGAAAAATAAAATGGCATTGTATTAACAATTAACAACATGAGCATTAATATTTATTTATTTACATAATACCACAACTACAATTAACATATAGTAAATAAATAAAAACTAACATTTCTTATTTATTATTAGGGGCGTGAAAATATAGGTTGCTACACTTCGATCACAAAACTATGAAATAAAACGTGATGAGTCGCCTTCTAGGTGAATTTCCAACATGTCGTGATCACCTCCCCGATTCCTCGCCAACATTAACACCTGAATTGATTATTTGAATAACCAACATATTTCGATTTGTTTAAGCTAACGCTTAGTGAATAAATCAACAATGCACATGAATGATGAACATGCTCGCATTCGCATCTCTACAATTTATACTAGTCTCTGGAGTCTCACGTACACTCCTAATCCGCAACTCCTCACCAATAAGTCCACGCGACTAGGTAAGATCTACGTTTCTTTTCTTCAAACGTGCGGCCTTATGCCTATAACGGCTCTACAACAATGGCTTAGTACACACACTCCTTTGACCCCACCCAAATAGCAACTAAATATGCTCAAAAATATTTCACCATGCTTTCGACATAAGTCAAACATTTCACTGTATGATTAGGTCTACTTATCAATACAATCGCCCAATATGAATAAACAACATATATGTAACAACCTGCATTTCATTAATTAATTTTAATTTCATTTTCATATTTAAATTCAATTTGTATTATCTGTGTCCATTTTATTTCAATGGTCATGTTTTATAATCTTATGGCCTATTTTGTTGTACATTAAAATTCTTTTGGGGTCAAACTACGATTTTATAAAATTTAGCATTACCTGTGTGGATTTTAAAATTGTATTTCAAAACGGTGGAAATATTTTCTTTTAATTTAAACTGTATTTTTATAAAATTGGGAAATCATTTCTTACGTCAAAATGAATTTTTCGTATTTTTGTGGTGACCACCGCGCCCCAAAAATACCAGTTTCTGTTCAAAACTGTCCGTGCCACATGGAACTTCTATAGATTTTGGAAGTGATGTAAAGCATGAAGTGACTTGTACTTTATTTTCCATTTATGGAAACTAATCATTGACTTAGGCATGTTTGGAAATGCTTTGTGTGTGTGTGTGTATTCTTATGCCATAAGCTAACTTTTCCAAACAAACACACTTGACCCCTACACACCTATTCTTGACCTTTGGCTTAAGTTTGGGACTTATAATCTGTGTAATTTGTAGGTACGTATGTATAATTGCTGTGTATTTTTTTAGAATTGAGAATCAATTCAATTTGTTGAGTGATCAACAATATACTTGGAGCCCAAGTTCTACTGGCTTCCTATATATGCACACATACACTCTCACTTTCTGCACTTCAAGCACAGAGAAAAAAGAGAGGGTTGAGAGTTCATAATTTCAAAGATCTTCTTAGAGAGAGAGAGAACTCTCTTCCATAGCTTGAAGCTCTTATTGGTTTCTTTAATTGGGTTTCTTTCTCAACATCTATTTCTATTCTCTTAATCTCAGTAAGTATTATTAACTTACTTCTAATGTAATTCATACCTTGTTTACTGTTTATATGGCTTGGTTTGAAAATCTCCATTGTTGATTTACGTTTGAAACTCCATAGCTTGAAATCAAGATTTTTCAAACTCAACCAAAATCCGTTTTCTTAGATAATTATGAAAGATTACATGTTGTAGATGCTATGTTTAAAGTATAAGGGCTTAATTCATTCATAGGAGGACGCATATTAAAAACGAAATTTTGACGTCTTTCGATTTTTCATAAAATTCATGAGCTATGGATTGATTCAAGTAAAATTGATTATAGATTCCTAATCCTTGCAAAAAATCAAAGAAAATCATATATTACATGACCTATTTACTTCCAAATTGCAAAATGGGTCAAAAGACCCCTTAATTTTTGAAACAGGGGAAAACCAGCGAAGAAGACGAAGCTTCTGCCTGAACTCGCGCACGCATTCACGCGAGCGAGGGTCGCGTGAGCGACCCCTTGCGCGAGCGGCCCGCTCGCGCGAGCTGTGTATTTTTAGGCAGACAGAAAAGATCTTAATAAGAAAAATGAAAATTAGGTAGATCGCGCGAGCAGATTGCGCGAGCGATCTCCCTGTATTCTGGCAGTTGGAAAAGTTTTATAAAAGAAAAGGAAAATTGGGCATATCGCACGAGCGGCCCGCGCGAGCGACCCTTCGCGCGAGCGGCCCGCGCGCGCGACTTCTGACAGTTTCTAAATTTTGCTTATTTTATGTTAAGGAACTGTTTGGGTGATATTTCATAGACTTTTAAAGCTCTGTTTGGGAAATTTACTAAAAAAGAAACCTATTTGGTTATGTTTGGACGATTGAAATGATGTATTACGACTTAACAATCCCCGTACGTACGTTGTTCCTATAATTCAGCATTTTACTTTTGTTTAAGTGTCATGACATACATGTGAAGTCAGTTATACATGCATAATGAGTGTAAATGTTGGTTAGTGTGGAAAAGAGTAATGGTTAGTGTGGAAAAGAGTGCGCTTGAGATTGTGTTGTGGACACTCCCTAGTATTGTGTACCAAAGTGTGACGTGTTGAGATTACGGTGAGAGTATCTTTGTAATGCGACGATGGCAAAACTGGACACTCCCTAACGCCCATGGAAGCGTTAAAGTGTGTGACACCGAACTTGGACATTCCCTGGCACCCATGGTAGTGCTAAAGTGTGGCCTACGGACACTCCCTGATACCCGAGTCTGGATAGTGTGTGAGGTTACCTCTGGTATTTGCGAGGCGGATTAGGTACTAAAGTGTGAGGCATTGGACACTCCTTGGTACCCCAGACCAAAGTGTGAGGCAAACTGGACATTCCCTGGCACCCATGTGCTAAAGTGTGGCTATCGGAGTATTACAAGGATACTGGTGTGAGATAGTGGGTTGTTGTGTTTGTCAAGAGAAAAGAGTCGATAAGATGAGATGGTGCATTGTTTTTCATACACGGTCACATATATGTGAATTAAAGCTTTCAAATGATATTGTGGTTGTTTTCTTAAAATGAACTTCTTACTTTAATGTAAACTTGTTGAATTAAATGGGAATTGGAAAACGGTGAATGAGTATGTGTTACATTCAAAGTTATGTTTTTAATACTCACCAGCTTTTTGAAGCTGACGGAGTCAATGCGCCCTGGACATTCGTGTTCAGACTTTTCAGGTTATGACTATGTTGGGCCCTATGATTATGCAAACTGAGAACGGGTGCTTTGGAAGATAGAACTGTTATCAATATCCTATGTTTTACGTTATAAACTGTTTTGTAATAAGGATGACTGTAATAGACGATAGATATTGTTTTGTTTTAAGGCAGTTTGTGCCTTAGTTGACCCCGTATTGTAATATGTAATAAGTTAGAAAAATATTTGTAAGCCTTGATTGCTCTGCTCTGATTATTATGTTTTTGTTGTTGACGTTTGGGACGGAATCAATCCTTCAAATTATCACGACCTACGGGTCCATAAAGGAAATCAAACGCTTTCTTTATTTATGCTACGTCGGGGCGAGACAATATAGCTATGAATTAAGACATGCTTTTCGTACAAAACATGAATACACGTCAAGGAATCATTCCAAAACACATAGTTGAATCACTTACCTCCGATTAACGCTCCTAAATCCCGTTCCAACGAAAACTCGAGCACAAGGAACATGTAGAAGTTCATCTAATACGATTCCTATGGATCAAAAGTTCGATTAACAACTTTTTATGAAAATTCCCTGTCACGACCCATCCCGCTAATGTGCGGAAATAGGACACGTGGCACGCCACCAAGGCTCGTCCAATTCCACTAAAGTAAATTAGCAGCAGATAACACAAGTGAAATAAAATCAGAGTTATAAAAAGTTTTGACCAGTTGGAAAGGTTCCAAAAAGAATTCAGTTTTAAGAACAGGGGTCCAGTCGACTGATCTGGGGTCCATTCGACTGAAGACCTGAAACAGAAAGGAAGAAAAGTTTCCCAGCCCTGTCCAGTCGACTGTGACCAGGGTCAATCGACTGTGGCCTCAAATTTCAGTCGACTGGTGCCTTGTCCAGTTGACGGGGCACTATGCATGTAGAATGTGGTGTTTTCGTGTAGGAAATAGTCGACTGAAAACACATCTAGTCAACTGGAGCCGTCGAAATCAGAAAGAATTAACTCAAGGGCATAGAGATCCAGTCAACTGAAACACTGACCAGTCAACTGATTCATCTCAGAAATGCACAATTCTGTATCATTCTAAACCAAGGGTCTTCAGACCAATTTCCAATACCACACGATTATAATCTACGATTCAACTCATTTATACAAACGTGTTTACTTAAGGATTACAAGTGCTAATCCAAGTCGAGATTCTATTACAGCATATTACAGATTCCAATTCTTGTTACAAGTTGGAAAGAAAACAAAAATATAAACAAGAGTGTTCCCTCGGCATTCCTCGGCCTCACTCCTCACGCTTCTTCTTTCCTCGCTTCTTATCACTTGCAATGGAGTAAATCTCCACTACTCAGCTATATGCTGAGTGCACAATTCTAAATGTATGCTTATATGACAATTCACGGTTTAAGCATCTAAAACGCATAGAAATAGTCTCTAGGGTGAGTGGTATGCATATATCCGGTAAATGAAACTGATGTCATGGAAGGCACACCTTTGCCACGCATCCCGTAGACTGGTTGGGCCTTCCTCCATTCCAGGTATCGTGTCCTGGTTGGACCTTCCTCCGTACCAGACACAACTAAAATCAAATCTCTCAAATCCTCAAGGTTCGAGGAGTTTACAACCCCGGATAAAATTGCACCAAACTCCCCTTCGACCCAAGTAGACACATAACATGCTCACATAAACTGTTATACATATTTTTTTATATAATTTCACGTGCATAATTAATGGGCCTACTTAATACATGAATTTTTCCTGGATCCAAAATACCAAAGTCGATATTTAAAATATGAAATTTCTATATATTTCATAGATCTAGAATTCATATCTCGTGCGATCTCTTCGAAACATTGAAGGATAAACTAGAGGTCCGAAAAAAAGTCTGATCTCAAATTATACGCGATTCCTACAAGTTTTATTGGGTTTTTCCCAAAATCCTAGAAATTAGATTTTCGGAAAAGTTAGCCAAACGCGGCCTAAGAGGTATCAAATCGAAGCGCTTACCTCGAGGAGTTCAAATCTAAAATCTGGAGAAAATTTGACGGACAAACGGTCGTCGATTAGGGTCGTAAAGTCCGTAGTAACTAAACCTCCTTTTCTCTCTCATCTCTCAAGATATTTTTGGAAAGTTGTGAGAAATAAAAATCTTATCCTTTCTATTTATAGACACAACTCCCCACGAGTTTCTCAAAACTTCTAATTATCCTATGAAATGTCTTAAACGTCTACTTTATCATTTCACGAGTGAAAACTAAAATTTATAAAAGTTTTCGACTAAGTTCCGTTTAGATCCAAAATAAGGATCCAAAACTAAAATCCGTGGAATCTCTATACCACCTACCCTTTTAAGCAACGTAACACTCACGTTCTCACCACAATTCTCAAAATAATATATCACGATATCAAAATTTCCAGAAATTATACAACACGGGTATATTTACTATTCACCAGAATATCGGATATATCAAACAACATTTAAATCACATAAATGTCATTTAGTCATACCAATGAAATATGAACTTTCAAGTTAATTCCCGTGTCTCCACTAACACCTCACTGTTGAATCACAGTCAACTCTAGCTCACATTATTTATAACATCAATAATTTCACAAAACCCCAAATCATGCATTATAAAACTATGAAATTTTGGAACGGGTGTGATAACTCTCCCCTCCAAAAAGGAAGTTTGTCCCCAAACTTATACACCATCGGTCGAAAAGATAGGGATATTCATTCCTCATTTCCTCTTCGTTCTCCCACATAGCTTCCTCGATTATTTGACTACGCTATAGCACTTTCACCATTGGTATCATTTTAGTTCGCAATACTTGCTCTTTACGATCTAGGATCTCTACCGATTGTTCCACATAAGTCAAGTCTTCCTGAATTTGTGATAGTTCTGGTACTATGATCTTACTCGTATCCGTCATACACCGTGTCAACATCGATACATGGAATACATTATGCACATGCTCCAACTCTGATGATAAGGCTAATCGATAAGCCACTGGTCCTACTCTTTCTAGGATCTCAAACGGTCCTACAAACCTCGGATTAAGCTTCCCTCTCTTTCCAAATTGTACAATGCCTTTCGAAGGTGATACATTCAGGAACACAAAATCTCCCACATCAAATATCATAGGTCGTCGTTTAGAGTCTGCATAACTCTTATAACGACTCTGAGCTACCTTGAGTCATTCCTGTATCAACTTTACCTTTTTAGTAGTCATCTGTACTAACTCAGGTCCAAGTAACTTTCTTTCCCCAACCTCGGTCCAACAAATCGATGATCGACATTTACGTCTATACAACGCTTCATAAGGTGCCATTCCAATACTTGACTGAAACCCATTGTTGTAGGCAAATTCAATCAACGGTAGATGTTTCTTCCAATCACTTCTGAAATCTAGAACACAAAGTCTCAACATGACCTCTAATGTCTAAATCATACGCTCTGACTGTCCGTCGATCTGAGGATGAAATGCGGTATTGAAACTCAATTTTGTACCCATAGCCTTCTGTAAACTTCCCCAAAACCTCGATGTAAAACTACTATCATGATTTGATATAATCATTACTGGAATCCCGTGTAGTCTCACAATCTCTTTCACATACAACTCTGCTAGCCTAGATGGCTTAGTCATCTTAATCGGTAGAAAATGAGCTGATTTCGTCAATCGGTCCACTATAACCCAAATCTTATCGTTCTTGTTAGAAGATCTCGGAAATCTCGAAACAAAATCCATCATGATCTCGTCCCATTCCCTCTCTAACACAAGGAATGGCAGTAATAGTCCCGCAGGTACTTGCCTTTCTGCTTTGACCTGTTGACACGCCGAACATTCAGATACAAACTTGGCAACTTCACGCTTCATACCTTTCCACCAAATGTTTTCCTGTAAATTCTGGTACATCCTGTTACTTCCTGGGAGTACTGAGTATCTGGTACTATGCGCTTCCTCCAAAAGTTATCCTTTCAGGTCCTTCACATTTGGTACGCATAAACGGTTCCCAAGCATTAGCACTCCTTATTGCATCGCAACCCCGGTCGCCTTTTCAAAGGTATTTTGTCTCTCAGTTTGCACAGATAGGTATCGTGAAACTGTTCCCTCTTAATCTTATCAATAACATCTGGGTGTGCTATGATCGCCATCATTAAGCCACCACTAGTCTCTAGGATTACATTTAATTCCAAACGTTCCATTTCCTTTACCAATTCTTTTTGTTCAGTTAGCTCGTCGGCTAAGTTCCTTTGCGTCTTCCGTCTTAGCGCATCAGCCACTACGTTAGCCTTCCCTGGATGATACTCAATCGAAAGATCATAATCCTTCATCAATTCCAACCATCTTCTCTGTCTCATGTTCAAGACTCTTTACGTGAAAATATACTTCAAACTCTTGTGGTTCGTGAAAATCTCACACTTTTTCCCGTACAAGTAGTGTCGATAAATCTTCAAAGCATCGATTACTGTGGGCAGTTCAAAGTCATGAGTCGGATAGTTAACTTTGTGTGTCTTCAACTATCTAGAAGCATAGGCAATTACTTTACCACTTTGCATCAGTACACATCCTAACCCCTGATGCGAAGCATCACTATAGATCACAAACCCCTTAGTTCCAAATAGTATCGTCAATATTGGTGCTCTCGTCAACCGCGACTTTAACTCTTGAAAACTGTCTTCACACTTTTGACTTCATTCAAAAGTAATACCCTTCCTCATCAACTTTGTCATGGGCAATGATATCTTGGAGAAATTTTCAATGAATCGGCGGTAGTATCCTGCTAATCCCAAGAAACTTTGAATCTCGAATACGAATGTCGGCCTTTGCCAATTAGTTACGGCTTCCACCTTGTGAGGATCAACTGAAACTCCATTCTGGTCAATCACGTGACCAAGAAAAGTAATGCTAGGCAGCCAGAATTCACATTTCTTCAACTTACCAAACAGTTGCTTCTCTCGCAATCTCTGAAGTATCAATCTCAAATGATTCTCATGCTCTAGTTTACTCGGTGAGTAGAAAAGAGTATCGTCAATGAACACTATCACAAAATCATCCAAGTAGTCCTAGACTCATTCATAAGATCCATGAACGCAGCTGGTGCATTTGTAACTCGAAATGGCATGACTAAGAACTCGTAATGTCCATAACGCGTCCTGAAAGCTATTTTTTCTACATCTTTCGCTTTTACTTTTAACTGATGATAGCCCGATCTAAGATCTATCATGGAAAATACTTATGCCCCACGAAGTTGATCAAATAGGTCATCAATCCTCGGTAACAGATACTTGTTTCTTGATCGTCAACTTGTTTAACTCTTGGTAATCGACACACATACGCATTGAACCGTCTTTCTTCTTCACAAACAACACTGGAGCTCCCCATGGTGCTATGCTAGGTTGAATAAAACCTTTATCAAGTAATTCTTGTAGTTGCACTTTTAGCTCTTTCAATTCTACAGGTTTCATTTTATGCAGTGCTTTCGATACAGGTCTTGAGTCTGGCATTATCTCAATGGTGAACTCAATCTCCCTCTCGATAAGAATATTTGGTAGGTCGTCTGGAAATACATCTGGAAACTCTCGCACTATCGGAATATCTTCTACTTTTAATTCGGTCGTCGAAGTATCAATTACTGAGCACAGGAATCCCTGACATCCCTTTTTCAACAATTGACCCGCTCGGATAGCTGAAATCAAGTACGGCGGGGTGTAACTTCACTTCCCTTAAAACAAAAGTTCCTATATACCGGTGGTCGGAAATTAAATTTTTTCCATTCACAATCTATAGTAGCTTGGTTAAGAGCTAACCAATCCATTCCTAATATCACATCGAAATGGTTCACAACAATCGGTGTAAGGTCTACGGTCATCGCCTTCTCCCCTAGTTGGATTTTACAATTTTTACATATCGTAAACGTTACCACTAGTTCACTAAGCGGCACATCAATGGATAAATCATATCCTAGTGGCGTGGACTTAAAATTCAAATGTCCAATAAAATTATGTGATACGAATGAATGCGTAGGTCCTGAGTCAACAAGTATGTGTGCTAAGTGCGAACATACAAACACCTTACCTGAAACCACTGTATCAGTAGTAGCCATGTCTCTAGGGTTCATTTGAAAAGATCTCCACTCACGTTGTTCTATCTCTGGTCTCCTCTCGCTTGACTGCTGAGGCTTTAAACCACTAGAAGCCATGGAACTCGCTCTTTGTTGAAAACGCTTCCTCGGACAATCCTTTGCTCGATGTCCCAAAAGTACCACAATCAAAACACTTGGGTTACGGATAGGATGCGGAACTCGTAGTATTTCTCCCTCTAGTAGTACCTTGGAAGTTAGTTAGAAAACATCGACCAGTGTGTGGTCGGTTGCAAAGTGGACACAATGGTATATTGCTGTGTGTTCTTCGAGAATCATTCAAACTAGAACCAGAGCCTCGAGAAAATGGCCTCTTAAAATATCCACCCTGGTGTCGGTCATTACCCTCATAACCCCGCTTGCCTTGTTGATTCTGCCTCGATCTTTCCCATCCACTTTCCACCATAAGTGCTATTTGTTGCACTGCACCAACGGTTGAGTGTTCATATGGTTCCACTCTTAGACGAATGTTCTCCCTTAACCCTTCTTCAAACTTTCTTGCTCTATCTTCTTCCTCCAGCACTAAACCTTTACCGAATCTTAGCAATGCATTATATTTGGAAGTATACTTAGTTACGGTCATATCCCCTTGATTAAGGTTATCAAACTCTCTCTTTTTTGCATTGTGGGCAGCCTAAGGAAAGAATCAGCGATTGAACTCTACCTTGAATCCCTCCCAAGTTATTGGTGCTCCTTGGTCCAACACATTTACCCACCAATTCTGGGCTTCACCCTTCAGTACATCACTTGCATTTTCTATCTTTAATGTATCAGACATTGGAATAGTCCTGAATATTCTTTCCATATCCATAACCCAATGCTCTACCAGCGTCATGTCAGAAGTCCCATGAAATTCTGTTGGCTTCTTTCTAATAAATTGTTCTGACACAGATCTCATACCTCTATTCTCGAGTGCATGTACTACAGCTGTTGGTTCTACTTCGATTGGAGGTGTTGGAGGTAATCGTTCTGCTATATTTCGTATCATGTCCCCCATATTTCCCATCATTTCTTCCATTTCATTCATACGCCAGGTATGCAGTGATAGTTCTCGGTCACCTATGATTGTAACTCTTGTAAGTCTCGATGCATAAACACTATGCATGCACAACAATATTTATAACATGTATGTACAACAACATACATATGCATCAAACATCTCTACCATGTGTGAATGCATTCTAGAACATGTGACAATCCACTCAACACTCCACTCGTCATCGAACATTCCCAAAGGTTTTGTTACCTACTGCTTTGATACCAATAAATGTCACGACCCATCCCGCTAATGCGCGAAAATAGGACACGTGGCACGCCACCAAGACTCATCCAATTCCACTAAAGTAAATTAGCAGTGGATAACACAAGTGAAATACTTTCAAATCAGAGTTATAAAAAGTTTTGACCAGTTGGAAAGGTTCCAAAAAGAATTCAGTTTTAAGAACATGGGTCCAGTCAACTAATCGGGGGTCCAGTCAACTAATCGGGGGTCCAGTCGACTAATTCATCTCAGAAATGCCCAATTCTGCAGCATTCTAAACCAAGGGTCTTCAGACCAATTCCTAATACCAACACGATTATAATCTACGATTCAAAACATAAATACAAACGTGTTTACTTAAGGATTATAAGTACTAATCCCAGTCGAGATTCTATTACAACATATTACAGATTCCAATTCTTGTTACAAGTTGGAAAGAAAACAAAAATATAAACAAGAGTGTTCCCCCGGCATCCCTCAGCCTCACTCCTCACGCTTCATCTTTCGTCGGTTCTTATCACTTGCAATGGAGTAAATCTCCACTACTCAGCTATATGCCGAGTGCACAATTCTAAATGTATGCTTATATGATAATTCATGGTTTAAGCATCTAAAACACATAGAAATAGTCTTTAGGGTGAGTGGCACACATTCATTCGGTAACTAAAACCGATGCCGTGGAAGGCACACCTCTCCCACGCATCCCGTACACTTGTTGGGCCTTCTTCCATACCAAGTACCGTGTCCTGGTTGGGCCTTCCTCCATACCAGACACAACCACAATCAGATCTCTCAAATCCTCAATGTAACAACCTGCATTTCACTTAATTCTAAATTTACATTTCCATATTTAATCTGTATTCCTATTTTTTTTTAATTTAAATTCAATTCTCATGTTTTTGAATCTTATTACTAATTTTATGTCATTATCGAAATTCTTGTTGGGGTCAGACTGCAATTTTATAGATTTAGTAATACCTGTGTTGGATCTCAAATCTTTATTTCAAAATGGTGAAAATAATTTTTTTTACTCAAATTATATTTTTATATAACAGAAAAATCATTTCTTACGTTAAAATGAATTTTCTGTATTTTCATGGCGAACACCGCACCGCGAAAATACTAGTTTATGTAAAAAACTGTCCATGCCGCGTTAAACTCCCACAGATTTTGGAATTGACACAAAGCTAGATTAGACATGTACTTATTTCCATTTATGGCAACTAATGATTGTTTAGGGCTTTGTTTGGGAATACATTTTATGAGTGTTACATTCTTAGGCCATAAGTTGTTTTACCCAAACACATACATAGATTCCTAGACTAGTTGCTTGTGCCATGTTTGGCAATCCCTTTCATGTATGTGTTAATGTTGGCCCTTAAACTACTTTTCTCAAACACTTCAAATTTGACTCCTATATTTCTTAAATCATCTCTTCAAATTTTGAGGGTGTATATACGTATGTATAATGGCTGTAAATTATGTATATATATAATTTCCATTTGTTGAGTATGGCTCAATCTACTTGGTGGCCAAGTTAGGCATATCTCTATATATGCTCATATACACTCTCCACAATCAGTACTTTCTTTGACAAACAGAAAAATACAGAGAGATAAGAGGGAATTCTGAGAGTCAACTTAGAGAATTTCAGAGAGAGAGAAGAGTTTATTATCGCTATAGCCAAGCTTGAGTTGGGATTGCTTATTCCTTATTTCTTTCTTAACAATCTCTTTTCTCAATCACGGTGAGTATTATTAACTCACTATGCAATGTAATTCATACTTATTTACTACTTATATGTGTGTGATTGTAGACCCACCATTGTTGAATTTACGTTTGAACTTTATAGCTTGAAAACATGGATTTTTCAACCTTAACCAAAATATATTTTTATAGATAATTGTGAAAGATTACATGATATATATGCTATGTTTAAAGTATTAGAACTTAATTCATTCATAGGAGAAAGTATATTGAGATTGAAGTTTTGACGTCTTTCGATTTTTCGTAAAATTCGAGAGCTACGGATTTATTCGTGTTAAATTGAATCTAGATTCTTAATCTTTGTGGAAAAATGAAGAGATTCATATATTACATGTTACGTATACTTTTAGTTTTGAAAATGGGTCAAAAATGGGTTAAAAAACTGAAACAGAGGAGTTTCAGCGAGGAAGAAGAAGCCTCAGCTTCACCTCGCGCGCGCGATTGCGCGAGCAGCCTGCGCAAGCGACCCCTCGCTAGAGCGGCCCACGCGCGCGCGATCCTTGTATTTTCTGACAGTTTGAAATTTTATTAAAGAAAACGAAAAATGGGCATATCGCACGAGCGGCCAACGCGCGTGACCTGATAGTTTCTGGTTTTTGTTTGTTTTCTGTTAAGGGACTGTTTGGATTAACTTTTAAAGGCTAGTAAGGTTCTGTTTGGGAATTTTACTAAATCAAAATCCTGATTATTATGTTTGGTTTATAAACGCGATGAACTACGACTTGTTTATCCTCGTACGCGCGTCGTTCTTGTTACCAGTTGTTTATATTTCTGTTATTAGTTACATGTCATTCATGTGGAGTCAGTTGCACATGCATGGGGAGTGGTGGTCAGTGTGGAAAAGTGCATGTGGTGGAGATTGTGTGTAGACACTCCCTGGTAATTGTGTACCAAAGTGTGATGTGTTTGAGATTGCTTCTAAAGCATCTTTAAAATGCGACGGTGACAAAACTGGACACTCCCTGGCGCCCATGGTAGCGCTAAAGTGTGTGACGTCGACTTGGACATTCCCTGGCACCCATGGTAGTGCTAAAGTGTGGTCTATTGGACACTCCCTGACATGCGTGGTATGGTCAAAGTGTGAGGCATTGGACACTCCCTGGTACCCCGTACTAAAGTGTGAGGCAAACTGGACACTCCCTGGTACCTCTGTACTAAAGTATGGTCATCTTAGTGTTTCAAAGATACTGGAGTGAGAGAGTTGGGTATTGTGTTGTCGAGAGAAAACAGTTGGTAAGATGAGAATGGTTGCACTGTTCCCATGTACGGTCACATGTTTCTTTGGATTAAAGTATATTATATTTCCCTTGCTATCTTATGTTGTGAATTCACTTCTATATTTTTAACCTGTTGAATAGCGGAACTGTGAAATGAAAAAGAATAAGTAAGTATGTTTTACATTCGAGCATATGTTTTTAATACTCACCAGCTTCATGAAGTTGACGACGTTGATGCGCCCTGGACATTCGTGTCTAGGCTTTTCAGGTTATGATCATGCGGGACCATATGATTATGCGAACTGAGAACAACTATGCAAAGAGGAATTTATTATTATGTGTTTTAAGTTATGTGCTGGATTTGTAATAAGGATAACTGTAATAGATGATAGCTATTATTGTATTTCAAGGCGGTTTGTGCCTTTAGGTGATCACGTGCTGTAAAAGTTATTAATTTGGTAAAATTTTGTAAGCCTTGATTGCTCTACTCTGATTTATATTATGCTACTATTCGACATTTGGGACAGAATTGATCCTTCAAACTGTCGCGACCTACGGGTCCATGAAGGAAACTAAATGTTTTCCATATTTATGCTACGTTGGGGCGTGACACTCAAGGTTCGAGGAGCTTACAACCCCGGATGAAATTGCACCAAACTCCCTTTTGACCCAAGTAGACACATAACATGCTCACATAAACAGTTATACATGCTTTTCATATAATTTCACGTGCATAAATAATAGGCGTAATTAATACATGAATTTCGCCGGGATCCAAAATACCAAAGTCGATATTTAAAACATGAAATTTTCATATACTTCATAGATCTAGAATTCATACCTCGTGCGATCTCTTAGAAACATTGAAGGATCAACTAGAGGCCCGGAAAAACGTCAGATCACAAATTATACGCGATTCCTACAAGTTTTACTGGGTTTTCCCCAAAATCCTAGAAATTAGATTTTCGAAAAAGTTAGCCAAACGCGGCCTAAGAGGTATCAAATCGAAGCTCTTACCTCGAGGAGTTTAAATCTAAAATTTGGAGAAAATCTGACGGACGAACAGTCGTCGATCGACATCGTAAAGTCCGTAGAAACTAAATCTCATTTTCTCTCTCCTCTCTCAAGATATTTTTGGAAAGTTGTGAGAAATGAAAATCTCATCCTTTCTATTTGTAGACACAACTTGCGTAAATTATGTCTACCTAACCATGAGTTTCTCACAACTTCTAATTATCCCACGAAACGTCTTAAACGTCTACTTTATCATTTCACGAGTGCAAACTAAAATTTATAAAAGTTTCTGACTAAGTTTCGTTTGGGTCCAAAATAAGGATCCAAAACTAAAATCCGTGGAATCTCTATACCACCTACCCTTTTAAGCAACATAACACTCACGTTCTCACCACAATTCTCAAAATGATATATCACGATATCAAAATTACCAGAAATTATACAACACGAGTATATTTACTATTCACCAGAATATCAAATATATCAAACAACATTTAAATCACATAAATGTCATTTAGTCACACCAATAAAATATGAACTTTCAAGTTCCCGTGTCTCCACTAACATTTCACCGTTGACTCACAGTCAACTCTTGCTCGCATTATTAATAACATCAATAATTTCACAAAACCCCAAATCATACATTATAAAACTATGAAATTTTGGAACGGGTGTGACATTCCCAAAATGAGTTTTCGGAAAACTTATCCAAACAAAACCTAATAGATATCAAAAACATAGTTCTTACTTCGAGGGATCCAAGAATATTATTTTAGTTGAAACCCAACGGATGAAAGGTCGTCGTTTGACGTCGTGAAGATCAAGCTCTAAAATCCCCTTTTTGGTCTCTCTTGAATTTAGGCTAGAAAACTTTACAAATGAAAATATCTCACCTCTTTCTATATATAGGCACGACTCTAAAAAATTACGTTTAACTCCCCACGAGTTCTCGAATCATCCAATTATCTAAAAAAATAATGTCTTGAACGTGTAAGTTATTGCTTCACGAGTGAAAATCTCAAATTATAAAAGTTTTCGTCTAAGTTCCGATTATCTGCTAAAACGCGATCCCACGTAATTTTACGAAATTACTAATTAACCTACCAATTATGTAGCATGTTAATTTGTCCTCATAAGGATACTAGAATTAATGACATAAATATATTCTAAACCACATAATAATACATATACTGAAATACACAGGTAAACATTTATTTTCAGATAAACATTTAGGGCATTCCACAATGAACGTCTTAATCTCGGAGAGACTTCACAACAACAAAACATCCATTCTATATTGTCTCAAAGGGTTTTCTTACACAGATACCCAAATCGACTCGTGAGTTACAAGTCACTCACTCATCTGCCACAAATGCACATCATATCTTAGTATCATGCATAACAAAATGTAATGAAATACGATAAACACGCACACGAGTGTTGGCTCGCGATCATGGTGGTGGCGGTGGCAGAGGGCGGTGGCGGCAGATCGATCGTAGATGAGGCAGACCTATATTTGTATGTGTGTGTGTGTGTGTGTGTGTGTGTGAGAGAGAGAGAGAGAGAGAGAGAGAGAGAGAGAGAGAGAGAGAGAGCATTTAGTCTAGGGATGTTTACCAAGTATAAGTTTCAACTAGAGGGACTTTTTAACAAACTAAGAAATCTTTTGGTCCCCAAACTCTTAACAATCACTCTGAGGAATTTTCCACTAATTTTTCCATGTATTTCAGAACTCTCTATTTTTAATGTTACTTAAATCATGAAGGAAAATATAGTGAAATTAGGTTTTCTTCTTGTTTTTATTTTCCTTTTCTAAATTCACAAACCAAACAAATAATGATTTGGAAAAGAAAAAATTCTATGATATATCCTAGTGGTTTTCGATGTATTATACATCACATTCGTTTTGGTCTCAAGATATTATAGTTAGGTCCCAAAATGTGAAAATGGTGAAACTAGAAAAACACTTTTCTTTTTGAAAAGGGAAAATTAAACTTTAGTCCATTAAACTATCCACATGTTTTCAATTGGGTCCATAAACTTTTTTTTTTGCAATTGGTCCTTAAACTTTAAAAATTCATTCAATCATACCCAAATTCTAATATTGTTAGCTTAAAATATTAGAAATTGTCACGTACATTGCACATAATACTAACTTGTCACATGTTAGGTTAAGACAAATACGGGAGACTCTGAATGGCTAAAAAATGATGTGATTTTGGGTACGATTAAATGCAATTTTAGATCTAGTCGAATGTGTTTTCGAATTTGATTGAACGCGATTTTGGATCTGATTGAATGCGATTTTTTGCACTATTCACAATCTCCCGTGTTTGTCTTAACCTAACATGTGACAGGTAAGTATTACGCACAACATACGTGACAATTTCTAATAGTTTAAGCTAACAGTGTTAGAATTTGGGTCTGGTTGAATGAATTTTTAAAGTTCAAGGATCAGATTGCAAAAAAGAAAAAGTTTATGGACCCAATTGAAAACAAGTGTATAGTTTAATGGACTAAAGTGTAATTTGTCCTTTTGAAAACTGCAAAATTACAATATTTTGAGACCTACTTATACATTTTGGGTCTTAAATTACAAGAGTTTAGAATATAATTGGGACCATAACCACTAGGATATATCGTACACTATCCATTTTAAAGAAACATATTAGGAAAGAGTAATGCTATGTTTCCCAAATCCAAATCTTAAATTATCATTCTAAGGCTTAGTTTGGCCCCCATTTGGGTGCTTCTCTTTTTTTTAAAGTACAATTTCATGTTAATTCATTTAGTAACTAATTTATGAGGTTTTGCAAAAAATTGAACTTAGGGCTTTTTTGGGGGGAGCTTTTAAAAGCTCTAGAATGGAGCTTTTAAAAGCTTAATGTTGCTTTGTGATTTCATGATGTCTTTTTGAAGAGTAGTGTGTTACTTGTATAAAATTATCAAACAACTTAATAATAGATTTCATAAGCTCCTTTTAAAAAGCCACATGGGGGCCAAACTAAGGCTTAGTTTGGCCCCCATGTGGTGCTTCTCCTTTTTCAAAGCCCAATTTCATGTTAATTCATTTGGTAACTAGTTTATGAGCTTTGCAAAAATTGAACTTACGGCTTTTTTGGAGGGAGCTTTTAAAAGCTCTAGAATTGAGCTTTTAAAAGCTCAAGGTTGCTTTTTGGTTTCATGATGACTTTTTGAAGAGTAGTGTGTCACTTGTATAAAATTATCAAAGAATTTAGTAATACATTTCATAAGCTCCTTTTAAAAAGCCACGTGGGGGCCAAACTAAGCCTAAGCCTCAATGATGTGGCAGTGAGTCTAGTGAATTTTGATTAGAATATATTGAAATGATCTTATAGTGGTTAATGAATAATGCTAGACACACATCTTTAACCACATCCTATGCTTTAAACGCATGTAGCATGTGCTGTTTGAAATTTTCACACTTTTTCTGTGCACCACCTAAACAATACATGATACATATATTTAAAGCAAATATGTGATTTGAGATACAGTTAAAGGTGTGTGCCTAACACTGTTTGGTTAAATATACCCACTAAATTTTGTTTGGTAACATATCATTTAAGAGAGAGGGTGATTTAAAAGTTAAATTTGGAAAGAATATCATTACAAACGAGTAATCTAGATAAAACTTCCAAAATCCTACGTAGATAAACTTTGTCCTTATCCATACACAACTGACACGTGTCGATGGATCCACAGAACTAGGCTAATAGCCAATACTACCTCTAAAAGCCCCCAGATTTCTTCCCATATCAGCCGGTTAATATCTCTCACGGCCGGTAGTTTCCAGTTAACACCTCTCGGTAGCCACCGGTTTCCAGAAACCCATCAAACAAATCAACCAAACCCATCTCTCCAGAATCCACATATACATATACGTACGTATACACACACACACACACACACAGATATATATATATATATATATACCCCCCCTGGCTCTTTATTTCCCAAAGCAAGAGAGCAAATCCTAAACTAATCTTTCCGCTCAAAGCCTCCATTTATTTGTTTAGCCAACTGGGTGCTACTGAATTTGACAATTTGTGATATATATATATATAGAATATAGATATAGGTCATAGATATATATATGAGCTTGAGGTACATGAGTAGGGTGGTGTACCAATCAGGGATGAGGGTGATGCAGGGGATGAAAGAACAGGCTTCAAAGTGTGACTCAGCAACAATCAAGTCTCTGAGAGATGCGACTTGTAAGCAGGGGAAGTGGTTATCTGGTGCGGTCGATTCTACAACTACTCTCAAGGCCACCAATAGGGATAATAAGCTAAAGCAAGCTGAAGAGTCTCTCAGGACTGTCATGTACTTGAGCTGTTGGGGTCCCAATTAAGCTTCTTCATCTCCAATTAAGGAATAGCCTCCCCCACCCCACCCCCCCCCCCCCCCCCCCCCCCCCCCCCCCCCCCCCCCTTTTTTTATTTTTTTTTATTTTTAATCTTTCCTTCTTATGGAGGAAATTATGGGGGATATATAATCTTTAGTATATTATTATATCTGTAAATTGTATATATCAATAAAGTATGCATTTCGTTTCCACAACTGGATTTGACTCCGCTTTTTTTTTTTTTTTCCTCTCAATTTGATTGTATATTATTATTATTATTATTACTATTATTATTTTTGGCTTGATGGTGAAACACTTATTATTCAATAGTGAGTAATATAATAATATCCTTTCCAATTTTAATTTCTAAATACTTTGTCAATTATGCTTATACAATTGATTATTTGCCTAACTAGTGGTACAACTACTAAAATATTTTAAACACCAAATTTAGGATATAGATTTTGAGAAGTACAGCGTTACTCATTCCATTGAATTTTGAAAATTTTGAAGATTTTACTATGATGTGAAAATAAATACACAGATGTCATTCTACTACTACTTCAACTTGAACAAAGTCATTTGCAAGCTTTAATTGGTCTGAGAAGGGATAAAACATTTAGAATGCGTTTCATAAAACTGAAAATTAAGTATTAAAAATTAAGTGCTAAATTTAAGTACTGAAAATTTTAAGTGATTTGTATTTGTAATACTGAAAATATTATTTCAAGAACTAAAATAGACTGCATTCAATGATTATTTTCAGTATAAAATTTTCACTTAACGTTTTCAGTGGATTTTTGGATACTTTTTCAATTAAATGATATATTATCAAACGCGCTGAAAAAAATTAAGTGCTGAAAATTTTTATTTTTACCACTTAATTGAATTATCAAACACACTCTTACTGTATCCTTTTTCGTCTTACTTTAGCTCTTATTTACTTTTTATGTAAGTATGCTAATTATGTAAACGATGTCATGTTTTTACTTTTTCACCACATACGGTGATGTTCTGAAATATGATTGGTTCACGTGTTCTCCACGTAGTCAAAACAACATTTTATGTATTCAAGAAAAAAAAAATATTAACATCTTGTCCTCAATAAACTTCTATAAGAAAATTCGTATTGTTACAATTCATGAATGGTCATGTTTAAGATATTTTTTTCCCGAATATTCATAAAAATCATGTATAAATGTTTTCTAAAGAACTGTATTGAATATTTTAATCCAACCTGGTCCTAAATATTAGGTAATCTGTCGAGAGGATTCTAGTTACTTTGCGCTCCAATTATTCTTCACTCGAAATGAGTGATTTTTGTTGGGCTTTGCTGTGGACTAGTGTGAGACTTTAAAATTGGATTAGAGTTGAGGTGTGTGTATCCGGTTCGAATCCAAATAAATATAAATAAATATATATATATATATATATATATTAGATAATATATTAACAAATTGAAGCCCAAAATAACATTGCAAGGACATCTTAAGGCCCTCGTGAAATGCCCACCATTGGCCCATGATAAGGCCATAATAATGTATATATGTTTGGCTGTTTTGCCACTGACTGGCAGAAGGATAGCTTGTAGGACCTACATACGTGGGGACACATGTCCAAAAAAAATTCCACATAATCCAATCATGGGTGAGACTTGTAGTAAAACATTTCTCTTAAAATTAGTCCTTACCCAGATACACAAACAATCATATCTACATCTCCACCACATAAACCTCTATGCTTTTACTCTGCCTTCACACTTTAAAATTTCAGCTCCACGAACAGCCCAAACTTTTCCTTAAAAAAAAAAAAAAAAAAAAAATCAGTTATGAGTGCACTCAAACCTTTTAAGGGCTATTACAACTCACCATCTCTATCCAAAAATCATAGTTATCAAAGCCTAATGAAAACACAGACTTATTTTGAATCAAACAAGTTTGCTCATAAAAGAAAGCTCACAATGGTAGCATCAAATGGTACTGAAGGTGAGAAAAGGACCGAAAGGCGAAGTTTCTTGACTCTGGAAGAAGCCGGTCTGGTCGAAATGTCGGGTTTGAGCACTCATGAGCGCTTTCTATGCCGATTAACGGTACGCCGCGTACACACAATGCATATTTATGTGCATATATATATATATATATATATACTCCTTATATGAAAGATGGTCTTGCTATCCTGCATTGGTAAGATTTTGTGTTTAATTTTAGAATAATACTAAGCTTTTGCTTTTCATGAAATTTGAATCCCAAATCTGATTTTCAAATGAGGGCACTTTAGTAATTTCGCAATGAGTGCTTTCGGACAATTTTCTTTAGGTAATTTGTAAATTTACTTACCTCGTTTGTGTTTTTTTTTTTTTTTTTGGCTAAACGAAACCATAAGATAAAAGTGCAACTGAAAAACAACCAAAAGGCACCTAAGCCAGTTGAGTTCCTTCCTCCAAAACAAAGGGAGGAATGGACTCAATTGGAATAGGCCCATTATGTGTTCACAATGCTGCTCTCTAGGAGCACTTTAAAAATAGGTTCCGCGGGGTGCGACGTCAAATGCTTATAGAAAGACTAAAATTTGTCTCACCTAACACCAATTAGTTTTAGGTGGAGTGACGACTTTCATTCCGACAAGTGGTATAAGAGCTACGAGGTCATGGGTTCTGAGTCGTGGGAGTGTAATCTTGAGGGAGGGATTCTTGGTGTGTTCATAATGTGGCTCCCTGCTACAGTCTAAAAATAGGTCCCGCAGAGCATGATATGATGCTATAAAAGACCAAAGTTTGCCTCACCTAACACCTATTGGTTTTAGGTAGAGTGGCGGCTTTCGGTCCAAAAACGCGGCAGAGATTTTTTTATCCATCTAAAATTGGGTCGATCCTTATCATTTTGGAGCCATGGATAAGCTTTTAACCAGCAATAGAACCACATATGGTTCAGGAGTACGTACGTGTCCCTAGTCAATTTTTTTTGGACCTATTTATACAACTTGGTTGAATTTTCTATATCAAGAATATTACAGTTTTGCTCTATGAGTTTTCTGGCTATTTTGAGAGTTGTGAGTTTTGCAATACGTTTTTAATCCTTATAGCATGTAGTGCAGTAGAGTTTCATCTCCCTGAATCTCTTAGTAGTTATGCCCTTGCGTAGATACTATTACCTTTTTTTCAATACTAAAGGTTAAAGTTAATTGTAATTTGTGAAGTTTAAGTTAATGGTAAAACAATTTGTGTCGGGTTAAACTTGAGAAGAAAATGTGTTGGGGCAAATTTTAGGATGTGCCAGATTGCAATCGAATCGATATATTTTATATAGAACTTTTTCCCCAAAATTTACGGTGGATACATTGTTGGGCCAACGCAATGTACACAATTTTTTTTTACCAAAAGTTGGGAGGTTGTTATATTTTAGTTAAATTAGGGCCCTAGTTAAAGGCATAAAATGGGGATTATCTGAACTTCCCTTGCCTCAGGGTTGATCTGCTCTGAAAATACTCACATTTAGGCATGTATTCCACACACACGCGCGCGCACACACACACACATACATATATACACACACATACTCAATAGTTGAGCTATAGTTTTGGGTGTAAGAAAACCGAAGCAAACCGATCAAACCAAACGGTTCGGTCAGCTTCCCCTCAAATACTCTAGTGTAAAAATCGAACTAGACTGCCAAAACATACTAAACCTAACCGAACCAAAATCGATTGGTTGATTTGAAAAACCCCAAAACCGAACCAAACTGAACCGAACCGATCTGATTACACCCCTAAGTAGTTTTCGGATTTGCAATGATCTTTTAAAGGTTTTTCTTGACTATCCATGTCTAGTTTAGCTCTGAATTCAAGAAAATTTTACAGTCTGAGAGGATACGAGGTGTAGAATTAATGTTTGTCCATTGTGTGTATATATATATATATATGTATACAGATATCGTCTTTTAATCTACTCAAAGTGATAGCAGAGCAAGAAGGATGTGAAATGGAGGAGTTGAATGCAGGGAGGATATGTGACTGGTTTGTGAAGGATAAGCTCAAGAGAGAGCAGAATTTGGAGTCTGCAGTCCTCCAATGGGATGATTCTGATGGATTCCAATTCTAAATTAAGACTTTGAATTTTATTCTTTGTGACTTGTTACAAATTGGTGGCTAGTGTTGTTTGGAGATTTCTCCTAAAGTATTTATAAGTATATACTACCCCACAATTTGCAATTCAATTTCTAAAGTTAGGAAAATTATGGATGTTCTTGATATATTGCAAAGTGAGCACAGTTCGTTTGATATTGAGCTGGGTCTAAGCTCTTACATTGTATAAATTGAGTGTTCGACCTTTACTCATTCCCTTTATTGTAAGCGAAAAAAAGAAGAGTATATATCTAGATGTATATATATATATACATCGAAAATTCTCTCAAGAGGGCGTCCTCTCTTTATTAAAGAGAGGGTCACTATTCTGGCTGTCAGATCGTGTTTAAAAACTGTGAAATAACAAAACTATTATTTATGAGAACACGACCTTACGGTCAAAACAGAGACCCTCTTTTTAAAAAAGAGAGACGCCCTCTTTAAAACCTGACTGTATATACACAATCTTATGTAGAAGTACTTGAGGAATGGTGCTTCACAAGCATAGAGCCTGTTTGTCTGTGCTTATGCTTATGCGATCTTGATCGTGATTGGTAGAACTGCTTAAAAGTAGAACTGCTTATTATGGTTTGGGTGTTTGGTTAATATGCTGTGAATTGATCAAATATAGAGATAATCTTGAAAAGCACCCCCCCACCTGCTTATTGTCAAACTGCTTTTTGGACCCAATCTACTTATATTTTTGTTGAAACAAACAGATCAATAAGCAGTTTGAGCCACTAAAATTGCTTAAAATAATCAAATAAGCAATAACAAACAGGGTCATAGTTACATGTAATTCTAATTTAAGGAAAATTCTATGTTTTGACCAAGTGCACATGGGTTATTATACCATACCAATACAAAAAGTTGCAGTTTTTTTACAGTCACTGGTGCTATACTTTGTACCTGGTGCCAAGTCAGGTCCCCTCTCCAAAAAAAAAACACAACCTGGAGCAATCATATTTTGTTTCCTAAACATTGCGGATCCTATGCATATGATTGCTACAATGGAAACAAAATATAAGGGAATATTTGGAAAATTTTAAATTGGATTAGTGTAAGTAACTTTTTTATTTAGTTTTTGTGAAAAGTAAGGTAACACTGGTTAGACAAATACTCTAACTAATTTTAAGAAAGTTATTACACTGGACACGAACTTTTATAGAAGAAATTGACACTCATTAAACACTTAAATTTGTAGAACTAGTTTATTTATGAACCATTTAACAAATTCTTTGATTTCCAAATATCCTCTTAAGATTAAATATCCAAAAAGGGATACATAACTAGAAAAAATGGTGATCAAGTTCAAGGAGATAGCTTTATTCCACTTTAATCAGTTAAAATCATGTACTCTGTAAGAGTATGTAAGAGTAGACCAAGCACGAATAAAGTACAAAAAGTCACACACTTCAATACGACATGCTTAGCCTAGTTGGTAAAAAAACTTTTTATGCCATGCTTTATACCGATGTTCGAACCTTGCCAGAACTTGAAACATCTCTCCAGACCTTGGCACTTATGTCCTCGCATGTAGGGGTGGGCACCCAAATCGGAATCGGAAACGAAAATTCACCCTAATAGCTGAACAGAACTAACCAAAATTTATTTTACTTCAGATATTAGAATAAGGTAATACGACCAACCCGAACCGAAAATATTGTCTTAAAAAAAAAAAAAAAAAAAAAGAGAGAGAGAGAACCCAAACTGTTCAACCCGAACCGAAAATATAGCCTTAAAAAAGAGAACCCAAACTGTTCAACCCAAACCCAATCTGAAATATCACCTGAACGAGGCAAACCAATTTTATATATTAGATTTTAATTTGAACTTTGATATATATATATATATATATAAGGGTGTAAACGGTTTTGTTCAGTGTGATTTTTGACAAAATCGATAGATTTCGGTTCGGTTCGAAGTGTGTAAAAATTCAATTTTACACTGTACTATTTAAATACAAATCGACCAAACCAATTAGTGTGTCGATTTGATTCGATTTTCTTTCACCCCTCTATATATATATATATATATATATATATATATATCACCAACCTGAGCCAGACAACCCAAATGCCCACCCTACATGCATGAACTACACAAAATGATAATAAAACCAAATGCCCACCCTACATGCATGAACTACACAAAATGATAATAAAATCATTATCATATATATATATATATATAATATATATAATAGAAGAAAGACAAAGAGTGGATCAAGCACAAACCTACCCTTGAAATATCTCCAATAAGCAAACAAAAATAAAATAATAACTCTTGTAGCACATAAGAATCTCATATAAACAAGATATATAAATTACAATGTGTTTATCTCTCTTTTAGTGGAGACCACTGATACTATAGGATCCACAATATCTCTAAGGTTCACAGAAAAAAGAGATAGACACATAAAATTTATGTAAATTATTTATGTAAAATTTTTATATGTACAAAGAATTATCCAAAATAAAAAGGAAAAAACTCCACTAAGTAAGCATAAATTAAACAGTTAGAAAATTTTATTTTATTTTCGTAAAAATTCCAAAGTCAACACACCCACGTCAACACGTTGTGTTTGGTCACAGTCACACCCATTTATTATCATATCAACGAAAAAGAGATAAGTCTTTCAAAATGGAAGCCAACAACACAACACAACACACCACCCATTAAACGTTTGACCAAAAGTCACACACATCAATACGATACCGTTTCACCTTTCTCCCTTTCCACCCCCGCCAATCAAGTACAAAAAGCCCGGACACTAACCCACCAATCAATTCCAATTAAGTCCTCTTCTTCAGATCCGGCCACCCCTCTCTCTCTTTCTCTCTCTCTCTCTATCGAACAAAAAGTTGTCCATTGCCATTTTCTGAAGCTCCGATACGACGTCGTTATACACTGAAGTTCATCACGTTCGGTGAGTTTACTGATGGCGATTGCCGACGAGAAACCACCGTCCGACGGTAGAGTTTGGGGTTTGTTTAAGCTACCGTTTCGAAACTCCGGTAGTACGCATCAAACGGCGTCGTCTCAGCACAACGTACAACAACAGAGTCAAAGCAACTCACAGGTCGATGGATCGAATACACAAAGCGGTTCGAGCTCGGTCTCGTCCGTGACCAGATCTATTCTTCCGCCACGGCGTCGTCTTCGTCTCGATCCGTCGAATAAGCTCTATTTCCCATGTATGTGACCCTTTTTTTTTTCTCTATCGTTTACTTTTTTTTTTTCTTTCAAAATTTCAATTGATTGGTTGTGTGCTTAATCTCTCTTTTTCTTTGCTGGGTATGCTTGAATTTGTGTTTTTGATGTGGGTTTATCAGTGGATTAGGCGAATTTACTTTTGTTGATTTGGGTACTTATTTAGTAACTTTAAAATTTTCAGATAATTTTTTAGATTAGGAAAGGAAAAAAAAAGAATGCATCATATGGCTTCATGGGTTTTTGGAAGAAAAATCTATGGAGGATTGGGCTGAAAATTAATATGATAATGTGACACAGATTTAGAGGTGAGAGAAGTGAGATTCATATCTGCAAAAGCTTAGAATGTTATCTGGAGAAACGCTATATAATTAGGATAAGTTGGGCAGAGTAATTCAATTGCTAGCCTTCTCTGTGCCCTGTTGGCATTGAATTTTTTCTGGGTCTTGGGCTGGTGGGAGAGAGAGAGAGAGAGAGAGAGAGAGAGAGAGAGAGCAATTGACTCCAAAAGCAACTGTTTTCTTTGTCTTGAATCAACTGCCAGTAAGGAGAGACTGAAGGCTATTGTTGAGAGGTGAAAATAAGCATTAATGAAGGTGAGAAATTGTTTGACCCAAAAAAAAAAGTTGAGAAATTGTCCATGTGGAAGGGCAATCCAATTTTTTTTTTTTCCTTTTAAGTAATCTGAAATGACTCCTGCAGGGGGTAAGGCACTGGTTTTGGTAATACTAATTACAAAATTGCTTTCAGTAGTTCAGTCCATTTTTAGAAAACCTCAAACTGGCAAGCTAAAACAAAAGCTCCCTGGTTTTCCAAGCTTAGGGAGCATGGCTACGTTTAAGCTTTTGTCCACGCCTCTTCACAACAGCTTCTCCAAATGCTTGCTAGAGAAAACTCGATCCATAAAGATCTGGATAGTGGATACACCCTACAGGATATCAAGTTTAAGCTAGGAAATCTGATTTTTCTGTAGTTAAGTTAGCTACAAGGTGTTTTGTGACAGATGCCAAAGGGCCAAGAGTATGCCCTTTTCCCCCAAAAGAGGCTTTCTAAGTTCTATCTAGTTGTATATGTATATATATGTCAATTGAAGTTCTTGATTTTCCACCAAAGAAAGTAGAAAAATGCTTGTATAGAATATTTAGCTTCCAAATATGGGTTTGTAAATATTTTGGACTGTTAAATCAATAAATATTCCAATTTATGACCTCTCAATCAACAATATGTAATTTGTTAAAGGATTGAGTGTTCAAAGATTAGAAGGGTTGATGTGGAAGCAAAACTTCACTCTTTATTTTTTTTAATTGTTCTTCTTTCTCTTATGGCCTTTTCTAGCACATATATAATTTTCAAGTCTTGGAGATCACCTGAGAGTCTAGACGACCTCCCTCCTTCTTTGAAGGATGGTCTTTAGCTTATCATATAGTAATACTGCAAGAAAGACTGATTAGTTACTCATTGTCAGGGGCGGACCCACAGTGGGGGCGAGCAGGGCAGCCGTCCCCAATGAACTTTTGAGAAAAAATAGGTTATATGTATGATAGTTTTAAAAAATATGTAGACTTTTTATTAAGATTTTCTATTAATTGGGGGTCTTTTTGTAAAGAGTAATGATATGCTTTCCAAATTTCTATCCTAAAAATGTTTCCTAAATGATTTGGCAGTGGGGTCAGGTCAAATACAGTGGGACCAGTTGAATTTTGATTGGAAGTTGCTTATCTTGCCCCACTGCTAGGTCATTTGGGAAGCTCTTTTGAAATAGAAATTTAGGAAGCACAGCATTATTCTTTTGTAAATTTTAGAACTTTGCTGAACTTTGACACTGTTTTAATAGACAACTTGTTCCCACTCTTAATTTTATAGTATTATATTTTGTGTGTATATACAGTCAGGCTATGGAGAGGGCTCCTCTGTTTTGACCGTCAGATCGTGTTTTCATTAAGGGCAGTTTTGTCACTTCATAGTTTTTAAACACGATCTGACGGCCAAAATAGAGACCCTCTCTTTATTAAAGAGAGGCGCCCACTCCATACAATTTTCGGTGTATATATGTATATGTTATATATTGAAAGATCAAAAAGCAAAACAAAAATCACCTAGAGTCCCCTAGTATCCCACAAGGCATTTTCTAAAAAATAAAAATAAAAAAATGTTCCCACACGCCCTTGAAAGACTCAAAGGCCCCATATCCACCATTACCCACATCTTGTGCTCCTATTTAGCGGAGAAAAAAACCTCCTCTTGCTCCTTTTCCGTGAGATAGAAAGAAAAAAAAACCACAGAATTTCCAACCCCCCTATATGTACACGAAACTTATGGAAAAAATCACATAAAATTATACTATTTCCACAAAAAAAAAAAAATTCGGTCGGGGGCGCTGCCCTGAACTTCCATAAAAACTTCGCTCCCACTGAATTAAAGTTCTGGGTCCGCCACTGCTCATTGTTGTGTGTTTCTTCTTCATGTGCTGGTTTGCAATAAAGATGGGTAATCATACAAGGATGTATTGATGCACTAGAGAAGCGTAGATTATGTATCCATGTGTTAGTTGCACACTTTTAACACCCACCTTCAATGCGCCCCATGTTACCTGAACGTGGTTCACCATGTACGTGGTATAGGTGCGTGGTACAACACTTAGCTTGGTTCGCGGTACGGTGGTTAGTCTTTGTTGGTTCACTTTTTTGGTTCGCGGCTCGCTTCGGTTCAAACTTTTAGTTCAAACAACACTTATGTAAATAATTTTATATAGATGTATATTACTAAATAATTCCATGACTTTACATAAACAAATTTCAAACACAAAATATCAAAAAATAATATCAAATTAAGTCTCAAATGCAAATATCTTAGAAGCTTTCATGAATATTTATCAATTACTCTATGAAAAGCCTCAAATGAAAATAATTATTTCTCTTCTTTTTCTCGTTGGTTAGTGAAATTTAGGATCCGGATCCCCTTGGATCGCAAGATCTGGATCGTGGTTCCATGCGGGGTACTACGATCCAAGTAACCCTGTGCTGGACATGCCACAACTCGTCTCTTATTTTTTGTTTATCTTTTTAGTTGCACTTGTACATTTGATACATTTTGGCTGCTGAGGTTTTGTTAAATCATTTTGCCATTTTTGACACTCAGTTGTTATTATGAGTGCATGTTCTTCCCCGTGGGCATATGAACTTTCACTTGACTGAGCATTTTTTTTGTTGGATTAACTTACTCTTAACTAACTATTATTTTATTTCTTGATCTGCTGAAGATGAACCTGGTAAGCAAGTCCGGAGCGCTGTTAAGATTAAAAATACAAGCAAATCTCATGTAGCTTTCAAGGTACGACCAAAGAGTTTGTCCTTTTGTTTACTGTTTGTGGTTTTGTTTACGTTCTTAGTGATGGTAAGTACGTACTTGGTGATTGGAATGTATGTTTTATTCAAGTGCTCATATATACCCATATTTTAATTTTCAGGTTATAAACTGTCATGGTATTTAGTTCTCTTTTTTTTTTTTTTTGCCCTTTTTCTTTCCCTGCTTGCCCTTATCTGGTTAATTTATGCGATAAACGATTTATGTTGCTTTAGTTTCAAACAACTGCACCAAAGAGCTGTTTCATGCGTCCTCCAGGGGCTATTCTCGCTCCTGGCGAGAGTATCATTGCAACTGGTAATTACTCGTATACTCGTAGTTAGATCTTTTTTTCACGAGTTTGTGTTCAGCATATTATAAAATTCATTTTTATGTGCCTGTAGATGCAAGTACTAAAATATTCAATGTTTTGATGAATCTGCTAGTGTTCAAGTTTGTGGAGCATCCAGAGAACAATGAAAAACCATACGACCAGAAGAACAAGTTGAAGTTCAAAATCATGAGTCTGAAGGTGAAAGGAGTAATGGACTATGCGCCTGAGCTGGTGGGTCACACCTGTTTTGATGGTTCTCTTCATTTTATTATTTTGCCAGTATATATACCCATTTTGGTGAACACATTTTGAAGTTTACAATTTTTACATTGTACTAATCTCGTCACTTTTCTCCGTATTAGTATTTTGAAGTTAACCTTGAGTTTTTTGATTATTATGTGTTCTTAATTGGTCAATTTTTTGTCCCCCAATCATTCCTCATAAACACACACGCAAACACATACGTGCACACACTGAGCCATAAATTCATCTGTTGGAGTCCTCCTTCATACTGAACGGAATCTTCTGTTTCGGTTTAATGCAGTTTGATGAACACAAGGATCAAGTGGCAGTAGAACAGATACTGCGGGTTGTTTTCCTAGATACAGAGCGTCCTATTCCTGTAAGTATTTTTTGGCATGGCAATGTTTTTCTGGTGTAAGAAACTTTTCTCTAAAAAGCATCTTTGTCTGGAAAAATATTAAGTACCATATGAAAGTTGCAGTATTCAAAATTGTGTCAACTTTGGCTTAGTAATTTTCGAACTCCGCTAATAACATTTATTGATATATGTTATCCTCGTTGAAAACATTCGATCCCACCTCCCCTCCTCCCATGGCGCGCGCGCGGACACACACGAAGACATTCAAAACGAGGTGCACCATATAGTAAATCTTCATTAAACACGTGTATCAAATCCTACTTGGTTTGAATATGGAACTAATCAAACTTATGTGCCTGAATAATTTGTTGTGGTTGATTTTACACATTGCTTTTTAATCATTCGGCAAATGGTGAGCCAGCTTCTCCCCGTACTAACATAATTTGCTTTATCTAAGATCCGATTGAACAGTTGGAGAGACCATATGTCAAATGTTGTTTCGAGTGTTGTCCTGATTCACTATAGAGGACCAATACCATTTTTTAACAGACAGATCTATAAAGAAATATAAAGAAGTTTGAATATTATTTCTTTCTTTGAAGCTAATTTTTAATTTTATATTCCTTTGCTACATATCCCTAATGTTTATATATCTATACTTGCATTCACATGGGTGCTCTTGCTATTGTGGGTGTGTTTGCGCACATCTATTGGCATACATAATGTGTTAGAGAATGCTGATTAATGATGTTGTTCCGTCTATATTCTTTAAGGCTCTGGAAAAATTAAAGCGCCAATTGGCCGAGGCTGATGCTGCACTTGAGGCACGCAAGAAGCCTTTAGAAGATACCGGTCCAAAGATTATTGGTGAAGGACTCGTTATAGATGAATGGGTGAGCTTTCTTTAATTCATTGATATAGTGAGGGAAAAGAGAAACACTGAGGAATTTTTTAATTTCCCCCCCCCCCCCCCTCGTTTGGTTATTATGGAAGATAGGGTGAAAAGTAAATTATAAATTTCGAATCTTTGTCACACTCCTCCCTCTTTTCTTAAGTTACTATTACATTTTCAAAATTTTTGATTTCTAATGTCCTTTAAATATGGAGGAAATCACAAGGAAATACATAAGGGAAGTAGTTTTCCTTTCCCTTCTCTTTTCTTCCCTAAACCCACAAACCAAACAGAGCCTTAAATTAACAACTCTCTTGCCTTGTAAAATTACTGCTGCTCTTGGTGTTTCTCATCCTTTTCTACTCTGTGCTTTTTTCCAGAAAGAACGGAGAGAAAGATACCTTGCTCGACAGCAAGTTGAAGGAGTCGATTCAGTATAAATTGGAGGTTTGTTCAAGTACTTTACACTAAATGGAGATTCATTCTTCAACTGTTGATGAATTTTCATTTCTTCATCTTTTGGTTTCAATGCTGAGTTATAAGTTGTTTTCAAAGAATTGAGGAGACTATCAACATCTTTAGATGTAAAAAAAAATGTGAATTGAATACTATGAACTTGAGCTCTACAGTCTATATATGATGTACTCAGGTTTCTTGGCGCGTACTTGTAGATAATGTGATTTTTTTTTTTTTAATGAGAATTTGAGGGACCAATTTCGATGAGTGTTTGTGTTGTGGATAATTCATGCAACATGATATGGGATGTGATTCTGATGATATAATCAAACCTTTCTTCCTCTCCTTCATGTTTGGTACTTAAAACCTCGTGCCAATGCATATTTGGCCATCTAGTACATTATATTTGTCTATATATGTAGACACACGTATCTGTATATATTACTCTTTGGTGTTAAAAAGTGTTGTAATATGGTGCTATAATGTTTTTACATTTGAAAAATAGTGGCTTCAAAAGCAAGGTGGATTTCAAAGTAACCATTTGGCATCAAGTTACTATTTTGGTGTCAAAAGTGTTGCCAAAATGTTAGAACTTCCTAAACCACTGGTCCACTAGGATGTATAATCCCCAAATTGTTTAAAAAAAAAAAAAAAAAAAGAGTATCGACCACATCTTTAAATGGGGCTCAAAATAATCTTCCAAATGACCTAAAGTAAATCATGCTGATACGCAAAATATAGAATTGCTTTACTATCATCATCTTGATCTTAACATGGTGACAATAACTTTGGATGAACAAGAGGTATACATAGTTTCCTCCTCCAATCTATCAATGTACTTGCCAATTTGCCATATAGGGGGACTACATAACAGGGGGACCATGGGTGACATGAAGACAAACAAACACATAGTGGTCATTATCTCTCACTTTCTTCCTTGTAAGCAATGGAAGGTAGACAAAGAATTGATTACAGCATGCCCATATGTGAAGTTTCTTGCCATCCCCATGTGCACTCCCAACAAAGCCATACAAATATATATATATATATATATATATATATCTACATTATGGACTTTCCATTTTCCATCTAAAATTAACATGAAGTCATTAACTGCTTTTCCAATGTGCATACAACAATGTCAGAATATCATCATCAAAATCTTGTAGCAGCAGCTTTTTATTGAAATCTCTTATAATAGTTACAAGCTATCCTGCATTTTGAGCTTGACATATCAAGTTATGAAATTATGTAGAAACACTTATATAGCTAGACAAAAGAACCAAAAAAAAAAAAATATTTAATCAAGAATGCCAGATTGCACTGAAAATACTAAGCAATCTGTTTGAAGATAAACTCCTTACAATTTTTTTAGCATCCGGAACTTCTGCATCTGCAAGTTTTTCTATGTTCTTCACATACCCAGAGTTTGAAATTTTCTTTCTTCCACTTTTACTACTTGTTAGTGACATCAATGTACATAACAAGAACTTTCTTTTACCCGAATTTCCCTCTTCTGGATCAAGCAATTGCAGAAGTAAACCGACATTCTGATCATTTTGAACGAATCTTTTTTGATTTCTCGGGACTAAAACCAAGCTAGAGAGTGTTTCGGCGGCCATTTCACGAACTTGAAATGAGTTCGAATTGAGTAATTGGACAAGCTCTGGCATAAACCCAGCATCACCCATGGCCTTCTTAGCCTCCTCAGAAGTTCCACATAGCCCAAACGTGGCCTTCAATGCCAATTCTTGAACCGAAAGTTCACCGTTGCGAAGAAAGTAAAATATATGATCAATAAACCGATAATTCATCAAGATTTTCAATGCACTTGTAGATGAAAAACACAAATCCCCAATTGCTTTCAATGCCATTTCACGTGATTTCAACGAGAAACTCAATTTAGGATCAAAAACGCGCACAAGCACGCAAATCCCACCTTCTTTAACAATCATTTCCTTGGTTGACTCGTCATTGAAAGCCAAACTTTGAAGCAATTCAATAGAATTTATCAGTGAAACTTCATTTTTAGACCTCACTAGCTTGATAAACACTAATATGGCACCTTCTTCAATGATAAATTTCTTTATTTCTTCAACCCCAAGAAGATTTCTCAAAACCCCACAAGCCAAACCAACCAATTCACCACCACCATTATCACAATTAGCACATATTTTCAATAACACAGTCACTCCACCATGAGCCGAAACAGACCACGCGTTTTCGGAGTTCTCAGTGAGTTTCATCAAACACCTTGCAGACAATTCTCTACCCAATTCACTTTCTCTCTCTAAAACCCTTATCAATGGGGCAATAACCCCTGACCCAACCAGTACACTCCTATATGCATCGAACCCACAAATCATTGAAACAGCCATGGAAGCCTGTTCTTGAATCTGGGTTTCTTGGGAATCAAGAAATTTCACTAACAGGGCAACAAATTCTCCAATCTCTACAGCTATATATACATAATTGTCATCATCAGTAATGGCTTCATTGAATGCAATTAGAGCTTGTTTCTTCATCTCTCTATCTCCAATCTTCATTCTTGAAAACAAATCATTCACATAGAAATTCAAATCTTCCTTAGAAGCTCCGATCCCGGGTTTCGATACAACAATGGAGAAATTATGTTTTAGAGATACACAAGTGTATATGTATGACAGATTGTTGATGTGAGTGGTGAATTTCGAAATGTTTATATCCAAATCGCTCTGCATAAGCAACTTTCCACTGTAGGAGAGGTTTATGCAACGTTGAGCTTGATCGGAGCAATGGGTGACTGTGTCGTTTATGGCCTGAACTTCGCCGGACAGTGATGGGTGGTCGCCGGAGTTGCAGTTTTCGAGGGCGGTGAGGGTGAAGAGAAGCTCGGCTAGTTTGGTGCGTATTGATTGCCATTTGACTTGGAAGACTTTTGCTGAATGAGAGAGAGAGGTGAGAGAAGTTATGAGATCGGTGACTGTTCGGAGACTGAGTTTTCCGGCGGATGTTTCCGGCGAGTCTATACCCATCTTGAATATCTTAGGAGTTTGTGAGGAAACCCATTTTTTTCCCGGCGAGTTGGGTATGAATATTCCGGCGAGTGGTGAATTTTTGTGGATAATATAATAAGAGGATTGAAATGGGGGTCCAAAAGTGGATAATGTTATTAACTAAGGACTCGAGAATGGTGCCTTGTTTAGTTGGTAGTTGGAAAACATTCAAAGATGGAAGAGGAATGAGAAAACTTCATTTACTATCTGAAAATCAAAGCATTTCGAAGTAGGAGTTATAGAAGAGGTTCGGTAGATTCGGTTCAGTCCAATTTTAAAAATACACACTTTTTCACACTTTTTTTTTTAGGGGGGTTAATTACACTTTACTACTGTGGTTTAGTCCAAGGTCATTTTATCCTCGTGTGATTTAAAATTGACTACTTAATCCCTTGAAAATACTTTTGCTCGCTCAAAATTTAGTACACCAATGCTCACCCAAGCATCCCATTGGCCAATGCAGTGGGATCCAGGATTAAACAATATTAAACAACATTTGTTTAATCTTGGGCCCCACTGCATTGGCCAATGGGATGCTTGGGTGAGCATTGGTGTACCAAATTTTGGGTGAGCAAAAATGCTCTCTAATCCCTTGTACTTTGGAGTGAAGTGTCATCGCTAAAAAAAGTGTTAACTTGATACTTTACTCCGAAAGTGCATGGGGTAAAGTGTCATCAGACCAGACCACAGAGGGTTAAAGTGTCATCAGACCATACCACAGGGGTAAAGTGATCACTAATTTTAGCGGTGACACTTTACCCCAAAGCACAGGGGGGTCAAGTGGTCAATTTTAAACCATAGGAGAGTAAAGTGGCATCGGGCCAAATCACAGGGGGTAAAGTGTAATTAACCCTTTTTTTTACACCCAGCTTTAATTGCAAGTATCATGTGCTGTGTAAGTGGTGCACAAAAAATGTAAAAAATTCAAACAGCACAAGGTACATGTGTTTAAAGCATAGTATGTCAAAAAGTGTGTATGCCAAATATTTCTTTTAAAGTAAATTGATCAGTTTTGGTGTGATTGGTTCAATTCGCTTTAGTGTATATATTTAGGTAAATTACAGTAACAATCCTGAACTATAATTGTTTTTCACTAACACCCTCTAAACTCTAAAATTGAACAAACTCACCTCCTAAACTACCATTTGTTGATACTAAAACCCCTTTTTAAGGGATAAATTTGTTCATTTTGGATAGCTCAAGGGTGGATCTGTCCAGTTTTAAAGTTTCAGTGATATTAGTAAAAAAGGGTCATAGTTCAAGGGATGGTGATGTAATTTACCCAGTTTTTTTTTTTTTTTTTTTTTTTTTTTTGTTCAGCTCGATTTGTATACTGGAATAATATTTTAAAAACCGAACCGATCGGCTTGATTGATGAATAGGTTTTTTTTGACAGCCTTAGTTCTAGGTTATCTTAGTTTATATAATAAATAAGTAATGCTATGTTGCTTCCCCTGTATCCCAAATTTGGAATATAGAATTTGGGAAGCATAGCATTACCCATGAGTCGGTGTACAAGAGTTGAGCTGCTCAACAAAGGTTCGAAGTTCTGCTCGATAAATGCTAGACTCGGCTCGCTCAATTGAGCTCGCAAACACAATCGATTAAGGCTTGTGAGCAGGCTCGTTAATAGGTTTGATAAAGAGCCTTTTATTTATTTATTTATTTATTTTTTATTATTTAAAAGTCTAAAACTTGACCAGATTCAATTGAGGTCTCATTTTTATCTGGTTCTTGTGAGACCCAATGTAATATTTGTTCGACAAAAAATCAGTTTTAATAGAATTATTAGACTAGACATGGACTGTTATTCAATAAATTGGAACTCATTAAACACTTGAATTTATAAAATCGATTCACTTATGAACTATAAGACCGGTTCTTTGCTTCACAAATAGCTTCTTAAGTGTGGCAATAGCAATATACTTCATATCTCTTTCAGCAGAATGAACTCTTATATGGTCCACATTACACATAATATCCCTAACGTTTGTTGCTAAGATCATCTTCAACAGGGTTAATCAAATAGATCTACAATGTAATAAATGCCAATTTGCACTCCAATGAGGCAACCAAATTTGTAAGCAAAAAAACAGACCGGTGAATTGTGTTGGCAAGAATGCATACAATGGGAAGTGAGATAAGAGGTAACCCAAATTTGGAGGAAATATTATAATCATTAAATTATCATGAGGAAGAAAAAAAAAAAAAGGGTCTATGTGTATGGTTGTAGCAACATAGTTAAAATAGAGTAATGATATTGTAAGTAACTATTTATATAAGAAAATAACTTTTAACTGTCGGATAAAGATTTTGTATTATTTATTAATATTTTAATATCAAATCTTTATCCAACAGTTAAAAACTATTTTCTTATATAAGAAGCTGCGTATAATATCATTACCCTTTAAAATATTAAAATGGTTATCCCTTTGACTAAAATAACAATTCAAGTAATGAAAACACTATTCAAGTCACTAACATGCTATTTTGATTAGTCAATGATGATTATGTGTAGGAGATGCACTGAGAGAGAGAGATGTGAAAATTAACACCAAGCTAGAGAGAGAACAAAAGCCCACATGGACCACCCCTTGATAAGGATATTCCTGAATGGCTAGAAGGAAAGAACTAGCTCTCAAAGTTTGATCAGTGCCCATAAGGCCATAGCATGGATAGAATACAGGCGCACCCCACCATGTGAATCTGTTGGATGCCCAAAACTAGGGGTCACCTCTTGGATTAGGGGGTGAAGCTTCCCTAAGAAAGAAAGAAAGAAAGAAAGATACCTCTTTTTAAACCCATTTTGTAGGGTAAATAGTGACAGCTTCTGTTTGTGTCAAAAAAAATGCTAAAAGAAAAAAGTCAACGCTAATGCTAATAACAAAGTAGAAAGGGTCGATCGCTACAAGTTTTAATGACACTTATTTTTTGTTATTAAAATTTTTAATGACACTTTCTTCTTTGACATTAGCATTTCTTAAGGACAATCCATTGATATTTTGGATTTTTTTTTATTTATTTTTTATTTAATGACATGAGAACCTCTTCAAGATTCGGTGAAAGAATTTGTCCATGCAGGATAAATCTCTACAAGTACCGGATAAAACATGAGATATACCAAGATGAATCGAATTCAGCTGGGATTAATTTTGTCTCAAGCAAACCGCATTCCAACTTATGTTTTATGGGATACGGATGATAGAAAATTGATTTCAACAAATTAACAGTTGAGGCAAATTTAGCTCTCAGACGAGCTAGGATATGAATAAAGGCCATCAAAGAAGTGATTTGGTAACTAGGGCTCTTTTAGAATCCGACATAAATTTCAGTAAGTTTGCCATGTTTTGTTCTTGACAGAATGATAAGGTTGGGCATCACAAACATTAAAAACCCTAGGACATGAAATGGTATATCAAAAACTTAAAGGCATGTTTTGTAACGCTGTGGATTTTGATTTTTGTTTTCATTTTTGAGGTGAATTTTTTCAAATTGACAATACAAAAAATGAAAACAAAAACATAAATACCAAAAACTGCAACGTTAAAAAACGTTTCATAATTAACGACACATGCAGGATATGCTTTGGGTATCTGATGTTGAACTAATACTGTCTTATAACATGACGTTAAATACCTATTATTATGTAGGTCATAAATGATGTTATTTTACGTGATCTTGTGCAATGAGTGTTCTGTAAAATGTTAAGGATGACTTGGATTTAAGAATCTGTAAAGAGAAGTAATTAATTTTGTTTAAGGTTAGTCTTTAGGTGGGGTTGGTTTTATTTCTTTATATTGTCTTTTATTTGAATTTTCTTTTCAGATGAGGAACAATTTAACTTCAAAAATATTTGTTCCGCCCAACAATAATTAATTCTATCTCACCAAGCAGGCTTTGTCTAAATGGTGTGACACCTATCTCCTCAGTGGGGAGAATCGGAGATTGAGGGTTCGACTTCCCTTAGGAGGGTCTTTGCTTCTCTCCTGTTTGTTCTTTTAGTCGGAATGAGTGGCCTTTGTTAAACTTTGTTGTGGGCCATTGTGGCGCTTTGGGGTTGGGTTAAGGGTGGCCGGGTGTGTGTCATGTCCAGCCATAATCCTAATAAATATTAAAAAAAACTACCTCCATTAATCATGGTTGAGTTGTGATATTTCCATATATAGACACACATATACGTGTGAATACTCACCCACTGATCATCTATAATTCATTAAACAATTATCAGTCCAATTGCTTTTAATTCATCCATTAACCAATTAAAATCAATTTATAACTCGACGCTAGCTGCTGCAATTTCCTATCAGCAAATTATATGATGATCTCAAAGAAAAAAATGATGTTATCTATCATATAACTTTGGAGATGCTTTAATTAATTACTACTGCAGAAAATTAAAAGGAGAAGAAAAAGAAAAAGAAAAATATTCTTTATCAAATTATATTGCATGAGCCACTAAAAGAGATGAGTTGTGTGGTACTTGATTAATGAGTTATCGAGTACTCTTTGGTAGAAAGACAAATTAATATTGTATGAAGAAGCAACTAAGTGATTGTCTTTGGACACCTTTGAGTAGGAAACAAGGGAAATCTAAGACTCAAGTGTATGACCAAAAAAATACCTTAGCTTTCAAGAGAGAGGTAAATATACCTTAGTGGTACCGCTTTTCTTGGAGAGATGAGTAGTACTGAAAATATTTAATACAATGGTTATTTTGATAATGTGATATAATAAACTAATCAGATAATATTATTTAAATAATTGTCTACCCTAAATTCAATGAAAACATACTTACACATCAGCACCGAGTCCATGTATATCAGTAAGGTGATACAATTGACGTGATATCGTTGTTACATTAAATTTTTTTCACTTACTACGGAAGAGTAGAAGACCCTTTACAATTATACTAAATTAAGGTACGTTGTGCATTGTAAATAAACTACAAGAGAGAGTTAATGAGAGTAACAGGAGAGTTAATGTTGTGCAACTCTCTCGATCTACAAATGGATAATGCTACATCCACACACAAACCTCACACACATCCATTCACACCCTGATGTGAATCAATGAGAAGAGGAGGGAGATTGTAAAGTGACATGGACCCCACAGTCTGTCTCCTCTCCTCATTAATCCACATCAGGGTGTGAATAGATGTATGTGAGATTTGAATGTGGGTCTAGCATTACTCTCTACAAAGGAATTGATAAAAAATTTTAATGATTTTTATTGGCCTAAAGTTTGAATGAGAGTCCACCAAAACCTTGCTTAGCAAATAGCCATTGTTATATTTTGCTCATGGGTATAGGGTTGGAGCAACTAGAGACTACCCTAAACTTATCATCAACGATCAAAGTCATCAAACCAATATCGATCGATTGAGAGAGAGATGTGATTAGGTTATGGTACGTAGAAACATGAATGACCCAATACCTAACTATACCATAAAGAAATTATGCTAGTTATAGGGGTTGGAGTATGAGAACGTGAACCCAAAACATGAACATTATAACCCCCCGTGTATGACCCAACCATCACTTCATCCTTAGAAATCAAACTTTCACGTACAGGATCTGATTCTGGACCCTACCCAAATTCAAAATGGGCTTGCACAACTTTTGCTCAAATTTTTACTCAAATTTGATAATAACTTTGACTAAAAGTTTGGTTCGTATGGACCCTCCAATGGCCAGATACCCAAATCTCTTTATAATACTATTATTTTCCTTCACTTTGAATATAAAATTTGAGTAAATACATCTCCAACAGTATTAAAACCCATATCGAATCAAATTTGACCAAAAAAAAAAATCCTCCCCAATCTGTACAAAAATTTGAGTCAATGAATATTTTAATTTCAATTTAGTATGAGATTTGGGTAAAACTGAATTTGGTACAGGCTTGGTTTTATGATTAGAGAGTATTTTGACGGACCGGGTTTTGAACCAAATTTAAATTTGATATGGATAAAGGGTAAGGATTGGAGATGTTTTTACAAACCTTAAATGAGTTTGGATTAGAAATCGCAAGTCCGACTTAATTTCTGGTTGGACTTGGGTAGAACATCAACTAACACCCGAGTCTTTACGTACGTCATACCGAGCTTAGGATGGGATTTCGGGTTGAACTTGGGTAGAATGTCAATTAAGAGCAACTCTAATGCTACATGTCATTTTTATCATGTCAATTTTATTTTTTGGCATTGCTGCAATGTCAAATGCTATATTTTGACATTTTTGCTACAATGCTATATGTTATTTCAAATGCTATATTTTGGCCAAGTTATCATTCATACTTCAAAGTAGCCTTTTGTTAAGGGGCAAAAGGGCCATTTAGTAAATGCATATGCTTCCCAAATTTTGCATCCCAAATATTTCTCAAATACATGTGATAGGGGAACTTTGTAGGCCCCCGAAAAAATAATAACAAACCATATGGCAATAGGATCACTTCAGCATCCTTCAATCAAAAGCAAGTGGTCCCACTATTACATGTATTGGGGAAGCATTTGGGAAGCAAAATTTGTAAAACACAGCAAAGAAAATGGTCAAAATATATCATTTCAATACTCATGTGCTGATGTGGCACAAATAACATGTGCCATTTGTTGTGCCAAATATGGCATGAAAAGTGATCGTACCAAAATTTGACATAACCAATGGTTTTGCGTTGGAGCACCCAATGCTATTTGGCCATGCAGCGGCCCATTTACCAGAGCGTTTGAGATGGTCTAACACCCAAGTCTTTACACGTTCGTCATAGTACCAAAGCCGGCCCTTGGGCCAAGCGGCGGCTTGGAGCCTCAAATAATAAGGGTTTGTTTGGTTTTGGAATGATGTCTTGTTTGACCAAAATTTATGTATTATAAATAAAAATAGGGCCTAAAAACAATAGGCCTTATATATACATGCATTGTACATAAAAATAGGACCAAAAGAGGGCCTAACAAAATTTTCTTGGCCTTAGAATAAGGCCTTATTTGGCCAAAATACATACATTATATATAAAAATAGGGCCAAAATAGGGCCTAAAAAAAATAGGGCCTTATATATACATGTATTATATATATAAAAAAAATAGGACCTCAAAGGGACCTAAAAAAAATTTCCTCTCATATTCGCTTAGGGCCTCATGTGAATTTCACAATCTCAAGACCGGCCCTGCTGAGAATGCTGCTGCCTTTGGGTGCCCTGCTCCAAGCTCATTCCCAACTCTTATACTATATCAACAAATTTCATAATTCGATTTAAATAACAATGAAATTATAAACTTGTGATTATATATATCAAAGTATTAGAAGTTGTTTAATTGGGTAATATAAGAGATAACATGTTTTGCAGTTCAGAAAGAAAAAAAAAAGTTGTAAATACTTTGGTATTTGTGTAGTTACTTTTTGGATACACAAAGTACATGCCTGATCACTTATGAAATCCCAAAACTGGATTAATATAATAATAGTTTTCATATATATATATATATATATATAATTAATTAATGTGATACTTGATCCTAATCTGATCCTATTTTTAACACTCTCAACCAGAGAACTAATCTTGAAGTAACAACCAAATATATACTTAGTAATATATTGTCAATGAAGAGGACTAGTAGAGTTTGGTTTTCAGCATGATAAATAACTGACCTGGCAGCTGCGTTGAACCCCACTGAAACCATGAAAAGAAGTTCACTAACTCCCATGCTGCAGTGATTCAGAAACATTGCTAACCTGGGAGGCTTTGTTTGGTTTATGAATTTTCTTAGGGAGCAGATGAGGAGAAAGGAAAATCAGGGCCGGCTCAGGCCAAGCGGCCCAAGTGGCTGCTTTAGGTCTTAAAATTTATTATTTTTAGGCTTTAAAATTTATTATTTTTAAGTCTATTTTCTTTTAATTTCTTCCTAATTTCTACGAAACTTAGTATAGAGACCTCATTTTTTAGGCCTCTTTGAAAGTTCGCTTGAGGCCTCGGACAATTTTTGTCATCTCAGGCCGGCCTTGCTTCATACCGAGCTTAGGATGGGTTGGTAGTAGGGGTATGTATTGCCTAGAACGGAATAGCTTGCATCGGAAAAAATTCTGAAAATTTTGGAACTCCAATATGAGTTTTGATTCTGATTCCGACATTTCGGAATTTATATTTTCTATTCCGATTCCGAATTTTTGAAATTTTTGGAATTTAGAATATTTCAAAAAATTTCTGAATATTTCAATGCAAGCTACTAGCTTGAGACTAATTTATAGACTCATATTTCTCATCTTGCTTCTTTGCTAACTAATGTGAGACAAATGTAAGGTAAGTTCGAAAAATTGTCAAAAAAAAAAAAATTGGAATACTTTCGGCACATTTTTTGAATTCTCAAAACAATTCCAATTTCAATCCGAATTTTTTCAGAATTCGGAATGCATTTTTTGTTTTCTAAATCATAATTTTTCAAAATGGAATCGGCCGAAATCAGAATTTCCGTTCCAAGTTACACCCGTAGTTGGTAGGGTTCGTTTGAGTTTTAGTGACTAGTTTTAGGTGACTTTGATGAATCTCGGACCTAGCATTAGTTAGTGCATTCGCGAATAAAACTTGCTACCATATTTTAAACCCACGACCCCATCAAACAATCAGAGCAACCTTATAACTGCATCGGAGGCCGGAGCACACTTTTAATTCACCTCCTATCCCAATTGCCAACAATTCGATTTAAGGAAGGCATCATTTGTTTGGGTAAAATACCTTTTACCCCTTGGGGTTAGACCGTGTGGCACATTACCCCCTTGCATTTCAGTATGTGACACTTGACCCCCTTAAACTTGTGTGTGAAGTGAAACTGTTTATAATACCCTGTATTTTGTAATATATTACATGAATAAGACCTTGTAATGTTTCTTTTAATACTTGTATGAATTTTCCCTTACCCTTGGTATAATTTGTTAGGGATATATACTAAAAGCCATGCTTTATGTAGTTGATTTATTATTCATTTAATAAAATCAGTTAATCCATTTTTTTTATAAGAATCTGTGTGGGCAATGTTTGTATTATATTATTTATTTAATATTATGCATGTGTGTCTCTCATTCTATATAATAGGTGGTTTGGTGTGTAGAGTTCGGCTTACACACGGAAGATCAGGCCATCAGATATTATAGAATGTAAGATTTTGGTTTACAGTCTTAGACGGGATTGGACACACCATCGGTAGGGCTGCAGCATGGTGTTGTAGTAGGTTTGTCTTGACTACGGAAAACGGTATAGTTTCAACTCACTATGCTGGTACACTTTGTGTATTAAACGAGACTGACTTGGGGTAATTATCTTTATACTGACTTATAAGATAATTAATACCTCATGGCTATTATGAGTGATTATGCTCTAAATCCTAAGTTAATTTGTAGACACTTACATTTGATATTTACACTTTGATCCCTAAAAGGGTGAGATCCTTAAATGGGTCAATATCTCATTGGATTGGGTGGCAATATTAATTGTTAGGTGGATATTAATTAATGATGGAATCCATGTCTCAATTTTGGAATTGATGATATCCCCTTGAGAAAGCTTATAAGTTTTGATTATGTCAAACCCTGCAGGTGGATTTTGTATCCGACATATCAGATAAGTTAAGCAGAGGATCTTAAAGAATTTTAAGCAATTAATTAAATATGATTGTCAGTAATTATATTTAATTAATGGATATCTGTAATCTTAACATGAGGAGATAATAAGCATTTAATAACATAGAGCTCGAAATATATTTTTGAGATAAGGGTAGGAATGCAATTATAATTCTTTAGTGGAATGAATTATAATTTATGGAAATAGGAATCTGATTCAGTTCGAATTAGGGTTTCCTAATTCCATAAAGAAGCTTATTCCTTATTGACTTCTTATGGTCCCTATCGTAGCCTATATATATGCTGCTTTGGCTCTCTCCTCAGCTAGCGTTTTTCTATATAGAGAATTATAACTCGGAATAGAAAAGAGAGCGTAAAAGAGAGAGAGAAGAAACATAAAGGATTTCGAAGGAGCCCACACTCAGTTCGATAATCTGGCAACGGAGGAATACGGTAGAAGATCGTGAGCTGTTATCGAGCCCGTGTTCTCGATTCGTCTACTACAGCAATCCGTTTTAGCAGTTTAAGGTAACCCTAGTTCCGCCCTTGTAGGGTTATTGTAGTTTTCACGTAATTTTTTTTGCAGTACCAACTTATATGCACTGTCAACGGATTCTGGGAACGCAGTTTCCTAACAGTGGTATCATAGCAACGTTGATTCTGCGTATGTGTTGGACGCAACTATGTTGTCGAATAAAACAGATCTTATGCATGTTTTGATGGATGGATAGAACGTAGAACTGTGCTAACCCTTGTTTTGCAGCGTTCTTATTCCACTAGTATGGTCACTAATTTTGTGTGATTGGATCCCACGATAGTTTTATCCGTGGTTAATTTTGCTGTTTTAATATAGCATGTGAACTCCTTTATGGATGCATATGATTTGTGTGTATTGGATCCCACGCTTGATTGATGTGTGGTTAATTTACTGCAAAGAAATAGCATATGAACTCCTTTATGGAGGCATAGGGTTTATGTAATATATTTCAAGTAAATCCGTGAAGATTGTTCGTGAGAGCAGTTTTACAAGCAGTTTTCGAAAGCGATCTAGAAGCAGTTTCAGAATGCAGTTTCAGAAGACTGTTTCAGAAAATAGTTCTGGAAGGCAGTTCCCCGCGAGCTGACCGGACAGCTCGACCCCCATGCGTAGTGGCGACATAGAGCTAATCGGGTTCAATGAAGAGTTCTTCACAAGAGTTGCAGCTTAACCATAATAGTGGGATTCCTATTTTATTGTGGTTTCCTTATTTATGTGTGATTAAATGATTATTATTGTTTCATGTTTAATGAATAGGACAACATGAATAATTGTTCCTAGACCTATTTCAGATGTCTAGCTGCATGTTTAATTTATATTAATTTAAAATGATGAACAACTACATGTGTATTTAGAAATAAAACTAATTTCATAAAATTGAAAACATAAGTACTTATTTTCTAAAATCATGAGAATGGAATAATTTTATTATCTACACATGTGAATTTCACAAGTAAGGATGAATTAATCCTTATCAAGTATTCCATTATTTTTTATTAATTAAATTAAAAGTTTTTCTAAAAAATTTTAACCCTCAAATTTTTTTTTTAAATTCTAAGTGGGAGAAGGAATTTATCAAGAATAAATCCCATGGTCTCCATCACTGGTTTGTAGATGATATGATTAATTTTGTGTGACGGCTCTAGTGTCATCCTCCCCATCGGATGTAGTTGATCATGGAATCATCAGTACAAACTTCTTTAAAAGAATGTTTTGGGTGATTGTTGGTGGGGGTCACCTCTCCATCAGAGGTGTTCCTTACAGAACTCTTGACCTAGAATTAAGTGATGGTATACACTTGGCTATAAATAATAATATCCTCTCCATCTGAGTCACTATTGTTATTTATAGGATCAAAGCAAGTCAGCAGTTTAATTTTACTAGGCAAGGTACATTGCTTGGATAGTAAAATTAAAAGGCAATTGCCTATCTGAACAAATGATGGATAGTATATGGCTTCCCATCAAGTCATACTATTCGCGGTGTATCAGGTTGCTGGCAGATTTCTTTCAAATATGGTAGAGGGAACCAATATTTTCAACTCGAATCCATAGTAATTTTTGCCCAAACGTAATTATTTATGTTTTGTGATTCTCAAGCTTTTAAATGGGTACTTTCAATCCACTTCTTGTTATACTTAAAAAAAACAAACTTACTGGACTAAACTATATAGACTGGAAAAGGAATTTGGATATTGTATTAACTGCTGAAGAGTACAAGTTTGTGCTTACTCAAGAATGTCCTGAGCAACCTGGTGAGGGGGCAACCGCTGAGAAAACTCAAGCTCATAAGAAATGGGTCAAGGCTGATGAGATGGCGCGGTGTTACATTTTGGCATCCATGTCAAATGTTCGGTAACATCAGCATCATTATGATGGAGAGCCTCCGAGAGATGTTTGGGGATCAAAGTCGTGCTGCTAGGCAGGTTGCTATGAAAGACTTGATGAACACTACCATGGCTGAGGGGATGCCTGTAAGGGATAATGTGTAATACCCGTAAAATTTCCGTTATTTATAAATGAGTCGTCGTACTTTTATGCGTAATTCTTTCAGTATTATTGAATTCCTGGAAACCCGAACTTATACGCACGCACTTTTATTAATTTCTTAGACTGTAAGTTTCAACCCCGGACTGTCTTGGCACGCAAACCCGTAAAAATCTGTATCCAAAATGGACTGGATTGCACGTTAACCTAAGCGACGTCTATGCTTTACATTAATGGAATGTTAGTACACAAAGAATCTTACTCTAAATGGAAAGTGTACTACCCACCCCCCTATTACCCCTTGGACATCTTCCCTACCCAATCAAACCCCCATGACCACCGGATTTTACCCTCACTACCCAAACTGTCGGCCACACTCACACCTCCCTAGGATTCCATTCTAATCAACCCCTCCCTCAATCACCCTCATATCTCCTCCATCCCTTCCATTCTATATCAAAACAGATTCTCAATCTGTGTATATAGTTATCCGTATGTGCATGAGAGTTGAGAGAGAGGGAGAGAACTCACCAGAGAGTCATAGAGCTAGAGAGAGAGAGAGACGCCGGAGATTGGAAGAGAAAGGGAGACCCGAGGCCCTCCATAGGTAAATCTCTACCCCTTGTTTGATTCTGCACATTCACACTCCCTCACACACACTTAGACTCCCCATGCACGAACCTAACAGAGCTTTGAGCTCTGAAAATGGCAAAATAGCCATTAAAGCCCCCTTACCGGAGCTTAAAATGTCAAACATCACTAGGGTCCCTAAAAACCATACCAAACAGACCCTTGTGGTCCCAGATAGACCCCCTATGGATGGCCTAAAGCCTGGACCACGTTAGGTCCACCATGCACGGCCTTATTCCCCTTAAACCCGTAAAGAATAATCGACCCGTGGGTCCAGCAAACGAATAAACCACGTAACCAGTTACTAGTATGTGATAGAGGAGCCCAAACCGGACCCAATGGCGTTGGTTTCATCAGTTTTGGTGGAAGAACGAGATAAAGATAGGGTTTTGAAGTTTTCCGGCGGTTTCGGGCGTCGCCGACGGCGAGTTTGGTTTACCGGAGAAGACGCGACCCGTTTGGGTCCGGGTTATATCGTTTACCCGGTTGGGTCGGGTCTTGGGTATGGGTATGGGTTAGCTTGTTTGTTTAAATGGTTAAAGGGTTCGGGTTATAATAAATAAATGGATCCGGGTCGGACTTTTTAAGTTAGGTTGGTCTCTATGTATATGTGGGTAGTCCGTTGGATTCGGGTGGGGTCAACTTTGACCCGTGGGTTAAGTTAAATAGTTAGTTAACTTATTTTATATTCATAATTATTCTGTTAATCCTAATTAGGTTCTAATAATCTGTTTTAACTAATAATTAGTGTTTATTTAAATCTGTTAAACCGAGATTAGTTTATAAATGAACCTTTTATTAAATATTATGTATTAATAAATACATATAAATAAGTTTTAATAGTTTAAAATATTCTGAAATAAATGTTTAGATACCAAAATTTGTATTTTAAAAAAAAATTGAGATACTATTTTAATAATACTTATATAATCTGAAATAAATTTTCTTATAGTAACTCTATATTATGAGGAAATAATGTAATTTTTATATAATATACTTATTATTCATTTAAATTCTTATAAATAATAAGTAATTGTTTTAAAGAAAAATAATTAGGTGATAATGCCTAATGACCCCTTTTCAAGTATAAGAAAATTATATTAAATTTCCTAAGGTCTAGTGCCTCTATATTGTAAATTAATATTTACAAAACCTTTTGAATATTTTAATAATTACTATTTACTTATAAAATTCCCGTTTGGTCGTATTTTAATCATTTAAAATACCAAACGAGCCCCGAAAATTATAAGATAAATATTACTAGCCTATTTTAAGGCCTAATATTTAATAAAAATATTTATAAGAGTCATATGCCCCTCTAAACTATATTTTATAATTATGGGGCCCCGCAGTCTATTATTAGACGTTTTAAACTTCGGAAATTCATAATAAATAAATCGTAGCTCAGAAAAATACGCGGTCAGTTCCCAGGGTCTTAGAATAATGTCTAGAACATCCCTTTAAAGTTTGGTGACCTTTCGACACGGTCAAAAATACAACTTATCTTTAGGACCCAAACTGGTATAGAAAACCCAGCCTTTTATGCGACGGACTCCGATTTGAGTCTAGTCAATGGCGTTAGACTCAGAATGATGTCTAGATCATCATGTTGAGGTTTAGGGACCCACCCGGCACAATTACCATTTTGCCCCTGATGTTAGTAGACTTATTAATCTATGTTCTATGTAATCTTAATGCTTTGTAGGAACCACTACGCCTGTTTTTACGCAACCGCATCAAGGTGAGTCGTCCTAACTCACTTGGTATATTATAGAATCATTATTTGTTCATATATGTATGACCAGTACGTGCTGTGTGGGCGATACTGATAAGTATTAGTTATGTGAATGTTGAGATTCTTACTTGTATGATGAGCGCATGTTAGTTAACTATACTCCATGCTTAATTAATATTCGTTGATATTCTTGTTTATCATGATTTCGTTTCTATAGTCACATGAACATTCATATGAACATGGTCGAGTCTTGATGTCAATATTGACGTCTGCATGGTTAGTTACGGGGACTAACCCAATCATATCAATATATACATTGAATGGACCGCGGTGGTCCAAGTGGTACAGTCAAGTAAATGGGAACAACAATGAAACTGCTATAGGGCCCTGCTAGGCGACGATAGCCAGAGTTTCCATTGAAATCATTAAAGTGATGCATGAATTGGTGATTGATACGCTATAGGGCCCTGCTAGGTGACGATAGCAATGTATCAATCAGAATACAATAGTTACCTTTCAAATGCTATAGGCCCCTGCTAGGCGACGATAGCGCTGTAACTATTCTATTCTCCCGGCAAGGTCACGAGGACCTAAGAGTCCAATGATTACACTCTTTTAAAACCCAAAATTTGCTATAGGGCCCTGCTAGGCGACGATAGCAACGTAATCATTCTACTCTGAGCTAACGGCGTTACACTGGTAATGTAACAAGTCACATGAAACAGTTATAGTGTTCATGGTCGAGTTAAAGTCGAATATATCGATAATGCATTATGTCATCATTCTACATGTCATATGCTCATTAATGTTGTTTTCAAGATATGTTGTACATGTATATCCTTATCTGTATTAGGAGTGATCGGTTAAGACGTTCTCACTTAGCTTCAAAAGCTAACGGCTCCTTCCCTGCCCTGGACATTTCACATCTAGGTTATGATGAGGAGAACTATCAGAGTAACAATGAAGATGCATATAACTATGCTCAGGCTGGGAACTATCAGGAAGGTGATCCTGAGACAGACTATCAAGAAGAGCTCGATAACGAGGGTTACGGGTTCGCCAGTTAGAAAGAGGACCCTGGCCTACTTTCGCATTAAGACTACCCTTATGTTTTAACTATCTTTTGGTTGATGTAATATTTAAGTGGCGTAAATCGCCCAAACCTATCTTTTGTGGTTTTCATTTGGAACTGCTGTAATAGCCTAAGTAGCAAAACTCTTCAAGTTCCCCAATGAATACCATTAGACGTTTTCGTAAATTTCTCACTCTGATCTGTATATATTTTGTTAGTATGTTGCACGGACAGGTCAGTTTTATGTAACTCGTCATTCCCTACGGGTCCAGAAAGAAAATTTTAAATTTTTCCTATTTTTGGCTACTCCGGGGCGTGACATCATGTTCTTAAGATGATATCTCTTCTTAATGAACTAGAGATCCTTGGAGCTGAAATCGACGGGGAAACCCAGGTCGATATCGTACTCCAGTCACTGCCAGAGTCTTTTAAGCAATTCCGCCTCAATTACAACATGAATAAATTTAAATATACTTTGGCGGAGCTGCTTAAAGAACTCCAAGCAGCTGAGGGTCTCAATAGAAAGTCAGGGAGTGCTCTTGTGTTTGAGAAAGGTTCTGCTTCAAAGCCGAAAGGCAAGAAGAAAATGAAAAAGGCTCAAAAGAAGGCCGCGGGTCCTCTGCCAATCCAAAGGCCACGAGGACAACCGGAAAAGCCTAAATGAAAAATGCTACGAGAGTAGCAGCAGTTGCAGTAGGAGATTTACATCTTAGTTTTGGTAGAGATAGGATTTTAATATAAAAAAATTGCTTTTATGTACCTTCTATAAGAAGGAATTTAGTTTCAGTTTCTAGTTTAGTAAAGAATGGATATTCAGTTCATTTTAATAAAGTTGCAATTATTAAAGAAAATAAACGTTTTATTTGTTCTGGTCTATTGGTGGATGATCTTTATATTATAACACATGTCTCTCCTATACTGCAACTTAATGAATTGAATAACACAAATAGTTTGCCATTTAAGAGAAAAGAACCTTCGAGGATCAACCAAACGCATCTTTGGCACTTACGCCTTGGTCATATTAATTTGAAAATGATTCAAAGACTGGTTCAAAATGGGCCATTAGGCTCATTGGAAGTGGAGGCACTTCCAGTTTGTGAATCCTGCTTTGAAGGTAAAATGACCAAGAGGTCATTCTCGGCCAAGGGCTATAGAGCAAAAGAGCCGTTGGAACTGGTTCACTCTGATTTGTGTGGTCCCATTACTGTCCAAGCAAGAGGGGGATTTGAGTACTTTGTAACTTTCATCGATGATTACTCAAGGTATGGGTACATTTATTTGATGCGGCGTAAGTCTGAATGCTTTGAGAAATTCAAAGACTTCAAGGCTGAAACGGAGAAGCGTCTAGGTAAATGTATTAAGACACTATGATCTGATCGTGGTGGAGAGTACCTCTTGGGAGAGTTTAGGGAATACTTATTGGAGCAAGGGATTACATCCCAATTGTCTGCACCCCGTATGCCTCAGCAGAACGGTGTAGCGGAAAGAAAGAACAGGACTCTCATGGATATGGTAAGATCTATGATGAGTTACTCGGATTTATCAACTTCCTTTTGGGGACACGCATTAGAGACAACTGCATACATTCTAAACTTGGTACCATCTAAGTCAGTACCTACTACTCCCACGGAATTGTGGACTGGGCGAAAGCCTAGTCTGCGGCATGTTCGGATCTGGGGTAGTCCACCACATGTGTTGAAAGGGAACGCAGAAAAGTTAGAAACGAGAACAGAAGTATGTTTCTTTGTTGGGTATCCAAGAGGAACTAAAGGTGGTCTGTTTTATAGTCCTAAGGATCAGAAGGTTATTGTTAGCACCAATGCCACATTCTTAGAAGAGTACTATATTATGGACCACAAGCCAAGAAGTCGTATTGTTCTTGAGGAAATGAGAGGAGAGACACCGAGACATACTTCTTCGATACCAACGGTACGAGAAGAAACACCACTAGAAAGAGTTATCGATATTCCATTACCGCGTCGTAGTGGGAGGATTATCGAAACTCGTTTAGACCCCGAACCAACCATTAACACGCAAGTTCATGAACCAGTACAGCGTGCAGGTAATGGTGTATTAGGTTCAGAATCTTCACAACAAAATGTCAGTGATACACAGACACGGGTTGTGCCTCGTTGTAGTGGGAGGGTTATTATTCAACCTGACCGATATATGTTCTTGGGAGAGTCTTATGACCGGGTCCCTGATGAACAAGGTATCGATCCCTGTAACTACAATGAAGCACTCCAAGATAAAGATGCAGATCTTTGGCAAAAGGCTATGAAGTCTGAAATGGAGTCCATGTACTCCAATCAAGTCTGGGATCTTGTAGAACCACCCAATGAAATAAGTCCCATTGGATGTAAGTAGATCTATAAGAAGAAGAGAGGGGCAGACGGTAAGGTGGAAACCTTTAAAGCAAGGCTTATTGACAAACACTGAATATTGCACATTTATGTGCCAATATAATAGACATTGTGCTCATTTAATTCCCCAAATTCCTAATTTTACATGCATATTTGAATTAATATAATTTAACAGTAATGTCACTCAAATGCGTGTAAAAATGTGTTTTTACATATTTAATATCTTTAAGTAAAAATGAAGTGAAATAAAGGGAAGGAAAGAAGTAGCAACCACACTGAAGCATTCCTTATATAAAGTTAGTCAAACTTGCATAATGCAAGTTCTGTAAAATCAAAAAAAAAAAAAAATGAATTGAAAGAAAATCAAAGCATTCACTGTTCATGACAGTGATGCTTTTACAAAGATTCATTTTTTTTTCTCAATCTCTTTCTCTCTGTGTGTGTATGTGTATAGTTAAAATCAAACATGTCAGAGAAACAAGGAAAACGAGACCGCGAAGAAGACAATCTTCCAATCTCGTGCAAATGCTGATCGAAGCAATGACGAGTTTGTATCTCAATTCGTCTATAAAATGAAGGCATGGGAGAGCCAAGAACAGCAAGCAGCTCCAGAAGCACAAAACACACTGTTAGGGAGAGAATAGTTTAAAAGAGGTTATCATGTGAGCACTTTGTATTGTCCATAGAAATAGGATACTTTAATTTTTCTTTGCCTTTTCTAGTTCTAGTAGTTGTAAAATTTTACTTTTATGTAATTGATGATTTCATGTTCAAAAATATGTAGCAAAACTTTGGGTACTGTATTTCTTAAATTTAAAATATTTGTTTTCTTGTATGACCTTTGTCAATTTGTAGTAGTAAAAATAGTCCTATTTAAAATTAGATTTAATATTTCTAGTCTAGTAGTACTTATAGTTGTCCCCTAAAATAGTTTAAAACTCCAAATTTCCAATTTTTATAGCAATATTTTCATTCACTAAAAGACAGATTTTGCGATTAAATGCCAGATTTCTTAGCTGCACGTAGTTGTTGTAATCACCTACCAAAGCCCCAAGCACACCATATTCATATCTCACTCCAAAAGTATATTTGGATTTGGTTTGGCCTTATTTGTGTTCTTGGAGTTCAACCACTGTGACCCCACAAGAATCCAAAGTCAAAGGTTTAGTATTTTATTTTTGGTTCAGTATTTTCATTTATGTATATTTTATTAGCCTAGTTGTACTAAACTTTGCTATTTTGCAAATTCCACAAATTCAACCCCAGCTCATGTTAAGTAAAGAAAATAATATAATAATATTAGTTTTCACCTTTACCTTAATTTTATAGCTTTAGTTTTAATTAAGCAGTCACTGTTTATACCTATTTAATTTATCTTTAAATTTTATTTGGAAGACAGTTTCAATTCCAAAATAGTGGGCTAAAACTTTAATTGGGGATATGTAATAAAAACTTAGAAACCACAACTTCTGTGCACTAAACTTAAATGGGCAAATTTATCTGGATGGATTATTTTTCCATTTATGGCCAAAAATATCTATGTATCTATAGTTTATGACCATTTAACATGTTTATATACTATGGTTATATTGGGCTCAAAAGAGTACATATTTGAAATAAAAAGTCTAATTATGTGGATTGTCAAACTATGCCTTTTGTCATAAAAAACACCTAGCATAATCAAACAACTCATATGACAAAGTTAATATTTCAAATATGTGTTTATATATATTTCTATCCAATAATGGATAGACAATTGTGTAGTGGCAGAGTGGTGGGGACTGGACGCCAAATAACCCACGTCAGCGGCGGGGCACGGTTCGAACCTAGCTACTGCCCAATTGCCTTTTTATTTTTCTTTAAACCAAACGATGTCATTTCATATCAAACCTGAAACACTTGATATGACCCTGAGTAGTGAAAGTTTATTTTTAAATAAAGAATGACTCTGCGGTCTTAAATGCCAAATGCTTTTCAAATGCACAAAAGTTGTGGGATCTAGTGTTAGTTTGCATATTCCCAATTCTTTTAAATCATTTTCCCCTAGTTAATTAATATTTCCTGTTTTATAATAATTTTGCTTAAATATCTGTATTATTTCCATCTTTTGCTATTATTAAATCTAAAAAGTTTATCTCACAAAAATTTAGCTTTTATTTATTTTTCTTCATTTTCTTACTAGTATCTTAGTCAATTTATTTTGTACTGTGAAAATCTTTACCGTAAACTAATTAGGAAAAAATAGCTTTAAGTACAGTTATTTCAAAACTATAAAAATTAGTAGTTTAGTAAAACCCCACAAAAATCCATTATCTTTTATTTTCTTTTTAGTGACAAAATAGTTATCTACTTAACTTTATAAAATTTTATTCCGTTCCCTGTGGGTTCGACCTGGATTTCCAGAACTTTATTACTTGTACGATCACCTACACTTGGGTGTGATAAGAAAACGCGTCAATAGGATGTCGTCAAGTTTTTGGCGCCGTTGCCGGGGATCGGTTAATAAAAAAATAAATAAATAAATAAAAAGTTAGGTATAAACTGTTTTTCCTATTATATCTATATCTATATCTATATATATATATATACCTATTCTACTTTATAAATATTCTAGTTTTTCTTTTTTTTTTTTAAATGATAACATAAAAATATATATATTAAATTAAAAAAAAAACTATATATAATTTCTTTACTTGTGAAATATATATATATATATATATATTTATAAGTACGTAAGTGTTTATTTTTATATAAACCTATCTTCTAAAAAAAAAAACATAAAAATAGAAAATATATAAAATAAAAAAAAGAGTTTTATTTTTACTTAGCTAATAATAATAATAATCATAATAATATTATTATCAGTTAGTTTTCACTCACTTCTTATGTCCTTAGATACTACTGAGGCTTTATATCAAGTACCACATAATTCTAATATTTCTACTAATTCATCTAGTATACAGTTTCCTAGAATCATGGCTGAAATTGAAGGCATAGAAGGAATAGCCGATGATGCTCATAGTGAGCAGGGGGAAAATATACCACAATTTATTTTACCAGAACGTGAACAACGTCCTTTACATGATTTATTTACCCCAGAAAGAAACATCACTCCTTCTTGCATCACTCTACCTAGACACACAGGAAATTTTCACTTTAGACATGGCATGATTCCACTCTTACCAACTTTCCATGGAATGGGGTCAGAACGTGCTTATCTTCATATTCGTGAATTTGAAGAAGTTTGTAGTACGTTCTCTGATCAAAGCTGTCCTATTGAAATAATCCGTCTTAAGCTTTTTCCTTTTTCTTTAAAAAATAAAGCTAAAGCTTGGCTTTTATCTCTCCGTCCTGGATCTATAACTTCATGGCATGATATGAATGAAGCATTTCTAAAGAAATTCTATCCAAAAAATTTAACTAATAGTATGATGCGTCAAATTAAACTTTTTACTCAAAAAGAAAAGGAACCATTCCCTGAAGTTTGGGAACGTTTTAAAGATCTCCTACTAGCTTGTCCACATCATGGATTTGAAAAATGGCGTCTAATTAATTTCTTTTATGAAGGATTAGAACCAAAATCAAAGAAATTAGTTGAAACTATGTGTCAAGGAGAATTTTTGAGTAAACTGCCGACGAAGCTGAAACATATTTTGATTGGCTTAGCGAGAATGCTTCCCAATGGGAAAAAGAAAAAATTGGTAGAACGGAAAAAGCTAAAAGTTTATACCAACTACAATCAGAAGATGAATTAACACTGAAATATGAAGAATTAGCACGTAAAGTAGAAGCTATAACAGTAGAAAAAAATAATCTACCTAGGAAGAAAAGAGAACTTTGTGACAATTGTCATACTTTAGGACACTCTGCAAATGAATGTCCTAATAGTTCAAATTGTCAGGAAACAGCTCCAGCAGAGATAAACGCTGTGAATAATTATAGGGGTCCCCAAAACGCCTATGGTAATTCATACCAATCTAACTGGAGAAATCCTCCAAATCATATGTATTCAAAAGAGGGTATTCTATAATTTCAAACTCAACATCAATCTCCTCAAAATAATCAATATTTACCTCCTCCACCTCAATTTCAACAAACACAAATTACATATCCTAATACACAGCAAAATTCTAATGTTTATGTGCCTCCGCACAAGAAAGTGCAAGAAGAGCCTTTACAGTCTATGATGCAACAATTAATACAAATCATGGGAAAACTACAAACATCTATGGATAGGATTAATAATCAACACGATTCTAAAGGAAAAGGCATTTTTCCTGCCCAACCACAACCTAATCCAAGGGGACAACCACAAGGTGATCCCTCAACTTCTGGTAATAATCAACATGAATAAGTAAAAGCTATAACTGTACTAAGAAGTGGTAAGACTGTTGGACAAGAAATTTCACCTTCTTTAGAAGAAATTGAGCATACAAATAAGGAAGATAATACGATAGCAATTGAGGAAGAAATAGATGAAGATAAAATTACTGTTGAAGTTGAAATCCTTGAAAAACAACAATTTTCTCAAGAAATTAAAACATCTGATTTACCAGTGGAAAAAGAAACAGAGGAAACTCCCGAATATTCTCCTCAAATTCCTTATCCACAACGTTTAAGAAAACACCAAAATGATAAGAATCAGGAATATTTAGAATTATTTAAACAAGTGCATATTAATATTCCTCTCTTAGATGCAATTAATCAAGTACCTGCTTATGAAAAATTCTTAAAAGATTTATGTACTGTAAAACGTAAGCAAAATGTACGAAAGGATGCGTATTCTGCTGACTTCGTTGAAGAAATTAATTCTATCGTACAGCATAATTTACCAACAAAATTTAAAAACCCAGGTACACCAACAATATCGTGTATTATTGGAAATCACAAAATTAATCACGCACTCCTTGACTTAGGAGCTAGTGTAAACTTGCTTCCTTATTCTGTTTATCAAGAACTTGGATTAGGTGAGCTAAAGCGTACTCGCATGGTATTACAACTTGCTGATAGATCTACAAAATATCCGCGAGGAATTTTGGAAGATGTTCTTGTCAAAGTTGACAATTTTATTTTTCCAGTAGATTTTGTCATCCTTGATACAGAACCAGTATTAGATACTAATGTACAAATACCAGTCATTTTTGGAAGGCCCTTCTTGGCTACCATTGATGCCACTATTCGAATCCGTAGTGGTATGAAGACTGTAGTATTTGGAAATATGACTTTAAATATTAAAGTTTTCTCTAATCCACAACATCAAGAAGAAGATGAGAATATTGAAGAAGTTCATGCTATTGAATCTCTATCACGAGAATATTTTAACTTGACTTGTTATAATGATCCAATAGAATCTGTTATTAATAACTCTATTCAGAAGCTAGACAGTAATAATCTACAAAAACATCTTATGAGTCAAGTATGTTTTAATGAAGATTCAACAGAAGAAATTATTCAAGAAGCAATGTGGACCACATATTTTGAACCTTTACCACCAAAGACTACATTAACACTTCCATCTAATTTACAAACTCCACAGTTGGAATTAAAAGAACTCCCTAAAGAGCTTAAATATGATTTCCTTAATAATAATAATACTTATCCCGTAATAATATCATCTCTTCTAGACTCTAGTCAATAAAATAAACTCATTAGTTTGCTTCAGAAGCATAAAAGTGCCATTGGTTGGAGTATAGCAGATTTAAAAGGAATAAGCCCTTCAATATGCACTCACAATATATATCTTGAAGAAAATGCTAAAACCTCAAGAGAAATGCAAAGAAGACTTAATCCGATTGTGCAGGAAGTAGTTAAGAAAGAAGTTCTCAAGCTACTCGACATGGGCATTATATATTCAATATCCGATAGTAAATGGGTAAGTCCAACACAAGTTGTACCGAAGAAAGCCGGAATTACAGTTGTTCCGAATTCAATGGGAGAATTAATTCCCACTCGTGTCACTACTGGATGGCGTGTATGCATAGACTACAGAAAACTCAATGCTGTAACTCGTAAGGATCACTTTCCTTTACCTTTTATGGATCAAATGTTAGAAAGAATAGCGGGTCATAAGTATTATTGTTTTCTAGATGGTTATAGTAGTTACAATCAAATAGAGATTGCACCAGAAGATCAGGAAAAAACTACTTTCACATGTCTATTTGGAACTTTCGCGTATCGCCGAATGCCCTTTGGTCTTTGCAATGCACCTGCGACTTTTCAAAGGTGTATGCTAAGTATTTTCAGCGATATGGTAGAAAAGAATTTAGAAGTCTTTATGGATGATTTTTCAATTTTTGGCAAAACCTATGATGATTGCCTCAACAATCTTCAAAAAGTTCTCCAAAGATGTGAAGAAAAAAGTTTAGTTTTAAATTGGGAAAAATGTCATTTTATGGTCACTAAAGGTATTGTCTTAGGACACATTATTTCTGAAAATGGGATACAGGTAGACAAAGCCAAAATAGATCTTATCGCTAATTTACCTATTCCCAAGACTGTAAAAGACATCCGTTCATTCTTAGGACATGCAGGTTTTTATCGTCGATTCATAAAAAATTTCAGTACTATTTCTAGACCTTTATGTCAATTATTGGCCAAAGACACACCTTTTGAATGGACTAAAGAACGTCAAAACTCATTTGAGCAATTAAAAGAGCATCTCACTACTGCACCTATTATGCAATCTCCTGATTGGAGCCTACCATTTGAATTAATGTGTGATGCTAGCGACTTTGCCATTGGAGCTGTCCTAGGGCAGAGAAAGGATAAAAAGGCATCAGTTATATACTACGCCAGTAGAACTCTGGATAGTGCTCAAATGAACTACTCAACTACTGAAAAAGAATTGTTAGCCGTGGTATTCGCTCTTAATAAATTTAGGCAATACTTGATTGGTTCCCCTATTGTCTGTTTTACTGACCACTCAGCTCTTAAATATCTTCTTTCAAAGAAAGACAGTAAGCCTAGGCTTATTAGGTGGATACTCCTACTACAGGAATTTAATTTAATAATCAAAGACAAAAAAGGAGTAGAAAATGTGGTAGCTGATCACTTATCCCGCCTCACTTTTGAAGACAATACTAGTGAACCCTTACCTATTCAAGACTCTTTTCCTGATGAACAGTTATTTTCTGTAACTTCCTGTTAGGGATATATACTAAAAGCCATGCTTTATGTAGTTGATTTATTATTCATTTAATAAAATCAGTTAATCCATTTTTTATGAGAATCTGTGTGGGCAATGTTTGTATTATATTATTTATTTAATATTATGCATGTGTGTCTCTCATTCTATATAGTAGGTGGTTTGGTGTGTAGAGTTCGGCTTACACACGGAAGATCAGGCCATCAGATATTATAGAATGTAAGATTTTGGTTTACAGTCTTAGACGGGATTGGACACACCATCGGTAGGACTGCAGCATGGTGTTGTAGTAGGTTTGTCTTGACTGCGGGAAACGGTATAGTTTCAACTCACCATGCTGGTACATTTTGTGTATTAAACAGGACCGACTTGGGGTAATTATCTTTATACTGACTTATAAGATAATTAATACCTCATGGCTATTATGAGTGCTTATGCTCTAAATCCTAATTTAATTTATAGACACGTACATTTGATATTTATACTTTGATCCCTAAAAGGGTGAGATCCTTAAATGGGTCAATATCTCATTGGATTGGGTGTCAATATTAATTGTATGATGGATATTAATTAATGATGGAATCCATGTCTCAATTTTGGGATTGATGATATCCCCTTGAGAAAGCTTATAAGTTTTGATTATGTCAAACCTTGCAGGTGGATTTTGTATCCGACATATCAGATAAGTTAAGTAGAGGATCTCAAGGAATTTTAAGAAATTAATTAAATATGATTGTCAGTAATTATATTGAATTAATGGATATCTGTGATCTTAACATGGGGAGATAATAAGCATTTAATAACATGGAGCTCGAAATATATTTTTGAGATAAGGGTAAGAGTGCAATTATAATTCTTTAGTGGTATGAATTATAATTTATGGAAATAGGAATCTGATTCAGTTCGAATTAGGGTTTCCTAATTCCATAAGAAAGCCTATTCCTTATTGACTTCTTATGGTCCCTATCGTAGCCTATATATATGCTGCCTTGGCTCTTCTCTCAGGTTGCATGATTTCATATTCTAAGATTCCCTTGACCTCCCAGCTTTCTTCTAGAAGGGTTTCCACCAAACCCTAGGCTCTGTGAGCATTCAAGAGACATAGGAGTGTAGATCGCTAGCGTCGGGGCTACTCGATACTGATCGAAAGTTGCTGAATTTTTTACACAACGTTCCTGACGTCGAGACGGAGCTGTTTTAAAAAAATTCAAGTAAATCGGAGATCGTTTGATCCTCCTGACGAACACATCTTTGTCGGATCAATGTGATCAGGATTGAATCGTCACAGCAATCAAAGAGAGTGTTATAACTGGGAATAGAAAATAGAACGTAAAGAGGGAAGAGCAGAAAACTAAAAGGATTTCGAAAGAGCCCACACTCAGTTCGATATTCTGGCAGCAAAGGAATACGGTAGAAGATCATGAGCTGTTATCGAGCCCGTGTTCTCGATTCGTCTACTACAGCAATCCAATTTTGCAGTTCAAGGTAACCCTAGTTCCGCCATTGTAGGGTTATTATAGATTTTATGAAATTTTTTGCAGTACCAACTTATACGCACTGTCAACGGATTCTGGGAACGCAGTTTCCTAACAGTGGTATCAGAGCAACGTTGATTCTGCGTATGGATTGGACACAACCATGTTGTCCAATAATACAGATCTTATGCGTGTTTTGATAGATGGATAGAACGTAAAGCTGTGCTAACCCTTGTTTTGCAACGTTCTTATTCCACTATTATGGTCACTGATTTTGTGTGATTGGATCCCACGATGGTTTTATCCGTGGTTAATTTTGCTGTTTTAATATAGCATGTGAACTCCTTTATGGAGGCATAGGATTTGTGTGTATTGGATCCCACGCTTGATTGATGTGTGGTTAATTTACTACAAAGAAATAGCATGTGAACTCCTTTATGGAGGCATAGGGTTTGTGTAATATATCTCAAGTAAATCCGTGAAGACAGTTCGTGAAGATAGTTTACAAGAAGTTTCAGAAAGCAATCTAGAGGCAATTTCTGGAGGCTATTTCAGAAAACAGTTCTGGAAGGCAGTTGCATAGTTGCGACATAGAGCTAATCGGGTTCCATGAAGATTTCTTCACAAGAGTTGCAGCTTGACCATAATAGTGGGATTCCTATTTTATTGTGGTTTCCTTATTTATGTGTGATTGAATGATTATTATTGTTTCATGTTTAATGAATAGGACAACATGGATAATTGTTCCTAGACCTATTTCAGATGTCTAGCTGCATGTTTAATTTATATTAATTTAAAATGATGGACAACTACATGTGTATTTAGAAATAAAACTAATTCCATAATTTGAAAACATAAGTACTTATTTTCTAAAATCATGAGAATAGAATAATTTTATTATCTACACATGTGGGTTTCACAAGTAAGGATGAATTAATCCTTGTCACGTATTCCATTATTTTTTATTAATTAAATTAAAAGTTTTTCTAAAAAATTATAACCCTCAAATTTTTTTAAAACATTCTAAGTGGGAGAGGGAATTTATCAAGTATAAATCCCATGGTCTTCATCACTGGTTTGTAGATGATATGATTAATTTTATGTGATGGCTCTAATGTCATCCTCCCCATCGATGTAGTTGATCATGGAATCATCATTACAAACTTCTTTAAAAGAATGTTTTGGGTGATTGTTGGTGTGGGTCACCTCTCCATCAGAGGTGTTCCTCACAGAACTCTTGACCTAGAATTAAGTGAAGGTATACACTTAGCTATAAATAATAATATCCTCTCCATCTGAGTCACTGTTATTATTTATAGGACCAAAGCAAGTCAGCAGTTTAATTTAATTAGGCAAAGTACATTGCCTGGATAGTAAAATTAAAAGGCAATTGTCTATCTGAACAAATGATGGATAGTATATGGCTTCCCATCGAGTCATACTATTCGCGGTGTATCAGGTTGCTGGCAGATTCCTTTCAAATATGGTAGAGGGAATTAATATTTTCAACTCGAATCCATAGAAAATTTTGCCCAAACGTAATTATTTATGTTATGTGATTCTCAGGCTTTCAAATGGGTACTTTCAATCCACTTGCTGTTATACTTAAAGAAAACAAACTTACTGGACCAAACTATATAGACTGGAAAAGGAATTTGGTCTGCTGAAGAGTACAAGTTTGTGCTTACTCAAGAATGTCCTGAGCAACCTGGTGAGGGGGCAACCGCTGAGGAAACCCAGGCTCACAAGAAATGGGTCAAGGCTGATGAGATGGCGCGGTGTTACATTTTGGCATCCATGTCAAATGTTCTGCAACATCATCATCAGTCAATGATCAGTGCCTATGACATGATGGAGAGCCTCAGAGAGATGTTCGGGGATCAAAGTCGTACTGCTAGGCAGGTTGCTATGAAAGACTTGATGAACACAACCATGGCTGAGGGGACGCCTGTAAGGGATCATGTTCTTAAGATGATATCTCTTCTTAATGAACTAGAGATCCTTGAAGCTGAAATTGACGGAGAAACCCAAGTCGATATCGTACTCCAGTCACTGCCAGAGTCTTTTAAGCAATTCCGCCTCAATTACAACATGAATAAATTTAAATATACCTTGGCGGAGCTGCTTAAAGAACTTCATGCAGCTGAGGGTCTCAACAGAAAGTCAGGGAGTGCTCTTGTATTTGAGAAAGGTTCTACTTCAAAGCCGAAAGGCAAGAAGAAAATGAAAAAGGCTCAAAAGAAGGCCGCGGGTCCTCCACCAATCCAAAGGCCACGAGGACAACCGGGAAAGCCTAAAGGCAAATGTTTTGTTAGCAAGCAGCCAGGACACTGGAAGAAGCAATGTCCAGTTTATCTCGCCAGACAGAACAATCAAGGTAAATCTCATTTACTAGTTGTTGAATCGTGTTTAGCGGTCCGATCTACCGGTACCTGGTGTGTAGATACGGGAGCCACTGATCATGTATGCAATTCTTTGCAGGGGTTCTAGGGAACCAGACAGCTCAGTGATGGAGAGATTTATCTATATATGGGAAATGCTATGAGAGTAGCAGTAGTTGCAGTAGGAGATCTACATCTTAGTTTTTGTAGAGATAGGAATTTAATATTAAGAAATTGCTTTTATGTACCTTCTATTAGAAGGAATTTAGTTTCAGTTTCTAGTTTAGTAAAGAATGGATATTCAGTTCATTTTAATAAAGTAATAGTTATTAAAGAAAATAAATGTTTTATTTGTTCTGGTCAATTGGTGGATGATCTTTATATTATAAATCCTATCTCTCCTATACTGCAACTTAATGAATTGAATAACACAAATAGTTTGCCATTTAAGAGAAAAGAACCTTCGAGGATGAACCAAACGCATCTTTGGCACTTACGCCTTGATCATATTAATTTGAAAAGGATTCAAAGACTGGTTCAAAATGGGTCATTAGGCTCATTGGAAGTGGAGGCACTTCCAGTTTGTGAATCCTGCTTGGAAGGTAAAATGACCAAGAGGCCATTCTTGGCCAAGGGCTATAGAGCAAAAGAGCCGTTGGAACTGGTTCACTCTGATTTGTGTGGTCCTATGACTGTCCAAGCAAGAGGGGGATTTGAGTGCTTTGTCACTTTCATCGATGATTACTCAAGGTATGGGTACATTTATTTGATGCGGTGTAAGTCTAAATGCTTTGAGAAATTCAAAGACTTCAAGGCTGACACGGAGAATTGTCTAAATAAATGTATCAAGACACTACGATCTGATCGTGGTGGAGAGTACCTCTTGGGAGAGTTTAGGGAATACTTATTGGAGCAAGGGATTACATCCCAATTGTCTGCACCCCATATGCCTCAGCAGAACGGTGTGGCAGAAAGAAGGAACATGACTCTTATGGACATGGTAAGATCTATGATGAGTTATTCGGATTTACCAATTTCCTTTTGGGGACACGCATTAGAGACAGCTGCATACATTCTAAACTTGGTACCATCTAAGTCAGTACCTACTACTCCCACGGAATTGTGGACTGGGCGAAAGCCTAGTCTGCGGCATGTTCGGATCTGGGGTAGTCCAGCACATGTGCTGAAAGGGAACGCAGAAAAGTTAGAATCAAGAACAGAAGTATGTTTCTTTGTTGGGTATCCAAGAGGAACTAGAGGTGGTCTGTTTTATAGTCCTAAGGATCAGAAAGTTATTGTTAGCACCAATGCCACATTCTTAGAAGAGGACTATGTTATGGACCACAAGCCCAGAAGTCGTATTATTCTAGAGGAAATGAGAGGAGAGACACCGAGACATACTTCTTCGATACCAACGGTACGAGAAGAAACACCACAAGAAAAAGTTATCGATATTCCATTACCACGTTGTAGTGGGTGGATTATCGAAACTCGTGTAGATCCCGAACCAACCATTAACACGCAGGTTCCTGAACCAGTACAACGTATAGATAATGGTGTATTAAGTTCAGAATCTTCACAACGAAATATCAGTGATACACAAAAAACGGGTTGTGCCTCGTCGTAGTGGGAGGGTTATTATTCGACCTGACCGGTATATGTTCTTGGGAGAGTCTTATGACCGGGTCCCTGATGAACAAGGTAACGACCCCTGTAACTACAATGAAGCACTCCAAGATAAAGATGCAGATCTTTGGCAAAAGGCTATGAAGTCTGAAATGGAGTCCATGTACTCCAATCAAGTCTGGGATCTTGTAGAACCACGCAATGAAATAAAACCCATTGGATGTAAGTGGATCTATAAGAAGAAGAGAGGAGCAGACGTTAAAGTGGAAACCTTTAAAGCAAGGCTTGTTGCGAAAGGGTTCACTCAAAAAAAAGGAATCGATTATGAGGAAAATTTTTCGCCGGTGGCAATGCTGAAGTCTATCCGGATTCTCTTATCCATTGCTGCACATTTCGATTATGAAATTTGGCAAATGGATGTCAAGACAGCATTTCTAAATGGAAATCTTGACGAGTGCATCTATATGATGCAACCAGACGGGTTCATTGCGAAAGGCCAAGAACACATGTTGTGTAAGCTTAAGAAGTCCATTTATGGACTTAAGCAGACATCTAGGTCTTGGAATATCCGCTTTGATCAAGCAATCAAGTCTTTTGGTTTTGATCAATGTGCGGATGAATCTTGTGTGTACAAGAAACATGATGGAAGAGTGGTGGTGTTCTTAGTACTATATGTGGATGATTTCTTGTTAATCGGAAACGATGTGGGGGTATTATCTTCTGTAAGGGTATGGTTATCCAGTCAATTCGATATGAAGGACTTGGGAGAAGCCGGCCACATCCTAGGGATCAAGCTTATGCGAGATCGCAAGAATAGGATGTTGGGCTTGTCACAAGGCACTTATATTGACAATATTCTTGCAAGATTTAGCATGCAAGATTCCAAGAAGGGATTCCTTCCCTTCAGACACGGAATTACTCTATCTAAGGATCAGTGTCCTAAGACACCTGATGAGATAGAGAAGATGAAGGCAGTTCCTTATGCCTCGGCAGTAGGAAGCCTAATGTATGCTATGCTATGTACTAGACCTGACATCTGCTTTGCTGTTGGCATGGTTAGTAGATATCAGTCTAATCCAGGGCAAGAACATTGGACTGCGGTGAAAAATATTCTCAAGTACCTGAAAAGGACTCGAGACTATATGTTAGTTTACCAAGCAGACAGTCTTGTACCCATTGGGTACACAGATTCTGATTTCATGTCAGATAGGGATTCCAGAAAGTCTACCTCAGGATATGTGTTTACCCTAGGAGGTAGAGCCATTAGTTGGAGTGAGGTGTGTCACTTCATGGCTTTGAGTCTAAGTGGGAGAGTGTTAGGGATATATACTAAAATCCATGCTTTATGTAGTTAATTTATTATTCATTTAATAAAATCAGTTAATCCATTTTTTATGAGAATCTGTGTGGGCAATGTTTGTATTATATTATTTATTTAATATTATGCATGTGTGTCTCTCATTCTATATAGTAGGTGGTTTGGTGTGTAGAGTTCGGCTTACACACGGAAGATCAGGCCATCAGATATTATAGAATGTAAGATTTTGGTTTACAGTCTTAGATGGGATTGGACACACCATCGGTAGGACTGCAGCATGGTGTTGTAGTAGGTTTGTCTTGACTGCGGGAAACGGTATAGTTTCAACTCACCATGCTGGTACATTTTGTGTATTAAACAGGACCGACTTGGGGTAATTATCTTTATACTGACTTATAAGATAATTAATACCTCATGGCTATTATGAGTGCTTATGCTCTAAATCCTAATTTAATTTATAGACACGTACATTTGATATTTATACTTTGATCCCTAAAAGGGTGAGATCCTTAAATGGGTCAATATCTCATTGGATTGGGTGTCAATATTAATTGTATGGTGGATATTAATTAATGATGGAATCCATGTCTCAATTTTGGGATTGATGATATCCCCTTGAGAAAGCTTATAAGTTTTGATTATGTCAAACCCTGCAGGTGGATTTTGTATCCGACATATCAGATAAGTTAAGTAGAGGATCTCAAGGAATTTTAAGAAATTAATTAAATATGATTGTCAGTAATTATATTGAATTAATGGATATCTGTAATCTTAACATGGGGAGATAATAAGCATTTAATAACATGGAGCTCGAAATATATTTTTGAGATAAGGGTAGGTGTGCAATTATAATTCTTTAGTGGTATGAATTATAATTTATGGAAATAGGAATCTGATTCAGTTCGAATTAGGGTTTCCTAATTCCATAAGGAAGCCTATTCCTTATTGACTTCTTATGGTCCCTATCGTAGCCTATATATATGCTGCCTTGGCTCTTCTCTCAGGTTGCATGATTTCATATTCTAAGCTTCCCTTGACCTCCTAGCTTTCTTCTAGAAGGGTTTCCACCAAACCCTAGGCTCTGTGAGCATTCAAGAGACATAGGAGTGTAGATCGCTAGCATCGGACAACGCTCACTAAAAGAGCTTCGGACTGCTCGATACTGATCAAAAGTTGCTGAATTTTTTACACAACGTTCCTGACGTCGAGACGGAGCTGCTGTTAAAAATTCAAGTAAATCGGAGATTGTTTGATCCTCCTGACGAACACATCTTTGTCGGATCATTGTGATCAAGATTGAATCGTCACAGCAATCAAAGAGAGTGTTATAACTGGGAATAGAAAATAGAACGTAAAGAGGGAAGAGCAGAAAACTAAAAGGATTTCGAAAGAGCCCACACTCAGTTCGATATTCTGGCAGCAAAGGAATACGGTAGAAGATCGTGAACTGTTATCGAGCCCGAGTTCTCGATTCGTCTACTACAGCAATCCAATTTTGCAGTTCAAGGTAACCCTAGTTCCGCCATTGTAGGGTTATTATAGATTTTATGAAATTTTTTGCAGTACCAACTTATACGCACTGTCAACGGATTCTGGGAACGCAGTTTCCCAACACTTCCTTGCCATGGTACGGTGATCTTGTTAATTATTTAGTAACTGGAAAAATACCAAGCAATTGGTCATCATCAGATAAAAAGAGATTTCTAGCTATTGCTACGCATTTCTACTTTGATGACCCATATCTATTTAAATATTGTGCCGATCAGGTAATTAGGAAATGTGTTCCTAATGAAGAAATCGAAAATGTACTTTTCATGTGTCCTTCGTTCTTTTGTGGAGGACATTTTTCATCTCGAGTAACTGCCATGAAAATTTTACAAAGCGGTTTATATTGGCCAACTCTATTTAAAGATTCATATTTATATTGTAAGGCTTGTAACCGCTGCCAAATGTTGGGCAGTATTACGAAAAGAAATCAAATGCCAATGACCCCTATAATTACAATTGAAATATTTGATTGTTGGGGCATTGACTTTATGGGACCTTTTCCTCCATCTTGCCAATATGAATATATTTTATTAGCAGTCGAATATGTTTCAAAATGGGTAGAAGCTATTCCTACAAGAAAAAATGATCACCGTACAGTTATTGCATTTTTAAAAGATAATATACTTTCTCGATTTGGAACTCCAAAAGCAATAATAAGTGATCAAGGAACTCATTTCTGTAACAAGCCATTTGAAAAATTAATGAAAAGATATGGAGTGACCCATAAGGTGTCAACTGCATACCATCCACAAACAAATGGACAAGCTGAATTAGCTAATAGGCAAATTAAGCATATTCTCGAAAAAACTGTTGATTCTAATCGTAAAGACTGGTCTTCAAAATTAACAGATGCTTTATGGGCATATAGAACTGCTTATAAGACCCATTTGGGGATGTCTCCATATAGACTTGTCTATGGAAAAGCTTGTCACCTACCAGTAGAATTAGAACATAAAGCATATTGGGCTACTAGAACTTTAAATTGTAATATTGAAGAGGGAGGAATTTTAAGAAAATTACAATTAAGTGAGCTTGAAGAAATTCGTAAAGACGCATATGATAATGCTCGAATTCATCAAGCAAGAACTAAAATGTATCATAATAAGAATCTTTTGCGCAAAAGATTTACCCCCGCGCAAAAAGTTCTATTATATGACTCAAGACTACATCTTTTTAGAAGAAAGATGAAATCTCGATGGACTGGTCCATATATTGTAAAAAAATGTTTATCCTTATGGAACTGTCGAGATTGAGGACCCTAAAGATGGAAATACATTTAAAGTTAATGGACATAGATTAAAGCCATTTTTAGAAGGATTTGAACCTGAGTTGGAGTCCATTCCTTTGGAGGACCCTAACTATAATGCTGTTTAATATCTTAAAACATAATTGGTATAGGACATAGTGTGTCAGAGTATTTATATTTTCATAAGTCCTATACTCTTAATTAGATAACTTTTTATATGTAAGTTAATTTTGTCATTATTATTATCTTTTCTTTGTGTATTTTTTTTTTATTACAGGTGTTATCCTTAGCTTATTTTTCTAATCTCACTCATTGAGGACAATATCAGACTCAGTTGGGGGGGACGGTTTCACGATTAACACCTGTTTGTTTATTTTATCTTTATTTCATAAAAAAAAAAAAAAAAAATTTAGTTTCTCTAGAGAGAGATACACTGAAAAAGAGAAAATGGCTTTATATAGGGCTTTGAACCCTAAAAACTTTTCCCTATCTCTCTTTTTCCTTTCTTTTTCTTCTTCCTCTCACTCTTTCGCCGCGATCTCTCTCTCTCTCTCATTCTCTGCAACTCTCTCACTCTCTTCCCCCAATCTCTCGATCTTTCTCAATCTCTCATTTTTTTTTTTTTTTTTTTTCTTCGATCCAAAATCAAGATCCACTCTACTGATCACTAAAGGTAAGATCTATAATCCAAAGAAAAGTTTGATTTTGATTTTATTCTCTATTTTTCCAATTTCAGCTTAGTTTTTATTTTAGATTTTTATTTTCTCTATTTTTCATTATTTAACTACATAAGTTGTAGGTACCCACTCACCAAAGAAGCTTGGAAATATCACTCGATTCACGACCCTACCAGGTTTTCAGATTTTCAAGTGATAGGTGATATTTTTTCATTTCTTTGTAAAAAAAAAAATGGACGACGCGATAGCTATTGGTCTTATGTATTTTGAACTTTACCTTATCATTTTCTTAATTGCTGTGATGATAATGCTGCGTTGCCCTTGTTAAAAAAAAAATTCCAAGTTTGCTGTTTTTAAAAAAAAAAAAAAATGATGACGAACATGTCACCGCTCTTATAATTTTCGAAGTTTATACCATAATTTTCCTTATTATTGTTATTGTAATTATACGCTGTCTTGGACTTTTCTAAAAAAAAAAAAAAAAAGAGAGAGAGAAAAATGTAATTTTCTAGTTTTTTTGTTTTAAAAAAAAAAAAAATTTAGTTTCTGAATGTATATATTTATATATATTTTTATATATAAATATTTTTAGTTTTTAAATAAAATTTCCACCCACCCCCTCTAAGCTCTCTTTAATTAGATCTTAGTTGATAGTTGGAAGGAGTGGAGGGTTGAGTCTAACCTCTCTTGTTGGCTGAGAGTATAAAAAATGGATCCAATAGTCGATGACCAGACGTTAATGGGTCGCTCACTTGTTTTTGAGCAGAAGAAACCCTTTGCTGACACTAGCCTTTATGCCATCAAAAGGAAAGCTAAAAGGTTAGGATGGTGTTTGAATTGGTATAGAGAAGAATGTCCTGGTTTAGTTGCTCTTAATGGAACATCTTTTAAAGTTTACTACTGTTACAAAAGACAATTCAAATCAAAACAAAAGAAAATTTTGGTTGAGAAAGAGGACTGGATCCTTTGATACCCAAATAAGTTTTGTTTTCCCATCCCTCAATTCTTTTTATTTTTATTTTTAGTTTTTGTACAGTCAATAATTTTCAGTCAGGTCAGACTTTAAAATGATCCTACGTGTACATCTGGTTTTCATTAGCTGGTTCGATAGGAGTAATTTGCATGATCCAAGTATCACCAGATATGTCTAGTGCGGTGAATGTCCCTAGAGGTAGCGAAAAACTAAGTAAAGCCAGAGTTATCTCTTAATCTCTTACTGATGTTTTTAGCTTGCTAGTGGTTCTAGACTCATCTCTTTTACTAGAGGTGAATGGGTAATCATGACAACTTGGACGCTCCGGATTGCGTAGCCTCTTTTGTATAGGTGCAGAGGATACTAATTGCACCATATATGTATCCAACTTAGTGGATATGCTTAGGATTTTTCAGAAATTTTTCTTTTACTCTATATAAAATAAATTTGACACGTTAATGTTATTTTGGGTATGTTAATAGCATACAACACATTGTCACATGTTTAACTATTTTAAAATGCTAGAAACTCTTTAAACATTAAACATTTTGAAACAGTGTGAAAATATTTACTGAATCTAAATGGACGAGTAAGCATAAACTATGCAGTTTAAAGACAAGTAGTAGAAACTAATTAACCCATGTGAGCTTTTGTGCCAATCTTCCTTTATGAGGGTTACTATTCTTTTCAGTCTCATTTTATTCTCTTTATCATATCACTCGTTCAAAGTCTCATTATTTTTCTTTGACTGATCATTAGAAGAGAACGTTCAGGATTTACCATTAGAACGTCTAAATTGCTTAAATGAACAAAGTCAATCTATTTTTAAAATGATTTAGGCCATCTTTTCTTTCAAATGCACCCCCTTCACCTAATATTACCTTATTCTCAGTTCTATCCAAATCATACCTTGCTCCACCTGAAAGTACAAACCTCACTTCTATATTTAGGTATGTGATTGGACTGTATTAATATTGTAAGAAGTGGTAAAGAAATAAAGGAGTTAATTTCAAAAAAAAAAATGAGAAATTAAAAAAAAAAATGTACATATGATAAAAAGGAGAAGAAAAAGAAGAGGTTGGAATGAGTTGCGCAAACACTCCAATCACATGCTTAGAACAAATACACCCCAAATCTCCTACTCATCTTAATTTCTAACCTACCAGTCAAAGTCCTAATGATTTAAAAGAAATTGATTTTTAAATTAAAGTGATAACGATGTTCTCCACGGTAGATCGCTCTTCTAATGCTAAGTATTCTTTCATGAGACTTATTGTACTCCAAATGCTTATATATTAAGTCATTAAAATAGAAGCAATTCCTCTATCTTTGCTTCCCTACTAAGTGAGATGTTCTCTACACCGGTTTCTGAGAGTTTCTCCTTAAAAGAGTGAAATCCTAGTGAGATTTGAGTTAAAACTACAAGTTTAATGACTGCTGTTGGCTATGTAAACTTTGAAGTTAAGATCAATTGCTTGATTTTTCAAGTACACACTATAAGTTTAAAGAGTATAAAAAATACTTCCATTGACAAAATGTGAGTATATGTGTTGCATTATTATTACATACTTGAAAATTTCATTTTATTGTAAAATTTAATCTTATCTGTTGTAAAAGAAGAAAATATACCTTTATTTTTATTTCATTTTATTTTTACATTTAAAAAAAAAATTTAATGAATTTTGTAGGTATATTCACTGCAAACCCTCACGAGACAACACTCGTCCACTAGGGGTAACCTAGAGGTTTAACGGCTTGTTGCATATGCTAAATGCAATCGCGATTCCTGCGACAATGAATTAGTTAGATTTTATTTTCCTTAGTTTATTCCTACTTTTTAATAAAACTTCTAGAACAATTTCTCTTTCACTTCATTGCTAGGGACTAGCAATAAGCTAGTTGAGGGGTGTGACAAACACTGAATATTGCACATTTATGTGCCAATATAATAGACATTGTGCTCATTTAATTCCCCAAATTCCTAGTTTTACATGCATATTTGAATTAATATAATTTAACAGTAATGTCACTCAAATGCGTGTAAAAATATGTTTTTACATATTTTATATCTTTAAGTAAAAATGAAGTGAAATAAAGGGAAGGAAAGAAGTAGCGACCACACTGAAGCATTCCTTATATAAAGTTAGTCAAACTTGCATAATGCAAGTTCGGTAAAATCAGACAAAAAAAAAAAAAAACAAATGAATTGAAAGAAAATCAAAGCATTCACTGTTCATGACAGTGATGCTTTTACAAAGATTCGTTTTTTTTCTCAATCTCTTTCTCTTTGTGTGTGTGTGTATGTGTATAGTTAAAATCAAACCTGTCAGAGAAACAAGGAAAATGAGACCGCGAAGAAGACAATCTTCCAATCTCGTGCAAATGCTGATCGAAGCAATGAAGAGTTTGTATCTCAATTCGTCTATAAAATGAAGGCAGGGGAGAGCCAAGAACAACAAGCAGCTCCAGAAGCACAAAACACACTGTTAGGGAGAGAATAGTTTAGGGGAGGTTATCATGTGAGCACTTTGTATTGTCCCTAGAAATAGGATACTTTAATTTTTCTCTGTCTTTTCTAGTTCTAGTAGTTATAAAATTTTACTTTTATGTAATTGATGATTTCATGTTCAAAAATATGTAGCAAAACTTTGGGTACTGTATTTCTTAAATTTAAAATATTTGTTTTCTTGTATGACCTTTGTCAATTTGTAGTAGTAAAAATAGTCCTATTTAAAATTAGATTTAATATTTCTAGTCTAGTAGTACTTATAGTTGTCCCCTAAAATAGTTTAAAACTCCAAATTTTCAATTTTTATAGCAATATTTTCATTCACTAAAAGACAGATTTTGCGATTAAATGCCAGATTTCTTAGCCACGTAGTTGTTGTAATCACCTACCAAAGCCCCAAGCACACCATATTCATATCTCACTCCAAAAGTATATTTGGATTTGGTTTGGCCTTATTTGTGTTCTTGGAGTTCAACCACTGTGACCCCACAAGAATCCAAAGTCAAAGGTTTAGTATTTTATTTTTGGTTCAGTATTTCCATTTATGTATATTTTATTAGCCTAGTTGTACTAAACTTTGCTATTTTGCAGATTCCACAAATTCAACCCCAGCTCATGTTAAGTAAAGAAAATAATATAATAATATTAGTTTTCACCTTTACCTTAGTTTTATAGCTTTAGTTTTAATTAAGCAGTCACTGTTTATACCTATTTAATTTATCTTTAAATTTTATTTGGAAGACAGTTTCAATTCCAAAATGGTGGGCTAAAACTTTAATTGGGGATATGTAATAAAAACTTAGAAACCACAACTTCTGTGCACTAAACTTAAATGGGCAAATTTATCTGGATGGGTTGTTTTTTCATTTATGGCCAAAAATATCTATGTATCTATAGTTTATGACCATTTAACATGTTTATATACTATGGCTATATTGGGCTCAAAAGAGTACATATTTGAAATAAAAAGTCTAATTATGTGGATTGTCAAACTATGCCTTTTGTCATAAAAAACACCTAGCATACTCAAACAACTCATATGACAAAGTTAATATTTCAAATATGTGTTTATATATATTTCTATCCAATAATGGATAAGCAATTGTGTAGTGACAGAGTGGTGGGGACTGGACGCCAAATAACCCACGTCAGCGACGGGGCACGGTTCGAACCTGGCTACTGCCCAATTGCCTTTTTATTTTTCTTTAAACCAAACGATGTCATTTCATATCAAACCTGACACACTTGATATGACCCTGAGTAGTGAAAGTTTATTTTTAAATAAAGAATGACTCTGCGGTCTTAAATGCCAAATGCTTTTCAAATGCACAAAAGTTGTGGGATCTAGTGTTAGTTTGCATATTCCCAATTCTTTTAAATCATTTCCCACTAGTTAATTAATATTTCCTGTTTTATAATAGTTTTGCTTAAATATCTGTATTATTTCCATCTTTTGCTATTATTAAATCTAAAAAGTTTATCTCACAAAAATTTAACTTTTATTTATTTTTCTTCATTTTCTTACTGGTATCTTAGTCAATTTATTTTGTACTGTGAAAATCTTTACCGTAAACTAATTAGGAAAAAATAGCTTTAAGTACTTTTATTTCAAAACTATAAAAATTAGTAGTTTAGTAAAATCCCACAAAAATCCATTATCTTTTATTTTCTTTTTAGTGACAAAATAGTTATCTACTTAACTTTATAAAATTTTATTCCGTTCCTTGTGGGTTCGACCTGGACTTTCAGAACTTTATTACTTGTACGATCACCTACACTTGGGTGTGATAAGAAAACGCGTCAATAGGATGTCGTCACTTATTGCGAAAGGGTTCACTCAAAAAGAGGAAATCGATTATGAGGAAACCTTTTCGCCGGTGGCCATGCTAAAGTCTATCCGGATATTCTTATCCATTGCTGCACATTTCGATTATGAAATTTGGCAAATGAATGTCAAGACAGCATTTCTAAATGAGAATCTTGACGAGTGCATCTATATGATGCAACTAGACGGGTTCATTGAGAAGGGCCAAGAACACATGTTGTGCAAGCTTAAGAAGTCCATTTATGGACTTAAGCAGGCATCTAGGTCTTGGAATATCCGCTTTGATCAAGCAATCAAGTCTTTTGATTTTGATCAATGTGCGAATGAATCTTGTGTGTACAAGAAACATGATGGAAGAGTGGTGGTGTTCTTAGTACTATATGTAGATGATATCTTGTTAATCGAAAACGATGTGGGGGTATTATCTTCTGTAAGGGTATGGTTATCCAGTCAATTCGATATGAAGGACTTGGGAGAAGCCGGTCACATCCTAGGGATCAAGCTAATGCGAGATCGCAATAATAGGATGTTGGGCTTGTCACAAGGCACTTATATTGACAATATTCTTGCAAGGTTTAGCATGCAAGATTCCAAGAAGAGATTCCTTCCCTTCAGACACGGAATTACTCTATCTAAGGATCAGTGTCCTAAGACACCTGATGAGATAGAGAAGATGAAGGCAATTCCTTATGCCTCGGCAGTAGGAAGCCTAATGTATGCTATGCTATGTACTAGACCTGACATCTGCTTTGCTATTGGCATGGTTAGTAGATATCAATCTAATCCAGGGCAAGAACATTGGACTGCGGTGAAAAATATTCTCAAGTACCTGAAAAGGACTCGAGACTATATGTTAGTTTACCAAGCAGACAGTCTTGTACCCATTGGGTACACAGATTCTGATTTCATGTCAGATAGGGATTCTAGAAAGTCTACCTCAGGATATGTGTTTACCCTAGGAGGTGGAGCCATTACTTGGAGGAGTATCATGCAGTCATGTATTGCTGATTCCACCATGGAAGATGTGTGGCTGCTTCGGAAGCCGCTAAGGATGCCGTTTGACTCAGAAACTTCCTTATGGATCTAAGAGTAGTACCTGCGGTATAATCGGCTATTACCCTTTATTGCGATAATAGCAGAGCGGTTGCTAACTCAAAGGAACCAAGGGCCCATAAGAAGGAAAAACACATTGAGCGTAAGTATCATCTGATACGAGAGATCGTGCAAAGAGGTGATATTGAAGTGACCAAGATAGCATTAGCAAATAACCTGGCAAATCCTTTCACCAAGAGCTTATCGGCCAAGACTTTTGACAGTCATGTAGATGGGATAGGAGTGAGGTGTGTCGCATCATGACTTTGAGTCTAAGTGGGAGATTGTTAGGGATATATACTAAAAGCCTTGCTTTATGTAGTTGATTTATTATTCATTTAATAAAATCAGTTAATCTATTTTTTTATGAGAATCTGTGTGGGCAATGTTTGTATTATATTATTTATTTAATATTATGCATGTGTGTCTCTCATTTTATATAATAGGTGGTTTGGTGTGTAGAGTTCGGCTTACACACGGAAGATCAGGCCATCAGATATTATAGAATGTAAGATTTTGGTTTACAGTCTTAGACGGGATTGGACACACCATCGGTAGGACTGCAGCATGGTGTTGTAGTAGGTTTGTCTTGACTACGAAAAACGGTATAGTTTCAACTCACTATGCTGGTACACTTTATGTATTAAACGTGACTGGCTTGGGGTAATTATCTTTATATTGACTTATAAGATAATTAATACCTCATGGCTATTATGAGTGCTTATGCTCTAAATCCTAAGTTAATTTGTAGACAAGTACATTTGATATTTACACTTTGATCCCTAAAAGGGTGAGATCCTTAAATGGGTCAATATCTCATTGGATTGGGTGGCAATATTAAGTGTGTGGTTGGTATTAATTAATGATAGAATCCTAGTCTCAATTATGGGATTGATAATATCCCCTTGAGAAAGCTTATAAGTTTTGATTATGTCAAACTCTGCAGGTGGATTTTGTATCCGACATATCAGATAAGTTAAGCAGAGGATCTCAAGGAATTTTAAGCAATTAATTAAATATGATTGTCAGTAATTATATTTAATTAATGGATATCTGTAATCTTAACATGGGGAGATAATAAGCATTTAATAACATGGAGCTCGAAATATATTTTTGAGATAAGGGTAGGAGTGCAATTATAATTCTTTAGTGGTATGAATTATAATTTATGAAAATAGGAATCTGATTCAGTTCGAATTAGGGTTTCCTAATTCCATAAGGAAGCCTATTCCTTATTGACTTCTTATAGTTCCTATCATAGCCTATATATATGTTGCTTTGGCTCTCTCCTCAGCTAGCGTTTTTCTATATAGAGAATTATAATTCGGAATAGAAAAGAGAGCGTAAAAGAGAGAGAGAGAGCAGAAACATAAAGGATTTCGAAGGAGCCCACACTCAGGTCGATATTCTGGCAGCGGAGGAATACGGTAGAAGATCGTGAGCTGTTATCGAGCCCGTGTTCTCAATTCGTCTACTACAGCAATCCGTTTTAGCAGTTTAAGGTAACCCTAGTTCCGCCCTTGTAGGGTTATTGTAGTTTTCACGTAAATTTTTTTTGCATTACCAACTTATACGCACTGTCAACGGATTCTGGGAACGCAGTTTCCTAACATAATTTGGATACCAATCGATTGCCACTTTCACCAATCGTTTGGAGCATTTATACCTAATACCAATCGATTGCCATTTATGCCAATCGATTGGCAGCAGCTGGACAAATTCTTTTGCCTTGGCTAGGAAAAGGCCACGTGAACACTCAACCCTCTATATATACTAGCCCATTTTAGGCATATTTCTGCTTCCAGACATTAGAGAAAGGGAGAGGGAGTGTTTGTGTATGTTTTATATGTATATACACACATATATACATCCTTACGCTCACACACACAGAGATAGACTGAGATAGAAGGAGAAGAAGGCCAGGAGAAGAAAGGAAAGAAGAAAGAAAGAGAAGAAGAGAGAAGAGACTGACAAAGAAGAGAGAGAGCCACCATTGGAGCTTCCAAAGCTCAAACACACACAACTAAACACACCCTAGACCCCTAAGGTGAGTTCTAAACTCACTTGATAACTCGTTATTGATGTTAGAGCACGTTTGAATGAAGAAATGGAGTATAAATTCATATATTACCCGTTTTATGTTGCTGGACAGTCTTCACTGTGAAGAAGACGAAGTCCTAATCGATTGGACTTGTCCCAATCGATTGATGTCCCAATCGATTGGGACATCGATCGATTGACATATGATCCAATCGATTGAACGTTTTACCAATCGATTGGGACATCAATCGATTGACATATGATCCAATCGATTGAACGTTTTACCAATCGATTGACATATGATCCAATCGATTGAACGTTTTACCAATCGATTGATACTACTTTTATACCAATCGATTGGACCCATGTACTAATCGATTGGAAGTTGCAGAATGTCGATATTCTTGTTTAGTTTATATTATAACTGTTTAGTTATTTATTTACTGTTTAGTATCTCCAGCATGCTTTACTGTTGTAATACAGACGTAATAATGAGATAATGCGACGTAGAAGCATAGTAACAATGAGATTAATGGATAATGGTTGTGACGTTAGATAACGTAATAATTGTGAATACTTTGGAGTTGACGTTCATTTCATTCAGAGTAGTCAGGCCACATTGGGATTATCATGTATCGATATTAGAATTGAACTTAAGTAGGTTTGCTAGGATCCGGGAATCTTATGTGGACGGGCTTTGGTCGATCATATGTTCTTAAAAGTAGTAGACAGATGAAGGTGTCTACGACTGCGGTGGACCGGACCATTCGCCCTAAGATAGCCAGATGATCTAATCATATATTCTTAAAAGCGGTAGACAGACGAAGGTGTCTACGACTGCGGTGGACCGTGATCACTAGTAGACGTCGCTAAGTCGTGGCTATAGAATGATGTACTGTTGCTTAAAGCGTTATATCCCTGTAGTACGGTGAACTGTGCATATATTCTTTAAAGCTGGAGATGGACTGACATGGTATCCATGGCTGCGGTGGACTGTGCATATGTTCTTAAAAGCGGTGGACGGAGCAATGGTGTATCCTTAAGAAGTAAGCTACTGTCGAGTCTGTTCTTCTATCATAATGTATTGTCGGTCTTAAAAATGAGTAAGATGTTAGTAATCGGATCATCGATTTGATTAAAGGAGCTACCCTCACTGAATCTTAATGGTTATCGTTTATAACTTGTTTTAATTTCAATAGGCAATACCCTGTTAGTATCTTTCATTAAGCTGAAGGCGTTTATGCCGCTGGACATTTTCATGTTCCAGCGCACCCTGGTTATGACTATACAGGTGAAGGATCTGTAGGCGAGGACTACTATGCCAGTGACGATATCCCTGCGAAGGAGGTCAGGCAGAAGAGGACTACTATGCCAAGGACTACCTCTATGCCAACTGAAGATTAGGCTAGACTGTAGTTTAATTATCTTAACTACTTTCCAGACCTTTTGTAATCAGGCATATGTTGCTTTAACAATTATACTTCCGCTGTATTTTGTTTTAATTCGAGACTCTGATGTGTAATAGATAGTAACCCTTTTTTATTTTTATTTTTATTTTAATTTTATGTGTTAACCAGAACTTAGATTTCATTCTTGCTAACTCCTTTACTTATTGTTGTTTAGTACTGCGTGGTGTGGACAATCATGTGACTTCACCAGTCGCTGTCTTTGGACCCAAAAAAGAAATTTATTTTTCTCTATCTTTGCCGTTCCGGGGCGTGACACTGTTAGTTTCTCTACCACCAAAACTGTAAAGACAGAAATGCCCATATACTAAAATTACTACTAATACAATGAAGATAAAAGGATCAAAATCAAATTACGTTCTAGGGTTACATACGCTAGACATAGAGAAGGTTATTTTTTTTTTAATAATCGTGGATGTCCGGGCCACTTTGCGCGCACCTCGACTAATCCCACGAGGCTAGGGCGTCCGAGTGAATCAGCTGTAGCCACACCCTTGAGATTCGAACACAAGACCTCTGTGTATAACACCCAAAAGAGAACGCCCAGGTGCAATCTAGAAGACGAAGTCGACCGACGAAGGCTTTCAACAGTGCTCTTCAGATTCTGTGCCGCAATGAGTGCGGCCTCTACAATCACGTCTTCTTTGGCTCTTCGTCAGTCACGCGTCATGGAGGTCTGCAGAGGATCGGCGATTCAGCTCCTGAATTTTGCTGATGTTGTCACAATTCAAAGCATAGTGCATAAGCAATTGTTCAAAGCACTTCCCTTTTTTCGAATCCCTTTGTGGAGGTTTGATGTCTGAATCTGATGTTTTGTTTTGGTTCGGTACTCTTATGTCCCTTGGAAATGAAGCCATGATAATTTAGATCATATTGGGGAAGCAATTAGAATGAAAGAACCCAATGATCAATCACTTCCATGATCCATCATCATAATATCATTATCGGGTTTTATTAGACAAATCATTATCGGTTCAAATGGCTTGGATTATGGAACTGCTAGAGAGCAATTTAGAGTCTAAATCAAAGGTTTACATCTTCGTTCAAGGCATTGTGTGTACCTGGTATATCAATTTAAAAGTTGATTGCTTTGGAGTTAATAATTGATTGGTGGCTTTTGCTGATTTGTGGGCTACATATTGCTCTGTTTGGAGTGTTTTGAGTATGCCTTTTTTTGTTTCTTTTGTTTTTTTTTTGGTGTGGCTTTGGGAGTTTTGAGAATATTTGTATTGTTGTTTTTGGGTCAGATAGCGTGGTGAAGAAGAAGCCAAGCTCTTCAAAAAAAACCTATGCTCTGCTTTTTGAGAAATCTGTGTAAAGTAGTAAGTGTATAAAGGCCAAAGAATATGGGGGTATTTTGGTCATCACAGTAATTTTGACGGAAACAATAACAGGGTCAGCTAGCACAAAAGTTCAGGGGGTCAAGTGTTACAAAGTGAAATACAAGGGAGTTATGTGCCACAAGGTCTAACCCCCAGGGGAGCAAAAGGTAATTTACCCTATTTGTTTCATAGCCTCATGGACATCCTTAGTTGGATCAGATGATAGTATAACCTTTAGAGAGATCGCTCTTTCCTTTTTAAGATATACACACTCTCTGAGCAAACTATATCTATTCGGGGTTGTTTGGCACAACTTCTACTTCTGTGATTCAATCGCAAAAAAAAACACTGCTTTTGATCAAAAAGTTACCTTGGTCAGCTTTTGCTTTTTGACCAGGCGCAAATTTCTGTGATCGCCTCATCATTTTATATTGCAAAATATGGTTTGCCAAACACCCTGTGAAAATACACAGATCTGTGAAAAGAAACAATTTTCAAACGTATCTTATTTCCAGAGCACCATCTTCCCATTTCCCAAGCATCAATAACACTATCTTTTGCATCACATAAAACCGGCGAACATGAATCAAAAATCAACTAGATAATAAACCAGGAAAGAAAGAACAAATTCAATGTCTGCTTCTCAACAGCCATCAGCAAGAACATAAAAAATTACAGTCAATACGATGATGAGAAATTGTATTCAAAGGCATCAGAGATATTGTGTTGTTTTACCCCTATCCAACTTGGAGAGGGCACAGGGACCTCGGTTGATCATTTGGTTCATTCAGACTCGTCATACGTGCAAATGGATCGTGCTCACCCTAATTTCAACTTGTACAGCTGTTAAGAACACGAGGATCGACCAACCAAGAAAACCACCATTTTTATTCCCACTCCATTTTATTTCCTCTCAACAAACCCACTTCTAGAACACCTTCCAAGCCTTGAAACTTGTTCATTTCCTTCCAATAATCCTCACCATTTTCCTAGTAACCAAACACTGAAAAGTGTTTTCTTTGTGGTTAGCCCCCGCCCTTTACGTCAATAAATCCATGAACAAGACAGTCTTAAGGGGACAGATTTTAGCTTTGCTCGTGACCCAAACCCATGGTCGTTTCATCCACTACCACAACTGCGGCCATCAATTCTTGCTTTTCAGAGGACAGTTGATCCACTGGTTCAGAAAAAAAAATGATCCAGATGGAGAGGCTGAAAAGCCATAAACTTAATTTTTTTTTTCCCCCGGGATCTCTTGCTTCTTTTAACAGTTTGCTGTGAAATGCATAAAATAAGCAGTTTAAAGACGATTTTCAAGTTTCGCAGTCCATTTTCTTTCTTCTTCACTCTTCATTAGAATCATTACATTCAGGCTTGTGAATCTCAACAAGGCCAGGTCATGAATCTAAACCTGGGTGTGCAGGTGGATTGTCCAAAAGGGTACCTACAAGGCCGAACATGTAACAATTAGAACAAAGTCTTTAAAACATTGACATCAACATAAAAAGTATGAGTGCCAGTATATTGGAAAGAGTAATGCTATGCTTTCCAAAATTTTTTCCCAAAAAGTGTTTCCCAACACAATAATGATAGGTGCACAACGAATTGCACAAACGTGCAGCACAGGGTTGAACCTTGTGCTGAAAAGCCTGTACACACAAAAAGGCGTGTGTAGGCTTTTCAGCACAAGGTCCAACCATGTGCTGCACGTTTGTGCAATTCGTTGTGCAATTCATTGTGTGCCTATCATTACTCTTCCCAACACGTGGTAGTGGGCCCCTCTTCATTACTAGTAGGACCACTTCAAAATCAACTGGGCCCACTACCACATGTGTTGAGAAACACTTTTGGGAAAATATTTGGGAAGCATAGCATTGCTCTATTGTAAAATTTCTACAAAAAGAATGAATGTCATTAGAAAATTGAACAATCATATACATTATAATTTAATACGATGAAATAGTATGGAAGGACCCAATCCCATATTAGAAGGATGAGCTATGGAAATAGCCAGGAGCTGAAAATTGTTAGTGCGAATGTAGTAAAGGGAAAGATCTATCCTGTAAACCCAAATACAAAATCATTTTACACCAACTAGTGATTGGATCGCATTTTAAACATCAAACAATAGGTTGTTTCGACACATGATAGCATATCTGCAACAAGGCCTGCTCTATCCTTTGATTTAATGGTGCCACCAAAATTCATTATTGTTCCTTTCTTTGGGGGCAAAGAGGGAATAGCATAAAGCTTATGTCACTATCTATGATACCCCTCTTAAAAGGTTTTTTTTTTTTGGATACTAGTACAATTGCTGGCTGCACATTTGACAGTGTCTGAAGAGTCTCAATGCAAGAAATTGGAAAAAGGAGGAACATACCCATCAGGCATTGGATGTGTGTGTGTGTGTGTGTGAGAGAGAGAGAGATAGAGAGAGAGAGAGATTACCAAGATCTTCTCCTTTAATTTCACAGAGTAAGGACAAAAGGTGGGGCATCCCTTCTCGGCCCAGCTACGGAACGATAAACATAAACTTTATCAGCCTGGCTATCATCACTTTCATCCTCCTTTATCACCTCAACGTTCAACCGCGGCATTTCTCTAGCGAGCAGCCTACACCCATTCATCGTCACATTGCAAGCCGACATCCAAAGCGACCTCATAGACTCATACTTCTCCAAACCCGAGAGTAGGGCGGCGTTCCCAAACGGGCAGTCCCTTATCTCAAGCTTCCTCAGCTTAGGGCAGCCTCCAAGCACACACTGCATCCCCCAGTCACTGCTGCCGGCAAAAGCCACCGAAAGGGTCTCCATGTTTTTCGCATACCTCCCAATATACTCGAAGGTCAAGTCAGTTAAGAGGCCCGAAATAGCGAGCCTCTGGAGTTTAGTGCAAGTCCTAACCACTGAGCCGAAAGCCTCATCCATTGGTTCATCGGTTTGGTAATCTGGCTGGCCTGGGTTCATTATGCAGAGCCGGAAATGGGTGAAATCAGGGCAGTTTTGTACTATGGTTGCCACAGCAGCATTAGTCATTTGCCGGCAAAAGTAGAGGACATATCGGAGTTTTCGGCATCCATGCGACACGGCAACAAAACCAGATTCAGTTACTCCATGGGCGATTTCTTGGTCAAAGGGATCGACGGGGAATACTCGGAGTTCCTCAAGCAAAGGGCAGCTCGAACCAACAGCCTCCAGCCCCTTGTCCTCTACAGTATCTAGTACCTGGACAAAAAATTGAATCCAGATGAGGGCATTAAGATGATGTCTCTATAGCAACTTTACAATGAGAAATAATTCAGTTTAGGTTGTTTGTAAAATTAGTTGAGTGCGAGGTGGCATTGGGTTTTTTTGTCCAATTAAAAATGCATAATTTAGATATGCAGGAGGTTAACATTCCAATATTAAAAATAGTGATATCACATGAACTATTCAATTTGTCTTGTCCATCACATACAAAAGCCACCCTTTTTTTTTCCAACTTACTCGAGGTTTCGGTCAACTAAGTCTTCTTATTGAACTTAATGTTTACTCGTTCTCTTCTTACATATAAAGGGTAAACAGATGATTCCCTGATATAAGAAGAAAGGAGATATTATAACTTATTAGAGAGTTTTGGGAAGCTATCAAGCAATGAACTTGGAGTTGTAACTGAAATATCTTGGAAGTTGGAACAGCCGAACAGGTACTATCAGCAAATGTACCATGGATGAAGAAACGAAATATTGATAGTTGAGGGAGACAGAAGGGAGGTTAACATCATTCCACTTGTTCGTTCTCACAACAAAGCACTTACAAATAAGGGAAATGACTCGATATAAATTATAAAATCAAGAGACAGACTATTGCCTCAGCACTAGAGCTGCTCGAACTCCGCAACGATAGGCTGTGAATGCCAAACAAGCCATTAAGGCTGCGGAAATAACTATAATGAAACGTTCGACAAAGAATGCCAAGCAGTTTTAACCACCTACAAGTTTGGTGGTTCGAAAATAAACATCAAGCCTTCAAATGGGGGAGTATAGTCGTGCTTCTCAACAGTAAACGACTTGTCATGATGGATCGCAGACAGAAAAAGGGTAAAAAAAATGCTCGGGAATGCTATTAAGGCAAGATTACTCGATGTTAATCAGTTTGGTCCTCAAATTCTATCTGCAATCAACTGGGGAAACAACAGCATAATGAACACCGTCATGGTAAAATTTCCATCTATGGTTCCATACTGGAAAAGGACAAGGTCTGTATATATTACCCAAGTATGGATAGCGGGTGCCCGACATAAAGGCAAGGTATCCACTACATCAACGGAAAAAAAATAATAATAAAAAGAAAATAAAAAGGGCAAGCTGCATTTTGTACGCCCTGTTTGGAATCACTTCTCAAGCATAGTTTGGGCCAAAGCGATCTTCAGGGATCCAAAACCCAGAACACATACATTAGCCTGTTTTGATAAATTTTAAGAAACACTTCAAAGCCCCAATAGCACGTTTGGCTGAAGCATGTCCGGATGTGCTTCAACCCAAATGCGATGCAGGAAGTAGATTTGGGTTTCTTAATTCCCATGGTGCCCTTGGGATTAGGGTTTCTGCTTCTGCTTTTGTTAAGCAAAAGCCATAGCCAAATACGCGGGCCTTAGTAGGATTCCTTCACCACTTGGCTACTAAAGGCGGACCTAGGATTATTCAGCAGTTCTAAGTTAAGAAAAATCTACCATAGTAGCAGGGAAATGAAAGCTATATTGCCTTTACATAACAGTCTCCAAGAGAACTAACAAAAAACCAACATTAATCTTACAAAATGGATGTAGATTTAGTTGCAATTTGCAAGACCTTATGCTGGGTATTTTCAATGTTCAAGGAGACTATGAATCTTTATTTTGGATAAGGAACTTCAACTTATGCCCCGTGAAAAATTTAAAAATTGTATGGGAATATGTATGCCCATAATTTATCACTTTGTCAGAATTATATTTTTTGTTTCACATCGATACTGATTTCACTAATATCAAGTATCTTACCCAGAGGCGCTGAAGATTTGGGCAGTGAGCAAGAAGGTTAGCAAGTTCACCACTTTGCAGAGTTGCATAGCTCAAATTTAAGAAAGTCAGACTGGCACAGGCTGGGTACAGAACCGGAAGGTATAGAGAACTAGCTTCCCACAAACCCGAGAGAGTAAGTAAATTATTGCAGTTGTTAAAAGCACTTTCAAGCTCCAAATACTGCCGAGGAGTGAGCTCTTGCTGGAACGAACCAGTACCGAGCTCTTTCAGCCGAGGAGCACGTACAAGCAGTCTTTGCAATTGATCCAACGTGATATTCCTATTAACCTTCAAAACCCGTAATGACTTGCACCTGATAATAAGCCTTTCAAGGGCATCAAAACTGACATCACTGCTTAGACTGGCAAAGTTCAATACTTCCAATGATGTGAAGTCTTCGGGAAAACAACTCAACCAACCTCCACTAGAATCGTCCATTCCATTCTCATGTATGTCGAGCTCAGTCAAGTTCCTGCAACAAAATTGAAACCTTAAGAGTCTTTCCTCTATAAAAACTATTGTGTATTATACTGTGATTGGTTAGACGAATACATTACAGTGATTGTCAAAGAGTAATGCACTCAAAAATGTTGATTGCAAATTTTCTTGCTGTTGACCTGTTTATATGGAGTATATATGATGAGACTGAAAGTGCGGACATTTGATTTTGAGAACTACATGGACGAGATAATATTGAAAGTCCTGATCCACACCTAGCTAGAACCTGAATAGTTAACCAATCACTGTATATCATGCAATTTATGTGGAAAAAGTGTTCCATGAAGAAATTCCTTGAGATAGGGGCCAAATAGTGGTGGAGATATAACATATCCAGGTAATCAGTCAACCAACTTTGTGTTCAACAGCACCGCAAATTACGTATTTGCATTGCCAGATGGAATGCCTTAGCAGTGTCAACATTTAATAGGAAACAGATGTTGGGAAACAAATAAAGAGAAACCCCCCAGTGGGTTCCACCCAGATGATTCTCAAGCTGCAGACCTCCTTTGAAGAAGAATAAAGTTAGCTCTTAGACAGAAGGTGCTCATGAATGACAATAAGTCCATTAGATATTTCTGAACTATGAACAAGAACACAATTCACCATACTGGGTGCGTTGATTCCAATGACTTATGGTAGCATCAAATTTGGATCATTCCTAGAACTATAGAATTCATTGATTGGCATAATTTTACAGCTAACAAGCTTGCCATTTTTCTATATTTGAGGAAAAAGAAAGAACCACAGAATCTCAGAAAACACCTTCACAGAAAGAATCTGGATGTCTAAAATAATATGATCTCAGCTGGTCTACATAAAGTAATCGATCTCAGCAGTTCACTGCAATTCTATAGTTACCCATTAACAGTAATGCTAATAATTCGATAGACCCAATACTATGTAAACTAAATAAGATAAAGAAGTGTTCCTAAAAAAAATTAAGATAAAGAAGAGAAATTTGGTAAATTTTGTGGAGTTACCCTCGTTCAAAATAATAGAAGGGGTTTTTTCTTACCCAATGGAAAGGATGATATTTGCAGAGAGTATGTTATCAAAGGACAAGCTATCCATTAAATTAAAAGGTCACACGTCACATCAAGAAAGCAACAGATTAAAGAAGAGTAAAGAAGGGAAAACATAAAGTAGAACCACTTCAATTTCCACTCAACTTTTGTTTTTTACCAGTAATTACAAGAAACAGAAAACCATATCTTCCCTACGCCATAAAACCCATTAATTTGTCATCAACATCAAACAGACATACTGTAGCAACAATTCTCTATCCACAGACATACTGTAGCAACAATTCTCTATCCACAGATCTCACTCTCAAACAAACTAACAAACCCATTATAACAAGGATCTAAAATTTCACAATACAAGTAAGAAATTTACCAGTGAATTATAAACAAAAACAGGAACGAACAAACCCATTATAATAAGGATCTAAAATTTCACAATACAATCAATAATTTCACCAGTTACAAATATATATATGTATATATAAGAAAAACCCAGCTCAAAAATTCAATGAAAAAGCCGAATAAACACAGAAAAGAGAGGCTTACTTGCAATGAGTGGCAATGGCTGCGAGTCCATTGGTACTGAACCCATCACAGCTGACAAGAGAAAGAGCTTTAAAGTTAGGAAAAGACATCGCTAGGAACTCCAAGCTCTCATCACTCACAGTCATCCTCTTTAGCCTCAGCTCCTCGAGAAATGGATAAGCCAACGCGAAGACAACGAGCCACGAGTGAATGTCGGCACCCCAATTGTGAGGAACCAAATTGAAATCCGAAAACCTAGGCTTCCCTTTCAGGGTCACGCTTCGGATCTTGGGGAACCTCCGGGCGACGATCTCCGGCGAGACCGAGTAACAGTTTCCGATGAACACACGGGTTCGACTCCACCGCTCGGCGTTGTACCAGTCTCTACAAACCATTGAGATTGAGCTTCGATCTTTGTGTGAGTTCACGAGGGCAAGGACTCGCTCCAAGACCTCGTCCGGAAACGGCGAGAACTGAGTCGACTCGGACGAGTCAGGCGGGTCCTTCTTTCTCTTCGAATTTGGATCCATATTTGATTCAACTCCCTCAGAAATCTAACAAAAAATTTACATTTTCAATACACGTAAATCTAACAAACAACATGTGAAACAAATCAAGCAAAAATTGATGATTTTTTTTTTGTGTGTGTGTGTATCCAATGAAGAAGTGATACAAAAATTGTAAAAATTAATAGATAATGACTAAATATATAGATTAAAATTAAGAAATTCGGCAACTTGTAAACGATTAACACAAACTCAGGGCTTTTTGAAACCCTGGTAGCTTATGATGAAAATGTACATTCTAGTAGTGAAGCAAAATGGATTTTTTTTTTTTTTTTTTTTGTGTATAAAATGAAGAACTCATACAAAATTTTCAAAAACAAGTAGTAGATAAAGTTGCAGAGAAAAGGTTGAGATGGTGACTAAAATTAAGAACTTTTGGCAACTTGAAAATGTTTAAAACAAACTCAGGGCTTTTTTTGAATCCTAGGAAATAATAATAAAAAGTTTTTTTTTTTTTTTTTTTTTTTTTACTTTTATGGTAATCTTAAAAAAAAAAAAGCTTCACAAACCATATGAACACTTTGTATTAATGGATTTATGGAGAGAGCTATTTAAACCTACCAGCAAAAATCAGAGATTCGCCATTGAAGAACCTCAAAGTAGATAGACAGAGAAACGATACAATGATATACTGTATATATATATGTGTGTGTGTGTGTATGAAGTGTGTATTTTTATGTGGATATAGTGACTGTTCTAATGAATGCTTTGAATTGTGGACACAGAGCTCTCAGAGCGCTCTCTCTCTCTCTCTCTCTTACCTGAAAAACTTAAAAGCGCCCAAAGAGCCAAAAGAAAGGCCAACGCAACAGGTTGCGTATTATAGCAAAGCAGATCTCCAAAAATAGAAAATAAAAAAAAAAATAGAAAACTAAATATAGATATAAATTATTAAGCAGTCCACATTAGCAAAAGCTGGCAGACATTGGCAGAGCGAACACCTAACTTCCACAGTGGTGTGATATGCGCATACCCTCTCATATCCTGCCACGTATCCACAAATCACATGGATTGGGGAAAAGATGCGTAGTGCGCGTACTGTGCGTGTTAGCAGGAGCACCAGCTTCGTTAGTTGAATAAACTAGTAGGAGTAGGAAAATTTTCTATGATGCATTCTATTGGTTTGTGATATGTCCAGAAATATCCTGTAGCGATCCAATCGCCACGTAGTCATTTAATAGCCCGAAGAATTCGGGTTAGGAGCATAGGGCCCACAGGCCCGGGTCGTCCGGCTAAGCTTTATCCGAAATACCCGCAGCTCGGGTACCAGGCATGATAGGGCTCCAGGAGATGCGGCATGAATCACGTTTCTTTCCATCCCTGTGCAATCATGACTCTATCAAGAGAATCAATAGTTTCCTAAATCATTTAGGAAACCAAACAATGTATAAATCTATTAATTGGATGATGCTTCCTAATCTAATAAACTTACCATGTAAAGGTGGACTCTTGCACCTATAAAAGAGCCCACCTACCCTCACAGAAGGGATCGGGATATCAATTCTCTAAGCACATAAGCAGAAACTAGAGAGCTCTCCATCACACACGCATACACCCGGCCGGTATTACTGGTAGTGCCGTTCCCTTTTTTGTTGGCTCACCAGGCCCGCCGGTGATCTGCTAGTGAACGTGCTCAGACGCACTCGTGGACGTAGGTCACCTCATTAACGGAGCCGAACCACATACAAATCCTTTGTGATCTTATTTTCTTCTTGAGTTGTTCTTACCAATTATCGGCATCATCAGTTTGTATCTACTAGTAATATATGTTCTAATGGTTTTAAATGCTAAATTATGTTGATTAGATCCCAAATGTTTAACTAAATCTCTAGTTGTGATAGTTTTGAAAACTGATATGTCCAGAAATATCTTGTAATTGCCTAACCGCCACGTGTTCGGCTAATGACCCGGGGAAGCCGGATTTGAGGCATGGAGCCCACGCTCCCGAGGGATGCTGCAGTTGCCGACCGAGATACTCGGGCAGTCGCAGTAAGGCCCTGAGGATCACGGCATCAATCACGTTTCCCCTCAATTCGTTACACAGCTGTCGCTCTATCAAGAGAATCAGTGGTTTCTTTAACTACTTAGGAAACTCACCAAATATTGGGCAAATCTATTGTGATTAGATTAGGCTTCCTAATCTCGTAAAACTTACCATGTAAGGGTGGACTCTTACACTTATAAAAGAGCCCACCTACCCTCTCAAGGGGGATCCGAGTATCAACTCTCTAAGCAAATACACCTTAGAGAAATCACCAACATACACGCATACACCCGGCTGGTATTACTGGTAGTGCCGCCCCACTTTGTTGGCTCATCAGGCCGCCGGTGATCTGCTAGTGAACGCGCATAGACGCAACCGTGGACGTAGGTCACCTCGTTAACGGGGCCGAACCACACACAAACCTTCTGTGATCTCGTTTTCTTCTTAAAATTGCTCTCACCAGTTTTCGGCATCATCAGTTTGGCGCCGTCTGTGGGAAACGACACGATTTCCTTGTTAACAAAAATCTTTGACTGATCAACATGCCAAAGAAGAAGGGCAAGAAGACCGCTGATTCAACCGGTCAGGAGGACCTACAGATCGAGACGCGGGCGACCTCCATGACCTCCGACCAGGTCGCAGTAGCGCTGGAGCGGCTCTTGGAAGGCCAGCTCCGGACACAACAGCAAATAGATGCGCTCATAGCCCAGAATGAAAAAGTGGTCGAGGACTACGAGAAAAGCCCTTCGTCGGAGAAGCGGCCTGAAAAGAGCACTCCCAGTCAGAGGCCCGAAAGGAGCGCTCCCAGCAAGAAGCCTGCCCGGACGCGCGGAAAGACTAGGTCCGTTCCAGGGTCCCAACTAAACCGGGAAAGCCGGGCAGAGGGAGAGCGTAGCCAGCCTGCCAAGTGCCCACAGGAAGGACCTCGGTATGTCCCTCGCCGAGCGCGACGAGTAGAGGATGCCCGGATCCTCATCGAACGGCGGCGAGCTGCAAGGGGAGAAGCATCCGGACGAAAGGTCAGGGAACCGGTCGACGATCCGCCCGCCCTAAGCCGGGACGATCTCAGGCACAGGCTATCCCGGACTCGTAGCCGAGTGCTATCCCCAAGATCGACGCGCTTCGAGGACGAGGACGAGGCATCATCGTCCGATCCAACTTACTACTCAGGTGCAGAGAGAAGGATCGGGCGTACTGATGTCAAGGCCCAGGTCGAGGAGCTGCAGCAGCAGATTGAGAGGCTGAACCGCAAGTCCGGCCACGACCTCACTAATACAGAAACGGAGTCACCCTACACTGCCCGGGTGACGCAGTTCCCGATTCCGCGGAAGTTCAAACCCCCTCATCTCAGCTCATACGACGGCAAGGGGAGTCCAGTGGACCACATCCGCACCTATAAGGCGCAGATGGCACTGGTCACTACCACGGACGAGTTGCTATGCCTGGCATTCCCCAGTACTTTAAAGGGATCAGCCGCGCAATGGTTCCATGCTCTGAAACCGCGGACGGTTGACGATTTCAAGACCCTCGGCAAACTCTTTATCAGTCAGTTTGTCGGGATGCTGGACCGGTCGCAGCCAGACATCCAGCTGCTAGCTGTCAAGCAGCAAAGGGGGGAATCTTTAAGGGAGTACGTAGATCGTTTCAACCAGCAGAGGCTTTTGATTCGCAACCTCAATGAGACCGCCGCTATCATGGCTTTCTGCTCAGGAGTTCAGCACACCAAGGTGCCCACGTCCTTTCACCGCAATCGACCGGCAACCCTGGTGGAACTCTCGGAAAGAGTAGGGAAGTACATAGACACCGAAAAATTCCTGAAGGCAAAGCGCGCCAGCCAGACAGGAGACGAATCCCCAAAAGCAAAACGCAAACGTGAGGGATTTGAGAAGGGTCCGGGAAAGAAGCCAAAGCAAGATCAAAGAGAGGCTAGGGGTCAGCCCCCAACAGCTTTTACACCTCTTTCCCGACCCATACATGAGGTGATGGCCGCCGCAGAGGCGCAGAGGTTGCTTCCGCAGCCTACCAAGCTCAGAGCCCCTCCCAGCAAGAGGAATCGGGAGAAGTTCTGCCGTTATCACAAGGATCACGGCCATGAAACGGAGGATTGCTTCAAACTGAAAATAGCAATCGAAAAGCTGATCGAGCAGGGCCATCTTGCCGAGTTTGTCACAGTGGACAGACAGCCCCGACAGGATGCCCGGGCTCCCGGTCAGCCTCCTCCACTGCTCGGCCACATCAACGTGATCTCCGGAGGAACATCTGGCGGAGGTGATTCACAGTCGGCACGGAAGAGGCATGCCCGAGCATCCCGAGCGGATGTATGGCAGGTCCAATCCACCAGCCCCTCACCAACTGACGTCCTGACGTTCTCATCCGATGATATACATGGCCTCCACTGCCCCCACGACGACCCGCTGGTAGTGACACTGTCTATAGCAAACTACATGGTCCAAAGGGTACTAGTTGACACGGGCAGCTCGTCGGATATAATGTTCGCAGCGGCATTCGACCAACTCGGGGTCGATAGAGATCGGCTCCGGCCAGTCGCTACTCCCCTGGTTGGATTCAACGGCTCTAGCACCCAACCGCTCGGCACGATCGAACTCCCGGTACTCATGGGGACCTATCCACAACAGGTTTCCCTGCTCACCAATTTCGTGATAGTGGATGCCCCATCGGCCTACAACGTCATCCTTGGGAGGCCGACCCTCAATAGAGCACGAGCAGTTGTCTCCACATACAGCCTAACCGTAAAATTCCCGACTCCTCAGGGACCGGGATGCTTGCGAGGAGACCAGACCACGGCTCGGAGTTGTTATGTTAGCTCGTTGCGACGGGGGGCAATCACCGAGACTCTGAATGTCCAAGAAATGGATCCCCGGGACCCGAGGGACATGATAGGGCCGATGGAAGAATTGGAGCAAGTTGTGCTGGATCCGGGGCACCCGGATCGGACTATCAACGTAGGCGCGTTGCTGGAGCCTGCCTTGAAAGAAAAATTGGTCCAGTTCCTGAAGCAAAACCAGGATGTCTTTGCGTGGAGTCATGAGGACATGCCCGGGATTGATCCCCGAGTGATGTCCCATCACCTCAATGTTAGCCCAGACTGCCGTCCGGTAAAGCAGAAGAGAAGGGGCATGGCGTCCGAAAGGCAAAAAGCTGTAAGTGAGGAGGTAGAGAAGCTATTAAAAGCTAGCTCCATCCGGGAGGTCCACTACCCCGACTGGCTAGCCAACGTTGTTCTGGTCAAGAAGAGCAATGGCAAGTGGAGGATGTGTGTGGACTTCACCGACCTCAACAAGGCCTGTCCTAAGGACTGTTATCCGTTGCCCAGGATAGACCTCCTTGTTGATTCAACGGCAGGCCACTCACTCCTGTCGTTCATGGATGCCTACTCGGGGTACAATCAGATCAGCATGTACCCCGGGGATGAAGAGAAGACAGCGTTCATCACCGACCAAGGCGCGTACTGTTACAGGGTCATGCCCTTCGGCCTTAAGAACGCCGGGGCCACATACCAGCGCTTGGTCAACTTCATGTTCAAAGATCTTATCGGAAAGTCCATGGAGGTATACGTGGACGATCTCCTGGTCAAGAGCCGAGATGAACCCGATCACCTGGAGCATCTGGCCGGGGCCTTCAGTATTTTGAGAAAATTCAGGATGAGGTTGAACCCGGCCAAGTGCACCTTTGGGGTCTCATCCGGGAAGTTCCTCGGTCATCTGGTCAGCAGACGGGGAATAGAGGCAAACCCCGACAAAATTCAAGCCATCGTCAATATGCGATCGCCTAAGTCAACAAAAGAAGTTCAGAGCTTAGCTGGACGGGTGGCTGCGCTAAATAGATTCGTGTCCAGAGCAACTGATCGGTGCCTACCGTTCTTCAAAATTCTCCGTAAAGCTTTTCAATGGTCGGAGGAGTGCGAGGAGGCGTTCCAGGAACTCAAGAGATACCTGGCCTCTCCACCTCTATTGTCGACACCTACAGCCGGAGAAGAACTGTTCCTGTACTTGGCGGTGTCGCCATCGGCAGTCAGCTCAGCACTTGTTCGGGAAGAGCACGGGATACAGTTCCCAGTGTATTATACCAGCCGAGCACTGCAAGGCGCGGAAAGCCGGTATTCCCGCATCGAGAAACTGGCCTTCGCCCTCGTTACATCGGCCCGAAGGCTCCGCCCGTACTTCCAGGCCCATGCCATCGTAGTACTGACAGACCAACCCCTCCGCAGAATCCTCTCTCGACCGGACACATCCGGAAGGCTCGTCAAGTGGGCTTTGGAACTGGAGGAGTTTGAGGTAACTTACAGACCACGGACGGCCATCAAGGGACAAGCCGTCGCGGATTTTCTTGGTCGAGTTTACGTATCCAGAAGACCCGATAGAAGAACTCGAGCCTCCAGCCTTACCGCCCGGATTGCTCGCCGGCATCCCCACATGGATACTGCATGTCGATGGCTCTTCCAACCGGCAGGGCAGTGGGGCCGGAATTATCCTGACCACCCCCGAGGGCATCCAGCTTGAATATGCTTTGAGATTCGGGTTTCGTGCCTCCAACAACGAGGCCGAGTACGAAGCCCTCCTGGTTGGGCTGCAATTAGCCGTTTCGATGAGTGCACAACAGGTCGAGAGCTACAGCGACTCCCAGCTCGTGGTCAATCAGGTAAACCAAGAATACGAAGCACGGGAAGATAGCATGATGGCCTACTTAGCACTCGTCCGAACAGCATCCAAACAACTCCGAGGCTTTTCCATCACTCGAATACCCAGAGAAGAGAACACCAGGGCTGACCGGCTCGCCCGCCTCGCATCGTCGGCTGAGTCAGACTTGCCCGGGATAAGGATACAATTCCTACCCGAGCCAAGTGTGATCAACTCAGAAGGCATGGAGGTCGACCCGGTCACTATGGGACCCAGCTGGATGGATCCGATCACGACTTTCTTGACGACAGGAAGGCTACCGGACGAGAAAGAGGAGGCAAGACGGGTCAAGTACCGAGCAGCACGATATCACGTCCTCGACGGTGTCCTTTATAAAAGGGGGTTCACCATCCTGTACCTTCGTTGTGTCCATCCTACGCAAGTTCAAGCAATACTGTACGAAATTCACGAAGGCGTGTGCGGGAACCACATAGGGAGTCGGACACTCTCAAGAAAGGCCCTACTACAGGGGTACTACTGGCCAACCATGGCCCGGGATTCGCAGGAGTACGTTCGAAGGTGTGACAAGTGCCAACGGTACTCTCCCATGATAAACCAACCAGGAGAACTTCAGACACCGGTCCAAAGCCCTTGGCCATTCGCCCAATGGGGAATCGACATCGTTGGTCCCTTGCCAACGGGGAAGGGGCAGGTCAAGTTTGCTGTGATAGCCGTTGACTACTTCACAAAGTGGGCGGAGGCCGAGCCCCTGGCAACAATAACCGAGAGGAAGATGGAACATTTTGTGGAGAGAAATATCCTTAGCAGGTTCGGTATTCCGCGAGTCCTGATTAGCGACAATGGAAGACAGTTTGATACACCCGTCTTTAGACAGTTCTGCTCGGACTATGGAATATTGAACCACTACTCTTCCCCTGAGCACCCACAAGCTAATGGTCAGGCCGAAGTAACCAACCGTACGATTTTGCAGTCGATTAAGACGAGGCTCGAAGGTGCTAAAGGCCTGTGGGCCGACGAACTCCCGGCCCTTCTGTGGGCCTACCGTACCACACCCCGGGCGGCAACAGGCGAAACCCCCTTTTCCTTGACTTATGGTTTCGAGGCAGTAGTCCCCACGGAGCTCGGGCTACCCACATACCGGGTGGCCACCTTCAATGACCCAGATAATGGAGAGGCCCTCAGGACGGAACTAGACCTGGTCGAGGAGAAAAGAGACCAAGCCTATCTCAAGGTGGCAGCTTACAAGCAAAGGGTCTCACGGTATTACAATAGTAAGGTGAAGCATCATAGTTTCCAGGTTGGGGACCTTGTTCTTAAAGCAGTGAACCAGTCAACCCGAGTCCCAAGCCATGGGAAGTTGGGAGCAAACTGGGAAGGACCATATACAGTCACTCGGGTCAACCGACCAGGAACTTACTGGCTACAAAGTATGGATGGGCACGACCTCAGTCACCCCTGGAACGTACAACATCTCCGCAAGTACTATCAGTAGCACATAGCTACGGGAGTCTAGTGTTATGAGGAGAATTCTTTTTCTACGTAGCCTTGATAGGACAATTGTTACAGATTGTTATTTTTGAATAAAATGGAAAGTTTGCTTTGAAACATTATTCCCTTCGGTACATCAGGCTTACCCAAAAGACCTCGGGCCTAACCCCGAGGCACCAAAAGACCTCGGGCCTAACCCGAGGCACCAAAAGACCTCGGGCCTAACCCCGAGGCACCAAAAGACCTCGGGCCTAACCCCGCGGCACCAAAAGACCTCGGGCCTAACCCTGAGGCACCAAAAGACCTCGGGCCTAACCCCGAGGCACCAAAAGACCTCGGGCCTAACCCCGGGGCACCAGAAGACCTCGGGCCTAACCCCGAGGCATCAAAAGGACCCTGCAACCACCCATGTTCCAGGTCGGTTTCCTATGGTCGATCCCCAACACGCCCCCTCCTTAACAGGAGCCCTGGGGGCAAGAGGGTTCCATACCTAAACAGGAAATTAATTAAAGTTTCGCCTAGGTCCAGCCAGCGATGGGGCCAAAACCCCTAGGTGGCCAACGATGGCAAGCTTCAAATGCTCCTGCAACCACCCATGTTCCAGGTCGGTTTCCTATGGTCGATCCCCAACACGCCCCCTCCTTAACAGGAGCCCTGGGGGCAAGAGGGTTCCATACCTAAACAGGAAATTAATTAAAGTTTCGCCTAGGTCCAGCCAGCGATGGGGCCAAAACCCCTAGGTGGCCAACGATGGCAAGCTTCAAATGCTCCTGCAACCACCCATGTTCCAGGTCGATTCCCTACGGCCATTCAGTCCCGTACTCCCGCACTCCTGCCTTAGCAAAATGCTTGGGGGGCAGGGGACAGGAGGACAAAGGGTAACGCTAAGGCCAAAACAGGGAATTATATCATTCGACTAGGTGTTCTGTGGGTTACGGTCCTAAAGCATTTGCTAAGGCAGATGTTAGGTTGGCCAAGGCCGTACGGATACTAGCAAAAGTTAAAAGCACAGTACAACAAAATTAACGGAAGGATAACTTCAAGGGCCTTTTCATTAATTAAAATGAGTGTACAAAGCTTGGGGGGCAATTGTAGTAGCCTCCCCGAAAAATAAAAGTCTACAAACGATAAAAGCAAATAAGCAGGAAGGAGAGACAGGGAAGTCAGTTTTCCGCATTAATCACGTTCTCGGTCTCCCCGGCCTGTTCCCCCGGAATGGTAAGTCCCTCCTCCGCTAAGCCTCCCTCCGGGGTAAGCTCGGTGGCCTCAGCAACGACCACAGATCTCCAACGGCCGCAAGCCCCTCGCCAGCAGCTGGAGCTTCACCGAGTCCGGGATCCTCACCGATGTCCCAGTAATCCAAGTCGATCCCCACGTAGGCCGAGAGGACCCACTTGGGATGGTCCCGAGCTACCCGCCGCTTCAGATCCTCATAACCTTGGAAGAAGCCATCGTCAAAAGCTCCCTCCAAGGCCTCTGCGGAAGGCGCCTCGGTCACCGCCCTAGCCTGGGCGTCGGCTGCCGCGATGAGGGCCCGGGAAGTTTCCAGTTCGGCCAAAGCCGCTGCCAGGTTCGCCTGAGCCGCCCCTAAGCTCAAGGCCAGCGACTTCGTCTTGCTCGTCTCCACGGCCAGGGCAGCTTTTGCTACTTGCAGCTCTTTCCGTTCCTCAGAAAGGGCGGCTTCAGCGGCGCCCACCTTCTCGGCCAGGGATGAGTGGACGGATTCAGATCCCGCAGCTATGCAGCCAACCTACGGCAGGAGAACACACATCGGTTAAACAAGTAATAAGTGCAGGGCAAGTCCGCGTTTAAACAAAAAGAAGCGGAACACTCACCAGGTGGGAGACGCTATATAGCCATCCTTGGATCCCTTGGGGGGTTAGCTCGGCACACGCTGTCACCTGGCTTGGCGCGAGGCAGGGCCTGAGTCTCTCCCGGGCCTCGTCATGCCCGCCCGGGGACAAACCCGATGGAATATCAGCCCTGGGCACGGGCTCTTCAACAGCCGGCCTGGGGGGAACCGATGTCCCTACGGGACTTGGACGGGTATTGGTCCCGTGGCGAATGCGCCTGAGTGGGCGGTCGCCGCCTGGAACCTCGGTGGCCGGCCTCTTTCCTTGGGCGATTGCCACCCGAGCGGCAGCAGTGGCGGTAGCGGCGACCTGTCTCTCCCGCAGCTGATCCAAGTTGCGTTTGGGAGCCATTCCTGTAGAAACAAAGATCGTACGATCAAAGGTGCAAGGGGCAGAAATAGTACAAGTACATGTTACTGGGACACTTACCAGGGATGATGGGTGTAAAGCTTGGGGCCGGAATAGGCGGCTCAGGGGAATATCTAGCGATGAACCCTCCCGACCGGGACAGTACGTTCCAGATGCTGACGGGCAACTTCGCTAGCTTCAAGATCCTGGCCTGGCACGCCTCAGGAATTTCTGGGGGTTTAGTTGAGCCCGCTGTAAAAAAAAAAAAAAAAAAAAAAAAAAAAAAAAAGGAAGAAAACTTGTCAACAATCCACTGTGTTCCGGATAGATCGAGATAGCAGATAAGGTCGGAAGGGCGGTCTTACCCTTCAACTCCCTGGCCCAGGATGTCCTCAGCTGGCTCCCCGGAGCCATGTCACAGAGACGAAGGGTAGACACATGGAAGAATTTTCCCTTCCACCCTTTATTATTACTAGGGCAGTTGTCAATGATTTTCCTGCCCGGACGGGCAGAGAACGAGAAAAACCCCAATTCATTATGCACAGGGAATGGCCGGTAAGCCCAAAGGAACTCCTGTAGGGTAAGATCATACCCGAACGCCTGGGGCCACAATGATATACACCCCATCAAGAACCTCCACCCGTTGGGAGCCAATTGACCGGGAGCGATGTCCAGAAAAATCAATATATCCCGAGCCACCGGGTGAAGCGGAAGTCGGAGGCCCGCCATCATAGCGTCCTCAAACAGGGTGACGAACCCTGACTGATATAGGTGCGCGCCGCCAGAATTTACGACTAGGGCGCAACCGTCAGGAAGGGAGTACCTCTCCCTAATCCGGCGAAGGTCTCCAGAGTGAAGAACGGAAGAGGTGGACTCACAAGCGAAGACCGTGCGGTCGGTCCCCTCAGGCAGCTCGTCGCCTAAACCCCTCGAAACGGAGGCGACAGGGGCCTCCTCAGAAGACTGACTACTGGACAGGCGAATGGGGATCCAGGCCCCGCTTTGGTGGTCGGACGGGGATTCCGGGAGCTGGCCTTGGCTAGCACCAGGGGACCCCGACCGATACTGCTCACTCTCCGATCTCGACGCGGAATTGAAGCCGGAGTGCTCCATCTCTGGCCCTCCGGCAGGAAAGAACCGACACAAAGGACGACTCGCGAAGGGATCGGAAACCCCGAGCCTGATATACAGGGGGGGCAGGGTTACTAACCTGAATGGTAGCAAGTAGATGCTCCGCAGCACCAGGTAGCACTCTCTCAGAGCAACGCAAGGAACACCCGTCCGGTTCAAGTGAGTTAGGGTTCCACCTGACTCGAAAAACGCACCGAATCGGAGAAGGAAGAAATCCCACTCCTGCTCAAACCCCACAAGGTTCGTTCTCTCCAGTTTCGCTTCGAAAGGAAAAAGGAACAGGGAAGAGAAGAAAGAAAGATCAGAGAGAAGAGAATCAGGAGGGTGCGCAGGAGGTGGGGCGAGTGCTCCTTATATAAAAAACCTCGAACGGCCCAGATCAGAACAGATCCAGCGGTCCAGAAGACATCCCGCCCAAAACCGTCGCTTCGGTCACGTGGGGAGACGCCTCAAAAGGCGCGCGCATTAAGTACACGTAAAGACGTTTCCGTTGGCTTGTGAACGGTTTGGTTACGCCCACGTCTCCATTCGTTAGGATCTAACCTGACCAACGGTTGGTTGACGCGTGGTAGCAGCGGTCCAGGCCCGAGCAACCATAGCCCGGGCGCATTTGCGAGCCGGTCGGGAATTAACCTCACAGAGTTGTACAGAATTGATACACAGTTCAAAGGACTTAATGAAGGAAAAAGATGGCCTCAGGGACCTTTTTATTTCTATAAAAGGAAAACTGTACAAAGACGGGAGCAATTATAGTAGCCTTCCCGGTAAAAGAAGAAAAAAATAATAATAAACATATATATGCAAACAAAAGTGCCCTTAAGGTCTTTGGCCCTTCAAAGCCTTGACCTCCTCTTCCAGGGCAGCCACCTTCGCCGTCAGCCCCTCTACGGCCAGCTCCAGGGCGTGGACATCAACCCCCCGCAGGGCGGAATCCATCTGCAGCTCGGCGCCCATCTTCTCCACCGCCTGCAAGCGTTCTTCCATGTTCACGAGAGAGAAATCCGACCATGAGCCCGGCATGCGGGGACCGGTGAATATTTCCGGTCGGCTCCTCTTCGGTGGGGGCTGAGGCTCTTCTTCGACCTCCTTCTCCTTGCCCTTCCTGGACGGGCCCGGTGGCGGGCTTACATCCTCAGATGAGGAGGAGTCATTGCTGGTGGACAAGGTGACCGGCCCCTCGGGTTGGCCCGTCCTGCTGGCCGGGCGCGCCCCGGTCGCCATCGACCGGGTATAGCAGCGCGATCCAGATGCCGCAACGGCAGCGGTTGCAGAAGACGGTCCGACGCCCGAATTCTCCGCAGGTCTCCCTGCCAGATAGGAGAACGACATGCCGGCCTCAATGGCTTGGTCGAAGGCCTCCATGTCATCCTCGGAAGGGACGACTCCACGAAGGGCGGTGAAAGCCTGTTTGCAGTGATCGGGATTATAATCCGCAGGAGGATAAAGACCGTCATTCTCCACCCAGTTGCCGGCAACCATGACCCAAGGGTACCGTTGCCAGTTCTTGTTTGGGAAGTCTAGACCTCGGACAAGGTCTTTTCCCTCAGTCTTAGGGCGGAAGTAGGGGCCTCCGTTGTCAATACCCAGTATATAACACCTCGCGACGTCGGCGGCCCGGAGAAATAACCCCAGTCGCTCGTTCAGCGCCGAAATCCCCCATAAGAGGCGGGCAACGTTTGGTCGGCATTTGTGTAGTGGAATCTGCAACCCCTGAAGAAGGTCGCAGAAGGAGACCGGCAGAGGAAAGCGTAATCCCACGATCAGCAGCAGATAGCTGCTGATGAGGAAGAAAGAAGGGGCTACTTCTTCTCCTTCAACGAATGGACGGATCACCACATCCTCGGGAATTTGGCAATCTTCTCGGAATGCCCTAAGCCCCTCGTCTGATGTTAGGTCAATGTGTGAGGCCATTTGGTGCAGATAAAAGTTTGGAAAGGCAAAGACAGCAGAGGATAGGAGGCTCGGAGAGTTTGCTCAGGCGATTTAGCTGGTGTTGTGTAGTGAAGAAGCAAGGATAAATAGTGCTCCTTATATAAGCAGCACGAACGGTTGGGATCCAATCTGATCGAACGGTTCACGTACTCTCCCTCCGAAACTGTCGTTTCGGGCACGTGGGGCGTCGCCTCAGAAAGCGTGAGCATTAAATATGGGATGTGATAGTCTGGTTGCCATCTGGACGATTCAGTTACCTCTTAAACTGGATGCTTTGAGCCCGAACTATGCTTGTAGCCAGTAGGCACGTGGCGTCGGGGATCTTAGGCCTGTACAGCTACCGCTCGGTCCTTGCGCCGCCGGGTCGTCCCGTGTTAGCCGTGGTCCGGTGGGGGACCTGGCATTTTCCCGGACGGTCTATGAAGGGCGTTCTTAATTTTCCGACCTCATCTGATAAAGCGTCATCTCAGCTCTGAAAATGGGGGGCAGCTGATATGTCCAGAAATATCTTGTAATTGCCTAACCGCCACGTGTTCGGCTAATGACCCGGGGAAGCCGGATTTGAGGCATGGAGCCCACGCTCCCGAGGGATACTGCAGTTGCCGACCGAGATACTCGGGCAGTCGCAGTAAGGCCCTGAGGATCACGGCATCAATCACGTTTCCCCTCAATTCGTTACACAGCTGTCGCTCTATCAAGAGAATCAGTGGTTTCCTTAACTACTTAGGAAACTCACCAAATATTGGGCAAATCTATTGTGATTAGATTAGGCTTCCTAATCTCGTAAAACTTACCATGTAAGGGTGGACTCTTACACTTATAAAAGAGCCCACCTACCCTCTCAAGGGGGATCCGAGTATCAACTCTCTAAGCAAATACACCTTACAGAAATCACCAACATACACGCATACACCCGGCTGGTATTACTGGTAGTGCCGCCCCACTTTGTTGGCTCATCAGGCCGCCGGTGATCTGCTAGTGAACGCGCATAGACGCAACCGTGGACGTAGGTCACCTCGTTAACGGGGCCGAACCACACACAAACCTTCTGTGATCTCGTTTTCTTCTTAAAATTGCTCTCACCAGTTTTCGGCATCATCAAAAACTAATTTTTTTTTCCCAAAATTAAAGTAGTTTAAAGTCACTGGACCTAATTACACCAATACCAAATTCAGATGAATAATGTTATGCTTTTAAATTTTTTATCCAAAAAAGTATTCCTCAAATGATGTGATAGTGAAGTTAGGTAAATAATTTTCAATTAAAATTCAACTGGTCTTTCGAAATAGAAATTTAGAAAGAATAACATTACTCAATTTAGACATATACAATACAACAAAAACCACTAGAGTGATTCCATGCTTCCCAAATACAGATAATAGAAGTGTAGGTCCCGATATTTTGGGTACCTAATAAGAGAACTTTGAGGATAGGGGCCTTCTACTAACATTTGTATAAAAAAATTATTTATTTGATATGTACCAACATAAGCTATACATGATATACTATTATTTTGAGTGAGAGCCTTATTGAAAGAAGGTCTTAAAGCGGTTGTTTGGGTGGTTTGTGCTTAGGATTGATCTTGGGTGTTAGTGGGTCCACTTGATTTTGATTAGAGAATGTTAAGGTGATTTCATCATTATTCAAGGTAATCTCATTACCACATGTATTTCGAACTATTTAAGTTAGTGGTGTAAGTAAAGAATCAAAAATCGAAAACCAACCGACCAAAGTCGATTTTTCAAATGTATATTCAAGGCAAAACTGACCGAAAAATTGACCGACCACCACTATTGATCAGTTTTTTTTTTATTCATAAAAACAAATTGAAAAACCGACCGCTTACACCCTTAATTTAAGATACAAAATTAATAAGTATAGTGTTACTCAAACCAGTAGGATGTAATCCTTATCATTGACTATCCCATGTAATAGTAGCAGCTCAAAACATTAAAATTAAAATTAGAAATCGATATTTGCACTTCATGGAGTGCATGAAAAATAATGATACCACGTACTTGAGGAGTAAAATCATAAAATGCATTTAAAATTTTTTGAAGTGTGAGTAATATTTTCCTTAAAATTTACTATAAATAAATTTACCAACGTCACACAAAAATAAAGAACTCATAGCTCATATGGACAGGCATTTAGTGCCCTTTTAATACATCCCAATTTTATGTTCGAACTTTCCCAACTCAATTTTTTTCACCCCGCCGTGGATAGTCCGTGTACAAAGCCCCAAGTCTTCACTTGATCAAAACTCTCTATTCCCCATTTTACCCCTATTCTGCCTCGAAATTTCCTTTTTGCCACTTCTCCTATCCTCTTTTCCCCTCCGAGATTCCATTTTCTCCTAGAAATAAGAGAACAAATCATCACCTACTGAGATTCCACCGATGAAGGGGAAAAAAATTCCACCCATAATATCACTATTTTTTTATTTATTTTTTTTTTTTTCTGGATTGATTGAAATTTATGGTTATGTTTGAAAATGCAAAAACCATGGTCACATTCAGTCACAATTTTATTTTATTTTTAATTCACTTGTACCTAACAACAATGACTTATGGGGCCTGTGTGATTGAAAAAAAAAAAAAAAAAAAACTGATTCAATCTAATTCCTACATTAAGTTGACTTTATGAGAATTAGATATAAGTTCGATTTTAAAATAAGTTAGGTAACCAATTCTCACAGGGTAATTTAAGAGTAACAAAAGGGTTATTCAGAGATGCTCACAAAAGTATGTGGTAACTATATGGTAGCAGGAAGTATGATGGATCTTATTATCAGTACATGCATGTGATTTCACATTCTTTTGTGAGCATCTCTTTGTGTCCCAAACATTGTCCTTCATGAGGGCGAAGTCCTATTAAGACTCCGGTGACACATATGCACCGCTCAAGTTTTAAAAAAAAAATTTGTAGCTTATTTATTTTTTATTTTATGCATTATTGTCCCTAAAATTTTTAATTTATTCCTTTTAAACTCAAAATTGTCGCTTTGATTTTTCTAATGTTTACCAAAATAAATATCTTATTACTCAATTAGTCTAAACTATTTAAGCCCTAATAGATACCCTTTTTTCACATATTAAGGATTATTTATTTTACAACTAAAACAAGTATTAAAAATAAAAATAAAAAAGAACATGAAGAAGAAGAAATTAAACATCTTAGTACACTTTTTTTGAAAAGGTTATAAAGAGATAGTTTGACTTCGATTAATTATATGAGTAATTTTTGGGACACAACTTTCATACAACTTTCACACAACATTTTTAAAATATGGTTTAGATGTGTCTATCTCTCTCTTGTGATGTCACTAGACCCCCACAATAACATAGGAGAGAGATAGACACATCTTTTAGGAGATTGTGTGAAAGTTATATGAAAGTTGTGTCCCAAGAATTACCCTAACTATATTTTACCCTCAACCCATTATATGTAGAACTCACAACATCACCACACAACTTTAAAAACTCCAAAAATATAAAATCATAGTATATATGCTTTAAAAAAAATTAGAAATTTGGTATTAAATACCAAATTAGGATAATTATTTGGTTATAAGACACAAAGGAAAAATATTTGGAGACAAAGATAGGTTTGGTGGAAATTGTTAGGGATAAACTCAATTACTTTTAGTTCTGACCAATATACTCTTTTCATTCATTTCCATTTCCAGTTAGAGAATGAGAGAAAAAGAGAGGCAGAGATCGCCATCACCATCACCATCACCATCACCATCGGCGATGATCGCCGGCCAGCACCACCATCGTCGTCGATTACCATCACCATCGCCGTCGCCGTCGCCACTACCACCACCACTATTGCCATCGCGTCTCCACCACAACCGTGGATCACCACCACTACCATCGCCATCGACGTCTCTAGCACAACCATCATTGTGGATCGCCACCATTACCATCACAATTGACATCTCTACCACCACCATCACCGATGATCATCATCGCAGTGACCATCATGACCACCACCGCGAGATCTGAGATCTAGATCTAGGTTTGATGCCTCCGCGATGCCTTCTTCTTCTTCTTCTTCTTCTGCACTTCTCTCTCTTTCTCTCTCTCTCTCTCTCTCTCTCTCTCTCTTAGTTTTTTTTACAAGACCAGCCTTGAGAAATTTTAACACAAAAAAGTCTGATAAATTTCTCTAAAATAGTTTGAGAAATTTATCAACTTTTTTTGACAGAGGTAACAGAGATGCTGTGGTGTTACCCCCAATTTGGATGTTTGTTGTTTGGCTGTGAAGAGATTAATCAGGTGAGGTCGTGGTTCTTCTTCTTCTGCACTCATCTCTCTCTATCTCTCTCCATGTCTTTTAGTTTTTTTTCAAGGCCATACTTGAGAAATTTAGTACAAAAAAGTTTGATAAATTTCTCAAAAAAAGTTTGAGAAATGTCTCAATATTTTTCTGAGAAATTTATCGAACTTTTGTAATAGAGGTGATGGAGTTGCAGTGGTGTTGCCCTCAATCTGGATGTTTGTAGCTTGGTTGTGAAGAAATTAATCAAGTGAGGTCGTGGTGGAGGTCGTTGGAGGCCAGATGCGTTTGTGGTGGTGGTTGCAGGAGGTCAGGAGAGGTTGTGGTTGTGGTCATTAGAGAGATCAAACAAAGTAGTGTTTGTGGTCGCCGGAGCTCCGACGAGGTCGCCGGAGGTCAGGGGAGGTCTTAGTGGTGGTCGCTGGAGGTCAGGCAAGGTCTTGGTGGTAGTCGTCGGAGTTCATTGTAGTGTCGCGCCTATTGTGTAGCAATTTTAGCAAATGATGAGGGTAGTGTAGTCAATTGAAGGGAGAGAAGACTTGTAACTAAACTTTTTGCTTGATGGGTTTAATACTAAAACATTACCCTAAAATAGATTTATCACCAATTGCCCCTTAAAAAATTAGGACAGAGGCACCTCCCATGCACATTTGTGCCCTCTTAGGCTGTGCTTGGTTCATAGATTTTGTGATGAAAAAAAAAAAAAGAAGAAGAAGAAAGCAAGCAACAATGAGTTAGTTCATTCTTGTTTTCCCTTGTGCTTTCTTTCATGCTTATAGAACATTAAAAATAAAATAAAATAATTAACGCCTTCACCTTATCCGGATAAGGTGACTCATTTTTTGGAAGAAAAAAATATATATTTAAACAAACGGAGCCTCATTTTAATTTTTGACCTCTTAGTTTGAGTTTTCCTTTTCAAGCGTTTTGTCATTTGTTATGTTTTTCAGTTGAGAAAAATTTTTGAGGGAAAATTCGACAGTAAGAACTTTCCAAATTAATGTTATTTATGATCACTAATTTTCTTGGGAAAATAATTTAAAACATTGCAATTTAATTCAAAATTTTCACTTCCCTTGAAAACTTCAGTTATTTTTTTTTACTATGTCCATTAGATCGATTTGGGAACTTTTGACCAAATTTATTATTTTTTTAACTAATTTTTCAATCACATCAATTTTTTGAAGCCGTCTTTTTGAAAAATCTTTTGGCAGAAATCGCAAGTTGAGCTTTTAACTGTAGCGAAAAATCTTTTGACAGAAGTCAACTTGCGACTAAAAAAGGTTGATGAGTTTGAGAAAATAAGTTGAAAAGCTTATGAGTTTTGTCAGATCTCAAATTTTATGGGTGTGTGTTAGGGGTGAACAAAAAAACTAAAAAATCGAAAAACCGACCGACCAAAAAATCGATTGGTCGGTTTATAAAATGCATGTACAAGCTACAGTCGACCTAAAAACCAACCAAAATTGCAAAAACAACCAAAACCGAACCTATTGGTCGGTTTTAAAATACACAAAAAACCCGATCGAAATCGATCTCATACACCCCTAGTGTGTGTAGGGCTGTTCAAGAAAAATTGCGAACTGCGCAAACCGTCCAAACCAAGCATATTTGGTATGTTTTCAAAAGTGTAGTCACAGCAGAAAACTGAATTAACCGACCAATCAAAATACATAAAAAAAAAAAAAAATCAACTGAATCTACTGAACAGAGTCATTCAGTCGATTTTTAAACATTAACCTAAAAAAAAAAAGAAAGAAAGAAAGAGATTAATCACAAAAGAAAACCAAATTGACCGGAACACCCATGTGTGAGGGTAAAAAAAAATTCAAATTTTAGTACTATGTCTCTTCCTCTCCTTGAACCCATATTTCATTTCACATCCATTAATGCTTTCTGACCGACTAGCAAAAACAATGTTAAACCAACCAAGATGGGTCGATGCCTCGATGGCCAATGTGAATGACCTAACTACCCCCTATATAGCTTACCAGGATGTGCATTGTCCAAGGCTTGTATTGTCAATTTGCTGTGTGAAAATTGTTACTACTAGTATTACCGTTTATTCCGTTGAGATTGAGTGTTGTCTTGTTGGGTTCTGGGAATTCGAATACGGATTTGACACCGTAATTGAGACATATTTACGTAAATGCCAACAAATGGCGTCACCTGACTATAGCAAACTGTTTTCTACTGAAAAATCGCTGTACCAGTAAAGGGGGGAGGCACGTGATAGATACAGCTTTTGTCAGGAAAAGACACACAACACGTAATACAACTCCTTGGTTTTGACGATTAATTGCCGATGATCCAGGGCCCCAGCAGTTTGGCAGATACTCTTCGTAAGAGCTTGTTTGGGAAACCCTAAAATATGATCAAGTTCAATTTAAATCTCACTTTTTATCTATTTTTTGTAAAAACTTATACTCCCTCCGTCCCATAATAAGTGTCCACTTTCTTTTTGCACAATGTTTAAGAAAGTTGTATTACTCCCTCCGTCCCATATTTAGAGTCTCTTTTGGAAATTCCAACTTATTAATGGGACAGCTTTAATTTTGGTGAAATTTTCAATTTTCCAATATTGCCCTTTTTGAAATTCAAAATTATAGTGTCACATCAAAACAAAGAGAGAGAAGAGTTGGATGTAATAAAGGACAAATTTGGAAAGTGTGTATTAAAGTACTTTGACTTTTCAAAGAGGACTCTTAAAATGGGACATCAAAAAATGGCATCAAAGACTCTTAATATGGGACAGAGGGAGTATATTAATTTATTTGGTTCATTAAAGAGTCACTTTGCAATTTTACCCTTAGATGTGATGGGTGTTTGACTTTTTGCTTGTTTTGGGACCACAAATAAATGCTTCTTTGTCTTTATTACAAGGGTAGTTTTGGAAAGTAAGTAAAAGGTATATGCCAATTTAGGAAAGTGGACACTTATTGTGGGACATCCAAAAAAGGAAATGTAGACACTTATTATGGGACAGAGGGAGTATTATATTAATTCGACAAAGAACCATGTGAAGAGAGTTAGTATACTGGACACAAAATTCTATGTAAGACATCAATTTATAAAACCGATCGATTATGTTATGTCACTTACTAGGACAATGATCTGTATTTACTATGTTATTTGTACGGAGCACTTCTCGTGCGGACTGTTCGTAAGTTAATAACTTGTGGATTTCTTTCTCAGCCATTGGATTAGTGTGAAATGACTGATATATCCTTAATGAAATCCGTAAGTTATCCGCACGAGAAGCGGACTGGTTATTTGTATTATATACAATGATATATGGTATCAACGATCACTGTGATAATATGTGATGTAACTATTCAATCATTTGAGAATCAAATTAATTTGGGAAGTATATCATCATTCAATTCTGAATACAATTGTCATTTTTTTTCCCTACACTCACCTCTAACAACACAGATTAGAGTAATACTATATTCTCAAATTTAAATTTCAAATACTTATTAGTTAATTGTATTAACTGCTATGACAATATGGGTGGCACCACATATCACTTCATGTGATACAACTAATAAAGCATTGAAAATTAAATTTGAAATTCATATTTGGGAATTGTAATTTTAACTCCTGAGATTAAAGCATGTATAATACTTGAAAAAATAGATGGGTTTGAAAGCCGAACTTTGACCCATTAAATTTGATTCACAATATGAATTTGATGTACGGAGAGCATATGGTCAAAATACACTTTTACGCTTATATGACAGTTGATCCATATCTATGACACAAACATAATAAAGTTGTGTACATGTACAAATTATGTTTCGAAAGAACAAGAAAAAAAAAAAAAAAAATACTTGAAAACACAATACACAATCTTAATTTTTCCATAAAACAATTAATTAGCAGGGGAGTATAACCAACATTTACAATATAATCAATATTGAGCGAAATTTTTTCCTAACCTAATGTTACTATAAACCAAAATATGTCACTAACGACAGTGATATGGTAAGAGCATCTCTAATATATTCAAATTTCTCTACTCTTCAAAGTTGTTAAGTTGAATCAGCCTTTAAATTTTGAATTCACTGTAACAAACTTTTCAATTGTTAGAAGTAAAATAAAGAGATAATTACCTTGTTACTCTTTTTTTTTTTTGCAGAGCTTTTTGGCTTTTCAAACTCATTTTTAGTACTACTATTTAAATAAAATGCAAGAGGGTTTGAATAATTTCTTGGAGATGTTTCAACTTTTGTAGTAAAAAGCATCCATTTAAATGCCACATAATTAAGTCACTTTAGTTTGAAAAGTCTCGTATGTGGAGATGCTCTAATGACACTTCGCTTACTACCAAGTTTTTAATTTGTGGCTAGTAGATATTGATGTCAAGTTATGAAATGAGGTATCACTTAAGATTAATGTCATATTGCGTGTTTGGTGTCCATTAGTACCTTAGGGTGGGGCCCGTGGGGGTGTATTTGTAATCAACTTAAAATTGAAATAGCCATGAAAAAATTTATGTTCCATTTAATTTAACAGATTTACTATAGTGACACTTTAGTTCAAGTTATTTGAAAAATTAGTGTCACAAAATGAAATATAAGAGACTATAGTCAAAATGACTAAATGGGGTGTAGGTGTAATTTCTCTTAATAAAAATGGAAAAAAAAAAAAAAAAGAGAAAAGGGTTCCAGTTTGTTGAATCATGTGGGAGAATCACGTGATTCCCTCCTGAGCCGCACGAGTCCACGGTTTCTGATTTGCAACAAAATACAAAAATATTTGAAGCATCTAATTTTAATTTGCACAGCTAATGAACTCGAATCTCCATAATTAAAAACCATAATACAAAATGTCATCGCATATCAAACACTATTACAGGTAGATGTTAAAATAATGTTTTATTACATTTACACACAACAAATTAAAAGCTTGTTAAGCAACAGCTGTCAACCAGCCAATCCACCACTATGTTTTGGCCATGACACGTGTCCCTTTTTTAGATTTATTTTTTTTTAAAAATTTTAGTTTTTTTTTTTTTTTTTTTTTTTTTTTTTTGTGTCCTCTTTTTTTTTTTTTTTTAGTTATGAAGCAAACATATTTATATTAATTATACATTCATTCAGCGTCACTCAGGTAAAAAATGAAAATTATGATAATAAAAAACAGCACTTAATAACATTTTCATTTTAATTCACAAGACTTAAAAGAAGCACTTGGGTGTGCTTTGAATAGACAATAAAGTTCACAACAAAAAATTAAAAAAGAAAGAAGTTCACAGCACATTTACTAAACCTTACAAAAGATAATATTGTCACCATAAAATAAAATTGTACATCCATTTTAATAAGGCAACATAAACTATATTGTTGTTTCGAGAATATAAACAATGCTATCTGTATTGCATATGTAGTAGGATACATAACCCATTTTTGTAAATATATATTTATAATCTTCTCGGAGAGGAAAATATTTTATACCATATGGTTTAAAATCCAAAACATTGTTTTGGAGATAAGTTTAAAAATCTTAACATTTATTTGTTAGATCGAAGTTTTAGAAAGCCAACCCTATGCCATATGATTCAATCTAAAGTTTTGTTTTCAATAATATCCTCATCTTCCCCCCTCTCTATCTCTCTCATTATGTGCAATAATGTCATTTTGAGGGTATATGAGAATGTTGTTAAGGACTGTTTGAGAATGACGAAAATAAAATTCACTTCAAATTAAGTCTCTTTTTTTTTTATTAATTTTTATAAAAAAAATTAATGTCATATTCGTTGGATAAAGAACTAATTTTGGATCATTTCAACACTATGCACGCACTGTCCTTTCCTTTTCCTTGTTATTTTTTGTTCATTTCGTCCATAGTTGTGGGGTGTTTGACACCCCGCCCTTCTTTTTTTTTTTTTATTCGTTTTATTGGTAGCTTTCTCTCATCGTGCGGTCTCGAGTTACACTACAATCAATTAGATCGAGGATTTGCAATGCGACTCAGAAATTTGTTGTACTTATTTTTCATGTTTTATTTTTTCTTCTGTTACTTGTAATGGTTCTATTTAAAATTTGCTATTTATGAAATGAAATATATATCTTACTATTAAAAAAATAATTTTTTTACACATACTATTACATATGAAAAAGTAATTACAAATACAGAGAACGAATTATTCTCAAAATCACAATAATTCGTGACAGAGACATTTTCTCTATCAAAAGAACACAAAACAACCAAATGCCCATAAAGCATTAAACAAATTTAAAACAAGCTCAATGTCATCATAAAGTTGTGTTATGTAACCACAACAATTATGAATATATATATATATATATATATAATATATCTCTTCAAACAATACACAATAACACAAGTGGGGAGCTCGTAACGGAGACAGTTGAAGGCTCCACGTCACTTAACTAATTAAAAATGTTGGGGAACAGTGTTTCTATTAAATGCACTAGTGGCATTTCGACTGTGCATCATGTGAGGAGTTGAAGGATTGTGGGCCCCCCCGTCAATGGTGGGTATAGACTATAGAAAGATTCAACGTTGCAAAGGGTTATGATACAGAAAGCACATGCTTCCAACATTCACTGCACTTTAAAAGATAGTATTCTTTTTCTTTATATATAAAATTTCTGTGGCCTTCATGTTCTCTTATACTCTGTGTGTATATACACATACGCACACATATATATATAATGTACTATATATATATATGCGTAGACATACTTTTAGGGATTTTTTGTGCAATACATTGTAAAACAAAAGTTAGATGTTAATTTGTGCAAGTATTTTTTTCATTATGTAAGAGTTCATGTATAACTTAAGATTTAAGTAGAACAATTTCTTTAGCAAACCCATACACAAGGCTAAGGCTGAAATCGGTTCGGTTCGGTCGGTTTTGAGAGTGATTTTTCATCGACCAATCGGTTCGATTTCGGTCGATTTTTTAGATTTTAGGCTAATTTTTCGGCTCGGTTTTCGATTTTTATAAAAATTAACTGGCCCGTTTAACCATCCACCGATTCAAAAAACAGTAAAAAAAAATACCAAAGATCGGTCTACTTTGTAAAACCGAAAAACCCGACGGTTAAACCGGTAAAATCGGCAATGGAATCGGAAACCCGATTTTTTTTTTTTTTTTTTAAATTATTTTTTTTTATATTATTATTATTTATTATATAATTATGAGATCACCGTTCAATTCCTGTTGATCCAACGATTGAACCAGTGACCCGTGACCCGGTCATTTTTCTGGTTCGATGACCGGTCGGGTTTTCAAAACAATGCCTCCGACCCAAATTTTTGCAGGTAGAAATACCATAAGTGAATTTCTAGAGTTTTAAATATCGTGTGACTGTTCCGTAGTTTTCATATAGAGTTATATTTGGGGCACTAACAACTTCCACTAACACTTACTAACACACTCTATCTCTCTCCTAGTGGTACTGTGGGGTCCGCAATGGGTCCCGCAGTACCACTAGGAGAGAGATAGAGTGTGTTAGTAAGTGTTAGTGGAAGTTGTTAGTGCCCCTAGCATTGCCCTTTCATATATAGTGGATGGAGAGTAAAACAAAACTATTCAAAGAGAAATTAATCTCTCCCATGATTCTTTCATGAAAAATTATGTTTATATACATGCTTAATTATTTACTTATATTTACCAGTTTTACTTATAAACAAAGAATCTTTAATATGTTCAAGAGAAAATTTTGTAAGTCATTAACTACTTGAGACTAATTGACTAACAAAGATTTTTTTTGGGTTAAAATTTTTTTTTTTTTAAAAATTAAGGACAGAGAGATTTCTTAGTTTAGAATGGGTAAATTATAATTTTCAAGAGAGGCATAAATACAAGAAAAATTTAGTGAAAAATCCCATTCTACCAATGTTTGTTGTAATAGACCCATCAATTGGTACTTCCCAATGATAAGCCCTATAATTGTAAATGTTGTTAGAGATTAGTCCAAGTTTTCCTATTATAGAATTATTATGTCATTTCTACCCCTAACCTATATATACAGAACGTATATATATATATATATATAATTCAGATTTAATGATTGAATCAGTTACCAAATCTGACCAAATCTTATCAAATCCCAATTGATATTGATTTCAATATATATAGAAATTTTATCCTGATATTTTAGGATATTACTTTACAAAACGGTTACAAATGAATTTCACAATTTCTAATTCACAGTGTTGCATATTCAATCTAGATATCACATCATAAACGTGTCTTTCTGCGGGTATTGAATTTTACACTACAAACAGTTCATTTTTATACTGTTATTGGTTTATTAGTGTGAAATTTTACACTGCAACTGGTTTATTAGTGAAATTTTACACTGCAAAATTTCATTGCTTTCATTAAATCTGATTTTGACTTGCCATATATACACATTAATTCTGGTAGTTATGATAGCATTTTGACTTGCCAATATCTCATTTTGAATTAATGTCCCATAATTATAGTGCTTTCCGTTTTTTGTGTTTGTGCCATAATTCATGTTAGGTTTTGAAAAAAAAATTATTTCACCATTTTTAATTCACAGTGTATTGCATATTCAATCTAGATATCACATCAGAAACGAGTCTTTCTGCGGGTATTGAATTTTACACTACAAATAGTTCATTGTTATACTGTAACTGGTTTATTAGTGTGAAATTTTACACTGGAATTTCATCGTTATACAAATAATGCAGTTGTTACAAGCAAATAACAAAATTCAATGAATTATCCCCTATAAGTTTGTTACACCGTCAAGTTGCCCACTAATTCTCAGAACATCTTCTCTAGCTTCGTGTTAAAACAATGTCCAAGGCCTTTCGTGAGTTTAGGAACTCGTGGATTAAATCGGCCCTGCACTGATTTGCATTGTAATCTGATGTGACTGGTGAATGTGAAAAGCTACATGGACAAAAGGAAGACATTAGTGTAAGATTTAACAAGTAGGAAATCCCAAAGTTGAACAATGAGATGTAGTCATAAGTCTCACACAATTACGTTGAACAATGAGATGTAGTCATAAGTCTTACACAATTACGATTAGTGCTACGACAATTTTTTCACCAATCAATCCATGTTTGATAATTACGTTGTAGTCATCAACTTCACACTACATAAACGACAATAATCTGAAGAGTAAATCAGAAGTGACGATAAACACGAGTGTTAAATTTCACACTTATATTAGACTTACAACGACACATCCTTGGAGAATCCCGTATTTTGCAGAAAACCAAAACGAGAAAACCAAAAACACAACATCCCAAAAAACCCTAATTTTGAAGTCTATGGTCTTAAAAACATATAAAGATCAAGTAATATCAGAGAGTGTTTTGAAAACACACACACAAAAAAAAAAAAAACCGAATCTACCATCGGGTGAGTGAATATCAGGATTTTTTTCTCAAATATTTACCCCTGATATACTGATTTTGATGAACAATTGTTTGATTGTGAATGATCCATAGTGTGAAAAATATGTCAACGATTTCAGACAATAGTGTTTATTTTTACACTTACCCTTCTTCTTCGACATAATCTAGTCCGAGTCCCAAAACTTGCTTGAAGCTTCGATCGTCATCGTCGGAGTGGAGGTTGGTCGCCGGAGACCGAGAGGATAAGATTTTTTTCACGAAAGGCTGGAGACGATGATTTCTTATCTTCCATTTTTTATTTTTGAAAACCCTAAAATTTTGGGATTGGAATCGCATATCATGAGGTCTCCATATTCCATAACTAATTTGGAGTAATTTATAGGGATGGGGAAGCCAAATTTGGTAGGTTTTATCATAATTTGAGGGGAAGGGTAGTTGTGTCCATGCTTTTACTAGTGGACTTTAGGCTGAGATGTTTCAAAGATTGGGTCAATTGTAAGAAAGGTCCAGTACTTAGGATTTTAGACTAAATAACTCTAAATACAAACAATGTAATATATATATATATATATATAGGGTACAAAAGTAATTTCACTAGAAGCACTTCTCTCGAAATTTACCATAAATCATAGAAGACGAGGTTTGAATCTTAGGGCTTGTTTGGGAATAATTGAAACAAGGTCATTTTCAGACCAATTTGTACTTTTATTGGTTCTCTTCTAAAAACGAGTGTTATATTGGTTTGAAAAAAAAAATAAACATTTTATGGATCACAGACAGACACAGACTCTTATGTACCTAAAAAATATTTATACAAATATAAAATTATTTAAAATTAGTTCATCTATGAAGCACATAAACAATGCAGATGTTACCAACAACCTCTTAGTTGTGGAAGTTTTAGTATTTTGCAACGGCACTCTTCGAATCAATTCACATCCATCAAAAGTTCTATCATATATATATATATATACGCAAATTCTTTAAAGAGGGCGCCCTCCTTAGAGCCTGACTGTATATGTGTGTATATATATATATATATATATATTGGTTCCAACAAGACCTACTTTGCTTGAAATATGAGATTAAATTTCCTAGAATTGTGGAACATGAGAGCTATTGTGGCCTCTATTACAGTGAGGTCAATGGGACACTGGACACACTGAGGGTATGTTTGATAACCCAATTAAGTGTTAAAAATGAAAAGATTTAGCATTTATTCTTTTTCAGTGCTTTTGATAACATACCACTTAATTGAAAAAGCAGCCAAAAAATCACTGAAAATTTTAAGTGAAAAATTTCTCCTGAAAATAATTTCTAAATGCATTCTATTTCAGTAGTTGAAATATTATTTTCAGCATCACAAATTCAATCACTTAAAATTTTTAGTATTTAAAATTTAGCACTTAATTTTAACACTTAATTTTCAATTTTATCATAAGCAACCAGAGTCCCATTATTGAATAACTACACGAGTTTACTGTTTAGGCCCATTTACATGGGCCTGATGTGGTTGCTAATGACGATTGTACAGTAAGCCCAAGCCCCATTTAGGAGAGTAGGAAAAGTACTAGTGTCTATACATACTGTTTGTCTATGATTAAAAAGAACGACTATAACACAAGCAATGATTAAGTCATTATTGTCAAAAGGAGCATTTTTTTCCGAGTGATTCCTTTGGACATAAACAAATTAAAAAAACACAATCCATAAATACTACTCACTCCATCCCATTTTATGTATTCCCTTTCTATTTTGGTATGTCCCAAAATTGTTGTCCACTTTCCTAAATTAGTATATAAATTTAACTTAGTTTCTCAACTTGCCCTTCCTTACAACCAATACCAAAATAAAACAAAAAAGAAAGTGCAATGATTATGAGTAATTGTGGAAAGTGGGTGTAAATTCTTTTTGTCCCCTTAAATAGTTGGATTCCCAAAAAGGGGCACATAAAATGGGACGGAGGTAGTATAATATAATGTGTCTCTCTTTTTTTGTGGGATTTATTGATACTGTGAGATTCATTGAGAGTGTGGGATCCATAAAAGAGAAAGATACACACATTGTAGTATTTGTAGATTGTGTTTGTGCAAAAAAACTTACTCTTTGTTTCTCACCCCTTTTTTGGTCACCATTGCTTACTCAGGCATTCACTGTGTGACATGTGTTACATTTCATTCATATTTTACCCATGTACTATTAATATAATTACTGAAATGTGACACATGACACCCAATGAAGAACTGAATAAGCAATAATGAACCAAATTGAAATATTAAATGAGCAAAAATACTCTCGTTATTGTTGTCAAATGGCTTAAAATGACATTAATAGTGCATATTCTGAGGGTAGTATTAATTATACCCACCAAAGTATTGAAGAGATGAACATTCGTTAGGAAAAGACTTAGGTATATTTTCTTATGTTCTTTATTCATGTTTTGAAGTAGGGTAAATATCACTCTCTCTTGAGATATTAGTTAATATGAATGACCTCCCCTGTGGTTCCCTTATTTTTAAAAATTGAAATCACCTCCCTTCCCTCCATTAATGTTTGTGAAATGTTTTGTAAAGAAGTGGGGAAGTCAGCATATATTGTGGATGAAGTGACTGAAATACCCTTATAATCACCATTTAAGCGATTGAAAAGCTTAAAGGTAATCTGTCATACCAATGCCGGGAAAATTATATTGTTTTAAATTGTATAAGTAAATTTATGAAATTATTAATATTGGTTAATAACTGAGGTAGAGTTAACGTGGATCAACGATGAGGTGTTAATTGAGGACACGGTAATCCGAGAATCACGAGGCATTGATTTGACTAAATGACATTTATGTGATTTAAATGTTATTTGATTTTATCTGGTATATGTGAATAGTTATATTACCTGTGTAGCGTAATTTTTGATAGTTTTAATCCTGTTTAGGATCAGTTTTATGGGTTTGACGAAAACTAATATGATACGTTGCATAAAAAGTAGGTTATATAGAAATTCCATGAAACTAGTTTTCGGAACGTAATTACAACGACAAACAGAACTTATTCAAAAACTTTTGTAAATTTTAGTTTTCACTCGTGGAGTAATGAATTAGACGTGTAAGACGTTTCGAGGAATAATTAAGAGTTTTGGAAACTCGTGGGGAGGTGTGGATATTGCATTGTTCTTACCCACAGCTTTTTCTTTTAAAATCTTTTTCAATTTTAAAAAAAAAAACACAAAACAATGGGTCGCCACTTAATTTTTCCAAGGAAAATTAAGAAATCACTTTTAAAGCAAACTGATCTTTTTAGAAACCAAAGATTAACTAGGTCCGGGGATTATGGAATGAAAGGGGAAGGAGTCCGGCGGACTAAAACACCCCCTTTCATCCTATCTCGCGATAGACCTCTACGCAACATCCTTTTTAATCAAATTATTAATCTAAGCATGCCCTCAATTAATACATATATATACACATTACATAAGCCTATTGGAAATGGTGTAAAATTGCTAACGACAAAATATCATTCACAAGCCACGTAATTTAAGTAACAAGCAACATGATATGCAATAGAGAACTAGAAAACATACCCGGGATCCGGCCACGGATATTAAACGTGCAATGCATGCAAGAACAAAATAAAACCTAAGAAAATGTCTTTAATTCATATATACACATAAGGCAAAACCTAGTCTAAGATGTCGCACATGGAGTCGAACAATCAATAAAATCAAAGAAATGAATTAAACTAGAGGAGGATTGAGAAATTGTACCTCAAACGCGCTACAAAACAAAGAGTTAGTCCACATGCTTTAGACAAGATATAATATCAAAAAATAATTAATCCTAAGTCTATAGCTTAAATCTATCAAATGGAAGGGAATTGAACAAAACTATAAATTCCTTTTAATTAGTTGGAACCATATCATCTCTATAGATATGCAAGTCTCAACTAGGAGCCAATGCAATGTCCATATAGAGATTCCATAGCCCTAACATGATCATAAGGAACCCTAAGTCATGTTCAATTAGATACAACTTAGACAAGAGATAAGTCTTACTTATGAATATTAACATGTATGAATGAATGCATGAACATGTATAAGGACAAGCTATGAATTATTCACTAACTTGGACCACTTAGCCTCTGGATTTAAACTAAATTATCATTATTCAAGACATGATTTGGGTCCTAAGGCATTAGGAGACCATCTAAGTTAAAATAAATAAGATTAGATGAAAACGGTAACAGTTTTTCCAAATTACAGAGAGCAGACCAGGTTTTGAAAAGTAGAAAAATCATACTTCCAACGGTTGAATCTTAATTATTTTTGGATATGTTATGCCTCTGTGAGTCTAGTTTATAACCCAAAAATAAAATCAAGGTTTGAATGGTTGGATCTCTAGGAATGTGGAAAACACTAGACATTGCTCAGGAATCTGCAACTCTCTGTCCAGAGATCTTGTACAATTTTCTAAAAATAGTAAAAAAATGAGAAACAGTTAGATCTTTTTAGGGTGTCTTCCTAACACATTAAATTACTTAGAAAAAATTATTAGAAACTCAGGAAACTCTATTAACGTTCTGATTTATTAATTTCAAAATGAACTTACTGTTCTGAAATTTTGGACAGATTATGGTTGCTCAACAAAACCCTTAATCAACCCACCCAAAACATGAAATTACTTTAAAACAAAAATTACAGTGGTAGAAATTTGGGTTATAAACACTTTCCCGTTAATTTCATTCCATTCCAACGGTTAAATGTTCGGTTAAAAATCCATGATCAAAAACAGATTGTGAACTCACTGCTCATTGGGTTAATTCACTTTATTCCTATTAACTTTAGACAAATAAGCCATGGATTAGGCTTGTCTAAAGCTAATTCTCCTACCCTTTGGTGGTCATTGGAGACTAAATATATTCATATTTATAAGTTTCAAAGAAGTATGGAAGAACTTCATGAAACTTAATCATAACAAACTTCAAACCATGAAGATAGGTTTAAGTCCATTATGTTAAACATCCTAGTATCAACCTTAGTCCCCTTATGAATCATAAGATTACAAGGAGATTAAGGGATTTTAAACCAAGAGATTCAAGTAAGACATTGGAGGTCTTTTGAATCTAAGGGATGAATATAAAGAAAACAAGAAAAAGGAAACTAAGGAAACTCAATGCATACTACATTAAATTTGCACAAAGGATAATTATGCTAGAGTTTACCTCCAAAGTATCCTCAACTTGGTGATTTTGGAGGACTTCCAAAGATAAATCAAGCTCTCCTACACTAATTCACACAACTCTTTCTTTAAACTATCCTAAACTCACTCCTAATTATGAGGATTAAAGTAAAAAAGAACTCTTGTATATCCTTAAGATTCAAAGAAAAATCTCTCCCTTGCAAGTGAATATTCATCCTCTATTTATAGACAATCTTAAAGGGGTATTTCAGTCATTTCAGGGCTGAAAACCCTAATTTAGTCATCCTTTTATAGTACAAAACGTGCTGTATACCAGCTGTCATTTGTAAAAACGCGGCGTTCACCGGAGATGGAAGCGGCACTCAGTAAATGCCGCATCGGCATTCAGTGAAAGCCGGCACGACATTCACTGGCTGCCGGAACGGCATTCACTGAATGCTGCGGACAACTCCAGGGACTGCCGTTTTTTAGTAAAATTCGTGATTTTTGCGGCACTTGATGAAATTTGCGACAATCACCGAATACCGTTCGGCAGTCCAGAGACTGCCGCAACGGCAGCCCGTGACTGCCGTGGAAATGCTTGAGTGCCGTTCTGCTTATACTTTTTCTTTTCCTCTTTTTCTTTTTGTTTTGGGTTGGGGAGCCTTTCGAAGAGCTTGAATCATCTTTGAAAGTCCTAGATAAGTTCGGACATTGTCATCATCGGATATGGAGGTAACACTCTCCTTAATTCGACATTTGGTCAAAATCGGGGTGTCTACAGTTTGCCCCTCTTCGGCGGAGTTTGTGGGGCAACGCGAACCACAAGCGAATATCGAAGCCTGTGTGAAGATAAGCCTTTGACCAAACTGTCGGATTTAAGGAAAAATAAAATGCGTTGCAAAAGGAAGCGAGCGCGCAGCGGAATTCTAATTGGTCGTGCTCCATGATGAGCTGCCTACGTATCCCATCAGGAATCAGACCGAAGCGTAGTTCGGGCACAGGGTCAAACACACACAAGCGCAAGTAGTCACACGGATGGATGCACCTATCCTGTCGTGATACACAAGCTATGCAATTGTATTTTTTGAATAGACCTGATTATGGAAGCGTCATGCTTACTCTATACCATGTCTCCTCTACGTATGACGTACATTACATGACGCGTTAGTCAGAGAAGATTACCGAATCCTTGACTAATGCAGAGTCTGTTACGGGGGTCAAGAAGATGCTTTTGATTTAAAATCGAGGGCTAACGCAAATCTGTTATGAGAACCGAGAATGTAAATCCGTTATATTCTCAAAGGATCGACGCAAATCTGTTACGCGGATCGAGAACATAAATCCATTATATTCTCAGAATAAGGGATAACGCAAATCTGTTGCGAGAACTGAGAATGTAAATCCGTTACATTCTCAAAGGATTGACGTAAATCTGTTACACGAATCGAGAACATAAATCCGTTATATTCTCAGAACGAGGGCTAACGCAAATCTGTTGCGAGAATCGAGAATGTAAATCCGTTACACTCTTAACCAAAGGATCGACGTAAATATGTTACGCAGATCGAGAATATAAATCTGTTATATTCTCAAAACGAGGGTAATCGTATTAAGATGAATTTGGAGTCCACAGACCTAAAATTTATTTCAAATTTTCACAATTGGGAGCCCACGGGCTCTAATCTATTTCAAATTTTCACAAATTGGGAGCCACAGGCTCTGATCTATTTCAAGTTCCAAGAATTGGGAGGGGCTCTAATCTATTTTAGATTTCAAGAATTGGGAGCCCACGGGCTCAAATCTATTTCAAATTTCAAGAATTAGAGCCCGCAGTCTCAAATTCAATTTCAATCTTTCAAAGTTGGGAGCCCACGGGCTCAAATTTATTTCTTTTTTCAAAATTTGGGAGCCCACGGACTCAAAATTATTTCTTTTTTCAAAATTTGGGGACCAATTTGATCCTAAAAACCAGCCCCGGGGGTTAAAAGCACAATGAGGGTAAAATTTGGGGGTTAAATCCAAATATTGGGGCCCAATTTTGAATTTTGGGGGGAAATAAAATATCTCTTAACCGACTTAAACACGGCACACGCTTCAAATTCGCGGCAGTCACTGACTACCGTACGGCACTCACGTAGTGCCGTTGCGGCATTCAGAGAGTGCCATACGGCAGTTCATCAACTGTCGCGCACGAAAACCGAGTGCCGCGTTTGAGCGGAAAAGGCTAAAACCGAGAGTTTCATTTCATTCTCTCATTTCTCTCTAACCCAAAATCTCTCTGGAGAAATTTTTTCCTCTTCTCTTCTTGCTTGTATTGATCTAGCCAGGACTTATCAGGTTAGTTCTACTTGATCAAAACTCGAGTTATTCTCATTATTTTTTTGTTTTTTGAAATTCTTTTTACGAATCTAACACGCGAATCTTCCTCTTTCTTGACACGTTATGGCGAGCGGTTCCGGCAGCCGGAAGAAGGCCAAATATCGGGCCACTCCTCATCCTGACCCTACGCTCTTGCTCCTGGATCCAGAGGAGCACTTATCCGCCCGCACGTTCAAGCGCGAGGTAAACCCTCTTTTCTTTTTTCGTTCAATTTTTTTCTTTTTTGAAATTCGTGAATGCTATGCAATATAATTTCTCATGCCTCCTTATGCTCATTGATCTTTAGGGTGTTCCAATCGTATCTGTGCTTGCCCGCCTATTTAATTTGGTCATCCCTTGACCTTATCTTGTTATTATTATTATTAAAGTTCATGAACACAAACCTGCTTTATTCAAAATTTCACATTTCCTCATAAATACAATCACTGTGGTTACGAATTCCCGGGTGTTTCACCTGTATCCGTGCATATTTAATTTCACTATCTTTTCTTCCTCAAAGGATTTATGGGCGTGACGTATGTTAACCAAGATCTCGCACATGCCCCTAATGAATAGCGACTATTTATTTTTCGGGCGTCATTGCTGCTTTTTAATTTTAATTCCGGTTTAGACATCTTTTGAAATTGAATTTCTTTTGAAACTCTACGGAAGTGAACCATCTCTTCTTTTCCTTTTCTGAAAATCTCTTCAGTACTGTAAATGCTTTCACCTTTCACTTTTTTTCTTTTTTTATTGTTGCGTGAACGGCTGCTGAACTCAGTATGAATGCAAACGAGTACCATGCTTGTGAATTTTCCTGCGAATATTTCCAGATTCTTTCCTTTTCTTTCTTATTATTCATTCTTATGTTGCTTTTTATCACCTATTTGTTTTTCTTGCCCCCTCCCCCCCCCCCCCCCCCCCCCCCCCTTTTTTTTCTTTTCTTTCTTTATCCATATACTGACATCAAATCTTGTGATTCTTTCTTGCAGTTGCAGCCCAAGGTGCTGAAGGGGCACGACAGTCTCGCCCATGATTATTAGTGGTACACGGAGTTGAGCGAGCCAGTGAGGGGCTTTGTTACTGCGGCCGGCTTTTGAGACTTCGTCAAACTTTTGACGAAGAGCTCCAATGACCTGAGGCAAATTCATGCTTTGGCGGAGAGGTGGTGGGATACCACCAGTACATTCCACTTTCCATTCGACGAGATGACGATGATGCCGCTGGATTTCTCCATGATCACCGGGATCCCTTTTGGGGGAGAGAGCCTTCGCTACCTGGATGCGGCGAGGGAGTGGGATCGGATCAAGTCGCTGCTGGGAGCCATCTCGGAGGAGCCCTTGGTCACGGCCAAGTGGTTCCTGGATACTTTTCGAGGCCGGCAGGGCTTTACTGACGAGCAGATGGCCCAGGGTTTTATGATGTATGTGCTGGGGTGCTCGCTGCTGAGCACCAAGGGAGATTGGATCTCCGTGACGCTGCTGGGGTCCCTGGAGCATATGGATCAGATATATCAGTAAGATTGGGCTGGGGCAGGGCTAGCCATCCTTTACCAGCATATGTGAGAGATATCCCGGGATCGGCCAACCTCTACTGGCGGCTTCTGGAGGATATGGGAGGTATACTTCTCTTCTTCTATTAATTTCGTAATCCTAATTTAAACTTTTCATTCTTATTCCAGATTTCTGTATTTAAAACTTATGTTCCTATCTCTTTCTTACAGATTTGGTCCCATGAGTACTTGCACATGATGTCGCCTGACACGCGACTAGCAGACGCCTCATCATGCCCCAGGGGCTGAAGTGGGCGAAGGATTGGGTCGGGCGGAAGACCGGAGCTCACGATTTTATCTCGTTCAGGAACTTCCTGACGAACCTATGAGAGCAGCACGTCCGATGGCAGCCCTGGCTTGACGTACTTCCAGAGACCTCCCAGGGGATGCGAGAGTCGGCTGGGTATGACCCGCAGAGGGTCTTGCTGGACGAACTAGAGGCTCGGGCGTGGTACCTGGGAGAGAGGGTGACTAGACAGTCCTTGGCGGCCGAGTCTTTCTTCGTGCCATATCCCCCGCCGGAGTCTATGAGAGCTACAGATACCCTCTAGGGTTTCGCGCTTACGGTTGCCCTAGCTGGCCTGTCTCTTCAGGGTTTCGTGGATCCTCCAGCGGGGTACGCAGCTTTCTGTGCTGCGAAGCTGATGAGGAACTTCCCTTTGATGGAGGTGACCCGGGTGAGTTTCTTTCAGCCTTTCCTTTTATTCCTTTTGAACATGCGTGTTTTATCTTCTTATTGGATTCATTCTTCCTTGCAGCCCGTCCCTGCTGCTGCTCGGGCTCCTGCTCTACCGCCCTGGGATTGGAGTCTTAGGATAGTCTCCTACGGTGAGCAGACTACTACCATGGTCCCCAGATATCAGGCGGGTGCCCCCACTATTCCGCTCCAGTACGATTATGTCCCGCGGGACTATACGGAGGAGGGCTTGTTCTATGCTCACAGCGTGAGAGACTGGATTTACGGCCGAGAGTAGAGGGTAATTTCTAAATCTTGCTTTATTTAAAACTGTTAGTTTTATTCAGACATTCTAACCCTTTCTTCCTTTTGCTCAGGCTGAGAGGGCGCGATCGGCTGCTGAGACTCATACGAGGGCTCTGGTGAGAATAAAAAATGCTCCTTTTTATTTATTTATCTTGCTTTCCAAGCTATTTTATTGGTAATTTGACTTGCTCCCTCCATCCAGGAGGAACAGGTGGGGGCTCTATCCCGGCAGGTGGGAGAGCTCCAGTAGCGGCTTCAGCAGTTCGGCATCCCTCTCAGCGATGGCCCTGGAGGCAGTGGTACTAGACATGGTGGAGGCGGTGGTGAGGGCACCAGTAGCGGCAGAGGTAGGGGCAGAGGAGGAGGCGGACGCAGCGGGAGCGGCACAGAGTCAGAGGATGAGCCTCTCAGAGGCGTCACTCGCCAGGCTCGGGGCCGGGGCTGGGGGCTGACTTTTCTTTCTCTCTTTTTTATTTTTGAGTGTTCTTGGAGAGGACTTATACTGTATTCTGGATGATTGTATATACACATGCACGTACTTTATTATTGATGATGGCTTCAGGATAGCCGGTAGGATAGGCACTTGCCTTTATCTTTTCTGCTTTTTTTATTGCTATTCATCGTATGTGCGACCATAGCTTGGTCCTTTTATTATGCTTGGTATATATATTTTGCCATATGTGGGACCATAGCTTGGTCCCTCTTTTATTTTAACCTTGAATGCTTCTGTGAATGCATGAATGAATAAATAAATGAAATGAATGCATGTGACCATGGTCTGATATTGCTTGTACGTGCTGCATGATGCGCACATTTATTCTCTCTTTTGTTTGCAGGTGTATCCTTCTGTGTGATTGTATAACTTGGTATCAGAGCCATGTTTAGCTAATTTTATTTTAGGGTGATTAGTCTGTCTTATACACTTTCAGCCTCTGTAACTTAGGAATGTATGCTCTATGGTTGCCTCTTCTGAGGATCCTCCATATCAGAAATTGATGGAAAAACTGATTTAATTTAAAAGTTTAAACACGCAGCGGAAAAGTCAAGTTATAAAAACTTAATGGCAGCACAGGATATACTACTCGTTAATTCCATAGATGCACACAAGAGGGGACAAGAGTTATACCTTAGTGTCTTTAACCCAATTCTGATTTTCTTTAACATCCAGCAGCTTCCACTAGATGGCCTTCACTCTTATGACACCTATGGATGCTCGTAGGAAGGACTAGGGTTGATGGGAACCCTAATGGAGAGGAAGGATAAGGTTTGGTGCTCTAAAATAGTTTCTGTAGCTTCTGACGTTCAAAACGACGAACTTCTTTTCCAGAACATAGCTGCCCTATTTATAGATTCCCAGAACCGACCTAGACTTCGAGCGATCGAAGATCTTCGATCGATCGAACGTTCGATCGATCGAACCATTCTCGATCGATCGATACTGCCAAAACTTCAATCGATCGAACATACTTCAATCGATCGAACTTGTCTTGACAACTTCCTCATGTGTCTTTCCAAGTATCCTGGCAGAGCTAAGAGTGGGACCTCCTAGGCTCTTTATTGTTGGCTCAGACCAGTTTGTTAATTACCGTGACCAAACTCTTTGATCAGCAAACTAACTAACTGGTCAGTTAACTTTTACTCCACTATAAAACGATAACTGAACTCCAACGCAAAAGAACATATCCGAAGCGATAACTAGACTTGTGTGTTGTACTAATGTCCCTCTACCTTCAGCATTCGTAATCATATTCAGGTAGTCGGATAACTGTTACTGTCAACCTGAATCACGATTACTTCTTGTATTCCTTGAGTCCCATTCACCTCTCATGATTACCAAACATGTTGATAACTCTTATCAACAAGACTGCAGTACTCAGTAATCGACTTGGTGACATTCTCAAGGGAATGCTTACTCTGAAACAGAGTGTAGATTCTGTCTTGACAATATATGTTCACAACCCTATGAGTATGACATACCCAAGATACCCAGGTGTTGATCTTCTATAGACCTCACTGATTGGTAAGTCAAAGCAGTCATATCCACAGTCTGTGTTCATAATCGTCTCAAGATTGAGAACATGTACCTTACACAAGTTATGAGTTCCTATCGACTGATTGACAGCCTTGAGTGTCAATAGGAAAGCTCAGGTCCGTCAATGCACTATAAGCACTAGCATATTAACTAAGAGTTACACTCTAGTGATTGAGATTGATCACTCCATCCAATGGTAGTTAATCATGCTACAGTGTAAACCTGATGATATGTCCTAGTCTCATCATCCACTATGACATGTTCTAAGTAACAAAGAATAGCAATTCGTATCTCACTTGTATGTATCTCATACATACGCGCATTACTTACTATGATACTTAAGGATAACAATCATCTCATGAAAGAAACATACATAACTAAATGTAAAGCTGATATCCATATATTAAAATGTCAATGTCTCCTATATAAAGTAATGGTTTGAGGGCACAAACCCAACAAACTCCCATTTGCACTCACAGCCATACAGGATTACATCTGAGACCTAGACTATCTAGATGACGATCAAAAACCTTCTGTGGCAAAGCCTTTGTAAACGGATCAGCAAGATTGTCAACGGTGGCAATCTTGGTGATAGTCACATCTCCACGTTGAACAATGTCTCGGATAAGATGATATTTCCGCTCTACGTGCTTCCCCTTTCTGTGGTTCCTTGGCTCCTTGGACTGAGCCACTGCCCCACTATTATCACAATAAAGCGTAATAGGTGACAATGACGCTGGTATCACCTCGAGCTCCATAAGGAACTTCTTGAGCCAAACAGCTTCCTTTGCGGCTTCACAAGCAGCCACATACTCAGCTTCTGTAGTTGAGTCTGCAATGCATTTCTGCTTAATGCTCCTCCAACTAACAGCACCACCTCCCAAGGTAAAGAGATGTCCGGATGTTGACTTCCTCGAATCTTTATCTGACATAAAGTCCGAGTCAGTATATCCTACTGGAATTAACTCATTACCACCGTATATAAGCATGTAATCTTTAGTTCTTCTCAAGTACTTAAGAATGTGCTTAACGGCTGTCCAGTGCTCTGGACCTGGATTCGATTGATATCTGCTAACCATGCCAACGGAAAAACAGATATCTGGTCTAGTGCATAACATCGCATACATGAGACTTCCAACTGTCAAAGCATATGGAATTCCTGCCATGCGATTCCTTTCCTCCTGTGTCTTGGGACACTGGTCCTTGGAGAACGCTAAACCATGCCTGAAAGGTAACAAACCTTTCTTCGAATTATCCATTGAAAACCTAGTTAGCACCTTATCGATATAACAAGCTTGAGACAATCCCATTATCTTTCGCTTGCGATCCCGAAAGAGCTTTATCCCAAGAATATAGCCCGCCTCTCCTAGATCCTTCATATCGAAAGTACTAGCTAGCCAAACCTTGACAGTTGACAATGCCGCTACATCATTCACAATGAGTAGAATATCGTCAACGTAAAGCACAAGAAAGGCCATCACTTTTCCTTCACACTTCTTGTATACACAAGGTTCATCCAGATTCTGTATGAAACCAAACGACTTGACCGCTTGGTCAAATCGGATGTTCCAACTCCTGGATGCCTGCTTAAGCCCATAAATGGACTTTTGCAGCTTGCATACCAAGTTACCTTTCCGACCAGCTATGAACCCTTCTGGTTGTTGCATATAGATGTCCTCCTCAAGATTGCCATTTAAGAATGCAGTCTTGACGTCCATCTGCCAGATCTCATAATCTAGGCATGCAGCAATGGATAAGAGTATTCTGATGGACTTGAGCATGGCTACCAGCAAGAAGGTTTCCTCATAGTCAATGCCCTCCCTCTGAGTATAACCTTTCGCTACAAGCCTAGCCTTAAAGGTCTCAACCTTTCCATCAGATGCTCTTTTCCTCTTGTAGACCCACTTACAACCAATGGGTTTAATATTGGCTGGAAGTTCTACAAGATCCCAGACCTGATTAGAATCCATATATTCTAATTCAGCCTTCATAGCTTTAACCCAATGTTCTGAATCAACATCAGCCATTGCCTCTTCGTATGTGGCAGGATCAGATTCAGATTCTATGGAGACAGCTTCAAAAACTTCTCCTAAGAACATGTATCTATCAGGCTGGCTGATAATCCTCCCACTACGATGAGGTACTAGTGCGGAAATGGGTGAAGAAGTGGTATTTTCTTGATTTACATCGTTATCAACTGCGGGTTGGACTGAGGGCTCTCCTTCTATTTCTCTCAAATCTATCCTTCCCTTAGGTTTATGGTTCATGATATAATCATCCTCTAAGAAAATAGCATTTGTACTAACAAACACTTTCTGTTCTCTTGGATCATAAAAATACCATCCATAAGTACCCTTTGGATACCCTACAAAATAACATACTTCTGATCTAGAATCCAACTTGCTCATCTTTCCTTTCAGCACATGTGTCGGACACCCCCATATCCGGAGATGTTGCAAAGAAGGCTTGCGCCCAATCCACATCTCCCGTGGTGTCCTGGGAATAGATTTGCTTGGCACTAGATTTAGTATGTATGCAGCGGTTTCCAAAGCATAACCCCAAAGGAATAATGGCAACTCTAAATAACCCATCATTGACCTAGCCATGTCTAAAAGAGTCCGGTTCCTTCTCTCAGCTACACCATTCTGCTGAGGCGTGCCAGGTGCAGTCAACTGTGACAGAATCCCATTCTGTACGAGGTGATCAATAAACTCATTAGAGAGGTACTCGCCACCTCGATCAGATCAAATGGCTTTGATATGTGAGCCCAATTGCTTCTCCACTTCAGCCCTAAACTCTTTGAACTTTTCAAAGGCTTCAGACTTATGCTGCATTAGGTACACATATCCATACCTAGAGTGGTCATCGGTAAATGTTATGAAATACTCATAACCACCCCTTGCTCTAATATTTATTGGTCCACACACATCAGTATGAACTAATTCCAACAATGCATTGGTCCTATTGCCCTTTGCGGGAAAGGGCCTTTTGGTCATCTTACCCTCTAAACAAGACTCACAGACTTCCATTGGTTCGAGAACCAAATCGTCTAAGATCCCTTCTTTGACTAGTCTGCCAATCCTATTTAGATTGATATGGCCAAGCCTCATGTGCCAAAGCCTTGTTGGATTAGTGGAAGGTTATTTTCTTTTAGATGGTATAGTTACAATTGAGTTATTAAGTTCCAAGCAAGAATCTTTAGAAATATTGGGAGTAATCACATACAAACCATTTGATTTAACACCAGAACATGTAAAAGAACTATTTCTTTTAATCACAACTTCAGTTTCAAAATGAAAAGAATAACCATCATTCGATAAATTAGAAACTGAAATTAAAGTACGTCTCATTGAAGGGACGTAAAGTACATCTGATAAAATCAAAACTTTATTGTCTAGACATTCTAAAACTACGACTCCTATAGCAACCGCAGAAACGGTTGCGCTAGAACCTAGAGTAAGTATGATTTCCCCATCACTGCACCTCCTGGTTGATCTGAACCCCTGCAATGAATTACAGATATGATTAGTCGCACTAGAATCAATGCACAAAGTGTTTGAAGTATCCGTAATAAAACTTACTTCAATCACATGTGATTCAATCATACCTTGAACTCTTGTAGCTAAGAATTCTGGACAGTTCCTCTTCCAGTGGCCATTCTCTCCGCATTAGAAACACTTTCCTTTGCCTTGGCCACCCACCTTCCCTTTGCCCTTACCTTTTCCCTTAGATTTTGCAATCTTAGGGACCGGTCCAACACTTGGACCACCAGTACCAGCCTTCTTCTTCCCTTTCTTTCCTTTCGGTGTAGATCGGGAAGAGGAAGCGCTTTTCTCAACGTTCAAAACGTTGACCCCAGGTTTGATCACCCCTTCCGCTGCCAAAAGAGAACTCATCAATTCGCTCATTGAAAAATTCATTTGATTCATATTATAGTTAAGTTTAAATTGAGTGAATGAAGGTGACAGTGAATTGAGGATCATATCAACTTGGGTCTGTGCATCGATGTTGGCACCTAGGGTCTCCAGCTCGTTTAAATAACCAATCATTTTTAAAACATGTTCCTTGACTGGAGTCCCTTCCGACATCTTTGCACTCATTATCTTTTGCATGGCTACCTGTCTGGCATGCCTGCCATGCTCCCCAAACATCTTTTTCAGGGATGTGATAATGTCACTGGCAGAATCATTCGATTGGAATTGGTGTTGCAACACACCAGCCATTGAGGCCAGAATATAGCAACGAGCCATTCCATTCGACTTCTTCCATTTGTCGAACTCGCGTCTGGCAGCTGCCGAAGCATTTGCCGCGGGTTCTTCGGGGCATGGGGTGGTGAGGACATATATGTGATCCTCCGCAGTTAACACGATGTCAAGGTTACGTTTCCATTCAGTGTAGTTGTTTCCAGTTAACTTGTTTTGAGTGAGTATGGTGGCAAGTGGACTAAATGCATATCCAGACATTATGATTACTGAAAATCAAACAAACAAAATAAATATGGATATCAGGATTTGACAGTTTGAAATAAAAGAATCCTTAAAACTCTTATTTTAAAACAAAGTCGCCGGAATATCGAAACAAAAGAATAAAGCCTCCGTGTGGTAGTCAATTTTCTATTTTTCGATTAATCAAGACTTGTCCGCTATGCAACTCTTGCAAAAACAAGTTATGACTCCCGATCCCTTTTGATCTCTAAGTTTCTGAACAATGCCTCGTGTGGGATCCCTTATCCATAGCTTAGCTAGTGTGTACCATTAACTAAGATCCAATCACAACCGTCTCAAGTAGCGCCTCCGTGTGGTGGTCACCCTCTAACACGTCTGATTGATCCAATCAAAAGAAGTTCACATCTAGTAACCAATAAGTAATGCACCCTCCGTATGGAATGATCACCCCTGACGAGGTGACACAGAATGCACTACTCATCTTACTGTGAACCGTTAATGAAAGATCGTGGGTGTCAATAAATAAGACCCTCTCCCACTAGATTTGGTAAATTAAGGATTTTGCTTTTTAGAAAAATTTGTTTTTATACATTACCCATAAACATCCAATGTTTACTAATGCGTTAAAAATAGTTTTTGAATCTTATTTTAGAAAACTTATTTTACGTGCATGCAAGTAGTAACAATATAATTAAATGCCAATCACAACCAAGCACATAAAACAAAAACTAAAATTGAAAATAAAGACATCCAAACGATTCCTCTATCTCCCATGGCTCTATCTTCATAGAACCTCCTTTTTGGTTTGATCGCCTCCAGCTCCATCTTCATGGACAAAGGCTCCTTGCTCCATCTTCATGGATTTTCTAATTCTATTACATTTGTCCTATGCTTCTTTCGAAGCTTACAATTTATCTAGAAATAGAAATAGCAACAACAAAATAAAAGGCTACGGAAACCGGTGCGACTTTCCTTTTCGTAGGATTGAAGTCGTAGCGCCCTTTACATATGCCTTAAAACCAAACCAAACTTAAATTACAACATGCACCAATCTCAAACAATTTAAATACAAAATTTAAAAGTCTTGGTGCCATGGGAGATAGTGACTAAACTAGCTGCAAAAGGGTTAGTCGTACACGCATCCACATATACATAACAAATATATGTAACTATTGGAATACTTAATTGATTCACACAGTATATAAACTCTTTACATACTGAATTAGAACTTAAAACAGCATCTTACTTCTCTGTCACAGTTCGATCGATCGAAGACCATTTGATCGCTCGAACCTTCGATCGATTGAACTCTGTTCAATCGCTTGAACTTTCTATTTCATAGAATGATTTAAAAAATTTGCAGAATACTTTTAAAAATAAAGCTTTTAATTTCAAAACACCTTACAACTGTGAAACAGAGAGTGCTTTTAATTTCAAAACACCTTACAACTGTGAAACAGAGAGTCTGACAAAGAATCTGTCTCGATCGATCTAACTTCATTCGATCGATCGAAGACTGTTCGATCGCTCTAGTACAGAGGATGTTCGATCGATCGAAACATGTTAGATCGATCAAACTCGCCTTGCATCCCATGCAATCACAGATTTGTATTCTGCTGCGATAACACTGCAGAAACAGATCTGTGACAATGCTGTTTCGAAAACAGTTCTAAAATCAACATGCAAATCAATATAGTGTTCCAAAAACGCATCTATAGATCCAAACGAGCGTGGCTCTGATACCAATTGATGGAAAAACCGATTTAATTTAAAAGTTTAAACACGCAGCGGAAAAGTCAAGTTATAAAAACTTAATGGCAACACAGGATTTACTACTCGTTAATTCCATAGATGCGCACAAGAGGGGACAAGAGTTATACCTTAGTGTCTTGAACCCAATTCTGATTTTCTTTAACTTCCAGCAGCTTTCACTAGATGGCCTTCACTCTTATGACACCTATGGATGCTCGCAGGAAGGACTAGGGTTGGTGGGAACCCTAATGGAGAGGAAGGAGGAGGTTTGGTGCTCTAAAACAGTTTCTGCAGCTTCTGACGTTCAAAATGACGAACTTCTTTTCCAGAACGCAGCTGCCCTATTTATAGATTCCCAGAACCGACCTAGACTTCGAGCGATCAAAGATCTTCGATCGATTGATCGAACCATTCTCGATCGATCGATACTGCCAAAACTTCAATCGATCGAACATACTTCAATCGATCGAACTTGTCTTGACAACTTCCTCATGTGTCTTTCCAAGTATCCTGGCGAAGCTAAGAGTGGGACCTCCTAGGCTCTTTATTGTTGGCTCAGACCAGTTTGTTAATTACCGTGACCAAACTTTTTGATCAGCAAACTAACTAACTAGTTAGTTAACTTTTACTCCACCATAAAACGATAACTGAACTCCAATGCAAAAGAACATATCCGAAGCGATAACTAGACTTGTGTGTTGTACTAATGTCCCTCTACCTTCAGCATTCGTAATCATATTCAGGTAGTCGGATAACTGTTACTGTCAACCTGAATCACGATTACTTCTTGTATTCCTTGAGTCTCATTCACCTCTCATGATTACCAAACATGTTGATAACTCTTATCAACAAGACTGCAGTACTCAGTAATCGACTTGGTGACATTCTCAAGGGAATGCTTACTCTGAAACAGAGGGTAGATTCTGTCTTGATAATATATGTTCACAACCCTATGAGTATGACATACCCAAGATACCCAGGTGTTGATCTTCTATAGACCTCACTGATTGGTAAGTCAAAGCAGTCATATCCACAGTCTGTGTTCATAATCGTCTCAAGATTGAAAACATGTACCTTACACAAGTTATGAGTTCCTATCGACTGATTGACAGCCTTGAGTGTCAATAGGAAAGCTCAAGTCCGTCAATGCACTATAAGCACTAGCATATTAACTAAGAGTTACACTCTAGTGATTGAGATTGATCACTCCATCCAATGGTAGTTAATCATGCTACAATGTAAACCTGATGAGATATCCTAGTCTCATCATCCACTGTGACATGTTCTAAGTAACAAAGAATAGCAATTCGTATCTCACTTGTATGTATCTCATACATACGTGCATTACTTACTATGATACTTAAGGATAACAATCATCTCATGAAAGAAACATACATAACTAAATATAAAGCTGATATCCATATATTAAAATGTCAATGTCTCCTATATAAATTAATGGTTTGAGGGCACAAACCCAACAGAAATTCCTTAAGTTCTCCAGTCTTCTATGTGAAGATCTTCTGTGTCTAAGATTTGATTATGGTCTGTAAAAGATAACGTACCTTGAGCCTCCCAGTCTTCACTTGAATGCTTGATTAGTGATCTTCAACACCGAATCAAAGGACTACATCATGAGTTATTGCATCTGGACTCTCTTCCAGATGGTTCTCCATGCTCAAATGCTCCAATTAGAGGAAAGAAAGGAATGGAGATGGGATTTATTTCTTTTTTGAGCCAAGAAAGGAAATCAGAAAGAACATTATTTTTTCCTTTTATGTGAACAGCTTCAAAGCTCCATTGGGAGAACCAGTTTGCCCATCGGAGTAGCTGAGTGGGAGGAAGGGCTTTTTGTTTAAATTTGAGCATTTGGGGAAAACTCATGAGGTCTGTTTCTATGAGAAAATGATGGCTAACAAGGTGGAATTTGAATTTGTCAATTGCTTTCATGATGGCTCGAATTTTCTTGTAAGTGGAATGATAATGTAATTCTGCTGAGGTGAATGCTCCACTTTTATAACCACAAATACTCCTGGTTCCATTTGCTTCTTGCTGTAACAACACTGCTCCCTAATATAAATCAGATGCATCTGTTTGTAAAATTCGTTTCCCATCGGATGGAATTTTCAAAGGGGGGAGAGTATGGGCTACCTGTTTGAGTGCTTTTACAGCTTGTGTGGATTGGGGTGAGCATGGGGGAGCATTCTTCTTGAGAAGCAAGGAGAGTGTTTGTCTATGCTTGGCAAGGTGTGGGATAAAATCTGCCATATAATTAACGATTCCAAGGAACTGGTGAACTTGCTTTATCGATAGATTGGAATCTGGAAAATGCTGAAGCTGGCTTGCAATGTGAGGTTGCAGAGTATATTTCCCTTTAGATATATTCAGACCCAAAAAGTCAACTGAAGATACACCAATCACCATCTTTTTCTGAGATAACATTATGCCACATTTTCTGACCAAAGAATGGAATTTGTGTAGAAGTAAGGCATGAGAGTCTGGATTTGGTGAGAAGAGGAGTATATCATCGATGTAGATTAGAGAAGAGGAGAGGATTGGTTCAAAAATTTTGATCATGGCTTTCTGGAAAAGTGAAGGGGCCGTTTTGAGGCCAAAAGGCATGTCTGTCTAATGAAAATGGTGGTCTGGGAGACAGAAACCCGTTTTGGGTCGTTCATCTGGATGAATTCCAAGTTGCCAAAACCCCGCTTTGAGATCAAATTTGGAAAATATTTGGGCTTGGGTTAGTTGGAAAATGAGGTTGTGGCGTCGTGGAAGTGGGAACTTGTCATCATGAAGAAAGTGGTTGAGGGGTTGGTAGTTTATGACAAGGCAAAGTTTTCCACGAACTTGTTCTGCTCTTTTATTGACATAGAAAGCTTCACATGCCCACTGGGAGGTGGTGTTTTCGATGAGACCTTCTTTCTATAGCTGTGCAACTTCGGCAAGAGCAAGCTGGTAATGGTCTGGATTCATTCCTTGGTGGCTGGCTTTGGTTGGATTGATATCCTCATTCTTTTTGAAAGGAAGGGATATGAAGAAGTCTGGGTTTATCCACAATGGGTGGGAGCATTTGGTAAGAAATTCAGAATGGATTTCTGCATAAGAGTGTGTAATGATTTCTTATTGGATTGGCAGGAAGGCTTCAAGGGTAAAAAGATTGGACTGGGAGGTCCATGGCAGGAAGAAGTTCTTGTATCTGAGCCCTTTTGGTACCCATGTTACTTTGGTGAGTGACTGGAGTATATCAAAACCGATCAGGAGATCTTTGCCGGGAAGATCTGAACCATAAACACAATGCTTTATGGAGTATCCTGGGAACAACTGGATAATGATTGGTTTACTGATGAGAGTGATCACAAAATTTTTGCCATTTGCAGCCTTAAATGGTTTAAAACATGTTTGCCAATGAGATCGGGGAAGAATAGAGGGATTTATGATAGAGGCTGCTGCTCCACTATCAAAGAAAGTTATGACAGAGATTGGTTTGTCATACTTTGTAGGAACAAGAGTGATTCTAGCAAGAGGCTGGACAAGAGTGATGAAATCTAGAGAAATATAATGGATGTCATGGTAGGTATCAATATCAAAGAGATCGGTATCTTCATCTAGGCTGAGCTCCTTATCATAATCAGAAGGATAAGTGGGGAGTACAAGAGCCAGTATTGTTTCATCATGCGGCTCATCATCCATGGAGAACATAGATTCGATATCTGCATTATCTTCTCCTGGAGCAAGTTGAGTAATTGCTTGTATCATGTTGGATTTTTGGGCCTTTTTGGGGGCACTGTTTTGCATAATGTCCTGTTTTCCTGCAGATGAAACAGCGATCAGATTTCCTTTGGCCACGGAGGGATTTCTTCCGGAAATATCTCCATTTCTTCTTCTTGGGGATGAAAGGAGATGGGTCAGATGTATGTTTTCAAAAATGTTTGGATTTTTTAGAGGAGACTTGGCAACTACAGCTTTTTTCTTTGCATTGTGCACAAGAATTTCCAAGCATCTTACCTTGATCATGAAATGTTTTGAAGAATTTTTGTTGGTCACAGAGTTTGTCAAGAGCAAGTAGGACATGCTGGTACATTTCTCCAAGTGATGCTTATGCAATTTGTTTGCCTTTTGTTTGGAGAAGACGAGCGGTTTCTGTGCCAAGAGGTTCTGGTAGTGAAGTGAGAAAAGCTTGCTTTAGATTGATATCATCAATTCCACCAAGAAAGTAGAATAACTTAGTTATCTTTTCGTAATGCTTTTGCAAGTCGTGCCTTTTGAAGGAACAGCATTTCATCCGAAGATAATCTTTATGGATGTCTGGAATTCCAGGAAATTCAGTATGGATTATATTCAGAAAATCATCAATGGAAGGCATCTGTACAAGTTGGAGTTGCCTCTATTCTCCAAGACTAATGTACCATTGCCACAGGTGGCCATGAAATCTTGATAGGCATTTGGTGAGTACCGTGCGTGTGGTAGAACCTAGCTGCAGAAGTTCAGCAGTGCACCATGCATGAAGTTCATAAAGTTTGTCCAGCCATTTGGAAGGTGGAATACTATCAAATGAAAAGCCTTGATTTGGGGAATTGGAAAATGGAGAATCTGTTGTTTGTTGCGGAGTTGGGTTAGTTGGTTCAGGGCCAACTGGAGGGTCCTCGTTAATGACCTCTTCAACTCTTGAGGATCTTGGATTTACCATATGAACCTCGGTTTGGATTTCTTTTTGGAGATCTGTGATATAATGATGAAGCATATCCTGTTCGGCAGCAGATAATGACCATGTGTCCTCATCAGTAGGAGAACCGGGACAAGAATGTTGGTGGGCAATGGTAAGATCAGAAGGGCTGTCGGTGGCCATGGTTTGGAGTAGGGCAGTGAGTGGATTGGAATGAACCGGATTTGGAGGATTTTCAATGATCAGGGTAGTGGCCGGAGCTATGGGTGAGGAAGAGGATGCCATGTGTTGGCCGGAAGGTGAGGGTAGTGTTGGTGGTTTTCTTTTTGGACGGGTATGCTTGGGATCTCTGGGGAGAAAAGCAGCAGTATTAAACATTCCACCAGAGGTAGCAGATGAAGATGAAAAAGGTAGAGGTTGTTGCTGGTGCAGAGTGGGGGAGAATATGGATACCCAGGTATAGAAAGTTGAGGATCAAAGGAATAAGGATAGTGATCTTTGTATGATGAATGGGACTGATTTTGGGCCTGCAGGGAGTGCAGCTGATTTTTTTAAGTGTTTCATTTCCGCTTCTTTTAAGGCAAAGGCCGAAGAGTACATACTGGTCGACTGTGCCATATGCAATAACTCATGATGTAGTCCTTTGATTCGGTGTTGAAGATCACTAATCAAGCATTCAAGTGAAGTCATCTTTTGATCCAAAGTGGCCTGAGTTTGGACAATTTGTTGAAGGCATCGATTTTGCGCAATAGCATTGGCTGATTGCCAATTGAGAGTTGCTTTTGCTGCTGAGATTGATTTCTTTGTTCCATCAGGGTTAATGACAGTAGGGTGAGCAATTTTGTGCGCATGTCGAATTTGATCATCCGGAGTTGTAAACTGGAGAGGAGGGAAATCTTCATCAAAAGTGGTAGATGAGGAGGCAAACATATAGCAAGGAATAGGGGGGGAAGTATTTGGGGGTAAGTGGTTAGAAGGAAGAGGGGGCTTGCATGGGGAAAGAGTCTTGATTTTAGGTTGGGTATGCATATGTGGCTTATCTGAGTAAAGCACATAGAAATCAAATTTTCCAGAAGGTTCACCAAGTAATCCTACGCTGGGATCACCAGAATCATATCTCTCCCGAAGATTTTGTTGAGAAGATTTCTTTATTGGTTTGCGGGGAGCATCAGCATCATAGAGTTCTTCAAAATAACAATCATCATAATCACAATAGTCAAAATACTTATGTCCCGTGATTGGATTTTGGAAGTGGAAAATTGGCTGGCCGGTAGCGTCAAAAGAATGAATAGGAATTTTCCCTGTACCAGAGTTTGATATATCTGCTGGTTGTATTATTGACTGGTGTGGGGAAGATATCTGGTTCATTCATAGTGGGTTTGGCAAATGAGATCTCAAAAGTACTGTCTTGTTGTATAATAAAAGTTGGATCTGTAAGTTGGACTGGATGAGATGGTCGCTTATGCTGTTCATAAGAAGTTACCCAAGAGGTTGGTAACAACTTAATCAGTTCATCACGAGAAATTTGCCTAGGGATATGAACACATGAAGCTTGGGTAGCAGAATCGATGCTGACAAAGTGAGCTTCGTCGCAAGTTGAAGGTTGGCTTATGTCAAAAGCATGATTTTGCAACCTGTATGCCATTTGATAGTGTAAAGTGGTAGCATAAGTGTCACTGACAGAAGAAGCCCCACCGCTTTGGAGTTGTACCTTCAAGGCTGAAAGAAGGTAAGGTTCCTGCAATGGCATATTAAAATTAGGGAAAAATGTCAAGATCATTGTTCCTGAATTCAGTGTTGTTTAGACTGTGGCAATGCAAGCGTGTTCATATTTGAGGAATCTTGTATCCAGCAAAGCGATTAGGGAGACAACTGGAAGACCTTTCTTCCCGTGGAAGTTTAAGGCAAGCCTGATTGCTCCAAAATGAAGATGGGTGTAACCATGTTGTTTCCAGAGTGGAACTAGGGTTGCTGGGATATCAAGGCTGATCAACTTTTCAGTCTCCGTGGCCGGTATATAACATTGATCAAACTTTGAGGCCTGGATATATTCTTTTAAAGAAGAAGGACGTGGTGTGGAAAAGATCTTTTTGACAGTGGTGGTTAATGAAGTAGATGGTTTGGCAAAGGTGGAATATGGATTCAGGAAGGGGAGATCAGTAAGAGGTACCTTATGATCTTTTGGAAGGTAGTCAAATTCATAGAGGTATTCAAGTTTGGAAGTTGAACGGCTAGAAGAAGATGAAGAACATCTGGATATAGAGGAGGAAGCCATATGCTGAATTATTACAAACAAACCCTGGCCAAAATGAGGTTCGGGACGGCACTCGGTTAGGCCTCAACGGCACTCAATGAGTGCCACTGAATGCCGCAACGACACTCATAGACTACCGCGCGACACTTCGTTGAGTGCCGTTCTGCTTTATCGAGTGTCACGAGTAGGTGGACAGTTTTATTCCCCTATTTATACTACTTTCTTCCCCCAATACTCCGCAAAACACCATTTTCCTTTCTTTACTTCCTTCTCAAATGGCCCCCATCAGCTCCCAAATCCTTTTTCCATGGATGGATACCCTCTCCGGCATTGATAGGCTCAACTTTGAGTGTTTCAGACTAAATGATCTCTTCTCTTTCCGACGGATGAATTTGAATGAGGGCCTACTTCGAGCTGCCATCTAATGTTGGGATCCCTCTCTCAAAGTCTTTCATTTTGGCTCTCAGGAGACTTGTCCCTTGTTTGAGGAATTCAGCGCTATTCTGGACACTGATCCTTTTGCTGAGTTGACAGTTCCTTTGGTTCAGGCCGGGTACGTCCGGGATTTAGCCACTCTTCTCTATATATCTCGGAATGCGACAGTCTCTTTTATTTGCGACAGGCAGATTGACTTCGAGCGCCTCTCTTCCATTTATGCTGAGACCCTTATGATGGAGAATATCAGATCATTCGACGTAGCGCCCTGTCGATTGCTATGCTTTCTTACTTCCTCTTTCAGTCATCTTTCGACATTCTTATACCCATTGCCTGTGGTTTGCGAGAGATGAAGAGTGATGTTATGCTGATTCTTGGCGAGACTCTGATTGGTTTGGGCCACGCTCATACTGATTAGGCTATGTTATCCGCAGGAGCACCTTTTGTCTTACAGGTTTGGCTCATGGAACGCCTTGATCTCTTCATACACTCCTCACATCTTCGTGGGCCACTTCCCTATGACCATATGGAGGTTCATTGCCTATTCCACTCTGCCGATGCTTGGCTTGGCTGGTTCTGAGGTCTTTCTCCTGGTGATATTTGCTGGGCCTGCCCGCGGTGGGTTTACCACTCTATCGCCGTACGCCTTCCTGGACGACCCGGCATCTGGTTGCCTGGCTTGCATGCTACTACTTTCTACATTCCTGGTCGGGTGGTTTGCCAGTTCGGACTCTTGCAGGACATGAATGAGACTGTTACCGCTAATTTTACTAGGGGGTCCGCTTTGCGCCCTTCTATTGTGAAGGCTTTCATCGAGGCTTGGCATGACAGAGTTTCAGCTCCTTTCCGGAGAATCCCGGCTTCGATCGTGCCTACCGCTGAGTACCTTTTTCAGATTCAAACATTGATCTAGATACAGGCTTCATAGATATGCATTGATGAAAATAAGACAAACAGGACAAAGCTCTGCTTTACAAAAATTTCAAACAAGTCCTGCCTATCCTTTTACGCTTTTGAATGTGATTTTTATTACTTTTTTTTTCAAAAGTGCCCTCATCTTTAGGAAAAGTTCTAACATGTTTAATCAAAGTGTTCACTCCTCCGATTAATCTTTTATGAAAAATTCTCCTTTCAATGTCTTTTCTTGGCTCTTTACTTTGCTTTGTGTCTTGCTTAAAGCTTTACTCTTTCTATACCATGAATTCACATTTGTTTCTTTATAGTACTTATTTTGATAGTCAGGAGATCCAGAGATGGGTTTTAGGTAAATATCTGGGTTCTTCGGATAGCAAACGAAGTTTGCCCCTGGTTTTAGGGCTTCGAAGTGGTTCTGGGTAAATGCCAGTTTGCCCCTAGTTTAGCACAGGGTTTTTCTTTTTAGGTTTTCATGGGCTGAAGGCTTTTGAGAGCCCGCCTACTTATCCCCGAATGGGAATTAGGCCTGCAGTAGTTCGGCTCGAGGCTTGAAGGAAGACGCCGCTCGGTCGGTTTTATTTTAATGACCAAACCAAGTAGGTTGCCTACGTATCCCCTAGCAGGAATCAGATCAAGCGTAATTCATCAAGGTAGGAGGTTTTGAAAGGAACGGTTTTAAGCAAAGTATTTCTTGAGGCGATCGAGGTTAATCGGTTGTTAAATTCAACCCCGTCCAGGTCCATGAGATATGCCACTCCTCCAGAGAGAAGAGTCTTTATGATGTACAGCCCGACCCAGTTGGGTTTGAATTTTCCTCTGGGGTCATAAACGGGCACTTTCAGTTCTTTGAGGACCAGGTCACCCTCAGCAAGTTTCCTTGGGCGGACCTTTTTGTTGAAAGCACGAGCTATCCTTTTCTGATATCCACGAGTATGGTTTATTGCGGCCAACCTCTTCTCATCGAGCAACATCAACTCTTCATACCTTCCTTGTATCTATTCCAATTCGGTGATCTCACATTCTACCAAAACCCTAAGAGAGGGTATCTCTACTTTGACTGGGAGAACGACCTCTATACCGTAAACTAGCGAATAAGGTGTAGCTCCTGTAGAAGTTCTTACAGAGGTCCGGTACCCCCATAGTGCAAATGGTAGCTTCTCGTGCCAATCTTTGCATGTATCCGTTGTTTTCCCCAAGATTGCTTTAACATTTTTATTAGCTGCTTCTACCGCTCCGTTCGTTTGAGGCCTGTATGGAGAGGACAGATGGCGGGTGATCCTGTACTTTTCCAGAAGTGGGATAACTTCTCCCTGGAAATGGCTACCATGATCTGAGATAAACTCGTTGGGGACCCCATACCTGCAGATTATGTTCTTTTCGATGAAGCTCACACCATCCTTAGCCTTTAATGTGGCGTATGACGCGGCCTCCACCCATTTAGTAAAGTAGTCTATCGCCACGATTATATATCGATGCCCATTGGAAGCCTTCGGAACTATTTCACCGATGATATCAATGTCCTAAACAGAGAAAGGCCAAGGTGTGGTCATGTTGTAGAGTTAGGAAGGGGGGGTATGCATTAGATTGGCGTGGATTTGGTATTTGTGGCATCTCCTGACATACTCGCAACAATCTTTGTCCAAAGTCGTCCAATGATATCCTTGCCGAATGATCTTTTTTGCTAGCATATGCCCATTTATGTGGGGCCCGCAGACTCCTTCATGTATTTCTTCCATCATTCTTTTGGCCTCTTTTCCATATAGACATTCTAAATTGTACCCTGTGTATGACCTTTTCCACAGCTTATCTGCATAGATCGCGAATTGGGCTGAGAACCTTCGGATTGCCTTTCTGTCCTTTTTTGAGGCTCTTTCGGGGTATTCTCCTTCTTTAATGAAATTCCACACATCCACATACCACAGTATTTCCCCCTCGTCTTCTATGGACGCGACTGTCTCAAATGATGGTTGATTTCTGATTTCTATGGATAATGGGACCATCGTGACTTCTAAGGGGATTTGTATCATTGATGCTAGAGTTGCGAGGGAATCGGCCAATTGGTTTTCCTCTCGGGGAAGGTAGTAGAATGATATCTTCTTGAATTGTTCTTTCAAACTCTCCAAATAGTCATGGTATGGCCTCAGCTTCTCGTGCTTCACCCTCCAATCTCCCTGCACTTGGGATATGATCAAATTCGAATCTCCAAACACATCAACTTTTTTGACTTTTATGGCCAGTGCTGCCTCCATTCCCACTATGCATGCTTCGTACTTTACTGTGTTTTTGGTTGAGTTGTATTTAAGCTTGACGGCCAATGGGGTAGGGGTTCCATCAGGTGCTACAAGGATAACCCCGACTCCGTAGCCTAGTTGATTGGCGGACCCATCGAAATACATCCTCCATAAATCCTCCCTTACCTCCAACACTCCTTCGTCAGGAAACCTGAATTCTCCCCAGATTCTACGGCAAGGTCAGCTAGGTACTCGGCGATGGCTCTCCATTTGACAGATTTGGAGGTGACATATCTGATATCAAACTCGGCTAGCATCATGGTCCATCGAGAAATCCTACTGGCCAGGGCGGGTTTTTCAAACAGGTATTTGAGCGGGTCCATTCGGGAGATTAAGATCACGGGGAAGGCTAGCATATAATGCCTAAGGCGACGGGTGCACCAGACTAAAACCCAACATGCTTTCTCTAAGGATGAGTACTTCAACTCGTATCCGGTCATCCTCTTGCTCAAGTAATAAATGGCCTTTTCTACGTGCCCTTCTTCTCCTTCTTGGGCTAGCATGCATCCCATTGAATCCTCGGTCACAGAAAGGTACAGCAGCAGAGGCTTCCCGGGTGAGGGTGGTGACAGGACAGGTGGATTTTGGAGGTAGGTTTTGATTTTATCGAAGGCTTTCTGACACAAGGTGTCCCACTTGAACTTCTATCCTTTTCTGAGTAATTTAAATAGCGGATTGCAGGTGATGGTGAGTTTTGAGATAAAACGGCTTATGAACTGTGTTCTACCCAGGAACCCCCTCAGCTCTTTTTCATTCTTGGGTGGCTGCATTTCGACTATGACTTTTATTTTGGTCGGGTCTACTTCAAATCCCCTTTGAGTAATAAGGAACCCCAATAATTTTCCAGTGGTGACCCCGAAGGTACATTTCTGTGGGTTTAGTCTCATCCTAAACTCCCTTAACCTCCCAAAAAACTTCCTCAGAGCCTCCAAGTGTCCTTTCCTCTCCTTATATTTCACAATCATATCGTCCACACACACTTCCACCTCTTTATGAATCATGTTATGCAATAACGTGGTAGCGGCTCGCTGATATGTTGCTCCTGCATTTTTGAGCCCAAATGGCATCACCCTATAGCAGTATGTTTCCCATGGTGTGATAAAAGTGATTTCTCTATCCTCGGGTACCATGAGGATCTGGTTATAGCCGAAGAATCCATCCATGAAGGACAGAAGCTCATGCCCGACGGTGTTATCAATGAGGACGTCGATATGTGGTAAAGGGAAATCATCTTTAGGGCTTGCTTTGTTTAGGTCTCGGAAATCAACGCAAACCCTAACACGACCATCATTTTTGGGGACATGCACTATGTTGGCGATCCATTCTGGATACTCAGTGACCATTAAGAATCTGGCTCTTAACTGCTTTTCAACTTCCTCTTTGACTTTGAGTGCCCATTTAGACCTCATTCGCCTTAATTTTTGCTTTACTGGTTTCGAATTTGGGAAAACGGGGATGTGGTGTTAGACTATCTCTGGATCAATGCCTGGCATATCATTATAAGACCATGCAAAAACATCTTTGAATTCACTTAATAGTTTGATTAATTCTTCGCTTTCTTCTTTGCCAAGTGTAGAGCCGATAAAGACATTTTGAGGATTATTTTCATTTCCTAGATTAATTGTTAGAGTGTCCTCAATGGTTTTACATGCAAATTCTTTTTCTTTTTCAATTAATTTTTGCAACTCAAGGGGTATTTCATGATCATCACATTCATCACATTCATTAAGCGCGTTCGAGTAGGCAGAATCAGTCATGTTCTCATTGATTTTCTTTAGAGTGATTACAACAGACATAGAAATTGAAAGATGTCTCATTTGGGCCATTAAAGACTCTGGGTGTGGGGGATACCTATCACTAGACTCAAAAACCCACTCTTTCTTGTTTTTTCCTCCCAAATCGGCGATGGAGCGTTTTTCCAGGTCCCTTGTCTTGGAAATTTCCTCCATCTCTTCTTTCTCGGCCCTTCCTTTGTCGGTCTCCCTCTGATCTTCCTCATCTTTTTCACTCTCGGCTGCCTCCTCCACCAGACCTTCAACGTATTCATCCTTGGCCTTTCCATGATCTGCTTTTATAACTTCTGTGCTCCCTTCGTCCAACAGATCTTTCATGACAAAGCCGTCTAGCGCACCAATCCAATTCTTGGCATAACCGACTTGGCAGGCAGCTGCAAGTATGGATCTTCATATGCAAAAAACTCGTGGGAAAAGAAGATCTCAAACCCTGGCTTCAAACATTTATCTTTCTGGTCCACCCATGGCTCTGGGAAGCCGCAAAAGGGGAAATCTTCTCCTTCCTTTATGAAATATCCGTTGAGCATTTTTAGGTAAGGGTCCAATGGCGCATCGACGGCCTTCTTCTTTTCTTTTCCCCCTTTCTTGGATGGTTGGTACCCCAGACTGTGAGTGTGAGTCTGAGTAGGGATTTTTGGAAACTCCGGCAGGCCTTGGTGGTTCTTCCCCAATCCCAAACCTGGAAAGAAACCCATTTTCTTCATGATCCCTGCGACCAACGGGCTTGCGTATTGGTCAAAGTACAGTGGCAGGAATTCTTTTGGCTTTTCCTCCCCAATCATGCTGACGAACTCGAACCCTCCCATGCTTGCTTTTCCTTCTTGCAGCTGTAATTCTAGAACTGGTGCGCTTGACGAAGCTTCAAACGAATGAACCCAGCTATCCCCGAGGATGTCGCAGACTTTGCCCTTCCAAACACATTTGACCTTCTGATGAATGGTGGATGGTATGGCACCCAAGCTATCCAACCATGGCCCCCCTAGCAGTGGATTAAAGGAGGCAGGGATATCAATGATTTGGAATTCAACTTCTTTATCCACTGGACCGATAACAAGATTAAAAAAGATGATACCCATGACCGTTCTTTGAGTGTTGTCATATGCCCTGACCTTTTGCTGGGACGGCACGAAGGACGATTCATCTAAGCCCATCAGTTTGGCTGTTCGGAAGGGGCATACATTCAGAGCAGACCCGTTGTCAACGAGACAAGCGGGTACGGTGTTCCCCAAACATTCAATAGTGACATACAACGGCTTGTTGAGCATGGGTCCTCTGGGGGGTACGTCATCTGAAGAAAAGGTGATGGCTAAGGTCGGGATTCTGCCAATCATTCCCACAATATCTTCCGGTGCTGTGTTGATGGGAACATCAGATTGATTAAGGATGTCCAACACTACCTGCCTGTGGCGTTTCAATGCTATCAGTAACCCCCAAATGGTGATATTGGCCTGAGTTTTCTTCATCTGCTTTAGAACCCTGTCTTCTTCCTCTTCTTCGTTCGTTTTCCCTTTTCCCTTGTCCAATTCTCTCCTCGGATGATCTTTCTCTAGCTCATGTGGTTTAAAGTGTCTGCCTGACCGAGTCAGGTGGCTGACTTCTTCTTTTGCCCATAGATCGTCAACTCCTGAATCAACTTTCAAAGTACCCTCCATCATCTCCGTTTCCTTGTCGCTCTCGTACCAAAGATCGTCTTCTACCTGGCTCACGTCTCGACTGTCACTCCCTTGAACCCACCAGTCTGACTGTTCTATTTTTCTTTTCCCCGACTGATCCTCCAAAATACAGATCGTTGAATCCTTCGGCAGCAGATATGGTTTTCTTGGTGTCCCAACCTTAGTGATTAGTCTAGACGGATCGAAGGTTGCTTCTTCTACTCCTAAGAAATAAAGACCATGCAGTGGTGGCACAGCTTGATGATTCGGAAGCGGATTTTCAGTAACATTTGGAGCTTTGGTAGGTGGTTCCGAAATTACTTTGTTATCGATGAGGTCCTGGATTTCGTGCCTTAATCTCATACATCGATCCATTGAGTGACCCTTCTGCTGATGAAATTTGTAAAAGAGGTCCCCTTGGAAATTCGACGGAAGCGGACTTGGTAGAGGTCGAGGTTCCAACTGACGGAAATGCCCCTTTGCTAACAGCCTGTCGAGGGCAGTCGATAATGATACTCCCAGATCTGAGAGTTTTCTTGGTGCTTTGTCTCCTCCTCTCTTTGGCGTTATGTCAAACCTCCTCTCCGGCCCGTTTAGTGCATTGACATCGGTGGGGCCGGAGTGACCCCCATTTGTCCTCCGTTGGACCCGTAGTTTGGTCTCCTATACCGGTTTGGTTGCTCCTATCTCTTAATTACCCCTTCTTGGATTGCATCCTCTATCCTTGTCCCAACATCGAAAACCTCGGCGAAGGTATTGATTAACTAAAACCTCATCTTTTCTTGATACATTGACTGTAGATTCTTCATCAGCATTCGGATCTGGTCCTTCTCAGACGGCCTTTGTACCATTTTAGCTGCTTTTCACCTCCATCTGCTCAGATATTCGGCGAGCGATTCTTTGTTCCCTTGCCTAGTGGTCTCCAAATCTCGGACAGTGACATCTAAATCTTGATTGTACTCTTATTGTGCCATAAATGCTTTGATCACTTCTTCCTAAACCCTGGTTTTGCTTGGTTCGAGAGTAAGATACCAGGATAAAGTGACTCTGGTTAAAGTCTGTTGGAATAGGACAACCATCATGGTTGTGCTCAGCCCACTCGGTTGAAAAGCTCTAATACACATTCTTACATGGCTGCGAGGATTCTCGATCCCATCAAATTTGTAAAAAATTGGCATCTTAAACCTGGCGGGCAGTGTTTCACGTACTCTGTCATACAACCCTTCCAGTTCCATCAGATAGGTATCAACTCCCTGAGCCTTGGGCATCACCCTTTCCAACTTCTCTATTTTCTCGGTCAGTAACTTTTCTTTCTCATCTTTCTCCATTTCCCTGTTGGCCTGTAGCGCATCAGCCCATTGCACCCCCTGATCATCAAACCAATCTCCTTCTCCTCCATGAGACGGGTCCACAGCTGGCAGAACTATAGGCAGTGGTCGGCGATTCAGTTCTTCTATCATTCCCATCATACGGTTCATATTTTCGACTTGCCGCCTCATTTGCTCCGCTTGTTGTTCTACCAGTGCTCTTATCCCAGCTATTTCCTCGTTTCTTTCTTCAGCCATGTCAGCGTCTTCTCTTCTTACCAGCCTTGCCGTGGGATCCCTAAACCAGGCTTGATTTGATCTTGATGCTATTTTCGCCCCTACAACAAATTTTGAAATTTTCCTTTAAAAACCTTTTTGTCTGCTTCCTTTTGTCACACAAAGACATTTTTTGTTTTTAAAAGACATTTGGTAAAAAAAAAAAACCTTTCTTTTACATGTCACATGGATGCAATGCGTGTATGTGTGTGTGTGTGTGTGCCTATTCTATATGCCAAAGAAAAGAAAATCCTAATCCTAACACATAAACATATAAGCACATAAAATCCTCACCCATGTCAAGTGGGCTAATTTCTCCTCTCATTGTGATCCTCATTACCCTTTCAAAGGTAGAGTATTTAAAATTTTTCAAAATTCATTTCTTAAGATGATGAGATCGTTCAAAAACAATTCTCAAGAATTTTGAATCTTTTATTTGAAAATGAGAATGTGAAAACATTTCTCAACAAAAATGATTGAATTGAAATTTTGCTTTGAAATTCATTTGAAGAGCATTTCCCCCAAAATAATTCCCAAAATTTTGGATTTTTCCTATGAAGTTGATCATGTGAAAATGTACCTTAACAAGGTTAGTTTGGAGTTTTAATCAAAAGTGAACTCCAAAGATTTTTTTCGAAAAAGTGATTGAAAACTTTTGGAATAAAGATGGCAAAAAAAAATCCGTTTGCTTTTAAAGATGGATTTAAAATTCTTTGGGTAGAAGGATCACATGATCGAATTATCACCGTACTTTTCATGATTTCAGATACATACAAGGTCAATGATGCTTAGCTAAACATGATATAAGAGATGTAATCTTATAATCAAGATTCGACATGTTTCTCAAATGTCATAGGACATGAAGAGGAATTTCTCAAAAAGTGATTAAGAGATTATGCATCTTTCATCAATCAAGCATCGTCATCATCTCAAGTAATCCCTTCCGGGCATACAAAACTTCCTAGCACATAATCCTAATCAAGAATTGATTTCCTAACTTTGAAAGGTTCTATGGAAACTACTATGCAAAGGCTGGATTTTGGTCAAATAAAGGACCCTTGACACACACCCGATAGGATGCTTCATATACCAAAACATGGTACGAGATCAAGGGTGATTATACAGTCTCATGATGACTTGACCGACCGGGTTACCCCGAGTCTCCAAGGTCATAGTTCCGTGCAATCGACTGGTTGGACATGCAAGTGAAATGCAACAGGCACACAAAGATTAATTAATTTGATTAAGAGGATGTTTTCAAGTCTAACCCTCGAGTGAACCCAAAATCAGAAATTCCTGGTCTGCGAAACCAGAGATTCTGGGTTCGATTCCCAGCAGAGTCGCCAGATTGTGGATATCGCATTTTTCTTACCCACAGCTTTTTCTTTTAAAATCTTTTTTAATTAAAAAAAACACAAAACAATGGGTCGCCATTTAATTTTTTCAAGGAAAATTAAGAAACCATTTTTAAAGCAAACTGATCTTTTTAGAAACCAGAGATTAACTAGGTCCGGGGATTATGGAATGAAAGGGGAAGGAGCCCGGCGGACTAAAACACCCCCTTTCATCCTATCTCGCGATAGGCCTCTACTCAATATTCTTTTTAATTGAATTATTAATCTAAGCATGCCCTCAATTAATACATATATATACACATTACACAAGCCTGTTGGAAATGGTGTAAAATTGCTAATGACAAAATATCATTCATAAGCCACGTAATTCAAGTAGCAAGCAACATGATATGCAATAGAGAACTAGAAAACATACCCGGGATTCGGCCATGAATATTAAACGTGCAATGCATGCAAGAACAAAATAAAACCTAAGAAAAGGTCTCTAATTCATATATACACATAAGGCAAAACCTAGTCTAAGATGTCGCACATGGAGTCGAACAATCAATAAAATCAAAGAAATGAATTAAACTAGAGGAGGATTGAGAAATTGTACCTCAAACGCGCTACAAAACAAAGAGTTAGTCCACATGCTTTAGACAAGATATAATATCAAAAATAATTAATACTAAGTCTATAGATTAAATCTAGCAAATGGAAGGGAATTGAACAAAACTATGAATTCCTTTTAATTAGTTGGAACCATATCATCTCTATAGATATGCAAGTCTCAACTAGGAGCCAATGCAATGTCCATATAGAGATTCCATAGCCCTAACATGATCATAAGGAACCCTAAGTCATGTTCAATTAGATACAACTTAGACAAGAGATAAGTCCTACTTATGAATATTAACATGTATGAATGAATGCATGAACATGTATAAGGACAAGCTATGAATTATTCACTAACTTGGACCACTTAGCCTCTGGATTTAAACTAAATTATCATTATTCAAGACATGATTTGGGTCCTAAGGCATTAGGAGACCATCTAAGTTAAAATAAATAAGATTAGACGAAAACGGTAACAGTTTTTCCAAATTACAGAGAGCAAACCAAGTTTTGAAAAGTAGAAAAACCATACTTCCAACGGTTGGATCTTAATGATTTTTGGATATGTTATGCCTCTGTGAGTCTAGTTTATAACCCAAAAAGAAAATCAAGGTTTGAATGATTGGATCTCTGGGAATATGGAAAATACTAGACATTGCTCAGGAATCTGCAACTCTCTGTCCAGAGATCTTGTACGATTTTCTAAAAATAGTAAAAAAAATGAGAAACAGTTAGATCTTTTTAGGGTGTCTTCCTAACACATTAAATTACTTAGAAAAAATTATTAGAGACTCAGGAAACTCTATTAACGTTCTGATTTATTAATTTCAAAATGAACTTACTGTTCTGAAATTTTGGACAGATTATGGTTGCTCAACAAAACCCTTAATCAACCCACCCAAAACATGAAATTACCTTAAAACAAAAATTACAGTGGTAGAAATTTGGGTTATAAACACTTTCCCGTTAGTTTCATTCTATTCCAACGGTTAAATATTCGGTTAAAAATCCATGATCAAAAACAGATTGTGAACTCACTACTCATTGGGTTAATTCACTTTATTCCTATTAACTTTAGACAAATAATCCATGGGATTAGGCTTGTCTAAAGCTAATTCTCCTACCCTTTGGTGGTCATTGGAGACTAAATATATTCATATTTATAAGTTTCAAAGAAGTATGGAAGAACTTCATGAAACTTAATCATAACAAACTTCAAACCATGAAGATAGATTTAAGTCCATTATGTTAAACATCCTAGTATCAACCTTAGTCCCCTTATGAATCATAAGATTACAAGGAGATTAAGGGATTTTAAACCAAGAGAGTAAGACATTGGAGGTCTTATGAATCTAAGGGATGAATATAAAGAAAACAAGAAAAAGGAAACTAAGGAAACTCAATGCACACTACATTAAATTTGCACAAAGGATAATTATGCTAGAGTTTACCTCCAAAGTATCCTCAACTTGGTGATTTTGGAGGACTTCCAAAGATAAATCAAGCTGTCCTACACTAATTCACACAACTCTTTTTTTAAACTATCCTAAACTCACTCCTAATTATGAGGATTAAAGTAAAAAGAACTCTTGTATATCCTTAAGATTCAAAGAAAAATCTCTCCCTTGCAAGTGAATATTCATCCTCTATTTATAGACAATCTTAAAGGGGTATTTCAGTCATTTTAGGGCTAAAAACCCTAATTCAGTCGTCCTTTTATAGTACAAAATGTGCTGTATACCAGCTGTCATTTGCAAAAACGCGGCGTTCACCAGAGATGGAAGTGGCACTCAGTAAATGCCGCATCGGCATTCAGTGAAAGCCGGCGCGACATTCACTGGCTGCCAGAACGGCATTCACTGAATGCCGCGGACAACTCCAGGGACTGCCATTTTTTAGTAAAATTCGTCATTTTTGCGGTACTTAATGAAATTTGCGGCAATCACCGAATGCCGTCCGACAGTCCAGAGACTGCCGCAACGGCAGCCCGTGACTGCCGCGGAAATGCTTGAGTGCCGTTCTGCTTATACTTTTCCTTTTCCTCTTTTTTCTTTTTGTTTTGGGTTGGGGAGTCTTTCGAAGAGCTTGAATCATCTTTGGAAGTCCTAGATAAGTTCGGACATTGTCATCGTCGGATATGGAGGTAACACTCTCCTTAATTCGACGTTTGGTCAAAATCGGGGTGTCTACAGGAGGTAAACACAATTTTTCGAGAGTGTTGCCTATATAAAAAAAACTCAACATATTTTTCATTTCAACTTTTTTAGAGAACCTAAATCAAGAGGTGATTTATTGCTTTGAGCTTCTTGACACAATCGACGGACTTCTGCTCGTTTAGTTTTTCTAAAATTTCATATTCAAACTCCTTGAGGTAAGGGATTTATTTTGATACCACTTAGGCCTTGTTTGGTTAAGTTTTTATAAAATACTAATTCTAGAATTTTGGAGGAAAACCATTTATAACTTATAGGAATCGCGTATAATCTGAGATCCGACGTTTAATCGGGCGTTTGCACGAGGTATGAATTCTAAGCCTAAGAATGATAGGAAATTACATGTTTTAGATATCTGATGTGATATTTTGGATTCGGGCGAAATTTATGTATTAATTAGGCCCGTTAATTATGAATGTGAGAATGTAAGAAAATCATGTATAAATGTTTATTTGAGCATGCTATACGTCTACTTGGGTCAGAGGGGGGTTTGGTGCAATTCCATCTAGGGGTAAGCTCCTCAAAGTTTGAGGATTGTGACATCGATAATCATTGTGTCTGGTATGGAGGAATGCCCAGCCAAGACACGGTACCTAGTATAGAGAAAGGCCCAACTAGAGCACGGGAAGCATGGAATAGGAGGGCCTTCCACGTCATCAGTTTCATGTGCCGGATGAAAACATACCACTCACCCTAGAGACTATTTAATGTGTTTAGATGTTTTAAAACATGAATTGTCATATAAGTATTTGTTTAGAATTATACACTCAGCATATAGTTGAGTAGTGGAGATTTACTCCATTACATGTGAAAAGAAAAAAGGGAAAAAGAAGCTAGAAGAATGAGGCCGATGGAAATGCCGAGGATCCTCTTGTATATGTTTTTGCTTTCCATTCCAATTGTTGTAATAGTGAGCTTTTCGGGTAGCTAGAACTATTTTTTTGACTTGGAAGGTTTGGAATGGTTTTGTAATGTTGTAATAGGTATCAAAACTTCTTTTGGTTAAGTTGTAATGAATTCGACTCGTGAATTTACATTTTATATGTTTTACTTATCGAATCTGAATTTTGGAAGGATGAAATAGTACTTCAATGTTTTGATCCAAACAAGCCCTTAACTTATTTCATTTTCGTTTTTGTTTTAAGGATTAAAAAGAATGTCATTTTGTATCCTTAGTATAGTTGAGAAGTAGGGTGTTCACGGGTCGGTTTTGGTCGGGTTTGGCATAACCCGTCACCCGACTCAATCAGATTCGGGTTGAACAATTAGCACCCCTCCAACCGAACTGAAGAAAACTCAACCCGGTCATGCTCAGGTTCGGTCGGACCGGTCGAGTGTCGGGTAAAACCCTCCATACACATCTCCGATTCCCAAATAAAAAAGGGAAGGGTAAGGGCACAAAAAAACTAAAAATTAAAAATTCAGATTTGTAGATCTGAAAATAAAATCCAAACACAAGCATAGCAAACTTTGATTCACCAAACAAATGATGTAAAAATCCCCAAAATAGATTCGTTGATCATCAATGTGAAAGATAAACAATGATATCCATATGTATATATATATATATATATCTATTCATGTATAAATATACATATATCTACAGGCAGAGAATACAAAAGAATCAACATGAGAAAACCCAAAACATTAGATCTATGTAACTGAATAACCAATACTTACATTAGAGAGTCATTATAATCAAAGATCTGCTCACAATTTGTTTGAATCAAACAACCAAACTTCTAGCCTCTAGGTTTTGAGTAGATGGAACTTGTGACCGAGAGTTGTGGCTTGATGAGGGTTCGAAACTTTGTTTAGATGACCACATAGTGGCTGAGCCACAAAGGGAGAATGAGAGAGAGAGAGTTGTGAGAAGCATATCAGAGATTCAAAGGAGAGAGAGAGAGAGAGAGAGAGAGAGGGAGAGATAGAGGTTTCACAATTGGGGGTGTGTTGTCGTGTGAGGAAGAGAGAGTGTGATTTAATGTGGGTATGAGATTAAATATAAAAGTGGTATATCACAGCTTTTAGTATATGTTGGTTTGGGTCGTGTGTAGTCGGGTGTGTAGACACCCCAATTTTGACCGAACTATTAAACTTAGGGGGATTTACCTTTGGAGATCAATGATCAATATATCTCGTCGGAATCAAGACTCTTACAAGCAATCTGATTCTCTTCCAAGAAGAATCTCGGTCCAAAATTGCCTTTTTCAGCCAAAAAGACCAAAATTCTCATTTACCCGTCACCTTGTAGACCATGAGTTTTGAACACGTATAAAAACACGGCATTGTTCTCGGAGCCTCTTAAAACCATTTTCAAAAGGAGAGAAATTCAGTATGAACCCCGAAAAGGTCATCAAAAGTCAACAGTTGACCCAGTGAAAAGTCAACGGGTCAAAATGAGGTTAATCGTAAAATTTTCGAATTTCAAAATGAAAAGTACCGGTAATTGCTCATTGGGTCTCCCTTATGCTAGAAATGATTTTAAGAATTTTAAATGAAAGGGAGCATTGAGAAATCGAAAGGTCTTTAAGAAGAATTGTGCAGGAAATTAAAAATTTTGCCTTCGGAGGGAGAGTTGACTTTTTTTCTTTAAGGATTTTGATTTTTTAGATATTTTTATTGAATCCAATTTCCTTAATTACATTTAATGTCTTAAGTAAATACATCAATTAAATGACATTTACTTTAATGACATGAAATGAAATTAAGGTGCTGAATTGCTATGAATAGTGCTGAACTGCTGTGCAGCGGCACTCAAAGTGCCCGAACCGCAGTTAGTGAATGCCGCTACGGCACTCGCTGATTGCCGTGCGACACTCAGTGAGTGCCGTTTCATCTTCATTGAGTGCCGGCCTGAGCTAATTTGCATTTTTAAGTCAAAGTTCTTTTTCAATCTTTGATCAAATGAATGCACCAAACGATGCCCTTTTTTGTGTACGTGTTTACTACTCCTAGGTCATGCAAACCATGCTCCCACCATCCCTAATTGACCTATCTACCCTTACCTTAGCCCCTAAGATAATGAAAGTCTATAAAAACCCCATTTTCTCTCATTTGGAGAGGTGGGAGACTTGAATCTTGAGTGAGAGACTTGAATCTTAAAGAGAGAAGCTGAATTTTGAAGATGGAGTTTGTACTTATATATATATATATATAGAGAGAGAGAGAAGCCCCAAAATCCCATAGAAATCTTACCTAATTCACCCAAATTCCTCAAATCTCCATTGAAGAACCTTGAAGCTTCAAGGAAGAAGAAGAAGAGCATTGCTTGTAAGGCTTGGATCTCTCCAAATCAATCAAACCCTGAGAAGATCTAGAGGTTAAATCCTTATTCCTATACTTATTATATATAGTTCAATCACAAACTCATAGATTTAGGATTTTTATACATTTTCAAAACCTCTCTTCTTACCCCATTTCATCACACACCACATAGAGTTTGTGATTGGATTTTCAAGTATTGTTTTCATTAGTTTGGATCTAAACATAGTCTTGGATTTAAACCAAACAAAAATTATAAAAGCATTTTTACTTGGATTTTATGTAAACCTTGATTCTACTTCTTCTTGTCTCCATTTGTTTTGAAACTCATGAAATCTCCTATATCTCATTGAGGTTTTCCTTTGGTATTGATGTATTAGTCTCCTATAGTCTCTGTAGACACCTGTGGATACCGGCATTTGGGCCCACTTTTATTTTTTTCAAACATTTTCTAAATTCCAAATTCAAAAACAAATGAGTCGCCACTTAATTTTTAAAAGGAAAATTAAGAAACCATTTTAAAGCAAACTGATCTTTTGCGAAACCAAAGATAAACTGGGTCCGGGAATTATGGAATGAAAGGGGAAGGAGCCCGGCGGACTAAAACACCCCCTTTCATCCTATCTCACGATAGGCCTCTACTCAACATCCTCTTTAATCAAGTTATTAATCTAAGCATGCCCTCAATTAATACATATATAGGTATACATAACACAAGCATGTTAGAAATGGTGTAAAATTGCTAACGGTAAAATATCATTCATAAGTCACATAATTCAACTAGCAAACATCATGATGTGCAAGTAAGGAACTAGAGAACTCACCCGGGATCCAGCCGCAAAATGGAAACGTGCAATGCATACACAAAATACAAAGCCTAAGAAAAGGTCTCTAATTCACATATTCACATAAGGCAAAACCTAAGCTAAGGTGTCGCACATGGAGTCGAAAATCAATTAAAATCAATGAAGTAAATAAACCGGAGAAGAGATGAGAAATTGTACCTCAAATGCGCTACAAAACAAAGATTAGTCCACATGCTTCACATAATAATATGATATCAAAAAATCAATCCCAATTCTCTAGCTTAGATCTATTAAGCATGAAATCCAACTTTATTCAATAGCTAGTTCTAATCATAAGCATTGATGTACATGGATGAATGAATGAGAATAAGAATAAAATATGGATTTATTCACTAATTTGGATCACTTAGCCTCTGGATTTAAGCTAAATTATTATTATTCAAAACATGATTTGGGTCCCAAGACATTAGGGAACCATTTGTGTTGAAATAAATAAGATTAGACAAAAACAGTAGCAGTTTTTTATGAATTACAGAGAGCAGACCAGATTTAAAAAAATGGAAATAAAATAATTCCAACGGTTGGATCTTAATGATTTTTGGATATGTAATGCCTCTGTGCGTCTAGTTTCTAACCCAAAAAGAAAATCGAGGTTTCAACGGTTAGATCTCCGGGAATACGAAAAATACTAGACCTCACTAAGGATTTTACAACTCTCTGTCCAGAGATCTTGTATAATTTTTTAAAAATAGTAAACAAATCTGAATTGCTTCATTCTTTTTAGGGAACCTTACTAACACATTACGGTTCTTAGAATAAATTATTAAAGGTCATGAAAACTTGGTTAGGGTTCTGATCTATCAATTTTAAAACCGGTTTGCTGTTCTGAAATTTTGGACAGAGAATTGCTTATTTGGAAATCATAAGCCCAAACCATCCTAAGTATGGAATCTTATCAAAACAACAATCATAGCGGTACTCATATGAGTTATGAACACCCTCCAATTGGTCTCATCCCATTTCAATGGACCATGATTTTATGAAAAATCTTTGATCACAGAGGGTTTAAGGATTCACTGCACCAATATTGAATTGATGTTCATATTTTAAAACCAACTTGATCCTTGATCCTACAAAGGACTAGAATCAAGCATGGTTGTGATTATTGGGATAAATTAATGAAATAGGAAGACATCCCTAGATTTAACCTTGATGGATTCCTACCATAGATCTCATAATTGGAGATCTAGCAAGAAAATCCTAAGGTCCTACTTATTTTAAATATAGACTATAAAAATCTACCTCCAATTCCTCTCTCAAATATAAGATCATTGAAGAATTTGAAATCATTTCATTATTTCTCCTACCAGATTAATGGTCCTTGGAGACTAAATGAGATTACAATCTACATAAACCTCTATGGAATATAGAATGAATTCCATAAGATTCATAATAAAGAGATCCTAGTCATGAATTGATACTAGTATCTCACCAACTATGTGTAGATATGACCATGATCAACTTTAAACTCCATATGAATCAGAAGGTTATAGGAGAATAGGGAATCAAATTCAAAGAGTTTCAATAAGATATGGAAGATCTCATGAACCTTATGAATGAAATAGAAATAAAGGAAATCAAAGTTTTATTTAGGAGCACAAATTCTTCAAAACTAATTTATCTCAAACCCAAGGCATTAATTAGATCCAAATTAATGAGATGTCATGAAATTCAATCATAAGTTCTTGGTGGTGTGTGATGAAATGGGGTAAGAAGAGAGGTTTTGAAAATGTGAAAAGTTACTAGATCTAAGAACTTGTGATTGAATTATCCTAACTCTACCAAGGATTAAGAGGTTACCTCTATGACCTCAAAGAATTCTTCAATTTCTTGTGAAGCTCTTCCAAGATCTTCAAATTCTTCTCAAAGTTCTTCAAATTCTTCAAGAAATTCTTTTCTTCTTCTCAATTCTCTATATGATTCCTATCTCTCTCTCTAGATTCAAGTATATGTGTGTGTGTTCATTCAAGTCTTCCTCAAAATGAAGATGAAATTTTTTTTTATATAGACCACCAATCTCAAGGATAAATGGGTAAATTCGGGTGGAGACCAATGTGTAAAATTTTCTTCTAGAACATGTGAGAAAAGCAGTCTGTTACAGCCAGCGGCACTCGACGGGTGTCGGCGACATTCACTGAGTGCCGGGCGGCATTCACTGAATGCCGGGCGGCAACCCGTGAGTGCCGGCGCGGCACTCAGTGAGTGCCGCCGAGTTTTTCGGGTGCCGAGGCTAACTGAATTTGCTCCTTTTTTTAAAATTTTCGAAAGGAAAATTAATCTAAACTTAATTTTTGTGAGTTATCTTTATATATTCATGTATATTTGTGCTAAAATGCACCCATGTGGGTGGTATGCACCCATGTGCATGGTATATTCTTCAATATACTATGCTTTTCTTATTATTATTATTATTATTTTTTTTTTCAAGAGACAATTTTCCTTTATTTAAAACTCCTTTTTATCATTTTCATTTTATACTTTCTTTCAAAACCTTTTTATATGTATATTGAGCAAATTTTCAGACTGATTTCCTCATGTGTCCTTCAATGTTCGGGTTTCTCCCGAATACCCAAACCCTCTCTCTTTTTTAATAATTTTTTTTATTAAATATTTTTAATTTTGCAATTTTAACTTGAAGAACATCTTGAAGATTTTGAATTTCTTGGAAAATCTTCGAACGTCACGGTCATCGTCATCATCGGTCTTTGAGAGGTAACCAATCCCTGGATTTGACGTTTGGTCAAAATTGGGGTGTCTACAGTTTGCCCTCTTTGACAGAGTTTGTGAAGCAACGCGTATCGCAAATGAATGTCAAAGCCTGTGTGAAAGACAAGCCTTTGACCAAACAGTCGAATCTAGGTAAAAACAAAAGTGCGTTGCAAAATCGGGTGCGCGGAGAGCCAAGATGCTAGTCGTGCTCAAGGGTGAGCTGCCTACGTATCCCATCGGGAATCAGACCAGGACGTAGTTCGAGCAAGGGACAACAATACACAAACGCAGGTAGTCACACAGATGAATACACCTATCCTATCGTGATGCATGTGCTCAAGCAAATTTATGCTCTATGTTTTCAGGTTCAATGACTTAGGACAAGGCTACTCCTTAGAGTTAGCAAAACGTACCTTTGTCTTGAAATCCTTCTATGCTGATGACGTCCTGTCCTAGGAAAGTCGCGATTGCCATTTTTTTTTTGAGAATAACGATTGGCTGAGATGCGCTTTGCGTCTTATACTTCGGTGCTGAATCATGAAGCATGTTAAAAGACTGAGATGCGCTTCGCGCCTTATACTCCGGTGTCTTCCAAGAATCATCTGATCGACTGAGATGCGCTTCGCGCCTTATACTCCGGTGTCGAACCAGGTAGCATGCTGAAATACTGAGATGCGCTTCGTGCCTTATACTCCGGTGTCTTTCAAGAAATGAGATGCTTTTTGCAGAAAAGTCAGAATTGCTCCAGATTCGATGACCCCAGATAGCAGAAAAGTCAGAATCGCTCCAGATTCGATGATCCCAAATTCGCTCGGTATTGCAAGGGTAATTTTTATTTTTCTTTTCCTTTTCAAAATAGTCACGCGGACTTAAACAATTCATTTTCTATCGGGAGTCGCGCAGACTCGAAAATTCATTTCTACTTTTCAAAGATTGGGAGTCGCGCGGACTCGAAAATTCATTTCTACTTTTCAAAGATTGGGAGTCACGCGGACTCGAAAATTCATTTCTACTTTTCTAAGATCAAAAATTCATTTTCTAAAAATTCATTTTATTTTTCGAAGACCTGGAGTCGCGCAGACTCGACAACTTGTTTTCGGCATTTCTAAATTTGGTTTTATCCTTTCCTTTTTTGTTTTGATCGGTAACCCCAGGCTGCAGTAGATGACTTGTGCCAAGATCTAAGATTTGATCGGCGACTTCAAAGGCTGCGATAGACGACTTATACCAAGACCGATGATTTGATTGGTGACTCATAGGATGCGATAGACGACTTATACCAAGACCGAGGATTTGATCGGTAACTCATAGGATGCGATAGACGACTTATACCAAGACCGAGGATTTGATCGGTGACTCATAGGATGCGATAGATAACTTATACCAAGATTGAGGATTTGATCGGTGACTTATAGGATGCGATAGACGACTTATACCAAGATCGAGGATTTGATCGGTGACTTATAGGATGCGATAGACGACTTATACCAAGACCGAGGATTTGATCGGTGACTCATAGGATGCGATAGACGACTTATACCAAGACCGAGGATTTGATCGGTGACTCATAAGATGCGATAGACGACTTATACCAAGACCGAGGATTTGATCGGTGACTCATAAGATGCGATAGACGACTTATACCAAGACCGAGGATTTGATCGGTGACTCATAGGATGCGATAGACGACTTATACCAAGACCGAGGATTTGATCGGTGACTCATAGGATGCGATAGACGACTTATACCAAGACCGAGGATTTGATCAGTGACTCATAGGATGCGATAGACGACTTATACCAAGACCGAGAATTTGATCGGTGACTTATAGGATGCGATAGACGACTTATACCAAGATCGAGGATTTGATCGGTGACTCATAGGATGTGATAGACGACTTATACCCAGACCGAGGATATGATCGGTAACTCATAGGATGCGATAGACGACTTGTACCAAGACCGAGGATTTGATCGGTGACTCATAGGATGCGATAGACGACTTATATCAAGACCGAGGATTTGATCGGTAACTCATAGGATGCGATAGACGACTTATACCAAGACCGAGGATTTGATTGGTAACTCATAGGATGCGATAGACGACTTATACCAAGACCGAGGATTTGATCGGTGACTCATAGGATGCGATAGACGACTTATACCAAGACCGAGGATTTGATCAACGGAGCTGGTCTAGCTCAAGGAGATTTGCCTTGGGGTTATTCTAGTTGAAGAGATGTTTATATGCTTCTTATTTTGGATTTATCTTTAGCGTTTTTTTTTCTTTTTTTTTTTTCAAAATATTCTTTTTGATGGATTGCTTGCTATGGACAGCAATTTGGGCGATTCGGGGTAAGAAGAGGAAGAAGTATGAGCCAGTTCTCCACAACAACCCCACTTTTCCAAAGGCTTTCTGGTTCATCCGATGATTAGTTTGTACGGCTTGGAGCCTGATCTGCTGAGGGTATTCACTTGATTTTGCTCTCTCTGAAGATATTACTCGACCTCTATTTGATTTTCTTAGCGGAGCAGAATCTGACTCCCTGACCTCCCTGCTATTACCCTTCTTTTGGAATCTTCAATTCTTGTTGATCCCTCTGCGGAATATATATCTTTTGGATTTCAAGAAGGTAGACTCAAACTGAGTTGAGATACACACATTTTCAAATTTGTGACCAATTCTACTTTTTTTTCTTTGCGCTTCTTTGATCAACTTTAGAAAAAATTGTTATCCCATAATATTCTTTCATTGTATCTTCCTTTGCGATTGACTTTTTGATAATGAAGAATTCTTCTTTTCATGTTTCTTTCCATCTTAAATCAATTTTAGATTTATGCATGAAAACTTCAACTTTTTACTTCAAGAATTCTTAGGATGCCTAAGCTTGGTCCTTGAAAGCCAGTAAACATAGAGATATTTTATTTGGCAAACGACAGTTTGCCCCTAGTTTGACAGGGGGCTTGGGAATGCTAGGCAAACGAAGTTTGCCCCTGGTTTGGGGGAGTTGACGCGGCCTCTGGGCAAACGATAGTTTGTCCCTAGTTTTCAAGGTAATTTCATGAATTGATTGGGTTTCTTCTTTGGACCGAGGGCCTTGGGAGACCCGCCTACTTATCCCCGAATGGGCATCAGGTCCTATAGTAGTTCGATCGAGGCCTGAAAGAAGTGCAATGATTGACTCTGTGTGTAGTTGGGACCGAACCTTGCAGGCTGCCTACGTATCCCCGAATGGGAATCAGGTCAAAACGTAGTTCATCTACTCTGGAGGTCTTGAAAGAATAAGGCTTCAAGAATTGGTGGGCTTTTCGAGCCATGTTTTCATTTAGGTTCAATGGGTGCCCTTTCTGGGCAGATTTTCTGAAACATATTCCTTGTGGCAGCTTTTGAACAAGATGATGAACTACTTCTCCTTCTTATGCATTTTTTTTTTTTTATTCTTTTCCTCTTTTCTTCTTTTTTTTCTTTTCTTTTCTTCTTTCTCCATTTTTGTTTTGTGGCGGTTGATTCTTTTCACCTTATCACTAGCCAGTCAATCTTTACAACTCTCATAATACATCATGTTTTACTCATACTCTATCATACTCACATAGTAATATCAGCCCTCCAAATTACTCTTTATCTTTCTCAAAGATATTTCTGCATTGTTTTAGGTCTACTTATCACTTATCCATTGAGTTTCTCACAAAAATTTAATTGAATACTTTCAAATCTTTTTTTTTCATTTCCAATTTCTTTTCTTAGGATAATTCATGTACTTTGAAGTACTCAAGAATTCTCAATCTTATTTATTCTCTACTTTTTTTTCTTTTTTTTTTTTTTTCTTTCCTTTCCTTTCTTTTCTCACTATCTCTTATTCTCTTCATGATTTTGACTGGCTTGGATTCGGATTTTAAATCAACACGCATCTTATTTTGCTCTAACTTTTGCCTAGGCGCCATTTCGGGTTTTCATCCTAGCGAGCTCTCGTTTTTTTTTTTTGTTTTTTTCTTTCTTTCTTTCTTTCTTTTTTTTAAGAAGAAGAAGTTCATTTAAGATATCTAGCTACCATTAAGGAACAAGTTCATGGCTTTGGACTGTGAGCTCACCTTTTAGGTTTGGTATAAAGGGGGTGATGTGGGATAATTTCTGAATTAATTTCGGCACATCATCATAGGACCATGCAAGGCATCCTTGTATTCTTTTAGCAATGAGATCAATTTTATGCTTTTATCTTTATTGAGTGAAATATGGAAAGAATCACTTTGAAAATCTTCTTCATTTTCTAAGTCAAATGCCAAGGTTTCCTCAATGATTTTGCATGCAGGTTCATTTGCTCTTCTTTTTTTCACAGTTATTAAACAAATCATTAAGCGGAATCAAATAAGCAGAATCAGTCACTTTTATTGATAACAGAAATTTTAAAAGGTTTGGCTCATACTGGCCATTACAGACTTCCGGGGTAGGGGAATCCTATCACTAAACTGAAGGAAATTTTGGCAAATTCCCTGATTCTATCTCTCCTCCATTTTTCGGCTTCTCCCTCCTTGCTTTATTTCCCTTGACCTCTTCTTTCAGTATTTCTTCCATCTATTCTTTCCTAATCTTCACTTCTATGATCTTCTTTGGACCACTCTCCTCAGTCTTACTGCTTTCTTCATTAAAGAGATTCCTCATGGCCAGGCCATCCAGTGTATAAATCCAATCTTGGACAGACATAGGTTCTGTGAGCGCTTACAGGTATGGATCTTCATAGTCAACGAACTCATGTAAGAAAGAGATCTCAGACCTTTGCTCTAAGTACTTATCTTTGCAGTCCGCCCATGGCTCTAGAAAGCCATAATAGGGGAAATCTCCTCCTTTCTGGATGAAATGTGACACTTGACCTTCTTTTCTATTTTCTTCAAGATCCTTCCCTTTCCCTTTTTCCAAATCATTCCCATCTAACCCACACAGCTCGGCATGATTGACCACTTCCTCAGCATTTCCTTCTTCTTCTCCTTCGGACCACAGACCATCCGTGTCACTGTAAACCTCCTCCTCCCAGACGGAGTTATCAGTAGGATTGTTTGGATCTCAACAATTGATTTGGATGATTTTATTGTCCATATCTTCCTCAAATGCTTGTTCTTCTTCTCCTCCTATCAGCCAATCCTCTTCCTCGACTACTATAAGGCATATCCTTTGATCTTCTGGGAATTCATAAGCTTTGGCAGCTTGTCCTACCGATACGATCAACACAGATGGGTCGAAGATTTCCTTCCCAACATCTAAGAGATTGATGTTCCGTGGTGGTGGTACAGCATGATGATTGGGGAGCGGGTTCCCAGTCACATGCGGTCGAGCTGCAGGCGGAGAGGAAATGGTCTTATTATCTATCAAATCTTGTACTTCATGCCTTAACCTCATACATCGGTCAATCGTATGGCCATGAGCTTGGTGAAACTCACAATAGAGGCTTGTATTGAAGCCCGGTGGAAGTGGATCAGGCATTGGTTTTGGATCTAGAGGCTTGAGATATCCTTTTTCCTTTAATCGCTTGAGAATGGTAGTTAGAGAAACCCCTAAATCCGTGAAGCGACGAAGCTGCCCTTCCAACTTTGGTCTCGACGCACCCCCTTTTCTTGCAAAATTATGCCCTTCTTCCGGCTGGCTTATAACACTGACATCAGTCGCTACCTGGTTTCCCGTGTTTACCCCATAAAATGGTCTTCTAGAGCGGTTCCCCTGAGGTTCCTCCTTCTTAATCCTTCCATCCTTGATTGCGTCCTCGATCCTGGTTCCAATTTCAAATAATTCTGCAAAGGTATGAATGCACTGGTACATGAGTTTCTCCTGATAGATGCTCTGGAGATTTTTGATTACAATCCGGATCTGTTCCTTCTCTGATGGCCGTTGGGTCATTTTTGCAGCCTTCCCCCTCCATCACGTCAAGAATTCAGCAAATGACTCTCTATTCTCTTGCGTAGTCGTTTCTAGATCTCTCACAGTTATATCAAGCTCTTGATTGTATTCATACTGGGTGACAAAAGCCTTCACCACTTCTTCCCATATGCGACTCTTGCTTGGCTCTAATGTGAAATACCAGGATAAAGCTGCTCCAATCAAAGTTTGTTGAAATAGCATGGCCATCATGGCAGGATTTAGACCACTTGGCTAGAAAGCCCCGATGCACATCCTCACGTGGTTTTTAGGGTTACCGGAACCATCAAACTTATCTATCTCTGGCATTTTGAAACCAACTGGCAGTTTTTCCTTAGTCCCCTCAAATAATCCTTCTAGCTCTAGCAGATAGCTGTCAACCCCGTTGGATTTGCGGACAACTTTCTCTAGCTTTTCCACCTTCTCCTTCATCTCGATACGCTCTTTATCAGCTTTCTCAATTTTCTCTCTCTCTGCCCTCGGTACATCAGCTCTCAGTGGTTCTGGATCTTCAAACCATTCATCTTCCTGAAACGGAGGTGGGTCGGCTATTGGTGGATCATTTACTGGCCTTTGGCGGGTCAGTGCTTCCATCATGGCCATCATTTGGTCCATTCTCTCTTTCAACTGTGCTATCTCTGCAGCATGCTGATCCTGGTCCATTTCTCCTTCTGTCTCTGGCTCTCTTCGTACTAACCTTGCACTCGAATCCCTGACCCAAACTGTCCCGGCGTTCAATGCTATCTTGCCTCTAACCATTTTTATTTTTAATCAATTCTTAAACAATTTTATTCATTTTTTGAAAAATGCTTAGTGTAATGTTCATGTATGGTTCATATGTCATACGGATGCAATGCATGTGTGTGTGTGTGTGCCTATTTCTATATGCCAAAAAGAAGATTCTGGCCCTAGCATATAAACACATAAGCACATAAAATCCTCATCCATGTCAAGTATGCCGATTTCTCCTTTCATTGTGATCCTCACTACCCCTTTTAAGTATTAAATCTTTGAAATTTATTTAGAAAGTATTTCTTATGTGAAAGCTTTCTTGAGAGTTCCTTGAAAATGGGGATGTAAAACATTCTTTAACAAATTTGTTGGTTTGAAACTTTGCTTTGAAATTCATTTGAAAAGCATTTATCAAAACGATTCCCAAGATTTTTGGATTTCCTCTTTGAAAGTGGGGACATGAAAGTTTTTCTTAATAAGAGATGATTGGGTTTTATTTGATTAAAGGAAATGAACCTTGGACCTTTTTCTTTGAAAGGATTATTTTTCAAAACATATTTTTTTGGATTTAAAGATAGTGATCAATAAAAAAAAAAATTCATAAACAATGAACTTTGGATTCTTGGGTAGGAGTATCATACGATTAGATAATCATTGCACTTTTCATGAATTCAGATACATACAAGGTCAATGATGCTTAGCTAAACATGATACAAGAGATGTAATCTTATAATCAAGATTCGGCTTATTCTTAAATGTCATAGGACATGAAAAGGAATTGCTCAAAAGTGATTAAGAGGTTACACATCTTTTATCAAGTAAGCATCGTCATCATCTCAAGTAATCCCTTTCGGGCTTACAAAACTCCCTAGCACATAAATCCTAATCAAGAATTGATTCCCTAATTTTGAAAGGTTCTATCGAAACTACTATGCAAAGGCCGGGTTTTGGTTAAATAAGGGACCCTTGACACACACCCGATAGGATGCTTCATATACCAAAACATGGTACGAGATCAAGGGTGATCACACGGCCCCATGATGGCTTGACCGACCGGGTTGCCCCGAGCCTCCAAGGTCATGGTTCTGTGCAATCGACTGGCGAGACATGCAAGTGCAATGCAACGGGCACACAAAAATTAATTAATTTGATTAAAAGGATGCTTTCAAGTCTAATCCTCGAGTGAACCCAAAATCAAAATTCTGGTCTGCGAAACCAGAGATTCTGGGTTCGATCCCCAGCAGAGTCGCCAGATTGTGGATACCGGCATTTGGGCCCACTTTTATTTTTTTCAAACATTTTCTAAATTTCAAATTCAAAAACAAATGAGTCGCCACTTAATTTTTAAAAGGAAAATTAAGAAACCATTTTAAAGCAAACTGATCTTTTGCGAAACCAAAGATAAACTGGGTCCGGGAATTATGGAATGAAAGGGGAAGGAGCCCGGCGGACTAAAACACCCCCTTTCATCCTATCTCACGATAGGCCTCTACTCAACATCCTCTTTAATCAAGTTATTAATCTATGCATGCCCTCAATTAATACATATATAGGTATACATAACACAAGCATGTTGGAAATGGTGTAAAATTGCTAACGGTAAAATATCATTCATAAGTCACATAATTCAACTAGCAAACATCATGATGTGCAAGTAAGGAACTAGAGAACTCACCCGGGATCCAGCCGCGAAATGGAAACGTGCAATGCATACACAAAATACAAAGCCTAAGAAAAGGTCTCTAATTCACATATTCACATAAGGCAAAACCTAAGCTAAGGTGTCGCACATGGAGTCGAAAATCAATTAAAATCAATGAAGTAAATAAACCGGAGAAGAGATGAGAAATTGTACCTCAAATACGCTACAAAACAAAGATTAGTCCACATGCTTCACATAATAATATGATATCAAAAAATCAATCCCAATTCTCTAGCTAAGATCTATTAAGCATGAAATCCAACTTTATTCAATAGCTAGTTCTAATCATAAGCATTGATGTACATGGATGAATGAATGTGAATAAGAATAAAACATGGATTTATTCACTAATTTGGATCACTTAGCCTCTGGATTTAAGCTAAATTATCATTATTCAAAACATGATTTGGGTCCCAAGACATTAGGGAACCATTTGAGTTGAAATAAATAAGATTAGACAAAAACAGTAGCAGTTTTTTATGAATTACAGAGAGCAGACCAGATTTAAAAAAATGGAAATAAAATACTTCCAACGGTTGGATCTTAATGATTTTTTGGATATGTTATGCCTCTGTGAGTTTAGTTTCTAACCCAAAATGAAAATCGAGGTTTCAACGGTTAGATCTCCGGGAATACGGAAACTACTAGACCTCACTCAGGATTTTACAACTCTCTGTCCAGAGATCTTGTATGATTTTTTAAAAATAGCAAACAAATCTGAATTGCTTCATTCTTTTTAGGGAACCTTCCTAACACATTAAGGTTCTTAGAATAAATTATTAAAGGTCATGAAAACTTGGTTAGGGTTCTGATCTATCAATTTTAATACCGGTTTGCTGTTCTGAAATTTTGGACAGAGAATTGCTTATTTGGAAATCATAAGCCCAAACCATCCTAAGTATGGAATCTTATCAAAACAACAATCACAGCGGTACTCATATGAGTTATGAACACCCTCCAATTGGTCTCATCCCATTCCAATGGACCATGATTTTATGAAAAATCTTTGATCACAGAGGGTTTAAGGATTCACTGTACCAATATTGAATTGATGTTCATATTTTAAAACCAATTTGATCCTTGATCCTACAAAGGACTAGAATCAAGCATGGTTGTGATTATTGGGATAAATTAATGAAATAGGAAGACACCCCTAGATTTAACCTTGATGGATTCCTACCATAGATCTCATAATTGGAGATCTAGCAAGAAAATCCTAAGGTCCTACTTATTTTAAATATAGACTATGAAAATCTACCTCCAATTCCTCTCTCAAATATAAGATTATTGAAGAATATGAAATCATTTCATTATTTCTCCTACCAAATTAATGGTCCTTGGAGACTAAATGAGATTACAATCTACATAAACCTCTATGGAATATAGAATGAATTCCATAAGATTCATAATAAAGAGATTCTTGTCATGAATTGATACTAGTATCTCACCAACTGTGTGCAGATATGACCATGATCAACTTTAAACTCCATATGAATCACAAGGTTATAGGAGAATAAGGAATCAAATTCAAAGAGTTTCAATGAGATATGGAAGATCTCATGAACCTTATGAATGAAATAGAAATAAAGGAAATCAAAGTTTTATTTAGGAGCACAAATTCTTCAAAACTAATTTATCTCAAACCCAATGCATTAATTAGATCCAAATTAATGAGATGTCATGAAATTCAATCATAAGTTCTTGGTAGTGTGTGATGAAATGGGGTAAGAAGAGAGGTTTTGAAAATGTGAAAAATTCCTAGATCTAAGAACTTGTGATTTAATTATCCTAACTCTACCAAGGATTAAGAGGTTACCTCTATGACCTCACAGAATTCTTCAATTTCTTGTGAAGTTCTTCCAAGATCTTCAAATTCTTCTCAAAGTTCTTCAAATTCTTCAAGAAATTCTTTTCTTCTTCTCAATTCTCTATATGATTCCTATCTCTCTCTCTCTAGATTCAAGTATATGTGTGTGTGTTCATTCAAGTCTCCCTCAAAATGAAGATGAAAGTTTTTTTATATAGACCACCAATCTTAAGGATAAATGGGTAAATTCGGGTGGAGACCCATGTGCAAAATTTTCTTCTAGAACATGTGAGAAAAGCAGTCTGTTACAGCCAGCGGCACTCGACGGGTGCCGGCGGCATTCACTGAGTGCCGGGCGGCATTCACTGAATGTCGGGCGACAACCCGTGAGTGCCGGCGCGGCTCTCAGTGAGTGCCGCCGGGTTTTCCGGGTGCCGGGGCTAACTGAATTTGCTCCTTTTTTTAAAATTTTCGAAAGGAAAATTAATCTAAACTTAATTTTTGTGAGTTATCTTTATATATTCATGTATATTTGTGCTAAAATGCACCCATGAGGGTGGTATGCACCCTTGTGCATGGTATATTCTTCAATATACTATGCTTTTATTATTATTATTATTATTATATTTTTTTTCAAGAGACAATTTTCCTTTATTTAAAACTCCTTTTTATCATTTTCATTTTATACTTTCTTTCAAAACCTTTTTATATGTATATTGAGCAAATTTTCAGACTGATTTCCTCATGTGTCCTTCAATGTTCGGGTTTCTCCCGAATACCCAAACCCTCTCTCTTTTTTAATAATTTTTTTTATTAAATATTTTTAATTTTGCAATTTTAACTTGAAGAACATCTTGAAGATTTTGAATTTCTTGGAAAATCTTCGAACGTCACGGTCATCGTCATCATCGGTCTTTGAGAGGTAACCAATCCCTGGATTTGACGTTTGGTCAAAATTGGGGTGTCTACAACACCCGATTTTGTCGGCTATCAGATTTAGGAGACCCATAGCTTGGTGGTTCACAATGATCGAAAAAGACTCAAAAGGACTCCTGAAGTTAGTTATATTTCTCAAAATGCTCAGAATGACCAAAATGCCCCTAAAAGCCCGAAAACTCCCAGATTTGGACAGAAAGTTATGGAAACATGCTACGTCGTAAGAAAAGTAATAAAATGAGTTTTAAAGCAAAGTCAGACGAAATCGTCAGCCCCAGAGACCCCTGGAAGTCCCAGAAGTTCCCAGAAAGTCCCCGTTGATCGATTTGACCAAGGTTTGACCAAGGTTTGACCAAGGTTTGACCAAGTTTGACCAAAATCGTTCAAATTCACCGGAATCATTCTAGATCATGTGAAAATTATTGAAATGAGTTTTAAAAGAAAATCGAGCGAAAACGTCAGCTCCAGGGAGCTCCCAGAGGTTTTCAGAACTTCCCGGGAATCAAACATATTTCATGGATACTAGAGGTCAATAGCTTTCCAATGGTATATCACACACAATTTTCGGATTTAAAACGAGTTTATTATGAATTTTCGAAGGAGAAAAAGGCGATCAAATCGGCTTTTATTGCGAATACCGCAAAACTTTTTAAAATAACTTATCTCTGAACTATTTTTTATGAAAATTAGACTCCATTACCTTTCCAACGATATATCACAACCTCAATTTGGAGTTCATATGCATTTTCTGTGAATTTTGGACAAAATAGGGCCTTTTCACGAATACCGAAACCTCTGGGGGCCTAAATACAATTATCTGTACGAAGGAGGAGCAGTGCCGCCGCGGCACTGGCCCACTGCCGCCGCGACACTCTCCTCCAGAACAGTATGTTTTTGTAATTTCTTTTGAGGGGTCCAATTTGATTAATTAAAAACCAAAACGATGTAGTTTTATGTTTTCAGTTGTTTTGGACCAATGGGAGTACTTCTAAAACCCCAAAATCACCCCAAATTAGCCTATATAAACCCCCCATTGCTCTTCATTTTGGGGGGGCCAAGTGCAAAGCTTGACAAAGTTGTAGAGAGAAAGAGAGATAGAGATATATTTAGAAGTGAGAAAGGAGCTTCCTCCTACTAATTTTTTATAGAAAGTGAGTTCCAATCTTGTTTTCTTCCACCATTCTTCTATATACTTCATCATCAATACACCCAATCACCATTTCTCTAAGTATTTTTGAGTTAGGAAGCTACTTCCATGTCCAAATGTCTATATCTATGAGTGAAACACCAAGCTACAAGTCCAATGTCACATTGATTATCATCCATTGATTTGTTCACTTGCTTATATACATTGTTCATCTCTTCTTACCTCATTTCTTTTTTATTTTCTTTATTTACTTACTAGTTCATCATCATCTAGATGATGACATGAAGTTTGAGGTGAGTGAATCCTTATGGATAGTAGCTCTTGACCTCAAAAACATGTTTGATAGATGATGATTATAACTTCAATACCTCCAAGGTATCCTTGAGGTTATGTTCAAATAAAAATGAATCTCTCCAATAACATTGGGGGTTCTTGATGATGAGTTTGATGTTGATATTCCAAGAGGTTATAATCTCTATTTGATGTTGGACATATACTTTCAAAACCTCTATTTCAAAACCCCTCTCAATCCCTCTCATTTTGATTTCAAGAAAGAAAACTCAAATTTTTCCCAAAATCTTCAAAACAGTGAGTCAAAACAGTGAGTGATCTGAGTTCAAAGATTTCTCTAGAACTCAATACTCAATGTATGGATGCAAGAACACTTGAAAAATCTTCCTAACTCATTAGAGAACACCCATGATTTTTGGTTTGACTTGGAAATACTTGAAAATGGTTCATTTGGACCTAAACATTCTCTCCAGATATTCTATTTTTGCTGTCACAGCAACTTGGTCTACTTTCAACTTGTTTTACATAAAACTTTTCGAAAAGGGGTGGTCCTAACTTATTTTTTCCTTAAAATTAAATGTCTTAGGGAACTCTTTGTATAAAATGGAGCTCTAGATCATTTTTTTTCATTTACTAAGATTTTTCAACATTTCAGTCGACAATACGGACTCTGTTTCTGAGCGATCTCTGTTCTTTATATGATTTCTCTCAATCTGTGATAGTTATTAAAATTGGCTTTTTGGGTTTTGTTCTACTCACAATAAGGAAGATCTCCATAAAAAATCATGCATTGAAAACATTCCTAACCCCTCTTTTCAATTTTCAAAAGATCATATTACTGCTCTGTCCACTATTCACAGCAATCACACTTTTATTCTCCTCCTTTGATTTGAAGCTTACATGCACTCCAAATTAGTTCATGTCTTAGGAAGTAGTTCATACTACATTTGTACATATCCCATGATGATTTCATTCATTCATTCATACACATTCTAGACTTCTAAGTCATTCTAGGAATCCATGAACACAAAGCACACTACAACCTTGGCACATTCTAGATACATACATTGCATCCATGCAAGATTTGGGGCTTTTGTGAGTCCTAATCTAAGAAGATTATAAGGAATGATCATGATCACACGTTCATGCTTTCCCTCGATCTAGTCTTCCTTTCTCATCCGTCCCGGGGATTGAGAAATCTTCTTTCCTCAAAGATTAACATGCATCATAATAGCTTGCTAAGCATTTTTGATTTCTTTGATTATTTGCTTCAAGAACAATTCATGTCCCCTTTAGATTAGGGAAAATTAATTTCTTGATACATGATTAGATGATTTTTCCTAGGTTTATTCGTGTGATCTTTCACTTTGCATTGTGTGATACTTGGCTTAGATCTTATGAATGATATTTTATCTTTAGATCTTCCATTTCAAATTTTCTTATGTGATGTAATATACTATCATATTATTAATTGTCGAACCATACATAGTATAAGATGATTATTTGGATGCTAATTGAAGCCCGTCGAAAGACGGGGCGAGTTGAGGATGTTTTAGTCGCGACAAGGGCTCCTTCCTCTCTCGTACCAAAACCCCGAGCCAAGTTCTTTGGTTATGAAGGGCCGGTGCCCTTTATCCGTTTGGGTGAGTCAAAATTAGGTTTCTTGGTTCCTTAAAGACCAAGTGGCGACTTTGTATCTGTTTTCAACAGACCATTTTTTTTCTTTTATCCAAATCAAATTTCAAACAAAAGCAAAACAAGCAAGAGGTGGAATCCCGCGTATCCACAGTCTCATGATTTATGTGGGGATTAAGATGGGTCATGATCACATCAATATGTTTTTTTATTGGGTTTAAGTTTTGAACTCTAACTTGAGTCCTTCAAGATGAGTCTTATAGAGTCATTTCTATATTCTATGAAGTTCAAGTAATTTTGAGTCATGTCTTAGTCTCCAAGGACCATTAACTTGGGAGGAAGACTAATAAAATGGATCTATATTCCTCAAGGAACATGTGTTTGAGAGAGGATTTAGATGTAAGTTTTCATAGTTTGTTTATTGCAATCTAGGGAACTTGAATATTCAAAGGTCCATAAGATTGAATAAAGCCTTCGGATTCTCTTGCTAGATTTTCAAATATGAGATCTATGATAGAGGTCTATTAAGGCTAAATCTATGGATCTCTTTATATTTCATCACTTATTATAACAATCATAATCATATTTGATCCTAGTTCTCTGTAGAATCATGGATCAAGTTTGTTTCAAAATATGAACACTAATCTAACCATAGTGTAGTGAATCCTTAAACCTACTGAGATTGAAGATTTTTCATTAAATCATGGTCCATTGGAATGGGATGAGACCAATTGGAGGATGTTCATAACTCACTTAAGTACCTCTGTGATTTTTTCTTGAAGAAACCCATGTTTAAAATGGTTTGGTCTTATGATTTCAAAGCAAGCTACTCTCTGTCCAAAATTTCAAAACAGTGAATCCATTTTAAAATTAATAAATCAGAATCTTAACCGAACTTTCTTGGCCTCCAATAATTTTTTTAGGTGGTTCAATGTGTTAGGAAGATACCTTAAAAAGATCTAAATGTTTCTCATTTGTTTACTATTTTTAGAAAATCACACAAAATCTCTGGATAGAGAGTTAAAAATTCCTAAGTGATGCCTAGTGTTTTCCTTATTCCCAGAGATCTAACCATTCAAACTTCGATTTTATTTTTGGGTTAGAAACCAGACTCACAGAGGTACAACATATCAAAAAATCACTAAAATCCAACTGTTGGAAGTATGATTTTTATATCTTTGATAGTCTGGTCTGCTCTCTGTAATTCATGAGAAACTATCACTGTTTTTGTCTAATCTTATTGATTTTAACTTAAATGGTTTTCTAATGCCTTAGGACCCAAATCATGTTTTGAATAATGATAATTAAGTTTAAATCCAGAGGCTAAGTGATCCAAGTTAGTGAATAGTCAATAGCTTGTTCTTTTTCATATCCATGCATTCATCCATATATATCGATACTTGTAGTTAGGATCTAGTTTCAAGTTAAGTTGCCTCTAATTGAACCTAGTTGTGAGTTCCTTATAATTATGTTGGGGTTATACCATCTCTATATGGACATTGCATTGGCTCCTAGTTGAGACTTGTATATCTATAGAGATGATGTATTTCCAACTGGTTAGAAGAAATTCATGATTAGGTCAATTCCTTCTATGTCTCATAGATTTAAGTTAGAACTTTGAATAGGCTATTTAAGATTCAATATTGTATATTGTTCAAAGCATGTGGACTAACCCTTTGTTTTGTAGTGCTTTTTAAGGTATGACTTCTCACCTCTTCTTTAGTTTATTTCACTTCTTGATTTTATTAATTTTCGACTCCATGCGCGACACCTTAGATTAGGTCTTGCCTTATGTGAATATGTGTGTTAGAGACCTTTTCTTAGGATTTCTACTTTCGCATGCATTGCATGTTTCCTATTATGCGGTTGGATCCCGGGTAAGTTCTCTTGTTCTTATTGTATATCATGATTGTTTGCTACTTGAATTATATGGTTTATGAATGATATTTTATCGTTAGCAATCTTACACCTATTTAGACATGCTTTTGTAATATATATATATATATATACATATGTATTAGTTGAGGGCATGCTTAGATAGTTAATTCGATTAAAAGGATGTTGAGTAGAGGCCTATCACGAGATAGGATGAGAGGGGGTGTTTTAGTCTGCCGAGCTCCTTCTCCTCTCATTCCATAATCTCCGGACCCAGTTTATCTTTGGTTTTGCAAAAGATTGGTTTGCCTTTAGAATGGTTTCTTAATTTTCCTTTAAAAAATTAAGTGGCGACTTGTTTTGAATTTGAACCTATTTGTTTTAAACAAAAGTGGGCCCAAATGCCGGTATCCATAGGGTGTAGCATTGGAACAACCGATATCCGATCCGAATGGCATCGGGTGTGACTTGTGACACCCGTGACTCTACCCATCACTCATCTAATCCGACTCATGGCCTTCGGGTTGGTTCGGGTCGGTCGGGTGAGTCAGGTCATTGGGTTAAGATGATCACCCCTATTGAGAAGTATGGAATCATGCAAGTATGATTTAAGGATTGTTAAGGTGAGAAGGTTGGGTGACTTCTAAGCAAAAGTTCTGCCACGGGGTCATTCGACCGTTCGAAGGGGTTAGTTCATGTCACGACCCATTCCACTAACGTGCGAAAATAGGACACGTAGCACGCCACCAAGGCTCATCCATCCATTTAACAACTATACACAGCGGAAAAGAACTTTAAAACAACCTTAAGTATACAAAACTTTAAGAAACATTACCCTCTGAGTTGAAAAATTCGTATAAAATTTAAAACGTAATTATATTTCAAATCGAATGATTTTATGCTGAAAGGGTCCCAAAGGTACCCTAAGAACCAATCAAAATATTTCAAAAATTTCTGGAAGGTATAGAAAAAGAATTCTTACAGGGGGCATCTCGACCGGTCAAGCGACCCCATTCGACCAGTCGAATGACCCTTTAGCAGAATCCTGCATAATGCTGCAGAATTCTTGCTAAGGCGTCAAACAATCGACACTTCTTCCCTTCCACCAAACATGGTTACCCTTTTAAACTTTACCATATATACTAGACTTTCAAGAACGTTATTAAGACATGGTAATGCGCGAAAAGAACAATAACGGAACAAGCTAAGGCTTGTTTAGATTAAAAACATAAAAGAACTATTACATTCCTCTGAAATGCTAAATTTATAAGTTAAGCTCCAGAACACGAATCCATAAGTTCGGATTCATTATAACAAAACTAAAAGGAGTTTTACATATGTTACAACCTTATAAAATCATTCCCAAGCTTAAAAGTATAGTCTTAAGTCTTAACTTCCAAAAGTTACATTTTCGACAAAGGAATGGAACCCAAAATATATACAAAGTGATTCAACCCTATCGTCCCCGCGATCTCACTCTTCGCGCTTCTTCTTTCCTTTCTTCTTCTTACCTGCAATGGAGTAACACTCCACTGCTCAGCTATATGCTGAGTGCACAATTCTAAACATATGTTTATATGACAATTCATGTTCTAAACATTTAAAACACATCAAAATAGTTGCTAAGGTGAGTAGTACGCTTCCATCCAAAAAATGAAACAGATGTCGTGGAAGGCACACCTCTTCCACGCATCTCGGTTGGGCCTTCCTCCATACCAGGCACCGTGTCCTGATTGGGTCTTCCTCCATACCAGACACCACACTATCAATTCTCAAAATCCTCAAACTTCGAGGAGCTTACCCCCGGACGGAATTGCACTACACTCTCTTTTGACCCACATGACATATAACATGCTCATATACACATTTGTACATGCTTTTATCGCATTTCTACATGCATAATTAACGTGCTTACATAATACATGAATTTTGCCCGGATCCAAAATATCAAGTTCAATGGTTAAAACATGGAATTTCCTATAATTCATAGGCTTAGAATTCATACCTCGTGCGATTTTCCTATACCTTTGAAGGATGAATTAAGGGATCAATTAAACGTCGGTTTTCGAATTTCACACGATTCCTACAAGTTTACACGCATTTACCCAAAAATTCTAACATTAGGACATTTATAAAAATTTAACCAAACAAGGCCTAATATATATCAAAACCTAGGCCTTACCTCTACGAGTTCAAATTTCGAATTTGGGGAAAAACTAACGATCGGAAGGTCGTTAATTTATGTCGGAAAGCTCGTAGCAACTAAATCCCCAAATCTCCCCTCTCTTGATTTCCAATTTAGGTTTGAAGAAATGAAATTAATTCATGAGTTTCTATATATAGGCACGACTCTCAGAAATTGTGTTTACCTCCCCACTAGTTCTCAAAACTCCTAATTATTCCCTGAAACATCGCACACGTCCATTTTATTACTTCACAAGTGAAAGATACAATTTATAAAAGTTTTCGTCTAAGTTTCGTTTGGGTCCAAAAATACGTCCGAAAACTATATTTCATGGAATCTCTACACAACCTACCTTTTATATAACGCATCGCTCACGTTCTCACCACAGTTCTCAAAATGATATCTAACAGTATCAAAATTATCAGAATTTACTCTACACAGGTAAAATTTACTATTCATAAAATACCAGATAAGTCAAATAATATTTAAATCATATAAATGCCAATTAATCATACGGATGCCTCATGGTTCTCCGATTACTGTGTCCTCAACTGACACTCCACTGTTGACTACAGTCAACTAATTATCTCAATTATTAAATAACATTGATAATTTTCAAAAATTCAAATATGCATGTTAAAATCATGAACTTTTTGGAACGGGTGTGACAGTTTGACCGGTCGAAGTACCCTCGGTCTTAAAGGATTCCTTCCCAAGGGTCATTCGACTAGTTAAAGGGATCCGTTCGACCGATCGAAATGACCCCTGCATGAAATATTTTTTTACCCCTTGTGGAAATTATTTAAAAATTTTGTTTGGTTCTTAGGGTACCTTTAGGACCCCTTTTAACATAAATTCATCCGTTTTGAAATATAATTACGTTTTTAATTTTATACGGATTTTACAACTCGGAAGGCATCATTTTCAAAAGTTTTAAATACTCAACGTTGTTTGAAGTATTCTTTTCCGCTGTTATAATCTTTTAATGAATTAGTTAAGCCTTGATGGCATGCCATGTGTCCTATTTTCGCGCATAGTGGGATGGGTTGAAACATTTAGTGGTATCAGAGCGATAGGTTACAAAACTTTGGAAACGTTCGACGTTGAGTGGAGTGTTGAGTGAATTGACACATATTTTAGAATGCATCTATACATTGTAGAGATGTTTGATGCATATGTATGTTGTTATACATACATATTTATAATTATTGTCATACCGGGTAGTGTTTATGCATTGAGATTAATAGGATTGTATAATCATGAGCGACGGCAATCGAGATCTATCGCCCCATACTCGACGAATGGACCAAATGACCAAAATGATTGGGAATATCAGGGAATTAGTTCAGAATTTAATGGAACGGTTACCTTCGACACCTCCATTTGAGACATCACCGATAACTATGGTACATGCACCTGAGACGCGAGGTGGGAGACCTGTGTCAGAATAATTCACGAGGAAGAAACCAACAAAATTTCAAAGAACGTCTAACATAACACTAGCAAAGCATTGGATTATGGATATGGAGAGAGTTTTTCGATCTATTCCAATGCCCGATAGGGAACAAATTGAGAATACAATTGACGTATTGTCACGCCCCGGAACCGTCTAAACGATTCTAGGATACGTGGCACGCCACCAAGGCCTTACACAAGTGATTAAAGTTCCAAAATAAGTTTAAAATAAACTTAAACCAAAGAAGCTCAACAATAAAATAAATAAATCAAAACCCTGTCTTTGTAATTAGCCAAAATCTTGTTTTAGCAATTAGTAAATTCTTATATAATATTACCAAATCATAGGTTGAAATCAACACTAATGCTTAAAGCCATTTAGAGTCATACAAAAGTCACAAACATGAGCTTCCAAGTTCAAGCACGAGTTTTTAAATAATTTAAGAAAAATACTAAATATAACCATTTACAACCAGCCCAATAAATATATCTCCAAGTTCAAACGTTCCAATCTAATAACATTAGTCATAGCAACACTACGATGATACACAATCCCAACTAGCACAGTCCAACCATATATTATAGGAGTTAAGTTACAACCCGACTAAAGTATAAAGTTTAACTAGAAATATTACATAAGCTTAAACCAATCAAAGTATGACTCGTACAATCCAGATTAAAACTAATTACAACTATATTGCAAGTTTTAAGATAAAAGCAAGTATTATTATAAGCAATGCCACTGCAACTCCCAAAAACCCATGAACTAGCCAAGCCACTTCCCGACTCACTTCCCCGATTCCTCGCCGCGATCACCTACGATGGTAATTCAATAACCACTACAATATATAAGCTATAAGCTTGTGAGCAATGTCAATCATGAACATGGATAATAAACACGCTCAATTCAATGTATTACAAAGAACTATAGGCTCTGGCAATTACTAATTCACTCCTACCACTACTGGCTAGCCCGCGGCTCCACTCCCCAAGCCCACGTGACTAGTCATGACCCATGTCTTCACACGTGTGGTCCCATAGGCCTCTGGCGGCCGTGGTCATCACCACAAAGATTACCTCATGGTGGTATAGAACTAGCAATTTCCATTGACCCAAATAAGTAACTCAGCATGCTCATTTAGTCATTACACCGTGCTTTCACAAATAAATTGGGCCTAATTTAGCCACATGAATTTTGCCCAATAATAAACTAAATAAATTAAATTAAGCAAATTAGGCATGCTTTGGCATCACAATTGAACCCAACATGAAAATCATCCAAATATCAAAATTACCATCACTCACCTCTTGAGTTTCGCTCCTATTTGTGAGATTAAGGCGTTACTAAGAACTAGGTACAAATCCTCTACAAAAACTACAAACTATGAGCTAAAATCCTAAAATGGGTCATGAAAAAACTATCACAGAACTCAATAAAATTAGTACCAATAGATTAGACTCACCCCGAGGAGTCCGAATATGTAGCCTGTTTTAAAAACCGACATCGTTTGACTCGTCAACCGTCGTCGAGAACGTCATTGTCAAAATTTCCGTCACGACTCGTGTCTCTGTAATATGCCTATACTAACCAAGACTGAAACTAACTAGGATGAGTAATCATCCTCTTAGGTGGCTTAGTTATATAAGTTTACCCATTTTATTATAAAACCCCCACTAGTTTGCTAGTTTTGCACTTACGCCCCTACTAATTATGGAACTGTATTAAAACTATCCCAAATCTAAATAGGTATTTGTCTATGTCTCGCATGGGTCCCATTAGTGGTCCCATATAATTATATGAATTTTTTTTTCTTCAAAAAATACAATTATATGAAGTTGCTAATTAGCCTACTAATTATATAACGTGTTCAATTTGTGCTCACAAAAGTACCCCTAATTGACCCCAAAAGTGGTCAATATCTAATAACGTGATATTATTAACAATCAAATAATAAATCATTTAAGCCTTAATAAACATTTAGGCACATAGGGTGTTCCACATATTGCTGTCCCATCTCAAGTGGGACCCATCAACACACATCCCAACTTGGGATTGCCATACTGGCCAAATGTGGATTCCCGATTGGACACCCAAAAACAACTTAGTGAGTTAAACCCACCCCTAGTATGCGCCACATAACACTATAATTATCATTAACTCATGATTATGCATGCTAAAGCAATATTAAAGATAAACTGTGAGAGCGGGTATTACACGTATCGAGGGGTGAAGCCCAGAATTGGTGGATAAATGTTCTAGATGATAACTTGGGAAGGGTTCAAGGTGGAGTTTAATCACCGATTCTTTCCACAAGTCGCTCACAACGCAAAAAAGAGAGAGTTCGACAGTCTCCGACAGGGATACATGACCGTAACCGAATATACTTCCAAGTATAATGCATTGTTGAGATTTGAAAAGAGTTCAGTGCTAGAGGAGGAGGATAGAGCAAGGAAGTTCGAGGAAGGTTAAGGGAGGATATACATTTGAGGGTAGAGACCTATTAATATTTAATTGTGGTAGCAGTGCAACAAACGATGCTTGTAGCCGAAAGTGGGATGGAAAGATAGAGACAGAATCAGCAAGGCAAACGAGGTAATAAGGGTGTTGATCGGAACCAAGGTAGATCTTTTAAGAGACCATTTACACGAGGCTCTGGTCCTAGTTTTGGTAATTCTAGGAGGGTACCAAGTAACATACCATTGTGGTTACTGTGTAATCGACCACACACCGGCCGATATTTTTTAACTTACTCCCAAAACAAAGTTAAAGCGGCAAACAGTGCAAGTGTTGCATCTTATCCGAAAATCAAGTGTTTCGATTGTGGTACCTTAGGACATCGAGCGAAAGATTGTCTGAGGAAGTGTCCTCAACAAGGAGCGAGTTCCATGGCTTCCAGTGGTTCACAGCCTAAGCAGTCAAATGAGAGGAGATAAGAGATAGAACAGTGAGAGGACAGATCATTTCAGATGAATCCTGGAGATGTTACTGCTACTGATACATTGGTTTCAGGTATGGTGCTTGTATGTACACACTTAGTATGCATACTCGTTGATTCGGGATCGACGCATTCATTCATATCATATCATTTTGTTGAGCATTTGAACGTTAAATTCACACTACTAGGATATGAATTATCCATTATTGTAGCACTTAGTAAACCAGTAGTAACATCTATGATATACAAGAACTGTGAGATCAAACTAGGGGAGAAGTTGATGACTGTAGACATTATACTGATTGTTGTGAACCATTTTGATGTATATATGGATTGGTTAGTCCTTTACCAAGCCACAATAGATTGTGAACGGTGTAGACACCCTAATTTTGACCAAACGTCAAAAAAGGGGAGTATCACCTCTAAGATCCAATGATGACAATGCCCGACTAACTTAGGGCTTCCAAAGATAATTCAAGCTCTTCAAAAGGCTCTTCAATTCAAACAAAAACAAAGAGAAGAGAAAAAAGAGAAAGGAAAAGAGAGAATAGAGAAAACGACACATGGCATACTTCTGCGGCACTCTCGGGTTGCCGGTACAGCACTCTCTGAATGTCGTTCGACATTCAGTAAGTGTTGCAATGGTAGTTAGTGATTGCCGCCAATTTCATTCAAGTGTCGCAAAATTTAAGAAATGGCAGTTCCTGGAGTTATCTGCGACATTCAGTGAATGCTGATGCGGTAATTAATGAATGCCGCTGTGGCTTTCATTGAGTGCCGTACCGGTTATCACTGACTGCCGCTTCCATCTACAGTAAGTGCCGCATTTTCAAGCAGACAACTGTAATACAACACGTTTTGTTCCATCAAAAGGACATACAAAATCAGTGCTTTTGCCCCTAAAATGACTAAAATACCCTTTTCAATTTGCCTATATAAAGAGGGTGAATATCCCATTGTAAAGGATAAGCTTTTTGAATCTCCCAACCTTATCTTGATTCTTCTTCCTCTAAACCTCTAGAAAATTTTTCTAAATACACTTAAGAGTGGCTTTTGTAATTTGAAGAAGAAGTTTGTGTGTGAGTTAGAATTGAAGAGCTTGATTAACTTGTGAAAATCCTCCAAATCACTAAGTTGAGGATATTTAGAGGTAGACTCTATACTAAATCATTCTTCAAATACATGTTAACTTGGCTAATGTTTGAACTTTGAGTCTCTACTTTTTTTATTGTATCCATCTCTTGGGATTTATGAGACCTTCAATGTCTCATATGAATCTCTTGATTTGAAACTTCTTAGTTTTCTTATAAGTTCATGGTTTATAAAAAGATTAGAAGTGATAATTAGCATGTTTGGTTGACAAGTTCAAATCCATTTCCATGATTTGGTCTTGTTATCTAAGGACTTTATGAAGTTTTCTTCATACTTCATTGAAGTCAATCAAGTGTAGGAGTCATTAGTCTCCTATGACCATCAAATGGTAGGAGAATTAGTTTAACTTAAGCCAAACTTAATGGTTTAGTAGTTAAAATTAGTAAGTAAAACATAAACTAGACAAAAGATGCAGTGAGTTCGTCAACCACTTTTCATCAAAGATTTTTAGTTAAACATCGAACCATTGGAACTGAATGAAACCAATGGGAAAGTGTCTATAACTCAAAGTTCTACCAGTGTAATTTTTGTTTTAAAGAGATGTCTAAAGTGGTTTGGTCATGAGTTTTGTCGAACAACAACAATCTGTCCAGAATTTTAAAATAGTAACACCTCTTTGAAACAAATAAATTAGAACCTTAGTTGGATTTCCTTGGCCCCAAATAATTTTTCCTATGAAGTTTAATGTGTTAACAAGACCCCATAAAAAGATTAGAGTCTTTTAGATTTTTTTACTAGTTTTAGAAAATCATACAAAATTTCTGGACAGAGAGTTGGAAATTCCTGAGCGATGTCTAGTGTTTATTTGATTCCCAGAGATCTAACCGTTGGAACTTTGATTTTCTTTTTGGGTTAGAAACTGACTCATAAAGGTACCTTGTGACCAAAAATCATTAAGATCAAACCATCAGAAATATGCTTTTCAAATTCTTAAAGTCAAGGTCTGATCTCTGGAATTTCTAGAATTTTGTGACAAATTTGGTAAATTTTGTAAATAATGGCTCAAATGGTGTTTTCATGAGTTAAGGCTTAAACCACATTCCAATAATGATTAGTTAAGCTTCAATTCAAAGTTTAAGTGACCCAAATTAGTGAATACTTTATAATTTACTCTTGTTCATGTATACATTCATCCGTGTGGCTCAATGTTTATACTTAGGATTCGTTTGCTCTAGATTTGATTACATTTGATAGAATCTAAGCTAGAAGGCTAGGATTGTCATCTAACTTTATATCTTATGTATCATATGGACTAACCCTTGTTTTGTAGCGCTGATGAGGTATGATCTTTTGACTCTCCCTTGGCTTAATTATCCATTAATTTCATTGATTTTTCGACCCCATGTGAGACACGTTAGAATTAAAATTTGCCTTATGTGTGTATATATGCGTATTAGAGACTCTCTTATTAGGATTTCAACTTTTGTATGCATTGCACGTTTTTGCGGTTGGACCCCGAGTAAGTTCTCTAGTTCTCTATTTTGCATATCATATTGCTTGCTAATCGAACTACTTGGTTTTGAATGATATTTTGTCATTAGCAATTTTACACTATTTCAACATGCTTGTGTGATGTATATTTATATCTATGTATTAGTTGAGGGCATGCTTAGATTTATAATTTCATTGAAAGGATGATGAGTAGAGGCCTATCGCGAGATAGGATGAGAGAGGGTGTTTTAGTCCGTAGGACTCCTTTCTCTCTCATTCCATAATCCCCGGACCTAGTTAATCTCTGATTTCTAAAAAAAGATCAGTTTTCTTTAAAATAGTTTCTTAATTTCTCATAAAAAATTAAGTGGCGACTCGTTTGTGTTTTGAATTTGAAAAAGCTGTGGGTAGGAAAAATTGCGATATCCACAAACGGAAAGAGGTTAATTTTTTATCACCGGTGCATAGGAACTTTTGTTTTCAAGGGAGTGGGGTTACACCGCCACCATACTTGATTTCAGCTATCCGAGTGGGTAAGTTGTTGAAAAAGGGATGTCAGGGATTTTTATGTTCAGTAATTGATATTTTGACTACTGAATCGAAAGTAGAGGATAATGTAGTAGTACAGAAGTATCCGGATGTATTCCCAGATGACTTTCCAGATGTTCTTATAGAGATGGAGATTGAGTTTACCATCAAGATAATACTAGGCTCAAGATTGGTATCAAAAGCACTGTATAGGAAGACACTCGTAGAATTAAAAGAATTGAAAATCCAACTACACGAGTTACTTGACAAAGGTTTTATGCGACCTAGCATATCACCTAGAGAGCTTTAGTATTGTTTGTGAAGAAGAAAGATGGTTCAATGCGTATGTGTGTCAACTACCGAGAGTTAAACAAGTTGACAATCAAGAACAAATATCCGTTGCCCAGAATCGATGACCTATTTGATCAACTTCATGGGGCAAAAGTATTTTCCAAGATCAATTTAAGATTGGGCTATCATCAGTTGAAAGTAAAAGCCGAGGATGTGGAGAAGACAGCTTTCAGAACGCGCTAAGGACATTATGAGTTTCTAGTAATGCTAGTTGGTGTTACAAATGCACCAGCCGCGTTCATGGACCATATGAACCAAGTCTTTAAGGAGTATCTGGATGACTTTGTGATTGTGTTCATAGACGACATTATTATCTGTTCGTCAAGTGACATAGAGAATGAAAAATATTTGAGACTTATACTTCAGAGATTGCGAGAGAAGCAACTATTTGGGAAATTTTAGAAATGTGAATTTTGGCTACCTAGCATTACTTTTCTTGGTCATGCGATTGAGAAGAATAGAGTTTCAGTTGATCCTCACAAGGTAGAAGCTGTATCTAATTGGCAAAGGCCGACGTCGGTGTTAGAAATCCGAAGTTTCTTAGGATTAGCTAGATACTATCACCATTTCATTGAGAACTTGTTGAAGATTTCAATGCCTATGACAAAGTTGATGAGAAAGGGTGTTACATTTGAATGGAGTCAAGAATGTGAAGATAGTTTTCAGGAGTTGAAGTCACAGTTGATGAGAGGGATTTGTGATCCATAGTGATGCTTCGCATCATGGCTTGGGGTGTGTACTTATGCAAGGTGGCAAGGTAATTGCCTACATATCTAGATAGTTGAAGACACATGAGGTTAATTATCCGATTTATGACCTTAAATTGGCTGCGATAATCCATGCTTTAAAGATTTGGAGACATTACTTGTACGGGGAGAAATGTGAGATCTTTACGGATCACAAGAGTTTTGTTTATGGATTTCCATGATCATCTAATAAGAACGACAAGATTTGGGTTATAGTTGATAGATTAACGAAATCAACTGATTTTCTACCGATCAAGACGATTAAGCCGTCTAGACTAGCAGAGTTGTATGTGAAAGAGATTGTAAGACTACATGGGGTTTTAGCAGTGATCATATCTGTTCATGATAGTAGTTTTACGTCAAGGTTTTGGGGAAGTTTATAGAAAGCTATGGGTACCAAGTTGAGTTTCAGTACTGCTTTTCATCATCAGACAGACAGATAGTCAGAACGGACGATTCAGACCTTAGAGGATATGTTGAGGTTGTAAGTTCTAGACTTTGGGTGACCGGGAGAAGCACTTGCCATTAATTGAATTTGCTTACTACAACGGATTTCAGTCAAGCATTGGGATGGCACCGTATAAAGCTTTGTATGGGCATAAGTGTCAATGCCTGATTCACTGGGCCAAAGTTTGGAAAAGAAGGTTGATAGGACTAAAGATAATACAGTTGACTACAGAAAAGGTAAAACTGATCCAAGAGTGACTTAAGGTAGCTCAAAATCGTTACAAGAGCTATGCAGACTCTAAGCGACGACTGATGACTTTTGAAGTAGGAGACTTTGTACACTTGAGGGAATTGCCTTCGAAAGGCATAGTCCGATTCGGGAAGCGGGGAAAGCTTAACCTAAGGTTTGTAGGACCATTCAAATCCTAGAGAGGGTAGGACCAGTGGATTATCGCCTAGCCTTGTCATCGGAGTTGGCATTTGTGCATAATGTATTTCACGTGTCAATGTTAAGACGATGTATGACGGATACGAGTAAGATCATAGTACCTGAACCAATGCAGATCCAAGAAAACTTGACATATGTAGAGCATCCATTAGAGATCTTGGATCAGAAGGAATGAGTATTCAGAACAAAGACAATTCCAATGGTGAAAGTGTTATGGCATAGTCATACAGTCGAGGAAGCTACGTGGGAGAATGAGGAAGTGATGAGGAATGAGTATCCGTATCTGTTCGACTCACGAGGTATAAGTTTGAGGACAAACTTCCTTTTTGGAGGGGAGAGTTGTCACACCCGTCCCGAAAAAATCATATCGTTTTAAATTATATAAGTGAATTTATGGAATTATTAATGTTGGTTAATAATTGAGGTGAAGTTGACGTGGATCAACGGTGAGCTATCAATTGAGAACACGGTAATCCGAGAATCACGAGTCATTGATTTGACTAAATGACATTTATGTGATTTAAATGTTATTTGATTTTATCTGGTATATATCAATATTGATATTACCTGTGTAGCATAATTTCTGATAGTTTTAATCCTCTTTAGGATCAATTTGATGGGTTTGACGATAACCAATAGGATACGTTGTATAAAAGGTAGGTTATCTAGAAATTTCACGAAAATAGTTTTTGAAACGTAATTACAGTGACAAACAGAACTTAGTCGGAAACTTTTGTAAATTTTATTTTTCATTCGTGGAGTAATGAATTAGACGTGTAAGACGTTTTCAGGAATAATTAAGAGTTTGGATACTTGTGGGGAGGTAAACACAATTTTCCGAGAGTGTTACCTATATAAAGAAAACTCAAGATATTTTCATTTCAACTTTTCTAGAGAACCTAATCAAGAGGTGATTTATTGCTTTGAGCTTCTTGACTCAAATCAACGAACTTCTGCCCGTTTATTTTCTCTCAAATTTCATATTCAAACTCCTTGAGGTAAGAGCTTCATTTTGATACCACTTAGGCCTTATTCGGTTAAGTTTTATAAAATACTAATTCTAGAATTTTGGAGGAAAACCATTTATAACTTGTAGGAATAGCGTATAATCTAAGATCCGACGTTTAATCGGGCCTCTAGTTAATCCTTCAAAGTTATAGGACGTTTGCATGAGGTATGAATTCTAAGCCTATAGGAAATTACATGTTTTAGGTATCCGATGTGATATTTGGATCCGGGCGAAATTCATGTATTAATTAGGCCCGTTAATTATGCACGTGAGAAAGCAAGAAAAGCACATATAAATGTTTATGTGAGCATGCTATGTGTCTACTTGGGTCAAAGGGGGGTTTGGTGCATTCCATCCGGGAATAAGCTACTCGAAGTTTGAGGATTGTGACATTGATAGTCATTGTGTCTAGTATGGAGGAATGCCCAGCCAGGACACGGTGCCTGGTATGGAGGAAGGCCCAACTAGAGCATGGGATGCATGGAAGAGGAGGGCCTTCCACGACATCAATTTCATGTATCGGATGGAAACGTACCACTCACCCTAGAAACTATTTGATGTGTTTAGATGTTTTAAAACATGAATTATCATATAAGCATATGTTTAGAATTGTAAACTCAGCATATAGCTGAGCAGTGGAGATTTACTCCATTGCAGGTGAAAGGAAGAAAGGGAAAAAAGCGAGAAGAGTGAGGCCGATGGGAATGCCAGGGATCCTCTTGTATATATTTTTGCTTTCCATTCCAATTGTTGTAATAGTGAGCTTTTCGGGTAGCTAGAACTATGTTTTTGACTTGGAAAGTTTGGAATGGTTTTGTAATATTGTAATAGGTATTAAAACTTCTTTTGGCTAAGTTGTAATAAATCTGAACTCCTGGATTTGCGTTTTGTATGTTTTATTTATCGAATCTGGATTTTGGAAGGATGGAATCGTACTTCTATGTTTTAATCCGAACGAGCCCTTAACTTATTTCAATTCTGTTTTTGTTTCAAGGATTAAAAAGAATGTTATCTTGTATCCTTAGTATAGTTGAGAAGTATGGAATCATGCAAGTATGGTTTAAGGATTGTTAAGGTGAGAAGGTTGGGTGACTTCTAGGCAAGAGTTCTGCCACGGGGTCATTCAATCGATCGAAGGGTTCAATTCGACCGGTCGAAGTACCCTTTGCCTTAAAGGGTTCCTGCCCAAGGGTCATTTGGCCTGTTGAAGGGATCCGTTCGATTGGTCGAAATGACCCCTGCATGAAACATTTTTCTACCCCTTCCAAAAATTATTTAAATATTTTGTTTGGTTCTTAGGGTGCCTTTGGGACCCCTTTTAACATAAATTCATCCAGTTCGAAATATAGTTACGTTTTCAATTTTATAAGGATTTTGTAACTCGAAAGGCATCGTTTTCAAAAGTTTTAAATACTAAACATTGTTTTAAGTGTTCTTTTCCGCTGCTATAATATTTTAATGAATTATTTGAGCATTGGTGGCATGCCACATGTTCTATTTCTGCGTATAGAGGGTTGTGTCGTGAGAATCTCCTAAATTCTTCTTCTTTCAAATTCATATCTTAACACACACTTTTGCACACAGCCGATCACTCATTTGCACACACACACACATACATACACGCACATACTCGAACACACACACCTGGGCACACACACACACACACACACACTCTATTTATATACTCGAACACACACTTGGGCACACACACATACACATAAACACACCTCTGTTCATACACTTGAACACACACATGGGAGAGCATACACACACACACACACACATACACCCTATGTTCACACCTGGTAAGATATGTACAAAAATACTTTGGATACCATTAATTATGTCCAAAAGCCAAAAGGTAACATTGGAATACCATTCATCCATCGATTACATGTTCTAGAAAACACGATTACATGTCCCAAAAGAACATAATCATATATGTATGGTTGTATTCTAACGACAGTAACCCAAAAAACTCTTATAATCTGGCCAAAAATATATGTATACCCCAGCCCCTATAACTACATATATATTCACCTTATTTGCTATTATATCTCAAAACAACATCAATTATGGCCACTAGGATGAGTAGAGTTAGTGGACATGGAGTTGTTGAAACCTCTTGCTCTTGGTGTTTGAGTTGTTGAAACCCCTTTCTCTTGGTGTTTGAGAGTTGTTGAGACCCCTTCCTCTACTAGATTGAGAGCTTTTAAGACCACTGTCTCTAGCCCCTGAGTATGCAAACATCAACATGTAGAAAGCAAACATCAACAATTTTAGAATTTTAAAATAGCAAATGTGATATGTAGTGGAAAGTGTATACCACATCAACATTTGTATTCTGAATGGTTGGTGTCCCAACATTTACCTTTCTTTTTACTTGAACAGGAGCTCGTTGACAAGTTCTCTGATTACGACCCAAAGCACCACAAATACTACATTTTACTGTCAAATTTCTTTTAGATTGACTTCTCCCAGGTGTAGCCTCCCCAACCTCTCTTCTCCTATTCTTTGTGGGTCTGCCAGGTAATTATTTAAATGGTGGAGCCTTAATAGGATCGAATCCATCAGGAGGCCAACGTTTCTAATCCACAATGGGGTGGATCATCTTTCCACGAGCTTTGAGATACACATCTTTTGTAAAGTATCCATCACAAAGGTTTTTTGTGTATTGTGGGGTTGATATGGAATTGCTATAACTGCATGTTTACATGGGACTCCTGAAATTTATCATGACCTACAATCGTACGTCCTTGAGCTCAAATCTAACATATGTCTTATACCTTCATCAACCACCTCGTATTCACCCCTTGCAAAAACCACTTTGCACAACCTTGATTGTCAAGTTGCCTTAATCAATTTCTTCCTTATGTTAGGTGTAACCGTGCCCTCCATAATACATCCCTTCTGATATCTCATCTGAATCCTATCCATTAGTTTACTCCTAATCATATCAGGAAGGGTTATAATTGGTTTACTCCTATACTGACCTACCCAACTATTAAAGGATTCTCTCAAATTTTTGGTGACATGGTCAGTTTTAATCCTTTCATAAACATATGTCTTGCCCAAGACTGCAAGGGCACTCCATTCATCAAGTAGTTGTAATCTAACTCAGACACTTCCTTTAAGGCGTTCATGCCTTCCTCGAATTCTAAACTATTGTATACCCTACATGTTTTCCAAAAATGTATATGACTCTTGACTATGCTTCCAGGGTTGGCCTTCATGATTTCATTACCAAAACTTCTCAAAAAACTATATGACTCTGCATGATCACCTTCCAAAGCATTAAGTGCCTTTCTCTTAGCTCTATGAAGTTTAAGATTTTTAGCCAAAAGACCATATATACTATGAAGAGCTGCATATAGTGCATCCACTTTCATTTCTAGGTTCTCTCGAAGTCTATCCCCTGGCTTCTTGGCAATCTATGTTGATGTTGCCTCCTTATTTGTGTTTACCCTCACACATGTATACTCTTGGGTGTATGTTTTGATCTTGTAAGTAATCCCGTCCTGGAGAGGAGAGGCATGTACCCTCCAAGGACACCCAATGGCTACACAATGACTCATTACCCGACTCTTTTCATTCTTGTCCCTAATCAATACACCTCTTGAATAGTGTAATCTCTTAACACTTCTCTAAACTTGTTCACATTTGCAAATAACAATCCTTTCTCTAAAACAAGTTTTCCCCAGGTGCTATATGGAATTCTTTTCCACATAAGATATTTGAATATGCCTTACCCTTAAGTATATCTTTCTTTTTCCTCACCTCACCACTTGAATCTGAGCCACATTCGTCATTAGAAGAGTAATTAGACCACCCATCCTCACCATCTGTATTCCTACCCTCATCATGTATTGAACCACCATGACTTTCTTCACTTTGAGCGTACTCACAATAAGACTCAGAATTGTTACTCATATGAGAACCCTCAAGATTAATGCCCCATTCCTCGTCTTCTTCATCAAACTTTCTCTTTAGCATTATCCCCATCAGCTTCATGAGCTCTATCTCATTCAGCCTTACTAGAATCATTCTCCCCCATATATTGAGGAAGCATAATAAGCCTAAATTAAGAACATTGGGTACTCATTTGTTGTACTTCCACATATAAATTCATATTCCACTTGTGTTGGTTCATTTCGACATGTTTAGCATATCAGTGTCACCGCCCACAAACATTTTTGTAGAAGAATTTGGATTATCATAGTAAATCATAACTGACAAACCTGCTTGTGTGCCTAGACCACCAAATGCCTTTATGCATACATCGTCCATCATATCAAAATAACAATACCTACCAGGATCCACACTCCATATACAAAGAATAGCTGAGCTCAAATGAACATATAGATCATGATTTCCTGATGCTATTACTGAAACAAGAAACAAAATCCATGAATAGAAGCCCTAATTTGAACTAACGATATGTTTTAAAATTTTAAAATACAACAAGATTTATATACCACACTATTACAAACCATTCACAACCAAAAACCCTAATCCCAAAACAAAGAAAAATAATGATAAATCTACCATTCTTCTTACCTCCAATCGATGCCTCGTTCATTAACCCTTGTTTCTTTCGCAAAATGCTTTGACAATGGAGCAACTGAGAGAAACGTCTCTCAGAGAGAGAGTGAGGATGGAACGTATAAGAGAGTTCCTCAGTTAGAGAGAATGAGAAATAAACGTATGACTTGTATTCTTTCTTTAACATATGAAGGGGTAGTATTGTAACTTTACAAATTCTGTTAGCAGGGTTTATGAATTGTAATGGAGAAGGGAGGTAAATGATATTAAGTAATACCTCAGGGAAGGTGAGCAATATTTACCCTTTGAAGTATAACTAGTCAATAATCCATGCTATGCACGGATTGTAGGCTATACTCAATATTGTTAAACTTTTTCTATTATTTATTATTTTTTTCCATTTGGGCTCAAAGGCATTAGAGAAGAAATAAAGAACAACCAATTAAAAAACAACAATAAACCAAGCGGGCCTAGCCCAATTTGTAACACCTCTCTCTCCCCAGTGGGGGGATTGAGGGTTCGAATCCCCTTAGGGGGATTTTATTACGTGCCCCTTTGTTGTTCGTCAGTTGGAATAAGTGGCCCTTGATGGGCTTTATTGTGGGCTATTGTGGGGCTTTGGGGTTCGGTTGGGGTGGGTGGGTGTGTGTATGTCCTACCATAATCCAAGTAAGTATAAAAAAACATTGTAGATAGAATAAGCATTGTATAAAAAAGGGTTAATTACACTGACCTCCCCTGAGTTTAGGTTTAATTACACGGACCTCCTTGAGATTTTCAAAATTACACAAACCTCCCCTGAGTTTAGTATTTAGGTAACAATTTGCACCCTCCGTTAGTAAAACTTAAAATATAATTACACGGACCTCCATTGAAGTTTTCAAAATTACACAAACCTCCCCTAAGTTTAGTATTTAAGAAACAATTTTTCATGACAAGAAATGCATAGGTTAGCAAGTATTTGTGTTAATTTTCCTAAAACACCCTTATAAGCTTTCTAAAATACCCCAATCTCCCTCGAGGTCATGTTAAACAACACAGACCTTATCCAAACAAAACCTCCATCTTCACATGAATTCTGTTTAAAATGTGATGATGTGGCGGAATTAAATTGGAGGCAATAAATCCTTATGTTTATAGCTCATCCATCTTAAATTTAAAGTCAACCTAAATTTAACCACCACTAATGTATGCTTATATATATATATATCAATCTTTAATTGTAGGTGTATTAAGCATGAGCATCAGGGTAAAAAAATAGTCTGAAAAATAAAAATAATTTTAAATTTTAAATGGGTTAGTGTAATTTAAAAAGGGGAAAATACCTTTTACCCCCCTGTGGTTATACCCATTTTCTCATAACCCCCATGTGGTTTATTTTGTAACACTTAACCCCCCTATACTACGGACTAAAGTGAGACTGTTAACTTTTCTAACGGAAAAAAAAAGAAATGACGTTAATACCCCCAAGCCCCTATACATACTCTTTAGGGAAAAATACCTTTTACCCCCCTATGGTTACACCCATGTTCTCATAACCCCCCTGTGGTTCATTTTTGTAACACTTAACCCCCCTGTACTAATGACTGAAGTGGGACTGCCGTTAGAAAGTTAATAGTCTTACTTTAGTCCGTAGTACAGGGGGGTTAAGTGTTACAAAATGAACCACAGGGGGGTTATGAGAACATGGGTGTAACCACAGGGGGTAAAAGGTGTTTTCCCCATTTAAAAAAACACAAAAGAGGTCTGTGTTATTTGATATAACCTCGAGGGAGATAAGGGTATTTTGGAAAGCTTATAAGAGTATTTTGGAAAGAATAACACAAATATTTGCGACCTAAGCATGTGTTGTTATGGTTTTAAAGTTTTACTAATGAATGGGGCAAATTGTTTCCTAAATACTAAACTCAGGGGAGGTTTGTGTACTTTTGAATACTTCAACGGAGGTCCGTGTAATTATATTCGAATGCGTATGATTAATAAAGAAGTAAAAGAAAAACTTCACCTTTGAAGAATATTTGAATCTAAAATGAGAACTCTTCGTGTTCTTCTCTTCTTCTTGTAAACCCACTTATAACCAATGAGTTTAATATTGGCAGGTGGATCCACAAGTTCCCAAACCTGATTGGAGTACATAGACTCCATCTAAGCTTTCATAGCTAGTCTCTAGGATTGTGAATCCTGGCCAGCAACAACCTCCTCATAAGTGGTAGGATCAGAATCAGGTTCTTCAGGAACTACTTTATAAGCTTCTCCCAAGAACATGAATCTTTCAGGTGCCCTGATAGTCCTCCCACTATGACGAGGCTCTTTTTGTAGGAATCTATGAGGATGTGGTAGTTTCATTTTTAGTTTCTTGATTAGTTATGACTACTGGGGATTTTAAGGGCTTTTCTGGAACTTCTTCTAGAATTATCCTTCCTTTGGGTTTGCGGATCATAATATAATCCTCTTCTAGGAAAACAACATTTGTGCTTACAAACACTTTTTGTTTCGTAGGATTAAAAAAATACCACCCTTTTGTTCCCTTTGGATATCCTACAAAACAACATACTTCCAATCTTGATTCCAACTTCCCAATGTTCCCTTTCAGCACATGTGCTGGACAACCCGATATCCAAAAGTGTTGTAGAGAGGGCTTTCGTCCACTCCACAACTCTTGGGGTATCTTGGGAATAGACTTAGTTGGAAAATGATTTAGTATGCATTTTGCTGTATCTAAAGCAAAACCCCAAAGAAATAATGGCAATTCAGAATAACTCATCCTAAACCTAGTCATGTCTAAAATTGTCCGGTTCCTTCGTTCTGCTACACCATTCTATTGAGGCGTGCCTGATGTAGTCAACTGAGACAGAATCCCATTCTGTGTTAGATGGTTAATAAATTACTAGATAGATATTCACCACCTTGATTTGATCGAATGGCCTTGATACTTTTCTGTAATTGCTTCTCCACTTCAGCCCTAAATTCGTTAAACTTTTCAAAAGAATCAAACTTGTTGTGAAGTAGGTAAACGTATCCATATCTAGAGAAGTCATCAGTGAATGTAATAAATTATTCATGTCCACCTCTAGCTCTAATGTTTATCGGACCACATACATCTGTATGTATTAAATCCAATAAGTCTTTGGCCCGATTGCCTTTTGAAGAAAAGGGTCTCTTTGTCATTTTACCCTCCAAACAAGATTCACAGACGGGTATAGATTCTATAACCAAGGAAGCTAAATTCCTTCACCAGCCTGTTAATCATGTTCAGATTAATATGACCTAGCCTCATATGCCAAAGTCTTGTTGGATTATGTAAAGGTTCTTTTCTTTTAGTAGGTGTGTTTGCCACTAAGTTATTCAATTCCATATCAGATACTTCATAAGATACAGGTGTCACTAAAAATAAACCATTTGATAAATTACCAAAACATATAAAAGAACTATTATTTTTAACTACAACTCTAGAACCAAAACTAAATGAATAGACTTTATTCGATAGTAATGAAACTAAAATAAGATTGCACCTTATAGTAGGCACATACAAAACATCTAATAATACCAAACTTTTATTATTAGGAAATACTAAAACTACGACTCCAAGCTATTGCACTAAATCCCAAGGTAAGCTTGATTTGCCCATCACTGCTCTTGTTGGTCTGCCTGAACCCCTGCAACGAATTATAGACGTGATTAGTGGCTCCCAAATCAATGCACCAAGTAGTTGAAGTAGCCGTTAAATAACTTACTTCAATTATAAGTGATTCAACCATACCTTGGGCCTTCTTCGTAGCCAGGTATGTAGGACAATTTCTCTTCAAGTGCCCTGGTTTCCCTTAATTGAAACATTTTTCTTTGGGTTGCTTGGCACCTACTTTCCCTTTTCATTTCCCATTTCCCTTCTTCATCCCTCCAATGGGACCAAGTGTACACTTTTGAGCCTTGTTCCCTTGCTTCTTCTTCCTCCAGCTTTTGGCCTTAGACTTAGGCTTAGAAGTAGAAGCCTTCTCAATATTGAGAACTGAAGACTCTCCCTTGACAATCCCCTTCGTTGTCATTAAAGAGTTCATCAGTTCACTCAATGAATAATCAACCTTGCTAAAATGATAGTTCAATTTAAACTGAGTGAAAGATGATGGAAACGAATTCAGGACATCGTCAACCTGAGTCTCAAGGTCGATTTTGTCACCCAGAATTCCCAGTACATTAAAATAGCCAATCATTTTTAATATGTGTTCTCGTACTGGTGTTTTTTGACATAATAGTGTTTAAGATTGTCTGCATGGTACTTTGCCTAGCAGTGCGACCTTAGGAACCAAACATCTCATTAAGGTTGAAGATCATATCTTCAGCTGTGACAATTGACTAATGCTAGTGCTGCAACAAATTTGACATACGATGCCAAAATGTAACAGCGGGTCATCTCATCAGTCTTTTGCCAACGAGCAAAAGCGTCATCAGCCCTAGGAGCAGCATCAGGAGCTGGGGGGCAGGGCAAGGTGTGGTGAGAACATATTTGTACCCCTCAGCAGTCAAAACTATGTCTAAGTTCCTTTTCCAATCCACATAATTAGGTCCAGTTAACTTGTTTTGGTTGAGAATAGTGTCAAGTTTGAATCCAAACATTATGATAGCTGAAATTAAATAACAGACACGTATAAATAAATGAACATCATGATATTTGATAATAATATATCGTATTGAAATCCTCATAAACAATATAGGTATTAGATGTAATCCTAATTGGTTGTGAGTGCTAGTGGGAGTTTGTTGGGATTATGCCCTCAAACCAGTTAGTAGTTGTAATCAGACATCTTTAATTCATATTTTTATGAGCATCTTTGCATATTCATATATGTTTTATTCATGAGTTAAATGGTTTGGTGTGTTTATCCATAAACAACATTGTCAGATTCATTTGTGTTAATGAGACTAACATATGGGAGATATGAATTATATTCGGCAGTTATTTTAAATTATCACAGTCAATGATAAAGGATGGGTAGCTTATTAGGTTTAGATTGTAGCACATTAACTTCTATGTGACAGAGTGATGAATCTCATTCATTAGAGTAATGACTCTAAGTTATTGTGTTAGTGCATTAAATGCATTGACGGACATTGAGTTAAACCTATTAACGATTAATTTTCATAGGTTTTAAGGTGCTCAAACTTGTATATGACATATGTTTTTAATCCTGAGATGACTGTGAACACAAGTTGTTGACTTGGTTACTTTAACTTATCAATCAATGAGGTCTTCCCAGATCAACACCTGGATATCTTGGGTAATTAAGTGAACAGTATTGTGAACACTAGTTGTCAAGATGGAATCTACCCTATGTAAAGAGTAAGTATTCCCTTGAGAATGTCACTGGGTTAATTACTGAGAACTGCAGTCTTGCAGCAAGTCATTGTTGACATGCTCTATAATTTATGAGAGGTAACTGGGGCTTAAGCAAAATAAGAAGTAACTAACTTCGGCTTGACAGTATAGTTGATACACTAATCCCAGAGATAATTATGAATACATTTGGTAGAGGAACATCATTGTTTTTTTATTATAAAAGTCTAGGTTTTATCTTCGGGTAATTATGTCTATTAAACCTGGAGTTCAATAATTGTCATATAGTGGTATTGATAATAATTAATTAAAACTATTTCCTTAACTTAAGAGTTGAGTTAGAGAGAAATTAGTTTTAATTTAGCCAGGTTATTAGAACCTAGAAGTCCCATCTCTAGCTTAATGGGTGTTTGTTTATAGGGATAAGATAACTAGGGTAGAGATGGAGTTATAAAAAAACTCTCTATATATATGATATAGAGAGAGGGGCCGACCACTGGTCGATTTTGTGAGCCTCAGTCTCTCTCTCTCTCTCTCTCCCATCTCCATAGTTTTATTCTCCTAGGGTTTCCCACACAAACCAGAGCCTCCAAGATAGCATAGAGGTGAAGATTGCTAGAAGAGGACGCAAAGAGTTCTCGTTTTAGATTAAGATAATCTTCAAAGGTGAAGTTTTTCTTTTACTTCTCTATTAATCATACGCATTCGAATAAGCTTCAAGATCCGTTTTAAAATAATTTTAAAACCATTTTTTCCTCTACGTTTGGAAATTGTTTCCAAAATTAAGGTGGGCTCCCATTCATCTTCACTAGCTATCTAAGTGGTCTAGAGGGTAATTAAGTGTATGCATTTAGTACCTCATGTAGACACCCCAAATTGACCGAACTATTAAACTTAGGGGAATTTATCTCTAGAAATCAATGATGAATAATGTCCGGACGATTTTCTTCCAGTTCATCGCTTCGACTTCTGAAAAGCTTCAAGTTCCCAAACCTTGCTCCTAATACCCTTAGATTTGGCCAATCACTGACCATCTGTCTCGAGCTCATTAGATCATGGGTTACTTTCTAAAAAAAAAAAGGAATAGATTGAATAATAATAATTATTATTATATTTTCTAAAAATAACATTATTTCCTATATTTTTTTAGATTCAAAAAGAAAAAAGAAAAATATATTATATGGTGACTCATATGATTAATTTAGATTTAAAATAAAAAAATGTGTCTATACATGCATATATATATATATAAGAAAAGGAAAATAATAAAAGAAAGTATCCCATGTGATTTGGAGAATTAGAGATTCCTTGGCATATTCCTAAACCAAAGTAAATACCCAAAAAGTCCTTTGTTGGGCACTAATTTCCCATGTGCTTTGAAGATGCTCTAGAATGTTCCTTTATTCTAGCCAACTTAAATGCCTTTCAAGTTTCTTAAAATTACGTAGAAGTGTCATAGAGAGTTAGAGATGCCATAAAATATTCCTATCCCACCCCAAATTGACCTATCTATCCTTATCTTAGCCCATAAGATAATAAAAGTCTATAAAAAAAATTCATTTTCTCTCATTTTATGGGGTTGGACATTTTTGAATTATATAGAGAAGTATATTGGAAGAGCTTTAGAGGAGAAAAAATATAGAGAGGGAAACTCTAACAATTATTTACCCAAATCCCACCAAAACTCTACCCAACCATCAAATCATCATTGAAGGAGCTTGAAGCTTGAGGAAGAAGAAGAGAAAAGCTTGAAGAATTCAACAACTCTACAAGTTTTGAGAAGATTTAGAGGTAAAACCTTCAAGTCTATCTTCATATACAATAATTCAATCACAAATTCTTAGATCAAGGAACTTTACACATTTTCAAAACCTCTCTTTCTACCCCATTTCATCACACACCACATAGAGTTTGTGATTGAATTTTCATGTGTTGTTTTCATTGATTTGGATCTAGATATAGCTTTGGGTTTTAAGCAAAAACAAGTTGTAAAAGTATTCTTACTTGGATTTTATTCAAACCTTGAATAATAATCTAAGTTTAGAATAAGAGTATGAATCCATATTCCTCCAGGACCACATATTTGGGAGAGGAAATAGAAATAATCTAAGTTTAGAATAAGAGTATGAATAATAAGTTGATACTGGTGCAGTGAATTCATGAACCCACTGTGATCAAAGATTTTTAATTAAATCACGATTCATGGGAATTGAATGAGACCAATTGATGATTGTTCATAACTCATATATATATATATATATATCATTAGGACCTTTGCCTTGGTGAAATTTTATACTTAGGATGGTTTGATCTTTTGATTTGTGAGTAAGTTGCTCTCTGTCCAAAATTGCAGAACAGTAAGGTCGCTTTAAAATAAGTAAATCAGAGCTTTAATCAAGTTTTCTTGACCTAGAATAAAATTTTCTATGAATATTAATGTGTTAGGAAGATACCCTAAAAAGATCAAAGTGTTTATGAATTATTTACTATATTTAGAAAATCATACAAAAACTCTGGACAAAGAGTTGCAGATTCCTGAGTGATGTATAGTGTTTTCCCTTTTTTCAGAGATTCAACCGTTGGATCTTTGATTTTCTTTTTGGATTAGAAACTAGACTCATAGAGGCATAACATACTCAAAAATCATTAAGATCCAACCGTTGAAAATAATTGATTTCTATTTTTGAAAGTCTGGTTTGCTCTGTGTAATTCCTACAATTCTGTCACTGTTTTGATAAAAGTTGAATAAACTCTTATCTAATGGACTCCTAACATTCCAAGGTTTAGACCATGTCTTAAATAGTGTCAACCAAGTTTAAATCCAAAGGCTAAATGATCCAAATTAATGAATATCTCATAGCTTATGTTTATGCATTCATTCATACATATTGATACTCATAAGTAGGACTCATTTTTTGTCTAAGTTGCACTTAATTGAACTTAATTGATCATGACTAGGGGTTCCTTATGGTCATGTTGGGTCTATGACATTTCTATATGGATATTTTATTGGCTTCTAGTTGAGACTTGTATATCTATAGATGTGCTATGGTCCCAATTAGCTAAAAGGAATTCATAATTTTGTCAATTCCTCCTCTATTTGATAGATTTAAGCTAGAAGCTTAGGATTGATTATTTGATATCTTGTTTGAAGAATCTGGACTAATCTTTGTTTTATAGCACCTTTGAGGTACGATTTCCAACCCATCTCTAGTCTATTTATTTCTTGATTTTATTAATTTTTAGACTCCATGTGCGACACTTTAGAGTTAGGATTTTTCCTTATGAGTATATATGTGATTAGAGACATTTTCTTTAGGATTTCTATTTTGTATGCATTTCACGTTTAATATTCGCGGCAGGATCCCGGGTAAGTTCTCTAGTTTCTTTGTGTATGTCATGTCGCTTGTTAATTGAACTATATGGTTTTAGATGTCATTTTATCGTTAGCAATTTTACACCCTTTCTAACATGCTTGTGTAATGTATATTTATATATATATATATATGTATTAGTTGAGGGCATGCTTAGATTAATAATCCGATTAAAAGGATGTTGAGTAGAGGCTTATCGCGAGATAGGATGAGAGAGGGTGTTTTAGTCCGCCGGGCTCCTTCCCCTCTCATTCCATAATCCTCAGACCCAGTTTATCTTTGGTTTCGCAAAAGATCAGTTTGCTTTTAAAATTGTTTCTTAATTTTTCTTTTAAAAATTAAGTGGCGACTCTTTGTATTTGAATTTAAAATTTGAAATTGTTTTAAACAAAAGTGGGCCCAAATGCCGGTATTCACACCTCACTGATTTAACTACTTGAGGGAGCCAAGTCCAAATTGTTTTGACCCATCAGGCTATAGCATAGTTTATTAGGTAGGGAATAACTGTAAACTCAGATGTCTTTGGCATGATTCCTCATCTGAAAACACGTTGGGTGAATCAATCTGGTGATTTATTATTGATTGTTAGTATCAAAGGTTCACCTGTAGGGTGGGTATTTGAATGGACTTTCAAGAGTTCCTTGAACAAAAGAATAAGAAAAAACAAACCAAATGACCCAAACGAATGAAGTCAAATTTGAATGGGGATATGCATACTTGATCTGTATTATTGAGACTCAACGTAGAGGCAACATATAGAAGAGAACATAAACAAGAGGACACAATGTAGAAGAATACTAAAATGGTAGTTCAAGTCTCGCTTGATTGATGTGGACATTTATTAGTGAGTAATGTTTGGGGAACAAGCACTTTACAAACATTCTATCTCTCTTCTGAGTGGCACTGTGGGATCCACTGAGATTACTAAACCCCAAAATACTACCCATGATTAATAGGTAGAGTGTTTGTGTAAAGTATTTGTGCCACTAGTGTTGCCGTTGCCAAGTTACTACAAGTTACGCGATACCTTATAATCAATCATGGAGGGTATTGTGGACGGATCCACATCCACGACCCACAAATTACCCATCCTATGTGTAGGTAGGCCCTGCCACGGCGTCACCGATAATACCCACTCCAATTATTTGCATGGTACTGTAATATATTGTCACGTGATACTATAAGTACCTAAAAATTTCTCTAGTCCTACGACTAGGAGAAGAAAACCGTAGGAAAGAGATTGATTGCATGAAGTCCCAAACGTGGATGTACTTCTCTCTCTCTCTCTCTCTCTCTCTCTCTCTCACACACACACACACACACACACACACACAAGCATCTAGGGGTAAAAATGGTTTGGTTTGGTTTGGTTCAGTGGAATTTTCATGGAAACTGATCAATTTCAGTTCGGATCGGTTTTTACACTGGAGAGTTTTTTTGAAAACCGACTGAACCAGATTGAACCGATCAATTCAGTCGGTGCAATCAGTTTTCTTTCACTCCAACAAGCATCAGGATGAATCCATTTGAAAAACAAAACAGAAGAAAAAGAAGGTTGTCATTTGAATAGTATGATTATTAAATTTGAGTCCCAAATTTGGTTATCATATATTTATATAGTTGTACTATCTAAAACAACTTTGAATAAAAAATTATTGTCTCCACTCTCCACTATAGTTAAATATGATACAACCATCAAAGCGTTGGAAACAAAATTCAAAATTTAAATTTGGAAATCGTAGCATTACCTCTTTTTTACTATTGACTGAACAGAGCTATGATTTTCAAATTTGTATCCCAATGTGATTCTCAAATGATGTGACAGTGAAACCACTTAAAACACTTTCCAATAGAAATTCATATGATCCCATTGCATTCAATCTGATCCCATTGATATATTATCTGAGAACTACTTTTAAGATATTATTTGGAAGCCATATGCTTTTTTTTTTTTATTGGATGCTTTTAAATGTTATTATTTACTATTTTAAATCATACATGAACTATATATAATATCGCAATAGTTACAATTGAGGGTCTGTTGAATTGAGGGTCTAAAGTGACTACTTGAGTTGTTTTACCCTAGGATTGTCCCTGATCCAAGATGACCCCAATAGCAAAAAAGAAAAGAAAAAGGAGGACACCATTGAAAAGGTATGTATACACTAAAAATTGAGAGCGTCACACAATTAACACTAATGTGGTGCAATATTCTAATCAAATAAAGTTATGCAACCTCTACAATAGGAGACATACGACAAGTTGTGAGGACACGACATGTGCTTAAAATAGTGGGCTATATGACAAATTATCAACTACCCATGTCCATCTAAAAATAAGAATTACATAAATTCATGTTATTAAAACATCACGCCGCATCATAATGACATTATAGAACGGTCACACTCAATAGTTTCTCGAACTTAGGGTACAACAATATTCACACTTAATGCTCCAAGCCCCACTTGTTTATGTCGTCACCAAAAATGTCCCTCTATCGTCTATATGGCCCAACATCATTTTATCAACAATCTATGTAGCCCATGCCTTCAATCTCCTCATATATGTACAAAATAATATAAGACAAAATAGTCCTTGTAATAAGAAAACTCCAAATACGACTCATGTGCGCGGAGCACTAAGTCTTTGGGCGTACTACGGGAGATTTAGTGTTCTAATCATGGGGGAAAGGTCATTAAGAATTTATTAGGCTTTTTCTTAGGATTTCGTGAAATTAGTCGAGTTGCGCGTAACCTGATCTGGACACACATGATTACCAAAAAAAAAAACCTTCACCCAAATGTGGAACATAATTCCTAAATACTCTAACAATTGTACCACCTTCAATTATTATGAAAGACTCTTAATTTTTATTGAAAGTTGTTTTAGGTGTTCTGACTATCAAAACATTTAAAGGTCAAATTTGAGAAGCATTACTCTTTATGATACATCTATCCACTAGAGCACAACTATCACAGAAAAAGAAAAAAGAAATACATGGTTCCCAAATTCATATTACACATTTTTTTTCCAAACACATGTGATACTCGAACTACTAAAACACTTCCAATGAAAATAATGTGGAAGCAGTATCATTAAAGGGTAATACTTCAAAGACACCCAACTCACATCACTCTGGTGGACCCCACACTATTAGTGGATCATACAGTCTCATCTCTGTTTCCATTGATCCACCTTAGAGTGTGTCTAAAGTTGTGTGGGTTTTGGGTGTGTCCCAAATATTACCATCATTAAATGTGATCCCACAGTCCCACTATCACATTTTATTTTTGAACTACCACATGTGTTGGAAAACAAATGAAAACCATTTTGTTACTAACAAATACTCATTTTCTTTTTTATGTTTTATCTTAGGTTGGGGCCTTAGGCTATCGCCCAACAGTTCGTCATGTGGTCGCACTATCATTAAATGTGATTCCACTATCACATTTTTTTCTTAAAATTAAGCTACCACATGTATCGGGAAACAAATGAAAACGATTTCATTATTCTAACAAAACTAATTTTCATTGTATGTTAACCATGCCATTATTCTAACAAAAATTCATTTTCTTTTTTATGTTTATTTTTATGTTTGGGGCCTTAGACTACCGCCCAAAGGGTTCGTTTGCTAACGACTTCTGTTTTTGTGATTTATTTGCAAAAAAATGATTTAGCCAGTGGTCAATCCCAATATATATTAAGCATTTTGAATCACAGAAGCTGATTTTCTAAATAGTTTCTGTGATTTTTAGAGTTCCCTAAACACTTGTGGGTTCCAAGAGTTACCGCCAAACGGGACCTAAGTTGCTTACCCTTGAGCCGGCCTGTACATATCTATTTGATTAGTAGGCACCATAAGCTGTCTCCCAATCTTTAAGAACCCCATGTTCTACAAACCACCATTTCTCTTCAAATGTCAGCTTCCTTATCCAATCTATTTGTTTTTTTTGTATACTACTGTTGGATTGTCAATAGGGGAATTAGGGTGGGGGTCTAACACGTGGCACCTGACGTATGCTGGACAAGATATGCCCACTTAGTGGATCGTTTCATATCTTCAGTATATTTTGGATTAGGGATTACAAATTTTAGTTTTGAATAAGCAAATTGGTGATACCATTTTTCAAAATCCCCTCCCATCTATTTTGGTAAAATAAAGCTGAGTGTGTTAGTTGAATGTTTTTAGTTCAAGGGGGTTTAAGGTTTTGCTCAGGAAGGCAAAATGGTGCAATTTTGGGTGTATTTGTTTTCGGAGAATTCTTCAGTACACTCAAGTAGTTTGGGTGTACCTATGTCCTTGTTTCCTGGGTCATAAAAGTTTGTTCTCGTGTCATAAAAGTTTATTCCCAATAAGAAACAAAGTGGTTTTGATGGAAACAAATATTTCTTAAACGAAACAAAGTTTCCTGCTGAGAACAAACTTTTATGACCCTGAGAACAAAGGACGTAGGTACACCCAAACCACTTGCGTGTACCGAAGAGGGATCCATTGTTCTCGTGTCATAAAAGTTTATTCCCAATAAGAAACAAAGTGGTTTTGATGGAAACAAATATTTCTTAAACGAAACAAAGTTTCCTACTGAGAACAAACTTTTATGACCCTGAGAACAAAGGACGTAGGTACACCCAAACCACTTGCGTGTACCGAAGAGGGATCCATTGTTACAATTTTATTTCCTCCTTTTCTATTTCCTCACCATTTTTCTTTGCAACCAAACATGAAAGTTCGTTCCTTTGTGTTTTATTTTCTTTTCCTTCCCTTAATATATTACTCAAATGGAGCCTAGTGGCATAAGATTCAAATTCGCGCCAAGATTTGAATATGGTTCGTCCAACCACTTGAGATCCGTCTTTACAACTCACTTACTTCGACCCCTTGAGGTTTCGAACCCCTGGCGAGCTGGTTCAAAGCCAATAGTTTTCAAACAGAAAGGATTCCATGCAGTCAGAAAACAGGCTAAACAGCACAACAAAAACTAGCCCAAAGTTGTACCCTCAATTAGTCCCTAGTGTTTATTCTGTCCAGAGTGGTAAATTTTTCTCCTTTGTGCATAAGAGCCATTTAATGATTGTTTGGGAATAATGAAAATGGGATCAAGTTTAGGCTGTCTTACTTTTGTTGGTCTTATGAAAACTTCGTTTGAAAAAGAATAGTTCTGTGGGTCATTCTAAAGCCGAACACTATGTATCTAAAAACTACACCACCACAGAACTATTTAGAACTATTTATTCTATAAGCTACATAACCGGTTCTTGTTGTCACCCAAACAGCCTCATTAATAACTCTCCAACACTTACTCCGCGATCTCTAAATGAAAGCACAAGGAGGCTGCGAATGACAAAACAATTCTCGGGTTTCGCAACTGACAAAAAGAAAAAGCATATGTATTTTCAAAAATCAAAGTGATTCTTTTATATTGCAAAATATATAAACTGTCATATATCCACAAAAGGAGGGGAAGGGGTAAAATTTCTCTCTAATCATATTAGTTATATTAGCGGCACCGTTCTGCACTCAAAATGCTATCGGTTCCAGTTATATTAGCTTATATATTCACACACTTTGGTCAGTATATTCCCTTTCCCTTCCAACACTGTAGACTTGTCCCCAGATTTTCTTGCATTGACAAATCGAAACCAGGTTTCCCTCACATTTTCTTCATCTAAACAGAGGACAGAGCACATGGGACTTCAACACTTCAGGGCCTCACATGGGACATCTACCGAGCAGTCAATAGTACCTCGGACGAGAAGGGACATATGATCCTCCAGTATGCTGCGTATCCGTAGGATAGTTTCCATACGGAGGCCTCGGAATTCCATAAGGGGAGCCTGAAAACATCAAATCACATTTTCGATTACATACCACTTCAATTGCCGAGAACGAAACAAATTAAAAAAAATAGAAATTTAGTAAAAAGCCCCTCATTGTATACTTATTTAAGTTTGAAGGACAACCCTTTTTTTTTTTTTTTGTCAAAACTTCAGAATTAGTGAAACTTAATCAGATCAAGTCCCCATACAAAAGTTGAGTGAATTTCACATAACATTTATAACATGTGGAGTTTTCACTAAAATAAAAAATGGATTGGACCAAATACTAAAAAAGTTTATTTTAGAGGACTTTTGACCAAAATTCACTTAAAAAAATCCTTCACACATCAGACATGCTTAAGAAACTAATCTTCAAAATGAAATCTTTAAATCCATTAACAAATTACCACGCTACCACTCTAATCTTACAGTCCCAAGAAACTAAAGTCTGGGTGTTCAAGTGTTGTATTGCCACTAGGACTGTCGGGAGCTATGCATGCTTATAAGTAGCCTCCTCGGCACAAGGGCAGGTTGTGGTAAGAGTAGGATATGATTGTTTGCAAAGTATAAGTTCACTTTTATTCACATGACAACTAAATTAACTAATGAAAAGAATCAACAAAAACACATATCAAAACCTATTCAAAAGAAACACGTGGATTTCTGTCAACAGATCTGCAGCAAGGTCCTCCCAACTCCTCATCAACTCCCAAACACCATGTCAGAAGTTTGAATCCGACAAACATAATCCTAAAAAACGAACAGTACATTGACCAAAACTACATGATATCTAAGAGCCACAACCAAATAGTTTTAACTGTTCAATCAACCTCGTAGATAACTAAAGCAAGAACTATCAATTAGGCCTAAATAACCGGATACAAGATTTTGTTTGAAATTGTTGGTTTCGATGGACTATAATTTAAACATCACAATAATTCCCGGTGGCACAGTATCTATTATTTCCAGATAACTGTGGCAAAATAAAGGGAAGAGAAACTGTAACGTGCTTGAAAAGAGTACCACAAACAGAGCAAAAATAAGAAAAAAAGAGTATCAAAAACAAAATTGAAAAGGGGAAAAAATGTCAAACTAATAATGATAAGTTTCTATACGTACCATATGGGGGCGGAGGAGGACCGGGAAATCTTGATTGAATTGGAACTTGCATATCAGCTGGGGGACCTCTTGATCCACCAAACGTGTAACCATATGAGGAACTCTGATAAGGGTCAGCCGCACCTCCCGGAATGAAATTCCTGCCTTCAACACTGGGGCGGCTATAGGGATCACCTGCCCCATACCGACCATAACTTTCGTAACGGCTGAAATCGGTCCTGGGAAGATAACTATCAGTGCTCGAGTACTTTCCATAAGGAGAATCACTCAGTGCAGGAGGATTTTGAGTGCTCTGATACGCTCCGGAAAATGATTCTATTCTCCCAGGTGGTCCAGCCCCTAAATATGCAGAACTCCCCTGCAGCGTTTAACATATCAATTTCCAACTACTAAAATTGTCTTCCCACCAAGACTTGGCAGAAGGAGAAGAAATAGAAGCCCTAATCACAAGGTCATGATGGAAATCCGCAAAAATTCATTAAAACCCTAGTCTGCATCCTGCATCTCATTCAGGCTGAAACACCTCTGAAAATGTGCTTCTGGGGCTCTACAAGTGCTTTCTAAAATTAACTCAAACAGGCTAATATATACATCTAGGGTCCCAGAATCACGTTTGGGTCCAAATGTGTGTTGAGAAAGTGATTTAAAACAGGCCCTTATTCGACATCAAAGACGGTAGAAAACCAACCGGGGGAAATAAGCAAGTGTAAATAGAAGCAGCTATTTCATATCCGGTCAATTATTTTCTCTCACTAAACAGCAGACTTACTAACAGAAAAATTAAGGTAACAGGGGTTGAAGGATATTATAGTTCGGAAAAGCAAGCTACATCTAATTCCTAAACCTTGACGACAGCATAAAACTGCCAACATGAAGCTATAAGACTCTTCCTTACAAACACGAGACAGAAACACATGCACTATAATTTCATATATATAGCCAAAATGAAATGGGACTATTGCTTACCCGACCATGATTTTGGTAAGTAGTACTTGATGGAGCCTGGGGTGGATGAGAAATTTGACAATGGCCGCCAGTGACTGAACCACAAGATAAACAAAATAAAAAAAACATATACAATATATATACACATATAAGATAGACTTTTAGCATTGAAGGGCTATAAAACGAGATAGAACTTTCACGAGAATAAGGTGTATTATACGACTGGAAAGAGCTTTCACGAGAATAGGGTGAAAGGTTACTCTTGGAATTCGAAGTTGTGGATCCCAGGCCACGCTTCATCTCATCCAAGTGTGTCTGTGCCTCTGCTCTGTTGAGTTCTGGAAACATAACCTGAAATAGATAAAACATTAGTTACAGTTTCAAGGCTTAGTTTGGCCCCCATGTGGCTTTTTAAAAGGAGCTTATGAAATTTACTACTAAGTTGTTTGATAATTTTGTACAAGTGACACACTACTCTTCAAAAATATATCATGAAACCAAAAAGCCACCTTGAGCTTTTAAAAGCTCCATTCTAGAGCTTTTAAAAGCTCCCCCAAAAAAGCCCTAAGTTCAATTTTTACAAAGCGCATAAACTAGTTACCAAATGAATTAACATGAAATTGTGCTTTAAAAAAGGAGAAGCACCAAAAGGGGGGCCAAACTAAGCCCAAGTTAAGTGCAGGAAATAAATTTCTAGGTCCAGTGGCTATGTAGCACACATAAGTACATAAGACATGGATACCTCACAATATAGATATGGCAACACAACAAATGTTAAGGGCCTGTTTGATAACCATTTTGTTTTCTATTTTTTGTGTTTGTTTTCAGTTTTTTTCTGAAAACGACAACAAAAATTGCGTTTGGTAATTCTCTTTTGTATTTATTTTACTAAAAACAATTTCATATTTTAGGCCAAAAGTGAAAACAAAAAAAAAGTTACTTTAAAAAAACTGAAAGCAATTTTCAATGGAGGACACACTCATCATTTATTTATTTTTATTAATGAGCTCTAGGCTTCGACCCTTCTTGGCTGCAAACAACATTTTCTTTCCTTTTTCTTTTTCTTTATTTTTTTTTCCTTTATTTTTTTCCCTCTTTAACTTATGCACGAGCTTTCCCAAGGTACTTATCAAATCAAAGGTCTCCACTCTTTCTCTCTCTAAGTCTATTCTTTGTTTCTCTCACTTGCATGTCTTAAAAACTGTGTACCACTTGTCAAACTAGTACCTCTCACCACTCTCCAAATTAAACTTCATTTTTTCATTGGTTTCTGTCAGGACTTATACATTTATCAAACACATTTATTTATTTATTTTATTTTTAATTTTGTGAAATAAACATAACTTTACCAAATGCATTTTTTTTTTTTTTTTCGTTTTTATAAAATGAACACAAAAACAGATAAATGAAATGGTTACACCACCTACGAATGTAGGGAATGGACACAGCTAGGACACGGTAAAGATATATTCTCTAGTTAATAATAGAATATACTGTATCTTGTCCACTCTCATTCCCTACTTTTTCTAAATAAACCCGTTACTTATTTCCTATTTTATTATCTAAATACTTTTACCTCAAAGTGATAAAATTTTATTTAAAAGGAGCCACTGCTGTGTCGGGTAAGTGTTTCTATGCATGTCCGGCATGTGTGATAAAAAAAAAATTGGACACACATTTTTGGCATGTATGACATGTGTCGGCGAGTGTCAGATGTGTGTAGGTAAGTGATACAGTACAACAAAGATATGGAATCCAAATTGAAGTGTCTGTGTCACATAGTCGAGTGGTAACCTGATCAAAATACTCATCTGCACCAGGCATGTCCTTGCTCATGGGTAAAACAAAATTGGCTGCCAGTCACATTTTAATGGTTAAATCAACAAAACTACACAAGAGTTGATATAACTAAAGTAACCAAAGAAATAGCAGCCAAAAATCTAAAAAATATGTAAAATTGGCTTCTAGGATACCTATCATTTCTTTCACTGCTTCAGGGGGAACCTCTTTTCCCATTTCTTTGAATCTTTTCTGAGCACGAACCTTGAGCTCTTCTGGTCTTGGAAAAACCACAACAGCAATCTGTTTTGAGGGGGCACAATTAGTACATAATAAAGGTCAAAATAAGTGAAAAAGAAGTCTACAATGGGTCTTCCAACTTCATAACCTAAAAGACATAAGGGATGATGGTATGTAGCTACCTTTAGATAGTTAGCAAAGGCCTTCAATTTACGTTTACGAGCACTCTTGTAGACATTTGTTTGATCGATAATGAAATTGCGAGGTGTCTGAGAAGCCCTGGATAATAGGGTATTAAAAATCCCCGTTGCACGGTCCATGAGGAGTTCAAAGCGTTCACCATAGTTTCTCTTACGCAGCAGACCAGGTACCTGGTAGGACTCGAGAAAAGAGAACATTATAGATTACATAATTGATAAGTAATCCTTCTGAGTAAACTAACTTCAAATTAAACTACATTACAACCTATACATATATATATACATATATACATATATATGTATATATATATAATCGCCAAATTAAGAGTAGAAACGAAACCTTCATTTGATCCAGAGCTAGGTTGGTTCCGAGTAAAATATACCGCTTTTCAGGGTGCTCCTTCGCCCATTTCTCTGCCCAAGTAGACTTTCCTGAAGCAGGTAAACCCACCATCATCATCAGCTCACAATCCCTTGGGTTAGTAAAAGCAGGGCCCATCATTGCATTTCCATCCTCAAGGGCAGAAGCCCAAGGTTTGTACCCCTCCTGAGGAACCACTCCATCTTCAACGCTGAACTGCAACTGAACGACGACATTTTTCAACAGAACATGAGGAAATAGTGCTGGGAAGTCCACTGCTTCAGGATCATTTGAACCCGCATCAAACTGCTTTGCAGTACCCAACGATTTTCCATTCTTAGAGAAACCGATGAAAGCTGAAGATTTGTTTTCGAGATTTACAGTGCAGAGAATTGTATCACCGACTCCGTATTTTTCACCGTAATCAGAGAACTTTCCTGCATTAGAAAATTTCCCAGTGCCACCGTACCCAAAACTGTGTTCAGTCTCCCCGAGGTTTCCCAAAGGATCATCCCCTCTCGAGATGCCGAGGCGACACAAATGTTGCTGGTCAAGGGGAGTGTCTGCCATTACAACTGGCTGAGCAGCAATGACTTTGCAACTGAAACAATACTTTCCCCCGGTTATACCGACATTAGCGCGAGCACCAGACCAGCAATAGGCAAACCCTTGCTCATAGAAGGCAGAACCATGCAGGCCATTGCGCTTAACGTTGAAATCTGGTGAAAGGCCACTAACATAGGTCAGATGCAATCTAATTCATCCTAATCAATTTTGTTGTCAATCGTGAATCGAGTCATGAATCGGTTTCCAAGAATATGGATTGTGAATCGAATGATGAATCGTATCACGAATTGAATCGGGTGGTATGATACCGAGACTCTATGAATTGATCGGTTCTAAGAACCATGGTAATCAGCGTTAAATGCAGTATAGTATGAAAATAAATTACTAAAGATGAAGTCACGGAATTTAACAAATGTACACAAATTGGCAAATGGATGCTTGAATCAACATTGTTGAAACAACACATAATTTTCAGTTCTAGAAATTCTCTGAAAAACATACATTGTACAGAGTTCACCAAACAAATTTTATTTTCTTGCTTTTTTGATTAGTTTAAACACAAACAGAGATGTCAACCTAATGGAAGGATATACCACACAAGTGCATAGCTAACTATAAATAATATACACCAAACTTCTTAAAGCAAGGACCACCCTTTGCAAAAAAAAAAAAAAACGATATATATACATATAAGAAGTATCAAGAAACAAATCAAATCGTTAAAACATGCAGAGATTCCAAAACAGGTATGTTGACAAGTGACAAGAAGTTCAAGCCCCGAATAATTGACATTAAATGCTTTTAATCCCAAATTTTGTATCCTAAATGTGGTTACCAATACATGTGGCAGTGGGGCCACCTTCGATAATGGTGGGACCACTTCAACATCCTCCCATGAAAAAAAAAATCCTTAGCTAAATCATATTGGCGTGTTTGGCAGAGATTTTTTCAAAGTTCTCTGATTTTGATGCATTGCTATGCTTAACAGTTGATTTTTCTTAAACCCTAGCTAAATCTTAGTGGCACGTTTGGTAGAGAGTTCTTCAAAATTCACTGATTTTGATTCATTTTTATACTTAAACAAACATCCTCCAATGAAAAAAAAATCAAATGGGCCCTTGTCACATGTGTTGGTAACCACATTTAGGATGCAAATTTGGGAAGCGTAGCATTATAGGGAATGAAAATATCATCATGTACTTCCTACAATGAAAAATCATTCATACATAAGTGCAAATAAGAACTTTAATGTGCATTTTCAAGCCCAAAAAAAAAAAAAAAAAAGAACTTTAGGCTCAGTTTGTTTTGATGTAAAATGTTTCCGGGAAAATACATTAACCTTATCTCTGTATTAGGTAAAAGCAATTTTTTTTACATAACAACAAAGAGAGATGTGCATGGAATTGAAAATCAAGAAATTGCGAACAACTAAGCACTAAACAGGGAAATGGGAATGGAAGAGTGGTTCGAATAATTATAACAATTTTGAACTAATTGGACAAGGAATTGGGGGGATTGAAAAGTAAAAATCATGAAAATTGAAATAGAAAACTGAAGAACTGATGAGTATGTGTTTGTGTGCAAAATTGACCTAAATCGCAATCAGCAGGGTTGAGAGCCACCATCGGCTTCGAAGACTCTGCTACGGTGACCTTTGCCTTCTTTGATTCGGTTTCGTCTGTGTCCGCTTTCTGTGGTTCGCGTTTCTTCGACTCCATTGAAGTTACTGTGTGTGTGTGTGTGTGTGTGTGTGTGTGTGTGAGAGAGAGAGAGAGAGAGAGATGTTTCATTTGCCCTCGTAATACTATATATTCTGCCCTTTATATAGGGAGCAGAACCGACTTTGTAATGTTATTGTATTTATGAGTATTATTGTTGGGACCTCTTGGTTTTCAGAATTTCTCATTTCTTGCCCATTGGCTTTTTTTTTTTTTTTTTTTTTTTTTTTTTTTTTTTTAAGCACTTAGATAGATAAAGCATAATTGGGTCAGAAAATGACATTACGAATCTATGATAGTATGATTTTTTAGTCTTGTAAACTGTTTTTTGTCTTTAATAGAAGTTCCTTATTATTTTTTTGGTATAACGATACTTCACTGTTTATAACCACTGTTTGTGCCGGAACGATGGCAGTGGTGGCGAGAAAGAGATCGTAGAGAAGACAAATCGGAGAGAGAGCGAGAGAGAGTCACATATTATACGTCCAAAGGTGTAAAATTTAGGATTTTAAATTAGAGATTTTTTAACTAATAACTAAAAAAGATTTTAAATTCTTGATAGTTGGTTATAAGAATTTTTCCTAATAATTTTGGAAGAAAAGGAAATGGATTATAATTGACCTCCCAAAATTAATAATATTCCATCCCAAAAATCAGGGGGCGGATGCAGAAATTTGAGGTGTGTAATTTTTTTTTAGTCTATTTATACCTATGTTCCGTATAGATGATATTGTTGGAAAACTGAATTCGGTGCGCATCGGAATATGAATAAATGCAGTTCAAAACTTTTAAGATCTACTTCTCGTTTAATTGTATGCAATACAAGATATATATATATACTAATACTAATATACGTATATATATTCATACCAGAAACAGATCGGTAGGATCCTATCGAGAACTCTTCTTTCCAGTGTGATATTGATGAAGATTCGGCTCTCCAAACTCCAGAAAATCTTCACTCCTATGACTTCCGAATGCTGCCGAATGCTAGGGTTTTGTGAAAAACCCCTAAGGAACTATATGGGAATGTCTCTAAGGCTTAGGGACTGATATGGAACTCTTAGGGCTCAGAATTTGCGTCACCTTGTATTCTACCCGTAGATCCTTTATTTATAGTTTTTCTTTACTGACATACTACAAACCGGTTTCTAGAATTTGTCCCCAGAAACCGGTTAGGACAAATCGGTTTCTGGAACCAGTACCCACAAACCAGTTTGTCCCACAAACCGGTTTCTGGTACATGTTTTCCCATTTTGTTCCCTTTAGCATTCAAGCACCCAATGAGCTAGGAGTGGGACCTCTAGGATCTTAATTACTGGCTTCGATTAATGATTAACTCCTTCCAGTTAAACTCTTAACTAAGGAATCAATTATTAATCAATCATTATTAACTCCACTATATAATAATGATTGCACTCCAGTGCATAAAGAAGTTAACCACACATTCATTAGTAGTACCTAGACTTGTATTGACATTAATGTCCCTCTACCAATAGTATCCGTAATTATAATCGGGATATAATATATATACTGTCGCCCAGATTATAATCACCTCTTATAATCCTTGAGTTTCATTCACTTACTCATAGATTTCTGAACATGTCATCAACATACTTGAAGACATGACTGCAGTTCTCAGAAATCAACCAAGTGACATTCTCAAGGGAATACTTTACTCTATAAAGTGAATCACTTCACACCAGAGGGTAGATTCCATCTTGACAATAAGTGTTCCCAATACTATAAACTTGGTTTCCAAGAAACCCAAGTGTTGATCTAGAAGAGCTCACTGATTGGTAACTCAAAGCAACCTAAGCTTGCAGCTTATGTTCACTATCATCTCAGGATTAAGGACAAGTGTCTTACACAAGTTTGAGTGTCTATTAACTAACGGACAGTGTTATGTTAATAGATCATACTCAAGTTTATCAATGTATCAAATACACTATCACATTAAACTTGGAATCAAACATTCCAATGAATTAGATTCTTCACACTATCAAATAGAAGTTAATGTGATACAGTCTAAACCTGATATGTAATCTAATCTTATCATCGACTGTGACAGTTCTAAACATTCATCTAGAATACTCATATCTCCTTATACACAAATCACATTCGTATATATGAGTTCCATGAATTGTTTAAGGATTTAAACCTGCTAACCATTAATCACATGAAAAACATACATAATTGAATGTAAGTGATATCCATAAATAAACTAATAAAGTGTCCATAAATAGTAATAGCAGGCTAACTGGTTTGAGGGCATACCCATCAAACCGAGCGGGCCGTGCCCGTGACTTGGTCCTTTTCTCTTTTCTCTTCCTTTCAATGTAAATAAGCTCAAAATAAATTGATCTCGACCCCCAAACCTGTTCAGAATGACCAAAACTGACTCAAAACTGACCCATAACGACCAAAGAGTGTACAAAAATGAGAAAACGGAACGATAAAAGCTTAGGTTGCCTCCCAAAAAGCGTTGTTGGAGATATATTTGGATCTTTGGAGATATATCTTAATCCAGTCAAATCCCTTCAAATCCCATGATTTGTTATCACTTATGTTTAAGGATTTGATTATAATATGATTTTATTTCCTTTTTAGTTCTCTAGCTTGTATATAAATATTGGACCTTACAGTTGAGTAATACAAGAAATTACTTCTCAATATTGGATTTCTTCTTGGTATCAGAGCAGGTCGATTTGGCCTAAAGTTCAAGTGCTTCCGCATTCCGGCGGACGGCCTTATACCGTCCGTCCGGCCTTTTAAATTGCTCTGAATTTTCCTGTATGACTCCTTTGGTCCCTTCTCTTATATTACTTCCGTTGCTGCCACTAATTCAGCCACTTTAAGGGCCTATTTGGCAGCCCCTACAGTCACTGTCCAGCCGCCGCCCAACCCTTCCGGGCCTTGTCCACTCACCGGCCAGCTCTCTCGGGCCTTGTCCAGGCCCTTACATGCCCATCCAACTCTGGTCAGCCTTCTTGGCCATGTCCAGCCTACTAGAGCCTCATCCACTTCTTTTGGCCAACCCAGCTGGCCGTCCTGTGCAATTCATAGCCATTGGCTGCCTCCTCTATCTTGTGCAGCCTATGTGTGGTGCGCCTCTCTTCTTTGCGCAGTGTTAGTACTGTCTATCCCGTTGAGGGTCTTCTTTGCACAACATTAGTGTTGCGCCTGTCTTCCCAAGGGCATGTTAAAGGCATGTATGGCTATCGATGGTTTTTCTGATGCCATTCTGGTTTGGGATTTGCTCTCGCTATTTTTCGGGAGCATTCTTATTCGGTCCACCGGTGTTTTTCGGTGCCATCTTTGTTCGGGCTTCCAGTGTTGTCCAAGAGCACTCTTCCAAAGACTTTCAAATTCTCATCTTCCGAAGCTTTTAAGTTCAAGTTGGACACTTCAAAAGATTTCCGTGCCTCAACTTGCGGGGGAGTGTTGGAGATATATTTGGATCTTTGGAGACATATCTTAATCCAGTCAAATCCCATTCAAATCCCATGATTTGTTATCACTTATGTTTAAGGATTTGATTATTATATGATTTTATTTCCTATGATTTTTATTTCCTTTTTAGTTCTCTAACTTGTATATAAATATTGGACCTTACAGTTGAGATACAAGAAATTACTTCTCAATATTGGATTTCTTCTTCTTGCTACTCAATATATAAGTTCAAGGGGTCACTCCACCCATTGCCAATTGGTTTTGGGTTGGATGCTCCAATTCAACAATCGCTGTCTTTCACGTCTTCAACTAGACCGTTCTAGCTCAAGACTTATGGAGGTCGTAACTCAGACCTTGTACCTTGGAAGACAAGAGAGAGGATCCAGTGGAAAACAGAAATAATGTCGTTATTCTTTAACTCGATCAACGGTTCTCCCTGATCATGTTCAAATCGATTTCTCACCTTTCGAGTAAATTCTTCATTAGGATCCAGATTATTTGAATTCGTCCGCTCATTACTCACTAAATTATTCTCCTTACTCACTTTTAATTCTTTATTAGGTTCAATTGCTCGTCTAACCTTATATTCCTTAACACATAGGTAATCATTGTCATTGGGAGGTTGATCAATAGCATTAAAAATGTTTAATTTTAGGTTCATATTTTTGAACAACACTTTCATTACCATTGTTCGACAGTTGACGCACGCATTAGCGGTTGCCAAGAATGGACGACCAAGAATGATAGGAGTGTGTCTCCTAGCATCTAGCATAGGTTTGGTGTCAAGGACCATGAAATCAATGGGATAGTAACATTTATCAACATTAACTAGGACATCTTCAATGATTCCTCTAGGGATTTTAACAGAACGATCTACTAAATCTATGGTAGCATCTGTGGGTTTAAGTTCACCTAAACCTAGTTGTTTGCAGACGGTGTAAGGTAAGAGATTAACACTCGCTCCTAAGTCAAGGAGAGCACGATGAATGACAGTGTCACCTATGATACATGAAATTGTTGGTGTACCGGGATCTTTATACTTCGGAGGAGCGTGTTGGAAGATCGAACTTACTTTTTCGGTGAGGAAGATCTTTTTTGGAGTATGACTACGCAACTTGCGCTTTTGAGTGTATAGGTCTTTTAGACATTTAGTGTAAGCGGGAATTTGTTTAATCGCATTGAGGAATGGGATATTAATTTTCACTTGTTTAAATACCTAGAGTATATCTTTAGTTTTCGACCCTTTCTTTGAAAAATGTGACGGTTCATCAATGTTTGGTGGAAAAGGCATTTTCGAAATATAATTAGTTGGGACTGTTACATTCTCTTTCCTAATTTGACTCGTGTCCTCACCCTTCTCTTGATTTGAATTAATGTTCGAATCTCTCCTACTCTCCCTCGGAATCTCAACAACTTCTTCATCTAGAGTAGTCGTCCTAGTTGAAACAGCTGCTCACTTGTACCACCCACCTCGTATTGTCCCTTAGGTTTCTGAGTAGGTTGACTTGGCAACTTACTCTCGGTCAAACGGTTTAGTGTATTAGCTATTTGTCCCACTTGGGCGTGTAGGGTGTAGGAATGAAATAATCTTTAAGCGGAGGAGGCGGAGGTATATTAAGATTATTTTCATTGTTCCCGTTGTTTCCAATGTCAGTCATTAGAATAGGTTGGATATTAATAGTTCAAGTTTTCTTAAACGTTTAAGTGTGTTTTAAATTTCGGCTTGAAATAATGACGACGATTTCGGAGTTGATTCGTCGTCTAACAACAATCGAGCTCTAGAAGCTTGGGTTGTGGACCTACTAACTCTTAGGGTACGTTCAAGTTCAGGATCGAAAATTGTAGTTCAGGTTTACTTGAATACGTATCAAACATAAACTAAAAAAAACGACACTAAGATAAAGACTGACTCAAACAAATACGAAAAGCAATCACACAAATAAGACAACAAGCACACAACTAGTATAATGCATGAAAGTTATCCTGTTATGCAGTGATTCACGGGTTTCCTAGCTAATACACGTGCAAATCACCCCTAAACTAATGCAAATAGTGTGACTCAACGCCCTTACTTATAGTGGTTTGAAGCGAATTTTAAAAGAAGCGATTTACTTGAATTGTTACTTTTTTTTTATTCGCGTAAGATCCTTTGATGTGCTAAGCTCTTCCACTCCGAAATGCTAGAATTTGATGACTCGAGAAGCTACAAAACAAAAGAAAAGTTAGTGACTCAAAACAAAAACAGAAAATAAGAAAAAGGAAATCTAATTTAATATTTACGAATTAACTAAACTAAGATTCTAAAACTAAAGGTTTGCAATCCCCGGCAACGGCGCCAAAAATTGATCTTGTCAAAATCAAGATAAAAAGTATACTCTACTTTAAAAGATTTGTAGTGTGGAAGTAGAGGTCGAACCCACATAGATTGAAATACTCAAGCACTTTAATTTTAAAACCTAACCTTGGTTAATTAAGAAAATAGAATTTTGATTTTGATTTTAATTAAATTAAGAACAATGAAAATAAATCTAAACTATGAAAGCGATTAAAAAGTTATTGTAAACGATATTTAAAGTGAACCTAGGATTGCAAATCCACCACTAGCTTCGTAAATAAGGGTATTTACGCATTCAATTAGCTTATTACGTTGGATGATAATGGGGAATTGTAGCTACAAGCCCAATTCCTCCGTCAAGAAGATAACTACGATTCAAGTATCAACATAATTCATCTTTGGTTGGAACGGAGTGTCTCATAGTAAACTAGGGTTGCGGCACACTCCGTCTTCCCTAGGCATGAACTATTCGACTACTTGATATCATAATTCAAATAAGCACCATTACACGTAAATAATCCATACAAGCACAACAAATATAGATCATTGATAGGGATGGCAACGGGTCGGAGTTGGTACGGAGTCACCCTATACCAACTCCTACTCCGTTTAATTTCTCCTACTCCGACTCCGCCCCTCCCCGCCTAGGGTGAAATACCAACTCCTACTCCTACTCCGACTCCGTTAACCGTTGGTACTCCGACTCCACCCCGCTAAGCCAAGCAAAATTTAATCTCAAACTGTTATAACAATAGTGGGAAACCAAAACCAAATACAGTACATAACAATCATGCATAATGAAAAATAGTGCAAACCATATCACAAATCCAAATACCAGTCACCACAAAAAAAAAAAAAAAAAAAAAAGAAGAAGAAGAAGAAGAAGACAAGTCTAAAAGGCAAAAGCACCAAATCCAAATACACAATATAATACAAATCTCCAAATAAATGGCAACATCATAACATAAAAAAAAAAAAAACAACAACAAAGTTTCATATCACAACATAAAGAGAAATCTAACTCCAGGCAACATTAGTCTTCCAAACCCAAGTATTAATCCACCCAAGTCCATGCTTGAACCTACTACCTACAACAATTTGGAACACAAAAAAATAAGAAAATTAGAATAAACGATAGGAATGTTAGAAAGGAACACAAAAGAATGCAATCTAAAACAAAAAAAAATAGTAGTCGAATAGATGTAGCAACCATGAAATAAATACAATTACCTTGAACTAGAATATATTGCTCAAATCGACTCATCATCATCGTCGTCGTCATCGTCACAAACAATTGCATTTGCACAAGAAACTATGAACAACAAAGCAACAATTAAATAAAATGAGTTAGTTAAAAGCTTGGTGAATAAAAGAATAGTCCAAATTTACGTACCATTCACTTGACTCGACAACCAACTTTGTGAGCACATCGACGCTTCCAATGTTTTTGCATGAAGTCTATTACGACTTGGACCAACAACTCTGCCACTAGTACTGAAAGCAGATTCTGATGCAACAGTCGATATAGGAATTGCTAAAATGTCACGAGAAATCTTTTGTAAAGTAGGAAACTTGACTCCATTTGTCTTCTACCAACTCAGAACATCAAAGTCTTGAGTTCTTGGAAGCACATTTTCTTCTAAATAAAAATCCAACTCCGACTTGATATGCACATTACTAATAGTACTAGAGACAAATATGTCATAATTAAGAAGAGGATCCTGGTCATCAATATCTATCGGTGTCGAATCAGAAGGATCAAAAGATGTGCTACCCGAATTACCTTCACCCGACCTCGTATTTAATTGATACTCATGAACCAATTCATAACAATCTTCAAGAATTCTATCAAATTCAACACGATAATCATTTCCATAGATAGCTTTGTATTAATATTCAATTAAATTCATTTTGTATCTAGGATCCAAGACACACGCTATTCCCATAATCACATGACACGCACTCCAATACTTTTTATACTTTTCCAACATCTTTGTAGCCATTAGCATGATGGTTTCATTTGAACTTTCAATCCATTGACGCAATGCAACTTTGATTTCACAAATTTTTGGGAAATACAAATTTGCAGTGGGATAGTTGGTTCCAGAAAAAAAACTCCGTCACGTTATAAAACAACTTCAACTTTCCACAAATTTCTCTTGCTAAAGTCCAATCTTCTTCCGTTGGTAAACTATTGTAATGTCTCTCCCGTTGTTTAACTCGTGGGAACACGTCTTTATATGCCAATGCATTTTGAAGCATTAAATAAGTTGAGTTCCAACGTGTTTTACAGTCAAGAGACATCTTCTTAGTACATGGAATGCGCAATTGACGTGTCGCTTCTTCAAAATTTTCAATTCTTCCTTGTATTGCTGTCCAATACAAAACACTATCACGAATTCTCTCAATTTGGCGCCCTATTACTTCTAAGCCATCTTTCACAATAAGATTTAAAATATGTGCACAACAACGCATATGAAGCACCTTTCCACCCAACAAAAGAGTATCCAACAGAAGCTTTTCTAGCATAATATCAATGATAGCATCATTTGTGGTACAATTATCCACAGTGATTGTGGATAATTTTTTATCAATGTTCCATTCCAAAAATGAGTCAATTAGAACATCAGAAAGCATTTCCTTATTGTGTGGAACAGGGACATAAACAAACTTTAGAATTCTACTGTCTAAGCACCATGTATCAGTAATGTAATGTGCAGTAATAGCCATGAAACCTTTTTTCGTATGATTACAAGTCCACATATCCGTAGTAATCGCAACTCTACTATCAAGCTTCTCTAAAAATTTATATGTCTTCTCCTTCTTAGTGTTATAAATTGTCAAGATGTCACTCTTGATTGTATTTCTACTAACCATCTTGAAGCACGGCTGAAGATTACTAACAAACTTCCGAAAGCCAAAGTGATTAACGATCGAAAGTGGATATTCATGAATTATGATCGTATTAGCCATATCATTTCGAGAGACATTTTGATCAAAGAAAAAAGGACGATATTCCACATTTCCGTCATTCTTCTTATGTTGGGCTTGTAATAATTGTTGCCTAATATCCTTACTTTGATCCTTTCTACACCTTTTCAAATGTTCATGTAAGTGTGTAGTCCCATTTTTACTATTTGCTTTCAGTTTAGTTTTACACAAATTGCAAGCAGCATAGTCTATACCATCAATTTTTACCTTCTTGAAGTCATTCCAAACAACCAAAGTCAGCTTTCTCTTCTTCGGAGAAACATGAGTTGAAGTAGGTGTGGCAGTTGAATTAGGTATGGCAGTTGAAGTTGGAGTTGGAGTTGAAGTAGGTGTTGGAGTTGAATCAACTGGTGTTGAAGGATGGCTGGATTGAGTTTGAATATCCATTTGTTCCGACATGCTTTAACCTTTGGTTGAATATGCAAAACAGAAAATGTCAAAAAAAATTAGAATAAAGATATACATATGATACATTTATACATACATTTAATATAGATGTGCACAAAATAGAAAATGTCAAAAAAAAAAAAAATAGAATAAAGATATAAATATGATACATTCATACACACATTTAATATAAATAACCACTAACGAGTAAAATTAATGTACATTTTACTTTAATGAAGGCAGCTAGGTTGAATATAGGCAAGCAACACACCATATGTATGTTATTAATTAATGAAATTTCATGTGTATACATATGATGAAAGCAGCCACAGGCTTTGTCTCCTATTTGCCTCCATATTTGCATGACTTATTAACCTTTTCTATATTGCTAGTGAATGTAATTTGTTAACATGTACATTTACTATTATTATTATTATTTTAAAGTTTCATGAATTAAACAATAGAATGATGAAGCTGTGGGAATCAAATTATAATAATAAAAAAAAAAGAGACCTATTGTAGAGAATAAATCAAAGCCACTGGCCTCGTGAATGACCAATTGGTCTTTTTTGTGAAGCAGCCTCGCACCATTCACTGATGTAAAACATTCTTAAGGCATTTGATGTAAAAAAAAATTAGAATAAATTTGCCTTACTACAGATTATAAATTTGCACAGTAAAAAAAATTAGAATAAAGAGAAGTGGAGAAAACAACCTTCAATTGTAAGAGATTCGAATTTCAAAGTTGTATTGAAGACCCCAGTTCACAGTCAAGCCAGAGAGCTAGAGATTTGAAGCTTGATCGGAGATTCAACGAGTAATGATGCCTCAGTCCCAAGTTGACCCAAGATCGGTGATGCGGCGAAGCCTCACGGCCCTCACATCGACGAGAGAGAAGATAGGGAAAGACGAGAGAGAAGAGAGGGGAAGACAAGACAGTGAAGAGACAAGACGAGAGAGGAGAGGGGAAGATGAGATCGAGAGATTCAAAGAACATTAGAGCTCAAAGACTCAAGAGAGGGGAAGAGGGAGGCGTTGCTCTGCTTTGGGAGTAAATTATAAACCCTAGTATGCTATAAATTGGCTTATATATTAATTGGTAAATCTGTAGTAAGGCAAACATATAAGGGTATATGTGTAAATTGTTAATATAATAGGGGCGGGTCGGGTTTTAAATGGTAGTTTTTAGCGGATACCAAACCAGCCCCGACTCCTATAGGGTTTTCATTTTTTCATACCAAACCCGCCCCTACTCCTATTACAGCTCCTCCAAACCCGTTCCATTAGGGGCGGGGCGGGGAAAATTGCCATCCCTAATCATTGAGCACATCACATCCAAAATAGATCTAAGACAAGAATAGATTTTGAAAGTAATGATTAGTCAATAGAAGTACGCTTTTATTATAAAAAATTCTCTAAACATGTATTCATCATCCATACATTGGGCGTTCTAATTTGACGAAATACGCTTTTTTTGGTTTTTTCACAGGTCGCTTGCGCGGCCCGCTCGCGCGAGGTAGTTTTCACTACACTGCGCACCGATTGTAGAATTGCGATAACTTTTTGCTTGGAGTTCGGATTGACTCGCCGTTTACGGCCACACGTCCGTAACTCGATGATCTATATTTTAAATCTCTGGAGAAATTTCTCAAATCTAAAATATTCCTTGTCAAAAATGCAATTTGCCGAGGCTGCTACTACATTCAGCTTTCATAGAAGTCACCTTTTGAGCCCATAATGTCTTCCAAAGCCACTAATCATTGAATTTTAGTGCATTTTCATGTTAAGGCTCCAAAACCTACAAAGTATAGAATAGTTATTAAAAAACAACTAATAACTAAATGAAATGGGCTAACAAAGCGTAACTTCAAGATTATAAACAGGAACTATTCGTCGCCGATCAGTTGTGACAAGAAAACTGATGATTGTTGCCAGGCGTTTAAAGGTGGTTTCTTACAATGGTAAGTAATTAAGTGTCTTGTTTACTCTATATCACTAAAATCATATAAAAAGCTTTTGTTTCCACAAATTTTCTAGGTACTTCATTGGCGACAATGGGTGAAAGTTCAATTGCGATTGATCCAGATACTCTTGAAGCGCACCAACTAAACACATGGTAATTCAAATATTCCCATGTTGTTACTTGATAGAACTTCTTTGTTTCATAAAATTTCCCTTTTACCTTTTCCTTTAACAATTTATCTCAACTCTTTAGAGGCACTTTTAATTGTGCAGGCTATCTAGTAATCTTGCCATAATTAATGGATTTATGGCATCAGAAAGCTTCCACGCCCTCACTCATACCTCAAGAAACTATGCACCTCATGAAAATCACTTCGATAGCATCTCTGGCCAAACTTTCTAACAATGCAATGTTCTCATTTATTATTTATTAGTCTCAATCAATGAGTCATGGACCTCTTGAATTTAGATGAAGGATAGTATTTGTGCTTATACAAATAAACATATTAACATAGTGTTTTATGTATGTTATATTAGAAAAGCTACTCTTTGAAGTGTATACTGGAGGTGAATGATCTGAAACAAATTCTACTACATGATCTACGAGGCGTGTCATGGAAGAACATTTACTCCTTTCATGCATTCTTTTGACTGTAACATCTGCAAAAATGTCAATGTACATGCAGTGCCATGGTACAAGTGTTAAAATTTTAATTTAAAAGTACTAGAGCGACAGTAAGGTAAAGTATTTTCTTCACTTTTGCATAACAAACCGGTGTTGCCTCCATCTTAAGGTGACTGATCCAAGTGGAACCATACATGGGACAATGTTCGGGACAGATGCTGAAAAGGCGCTGTCATGCAAAGCAGTAACTATAATGCACAGTTTTGACAATGTGATTTACACCAGCAAATTCTCTTATTGGGAATGCCGAATACTATAGCTACAAAGAGAGACAAGTGATTTAGGATTTACATTAGGCACTCTTAAAGATTTAAGACTTTATAAGAGATTCATAAGGTGGGTTTACATCATGTTTTTTCATTTTTATGTATTTTTGTCGCTAATATTTTACCTCTTTTTAGGATCCGAAAGTAGATTTTTCTTCACTCATCAAAAGTAAAAGTAATGGAGAGGTAAAAATTGTAGTAAAGCCGCATGAAAAGTATTATAATGGGAAAATGGAAAGAGTGTTTAATCTCTTCTTCGCTGATAATTATTCCCTTCCTACTAATATAGTAGCCTGTCCATCAACGCATCCATTCGTCAAGAAAGCATTGTTTCAGGATGACAACATTTTGGTGGGTGCCGAGAAGTTAAACAAAGAAGAGAACATGGTTGCCGCTTCATCGATGGTGGAATAAACACAAGGGCAGCGTGATGCAATTAAAGTATCAAACACTCAAAAATGCTCCGTCTGTCTCAAGTCTACCACATGAATCTGACATATCCATGACAGCTGTTTCTAAACCTAATGCTGAAAAACTGATGAAGACGATTCCACTTTTTGGTAGTATGTCTTAGACTCTTAGGAAGTGCTATTATTTTTTGATTCATACACAGAGTCTAATTATAGAAAGCTAACATGTTTTTGTGTAAAACAAATGTATGTGAAATAGTAATATTGTCTATTTTTTGGGTTAAGCAGTACCTACTACCGTATATAGATGTAAACTTGTAAAGTTTGTGATGAATTCGAGTATTATCTATGTCATGTACAGTATTAGATCATCGTGATGTCATCTTGTTTGCATGAAGAATTTGGTGTACTTTTGGAAATGATGGGAAGGGGGTTATCTATATAGAATGTGCCTATTTCTTTTCACTTAAAGAATTATTAAAAAATTTTGTTATCAACTCTCATATCCGATTCAAACGATAAGTTTATCAACCTTTTTTTGTTGTTTTTGTTTAGAGTCATGTTTCTTTCAATCTTTCTGTTCCATTTTGCAATTAGTTTAGATCTCTACTAAAAAAAGGGGCAAGAGAAACAAAACTAGGGCTTCGGAAGTCCATGAGAAACCCCAAGAAGAAGAAAACGAGGTATCCAAAGTCTTTCTTTTTGTTCCTATGATAAATTCCTTTATTAATTTGATTCTACTCTTAAATAGGTTCATAGAGTGCTACTAATTTTGGTTGAGGTTTTAACTGTGATTTGGGCATAGTGTTTGTGTTGATGGAATTGCAATTTCAGGTGCAACAAAGAAGAAGACAAAATTAGTCAGTTGAGGCCTGATTATGAATCTCAACTACAAAATTTTGCTTTCAAAATTCAAGGTAGGTTTTTAATCAGTGAGAGAGAGAGAGAGAGAGAGAGAGAGAGAGAGAGAGAGAGAGAGAGAGAGAGAGAGAGAGAGGGAGAAGAAATCAGCAGACCAAAAAACACATGAAATTTCTTCATCTGCTATAAGTAAGGTCCTTTCCACACCAAATTGTTGTTCTGATTATCCTATGGATTTAATTGCGGTTCAAAAAAAAAACCCTATTTTTGATGTTTTCTCTAAGCTTATTTTGGAAATTTTGTCCTTTCGAATTAGGGCTTGGGAGTAGAGTCTTGCAAACTTGTCCACATGGTGGTTTGAATATGATTTTGGCGATTTTTGGGTGAATTTTAATGGTTAGTTCTCTTATATTTCAGTTGCTCTCAATTCATTGTAATTACTTGCTTTTCTAGAAGTAGGTACAAAGGATGACTTGAAACTTGAACGTAGGTTTGAGGTATTCGAACTACATTTTTGGATATAAATAGAGAAAGCATTTTGACTTTATTAACAATTGTTTTAAGCTCAAATTCTTCTTTTAGACCTTGGTATTCCAAGCTTTATTTTGATCTAAGTTTTAGTCATTGCAATAAGCAATGATGATGCCAAAAATTGGTAAGAGTAAAGTAAAGCAATTTGAGGAGAGAGAGAGAGACTATTTTTTGTATGTGGTTCGACCCTGTTAATGAAGGTACCTACGTCCACGGGTGTGTCTGAGCACGTTCACTAGCAGATCACCGGCAGGCCTGGTGAGCCAACAAAGAGGGGCGGCACTACCAGTAATACCGGCCGGGTGTATGCGTATAATGGTGAATTATAGATGCGCTGTGTAGACTACAGAATTGGATGCCCCCTCAATGGGGGGTGAGTGGTCTCTTTTATAGATGCAAGAGACCTACTCATACATGGATAAGGAAATATAATCCTATTGATATAGATTGACATTAATTAAGTAAGTTTCCTAATTGTATTAGGATTGATTGACATTAATTGTGGGGGTTTCCTAATTGGATTAGGAAATAGCTTGCACTTTCCATTAGTCTTCTAGCTTGAGTAGGAAACTGCCCGTAATACTCGGGATCACGCCCGTGATGCTCGGGATCATGTTTGTGGGCCCGGATGGGCTGTTGATTTTGAACCGCTCGGTCATATTTTGGGCGTATCAAGCAATATTCACTACCTCACTCAATCCCAAGTGAATGATTCTAACTTTTTAAGGAAGCTTATTCTATTTGATAAAATATTATTAGTGCCCAATAAAGCATTCTGGCAATATATGATGGTCACTGTCAAAAAAACTTCTCACAAGTAGCTAATTCTTTGCGACTTGTATTAGAGTTAGCATAAAAAGTTAGTTGAATGAAAGTCTGTTGGTAGTTGATATATTTCATACGCATACATATTTCTTATGAATTTTTTGGTTTGTTTTGTTCAAGGTAAAATGGCATGCATTCTAATCAGCCAAAAAAATTGAAACACTGATCGTATTTTGGAAACTTCTAATTTTTCTTTGTCTTTTATTTTTTGGGCTCTATTAGAGGATTATCCAAGTCTCACGGCTTTAAATGTTGTCCTCAAGGAATTTATACAGGTATAAATCATGCACAATTTTCATATGTTTAACTCATTTTTAACAGTTGGGTCCTTTTGCAAATGATGACGTCTACCTCATATTCGTCTTCTAATTCTGTGCAGTAACACAGCCATATCGTTCCTATTTCGGCTAAATTGTTATCAACATATTGATATACTTAAAGCATTTTTGAATGTGTTATATATCTGATTTTAGTACACATAGTTGTACACAAAATGGTGATCATAGAGAAAATTTGTCTAGAATACAAGTCATGTATATGATGAAATGGACGTAGTGGTTTGGTATATGCAATGTCGGAAGTTTTTTCTGATGCTAGACAGCTTTTTGTGGCAACTACATTGATAGAATACCTTTGGTTGAGTCTCGTGTTTTGGTAATCCATGTGAGTATTACTCTTTTCTAGCAGTTGTTTGAATTTTAAGATAGATGTTTATGTATAGAGACTATTCAACTTTGTGTTTTTATCCACACATATATTGAATTGGTTAAGTTACATAGACGTGTGTATATATTTTGTGTATAGCTAATCTATTTATTTGTGTTTCATTTCTCAATTTTTACATTCAATACGTGCAACGCACATGTTGCACTTAGCTAAGGAAAAAGAAAAGAAAGAAAAGATATTACTGTGTCTAGTAGCCAACTTTTGAATACCATGATTCAATCCCAATGTCATTAACCTATCTTGTACACGTTTTCTATTTAATTAGTATTTGTCAAAAGTGCCTTTTGTTAGACTGATCACTCTGACCATTTTAGGGCTTTAGAACATCCGTAGCTTTAAGCAATTAATCCACTAATGATACTTTTAAGGTACACGTGTACAAGTTAAGGGGGAGTTTTAAAAGCTTCTGACATTTCTTTTACAATGATCAAAACTTAATTGGTACTACAATGGATGTGCTAAACTTGGTAAAAATGGATGGTTGGGAACCAATTTTTGCATTTGAAAAAGATTTGAAAGATGACTTTCTAGTGTATATATCCATTGGAAGACTACCTTACTATCTATATTTTTTTTTCTTTTCACAAGTTGGTATGCTAGAAGGCTGGTTACAGTTACAAGAAAACAAAAAAATTCCTGAATGGGAATAACCATTAACACATGCCTTAACATGTCCATTGCATCAACTTATTTCTCAATCTTTTATACAATCTGACACACACGTCTTAACACATCCACTGCACATGCTCTTAGTCTTAGGTGAACTTCCGTGCAGAGCCTCCCGATTAAGGGATGCTTGGAATCATAAAAGGAGAAAATTTGGAGATCTATCTAAATTATACGTCTTTTTTGGTAGGAATTTCTATTTCACAAAGAGAATTGTTTTTCTCTTTACATTTACATGTATATCTTATTCTAGAGATATGAAAAATAGGGGAAAAAAGAGAATAATATAAAAAAAAAGTAGAAAAAATCATAGAGATGTAGGCGTCTGATTCCACTTTATAATATATATATATATATATATATATTACTCCGTAGATTAGATTTTGGTGCTTATATAATCTATTCAAGTAATAGAAATAAATAAATTGGTACACTCACTTTCCCGTTCTATATAAGCATAGAAGTATAGATTAGTATATATATATATATATATATATGCCAATAGGGAAAAATATTAATTATCATAGTTATTGGGATGACATGGTATCTCAAACCAATACAAACTTTGTGTTTGTGTTTGTACATCTGTCTCCCCTATTTCTAAGGGAAATCCTTCCCATATCAGCAAAATCTATTAGTAACTTACCGATACAGATATGACGTGGTATCCCCGTTATACCCAATATTTACTCAGCCATATAGGTCAAATACCATATTGGTCAAATCGCATTCAATCAATTTCTTCATGGCAACATTAATAGGAAAATAAAACCAATTATGGAAACATGATACACCAATCCCACATTGTATGGTGATTGATAGAAGAACTCCAATGTATCAATACTCAAAAAAAGTTTCTATAATTGTAATTCCTTAACACGGAAACATAAGAGTTATTGTCACATAATCATGAAACAAAGAGATTTTAACACTTAACAGTCAAGCACAAGGAAACACAGTGATTGTGTGTTAGTATGAAAGTGAACAAAATAGTGAAAACACATTGTAATGAAAGAGGAAAATTTTTATGTTTATTTAATTTAAATTACTAACAGTGTGAAGATAGATCTGTACAAAGACTAATTCAGAATACAAAAGGACCCTCCAACAAAATCAAATCCCTAATATTTCACTAACCCCAACATGTACAAACAGATACAAACAAGCCAACCCATGTTCTTCAATGGAAAGGGTTGAAGAAAATTGGCTTGTAATGCACACATTTCTTGACATGTACAAGCAAATCAAATCTCAATCTCAAAACATCCCAACTTTCTAAATACATACAACAACAATATGCCTATACAGAACCTTCTATCTCTACCTAAATAAATAACTCCTTCCTCGGCCATCGCTGTTCCTCCGGTGAAGCGAATAAGGCCACCGATATGTCTGCCAGCTTCTTATCACTCACTCGTGATCGATGAGTCCGCCGCGATTGTTTCGGAGCATTCGGAGCTTCAACTTCATCAAAATTGTTCATATCTTCCGAAATAATTGAATTTCGGAATGATAACTTCTTTTTGGGCGTACTGTACTCAAAATGCCACTGCTTTGCAACCAATGTCTGTGAATTAACAAAAACATATATAAACCCAAAATAGAATCAATAATCACCAAAACAATCCCAAAAAAAAAAAAATTGAATCAAAATCCAAGTGCTCGTGTTTGATTTTTGTTTTCATTTTTTGTTCTCAGGATTAATTGACTTGAGAAAATGAAAATGAAAACCTAAAACTGCATTAATGTCGCAAAAGGTGCCTAAATTTTCTTAGTTTCACAATAAATTCAAACTTACCGCTTCTCTAATCAACTTGGAAACTTTAAAAAGCTGCTTCAAATCGTCATGATCAACCCCACACAATATCCTAATCTGTACAACAAACAAAAGCCCCAAATTCAACAATACAGCCAATAAATAAGCATGTATATATATATATAGGTAAATATTGTTGAGGAACTAACCAGTATGTCCTGAGGTAGGGTTTCGAGAACAGACTTCTCAGATCTGAGAATCGAATTCTCACTGCAATGCTTCTTCTTAATTGGCGTGGAAAACGAGGAATCGATCTCCATATCGTTCGATATTATAATCCTCTTCCTCCCAAACGAAAATGATCTCGTCAATGAAACAAACCCTAACCCCAATTCTTCATTTTCAATGTTCTCAATCGAACCACATCTTTTCCCCAAACCCATTTTCCTTTTCAATTCCAGTTGAAAATATCCGAAGCAAAATCTGATTTTCCATTGAAACAAACAGTTAGAATAATCCCAAACATAGTCCAATCTGAAATAAATCCAATATTATATTATATATATATATAGAACTGTGTATGTATATGTATAGATTGAGCGAACCTGGTGATGAAATAGAAACCCTAGATTGTAGTTTGCACTAAATGTTGATTTGTATAACGGCTGTTCTGAAGAAGGAAACACGAACCGCCTCTTCAACTCAAAAGACTTTGATTAAATGTCGAGTTTATATATGTATATATGTATATGTAATTTGTGTTATATATGTAAAGATAAGCTTTTTTTAATTTTTAAAATTAAAATTGAAATTAATCGGAGAAAAGTATTTAAGGACTAGACTCTGAACTTTTGGGAATTTACTAGAAAGGACTCGAATTTCCGATATATAAAGAGCTTGCAAAAACTAGCCGTTAGAGAGGACACGTGTTGGGCCGTGCCGCTGTGGTGAGTTTTGCATGAAACAACGTGTGTGGTTCGGGTGACGTGGCCGATGTGGTCGGTCTTAGTCGGCTTCTGGAACACGTTTCTTTTATCTGAGACTTCTCTTGGGGGTTTTGTTATCCTGATTGGGCACGTGTGGGTGACAGTTTTGTCGGACCTTCGTGATTGTGACATGTGTAAAGATCATAGATGGGGTGTGATTGGACGGTCGATATTTGATATGAATGTGTGCGCTTGAGATGTATTGTACTTGGAGGTTTGTGAGAGTCAAATTAGAGAAAAAAAAGACTCTAAATAGGCGGCTGAGGTGTGCTTGCAGTTTTTACACGGTGCGTTCAGTCAAGAATCAAAAGACACGTCAAGTGGGCCAGCTCATACTTTGAGGTAGGGCCTACTATAAAGCTAAAATCCACCGGTGATGTAGGCTTTTTGTTTATTTTCCTGTTATTTAGTTGGCATTCATGATTGTCATAAAAATTTGGAATTTAAGACTGTCTAGGCTAAATTTGCGGAAAACATTTTTAAATGACACATGAAAATTGGAGAAATTTTTCTATGGATAAAACTTCACACGTAATTTTCACACTTATTTATAATTTATAATTTATAAAAGTGTCTCTCTCTTTTGTGTCATTGTGGGATTCACTGAGATCATAAGATTGACACATCAATATACACAATTTTGTGGGTTGTAAATCAAAAGTTGTGTGTGAAGTATTACTTCTTCTATTTGACCATCACGTCGTGTTACGGTTATTGTGATTTCTTAATTATTGTATCACAGAATAGTCAAATTGCGGTGAAAGATACACAAATATATTCGTCACATGAGATAATTCCCTAAAAATAGGACCATGTATTCTACGTTGCACACAATTAGGCCTATTCTGTTCAAAATGGATTATTTAAGGTAGATTCTGATTATCAAGAAATCATTATACCAATAATTATTTTACCAGAAATAATCCCTGCAAAATGTTTGATTCGCTTGTGGAATCCTAGTTGGATTTAGAATCCAGTGTTTGGTTGGAGCGAGAAAAATAAAATAGAAATATTGTTAAATACTTATGATACATTTGGAGCCTAAAAAAATGATGAGCTAAAATTCAATTGTCACATCTTTATAGATGAGGGAATTTAGGAAAATAGTGGCTTATGTCTAAAAGTTGATTGGACATTATCAAGAAAAAAATTAAAAATAGTTAAAAAGACATAAACATGAGTTAATAGTTTTATATGCTGTCACGATCCATCCCGCTATGCGCGAAAACAGGACATGTGGCACGCCACCAAGGCTCATCCAATTCCATTAAAATAAATAGCAGCAGAAAACATAAGTAAGATTCATTAAAATCAGAGTTATAAAAGTTTTGCGAATTAGAACACTTCCAAAAGAATCCATTTTGAAAACAGACAGTCGACTGTGGCGGGGACCCAATTGACTATAAGATCAATACAGAGAGCATGAAATTTCAATAGCCCCGTCCAGTCGATTGTGTCGAGGACTCAGTCGACTGGGGGTCTGAAGTTCTCAATCAACTGGTACCTGTCCGGTCAACTGGAATGGGTGTTTTGAAAACATTTTCTAGTCGACTGTTTTTCATCTTCCAGTCGACTGATGCCTTTGAAAACTGGAATGCCTTTGAAAACTGGAAGGATCTTTCGTTAAAGCAGAGGTCCATTCGATTGTGTCGGGGACCCAGTCGACTAATCTCCCAAAATTCTGCCCATTCTGCAGCATCTAATCAAAGCCATGATTCCCCAAACCAATTCCAACATAAGCACGCCATATTTTGAACGTTCTAAACCATAACTACAGGGAGTTTACCACATATTACATTACTACGAATCCATTCTGAGTTTGACAAGTTAAAACATATACGAATTCATATTATCATTTACAAACTCAAAGTTCTTATTACAATGTTGAAAAGGAAAACAAAAACATAAACAAGAGTATTCTCCGTCGTCACCTCGACCTCACTCTTCGCGTTTCTTCTTTCCTCTCTTCTTATCACCTGTAATGGAGTAAAGCTCCACTGCTCAGCTATATGTTGAGTGCACAATTCTAAATATATGCTTATATGACAATTCATGCTATGAACATCTTAAACACATCAAAATAGTCTCTAAAGGTACGTGGTACTCTCCCATCCGGTAAATGAACCCAGTGCCGTGGAAGGCACTCCTCTTCCACGCACCCCGTACACTGTTGGGCCTTCCTCCATACTAGGTACCATGTCATGGTTGGGCCTTCCTCCATACCAAACACCATACTATCAATGTTACAATCCTCAAACTTCGAGAAGCTCACCCCCGAATGGAATTGCACCAAACTCCCCTTTGACCCAAGTAGACACATAGCATGCTCACATAAACAGTTATACATGCTTTTCTAGCATAATCGTGTGTATAATTAACGGGACTAATTAATACATGAATTTCTCCCGGATCTAAAATATCAAACTCGATATTTAAAACATGTAAATTTCATATAATTCATAGATCTAGAATTCATACCTCGTGCGATTTCTTCCTAACTTTGAAGGATTACTAAGAGGCCCGATTAAACGTCAGATCACCGATTTCAAGTGATTCCTACAAGTTTTACTGGGTTTTTTTTTTCAAATTTTTAGAAATTAGATTTTCGTAAAAAGTTGCCAAACATGGCCTAAGAGATATCAAAATGAAGCTCTTACCTCGAGGAGTTCAAATCTAGAATCTGGAGAAAAACTGACGATCAGAAGTTGTCGATCGACGTCGTGTAGCTCGTGGCAACTAAATCTCATTTTTCTCTCTCCTCAATATATTTTTAGAAGGTTTCTAAAAATAGTGAAATCTCACCCTTACTATTTATAGGCATGAAACTTAGAAATTATGTTTACCTCCCCACGAGTTTTTCCAGACTACCAATTATTCTCCAAAACGTCTTAAACGTCTAATTCATCATTTCACGAGTGAAAACTAAAAATTATAAAAGTTTTTGTCTAAGTTCCGTTTGGGTCTAAAACACGTTCTGAAAACTAATTTTGTGGAATCTCTATACCACTTACCTTTTATGCAACGTATCACTCATGTTTTCACCACAGTATTCAAAACGATCTAAAACGAGGTTAAAACTACTAGAAATTTACTCTACACGGGTAAAGTTACTATTCACAACATACCAGATATTTTAAATAACGTTTAAATCACATGAATGTCATTTAATCATGCCAATGCATCATGATTACTCTGATCACCGTGTCCTCAATTGACACCTCATTGTTGACTCATGTCAACTCATCTCAATTATTAATCAACACTAATAATTTCACATGATCCCACATATGTTTATTAAAAATGAATATAAAATCCGGAACGGGTTTGTGACAACTCTCCCCTCCAAAAAGGAAGTTTGTCCCCAAGCTTATACCATCTCATCAAGTCACCAGACCTCTTATAAGTAATTCCAACAATTGTCTCATCACAACCCACACATCGCTACTTAGATATCACAACTTCACGAGAAAAATAGATCTTCGGGCTCTGAAGGAAAATAAATCCTCAGAGTCTTCAACTCAATCTGATTGGAGATTTACATCTAACACCAATCACACATATAAACATCTCGATAAATAAGAACATCAATGATTGAGTAGAACATACTCAATAGTCACACTTGACATTAAATCATCTCACGATGTCACACGTCAATCCACAAATACTTTCATTGTACTTATCATATATCTTTTTCAAAACTTAAAAGTTTCATCTCAATCCCCAAAACAAAGAAAACAATTCATCTCACTTTCACCCATCTTTCTTTTCGACTAAAAGTCATTTCCAACTCGCCTGAACTGGTTAACCATACACTATTCTTCATCTCGAAATGAACTAAAACTGGGTACTATCATACATGCATACCCCGACAGTCAGCCAATGCTTCAACAATCTACTTCATGTACTGTGGATTCCATCTCCTTATCCTGCTAATCACGGAATAGTTGTAGAACGATGACACATTTCAAACAACTTCCAATTTCTTATCAAATTACATTTTTCTTTCCTCAGGGATCTATATACGGCAACACTGGTTCAAATGATCATCATTGAGTTTGTAGTGCATCGCACCAGGACCCCTCTGTCTCTAATAATTCTTATCATTCCATTCAAGTGTTACCAATCTCGTACTATACTCCCATCATTCGTGCCTCGTAAGGTATCAATCGGGTTCTCTATTGAAAATTTCACACCATTCTACTCGTTTGAGTCTACACATGTCCTAAATCACCCACGGTGAGGTCAAACACATTCGTCGTTCATCTCTCCCAAGTTTGTACTCGAACTACCTCTGATTGGAATAAAGGATTCGTACCTCACACTTTTGTTTTAAAACTTTCATCAAAGTCAAATACATTTATCATTTATGTTTTAAACACACTAATTTAAAATCTCACCTAACACTTTCATCTTCTTCTCAACACAATCACCCAAATATCCATCGCAATGAATAATATCGTTAATCAACACTGACTTAGTCAATCATACTCATACCACAGAGTTCACCAAAACGCATTCCCATGTTCAGAACATACATTGTTCCTGTCTTAAACTTTTGATTATTCACAATTCATTCTATTTCATAGTGCACTTGTGGACATGCGGCCTCCGTGAGCCCACCCCCGTTTCTTGTTTCTGGGGTTTCGGAATTGATTTTCCTTTAGTTTTGAAATCAAAGTTGATTTGAAGAAAAGAAGGAAAAAGGAAGGTCTGTTGAAAACAGATACAGAGTCGCCACTTGGCCTTTAAGGAACGAAGAAACCTAATTTTGACTCACCCAAACGGATAAAGGGCACCGGCCCTGCATAACCAAAGAACTTGGCTCAGAGTTTTGGTACGAGAGAGGAAGGAGCCTTTGTTGCGACTAAAACACCCTCAACTCGCCCCGTCCCTCGACGGGCCTCAATTAGCATCTAAATAATCATCTCATACTATGTATGGTTCGATAATTAATACTAAGATAGTATATTACATCACATAAGAATCTTGAAATGGAAGATCAAAAAATAAGATATCATTCATAAGATCTAAGCCAAATATCACACAATGCAAAAGTGAAAGATCACACAGACAAACCTAGGAAAAAAACGTCTAATCACATATCAAGTAATTAAGTTTTCCTAATCTAAAGGGGACATGAATTGTTCTTGAAACAATTAAACAAATAGATCAAAATATGCTTAGCAAGCTAGAATGATGCATGTCAATCTTTGAGGAAAGAAGACCTCTCAATCCCCGGGATGGATGAGAAAGGAAGATTAGATCGAGGGAAGCATGAACGTGTGATCGAATTCATTCCTTATAATCTTCTTAGATTAGGAGTCACAAAACCCCCAAATCTTACATGGATGCAATGCATGGTCTTAGAATGTGCCAAGGTTGTAGTGTGTTTGTGTACCTGGGTTTTCTAAAATGACTTAGAAGTCTAGAAGATGAATGCATGGGGGAAATCATCATGGGATATGTACAAATATGGTATGGACAACTTCCTAGAATATGAACTAATTTGAAGTACATATAAGCATCAAATCAAAGGATGGAAGTAAAATTATACTTACTGTGAATACTGGATAGAACAGTGAGTTGATATTGTGAAAATTGAAAAGTAGGGTTAGGCAATGCATGATTTTTTTATGGAGATCATACTTATTGTGTCTAGAACACATACTAAAAAGCCAAACCTCAATAACTATTATAGATTGAGAGAAATCATATAAACAATAGAGGTTACTCAGAAACAGAGTCCGTACTGTCGACTGAAATGTCAAAAAATTTTAGAAAATGAAAACAAAATATCTAGAGGCATGTATTATACATAAAGTTCCATAAGACACTGAAGTGCAAGGTAAAAATAAGTTGGGACCACTTCTTTTGGAAAAGTTTTCTGTAAAACAAGTTGAAAGTCAACCAAGCTGCTGTGACAGTAAAGGCAAAATATCTAGAGAGAATGTTTGGACCAAAATGGAACCCTTCCAAGTGTTTTCAAGACAAACCAAAAATCATGGGTGTTCTATGATGAGTTAGGAAGACTTTCCAAGTGGTATCATGATCATACCTTGATTATTGAGTTCTAGAGAAATCTTTGAACTCAGATCATTCACTGTTTTGAAGATTTTTTGGTAAAACAAAGCTTATTTCTTGGAATCCAAATGTTGGGGGTTTTAAAGGGGTTTTGAAATAGGGGTTTTGAAAGCACATTTGCAGCACAAAAAGGGGATTAAAACCACTTGGAACATCATTATCAAACTCATATCAAGAACTCCCAATATTACTTGCACAAACATAGTTTTGTTTGAGAATATGACTTCAAGAATACATATGAATGTATTGAAGTTAGAATCATCATCCATTAAACATGTCTTTGAGGTCAAGAGCTACTATCCATAAGGATTCACTCTCCTTAAACAACATGTCATCTAGATGATGATAAGCATGTAAATAATCAAAGAAAAATAAAAAAGAAATGAGGTAAGAAGAGATGAACATTAATGTAAACAAGCAAGTAATAGCAATCAATAGATGATAATCAATGTGATTTTGGACTTATAGCTTGGTATTTCACTCATAGATATTGACATTTGGACATGAAAGTAGCTTCCTAACTTAAGATTTCTCAAAAATGGTGGTTGGGAAAGACTTGAATGTGAAATATAAGAGAAGTAATGGAAGAAAACAAGATTGAAACTCATTTTCTTATAGAAAATCAGTGGGAGAAGCTCCCTTTCCTTCTTCTAATTAAACCTATCTTTATCTCTCTTTCTCTCTACAACTTCTATGAACTTTGCACTTGGCCCCCCTAAAATGAAGAGTAAAGGGGGATTTATATAGGCCAATTTGGGTGTGGTTTTGGGATTTAGAAAGTGCTCTCATTGGTCCCGTACACCTGTGAACATAAACTACATCGTTTTGGTTTTCAATTATTCAATTTGGACCCCCAAAATGAACTACTAAAATGGACTTTGTGGGGGTTGAGTGCCGCCGCGGCACTGCTCCTCAGATGCCCATAAATTTGTATTTATGCCCCCAGAGCTTCTAGTATTCGCGAAAAGGCCCTATTTCGTCCGAAATTCACAGAAAATGCGTATGAAGTCCAAACTGAGGTTGTGATATACTTTTGGAAAGGTAATGGAGTATACTTTACATATAAAAAATAGTTCAAAGATAGGTCACTTTGAAAAGCTTTGTGGTATTTGCGATAAAAGCCGATTTGATCGCCTTTTTCACCTTCGAAAATTCATAATAAATTCGTTTTAAATCCAAGAATTATGTGCGATATACCGTTATAAAGCTATTGACCTCTAGTATCTATGAAAAATGTTTGAAAAATGATACAGTGCTCTAGTTTTGAAGTCAATTTTTGGTCAAACTGGTCAAACTAGGGACCTCTAGGAAGTTCTGGGAACCTCTGGGAGCTCCGAGGAGCTGACGTTTTTGTCCGATTTTCTTCTAAACTTGTTTCAGTACTTTCCACATGATCTAGAATGATCTCGGAGCTTTTCAGCGAATTTGGATGATTTTGGTCAAACCTTGGTCAAACCTGGTCAATCCCTGGTCAAACCGGTCAACGGGAACTTTTCGAGAACTTCTGGGATTTCCGGGGGTCTCTGGGAGCTGACGATTTCATATGATTTTGCTTCAAAACTCATTTTTAGTTTTTTTTATGATGTAGCATGTTTCCAGAACTTTCGGTCCAAATCTGGGAGTGTTTGGGCTTTCAGGGGCTTTTTGGTCATTCTGAGCATTTTGAGAGATAGAACTAACTTCCAAGAGTCATTTTTGAGTCTTTTTCGATCATTGTGAACCACCAAGCTATGGGTCTCCTAAATCCGATAGCCGACAAAATGGGGTGTCTACACACCCATACCCTAAGTCAATTTTTTTTTTCGTCAGAGATCTCAACTATATTGTAATCCATTCTCATCTCATGTCATATTCATCCACCCTCCTTTAGTCTATCCACTACCATTAACCCAGTTATATAACTCCATAAATCTTGAGTGTTTCACTTTTCCTTTGCACAAGCCCACATCCATCATACTCCTGTATTTTCAACTTTTACTGAGCTCTTAATAAACCTTCACCTTAAGTGTATGTTCCTCATATAACATCTCACGGCACCATACCTTATCCCAACATTCAATGTTTCATAACTGTAGTCGATTCTGACTCAATTCCAATTCAAACTCTCTAATCCTTTATTTATTCTATCCACATCTCCAAACCATTGTTCCCGAATAATCCTGTTGCTCAAGCGTTCATATTATTCACGTAAACCATCTAAAGATAATCCAGCAATCAAATCTTCCCATAAAGTACATCTCACTGTGTTCGATACATTTCTTATCAACTTCCAATTCCTATACCTTTTGTGACAATACCCAAGGTCACCCTATTCTCACTCCGGTTACTAAAGTCAACCGATTCATAACTGTTATCTTTCAAGTGTTTCATATTTTACGGAACTCATCAAGTTCCTGATCGTTCAAAACTTCAAATCATTCATAATCTCGGGTTATTCCAATACCTAAATCGAAATCGAGTCCTCCTTGGAACAATGCTCACGACAACTCCTTTAGTATCATAACTTCTAACTTACCAAATTCAGGTGTACGAAACCTCACAAACTCTTTACTTTAGGAAATCTAAATTCACAATATTCACATATGATTCATTTGTCCAACAGACACCGCTGCGTTCCCAGTACTAAGCATACCATATCGTTCCATGATACCTCGACTTCCAATGTCCACGTGATATCTGCTCATATGTATTTATTCCTACTTTTCTCATTTAAACCAAAAGTTATGTTTTAAAACATTTTAAATGTTTTAAAATTCATTTGGGGATGAAATCCAACATTTTAAAACTCTCCAACCTTGTTGGGATCTAGAAGAACTGAGATAGCATTCCATTGTATCCACCATTGTCCTCTAACCACATTACATCCTACCATGTTATTCGAAGACGTATCCAACATACTATCGAATCTTCATCACACCCTTAACGTTCCTGTCCACTTACTCATCAAAGCTTCAGCTTCCCAATTTATATTATCACTTCTCTAACTTGACTTATCCAAAGTCTCTTTACTCCTCTATCCACTTCCATAACCGCTCTTGTTCAGTATCGTAATACCTATCGTACTCCAACTTCCCGTTGCCAACAACTCGTTTCAACACTCAATGATGGTTTGAGAGCATTTAAAAGATTTTCATTTTATTTTAAAACACGTTCAAATTCAAGTTCAAGGTTATCCGTACTATAACTCTCTGTAGTAACAACCTATCCATGGAAATTCTCCATCAAGATCCTCTTATCATTATGATATCCAAATATCAACCGGATTCCTCCGAATGCTCTTATCACATTCCATAATTCACACTTATCTTTTAATTCTAGTCTCCTATTCTTACTTCCTTTATTCTATCTCTTCTAACAAACCACTTCAAAACACTAGGGAATCTTATTACTCTTAATATCCGTCCATTTGCTCTCCATCAAGAAGTTCTACAGTTTCTCCTCCAACCCATATCGTCCTTATTGTTACATTTATATGCACATAATCATCGATTCCACGCAACTGGCCCAGAAGTCTATCATCGATTAAGCCTCCATCAACTATAGTTTCAACTATCCACGCATACTCAATTATTTCCATTCCTAATCCCTTTGTCTCAGATCAATTCTCAAATACTACTTCCCACTTACACAATCAATCTGGTAACTATAGTTACTAATCCTTATACTACATCTGAATCCACTATAGTACCATGACCATTCAAAACCAAGTTCAGTTGAGAGATTCCTCAGGAACCATAATACTTATAACCGGTAGGGATATTTCTCAATTCCCAATACATCCCACAAGATAGGTTGAGAGATTCCTTAATCGTCCAATACATACTGTAAGATAAGTTGAGAGATTCCTCAACCATCCAATCATTCAAATACTGCACCATAAGTTGAAAGATTCTTTAACTACCCGACGTACACCATATATACTGTAAGGTAACATCATAAGATAACCCCGTACGATCTCACCGTAGGTTAACACCGTAAGATAAGGTGATAGATTCCTCACCTGTCCCATACACGAGCAATACATGTTGCTGGACTATCTTTCTATCATGAACCCCAACTATTCATCCCTATTCTCCCACGTCACAACGTTTAACCCATGTCTGAAACAGAACACTAATCAATCAATCCCAAGTCCAAAACTCAACTGCAAACAATCACTTTCATTCTCTATGTGAACTATAAGGAAATCTCCTCTGACGCTCACTACCCAAACCCTGTTCTTGGTTAGATCCTTTAAATGGCACTCGTCACTAACGTTTAAAGCATTCACCGATTCGATCAAAAATCATTTTATTTTTGCCAGAAACCAATTGTTCATCACTACCAAGATATCTTCTAACCCCTATGCCACCACAAAAAGGTCTATGATAACAAGTGATAACCTCATTTCATCATATAGCTCCACATTTGTATGATTCAACTGATTCACGAATGCATAATTACTATGCATGCATGACAATAAATATGCTCATATATGTATAACAACATGTCATATGCATCAAACATCTCTACCATGTATGGATGCATTCTAGAATATGTGTCAATTCACTCAACACTCCACTCGACGTCGAACATTCGCATAGTGTTTTTACCTAAAACTCTGATACCACTAAATGTCATGACCCATCCCGCTACGTGCAGAAATAGGACATATGGCACCACCAAGACTCATCCAATTCCATTAAAGTAAATAGTAGTGGAAAACATAAGTAGGTGACACGACTAAATAGTTGTGCGCTCTTGTGCAACACCCAAGTGTAGGTGATCGTGCAAGTAATAAACTGGATTAAGTCCAGGTCGATCCCATAGGGAAGGATGAGAATTAACTAACCTAGGTTAGACTCAAACAGAAAAGAAAAATTCAATATTTTGGAAAAAGTGTAGAACACAAAGTTCTACAATTAACAACTATTAAAACTAAAAGCAACTAAGTTAAATTAACTAACGATTCACTATTTGACTAAAGCAAAATTTCAAAAATGGTTTTACTTGATAAAAGGAAGTGTTGGGATCACGCGAATCCACTGTGACCTAGCCATCTCCCATGCAATTGCATTAAGCTCAATGGAGTACATCTTCTACAATATTCCGTACTTCTCTAAGGATCTAGAATCAATAGCCCTTTCATGACCGGGACTATATCATCTCAATTAAGTTTGAAATACATGAAAGCGGTTTAATTCAATAGTTAAGACTCGCACCTACAATGGTGTTAGCATTGAGGGTGGTTTGCAAAATGTATTGAAAGAAAATGCCTTAAGGCCTTAAGTTCAAAGACTGCTTTGACAAACAGAGCATTTGTGGACAGTTTGATAACAAATTCTTAAAACAAAAAGTCTTGGAATACTGTATTGGATGTTCTCAAGAATCTGACTGTTCGATCGATCGATGCGCTTTCGATCGATCGACAATCGTCATCTCTCAATCGATCGAAATGCCTTCGATCGATCGACTATCTCTCTGCACCGATCGATCGAAATAACTCCGATCGATCGAACACATATATTATTCTGGTGCATGGCAGAGGCCTAAAATCACAGTTTCATCGCGATTTCCCAACCTCGGACTACTCAGACATGGTCTGGAGTGTCCCAGATGCAATCTTAACGTAAAAATTCATTAAGGATTTGTTTGGTTGTGAGTTTTTCATTAAAACTTATGAAACTTACGATTTAAACGTATCTAACATGCAAATCAATACGAATAAACACTAAACTATAATTAACTAAATGCAGTATGAGAGTAAAACACTAACTAGGTAACCTAGAATAAAGAACTCGTATTACACCAAAGAGAATCCCATCTAACAATGAAGAAAACTTGAGTAAAACCTACAAAACAAGATAAATCTCTCCTCTCTTATGAAAACTGATAAAAAACAAAGTGGGGCGTCCCTCTGGACGCATACAAAATGAGTTTTTATAGTAGAAACTTCATGCTAGGGTTAAAAATCCCGTCTTTTGCTGCGTGCGCGTATTCTGCTAAAAGGCATGTTCGATCGATCGAATAACTCTCGATCGATTGAACTTCTGGATTATTCGATCGCTTGAGACATGTTGGATCGATCGAATGCTCGATCGCTTGAGAAGACCTCGATCGATCGGGCTTCAGTTTTCAACTTTGAATTGTCTTCATTAAAGCCAATCACTCCCTTTTATCCTGCTCAATTAATTATTCACACAGCGACAGTAATCTGTAAAAAAAAATCACAGCTAAAACACACAACTTATCATAGATTAATCATAATGTGTAGAAACTGGCGTTGTAATCCAAATCGCAGATAAACAAGAGAATTGTGAACTAAATTAATGTATTTTCTTCTTTTAGCGCGGTTGTATTTTACAAATACCCCCGCTTGTCACAACCCCCAACTAGCGAATTGTCAGTCCCTAGCAATAAAGCGAAAATAAAACAAGCTAACTACTACTACAACAACTAAAATAAACAAAAATAAACTAAAGCAAAGTAATCTAATTAGAAAGAGACACCACCTAACTCACTTTCGCAGGAATCGCGGTTGCATTTAGCAAATGCAACAAGCCGTTAAACCCCTAGGTTCCCCTAGTGGACGAGTGTTGTCTCGTGAGGGTTTGCAGTGAATATACCCACAAAATTCTCTGATTAAGCTCAAAAAGATATAGAATAACTTTTAAACATTCCCCTTTTCGACTATCAATTTTAGCTCTACAAAACATATCAACCTCATACAAACCATGAAGAAATCCACGTGTTCCTCCTGACACCGAGATAAATATACATATGCATTCCATTCATGTATCCGTGTGTGTGTGAAATCAACAGCTATGCATTCAACTTAGTTTAGAGTTGTTTAGACTATCATACCCTTCGGAATTCGTAGTTTCAACTCAAGTTTCACATGGGTTTGCACTCAAAAATGAACAGCTCACAGAAACTGGTTGAATAATAATCGCTCATGGTGTGAAAGCTTTGATAAGAGTGATGTTCTGGCTACTAGTGTTTCATACCTAACTCGATAAAGGACGAATTTAGAGTGTATAGTCTCGTGAAAAGAATACTACTTACTAGAGGAGCGAAATACCGTGGATACTCAAATTACACATTCATATTCAAACTAAGTTGTTAAAAATCATTAAGACTTTGACTTTTCGGCTTTCATTTAGTAGGATAGAGATAAGAGGGGCGAGAATTGCACATCCTTAGCATGTGATAGAGACTAATTTATTTCTTCTTTATTCCAACCATCCTCTCTTCTCATATACATTCATTTTTTTTAACCTGGATATTTTTCTTTTTTATAACGTCCTTCCCACAACTACTCCCTTCCCGTCGCATACTTCAATAATTTTTTATCACCTTAGATGTGCAATCGAGTTTGCAGATGTTACAGTATCAGATGAAGGGTTTTAGGCTTTCATATTGGCAGTATTTAATTGGTATGGGGTTAAGAGATTCTTAGATGTTGATACAGGTATATGAAAAAGGTAAGGAATGAAGAACGATGGCTTAAATCATTTTTCTTAACTTCTTAGTTTTAGCACTTCAGTGTTCATTGAGTTTTAATTGGTAAATCCTGAACGTTCTCCTCTAATAAACAGCCTAAATGAAGAATTTGAGACTATTCAACGAATATAAAGTATATTCAAGAAGAACAATTCGAATTTATTGTGGTAAGTCCCTCAGAATTGGAGTTTGGGCTCAAAAGCTCACTAAGGGTCATTAGTTTCCACTATTTATTCCTTAAAGCATAACAATCATATTGACTCTTATTTAAGTTTTCAGCATAGCTATTAACGCGTGCAAATGGATGTTGGATACTATAATAATCAACATATGCATTCGTCTTAGTGACATTAGAAAAACGCGTGAATGTAATTCATAAAAGGATGAGATTAACAGGAATGTATCATCGCTTGATAACAGCTAAACAGAAGTGAACATTTAAAAATATTCTACCAATTTAATTCAAAAATCTTGTTAATAGTTTGAAACTTTGAAAATTTGTTTGAAAATTTGTTGTATTGTCAATTTTAATAAAAATGGAGATTGTATGATGTTTGCAATAGAAAGAGTGATCCAGATTACTAAGTAAATAATATGCACAGGTGATTATCTATCTATATCCCACCCCCAACTGAAAATAGCGATGACCTCAGAAGTTGATTTTCAAAAAGAAATAGAGAGATAGCACCTGAAATCGCATCAATAACTGCAAGCGTAACAATCTGTAAATAAACATAAACTCTCCAAGCAACCAAGATCAAACGAAAGATATACAAACGAAAAATAAGCATATGATCTATAAATAATAACAAAAACATCACTGGGAAGATAAGACAATAAAAATGACAGAGCAGTGATAATAAAATAAATGCACACAAACCAAACCAACCAGCCAAAAACAAATATCCACATAGAGTACCACAGTACTACAATCCAAAAGACATAAGAGGAGAGCAGAGAGATAGAAATAAGAAAAAGAAAATACAACAAAACTCTCCACACACTCCCAACGTCAAGACCTAAACATCCTCAGCAACATCTGATAATATCTCTATCGGCGCATCGGGGGTATCCTCAACTCCACCCTCAGCAACAGTACTAGCCGTCACCGGGTCACTCGCAGTCATGACTGGAGGTGGTGGAAGTGGGGGTTCCGCAGAAGGTGGTGCCGCTGAGGACAATGGTGCAGCAGGATCAGCAGGTGGTGGTGGGGGATCAGCTATGGATGGATCGGCGGTAGTATGTGCAGTAGGAGGAGTAGTAGTAGATGGAGGAGTACATAATGACTGATCAACCCCCAACTGAATCAGAATAGGCTCTAGCAATGTCGTCATGTGGTCCACCCGGCCCTCGAGTCTGATCCGTGCCTCTCTCTCCTCCAGTAATAACTCATGAACAGTCGGGAGAGGCATGGATGACGAAGACTCTCCCTAGGCCCGAGTTTGAGCCTGAGATCGCTGTCTCAGCTCAAACTGTGCAACCTCCACCAGAGGATCAACCTCATCATCAGAATCAAGCTCCTCAGCCTCTGTCGGCGTCCCTGAAGCTGCACCCTCAGTATCGGTGCCATCAGCTCTCCTCCTCTTCTCTCCAACTTTTTCCTTCCCTTTACCCTTCCTCTTCCTCTTCTGTGCATCCGATCGGCGAGAAGCTGTCTCGCCAAACCGACTGCGAGCCTGAGAGTACGCGTCATCAGGTAAGGGAACGAGGCCAGCCTGCTCGATCACCCTGTGTATGGCCCAAGCACCTTTCAGGTGCTTCTTGGCAGCAATGTATCGGGTGGGGTGCCTCATGAAGTCAATATATAGGCACGGCAAACAGACTGGTAACCCTATCCCTATGGCATATAACACATGTGCATACCAGGGTGCAATCTTCTCCCGGTAGGAGGTCACCAAAAGACAATTGCTGAGAGCAAGGTGGAACATGTGATAATTATCGGTCAGATAAACATCAGCAATAAGGGATATACCATCCCAGCTCGGTAATGCACCCCCGGTAAGCTCTCGAATGACTGCAATCGGTGGGAGTATTGGCATGTCAGCACGGTGCGGGCATACACAATCAGGCACCTCCGGGACTCCTAGAGCAGCTGAGGCGGTGGCTGGACTGAACATAATCTCCCGGCCGCGAAAGAATGATCGTAGTATGAATGCAGCATCGGGATCTCGGATCATCGTCGCACAAGCCGCGTGGATCCATGACAGATTCACTCTCTTCGCCTGAGAGAGCATATCATACCAGTGTGGAATGGCTCAGAGGCGGGCGAGATACCAGGGAGTAGTGAGCCATACCGTCTCGAGTGGTCGCTCAATCATGATCTTCCGGGACTGAAAATAGCGCGTGAACCACTGGCGGTCGGGAGTGTGCCGGAAGCCGTGATGTGGGACCGGGTCAGGAATGGCGAGGTCAAATGGCTTCTCCCTGTGATACCCTGTAACAGGGTTCATTGTGAAGATCCTGAAATGGATAAGAAAAGAAAACGACAATTAAAAACAGGAATTGAAAAGAAAACAAAGAGACTGCCAGAGTTCGAGCGATCGAACTTTAATCGATCGATCGAGAAACGCAACTCGTCGATCGCTCGAATTCTCTCGATCGATCGAACAACTCGAATCGTCGATCGCTCGAAGATGCTCGATCGATCGAACATAGAGATGTCGCAGCAACGAGAACATGAATGGAAAAGAACGAAAAACAAAGAAACAAAGTAAGGGGGACTATAAACTTCATAAAATCGGTCGTATGACCAATGGGGGGCACCCCCATTAAGATTCGATCAAGAAAAATGGAACGAGGGAGAACTCAGAGCCTTACCTCGGGATATGTGTAAGGTGGAGGATGAGGGTGATGAAGATGATGATTTGGGGCTGAAGGGCTCCTCAACTTGCGTGTGTGGTAAGAGGAACCAACAAAATCGCCCCCGTCGCCTCTGTGCTTGATCGTTCGAAAGGAGAAGGAGATGAAGAGACTGATAAAGTGTACGCTAGAAGCCTCGTTTAAATATAATTCTCGATCAATCGAGATGTTTTCGAGCGATCGAACATTCGATCGATTGATATGTTTCAAGCGCTTGAAAAATTGATACATTCGATCGATTGAGAAACTGTCAATCGATCGAACCTTGATTTCCCAAAACTACACAGAATTTAGACACAACGTACCCCCAACTAACCCAAGTTGTTTTGGACATACAGGAAATGATAAAAGCAATACAGTACAGGACATGTAAGCCAAAAACTCATCCTCATAATAGATAATCGCAATTTTTATTTAAATAAAATTTCATAACAGCATCCATATTGCAAAATTATTGCCCCCAACTGGTATTTAAGACCTTATTTAACTAAAGAAAACGAAAACAAGACTAGAACTAAAAATATTATTTGTCAAGGATTACACTTCAATTGCTAACAGAAAGACCAATGACGAAATACAATTGAAGTGAACACTAATTATCTAGCAAGAAGATTCCTTCTTCCACCATTGCTTCATTCCCCGCTAAATCTTCGCATGTGGAGTCCAAACAGGATGATTCCCTTTCCCAGAACAGTCGGAAAGCAGCAAGGATATCATCGAGCAAGACTGAAGTCTCTAAGGAATTGAAAGCCCATGCAAGAGGTGATCCTGTTGGAGACACGGATAACGGAGTGGAATTGTGCAACGGACTTTCCTCTTGCGGTGGAGTGTCTGGGGACCTTATGTATGGTCCAAAGCCATGAACCATCTGATGTGGAAGGTAAAGAGGCGGGAACGGTGGTTGCATAGTGACAATCGTGACAAAGGAAAAACCAAATGAAAACAACAAAAAGAAAAGGAATTAAACAAGACTAAAAGAAACGACAACAGAAAGAAATAACTAAATAAAGAAAACAAGAGAAAGACAAGTGACAACGAATTAACCTCACTATTGGCATGAGACACCCACGTGCACTAGCAGGTAACGGGCATTGGAGCCAGAACAGCAAATAGCTCAGGTGCACATAGATGTAAGGAACCGCCGCGATGACAAAGAAGTCATCAACAAAGGTGAAAACAGCATTGTGGCGTTCGGGCACCACATCTTGTAGGTCCTCTTCGTCCCATGGTTCCCACATGGAGTCATTTTCCCATTGCTCCAATAGTGCGTCATCCACTTCTCCAACAGCGTACCCTTCAGGCTCGCCTTCCTCTCCAGAGAGGTCCATATGCATGAATGGGTTAATTTGGAGGAGAGCAGGATTATAAGGGATGTAACCATAGGTCAGGTCCACCACATCATCTGCCCCTGGTCCTTGGTAAGGAGATAAGCAGAATGCTATCTCATCAACAGTCCAAGGTGGGTTCTGGTATTCAGAATCAGCCCATGACCCTATAGAATGAAAATCATCATCTCTCATATTGAAATGCCTACATAGGTGATATCATATGAAACAGCAGATTAGAATCAAAATCACTTGTAGAGAAAGTAAAGGAAAGAGTAAAAAAAATGAAAAACATCAAAAGTAAAGACATACAACAACAACGTGAAGAAACGCTTAACGTTGGAGATCAAGAGTAGTTGGGTTTATCCAGTTGGATGAACTCAGCCTCTGTTTGGAAATTCTCCAAGAACGGTTTTAGCCTTTGGCCATTGACCTTGAAAATTGCATCGTTCTTGGGGTTTATCAGCTCAACCGCCCCATGTGGAAAGACAGATTTGACTATGAATGGTCCTGTCCACCGAGATCGGAGTTTGCCTGGGAAGAGGTGGAGGCGAGAGTCGTACAGCAAGACTTTCTGCCCCGGCTCGAATGATTTACGACAAATTGTTCTATCGTGGCGAGCCTTCAACCTTTCCTTATGTAATCGAGCGTTCTCGTATGCATCTCGACGTATTTCTTCCAATTTAGCCAATTGGAGTTTCCGAAGATGCCCTCCCTCTTTAATGTCAAAGTTCAATGAGCGTGTCGCCCAATAAGCTTTGTGTTCGATTTTGACAGGGAGGTGACATGCTTTTCTGTAAACTAGTCTATACGGAGACATCCCTAGATTCGTTTTGAAAGCCGTGCGGTGCATCAGTCAGTTTGTAAGCCCAATCCTTCCTGTTGAAACTAACAGTCTTTTCGAGAATATGCTTGATTTCTCGGTTAGCTAATTGTGCTTGCCCGTTTGTTTGTGGATGGTAAGCTAGAGCGATTTTGTGGCTGACCCCATGTGGATACCGGGCTTCGGACCACTTCTCTTGTTTGAGATTGTTTTGAAATTGATTTGAATCAAAGAAAGAAAATAGGTCTGTTGAAAACAGATACAGAGTCGCCACTTGGTCTTTAAGGAACCAAGAAACCTAATTTTGACTCACCCAAATGGATAAAGGGCACCGGCCCTTCATAACCAAAGAACTTGGTTCGGGGTTTTGGTACGAGAGAGGAAGGAGCCTTTGTCGCGACTAAAACACCCTCAACTCGCCCCATCTTTCGACGGGCCTCAATTAGCATCCAAATAATCATCTTATACTATGTATGGTTCGGCAATTAATACTATGATAGTATATTACATTACATAAGAAACTTGAAAATGGAAGATCTAAAGATAAAATATCATTCATAAGATCTAAATCAAATATCATACAATGTAAAGTGAAAGATCACACAAATGAACCTAGGAAAAATCGTCTAAATCATATATCAATTAATCAAGTTTTCCTAATCTAAAGGGGGACATGAATTGTTCTTGAAACAAATAAACAAAGAAATCAAAATATGTTTAACAAGCTAGTATGATGCATGTTATTCTTTGAGAAAAGAAGATCTCTCAATCCCCGGGACGGATGAGAAAGGATGATTAGATCAAAGGGGAAGCATGAATGTGTGATCGAGTTCATTCCTTATAATCTCCTTAGATTAAGAGTTACAAAAACCCCAAATCTTGCATGAATGCAATGTATGTATCTAAAAATGTGCAAAGGTTGTAGTGTGTTTTGTGTACATGGATTTCTAGAATGGCTTAGAAGTCTAAAATGGGCAAGAATGAATGCATGAAATCAACATGGGATATATACAAATGTAGTATGAACCACTTCCTAAGATATGAACTAATTTGGAATGCATATAAGCCTCAAGTCAAAGAATGAAAGTTAAAGTGTACTTGCTGTGAATAGTGGACAGAACAGTAGCATGATCTTTTGGAATTTGAAAAGAGGGGTTAGGAATGTTTTCAATGCATGATTTTTTATGGAGATGTTCCTTATTGTGTCTAGAACACAACCCAAAAGGCCAATCTTGAATAGCTATCACATATTGAGAGAAATTACATAAACAATAGAGGTCACTCAGAAACAGAGTTCGTACTGTCGTCTGAAATGTTAGAAAATCTTAGAAAATGAAAAAGAATGATCTAGAGGCCCATTTTATACAGAAAGTTTCCTAAGACATTGAATTTTAAGGGAAAAATAAGTTAGGACCACCCCTTTTGGAAAAGTTTTCTGGAAAAGAGGTCGTAAGTTGACCTAGCTGCTGTGACAGCAAAAACAGAATGTTTGGAAGGAATGTTGGGACCCAAGTGGACCATTTCCAAGTACTTCCAAGTCAAACCAAAAATCATGGGTGTTCTCCAATGAGTTAGGAAGACTTTCCAAGTGGCCTTGTATCCATATGTTGAGTATTGAGTTCTAGAAAAATCTTTGAACTCAACTCACTCACTGTTTTGACTCATTGTTTTGAAGATTTTGGAGAAATCAAAGTTTTGTTTCTTAAAACCAAATGAGAGGGATTGAGAGGGGTTTTGAAATAGATGTTTTGAAAACATGTTTTCAACACTCAATAAGGATCATAGCCACTTAGAATACCTACATCAAACTCATCATTTAAGAACCTCCAAGATTGTTGGAGAGATTTATTTTATTTTTGGGCATAACTTCAATACATTCCAAGAATACCTTGGAAGTATTGAGGTTATGATCATCATCTATCAAACATGTTTTTGAGGTCAAGAGCTACTATCCATAAGGATTCACTCACCCCAAACTTCATGTCATCACTTAGATGATGATGAACTAGTAAGTAAATAAAGAAAAGAAAAAGAAATGAGATAAGGAGAGATGAACATATATATAATCAAGCAAGTAGATGATAATCAATAGATGATATTCATGAAGCATGAGACTTGTAGATTGGTGTATCACTCATATGTAATGACACTAGACATGGAAGAAGCTTCCACACTCTTGAATGCTCACTAAAATGGTGGTTGGGAGTATTGAATGTTGAAGTAAATGGAAGTAATGAAGTAAAAACAAAGTTAGAACTCACTTTTGTTTTGAAAAATCAAAGAAGAAAGCTTCTTTTCTCTCCACTCTAACCTTATCTCTACACTTTCTCTCCCAAACTTTCTCTAAACTTGCATTTGACTCCCCCCAAAATGAGGAGTAATGGGGTGTTTATATAGGCCAACTTGGGGTGTTTTTGGGATTTAGAAAGTACTCCCATTGGTCCCAAACATCTGAAATCATGAAACTACGTCGTTTTGGATTTTAATTAATCAAAATGGGACCACAAAAGTATTTACAAAAACTTACTGTTCTGGAGGGGAGTGCCGCGGCGGCACTGGGCCACTGCCGCGGCGGCACTGGGCCAGTGCCGCGGCGGCACTGCTCCTCCCTTCGTCTGGATAATGCTGTTTAGGCCCTCCGAAGTTCCGGTATTCGCGAAAAGGCCCTATTTCGTCCGAAATTCACAGAAAATGCATACGAACTCCAAATTGAGGTTGCGATATACCGTTGGAAAGCTATTGACCTCTAGTATCCATGAAAAATATTTGAAAATTGTTTCGGTGCCCCGACTCCAAAGTCAAATCTTTGTCAAACCGGTCAAACCTGGGATTCCCGGGAAGTTCTGGGAACCTCTGGGAGCTCCCAGGAGCTGATGTTTTCGCTCGATTTTCTTTTGGAACTTGTTTTAATACTTTTCTCATGATTTAGAATGGTTCTGGTGAATTCAGACAATTTCGGTCAAACTTGGTCAAACTTGGTCAAACTCTGGTCAAACCTGGTCAAACCGGTCAACGGGGACTTTCGGGGAACTTCCGGGACTTCCGGGGGTCTCTGGGAGCTGACGATTTCATCCAGTTTTACTTAAAAACTCATTTTTATCATTTTTCTTACGACATAGCATGTTTTTAGAACTTCGGGACCAAATCTGGGAGTCTAGGGGCATTTCGGTCATTCTGAGCATTCTGAGAGATAGAGCTGACTTCCAGGGGTCCTTTTGAGTCTTTTACGATCATTGTGAACCACCAAGCTATGGGTCTCCTAAATCTGATAGCCGACAAAATGGGGTGTCTACACCCCATATTTCTTAAGTAGTGACTCCAAAGGCCTGTTGCAGAAATGCTTGCCTTGGTCACTTATTAGGGCTTTTGGGGTCCCAAAACGCGATAGGATATGTTCCTTAAGAAAGCACATAACTGTTTTGTGGTCATTGCGTCTTGTTGGTATTGATTCCACCCATTTTGACACATATTCTACAGCTAGGAGTATGTGTTCACAGTTATTTGATTTAGGGAACGGGCCCATGAAGTCTATGCCCCAACAATCGAATATTTCAATCGTGATAATAGGGGTTAAGGGCATGGAGTTCCTTTTTGAAATTGTACCAAGCTGTTGACAGCGTTGGCACGTTTTGCAGAAAGCATAAGCGTCCTTGAACAAGGTGGGCCAGTAGAAACCACTATGTAGAACTTTTTGCGCGGTCTTTTGTGATGAGAAATGGCCACCGCATGCCTCAGAATGGCATGATGTTAAAATGACGGTTATATCCTCGTTTAGGACGCAACGTCTGATGACCTGATCAGCACAATACTTGAATAAGTACGGGTCATCGAAGAAAAAATGACGTGCGAAAGAGAGGAACCGCTTCCTATCGGGTTTGGACCAATGACTTGGGGTTTCTCCCGTGGCAAGATAATTTACTATATCAGCATACCAGGACAAACCCGAAACAGTCATCAGCTGTTCATCTGGGAATTCATCTTTTATCGGTGTGGGTTCAGTGTTGTCAACAAAAGTTAACCGAGATAAATGGTCGGCGACCACATTCTCTACTCCCTTTTTATCTTTGATCGTTATATCAAATTCTTGGAGTAGGAGTATCCAACGGATAAGCCTTTGTTTCGCATCTTTTTTAGATAGCAGGTACTTGAGGGCCGAATGGTCCGTAAAATAGATGATTGGAGACCCTATTAGATATGACCTGAACTTGTCCAAAGTGAATACTATTGCCAGGAGCTCTTTTTCAGTAGTTGTATAGTTCATTTGAGCCTCGTTAAGTGTTCGACTGGCGTAATAAATTATATAAGGCTTATTATCCTTCCTCTGTCCTAGGACTGCACCAATGGCGTAGTCACTAGCGTCGCACATTAGTTCGAAAGGCAAACCCCAGTCGGGTGCCTGGATTATCGGTGCGGAGGTAAGGTGTTCTTTTAGTGCGTCAAAAGATGTTTGACAGTTTTCCGACCATTCGAATGGTGTGTCTTTGACTAAAAGTTGACACAATGGTCGGGAGATCGCACTAAAGTTTTGGATGAAGCGACGATAAAATCCCGCATGCCCCAGAAAAGATCGAATGTCTCTGACTGTCCGAGGGACAGGTAGATTCGAGATTATATCGATTTTAGCTTTATCAACATGGATACCTTTATCAGAAATGATGTGGCCGAGGACAATTCCCTTAGTCACCATGAAATGACACTTTTCCTAATTTAGTACTAGGTGTTTGTCCTCGCATCTTGCTAGCACACGTTCAAGATTGTTTAAGCAATTTTCGAAACTATGGCCAAACACAGAAAAGTCGTCCATAAAGACTTCGAGTATTTGTTCGACCATGTCGCTGAATGTGCTTAACATGCACCGCTGAAAGGTAGCAGGTGCATTGCATAAGCCGAATGGCATACGATGGTAAGCGAAAGTACCGAATGGACACGAGAACGTAGTCTTCTCCTGATCTTCAGGAGCGATTTCAATTTGGTTATACCCACTGTATCCATCTAAGAAGCAGTAGTACTTATGACCCACTACTCGTTCTAGCATTTGATCCATGAAAGGTAAGGGAAAATGGTCTTTTCGGGTCACGGTGTTCAATTTTCGGTAATCAATACACATCCTCTATCCAGTGGGAATGCGTGTTGATACTAATTCACCATCTTTATTCGGTATGACCGTTATGCCTGCCTTCTTTGGCACTACTTGGGTTGGACTAACCCAAGGACTGTCAGATATTGGATATATGATCCCAACATCAAGTAGTTTTAGCACTTCCTTTTTGACTACTTCTTGCATGTTGGGATTCAGACGCCTTTGCATTTGTCGCAACGGTTTAGCGTCTTCCTCCAAATATATCTTATGGGTGCACACAGATGGGCTTATGCCTTTGAGGTCGGCAATAGTCCATCCTAATGCTCCCTTATGTTGTTTTAACACCTCGATTAACCTATCCTCTTGTTCAGAATTTAAAGTAGATGAGATTATGACAGGATAAGTTTTCTCAGTCCCTAGGAAAGTGTACTTGAGCTCTTTTGGAAGATCCTTTAATTCCAATTCGGGAAACTGCATGTTCGAGGGCATGACTAGCTTTGTTTTAGGAGGTAGTGGTTCATATGGTGTTACCCACATGCATTCAGCTCTATCCTCCTCTAGTGTATCCAACCTGAGGCAAGTGTGATTTAAAGCAGCATCCAATGGAGTAGACTCTTTAGGTTGATAGATAGCATCAAATTGTGACACAACTACCTCCAAAGGATCTTTGTAATCAACGAAATCAGCCTCATCTTCTATGACCGTATTGATGTAATTCACTTCCTCCTCATCATCGTATTCTTCAGGTCGGGGATTTGAGAAAATTTTGACATTTAATGTCATATTCCCGAATACGATGGTCATTATACCGCTTCTTACCTTTATTGTGGCATCTATTGTGTTTAGGAACGGACGTCCAAAAATGACCGGGATTTGTGAGCCTGGGTTGGACACAGGTTTAGTGTCTAAGATGACAAAATCAACCGGGAAGACAAATGAGTCTATTTGGACGAGGACATCTTCCAAAACTTCTCTTGGGTATTTAACAGACCTATCTGCCAATTGCAATGCAACTCGGGTGGGTTTGTATTCACCTAACCCTAGTTGTTTATAAACCGAATATGGCAGAAGATTTATGCTAGCTCCTAGATCGAGGAGTGCGTTTTCTATCTTTTGATTCCCAATTTGACATGAGACAGTGGGAGTGCCGGGGTCTTTGAGTTTAGGAGGAAACTCATTTTGGATAATTGCACTTGCTTGGCAAGCGATGTAAGCGTGTTTCTTCACACTTTGCCTCCTTTTGACCGTACATAAGTCTTTGAGATACTTAGCGTAGGCCGGCACTTGTTTTATAGCATCAAGGAGTGGGAGATTGATTTTAACTTGTTTGAATAATTCCAAGAACTCCTGATTCTTTGCCTCATTTTTAGGTTTCTTTAACCTTTGAGGGTAAGGCGCGGGGAAAGGGCATTTTGGTACTTCCTCGTTAATGGGTTCCTTTCCGGGCCTTCTCTCAACTTCTTCCACTTCTTTCGAAGCTTCAATATTCGTTTCTAATGGTTCTTTACTAGTAGTGGGCTCCTCTTCTTGAGTAGAAGGTTTATTTGTATTGACCACTTCGTCCTCCTCATACTCCTCGGGGGTAGAGGTAGGCATATTTTTTTCTATAATCTTGCCGCTTCTCAGAGTCGTCACGGCTTTTGCTTGTTCGTGATTCGGGGGACCATTATTGTATCCCTTAGGGTTCTGAAGTGGTTGGGCAGGAAATGTTCCGCCCGATCCCTCTTGACGTGCATCCATTCTATCTAACGTCGCAGACATTTTACTCATCATTTGAATTAATTGTTGAGTTAAGTTGACATTAGAGAGAGGATCTTCCTCTTGCACCTTTTTGTGCGGTGGCACGTACACATTAGAATGTTGATTATTGGAGTGTTGCACTTGGTTGTAATTATTAAATCTATTTTGATTGTATGGCTGGGACTGCCTATTATATTGCCCTTGATACTGGTTATTGTTATAGGGCTGTTGTTGTTGATGTTGATTTTGGGTCCCAGCATCATTTTTCCAATCAAAACCAGGGTGATTCCATCGATTGTTATTATTATGTGAATTATTGTTGTTATAGGAATTCCCTGCCCCCCTATACCCTTGCATGGCATTCATTTCCATGGGGGGTTGTTCTTGAAAATATGGCACATTAGGGAAATATTGAGTAGTATGTCCCAACATATTGCATGTGCTGCATGGTTCTTCAGGCAAATTCTGCCTCGAACTTCCTCCTTTCATGCCTAACTCCTCTACTTTCTTTGCTAGTTCTTCATATTTAGTCATGAGGTGATCTTCACTGTTTAGTTGGTATAGGCTTTTCTCTTCTACACTGGATATCTGTGAGCGTGAGACATCATCCGAATTCGACCATTCATGAGCGTATTCAGCCAACCAATCAAAATGGGCTTCAGCCTCTTCGGTGTTTTTACGGAGAAAGGGACCTGAACTCATGGTTTCCACCAACTTTATCGTTTCACCATTCAACCCATTATAAAAGAAGCTGATAGTTCGCCATTTCTCAAACCCATGGTGTGGGCACGAGAGAAGCAAATCTTTGAAACGCTCCCATGTTTGAGTGAAGGTTTCATTGCTCTTTTGTTTATAGGAATTAATTTGGTGTTGAAGGTCAGTGGTCATGCGAGTTGGATAAAATTTCTTTAGAAATGCAGTGTTCATCGCATGCCAGGTGAAAATTGAATTGGGTTTTAAGGTGAGTAACCACGCCTTTGCTTTATCCTTCAAGGTGAAAGGAAATAGCATTAGACGTGTCACGTCCACAGGACAATTTTGTGAGAATGTTTTGCAAACATCCTCGAAGTCCTTGACATGTAAGTACGCCTTCTCACTTTCCATCCCATGAAAGGTGGGAAGAAGTTGGATCATCCCATTGCAAAATTGAAATTCGCCAGCATGTGGTGGGATTAGAATGCAAGAGGGCGTAGGTGCGTGTTCTGGTTGCATGAGATCGCATAAAGGTCGTAGCGCCTCATTAAGTGGTGCAACCACATTATCACCATGTTCACTTTGATTATCACCCATTGATCCAGTAGGAGTAGCTACAGGGTTAATGGAACTATCAGAGTCAGATAGGTAGAAAGGATTTCCAAAAATTCCTTCAATGGAATTGTTGAACATGAACTAAGAGGGTTCCTAAGGTGATTGTTTTACCTAAGGAACTAAAAGAAACGAAATTAAAAACAGAAATAGATGAAGAGAGATTGAGGTAACCTAAGTATTAACTCGTCGCCTTCCCCGGCAACAGCGCCAAAAACTTGACACGACTAAATAGTTGTGCGCTCTTGTGCAACACCCAAGTGTAGGTGATCGTGCAAGTAATAAACTGGATTAAGTCCAGGTCGATCCCACAGGGAAGGATGAGAATTAACTAACCTAGGTTAGACTCAAACAGAAAAGAAAAATTCAATATTTTGGAAAAAGTGTAGAACACAAAGTTCTACAATTAACAACTATTAAAATTAAAAGCAACTAAGTTAAATTAACTAACGATTCACTATTTGACTAAAGCAAAATTTCAAAAACAGTTTTACTTGATAAAAGGAAGTGTTGGGATCACGCGAATCCACTGTGACCTAGCCATCTCCCATGCAATTGCATTAAGCTCAATGGAGTACATCTTCTACAATATTCCGTACTTCTCTAAGGATCTAGAATCAATAGCCCTTTCATGACCGGGACTATATCATCTCAATTAAGTTTGAAATACATGAAAGCGGTTTAATTCAATAGTTAAGACTCGCACCTACAATGGTGTTAGCATTGAGGGTGGTTTGCAAAATGTATTGAAAGAAAATGCCTTAAGGCCTTAAGTTCAAAGACTGCTTTGACAAACTGAGCATTTGGGGACAGTTTGATAACAAAATCTTAAAACAGAAAGTCTTGGAATACTGTATTGGATGTTCTCAAGAATCTGACTGTTCGATCGATCAATGCGCTTTCGATCGATCGACAATCGTCATCTCTCAATCGATCGAAATGCCTTCGATCGATCGACTATCTCTCTGCACCGATCGATCGAAATAACTCCGATCGATCGAACACAGATATTATTCTGGTGCATGGCAGAGGCCTAAAATCACAGTTTCATCGCGATTTCCCAACCTCGGACTACTCAGACATGGTCTGAAGTGTCCCAGATGCAATCTTAACGTAAAAATTCATTAAGGATTTGTTTGGTTATGAGTTTTTCATTAAAACTTATGAAACTTACGATTTTAACGTATCTAACATGCAAATCAATACGAATAAACACTAAACTATAATTAACTAAATGCAGTATGAGAGTAAAACACTAACTAGGTAACCTGGAATAAAGAACTCGTATTACACCAAAGAGAATCCCATCTAACAATGAAGAAAACTTGAGTAAAACCTACAAAACAAGATAAATCTCTCCTCTCTTATGAAAACTGATAAAAAACAAAGTGGGGCGTCCCTCTGGACGCATACAAAATGAGTTTTTATAGTAGAAACTTCATGCTAGGGTTAAAAATCCCGTCTTTTGCTGCGTGCGCGTATTCTGCTAAAAGGCATGTTCGATCGATCGAATAACTCTCGATCGATTGAACTTCTGGATTATTCGATCGCTTGAGACATGTTGGATCGATCGAATGCTCGATCGCTTGAGAAGACCTCGATCGATCGGGCTTCAGTTTTCAAATTTGAATTGTCTTCATTAAAGCCAATCACTCCCTTTTATCCTGCTCAATTAATTATTCACACAGCGACAGTAATTTGCAAAAAAAATCACATCTAAAACACACAACTTATCATAGATTAATCATAATGTGTAGAAACTGGCATTGTAATCCAAATCGCAGATAAACAAGAGAATTGTGAACTAAATTAATGTATTTTCTTCTTTTAGCGCGGTTGTATTTTACAAATACCCCCGCTTGTCAGTAGGATTCACTAAAAATCAGAGTTATTAAAAGCTTTTCCAATTGGACCACTTTCAAAAGAATCCATTTTGAAAACAGAGGTCCAGTCAACTGTGGCGGGGACCTAGTCGACTGTAAGATCAATACAGAGAGTATGAAAGTTCAATAGCCCCGTCCAGTCGACTGTGTTTGGGACTCAGTCGACTGGGGTCTGAATTTTTCAATCGACTGGTACCTGTCCGGTCGAATGAACTAGCTCTAGCAGAATGGGTGTTTTGAAAACATTTTCCAGTCGACTGTTTTTCATCTTCCAGTCGACTGATGCCTTTAAAAACTATAAGGATCTTTTGTTAAAATAGGGGTCCAGTCGACTGTGTCGAGGTCCCAGTCGACTGATCTCCCACAATTCTGCCCATTCTGCAGCATCTAATCAAAGTTATAATTCCCCAAACCAATTCCAACATAAACATGCTATATTTTAATGTTCCAAACCTGGCAAACCATAACTACAGGGAGTTTACCACATATTACATTACTACGAATCCAATTCGAGTTTGACAAGTTAAACCATATATGAATTCATATTACATCATGTTACAAATTTAAAGTTCTTATTAAAATGTTGAAGAGAAAAACAAAAACATAAACAAGATTGTTCCCCGTCGTCACCTCGGCCTCACTCTTCGCGTTTTTTCTTTCCTCTCTTCTTATCACCTGCAATGGAGTAAAGCTCCACTGCTCAGCTATATGCTGAGTGCACAATTCTAAATATATGCTTATATGACAATTTATGCTATAAACATCTTAAAAACATCAAAATAGTCTCTAGGGTGAGCGGTACTCTCCCATCCGGTAAATGAACTTGGAGCCGTGGAAGGCACTCTTCTTCCACGCATCCTGTACACTAGTTGGGCCTTCCTCAATACCAGGTACCATGTCCTGGTTGGGCCTTCCTCCATACCAGACACCACACTATCAATGTTACAATCCTCAAACTTCGAGGGGCTTACCCCTAAATGGAATTGCACCAACCCCCCCCCCCAAGAAGACATATATCATGCCACATAAACAGTTATACATGCTTTTCTAGCATGCATAATCACGTGCATAATTAACAGGCCTAATTAATACATGAATTTTGCCTGGATCCAAAATATCAAACTCGATATTTAAAACATGTAAATTCCATAATTCATAGATCTAGAATTCATACCTCGTACGATTTCTTCCTAACTTTGAAGGCTTACTACAAGGCCCGATTAAACGTCGGATCTCCGATTTCAGGTGATTCCTACAAGTTTACTCAGTTTTTTTTTTTTCAAATTTCTAGAAATTAGATTTTCGTAAAATGTTGCCAAATGCGGCCTAAGAGGTATCAAAATGAAGCTCTTACCTCGAGGAGTTCAAATCTAGAATCTGGAGAAAAACTAACGATTAAAAATTCGTCGATCAGCGTCGTGAAGCTCTTGGCAACTAAATCCCCTTTTTCTCTCTCCTCGAGATATTTTTAGAAGGTTTCTAAAAATAGTGAAATCTTACCCTTACTATTTATAGGCACAAGACTCGAAAATTATGTTTACCTCCCCACGAGTTTCACCAAACTACCAATTATTCTCCGTAATGTCTTAAACGTCTAATTCATCATTTCATGAGTGAAAACTAAAAATTATAAAAGTTTTCGTCTAAGTTTCGTTTGGGTCCAAAACACATTCTAAAAATCAATAATGTGGAATATCTATACCACCTATCTTTTATGGAATGTATCACTCACGCTTTCACCATAGTATTCAAGACGATCTAAAACGAGGTCAAAACTACCAGAAATTTATTCTACACAGATAAAGTTACTATTAAAAAAATACCAAATATTTCAAATAACATTTAAATCACATAAATGTCTTTTAATCATGCCAACGCATCATGATTACTCTGATTACTGTGTCCTCAATTGACATCTTACCATTGGCCCACGTCAACTCATCTCAATTATTAATCAACATTAATAATTTTACATGATCTCACATATGCTTATTAAAAATGAATGTAAATTCCGGAACAGGTGTGACATATGCATGTAAATATTTTTAAATCATACCATAAGCTTAATTATCCACCTTTGGAATCATAATACTAGTAATATTTGAGAATAATATATGATAGGCACACAACACATTCCACAACAGGGCTTTAAATGTGTTGTAACCTGTGTTGTTTGAATTTTTCACAATTTTGTATGCACCACTTACATAGCACAGGGAACATGCATTTAAAGCCCTATTGTGGAATGTGTTGTGTGCCTAGTATTTCTCTTTGAGAATACCAGTTCCAACCTAGGATTTAGAATCCACCCTATTTTCCACATTTGAGTGGATTCTAAATTCAGTGAGGCCCACAATTATGTAAATAATCCATGAACCAAACAAGGGAAAATATAAAGATTACTGATAATCTTAGGGCGATAGGGGTGACAAAATAGCTCGCCCTATTAGGAGAAAATATTTGTTACAATAGTTATATATTGATGTGGTAATCAGTAACCCATAAGACGTCACTATTCAATCACACTTCACTCCTAATTCTAATTTGGCCAAAAAAAAAAGTACTAATTTGGAGAAAAAGATGTACCCACACATGCACCATACTTATGTACCAACTCGATGTAGTTGCAATACCTACACACAATTAGGACTGGATTGGTCATTGGGATCAATTATGGAACATCAGAGCCTATTTGGGAATAACAAAATTAAGATTATAGAAAAGTTATAGTTTAAGATAACAATATAAGGTATACTAGTACATTAATAGTATAATTGCGGTGGGGCAGATTTAATTGCCAACTCTGACACTAACTCAATAGGGTTTTAATATGGGTCATTTAGTATAAAGTCTAAATTATTAGGTTTTTCTAACAATTAGTCCCGTTTAATACTTCTTAGTAATAGGTCCCTCCTATTTTATTTAGACACTTTTGCCCTTATTCCATAACAAATTCACCCAAATAAATCTTTAGTCCAAACTATTTGTTTGAATATAGTAATAGTGCTTATTGTTCTCCTAAAATCTTGAGATTCAATTATACCTTGCAATTTATTTGCAAAATCATTTTTAAAATTTGAATAAATTTTCAGCTGTAATTTTAACTATGTTCGAGCAAAATCAAATCCCATCTCCAGATTTCGAGGAAACAATCTCCATGCATCTTTCTTTTTCTTGAGAGCAGACCTCCATTGAAGCAGTTTTGTTGCAGAAAACTGGTACTCTTCGAATTTGATTGCATCAACAGCGTGATGAGTAAGAAAGGTAAGTGATTTTGGGTTTTTCATCCACCAAAAGATTGAAATCTCTCATGAAATTTAAATCTTCAAAAAACAAACTAATGAAATTTCACAAAAGTAACTGTCACGACCCATCCCACCATGGGCAGTATTAGGACACGTGGCATACCACCGAGGCATATCCAATTCATTAAAAGTAAACACAGTGGAAAAGAAACATAAAGAAACTCTTTGAAGTAAAGTTAATTTAAAAAACATTGAACTACGAGTCCGTAAAAATTCGTAAAAATTTGAAAACTTCATTATATTTCAAAACAAGAATATATAGTTAATAGGGACCCTAAAGGTACCCTAAGAATCAATTAGAACCTTTAAATTTTTTTCGAAAAAGGCAGCTAAGAATAAATTGTGCAAGGTCTTTTCGACTGGTAGAACTGTCTCCTTCAACCAGTCGAATGGGGCCTAACCAAATTCTTCTTTGCTAGATGGATTTTGCCTAAGTCTGACTCAACCATTTTGAACCAACACTTGTACAATTCATGTAGGATATTGTAAAACATTTCCAAAATACGAATCTTACCACAATGATTAATACCAATAAACAAGTTAAAATTCACTTTGAAACCTTTGACAAACCAAAATGTTTGAAAGAAACCCCAAGGATAAAATGGTCATTTATATTTTATAGCCAACTTTTATATCAAAAGACAGCCCTTTGCAACAAACGGGGACCGAATCTGAATTTTCTACAAAGAGGTATGCCTGTTACCGGAAGAGTCGATAGACGAAAAACCAAAAATGTAGTTTCTAATAGAGGTTGTTTGACCGGTTGAACTACCCCTCCAATAGGTCGAAAAGGACCAGAACAACATTTGCTTCTTACAACTCAGCATTGCCTAATTCCCTATCAACACGCTCAAATCGGCAACTCTACAAACCACTTCAAAAGCTTATATAAAGTAATTTAAAGACGTGTAAAACACCTATAATCCATTCGATAACATAGCCTCACTCCACGGATTACAAGTATCATAGCCTCGCTCCATGGATTACAAGTACACGAATTCAATACGTTAAACATCTAAAAGAGATTCACTACATATTACAACCTTACGTAACCGTTTCGAGGTCTCCAAGTGAAGTACATGATTCTAACTTTTTAAACTCATATTACAATGATTCAACTACTACAAGTGTTCTGGAATTACAAACATAGTTTATCCCTTATGATCTGTTTATAATAAAAGGGTGATCTACAAAACTATATATGGGAGAGATTTAACTCGGATACTCCCATGGCCTTACTCCTAGCATTTCTTCTTTCCTTTCTTCTTCTCACATGCAATGGAGTAAATCTCTACTGCTCGGCTATATGCTGAGTGTACAATTCTAATAAATGCATATATAATATTTCATGTTTTAATATCGACACTCATATCAACTAGTCTTTAGGAAGAGAGATATGCATTCATCCGGTAATGAAACCAATGCCGTAGATGGCCTTCTCCCAACCACGCATCCAAGTGTCTTGGTAGGGCCTTTTCCCAAACCATGCATTGTGCTCTGGTAGGGCCTTCTCCGAAACGATGCACTGTAGCCGTCGCTACAGCAAAAACATCCCCTTTGACCCACATAACACATAGCATGCTCACATAAGTTGGAGTAACCATGAGCATTAAATAGCATAGGGCATGGATTGCATCTAGATACATCAAGATAGCACGATCTCGAATCACCTCATTTATAGAGCATGAAGTTGTATTGACAGCCATCATTGCATGAGCACGTACATCATGACAGGATAGGTGCATTCATCCATATGACTACTTGTGCTTGTGTGTTTGGCCCGTGCCCGAACTACGTCTCGGTCTGATTCCAGAATGGATACGTAGGTAGCTCATCGTTGAGCATGACCGACTAGAAACTTGCCGCGCGCCTATTTTCTTTTGTAATGCATTTTGTTTTTACCTAAATCTGACAGTTTAAGGCTTGTCTTCACACAGGCTTCGACATTCACTTGTTAAACGCGTTGCTCCACAAGCTCTGTCGAAGAGGGGCAAACTGTAGACACCCCGATTTTGACCAACCATCGAATTTAGGGAAATATTACCTCTGAGTCTGATGATGACAATGTCCGAACGAACCTTAGGCTTCCAAGGTGATTCAAGCTCTTCGAAAGGCTCTTCAATTCAAACAAAAAGAATAAAAAAAAAAGAGAAGGAAAAGGGAAGGATAGAAGAAAATGGCACAATGCCAAGTTTGTGGAAGTCACGCGGTGTCCTTGCTGCTCCTTGACCGCCGGACCGGCAGTAAGTAAGTGCCACATTGACATTCACTGATCACCGCAAAAACATACCAAATGCCGCAAAAATCAAAAATCCAGAAAAGACGGCAGTCCGCGGAGTTGTTTGCGGCATTCATTGAGTGCTGCATCGGCATTCAGTGAATGCCACGCCGGCTATCAGTCAGTGTCGTTCTGGCATTTACTGAGTGCCGCTTCCAACTCCACTGAGTACCGCACTTTTCAGATAGTCTGCTTTGATATAGTACATTTGTACCATCAAAAGGACATCCGGGATTAGGGTTTTACCCCTAAAATTACCAAAATAACCCTCCAAAATTTTCCTATATATAGGGGATGAATATCCCATTACAAAGGATCTCAACTTTAGACTTGAATCTTATCTTGAATCTCTCTTTGGTGTTTGAATATTGAGATTCTTTAATACAATTAGGAGAGAGTCTTAGACAAGTTTAAGAAAATTAAAAAGTTACATGAGTTAGAAGAAGAAGAGCTTGAACCACTTTTGGAAGACTTCAAAAAACATAAAAGTTGAGGATAATTGGAGGTAACCTCTAAATTAATTAGTATTTAATTCAAGTTCAATCACAATATATAGAATTCTTTAGGATCTTTTACACATTCTTAAAAAACTCCCTTCCCACCTCATTTCATCACACACCACTAATATTGTGATTGAACTTTCATTTTATTGGTTTGGATCAAAGTAACCTAAGGTTTAAGATTAAACAAATCATGAAGTAAAAATAAACTTGAATAATATTTGAACTTTGACTTCCTTTTCTTTTAATTATATTCATCTCTTAGGATTCGTGAGACCTTCAATGTCTTACTTGAGTCCCTTGACTTGAATCCTTTAATTTTCTTGTAAACTTATGATTTACAAAAGGATTAAGGTTGATATTAGTATATTTGGTCGATGACTCTAAATCTATCTCCACGGTTTAGGTTCATTAATTTGAGATTTCATGAAGCTTCTTCATACTCCATTGAAATCTATAAGTGTCCTTAGTCTCCAATGACCATCAAGTAGAAGGAGAAGTAATTTGGGTTAAGCCAATCTCCATGGCATGGTAGGTAGAGTTAACAAATAAAAGATGAACTTGAAAATGGTGCAGTGAGTTCATAAATCACCTTTGATCAAAGATTTTCAGTTAAACAATGGACCATTGGAATTGAATGAGACCAGTTGGAGATTATCACTGTAATTTTTATTTCGATGAGATTTCATGTTTAAGATGGTTTGGTCATGAGTTTTGTGAAACAATCATAATCTGTCCAGAATTTAAGAACAGTAACACCTTCTTGAAATAAGTAAATCAGAGCCTTAATCAAGCATTCTTGACCTCAAATAAATTTTTCTATGAAGTTTAATATTTAATAAGATCTCATAAAAAGATTAGAGTCATTCGGATTTATTTACTATTTTTAAAAAATCAAACAAAATCTCTAGACAGAGAGTTGTGAATTTCTGAGTGATGTATGATATTTGTCCAATTCCCATAGATTGATTCATTGATCTTTGATTTTTCTTTTTGGGTTAGAAACTATATTCACATAGGCATCTTGTCTCCAAAAATCATTGAAATCAAACCATGGGAAGCATGCTTTTTCCATTTTTGAAGTTCCAGTCTGCTCTTTGTAATTTTCAGAATTCTGTGATAGATTTGACAAACTTTGCAAATAATGGTTCAAATGACTTTCCTATAACCTAAGGCTTGAAATGTGTTTTAATAATGATTAATTAAACTTAAATCCAGAGGCTAAATGATCCTAATCAATGAATAGTTCATAGCTTACTCTTGTTCATATTCATGTATTCATATACATTTATCTATGTAGATTGATACTTGTAATTAGGATTCGTTTGGAGTTGAGACTAAGTTGCATTTAATTGAACCTAATTGTGAGTTTCTTGTGACCATGTTGGGACTACACCATCTCTATATGGACATTACATTAGCTCCTAGTTGAGACTTGTATATCTCTAGAAATGATGCATTTCCAACTAATTAGATTTCCAACTAATTAGAAGGAATTCATAATTATGTCAATTCTTTCATACTTGATAGACTTAAGCTAGAAGTTTAAGGATGTTATTTAGAATTTCATATTATATCTTGATTAAAGCATGTGGACTAACCCTCTATTTTGTAGCGCTATTGAGGTATTATTTCTCAAACTCCTCTTTAGTTTATTTAATTTCTTGATTTTATTGATTTTTCGACTTCATGCACGACACCTTAGAATTAGGTCTTGCTTTATGTGTATATATGGATTAGATACGCCCCTAGTTTTTTATTTACTTGCATGCATTACACGTTTCCATATTCGCGGCAGGATCCCGAGTAAGTTCTCTTGTTCCTTATTACATATTATATTGCTAGCTAATTAAATTATGTGGTTTTGAATGCTATTTTTAGCTAAAGCAATCTTACACCTTTTTTGACATGCTTTTGTAATGTATATTTATATGTGTGTATAGTTGATGGAATGCATAGATTAATTATTCGATTAAAAGGATGTTGAGTAAAGGTCTATCGCGAGATAGGATGAGAGGGGGTGTTTTAGTCCACCGGGCTCCTTCCCCTCTTATTCCATAATTCCCTGACCTAGAAATCTCTGGTTTACAAAAAAGATCAGTTTGCTTTCAAACGGTTTCTTAATTTTTCTTTTAAAAATTAAGTGGCGACTCGTGTTTTGTATTTTGAAATTTGAAGAAGTTTTAAAAAAGTTGTGGGTAAGAAAAATGCGATAGCCACAGCCCTACGAATTTTGGGCAAATTTTTTCCCATTTTCCAAATTGAACAAGCCTTTCGAAGCGATACTCTTAAGTATACAAAGTCTCCTACTTCAAATGTCATTGGTCGTTGTTTAGAATCAACATAACTCTTATAACAACTCTAAGCTACCTTAAGTCACTCCTACATTAGCTTCACCTTCTCAGTAGTCAACTGTACTATTTCGGGTCCTAACAACCTTTTTTCCCCAACCTCAGTCCAACAAATCGATGAACGACACTTACACATATACAAGGCTTCATATAGTGCCATACCAATACTTGACTGAAATCATTGTTGTAGGCGAATTCGACTAAGGGCAAGTGCTTCTTCCAATCACTCCCAAAGTCTAGAACACATAGTCTAAGCATGTCCTCTAACGTCTGAATCATTCGTTCGGACTGTCCGTCGGTTTGAGGATGAAAGATGGTACTATAACTCAACTTGGTACCCATAGATAGCCTTTTACAAACTTTTCCAAAATCGCGATGTAAAACTACTATCATGATCTTTTACAATCACTACTGGAACCCCGTGTAGTCTCACAATCTCTTTCACATACAACTCCGCTAGTTTAAATGGTTTAGTCATCTTGATCGGTAGGAAATGAGCTGACTACATCAATCTGTCAACTATAACCCAAATCTTGTCGTTCTTGTTAGGCGATCGTGGAAATCCGAAAACAAAATCCATCATGATTTCATCCCATTTCTGCTCCGATACATGCAATGGCTATAGTAGTCCCGTGGGTACTTGTCTTTTTGCCTTAACTTGTTGGCATGCCAAACACTCTGAAACAAACTTGGCAACTTCCCGCTTCATGCCTCTCCACCAAAAATTCTCTCGCAAGTTCTGATACATCTTGTTACTTCCCGAATGAAATATATTTAGTGCTATGTACTTCCTCTAGGATTCACTCCTTTAAGTCTTTCAAATTCAGTACACACAATCGATTCCCAAGCTTCAATACTCCTTGCTCTAAGATAAATCCGGGTCATCTTCCCAAAGGTATCTCGTCTTTCATTTTGGACAAGTAATAGCCGTTGAACTATTCTGCCTTGATCTCATCAATGATGTCCGGGTGAGTTATGATTGACCACCGTTTTTCTCTAGAATTACATCTAACTCCAAACGTTCCATCTCCTTAACCAATTCCTTTTGCTTGGTTTGCTCGTCGGTTAAATTCCCTGTCGTCTTTTGGTTTAAAGCGTCAGCTAGTACATTAGCTTTTCCCGGGTGATACTGGATCAAAAGATAGTAATTTTTCATTAACTCTAACCACCTTCTCTGCCTCATGTTCAAATCTCGTTGCGTGAATATGTATTTCAAAATCTTGTGGTCCGTAAAGATCTCATACTTCTCACCATAAAAGTAGTGCCTCCAAATCTTCAAAGCATAAATCGCAGCAACAAATTCAAGGTTGTGAGTCAGATAATTTATCTCGTGTGATTTCAAGTGTCTTGAAGCGTAGGCAATCACCTTGCCACTTTGCATAAGCACACTCCCCAAATCCTGATGCGAAGCATCATTATAGATCACAAAGCCTTCGGTTCCTAACATCAAGATAGGTGCTCTTGTCAAACGTGACTTCAACTCTTGAAAACTATCTTCACATTCTGAACTCCACTCAAAAGTAATACCATTTCTCATCAACTTTGTCATAGGCAATGAAATATTTGAGAAAATCTCGATGAAACGGCGGTAGTATCCAGCTAATACTAAGAAACTTCGGATTCATGACAGTGATGTCGGCCTCTACCAATTAGATACACTAAACAGGTATATTTACTATTCATGTAAATCAGGAAAAGTCAAATAACGTTTAATTCACATAAATGTCATTTAATCGTCTCAATGCCTCATGATTTTTTGATTACCGTGTCCTCAATTAACACCCACCGTTGACCCACGGTAAACCTCATTCATAATTATTAATTAGCAATAATAATTCTCAAAATCGATTATGCATTTTAAAATAAAAGCATTTTCTGATATGGGTGTGACTGTAACTGTCTGTTATGAAATTTCACATGTTGATGATGTGAAATTTCACAATCCGACTTACTGTTATGAAATTTCAATTGAAAATTCACAAAAAAATAAATAAATAACTTTTTGTTATGAAACTTCAACAAATAACTTATTGTTATGAAAATTCAATAACTAACTCACTGTTATGAAATTTCACAATCTTCAAAACACACAAAAAAAATGAAAATTCACAAAAAAAAAAAAAATAATAATAATAAATAAAAAATGTTATGAAATTTCACATGTTACAGATGTGAAATTTCACATTCAGACTGCTATTGTGTAGAAAAGAATCATCTGATTCTCCATTAAAAACACAGTGTTTGGTGTAAAAAAAAACTACAATTACAAACAAAAGTGTGAAAAATCCAAATTTGGGGATGTGAAAATTCATATTCAAGAAAACATTGAATTCTAAAAAAAAAATTTGTTGGAAAATGATTTATGTGTCGTACAAAAACACAAAGACTTGGGAAAAAAAAAAGAAACAAAAAAAGTGAAATTTCGTTCAATATGAAATCTACTTACAGTAAATGAAGAACTAGAATGAAACGTATTTCTTTCTTGAAATCAAAACTCGAAAAAAAAAAAAAAAAAAACTGGATTGTCGAAAGGATCCTGTTCGTTTGTAAGATAAGTATGATGTATGTAGGTGTATTCTGTATAATAGCTTCAATTCTCTTGAGGCTATCAATAATACACTACTGGAACAACATCAATATTCAAAAAACAAAATTCCTTAAATTGTGGGGATATATAGTTTGCAATCACTAAGGGTTTGAATGAGCTTAAATCATGGGAATGACATACAAATCCGTTATGGTTCACTTTCCATAGCAGATTTTGACTCATTTAATGACATAAATGTGGATAAATATATATATAAAAGTATATATATATAGTGTCTCTGTATATCTAAAGGGCAAATATGTCCATGAAAATGGTAATTAAGTGGTTCAAATGACCTATTGCTACACAAATACGGAATGCAGGGACCTATTGCCATACTAAGAAAAGGGGGTATCCTTATGGCTACACAACCAGGATAGATAGGGACTCATCACCAAATTTTTAATTTTATTATTATTTTAATATTAACCTTAAATTCCATGAAGTTTGCAACAATCATAAATGTCAAGTAAATAAGAGAAAATAAATACAGATGCATTTTGGCTTACAGTGGGCCCATTTCAGCATCTCAGCTTGGCCCATTTGACGTGTCTTTGACTCTTGACTGAATACACATGTAAAAACTTGTAACAACCCTAAAATTTCTAAGTGTATAAATAATTATTTTAATTATCATTTTCAGTTAGCAATATTATATGAGTGTGCCTAAGTAACATACGTGTTTAAAAATTTTAAGTTTGAAGGACGCATAAATGAAATCGTTAGCGAGCCCATTTAGTTTGAGTGCTACATTGCATTAATTTATATTTGGTAAAGAAATTGAAGAGTTGATATGTATTTTTTTATAGTGTTTGTAGGCCCGTGAATGTGTCTTATAGTGTATCAAGTATGAAAATTGAGTACTCGGGGCATGAATACGCTTTGGGCCACCCACTTTAGTGGTTTGTGTTGCATTCAGGGCCCATATAGGTCTCTTTTGTGAGCTTACAAGTAGAAAAACAGAAATTTTGTTTTAGGGGATGATATTAGGGCTAGGAGTGCCTATATGTATATATATACCCTTATGTCATAAACTAGGGTTTTATTTTTATTTGGTAGAGGTTGATCATAGACAAAGAAAGAGAGGTATAGAGAGAAGAGGAAGAAGGAGAAGGTTTCCCCATTCGTTGTCGAGTTTGTCGAGTATGCATTTTCTTCGGTTCGTTTCGTCGTCGATTTTAAACCAAAGTCGTTGAGTTCATCATTTGTTTCATTTTGTTTTCGTTACAATTTCTCGTCGATTAGAATAGGTTGAGTAAATTGGAAGAGGATCCATTGAATCATGTTGGAGTATGCATAAATAGGTGTATGTATAGATATGTATATTCATTGTTGTTGGATTTAAACTTTGAGATTTATTTTGTTGATTTTTGGATTTATTTAAACGAGCTCGAATCTGTTTGAGAGAAAAATTCTACACATTTGTGCAAGTTTAGTATTTGGAAATTTTCTGTAGAGTTGTTGATGTCTTGGAGTTGCAGTTGTGTAGAATTGTACTTTACATTTAGTTGTATTCTATTTATCTATTTATTTATTTATGAAATTGTGGACCATATTTGTATAATTGTAAGAGCAACTACAGTGGGTGGCCCAATCGGACCTCTACATTTATAGTCGACCGGACCTCTACATTCATAGTCGACCGGACATGGGCCAGTCAACTGGATTGAAACTCTGAGATTTCCGACTCTCTGTAGTTTCCAATACAATCGACTGGGTCCTCGATCAGTCGACTGATTTTTCCCTGTTTCAATATAAAAAATTTTATAAGTGTTTTATTGGAAAAGCTTTTTATGACTCTGTATTTTATGGTTATTAATGGACCTTAAGGAGTATTAGGAGTGCCTTGGTGGCGTGCCACGTGTCCTAGAGCCATATGGGTGATTTCGAGGTGTAACATTTAGTGGTATTCGAGCAATAGGCTTAGAAACTTGGCTGCGAGAGATGACGACTTGAGAGTACGCGTTATGTTGAGCATGTAATTGCATCTGTATATGCATATGAATAATTGCTGCCATATTGTGATTTTGCAATGTGAGCATTGCATGATATATTGGCATAGCACGCATTATATTTATGCGAATTTGACTAACAGGTAAAGAATGGATCCTAACCGAGAACATTCACCACACTCGAGACTGGATCATTTGGATGATGTAGTGAGTAACTTTGTGAGAGCTATTACTGACAGAGTACCGATGGGTGAGATTGGACCTACGAATCCACAACAATAGGTGGAACGTGGAGTAATTGAGCAATTCTACAAGAGAAAGCCGAGTCTGTTTGTTGGGGGTCCTGATTCATCACAAGCTGACCACTGGGTGATGGGCATGAACCGAATTTTTCGAGTAGTGGATTGTACGGATGATGAGAAGATCATTTGTGCAACTGATACTTTGAAGGGCGAAGCTCAAAACTGTTGGACTAATGTATAGGCACAAGGAGCACCGGTGACCTAGGAACGATTTGTAAAAGTTTTTTATAAGAGGTATTTTCTAGCGTCCCCCAAGGCTCAGTTGGCACGGGAGTTTGCAAATCTTCAGCCAAGGGATATGACTGTGAACGAATATGCTGCCCAGTATAATATCTTACTCCGATTCAGGCATCATATCGTTTTGAGAGAGGTGGACAGAGCTAGAAAGTTTGAGGAAGGTTTAAGGGATAACATCAGAAGTCGGGTGGACACTCATCAACTTCGGTCTGTAGTGGCAGTGCAAGATGTGGCACTTATTCCGGATAGAGACATTGACAAATACAAACAAGGACAACAAGGCAAATTCCCGGTGGAAGGTAGAGGCAAAAGCCAATAATTTTTCAAGAAGACTTTTTCACGAGGTTTTGGATCTGGTACAGGTTCAGGCAGTCAAGGGAGAAGTTTTGCAACATCAGAAGGCCATCCATTGTGTCCAACATGTAACTGTAGGCACAAGAACCATGACCTGTAACATTTGTAAGCAAGTGGGGCATTCATCTAGAAATTGTCCACAAGCAAGGGGTCGAGGCACGGGAAGCTCAATTTCGGGACCAAGGGGAGGATGCTTTGATTGTGGTGCTATTAGGCATTATGCTAAGGATTGTTCGAAAAGTCGTTAGCAAGGGACAAGCTCAATGGCATCGTTTGGACCAAGACTAAGATAGAATGTGGATAAGGGTAAAGGGGTGGAGCAAAGGCAAGGGAGGTTCTGTCAACTCAGGTCGAGTGACGTGTCAATGGCAAAGACTGTGGTTTCATGTATACTACCTATCTATGCGCACCCAACACGTCTTAATAGATTCAGAATCCACACACTCGTTTGTTGCACACTCGTTTATTAAACACTTGGATGGTATGTCCGAAACCCTTAGGGTATGAGTTGTCCGTATCATTACCCTTAAGTAAACCTTTAGTAACCTCATCGATATTCAAAGCATGTGAGATTCGAATAGATGATAAAGTCTTGACAGTATATTTGATACCATTAACCGTGCATTATTTTGATGTTATTCTGGGTATGGATTGGTTATCCGTGAACCAAGCCATTATTGATTATGAAAGTACGAGAGTTGCTTTTCGGTCACCAATGTATGGGGAGTTCAGTTTCCAGGGAATTGGTGTTATGGCACTACTGTACCAGGTATAAGCTATTCAAGCGGGTAAGTTGTTGAAGAAGGGTTGTCAATGTTTTCTTTGTTCAATCATCAACATACATGTAACCAGGGAAAGGATTGAAGATATATCCATAGTACAAGAATTTCTAGATGTGTTTCCTGATGACTTGCCAGATGTTTTGATAGGAAAGGAAGTCGAATTCACTATCGAGGTAACACCAGGGTCACAACCAATATCGAAGACACCGTATAGAATGGCACTAGTGGAGTTAAAGGAACTACATATTCAGTTACAAGACCTTGTGGACAAGGGATTTATTCAACCTAGTGTATCATCGTGGGGTACACTAGTCTTATTTGTGAAGAAGAAAGATGGAACTATGAAGATGTACATTGATTACCGGGAGTTGAACAAGTTAATGATAAAGAACAAGTATCCATATCCAAGGATTGATGACCTATTAATCAACTTCAAGGAGCACAAGTATTCTCAAAGATCGATTTGCGATTGGGCTACCACCAGCTAAAGGTGAAAGAGGATGATGTGGAGATGACAACATTTAGGACTCGCTACGGCCAATATGAGTTCTTAGTTATGCCAGTTGGGGTTACTAACGCACCAGCAGCTTTTATGAATCTCATGAACCGGGTATTCAAGGATTACTTGGATAAGATGGTAATCGTTTTTATAAATGACATCTTGATTTATTCCAAGAGTGTTGAGGATCACGAGAAGCATCTTCGACTTGTATTACAACGACTCCGAGAGAAAAAATTATTTGGAAAGGTAAAGAAATATGAATTTTGGTTGACGGAGATAGCCTTTCTGGGCTATGTTATTTCCAAGGAAGGTGTGAAGGTTGATCCACAAAAGATTGAACTAGTGGCTAATTTGTCACCGCCGACCAATATACCTGAGGTTAGAAGTTTCTTAGGATTGGCTGGTTACTATCGGAGGTTTGTTAAAAAAATTTCTAGGATTGCCATGCCTATGACATAATTGATGAGAAAGAACGTATCTTTTCATTAGAGCCCGAAATGTGAGGATAACTTCAATAAGTTAAAGGTCTGTTTGATGACAGCACCAATTTTGGCTATTTCGATTCTTTTTTATCGAGGGCTAGGATGTGTGTTGATGCAGGGAGACAAGGTAATTGCATATGCTTCACATCAATTGAGACCGCATGAAGTTAGCTACCCTACTCAGGATCTAAAGTTAGCCGCGGTGATATTTGCACTTAAAATCTAGAGGCATTACCTATATGGTGAGAAATGCGAGATTTACACGGATCACAAAAGTTTAAAATACCTAATCACTCAGAGTGACCTGAACATGAGACAAATACGTTGGTTAGAGTTGATGAAAGACTACAACATTTCTATTCATTATCATCCGGGAAAGGCTAATGTAGTAGCTGATGCATTGAGCCAGAAGACAACTGACAACTTGGCTTATAATTTGACTACTCGGGAGAAGTTGATTCGTGAAATGGAGTAATTAGAATTGGAAGTAATTCCAGAATTGGGAGGTTCATTGATGGCAGCTCTTGTAGCACAACCGTCTCTAGTGGAAAAAACAAAAGAAAAACAGCTACACGATCTAGCTTTGATGAGGATTTGTGATGAAATTCCTGAAGGCAAGAATTTGGAGTTTACTTTTGAGAATGAGTTATTGAAGTTTGGAAAAAAGGTATGTGTACCCAATGTAGATAAGTTTAGGGAAACTATTTTGGAAGAAGCTCATAACACCAAGTACTCAGTTTATCCCGAAAGTACGAAAATGTACCGTGATCTACGAGAAGTTAATTGGTGGTTGGGTATGAAGTGGGAACGGCGAAGCATGTATCTAAATGTATAGCTTGTTAGAGGGTAAAATCAGAATATCAAAGGCCAGTGGAAAAGATAGAGTTATTGGGAATGCCAGAATGGAAATGGGAGAATATTATAATGGATTTTGTGGCGGGTTTTCCAAGGTCAATGAAATTAAATGATAGTATTTGGGTGATAGTGGACAGGTTAACCAAGTTAGCTCATTTTCTGCCAATTAAGGTCAATGATCCGACAAGTCTAGGAAGGTTATATGTCGCAGAGATAGTACAACTTTACGGAGCTCCAGTTTCTATTGTCTCTGATCGAGATTGTAGGTTTACAGCTAAGTTTTGGCAAGAAGCTATGGGAACCAAGTTGCGTTTCAGCACATCATTTCATCCTCAGACAGATGGTCAATTAGAAAGGGTGATACAAACATTGGAAGATATGCTTCGGTTATGTGTTCTTGATTTAAGGGTGATTGGGAGCAACATTTACCATTGATTGAATTTTCATACAACAACAATTTTCAAGCAAGTATTGGAATGGCTCCTTATGAAGCACTTTATGGGCGAAAATGTCGTTTGCCGATTTATTGGACTGAGGTGGGTGAAAGAAAGTTATTGGGACCCGAGTTAGTTCAGTTAACAATTGAGAAGATCAAAATAATTAAGCAACATTTGCAAATGACTCAGAGTCATTACAAGAGTTATGCTGATAAAGGTAGAAGACCTTTGAATTTTGATGTGGGAGATCGAGTATTTCTGAAGGTGTCGCCTTCGAAAGGTATTATTATTTCGGTAAATGTGAGAAGTTGAATACCAGATATGTGGGACCATATGAGATTATTGGTAAGGTGGGGCCAGTGGCTTATTGTTTGGAGCTACCACAAGAGTTGGCAAGTGTGCACAATGTGTTCCACATATCTTTGCTACGACGATATGTCGGAGATCCTAGTCAGGTATTGGAATCGGAACCACTGGAGATGCGGGAGGACTTGATGTACATTGAGTATCCAATCAGAATTCTAGATTGGAAGGATCAAGTTCTCCGGACGACGATTATTCCATTGGTTATGGCATTGTTGCGGAATAACAAGGTTGAAGAGGCTACATGGGAGAGAGAAGCTGAAATGTAGGAAAAATATCCCTATTTTTTTGAGACTTGAGGTACTATGAGTCCGAGTTTGCAGACAAACTCTTTTTAAGGGTGAGAGAGTTGTGACACCCACTCCTGCAGTTAATTATTATTATATTAGCATGCATTATTAATTATATAATAATGTTGGGTATGCATTTGTGATGTAGGTTCTGACCACTAAGTTGATTATGGGTATCCGCTTGGGAACCCAGATGTGGCCAATGTGGCAGTCCCCGATTAGGACATGGTTATGAAGTCCCTATGTGATGGTACGGTGATGTGGAATCACTTTATATGCTTATGTGTTTACAAAAGCTTATGTGAAATATCTTATTATATTATTTTATATCATATCAGTTAGTTTGGGGTACCTTTGTGAGTACGAATTAAATATGCTACATAATTAGTAGGTTAATTAGCAACTTCATAATATTATATGGGACCAATTATGGGACTCATGCGAGACATAGACAAATAATCATTTAGGTTTGGGATAGTTTTAATATGGTTTCATAACTTGTTGGGGTGTAATTGCTTACACTAGAACTGTTGGGGAGGTAAACACAAATAATGAAACTTGGGTTAACATGTTGGTTGACATGTGTCTTGGAGTGACGCATGCCAACTCTTCCTTCTTCTTTCATTTCATGAGATTGAGAGAGAGATACAGAGAGTTGTACAATTTTGTTCGGCGGAAAATTCGACTGACCGTTCGACATCAATTGCCGCTCCATTTGACGTTCAATCTTAATTCTAACTGCATATTCGGACTCCAGGAGGTGAGTCTAACACGTAGATACCAATTTGATTAAGTTTTGTGATGGTTTTTTTTCTACGATCCATTTCGGGGGTTTTGCTTATAATCTATAATTTTGATATAGGAGTTGTTCCCGACGGTTAAGAGAATAATTATATGGGAATTAGGAGCGATTTCTACGAGGTGAGTGATACTAATTGGGGATTCAATGGGTTAATGCCCTATTTTGGTTCATTTGTATGCTAAGCATGTCTACTTGTGTAATTCAGCTCGTTTATTCATTGTTGGGCAAATCCATGTGATTAATAAGACCTAATTGTATGTTAATAGCATGGTGTAATGAACTTATATGGGCATGTTAAGTTATTTAATTGGGTCAAAGCGGTACTTGTGTTGTTCATCATCTGCGTTGGATATTGAGCTGCCAGAGGCTATTGGGTATTGCCCGCCTGAAAGAAGAGACGTGGGTGCTACCGGTTGCGTGAGAGATTCAGTGGTGGGATCGCGAATCGGGGATTGGGGGTGATAGCGCATGTATTCCCGACAATTATATTTGAATGTAGTTTGGTGGATTATGACTTGTTAATCCATGTTTTCAATTACTATTATTCACAAGCATATAGCTTATACATTATAGTGGTTATTGAATAACCATTGCAGGTGATCATGTCGGTAACGACCCGAAGGAATGATTTGACGGACGTGGGAAGAACGGGGAACCTTTGGAGTAGTTTTATGTTATTTCCATGAGTAAACGTTTAACTAGTAGAACTTGTTCTAATGTGGTACCGGTTCTTAATTCGGCCTTGAAACTTGTAATAACTTTAACTAGATAACTCATAGATGTGGTATTTTGGTTAGTCTGTGTTTAGGTAAGTTGGTTGGGTTGGTTTTGTTCATAACTCTCAAGTGTTGAGCGCGGTTGTTTGGTTTTGGCTTAAAATTGGAGTTGTTGTAGAATTGGGTTCTACTACATAATACAGTCGAATGGGGTGCTATTCCAGTCGACTGGTTTCGTTTTCAAAACAGGACTTTCTGGAACAAAAACATGCAGTCGACCGGACATGTGTATTCATAGTCGACCGGATATGGGTCAGTCGACTGGATTGGGACTTTGAGATTTCCGACTCTCTGTAGTTTCCAATACAGTCGACTGGGTCCCCGATCAGTCGACTGGTTTTTCCCTATTTCAATATAAAATGTTTTATAAGTGTTTTATTAGGAAACTTTTCATAACTCTGTATTTTATTGCATGGAAGAGCGTGGTACCGCTTCCCCTCTCTAAGTAAAGGGAAGGTCAGATTCTTAGCCCTGTTGATGACTCCATGGGGTCAAAGGGCTATTCTATTACAAATGGATCATTTGGTCTCTCAGCCCGGATGGAAACTCCAAAACAGCCTGGAACCTCATTAGGCAGACCTATCCTAAGGTCGACTATGCAACATGCATCATTTGGAACGTGTCCAATGAGGTCAGCCTGTTCTTCATTAGTGGCCCCAGAAGAGCAGGAGGAATCGGCTACTTGAGAATCAACTGTTGGTGGAAGGTTTGCTGTCTCTGTCTATCTTCTATCAAGTATGCTCCCCAGACATAGACTATGTACATGGTAGTACTCTTGGAAAGATAGAATATCACCACGTGAACTAAGGAGTATTAAGAGTGCCTTGGTGGCGTGCCACGTGTCCTAGAGCCATATAGGTGGTTCCGGGACATGACATTAATTAGCAGGGGGAGTGGAGTCGGAGTAGGTGTACAAGTTAAGTGTAAGGGAATTGGCAAAGAGAAACAATGCACCAACTACGCATTGCCATTCTTACACACAAATAGGACTGGACTAGCCATTGAGATTAAATTAGAGTAAGGGTGTGTTTGATAATCCAATTACGTGCTGAAAATGAAAAGTTTCAATGCTTATTTCTTTTCAGTGGGCTTGATAATGTACCACTTTATTGAAAAAGCAGCGAAAAAATCACTAAAAATTAAGTTAAATTTTTCTACTAAAAATAATCACTAAATGCAGTATATTTCAGTACTTGAAACACTATTTTCAGTATTGTAAGTTTAATTACTTAAAATTTTTATTACTTAAAATTCAGCTCTTAATTCAGTACTTAATTTTCATTTTTATCAAACGGACCCTAAGTCTTTGGACATAAACAAATCTCACAAACTCAATTTACAAACACCACAATGTGTCTATCTCTCTTCTTAGTGGACCCCAAGTCAATAGACCTCAATAGTAGAGAGATAAATACATTGTGATATTTATGAATTGTGTTTGTGAGATTTGTTTGTGCCCAAAGACTTGCACATTAAATTATGGAAATAAGTGCTAGTTTGAGAATAATAAAGAGTGCAGTTTTTCTCACCGAAAATTGCTCACCATTTGCTCACTCTCCTCTCTCATTGATTAATATAATGGGATCCAGCACTTTTTGCCATTAATTAATTCTCATTTAAGACTGAATCCTACTGCATTAATCAATAAGAGAAGAGGGTGAGCAAATTTTGGGTGATATTCAATAAGAAGCTAATTGTGTTCGGTTTCGTCCGTTCGTCAACACCGAAAATTTTTATCTTTATGCCATTGAAACCAATTCTTTTTATTTATATTTTTATTTTTTTCACCTCTGGACTCTGAGCTGTACATCTTGGTTTATCCCACCACCACTAAAGATTGGACAAATATGTACAATCTTTTAGTCCAAGTAAAAAAGAGTTTTTCATTAAATAAAAAAGGCAACCTCATTACAGCCTAATGAAGGAGATTTTATCCCTAGTGACTATCAGTCCGTCACAAACGTTTTTAATTTTTATTGTAATTTGAGCATTTTGTGAGTTTTATGTGCAGTCACACAATGTGACGGTCATATGGAATAATTTCTCTGAAGAGAGACCATCTTTGTCGACAGAGACTTGCCCCAGGCAGTATTCTTTTTAACCTTTTTTTATTTTTTATTTTTTTTTGGGAAAAAGGAGTAATCTTTTTAACTTGAAACAGGCAAAGTGTAGATTTGACCAATTGCGAAATGGTGTTCAAACTTCAAAGCATCCATTCGATTTTGCATTGTGCAAAATAGCAAAATAATATATCTGTGTTTCAAGGACTTGACATAAGTTATGACCCCCCCCCCCCCCCCAAAAAAAAAAAAAAAAAAAAAAAAAGAAGAAGAAGAAGAGGAGGGAATTGGCATAAGTTCCATAAAGCTGGTACAAATGATTTAGGGGTGACAATCGGATCCTGTCGGGTCATAATCGTGTTGGGTCATTATCATGTCGGATCATTGTCGTGTCGTGTAATAATTGTGTCAGTCTTAACGTGTCATAATCGTGTCGGGTTGTAATCATGTTGGGTCACATACGGATCACTCGTTTAACCCGTCTACCCCGTGTAGGGTGTCATCGGTTCAGTTCGGTTCAAATATTATGTAATACCCCATATTTTCGGATCCATGGTTATATATAAATAAGACCCTGTATGCTTGTGTGAACCTTTGGTGAAGAACCTTTCTCGATCGATCGAACTCTTCCCGAGCGATTGAACTTCTGTCATTCTCAATCGATCGAACCTACTTCGAGCGATCGAATCTCTGCCGACCTGATTCTGTGATGTGGACCTTTCTCGAGCGATTGAACTCCTTTCAATCGATCGAACCCTGACCGACCTGTATTCAATCGATCGAACTATTCTCGATCGATCGAACGTGCTATGATTCATATCTTACGTGTTTGCCACCTGCCCTTCTTGCCTCCCTATATATATACGTGTATTTTGTGTGTGGGGGGGTTTTGGCAGTTCAGGGGAGAGTTTGAGAGAGAGCTCTTTTGTGTGTGTGTGTGTTTCGTATATATATATATAACCGTGTATGTGTGTTATATATATATATACTTGAGCAGAGAGAGGAAGAAGAAGAAGAGGAGAACAAGAAGAAGAGGGACGGAGAGAGACCAGAGAGAGACAGAGAAGGAGAGGAGAGAGAGAAAGCTCGCCGTCACCATAGCCGCCGCCGCGGAGCTCGGAACGCCGCCACTGGACCGCCGGAGTGAAGTGAGTTTCATTAACTCACTCAAGTGAAGATTCTAGGATGATTTCTGCAGTTTAGAACATTTATATTGTGACCCCGAAACATTTGTTCGTCTCTGCTCAGTTTCTGGGTGGAAGATGAAGTTCGAGCGATCGAACTATTCTCGATCGATCGAACTTGCCGTTTCCTCAATCGATCGAAGGGACTTCGATCGATCGAACTTAGTTTGACTTCAATCGATCGAGAGGACCTCAATCGATCGAACCTCGCAGAACATGATTAATTTCTGTTGTTTATTTTATGAACTGTTTAGCTGTTTAAATGCTAATCCATGCCTTCAATATGCGATATTGTTAATTTAAGAGATAATGCAACACTGTTATGAGAAGAACTGTTTAAATGTTACATGTTGATATTATTAACTGAATAGCAGAACGGAACACAACTGCATGCTAATAATCAATAATGAGTAGTTAGGTGGAATACAGAGCATATGGTAGTCTGGTTATCTAGAGCACGAGCATTTCACAACATGTGGTCAACATGCATGAGATAGTGACGTGAAGAGATAAGAGAATATGATGAGAAATAGGATATGTGCTTCAATGTGGAATAATGAGATATTTGTACTTTGGATCCGTGGAATCAACGGCTGACGAGTCGGGTGGACGTGGGATGGTTAGAGTTCCTAGTGCGCCTCTCGCTGTTGAAGACGTCTAGTGATGCGTATGCACTGTTGAAGACGTCCAGTGTACCGTTGAAGACGTCCGGCTAGTGCTCTAATGTATTCTCAGCTGTGTAGACGACCAGTGAGGGTATACGCATCGTTGAAGACGTCCGATGTGCCGTTTTATTGTTTACAGATAGGTGGTAACGTGTAGACGACCGGTAACCCTATCAAGGGATTGTGGGACCTACTGCCTAGTCGGGTGATTCCGATTGGTATTATGGTATCTATGTATGGATACGGATTTGGATTATGGTATCAACGTATGGATACGGAGATGGATAGAAATATGAATATGAGTATGGATATGATAAGATAAATGTTCAGTCGTGGATTCAGCGTCCCGTCGTAAAGGTATATGCATGGGATGGATGCATGGGTTACATGCATGGATTTGGTGAATACGTGATGAGATATTTATTCCATGATCGTTATTATTGTTTTCATTTAATATGATTTCTGTTATCGTTGAATTCATATACAGTTTAATGAGATCTTTGCTATGTCCGTGAGTGACGCCATTGTTAAGAGATTTACCATATTTTAAGATGCTGAACAATAACGGTGAGGAGTGTTGTTTGATGTACTCACTCAGCTTTGTATCCAAAGCTGATGGCATTTGTGCCCTGGACATTCCAATGTCTAGAGCTTCGCAGGACTTGAGGACGAGAGACTGATGTTCTGCCGGTCTTGGAGCTGAAGGCTTGGAGAAGAAGACATGCTGCTTGTAATAGTTAGTTTGTATATCTGTTGTACTGTTGTTGTTATTGTTATAGGCCTGAGACTATAAGCCAGCTGTTGTAATAGTTTTAATAGACTTTTATAATTGGTACTTGGGCATCTGTTGCTTCCATCCCTTTTATAGTTTCCGCTGTAGCCTCTGATTATGTTAATAAGATATGTTCTATGAATAGCATCCTCCCTATCGTGGTGTTTATTGGTTTGAGTAGATGACAATGCGGTTATTCACCCGTCATTCCCTATAGACCCATAAAGGAAATTTATTTTCTCTATTTATGCTGCTCCGGGGCGTGACATATTATTATTATTATTAATTTTTTTTTTCATGTTTTGAACCAACCAAAGTGGTCGGCTCGGTCAATTTTTTCGCCTTTTGGTCCATTTTTCCAATTTGGTCAGTCAGATCAATTTTTTAGTTGCAAGTAATTTTAAGAAAATCAACCGATTAGCTTAGTTCGGCTATTCAAAATAAGCTTACAGCCCTACCAAGAACACAAACAAGTCTTCCATTAAATGTATTAATTATTAACACGTACATCTTAAATACCAAAATAGTACAAATATAACAATATCCAATTATTATAAACTTAACACCGAAACACATCTAAACAAAATGAATAAGAAGAAATATTATTTTTACTAACCGTATAAAGAAATTTCTTCACTTGCCATCCATCAAGAATCAAGATTAACAGTTGTATTTGTCTAATTGACTAATTTGTCTCCCTCCCAATCTAACAATCCTAGTGGGCTTCCTCCCTTTTTTTTTTCCTTTTTTTTTTTAATTTTATTACTCCCTCCGTCCCATTTTATGTGTCCATCTTTCCTTTTTGGAATGTCCCAAAATTGTTGTCCACTTTCCAAAATTAGTATGCAAATTTTACATAGTTTCCCAAACTACCCTTTCTTGCAATCAACACCAAAACAAAATAAAAAAATAAAGTGCAATGATTATGGGCAATTGTGGAAAGTAGGTGTAGATTCTTTTTGTCCCCTTAAATAATTGGATTCCCCAAGATGGACACATAAAATGGGACGGAGGGAGTATTTTTTTTATGCAATGCTTGATGCATGAATGCTTCCAGGTTCTAGCTCCCTCCCTCCCTTATTAGTTATTAATCATTATTTTTTATTACATTAGTTTATTAATTATTATATATAAATTTACTTGTTTGGTAAGTTGGAAACTACTCTTTTTTTTTGTGAACAAAAAAAAAAGCCAATTTTAGTTTATAGTAGTATATATTTAAATAATTAATTTTAAAAAAATATTTTGTTTAAAATTTTTTTTTAAATGTTATTTGTATTTTAGACTACCAGATTATTAAAAGTTATTTTTAGAACTAAAAATAATGCCCCAACTGCACTTAAATACTTAATCAGGTCAAACGAGTTAGACGGATTGACCCGTTTCAACCCGTTTATTAATCGTGTCAAAAAAGGTCGACTCGTTTATGACCCGTGCCCTTATACAGGTCACCCAAACCCGTTTATTTTCCTGTAGGGTCATGTCGTGTTGTCTTGTCGGGTCGAAAATTGCCTCCCCTAAAATGACTGCCGTCCCGTTAAATAATATGATTCCAATATATGAAAGAGTGTAGTTTTGCTCACCTCAAAATTGCTCTCCCTTCTCTCCTATTGGGGTCGAATACTCTATACCATTAATTAATTTTCATTTAATACTAAACCCCACTGCATTAACCAATGAGAGAAGAGGGTGAACAAAGAGAGTACTTTTTGGGTGAGCAAAAATGTTTTCTATATGAAATATCCATTCAAAAAAGTTACAAATGATTGTTGTCCACACACAAAGAGACCTTTAGATATGGGTCATCCCTGTACTTTGAGTACAAGGGAAGTTCAAGGGCCTTTTCTGCAATTTTCCTATCCTCGTGAATCTTAGATACCAGGCTTTCAAGGGATGAAAAATTGGCCTGCCACATACCAAATGGAAACAGATGGGAAAGAGAAGAGAAACACGTATATTATAAATAAATAAAAAGAAAAGAAAAAAAAAGGTTTCTTTGTTTGGTCAGTAAGGCATTGTTTAGTTTGCGGAGTCATAGACAGGAAAGGAAAACAACAAAGAAAACAAGTTCCTTGAGTTTTCCCTTGTGCATCTCTCCATGCTTTAGCTTATATGGCATTAAAAGTTAAAATTTTTCAAGAAGAGAGTAGAGTGACTCACAAAATCCAAAATTTTTAATTTATTTTTACTACATTCTCTTTTACTCACTATTTTCCTTGGTAACCAAACAAAGGAAAGAGGTTTTCCTTTGCGTTTTCCTTTCTTTTCCCTCACAAAATCCATGAACCAAACAAGGCCCAAGGAAAATAATTACTGTAGTAAATAGGAAAAAACACAAGATAGGGAGAAAATAAAATTAAAAATTTTGAATTTGGAATTGGGGTCACTTTCCTTCATCTTTTCTTGAGTTCCCATTATATTTTAAAAATATTAACGTTCTTATGTTATTTTAATGTGAAAGAAAACACAAGGATAGTTTTCCTTTCTTTATTTTTTCATTTGTCTAAATCAGCGAACCAAATAGAGCGTAACGGGGAGAAGAAGAAAAAGAAAGAACTAGTCATTGTTTATAATACCTCAGGTCTAATGTAGCCAACAATAGCAAGACGGAGTTCTTCACCATAGAAATCCTCATCAAAGTCGTGAAGCAACCATGGTTCCTAAAATCACAAACAAGATTTAGAAATCAAAATCTGAAATGAACCCTTTAAATTCACCAATTTAGGTTCGCATTGCACTCACTATGGTCTTCTCGGTGTTGTTGAAATACGGATTCCAACCAATACTCATGACCATTTTATAAACACCCCGTGTTGATAATCCAGCCCAACCAAAATATACCCCTGAAGGATGGTCCGAAAGGAGTTCCGAATAGCCTTCGATGGACAGATTAGCTGAAAGAGTATTGTGATCGTGTTACAATAACCGAATCTAATGGGCAAAAAATAAAGAAGATTAAAAAGGGCCCATTTCAAATGGAGTCACCCTCATATAAGAGTAATACGGGAATTAAGAAAAATCCATCAAAATCCCTATGTGCTTCATGCATCACATTTGGATTGAAGCACCTCTAGACCTACTTTTGCCAAAATGTGAAGTGCTTCCTAAAATTAACATATCCTTAGTGATAATACGTGTTGTATTCCAGAAGCATGCACGTTTGGGCCTAATGTGCGTTTGTGAAGTGATTCCAAACAAACCAAACCCTAAATCATCTCAAAATCAATCCGCCAAAATAGAAACTCAGGGTCGGATAAGAAATACCAACAAAGCCAACAATCTACAAGCTTAAAAGAGTAATTGACAAGAATTTAAACAAACAAGCTATAAGACAATCTACAGTGTAATTCTCGTTCCTATAAAATTCAGACGCTTTGGCACCTGTAGGGATTCCAAGAAGCTTTGAGCCACGACGGAACCCTTTAATAACAGGACCACCGATATGCCAAGGGTCTATTGGTAAAGTACCCTCTATCCCTGCAATTGCAAAAGCGATAGTTATAACAAAATTGCTGGTATAGAATCGATATGGGTAGAGATAATTGAAGAAGTGATAGTGATTTACAATCTTGAAATGGAGGCAGGCCCCACTTTTCAGGATGCAAATCAAGAAGAGAATTGATCACTTCATTGGCTGAAGTGTAAAGGTGGGACTGTTTGGGAAGAGACGGTATGGAAACCACGTCCATTCCAGCAGCATTACCAGCCGTAACACCAGGTCTGACCAAATAATAACATTACCATTTAGAAATTCAATTATAGCATGTTTGGTCCACCTGAATTTGAAAAGCCTCATTCATAATTCAGACAATATAAGTTATATCCATCATCATAGAAGCATCCTAATATTTTTCCCTACATTGCCAACACTGACACGCAACACAGATACAGCACGACTCGAATACGTCGACACGACATTTTTCAAAAAAGCATGATACGATACGCCAGGGACACGATTATTATTTTTTATTTTTAAAATATATATTTTACCATGTGGTCCATGTCTAATTAAACTTGGCATAAAACCATATAAATCAAAACAATATTATGACATTATCAATAACAGCCCTAGATTGAAATCTAGGTAAACACATACCGCATTAAACGCTAATGGACAGCAAAATAAACCGTATATATCACATACTCAACCTTATCATCAATGAATAAAGTGTAACTTCAATTACCATAAAAAAAAATAGCAAAAAAGAGCAACAGGTGCTAAAGTAAAGCCAAGGATCCAAATATTTATTCATAGAATAAATATTGTTTATTTTTAGTTAATTTACACTTCAATAAAATTTCTTTTCAAGAATATATGTATACTATATACATATTTAAATTTTCACCACTTATTAGTTATATATATAAGACTAATTATATAAATTAACACTTCATATTAGTATATAACTATTATAATACTATACAATACATACGATAGAGACGTGAGGAACTTGAGATAGAGTGAGACGATAGATTAGATGAGAGTTTTTGTTCACGAAGAGAGAGAGAGAGAGAGAGAGAGAGAGAGAGAGAGCAACGACGACGACACAAAGGGGGAACCAGAGAAGACGACACGAAGAAGAAACCCTAGGTTCCAGTCCAAGAAGAAGAAGAAGAAGAAGAAGAAGAAGAAACCCTAGGTCCCAATCTGAAGAAGTAGAAGAAAAGCTGCAGATCCGAAAATTAGCAAAAAAACAAGATATTTTGATTTTGGGTACCTCGTTCATGCGCAGTCGCTGTCGTTCCTGTGCCATCGTCGTGACTGAGGCGTCATCATCCCTGCGTCGTCGTCATCCCTACATCGCCGCCATCCATTGGTCATTTTCCATCATCGTCCACCAACCTTGGAAATGGTATGCATCATCCTTCTTGTGTGTCGATCGACTAATTTAGGGTTGGATGTGTGTCGACTGATATAAGTCCTTTATTTTTATTTTTTTCAAAAACACATCCCCAACGTGTCTCGTGCGTATCAAGATCGTGTCCAAGGCGTGTCGCAATCATGTCGTGATCGTGTCGGCTCAAGAAAAAATGATTTTTAAATCAGACTTGCAAAAGTGCATATCGGACACGTCTCGAAGGCGTGTCGTGTCTTGTCGTGTCGTGTCGGTGTCGGATACTGATACAAGGGCCAAAATAGTGTGTCGGTGCTTCATATAGCTTCTAAGCATAATTTTTTAGCACAACTTTTCTAAATGGAACAATTCAAGCTCATCATTTTTTTTCCACTTGAAATACTATGTAAAACTAAAAGTATGAACGTAATTATTGCATTTAGGGACGCCCAAACAGGCCCTTAATCATTTTTTCAATCTTTGGTATAGGTAGTGGTCTTCAAACCCTGGCTTCCACTACAAAGTGGCTCCCTAGTTATCATTGGATCAAGACACCAGTTTGAAATGGTGCCTTTTTGCTTCCTTCCTATAAGTACAATACATCTTCCATGCCAAGTAGGCCAAGTGGCATCAGAACTTGGTTTGAGGGAGGTCTTGGGTGCAACTCTCTGTCTACGTTTTAGTGTGCATTTTTGCACTTTGTTATTTGTCGGCACTAAGATGGAGTTTGGTTTCTTTAGGGCTTGTTTGGTAGCGATGCAGTTTTCTGTTTTCGTTTTCATTTTTTCATCAAATAATAACTAAAATACACATTTAGTAACGACTCCGTTTTTTTTTCTTTTTTTTCCCTACAAAAAACGTTTATAGAATTTGGCCAAAAACGCAAAACAGGAAAAAGTCGTTTTGGATTTATGAAAAAACGAAAACGCGTGCCCACAGCCTATATCACGACTCAAGAGCAAAAAAACCAAAAAAACAAACTTCACAATATCATCATTGTTAGAATATAAGTATTAGTATTAGTGGTTTAAGGGTATTTCTGTAATTGTTTTTGATTAATATACATGTGTTGGCTAACCTAATTAGGTTAAGCCTTCTCTTTCTCTCTATTCTCTCTTTGAACATGGTATCAGAGCCACCCGAATAGGCTTCTCTGCGCCGCACACCACCACCACCACCACCATCACAGCCGCAACACTGTTCACGCGAGCACTGTTCATGATGTTACTATTCACCAAGCATTGTTCACCTAAGGCACTATTCATGCAGTAACTATTCATCGAGCATTGTTCATGATCTGATTTCTTCACTTTCTTGAACTCCAACCGTCCAAGGGAGCATATTTACATACATCGGAACTCGATTAGGGTGGTTTCTTCGTTCGTGTTGTCTCGGTCCCTTTATGGACCTTATTGGTTAGTTCTGTTTGAGTTTATTGGTGTTGATGTGCTTCTTGTTCGTTGTTAGTATTTTTCCTTTGTTATTGGGTATAAGACTCCTACTGTTTTTGGTTGATATGGCTGACAAAAAAGGTTCTATTTCTTCGTCCGATGTTGTGAGTATGCAAATTATCACTACTAAGTTGAATGGGTCCAATTACTTCGTTGTGGGCTCAAGCTATGAAAGTCGCCTTAGGGGCTAGGAAGAAGTTGAAATATATTGAGTATGTTGCCCCTGCTAAGGATAGTAAGGATTATGAAGATTGGGTGTCTGAGAATTATGTGGTTATGTCCAGGTTGTGGAATAGTATGGAACCTACTGTGTGTTCGCATGTCATGTTCTTGTCCTCAGCCAACGAGATTTGGGAGTCTATTCATGAGACGTTTTCCATGGAAAAGAATGGTTCTCGCGTTTATGAGGTATATCAAAATTTGTTTCTGTTTCAACAGGATAATAAGCCAGTTAGTGAATACTACAGTACATTTAAGGGACTCATGGATGAGTTGAATCAATATCATCCTAACACTAATGATGTTGACATTATCAAGAAGTAACGAGAGGAATTTAATGTCTCCAAGTTCTTATCTGGGTTACACTCGAATCTTCAGTTTGTTAAGTCACAGATTTTGGCCGGTGATGGTAGTATTCCATCCTTGAGCAATGTGTATTCTCGTGTGCTCCGCGTTACTACAGAGTCTTCCTCCTCCGCCTCTTCTGAGCCTGTTGAGAAAGAAAATTCGGCACTTGTTACATCTACGGGATATAGAGGGGCCTTTCGTGGTCGTGGCAATTTTCCTGGTAATAATCGCAGTCGCAGTGGTCGTGGCTTTGGCAATTCCCCTCTTATGTTTAATGGTAATCGAGGACGGGGAGGCCCTCCGGGACGTGGTCGTGGTTTTGGTCGAGGATGTGATTCTCTTTATTGCACCCATTGTGGGGGTGACAATCATACTGTGGATAGGTGTTATGATCTCTAGGTAAGCCGTGGGAGACCTCGCCTAATCCAGCCTTGTTCTCTTCTGACAATGCTTCTAGGTTTCAACAGGAAGTTCGTACTCCTACTCCACCAACTGCTCTGTAACATTTTATCCCTCTCATTGTGTTTTTCAGGATTTCAACTCGAAGAAGATGATTGGAGGAGGTCGTTAGCGAGATAGTCTTTATTACCTGGAACAACATTCAACAGCGAATAATTCGACGGCTTTACATACAGCTATTTCACCACATCAATGGCATTGCCGCTTGAAGTTGGTTTTTCCATTATTTAAGTCTGTCTAGTTTAGAGAGTGAGGCTTGCCAGTTAGGTAACCACCATAGGATTTCTTTTCCTTTTCGTCAAAATAATCGTCGGGCCACTCCTTTTGAGTTGGTTCATTCCGACGTTTGGGGTCCATCTAGACATAAGAGTCTGTTCGGTTTTTCTTATTTTGTGTCTTTTGTAGATGATTGTTCCAGGGTGTCATGGTTATTTTTAATGAAAGAACGCTCAGATATTTCTTCTATTTTTCAATTATTTTATAAAGAGATTATGACTCAGTTTGGTTGCACTATTCGTATTTTATAATCTGATAATGCTTTGGAATATGTTAAAGGACCTCTTCAATCCTATTGTGATTCTCAGGGGATAATTCGTCAATCCTCTTGTGGTTATACTCCACAATAGAATGGTGTCGCTGAACGAAAAAAATAGACATCTTCTTGAAGTTGCCTGAACTATTATGCTGCATATGCATGTTCCCAAACAATTTTGGGGGGATGCTGTACTCACTGCATGTTATCTTATTAACCACATGCCTTCATCTGTTCTAAGTTGTGGCATTCCTCCTTCTGTTCTCTATCTAGATAGGTCATTGTTTGCCTTAACACCACGTGTGTTTAGTTGTGTTGCATTTGTTCATGTTCTTACTCCTGGTCATGATAAATTAGATTCTCGAGTCACTAAATGTGTATTTGTGGGATATTCTCGCACTCAAAAAGGTTATAAATCGTCGTTATGTGGTTAGTGCAGATGTTACCTTCTTTGAAGGTATATCATTTTTTTCGTCCTCCGGTGCTTCCTTAGATGTTGATGTTCTTGCTCCGTCATCCTCTATTCCTTTGCCCATTCCTCGTCCTTCTAGTTCTCCTCCCTTGCAGGTATATCGCCGTCGTGACAAGCCATCCAGTACTGATGACCCGCCACCTCCACCTCCATTTTCATCAACTTCGGCTGAGGTTCTCCAATCTTCTGATCTACCTATCGCTCTTCGAAAAGGTACTCGTTCTTGCACTCAGCATCCTATTGATCAGGTTGTCTCATACTCTCATTTATCGTCTCCACTTCGTTCCTTTGTTAGTGCTTTATCTTCAGTCTCTATTCCTCAGTTTCATAATCAGGCATTGGTTTCTCCGGGTTGGAAGAGTGCTACGGATGATGAGATGTTGGCATTGTCCAAAAATGGTACGTGGAAGTTAACTGATATTCCTTCTGGGAAACATGTTGTAGGTTGTCGTTGAGTTTATGTGGTTAAGTATCATCCTGATGGAACTGTTGAACGGTAGAAAGCTTGTTTGGTGGCTAAAGGGTACACTCGGACTTTTGGTGTTGGTTACTTTGAAACTTTTTCCCCTGTGGCTCACCTCAATTCTGTTCGCATTTTATTATCTGTTGTTGTTACTTAGGGATGGCCTCTTTATCAACTTGACATCAAGAATGCCTTTCTTCATGGTGACCTACAAGAGGAAGTGTATATGGAGCAACCTCCTGGGTATGTTGCTCAGGGGAAGTCAAATAAAGTATGTAGGTTAAAGAAAACCATTTATGGCCTTAAACAGTCTCCAAGGGCCTGGTTTGACAAGTTTAGCCAAGTAGCTAGTTCATATGGGTTGAAAAGAACTAGTTCTGATCATTCAGTTTTTGTGAGACACTGTGAGAAAGCTACGATTGTTCTAGCAATTTATGTGGATGATATAGTAATTACTGGCAATGACAGTGAATGTATACAGTTATTGAAGTCTCATTTAAGTAAGCATTTTCATATGCAGGATTTGGGGCTACTACATTATTTTTTGGGTATTGAGGTAGCAAGGTCTAAGGAAGGGATTTTCTTATCCCAAAGAAAGTATGTTCTTGACCTTCTAGATGAAATAGGATTGATGGGTTCAAAACCTGTTGACACTCCAATGGATTCAAATATAAAGTTTAGTATAGATGATGGAGAAGACTTCAATGATGTTGGACGGTATAGAAGACTTGTGGGTAAGTTGATTTATTTAACCATGACTCGACCTGATATCACCTTCTTTGTTGGAGTTGTTAATCAGTTTATGCAGAGTCCCAAGTTATCACATTGGGAGGCAATGTGTCGTATATTGAGGTATTTGAAAGGTGCTCCTGGTAAAGGCTTAATGTTAAAGCCTTCAGATAACTTGGAGATAGTTGATTTCTCATATGCCAGTTGGGCAAGAGATAGTCTTGATAGACGTTCAGTATCAGGATTCTGCATGTTTGTTGGTGGAAATCTAGTCAGTTGGAAGAGCAAAAAGCAAAATGTAGTTGCAAGGTCAAGTGCAGAAGCTGAGTATAGAGCTATGGCTCATATGCGTGTGAGTTGTTATGGGTGAAGACTGTTCTGCAAGAGATGGGATTTGCAAGTAGTAAACCTATGAAGATGTATTGTGATAATCAGGTAGCTATGTACATTGCGAGCAATCCAGTGTTTTATGAGACGACTAAACATATTGAAGTTGATTGTCATTTTATCAGAGACATGGTCATGAGAAAGTAAATTGTTACTTCTTTTGTTCGGTCTAGTGATCAACTAGGAGACATTCTTACCAAGGGACTAAATAGAGGACCGTTCTATGATCTTTGTAACAAGCTGGGCATGATAGATATCTATGCTTCAGCTTGAGGGGGAGTGTTAGAATATAAGTATTAGTATTAGTGGTTTAAGGGTATTCCTGTAATTGTTTTTGATTAATATATATGTGTTGGCTAACCTAATTAGGTTAAGCCTTCTCTTTCTCTCTATTCTCTCTTTGAACAATCATATATGAATACCCTTATGTGTCCCCCTCCACCCCCCCATGTGTATGTTGTGAATATAAAGATGCATTTACTGTGATTTAACTTTACTCGCATAGAAAATTTGTTACCATTGTGAACAAGTGACTAATTTGTTCCTAAATTTGAATCCCAACTGTTTGAAGAGTTGTACTACACGCTGTGGCAGACTGGCAGTAGTTGGTGATACCACATACCATTGCATGTGATGTGGTATAACTGGTATAAATGGTAAAGCATTTGAGAACCACATTAATATCTATACCAAATGCATTTTCTTTTTGTGTTTTTCATAATTTTTTTAAACCAACATTGTAACCAAACAAGTTTTCTGTTTTCATTTTTGAAAAAACAATTTGGCTTTTTGTTTTAAAAAAACGAAAAACTGAAAACAGGAAACGTTACCATGCGAGCCCTTAGTTGTGGCCTTGAGGGAGGGTGTTGAAGCTTGATATGCATTGGTCAGTTCATTCTCCAACAGCTTTAAGGTTTTGGAGTAATAGGTGACATAACAATTAAATGACAATTCCAGTTCTATAGAAGATTAAAATCACTCACAGTGAATCTTCAATTACGAGGCAATTGGAAGGATCAATGTCTAGCATTTTAGCTGCTTCAAGGAATCTTAAAGAGGAAAAGCCATGAGGTTAGGATTTAACAAGAACGGCAACTCAAACCATTTCAGTCCAAAAAATAAAAATAAAAAATACCAAAAACCATCAACAAAGAAGTCATGACAAAGTCTATTTGATGCATCTCACATTTCAGGAGACGGCTTTCCGGCTTTCACTTCGTCCCCACCAATAATGACTGAGAAGGATTCTTTCCATCCTATCAATGGAAAAAAAAAAAATGATGTCCTGTCCTAAATGCATGTCAAACAGCCATTAGCTTTAGAGTACTGCTAAATACACCCATACTTGTCAGAATCGGACTATTCAAGAGTCCATTCAAGTTTCATACAGCCCGATACGCCTCACGATTCACAGTTTTAACTTTGATGTTTTAGCTTTGAAGTGAAACATTCATATTTTGAGTCTTAGTATTGCACAAAACTTGTGTTAAAATGTTGTTTTGTTTTTTTTAAGCATTGTGCATGTGTTTTTATATGCATACAAACAGATTCAAAATTTAATACAATTTTATTTCTTGAAAAACTGGATCTTATTATTCAAAATTTAATACAATGGATACACCCATCAAATTTCTCTCTGTAGAAAGGGAATGCATGAACCCTCTCATGTCGTGCATGTGGCGTATCGAGAAATTTGGTACGCGCATTTAGCAACTCCCTTAGCTTTATCATCATAGGTTGAAAACAACATTGTCTGTGGTACCTAAATCCTACCTGGATGGTAAGATATCTTGGTTTCAATGTGTGCCTTTGATGAGTTTGAAGCTAATGCCATTCGCACGCCATGATCCCTCAAATGTTTAATTAGTCGGTTTGCTCCTGGAAGAGCTTTGATTTTGCGCCATCTAAGATGAATTATGACAATACATTTAGCAAAAAGCCCCACAAACAAAACTTACATACATCTTGAAAATCAGACGTAGTGAGAAGGATTCCTAATATGTCTAACAGTTTATATTTAAAAAAATATATACGATTAATCACCAATAATTTCAAGATCTACTACAGCCTTTTATTTCAACTTCAAGTGCAAGATCCCCCTAAAGAAGCTTCAGCAGAATAAATGCGCACATAGCGCTCCCTAACATGACTACAAAGGACCATATTATTGAGAGAATACGAGGGGTACTAATGATCACTTTCCTAACCATATGTGTCATTTTTGTAATCAACGCGGTGCCACAACTAAAGAACTATCTAGCACGGATATGGAATCAGAAACGACACAATACAGACACTGTGACATGGCAAATTTAAAAAATGTAGGATACGGAAAAGAGTAGGACAAGGCAAATAAAAAATTACATTTTTTAAACAATTACACAATTTATTGTGTCGTGTCTTCTCCCATTTTCCTAAATCCCCAATTAAGCTTGTTACATGTATCCCATTTTATTATATCAAGGCTTTTACCGCAAAATTTTAAAAAAAAATTCACATGAGCTACGTTCTGTGTCTGTTGTGCAAAAAGCTAAGAAATGTTTTTTTTGCATATCCGACACGGACACAACACCCCAATCGTAGTGTATGTGCTACATAGATGTGTATAAAACCACTGGGGCAATGGTAAGGATTACAAAATGGTTAGTAGCGTATGAAGCTAACAATCAATTGACCATTCCTATTGTATTTCAAAACCTTTTTGTGTGCCACCAAAGTGCAAAAATGTTCCCTTGTGTGCCTTATGAGAATCACCTGTCATGAATAAGAAATCACTGCAGCAACAAGAAAGAGCTTTCTTATTATATTTACTCACCTCTGAGAGCTTGTTTCTTGTCTTAACTGCAGTCTGACGTGGCTTAAATCTAGTGTCTAAAACTTTTAAGGAAACTAACCTGATAACTATTCCTGTTATTTTTTGTGCGTATTGTTTCTTTTATTTTAGTGGCGATACGTTCAAAAGGGATTATTTCTGTTCATAAAACATTAAGCCTCTGAATGGTTAGTGGATTTAGATAAGGAAAGGAACATGAGAAGGAAAACCTTCGCCAGTCTTTTCCCCTAGTGTTTTACTCCACTCTTAAATACCATTGGAAAGAAATCTTCTTTCAAAATATGATACACACTCAAGAAAAGAGGAAGGGAAATGACTCACAGAATACAAATTTTTAATTCACATTGTTCGAGAGTAAAAGATCGTCAACAAGGGCGTTCTAGTGCATTGTAGATTGTTGTCTAAGACTTGCATGATGCCATGTGAACTAACTTTCCCCTCCTATTTTTGTCAATGTTTTCTTTATTAACCAAACAAGTGGTTTGGTTAATGTTTTATTTTCTTTTCCCTCGTTAAATCCATGAACCAGAAAGAGTCTAAGCATCTACCGTTAATAGGAGGAAAACTTTTTCACTTCAGATGAGACAGTTGTCCAATTGCTGTGACAAAGATAGGATGACTATAAGTCAGCTAACAGCTTTCTTACGGGTGGAGTCCCTAATTTCTTGCAACCAAGGATATCAGGGTGCCAATGGGAGAGAAAAGTAGACTCAACTTTTTTTTTTTGGGGGGGGGGGGGGGGGGGGGGGTAGCGCTTGGGAATATAAGTAGACTAAACTTGAATAAACAAATCATGTTTAAAGTTTATAACACTCCACCGTACATTAATGCTTCTTCTTCTTCTTCTTCTTCTTCTCTCTCTCTCTCTCTCTCTCTCTCTCTCTCTAACTCTAAAGTAGACTAAACTTGAATAAACAAATCATGTTTAAAGTTTATAACACTCCACCGTTAATTAATGTTTATTTTCCTGAGAGGACTTTTCTTCTTCTTCTTCTTCTTCTTCTTCTTCTTCTCTCTCTCTCTCTCTCTCTCTCTCTGGAAAGTATTCACGAGAATATACAAAGTTCTTGCAATCAGTGTATGCATGTAGAGATTTTTTTACAGTTTGGGTCTGTTTGGGAAGTCAAAGAACCGGTTCCGTGGTTGATAAGTGAACATTCTAGAAATTCAAGTGTTTGGTGAATGATCATTTCTTGCTCAGGAGTACGTCCCCAGTCTGATCTCTTTCTTCAAATTGGTTCTTGGTTAAACCAATTAACCAACGTAACATTGGTTCCAACAAAAACCAGATAGAAAGTGAGACTGGGATGGAACCGATCCTTTTCTAAGGATTCCCAAACAAGCCCTTTTACTTAGTAACATGTTTCACGTATATGTATATGATTTATAGAGAAAGAACTAAGGAAAAATTTGCGGGTGAATTACTGATCAGAGAACATTGGGAGAATTTCTGAAAGGAATTCGTCTGTTGATAAGGGAAGCCCATAATCTTCCACAATCGCAGTTGCAGCTTCCAAAGGTGTCTTTCCTAAAATTCTCTGAGCTCCTCTCCCATCCCATTGCTTCCCATACTTAACCAAGTAAACTCTTAGTACATCCCTCACAACACCATCTGTCATGAAATTCAAATTAAGTTGTGACTCGAAATGGGTTAACCCTACATCTATCAACTCCAAATGAAAACGGCCCAGACAAGATCTGGGATAATAAGGTAGAAAATTGACTACTCACAAGATGAGTTGTGTGTAATATTGACAGTGTCCACAGAGCATGTAAGTTACAGTAAGGGAAGTTTGGGAAGGTATGTAGGAACCGCTTTTGTGGTTCATAACTGAACTGGTTATGAATTAAAAGTGTTTGGTGAATGCCCATTTCTTGACTAGCATTCTCTTAAAAGGGGTTCGTTGTCAAACCAACATAACTTTTGTTCCCATGAAATCCAGAGAGAGTGACTGGCATATTTTAAGCATTTCCAGGCGACATATACGCATGTGTGTGTGTGTATATACTTATATAAACTGAGTTTAGAACAGCCACGGGTCATTGCAATAACAATTATACACATCACAAGACATAAGGAAGCATTTTTTCCACATACAAAAAGAGCAAAGGCCCAACCTGTGTTAATAAGAGTACCATCTAAGTCAAGGAGTACACATGACACCGACTTCTTCACAGCATTTGACATTGTCGTCAACATGACAACTCTCATTCAGAAATCAAGCTGCCAAGTAGAAATAAAAAATAAAAATAAAAAAAAATGTTTAGATTCAGTGATTATGAATCATAATCCAATCCCAATACTAAAAATTAAATACATCTTAAGTGAAGATTTAGCTACTTTTCAATTTCAACAAAACCGATAAACCTTTTCATGGTATAGTATTTGAGAATACCAATATTAAGAGCAAAACCTTATTATGGTATAGTATTGTCACAAGCAATTTAACTTAAAGGAATATACTCCAATTTGACATCATCACATTTAGTCAAAGAAATGAAGTGGCTTATAAATTTATTCTTCTTTTTTTTTTTGGTAACTGGCTTATTAATATATACCTCTCTATTACAAGAATATTGGTACTTCACATCTATTATGATAAGTCCAAAATTTTACTTTGTATGCAAACTTCAAATCCTTTACATAAAAACTTCTTCACCATAGACGAAGGATCAAATCGTACACCAACCTAAGTCTCCACCTGTTTCATTTTCAAAAGCTTTCATACATATGATGTATCTCATTATTTTTTGTTTAATTTGAGGGTTCATTGAAGGAAAAGAAAAGGGAAAGGAAAACATGAAGAAAACTAGTACCTTGGGTTTTTCTCCATGCCTAAATAACATCAGAAGTTATTTTATATTATTTTTTTAAAAGTATTACTATTATGACAGAAAAAGGGAGAAAAATGACTTACAAAAATTCAAAAATTTTAATTTACTTCCTCTTATATTTCCTTTTCTTTCCTATTTTCCTCGCTATTATCCTCAAAACGAAGGAAAATGTTTTCCTCACAAAATCCACGAGCCAAACGGAGCCTAATATCTTTTTTTTTATATATAAATAAAATAAAAAGGAGAGAAAAATTCACTGATAAGTTTCTGAATTCATCCTACCATTGGGGTGCTCCACTCCACTAGAATTCTGAAACATTCATTTGGGTGAGCATTTTATCGAACAGTGGATGTACTGAAAATAAAAAATAAAAATTTGCCAGGGTAATAGTAGCTGAATATATAGCTAAACCTCAATTGCTATAATATAAATTTCATATAAATGTATAGATACCCTCAAATATACGGACGCAGATATAGATTGAGGACTAATTAAATTTTGTCTACGACCCCTGAACCCACAAAAAATTAAAATGGTATGCAGCTACAAACAAAGAATTTAAGAAGTTAGCGTTGATCTCAATTTTGATTCGAACAAAAAAAAAAAAAAAAAACCAGATCACACACACACACACAAAACAACACCACCACGAAAAAGAAGAGGAAATTGAAGAAACAAGTGATGTACGAGAAAAGTAGAGGCAATTACAATTGTACATACAGTGTATTACATTGGGAAGCAGAAGATAGGATAGCATGAATTTTGAGTTGCGCGCAACACAGACCAGTTTTCAGTAGAGACATTTGAAGTTTGAGCAGACGGCTGAGAATCAGAAGGGAAAGGAGTGGATTGCTGTTGTACAACATGGAGGAATTTCAAATGTGGTCCCCACTTGGTATCATAGGTATGAGTAATAGGTATAATCATTATGGGAAAAATTGGTGAAAAGAGTATTAAGACAAGTGAAATTAGAATGATGGACACTTAAAACAATTTGATTTTTATTCTTAATTTTTTTTTACCAAAATATCCTCATCTTCATTATCTAACTTTACTATCAAACCCTAGCTACTATTGCCATTACCCAGACCTAGCCTCCGGCCACCACCACTTCCACCTCCGGCCACCACCATTACCATCTCCGACGACCACCACTACCATCTCTGGCCACCACCACTACCATCTGCAGCGACCTCAATTATTTGCTTAATTTTGTTCAATCCATCCACTGTGGACCATCCATTTCTTACCCTTAAACATCACTCCATTACCTTCAAAATTGCTAATAAGACTGGATATAACAAGTCTAGTCTAACACACTTTCGACGATCAGATTTAATCCTGGAGAATGATTGTTAACAGGTGTTACCTCAACATCCCCACCCTTTTGTCTCGTTTTACACTTTCTCAGCCTTTTGGGACAAAAGCAAAAGGCAAACGTAGGGTCGCCATCCATCAATATTTACAACTAATTATGTACATTGTTATTTACAATTTTGTATTTATCGTAGTTTTCATAGAGATCAAGCCAAATTCATTTCAATTTTAAGATGGAGTGACCCAATTAGCTTGATTGAACTAACCTCCGGCCATCCACCATTGCCACCACCCATGTTTAACCTTCGGCCACCACCACTTCCACCTCCGGCGACCTCATACGACCTCCGACGACTGCCACAAGCACCTCCGGCGACCATCACCTATCAACTCACCTTCACTCAACAGTTCTGACCATCTTAAGAGAAATTTCTCTTAAGATCAGTTGGCCGTGGAGATTTGTGTTGGTGGTGGTGGTGGCCGGCGATGTGTTGGGAATTTAACACGCGGAATCAAATTCCCTCAATAATACAGAAAACACACAAAACAGTAATAAACATGCACACCAAAGAAAAGACACGCAGATTTCTACGTGGTTCGGCCAAACACCTGCCTACGTCCACACCTGAGAGATCCATTCTTTCACTATTGATGGATTAAATCCCATAACCCAAATACAAAGCCCTTTGTGCACTCCTGTAATACCCCCGTATTTTCAATAATTATTCAATGTAGAGAGGTTCTATATACTTCCTTTGACCATTCATGAAAATTCATCTTCGATCGATCGAAGCTCGTTCGAGCGATCGAGCATTTCAAAGTTCAAGCGATCGATCATTGTTCGAGCGATCGAAACCCTACCGACTTGAATTTAATACGTGGTCCCCATCTCAATCGATCAAACTCTTCTTCAATCGATCTAACCTGACCGAACTGAGTTCGAGCGATCGAACTACCTTCGATCGATCGAACCTGTAATCATTTGAATTCCAGGTTTCCCGCAGAAACAACCACCTGCACCCCTCTCCCCTCTATATATACACTGCATTCGTGTGTATTGTGGGTTTGCTGAACTTGAGAGTTTGAGAGAGAGAGAGAGAGTTGTGAGTTTTGTGTGTGTTTATATATATATACACATTTATATACATACACTTATATATATATATCAGTTAGAGAGAGAGAAGCAGAAACTGAAGAAGAAGAAGGAGAACAAGAAGAAGGAGAGAAAGAGAGAGAAGGAGACAGAGAGAGACAGAAGAGACAGAGGCGAGAGAGAGAGGCCGCCATTAAAGCTCGGAGCTTGACGTTGCCAAACACGCCCTTAACAACTTTTGGTGAGTCCCGAACTCACTCGGTAGCTTAGTTATGATGTTCTACGTATTCTGGGCGTTTTAATTATGAACCAAACACCCCTACCCAATTCTGTTCGTTCACTGCAGAATCTATAGAAGGCGAAGTTCGACCGATCGAATTGAGTTCAATCGATCAAACATCCCTGAGTCTCAATCGATCGAGAATACTTCAATTGATCGAGACCACCTTCACTTCGATCGATCGAGAATACTTCAATCGATCGAACATCACTTTCCTCTAGCGATTGAGATGACCTCAATCGATCGAACCTAACAGAACAAGATGTGATCCTTAAGTTTATAATTCTTAATGCATAGTAGTTTAATTGTTGTTCCATATTCCTATTATGCGATATTATGGATTACGGAGGTAACGGGATACGATAATGAGATTGAGATAATATGGTGAGTAATTTAGTCGGGTTTCGGAACGTTAGAAATAGTATGGCGAAACGACGAGGTAAGATGTGAGAGAATAACACCGGGTAGTATTGGATAATTAAGAAGTAAGTTGGTAAGATGTTAGTATGTTTCCGAGGTCGTGTGAGTCGAGCTGATGATTCGCTCAGATTGAATCCAATAAGCGAGTATCAAGGATTTAATCAGGATCGTGAGAATTATGGGTGCACAGTACTCGCAAGAGTTCTTAAAAGCGGTGAACAGTAAGAGTTCTTAAAAGCGGTGAACAAGAGTAGATGTGGCACGCCCATGGTTATATTTACCAGAGCTATGTATATACAGCACTCGCAAGGGTTCTTAAAAGCGGTGAACAGTAAGAGTTCTTAAAAGCGGTGAACAAGAGTATGGGTACATCCATAGACTAGTCGTTATATGAGAACGTTGTATGAGTGCTCGCAAGGGTTCTTAAAAGCGGTGAACAGTAAGAGTTCTTAAAAGCGGTGAACAAGAGCACTAGTATGTTGTGATGATATAATCAAGTTCGAGATATTCAGTCGGGATGGTTACAGTCAGTCTTTGAGTTAGAAGTTGATAAGAACCGATTCATGATACGTTTGAATAAAAGAAGAAGAGATATATTTAGTATCACTATCATATGTTGTTCATAATCGTTATTACGTTATTTCTATGAGACTGTGTTAGTTAGTTCTCACTCAGCTTTCAGTAAGCTAACGGCCTTCATTGCCTGGACATTCCCCTTCCAGACTACCATGTCCTTAACAATGCAGGTGATGGAACTTACAGCGATGGCTACTATCCTGAAGGGCAATACTTAGAGGATGGCCCCACTGATGCCGGTTATGCTGAAAAAGGCTACTATGCTGACGACTACCCTTATGCTAGTTGAAGACTGAGGATAGTTATATTAAGTTTTATATTTCTGTTGAACTTGTTTAGCTAACGGGTACTTGGGCATATGTTATCTCCAGACCTGTTGTGATCCTGTGGACTACACTATGATGTTTTGTAATAATACTAATGTTGTTATATCTCAATTGTTTACTATTCCGGTTTGAACTAGTGCTGTGTGGTGTGGATTGTCAGTGACTTTCACTTGTCATTCCCTATGGACCCATAAAGGAAATTTATTTTTCTCTATTTATGCTGCTCCGGGGCGTGACAAATCCCCACTCAATATCCCAAAGAACCTGACACAATCACTGTAATACATAGAGAAATTATAGAGACAAAGAAAATACCCTCTCTACCTCACATTCCTATAATGCTGTGAACACCCCTCACAGAAAACCCCAATGATTAATGTCTCATGCCCCAAAGGGCACCCTCTCTCGTCACCACTCTCTCTGCCCGAGAGTCACAATGGAGCAAAACCCCTTAACCCCATTCGGTGGTACAAATCTCACACTTGTCCAACCTATGTATACGCATATATATATAATCTATATATATGTCGCCTTACTCGGTCCACTTTGCAAGGACTCTTAAGAAGTTGATTCACAATTAAACTTGGCAACTAAGTAAAGCCATTTCATTGGCTAATCTAACATCACCACCACCTATGCAAATGATGACCACAAAGATTATATTTCTTTGTTTTCAATCACATATGTGGCCCACTTGGTCACCACTCAGATCAAACATAATTGTGAAGGTTACTTAACTATGGAATGGACCTACAAAATGTGGCTGATCCTCAACAATCACCCCCTTGGTCACATGTGGGGTAACTCAGTCTCCCACACATCATCAACACCTCCAACCGGAGTACCCACAAAGCCTATCCACTTTGCAACCATTTGACAAACCGCAAACACATCACCATTGCCCATAACCAATACCAGATTGCACATACCTCGAATCCACACGGTCTCGACACCCCCTGATTCGAACAATACGGCCAATACATGTGCAATTTCCCCGAGTTAATTATACGCATTAACTCTACTAGAGAAAAGCCTCGACCTCTCTTTCTCCCAAAGCAGGATTTCCCCTCACCATCGTCTGAACCATGAACAAACCATCCACGCACTCACTTGCAAGATTATTTTCATTGAGAACTTGGGAGTAGAACTCTACTAACCAAACGACACAAACCATCTACACTTCTCTCATCTACCGTGTGTGTGATTTTAGCACCAATATTAGATTCCTCCGCAACTTTGGGATAAATATCACACCACCCAAATAGCGAACCTGTTCTAAAAAATATTTGACCAACGTCGTGCAGTATCCTAACAATTACCTCTGTCGGATAATTGCGCCTGTGTCTGCTCCCGCCTTCTTGGAACCCATCAAACTATTTTCTCCAGAAGCACATACTTACCGTACCCGAAATTTAACAACCAAAGAGAAATGCCCGTATGAGTAGAATGTGAGAACATTTCCACTATACGCAACCTGCTACAATCACAGTAGTATCAAAATTATTTTTCTACCCTAGATCCCAACCTGCTGCAATATATAGGATCTATCACCAAGAAAAATAAATTCCAATCCATGTAGAATCTCGCAAATCCGCACCCACTAATAAATCCGTAGTGCCCGATTAGTTACAACCTGCTACACCAAATCACTTCCTTGTACAAAGCTTGAAATCTACAAGCAATCTACACTAGCTCCAGCAAGTCAACACCCAAGGCCAATCAAGAGCACCGTTGGACACATCACCTGTACGCTGCTCATCCTCTTTTTTCTTTTCTTTTCTTTTTTTTTTTTTTCTGTTGCTTTTCTTTACCACCGTGCTATTCCACCATGTTGTGCGCCTTTGTCCACCATGATCTCACAACCTGACTCTGATACCACTTGTTGGGAATTTAACACGCGGAATCAAATTCCCCCAATAACACAAAAAACACACAAACAGTAATAAACATGCACACCAAAGAAAAGACACGCAGATTTCTTTGTGGTTCGGCCAAACACCTGCCTACGTCCACACTCGAGATATCCATTCTTTCACTATTGAGTAAAATATGGTACAAGCTTACATGGATTAAATCCCATAACCCAAATACAAAGCCCCTTGTACACAACCCACTCAATATCCCAAAGAACCTGACACAATCATTGTAATACATAGAGAAATTATAGAGACAAAGAAAATACCCTCTCTACCTCGCATCCCTATAATGCTGTGAACACCCCTCACAGAAAACCCCAATGATTAATGTCCCATGCCTCAAAGGGAACCCTCTCCCTCTCTCGTCACCACTCTCTCTGCCCGAGAGTCACAATAGAGCAAAACCCTTTAACCCCATTCGGTGGTACAAATCCCACACTTGTCCAACCCAATTTATACGCATATATATAATCTATATATATGTCGCCTAACTCGGTCCACTTTGCATGGACTCTCAAGAAGTTGATTCACAATTAAACTTGGCAACTAAGTAAAGCCATTTCATTGGCTAATCTGACATCACCGCCACCTATGCAAATGATGACCACAAAGATTATATTTCTTTGTTTTCAATCACATACGTGGCCCACTTGGTCACCACTCAGATCAAACATAATTGTGAAGGTTACTTAACTATGGATTGGACCCACAAATGTGGCTGATTCTCAACATGATGGTGGTGGTAATAGAGGGGGAGGAAAGAGAGATGGTGGTGGTGGTGGCTATGGAGGGGGAGGAGAGAGAAAGTTAGAAAGAGAAGAGAGTTGGTGGTAGTGGCGACGTCTTCGGCGAAGGCTCCGGCGACGACGAGGATGGCTCCGGCGGTGGTGGTTGTGATGGTGGTGGCTTTGGAGGGAGGAGGAGAGAAAGTTAGTGACAGAAGAGAGATGGTGGTGGTGGTGGCTATGGAGGGGGAGGAGAGAGAAAGTTTGAGAGAGAAAAGAGTTGGTGGTAGTGGCTGTGGCAACGACGACGGCAACGGCGACTCCGGTGGTGGCTCCGGTGGTAGTGGTTGTGATGGTGGTGGCTATGGAGGGAGGAGGAGAGAAAAAATTAGATAGAGAAGAGATATGGTGGTGGTGGTCTCTTAGGTTCCAGGGGTAATTTTTCCATTTAGAGTGTAATTTAAAATTCATAGGACTAAGAGGGAAAGTTTAAATTTTAGAAGACTTTGGAAGGGAGAGTTTTTTTAGAGTGTGTCCTTGTGTAGGTTTTTTATTATGGCTGTACTTTAGTCCAACGTAGCCCAAACTTAGAGGCCTTACACCAAGTCTCCCATTATTATTTTACATACTAGGGTACCGGCACCTGCTATGCACATTCCAATCCTATCTTATTAGCTTCTTCTTCTTTTTCTTCTTCTTCTTTTTTATTTTTATTTTTTATTTTTATTTTGATATCAATGGTATAAAAATTTAAAAGACATTATATTTTCTCGAATTATCTTTAGTAACTTTTAAAATGTGATTAGTTCTAGATTATTGGTATTTTTTTCTCCTTTGAATTGTGTTATAACTTTATTGTCCCTATTTTTTTTCTAGAAATTTATAATATTGTTACCAATTATGCAACAATTTAATAACTTAATGAAAAATATTATCTTATGGCATTCAAGTGTTGCAACTAATAATACAGGGTCAGGGAAATGAAATTTGAGTAAGCCATACTTCTGAAATATGCTTCCAAAGTACCTTGCATGATCCCATTATATGTGTCTATCTTTGCGTTTTCAACAATTTTTTATTTTCCTTTGAAGAAAGCACTACAATATTTTTTTGACTTATTTTCGTCTTCATATATTTAAACTTCCTTAATCGACAATATTTCTGAAATAGTAGATGATATATGTGTGTAAAAAAATTAAATTTAAAAGCATGTGTGTGTGAAATAAATTTATATCTATGTGTTAAAATAACTAAAAGCTTCATTTGGTATTTTGAAGGACATAAGTTCATCATTTCTATGCATTTGAGTATAAGATTTGAATTGTATTGTTTTAATTTGGTATGAGATCTGAGTGAAAGTGAATTTGGTGGGGATTTGGTTCTAAGATCGCTAAGCGAAAATGTATGCATATTTGTATGAGTTAATTTAATATCGATATATTCAAAGTTCAGGAAAAGGGAAAAGCCACAGTACGTGTAAAAAAACCCACAAAAGAAGTGAATCATAAAGATGCAACATAATGTTGACGTAAATATAATTATACATATTACAATATATAAATCCTAAATTTGAGGAAGAAGTTGACTAGAATGTAAATATTAGTGACCAATTCATAAATAGCCACTTTATTTGACTTTTTTTGAAGTAAAGTATAAATATACCAACTTGCTGACCCAAATGTACTTAGACATATTACAATATATGAATCCTAAATTTGAGGGAAGAAGTTGACCAGAATGTAAATATTAGTGACCAATTCGTAAATAGCCACTTTTTAAACTTTTTTTTGAAGTGACTAATAAATATCCCAAAAATTATTGACCCAAATGTAATTAGACACAAGATTGTTGATTGAAACCTCACCATTATATTAAATAAAATTTCAAAAGCTTACCTAAATGTAATAATAATCTGAAATGACATAATTACCCTCACACAAATCAAGATATCATTATGATGACTATCACGATGTATGCGTAATTAAGGTATAATGAAGGGGTATTATGGTCTTGAGAAAATGCAGAAGGGCAATATGGTATTTAACTAACTCAAGTTTGAGCTACTAGACTCTTATATATACATGGATAATTCTTGGGGCATATAAGAATCTCACAAAAATAAGATACATAAACTACAATGTGTCTATCTCTCTCTTGGTGGGGTCCACTGACACTGTGGGGTCCACAAAGGAGAGAGATAGACACATAAAATTTATGTATTTTATTTTTGTGAGATTCTGATGTGCCTCAAGATTTATCTTTTATATATACATAGCAAATAAAAAAGGAAAATGTTATTTGCACTCCAAAAGTTAGTAAATGCACTCTATGGTACCACTCCCAGAGCATGTGGTATTATGCACAATATACACTCCATAGAGTGCATTTAGTAATTTATGGAGTACGAATAACAGTTCCCATAAAAAATACGTGTGATGTGTGATCAAATTGGAGTGCACCAATTAGGGATGTTCATCGATTGGTTCGGTCGGTTTGGTCGATTTTTAGTCGGGTTCGATCGGTGTTCGAAAATCAGCTTACAATTATTTTAAAAAACTTGACCGAAGGATTCAATTCGGTCGGTCGATTCGGTTCCGATCGGTCCTTGTACACCCCTAGCACCAATGGGGTGAACTATTGTGTTTATGGGTTTGTAACTAGGGATGTTAAAATGGCACGCCTTAAATCAGATTTGAAGTCACATTTAATTAGATTCAAAAATTACATTTAATCAGTCCTAAAATCGCATTATTTTTGCACCATTCACAATCTTATTCAAGCTTAATTTAATCTGTGACAGATAAGTATTACACATAACTCACGTAACAATTTCGATATTTGTTTTGATTGAAACAATTTTTGAAGTTGAAGAGTTTGATTGAACAAAAAAAAGGTTGATGTATCCAATTGAAAATACATGTATAATAATGGGAGACTTGGTGTAAGGCCCCTAAGGTTGGGCTAAGTTGGACTAAATGACAAGTCAAAATCAAACACCCATACAAGGACACACTCTAAAAAAATTTTCCCTCCTAAAGTTTTCTAAAATTTAAACTATCCCTCTTAGTCCTATAAAATTTTAAATTTCATTCTAAATGGCAAAATTGCCCATGGAATCCTAAGAGACCACCACCACCATCTCTCTTCTCTCTCTAACTTTCTCTCTCCTCCATAGCCACCACCACCAACATCTCTCTCTCCTCCCTCTCCATAGCCACCACCATCACAACCACCACCACCATAGCCACCATCTTCTCTCCTCCTCCCTCCACCATCTTCTCTCTCCTCCCCTACCATAGCCACCACAACCACCTTCTCTCCTCCTCCCTCCATAGCCACCACCATCACAACTACCACCACCGGAGCCACCACCGAAGCTGTCGCCGTCGTCGCCGGAGCTGGAGCCGTCGCCGTTGCCACTACCACCAACTCTCTTCTCTCTCTAACTTTCTCTCTCCTCACCCTCCATAGCCACCACCACCACCATCTCTCTTCTCTCTCTAACTTTCTCTCCTCCTCCCTCCATAGCCACCACCAACACAACCACCACCACCGGAGCCACTACCGGAGCAGTCCTCGTCGTCGCCGGAGCCATCACCACTACCCCAACTCTCTTCTCTCTCTAACTTTCTCTCTCCTCCCCCTCCATAGCCACCACCACCACCACCACCACCATCTCTCTGTCTTCCCCCTCCATTGCCACCACCACTGCCGGCCACCACCACCGCCGGCCACACAAAAATCATGGCCAAACTGATCTCAGTCATTCTAAGAGAAATTTCTCTTACGATGACTGATCTCAGTCCACCTCCACCACCGACACTTCCACCTCCACCACTACCACTACCAGTCTCTACCGCCACCGTCCTTAATCCACCACCACCACCAGTCTCCACCGCCACCACTACCACCATCACCACCGTCCCATTTGAATAGAGAAATTTGTAAGACAAATTTCACTTAGGATATATCCTAAGTCAAATTTGACTTACTGAGTGCTCGTCGGAGATTGAGAGGGTGGTGGTCGCCGGAGATGGCGAGGGTGGTGGCTGGAGGTCAATCGAGTGGTAAGGAGTGGTCACTAGTGGTTAGGAGTGGCGGTCAAAAAGTGCAATGGAGGTGGTCGCCGGAGATGGCCATGTGGTGGTCGCCGGAGATGAGGGTGGTGGTCGCCGGAGATGGCGAGGGTGGTGGCCGGAGGTGGCAGGGGTGGTGGTCGGAGGTGGTGTGGAATAGTGGTAATGGTGGCTAGGGTTTTTTAGGGTTAGAGGTTGAAGGTGAGGGTATTTTTGTCTATGGACATTGGGAGGACTCATACCCAATGTGTATTTTAAGTTGTCCTTGATCCCAATAAAGCCCTTCTTAATGACATTTTAGCCAATTTTCCCTATAATATAAGGGTGTAAAATATAATTAGACCTTTTTCTTTTAAAATTTTTTTTGTAGTCCTACAAATATCACATGATCGGTGTCCATAAAGTGATTGACGATGATCCTTAGGCCTAAATACAATATGTGTGATTTTTTTTTTTTTTTTTTTTTTTTGCTCTCTTAGAAATTTAGAATCATTGGTCCAAATGTGTAGTAGATAGACAACTTTTTTTTTTTTTTTTGAGGGGTTACATAGACAACCTCTATATATGTAGGAAGAAAAATTATCAAGGTCTTGTACTTTCGTTTTCACACTTCAATTTTTTATTTTTTTTATTTTTATTTTTTTTATGCAATGGTCTTATACAAGAATATAAATGTCAGGGTCCAAATAATATTGGAGGCAAAGTTCGATCCCCGTATGTTGCCATTGCTGTCATTGCAACCGAGAGACAGAGGCCTCACCTTCTTAGCCCAAAGCACCAATCAACATATGACATTACAATCTCTTGCCACAATACTTAGGCTTAGTTTGGCCCCCTATGTGGCTTTTTAAAAGGAGCTTATGAAATTTACTACTAAGTTGTTTGATAATTTTGTACAAGTGACACACTACTCTTCAAAAATATATCATGAAACCAAAAAGCCACGTTGAGCTTTTAAAAGCTCCATTCTAGAGCTTTTAAAAGCTCCCCCAAAAAAGCCCTAAGTTCAATTTTTACAAAGCGCATAAACTAGTTACCAAATAAATTAACATGAAATTGTGCTTTAAAAAAGGAGAAGCACCAAAAAGGGGGCCAAACTAAGCCTTAATCCAGTATGGGCTCCATCAGAAGTAAATGATCTCATATAATCACCGTGAGGCGGACACCACCTTGCATATACTGATGTACAGTATGTGGGATTTTGGGCTCCCTTATTTTTATTTTGATTTATAAAAATGAGTTGAAAATATGGCTTAAATGGATATGTAAGGAGCATTTTAATTATATGGGAAATGAAATTTTATAACCCGATTAGTGAAACTTGTTTTGAGTTTTATGAGCCTGTTATGGAAATGCCCAATTGAGTTTGAGTTTCTATATAAATAAGTCGCCTCTCCTCTTAATGTACAGACTTATTTTTCTATCTAGAAAAAAGACGATAAAGGTAGAGAGCAAGAAGAGGAAGCCTTTGCCCCTGTTTGCAATAAATTTCTGGTGTGGTGTGTGTGTTGGGCGTGCCAGAGTCCGTTTGGACTCAAAGTGGTGGTGGTCACCTAATCTGACTTCTAATCTAAGCGATCTATTATTTAACAATAAAATAACAGGATGTGGGCTTTCTCTACTCTGATGCAAGTAAGAAAATACAAACGGAAACTGTAAAAAAGGAAACTAAATACAATGATTCAGAATACCTCCATAGACAACCTCTTCTCCATTGATTGAAAGACAAGTGATTACAAATGTTTACAGTAAAACAATAAAGAAAACGAGCAATAAAGAACAAGAGCTCACAGATCACTCAAGAACAAGAAAGGATTGTTATGAGGAAAGATTAAGAGCCTGCTGAGAGCAGAAGTGGCGTGTGTGTTAGCCCCCTTCAAATGTTGCACCACATGTCATATTTATAGACTTGTTTGCATAACCGCTCATGTTAGTGGGGATCATGGAGTAGTGGGGTACGTGGCCCCTAGTTTCTAGGCATATATCAATTTATGCTCCCACTATGTTCCATGATCAACTTCCATGATTTGTGTGATGATCCCACTTCTGCCGCATTCCTCTTTTCTCGTAACTACTTTTTCTTCCACCTCAGCATGTTCTGAAAACTGAAGACCCACATTCTCATTCCTACTTAACTATTTTCTGAGTAAATTTATGACCGATTGTGTTTCTCTATGTAGCTTAATCTCTGCTGATGATATTACTCGGCCTTCTTTTCAGTAGGAAGCCTACTCGCGTCTCTCGGTCTTACACCGATGTTGCCTTTGATCCTTACTAATCCCATGGACTGCTGTTATCATCCTATGGACCTGTTACTGCAAGATCTATAGAGAAAGTCCTCGGCCTTATCCGTTAATGCCGGGGCGTTACTGATCTTTTCTGATACCGGCCTTATTTGTTGAGACCGATATTAGGACTCAAGGGTATAAACAAGTTTGGCATCGGTCCAATTTTACCGATGTTAGGGCTGCAGTTGAGGCTACTCTGCCACTAGCCATACTAGGGTACTTCTCTTAAGAACTTCGTATCAATCGGTCCTCGGTCTTGATACCGATATTCTTATTTGGAACGTATCATCTTTATCAGTAGCTTGATCAAATATCGGTCGTCCTGGATCATCGGTCTTGTCCTCGTTTACCTGCCTATGTGGTCTAGTGGTGACGTCCTGAGTCCACATGACCGTCACGTGCCCTGGGAAACCCTAATTTAGGGTGTAAACAATGCCCCCAAACGTCTTGTCAAACGTAGCTTCGTCAGTTTGATGAGACGTTTTGAATTCAAATTTTAAATACCAACTGGAAATTGGCGCGCTCGATTTCCTCCTTGACTTTTAAAATCACCTCAGGGGACATTCTCCTGGGTAATTGTTTGAACGGCCTACAACCCTCCTTAATTGGTAACCGATGTTCCACCAGACCCCTTGCTAGGCCCGGCATCTGATGGTAGTCCCAAGCGAAACAATCCTTGAATTCTTTTAGCAAGGATATCAATGATGCCTGGAAATCGGGCTCTAGTAATTGATTTACAAAGGTGGGCTGGTATTCCCCGCTTGCCCCCAGATTAACCTCAAGGAGAGGATCTTGTACCTCGGCCTTTAAATCGTCGAGTTTTGCCGGGGCTGAGGCCAATTCATCGAGGTTGATGTAATCTTCCAGAATTTCTTGATTCTCAAGTATATCGGCAATGTCTGTCGATGATATTTGAGCTTGCTTGTCTGCCAGAAAAGCTTGAACTCTGGCTACACTGGCCTGCACGGCCAGTGCTTTTCTACACCTTGCTGATGATGGGCTCTGGTCCATCGGGTATGTCAAGTTCTTTGTCATCTTCGATCGGCGTAATCACTATCGATGGCCGTTCGAGTTGCTTGTACACCTGAATCAGTTGATTCTTCTGATCCTTCACCATAGTGGCCGATCTCAGCCTTCCATTCTTGTCTGTTCCGATAAATTTCACGGGGCCGATATCGTCCTCGTATAAGACGGCCTCCGAACAATGGATTCTAGCTACGAAAGGCTTGTGATCAGCCCAAACTACTTCCACCTCGTCACCATTCCAAAAAATCAAAAATTGGTGCAAGGTCGATGGAATACACCAACTGGTATGAATCCAATCCCTGCCAAGCAAGGCATTGTATGAAGCTCCTGAGTCTACCACGAAGAAGGCTGTCATCGTGGTTTTCTTTCCCACCGTGAGCTCTACTGGGAGGATTCCTTTGGTTTTCGCTGGTGTCCCCGTGAACCCACAAACTGTGAGCTCAGTTGGGATTAATTCCTTCTCATCTCGTTGCAACTTCAACAACATGATCGATGGCAGGATGTTTACCGCTGCTCCATTATCGATTAGCACCCTTGAGTACGTTACTCCATCGATGGCCGCGTTAATATACAACGGCTTCAAATGTTGTGACATCCCTACCGCTGGTTTTTCGAACATTACCTTTGCAGGTTTCTTCCCTTGTTCATCTTCGGTCTTCGGTCTGATCACCGAGACCCTTGGTTTCTCTGTTTTTACTTCTTGGTTGATGATCACGGGAGTCGACGAGACCTTGCCATGTGTATCATCTTCCATTTTTCTCTCATGGTCCGGTTTCGCGCCGAAAGACATCGGCAAAGTGTAGACCATATTCACCGTCAAGTCTTTCGGAATGCTTCCGAACTGGATAAACTTCTCCAATGAATCGTCATAGTCTGAACCGATATCGGCCATTTCCAAGTCCGATTCGTTCATTTCTGGAATTGGGGTTTCAATCTTCAGAGGCTTTATGTCTCGGTCTTTTGACACCATTTTTTCCTTCCCTTTTTGGCTTACTACTGCTCTTGGTACCATGTCCTTTGGTTGCTCCGCTCGCCTTTTTTCCATCCGGTACTTGGCTTCCCAATCTCGAGCTTCTTGCCTCAATCGCTGCATTCTTCTTTTCTGGGTCTTACTGAAGTATGACCGGTCTGGAAATTTGGGGTGCTCCACTTTTGCCCACCGGTTTACTTCCGTTCGTGGTGGGAGGATCATCCGAGGAGACCGGTCTCGTCGTTGGTAAATCTTCGGTACTTCCCTTGTCACTGGCCTTGCTTCCTTCTAATATTGCTCGCGCTTCCGATAGTCGGGCCTCCTATGGTACTCTTGACTTGGATATGTTAGGCGGCTTTGGATCGGTCTTCTCGGGCTTGATGACCGATCCAATTTCTCCTGCTTAGTTTCAGGTTTTCTAGTTACCTCGGCCTTACACTTTGGGCACAACCCTTGATTGATCAAATCAACCATCCATTGTAAAGTTGAGCCATTATTAGCCTTGGGAGTAACCTTGTCTGCTACCATACTAGAGGCCAGTCTTGTTCCTGATTTTCCTTCCTTCTTTGTGCTCGATTCGGCAACGTCGACTCCTCTGAGATCGATCCTTTCCTTTGGTCTCCGTAGGAGTGTGAAATCAGGTGTCACCACGTTCGCCCCAACTATCTCCGGGAACGGGTTTCCATCAACTCCCATTACTTCTTTTTCCTTCTCGGCGAACTTCAGGTTTCCTTTATCAATCATGTCCTGCAAAATATTCCGGAAAACCAAGCAATTGTTAGTGGTATGACGCCAAGAGTTGTGCCATTTGCAGTACTCTTTTCCTTTCAGCTCGTTGGCCGAAGGTAATTTTACATCGTGAGGAAGCCGAATTTGCCTATCGGCCATCATAAAGTCGAAAATCTGGTCGGCCATTGCAATATCAAATGAATATTGTTTGCCTGCCTCAAATGGTTGTTTTTTGACCGAGGACAACTGTGAGTCGGTCGGTTTAGGCAATGGCTGACATAGATACGGCCGTTTTGAAACTATTTCGGCCACATCCACTTCGGTGTTAATTTCATATTCCGTAGCATGAATGTCAAAATTGGGATCCCTGTAATAGGTTCCCTTAGATGAGTTTTTTCTTTCCTACTCTTCTTCCAACATGCGCTCATATCGGGCGGCTCTAGTTGCCAGCTCGAAAAGATCACGGAAACCCATGCCCTCAAACTTTTTTCGAAGTTCGAAGGAGAGTCCCCCAAGGGCTATATTAACGAATTCTTCTTCAGGCAATATGACCTTGCAACGATGCTTGACTCGTTTGAACCTGGCAATGTACACTTCAGCTGATTCACTTGGTAGTTGATACAACCTTGTTAAATCGGCCATGGAGACTTCTGGCTCTGTCCGATAAAACTGGGCGTGGAACGCTTCCTCCATTTGATTCCAAGTATGGAATGAATTGGGTGGTAAGTTAATATACCAACTAAAAGCCACACTGGTCAGGGAGTTGGGGAACAGCTTCAGTAGCATGTCCCCTTGGTGACTCACTTCCCCGCTTTGAAGCAAGAAGCGACCGATATATTCCACAGTTGATTGCTCTCCTTCACCAGAGAACATGGTGAAATTGGGCACCTTGTATCCTCGGGGAAGAGGCAATCTTTCGATAGCATCACTATGCGGCCTCCTATACATGGGCCGCTGAGTCCTTCGGAGAAGGCCGCCGAAGTCTTGATTAATGACTTCGGCGATCTGTTCTCGGTCGACTCTCACCATTTGGGCTGGATTAACCCTTCTAATACCGGCCTCAGGCTCTAGTCTGATTCTCTCATTCCACATTTGTTTCTCATCGGTGACTACATTGTCTCCGAATAACGGGTTTATTCTTCCCCAAAGTCGGTCCGAATCCTGTCCGTTTAGACTGACTCCTGGTTCTCTAATGGTAACGCTTGGTCGGGCCACTACCCGAGGTGGGTTCCCAGTTTCTCCTAAAATCTCTTTGCCATCCCTTCTTGGTGGTGTAACATATTTTTCATTCTGGGAAGAAGAAGGAGCAGTCTGGCTTGCCCCCAACCCAACCCGAGAAAGAGAAGTTGGTGGGATAGAGAGTGGAGGATCATCCGTCGGGTGGTCCTTCCATTTCCTCATTTCTCGGAGCATTTCACCCACTTGGGTGAAGGTTTGGTCTGTTTTAATGGACATCTCAGCCAATCGTTGGTTGAATATCCCCATCAAGTGGTTACTCACCACTTTGGGCCACTGTATTTCGGCCATTACTTTCATGGCCTCGAGTTTGTCTAAACATCTCAGTAAGACGTCGTCCTTGAAGCTTTTCTTAAACAATTCCCCGTCCAATAAGACATAGTTGACCGACGACAGCTTGGTTTTCCTCTCGGTCACTCTATTTGGGCATAAGAGGCATCTTATTATTGGATCTCTCTAATCTTGATCATCCGTTATCACCGAGAAAATCTCTGTTGCCATTTCTCGTTGCCTTACTGACGGCAAGATTCTTCTTTGCACTCTTATCAATTTTTTGCTATCGGTTACCTCCAATTTCGTTCTTGATGCTACTTGTGCAAGATTATCGGCCTCGTCATTATAAGCGCGAGCAACGTGTTGGACCCTAACATCATCAAACTCTCGTAATAACTGCAAGGCGATTGAGTTGAAAGGCAGCAACTCCCAACTCTTACACCTAAACTCACCACTTAGTTGGCTAATCACTAAGTTTGAGTCACCGATGATATGGATTGCTGATATATCCATTTCGGCCATGATTTCAAGGTCGATGATCAGTGCTTCATATTCAGCCTGGTTACTAGAGCATTCAAACTCTAACTTGAATGAGAAGACGGTCTTTCTCTTTCTCTTTCTCGGCGATATAACAATTATCCCCGCCCCAGCTCCTTCAGCATTTCTGGATCCGTCAAATATTAACGTCCATGGGGTCAACGAAATTGTTGATAAGAGAGTGGAATCAATGGCTTCATTCAACTCAGGGCCGACATCCAAACAAGGATGATCGGCCAAAAAGTCGGCAAGGGCTTGACCTTTTACCGATCTCTGTGGGACGTACTGAAATGTGAACTCCATCATTGCCAGAGTCCACTTTCCAACGCGCCCACGCATTATCGGTCTTGATAGCATATATTTAATGACATCTGTTTGACAGATCAAGTAAACCAAAACAGGGAGCATATATACTCTTAATTTTTGCGAAGCAAAGTACAAAGCTAAACACAATTTTTCTATCGGCGTATATCTACGCTCGACATTAGTAAGTACTCTACTAAGATAGTACACTGCCTGTTCCTTTCCCCACTCATTATCTTGTGCAAGCATACATGCTATCGATTCGTCTGAGGCCGATAAGTACAGTTTTAACGGCCTCTGCCTCCTCGGAGGCATGATAACTGGTGGTTCTGATAAATACCGCTTGATGCCCTCAAAGGCCTGCTGATGTTGGTCCTCCCACCTGAATTCTTCCTCGGCCTTGAGTTTGAGTAACGGGGACCACACATGTGTCCGTCCAGCGCAGTTCGAGATGAATCTTCGTAAAAAGTTAATTTGCCCGAGGAGCCTCTGCAGCTCCTTTTTGTTACGTGGGGCCTCCGCCGATTGGATAGATCGGACTTTGTTTTTGTCGATCTCGATCCCTCTCTGGTGAACTAGAAACCCGAGGAAGTTTCCGGCCGAGACCCCAAAGGCGCACTTAATGGGGTTCATCTTCAACCAGTGGATTCTCATTCTTTCGAAAGACCGCCTCAAATCGGCCAAATGCTTCGCCTGCGTGGCCGATTTTACAACAACGTCATCGATGTATACTTCCATGATTTTCCCTATCATATCATGAAAGATTGCGTTCATAGCTCGCTGATACGTTGCTCCAGAGTTCTTCAACCCAAACGGCATTACTACCCATTCAAATGTCCCAATAGCTCCTGGACATCTGAAAGCCGTTTTTGGGACATCCTCTTCAGCTATATATATCTGATTATAGCCCGAGTGCCCATCCATGAAGGATAAAATTTTGTGTTTGGCCGCGGCGTCGATGAGTTGGTCGGCTATCGGCATCGGGTATTCATCCTTTGGCGTTGCCATGTTTAGATTTCTAAAATCTATACACACCCTTATTTTGCCGTTTTTCTTGACCACGGGTACGATATTTGAGATCCAATCGACGTACCTGGTTGTCCTTATGAAACCAGCCTTCAGCAGCCGCTAACGGCTACAAAAAAGGGTATACATCATTTTCTAGCAAATTTAAGTCTGAGCTCCTCCCAAGCTTGATCAAGGTATTCCAGTTCCTTCTCGGCGTTAGCCTTGTCGGCCTCCCATCGACTCGCTTCTGCAGCAGTCCTAGTCAAAACCTCGACATGCTCTTGCGCGGATCGACCGATGTCAAGAATAGCATTCTCAGATAAAGCCAGGCCAGCATCAGCATTGTCTAGTTCTTTCTGAATCTTGGCCAGCTCAGACTCGAGCCTTGTTTTCTCCTGCAGAAGGCGCTCCTTCATGGCTTTAGAAGTCCCATACTGCGTCTTGCAGGCCGCAAGACTGTCTACTCGGGCTTTTCGCTCTCGGGATTTCTCCTCGATCTCAGACACGACCTTGGTGGCTGCCCGGTGCCTATTAAGGTAATCAGGCAATCTAACCTGCAGACTCCGTAGATTGGCCTTCATCTCATCAGATATGTCCAGACAAGAGAGCAACAGGCCCATAGCCGAATGAAATTCTTCGAAATCAGGAAGCTGGGAAAGTTTCCTCTGAACAGTAGTCCTGAACCATTCCTCAGCCCTTTGATATTCAGCCGTGGAGGGAGCAGCGCTGGCCTGAGCTACCGTGGGTTCGGCTTGAAGAAGCTTCTCAGGGTCAAGAAGAGCGAAGAAGGCGTCAATGGAAGTAACCGAACTAAAATCAGGAATGGGAAAAGAACTGGGAACCTGCACAAATATACAACTATTAGGCACAAGTACAATAACGGAGCAATCAGAAGGTCATTCGATGAGTTAAGCTACCTGGACCGAGGGAGAGCTGGTAGAAGAAGTTGCCGGTGGAGGTGGTGGTGCAGCAGGTGCGTGCACTTGTACCGGTGGCGAGGCCGATGTCTCGGTATGAGAAACATCGGTGGAAGGAGTCTGATCGGGGACGGATTGCTCACGCACGACCTCAGGATCCCGAGGGGTTCCAGGATCGCTGAGATCAATGGGATCATTGCGGTCCGATCCAGAGGGTCGTTCATCTTCGGTAGTTCCCAAAGTGTCTCCAGCGCCAGTACTATCAGTGGCGGGAGACAATATCTCGGTCCTACCATGAAGGATGGCCTGCCTAGCCTCGTCCAGCCCTCTTAACCGTTGGAGCTCGGCCATCAGCTGATCATAGGTCATTTGAGGGGCTGTCTCCACAGGGGCAGCTGGGGAGGATGTTTGAGTTGGAGGTTTTAGAGGAGACTTTGGAGGCGGAGGCATCTTAGCCCGAGTAGTTGGAGGCTTCATCGTCGCCTGGCCAGTCTTCTTGGCAGTAGTACCCCCAGCCCCCTAACATCAAAATAAGTATTGATCAGCCTCAAAATTTTTCATATACAAAAGCAAACCAAATAAGGAAAATTCGATACCTTGGCCGATTTAACGGTTGCCGTGGCAACGTTACGACGTTGCCGAGATGAGAGAGGGATATCCTCGTCTGACTCAATATCGGTCGCGCCAGAGGGATTCTCTCTAGGAAGGGCCTCTGAATAGGAATAAATATAAAATCAGTTAGAGAAAGGGAAGGCTGATATGAAACAAAAGGGACAGAATACCTAAAACGGGTGCTCCAGTTTCTACAACCCTTATGGTCGATGAATGATCGACCGCTCCGAGATCATGCCATCCGGTATAAGTAATTCTCTCCCAAGGTTCCAGTGGTGATGCTTGCTTTTCCACCATCGGAATGGCAATTGCAAAATCGGCCTCGGGCAAAGGAGGTGGACGACATTCAAAGGGCTTGAGGAACTGATCAAAGGGCATGACAAATGAATAATCAACCGTCTGGAGGTACTTTTTGTATGCCCTTGCTGATTTATCCTTGTGTTCCTGCTCAAGTGCCCTCAAATGCCACTTCATATTGGACCGCATGATCTCGGGATGCCTAGGGTCAAACTTGAATTTAAAGAATTTTTCAAAAGCCAGTACGGCTTGGTACGGAGATTTACCTTTGAAGGTACTAGCTTTCCTCTTCCTACCTGCAGCCTGAACCATAGAAGGGTTAGCAGTACGAGTTGGTTTCTCGGTAACAGGTGGAGAAATACGTGCAAGAATAGAAAAAAGACATGGTCTCGAGTTTGGTAAATACGTGCAAGAATAGAAAAAAAGACATGAAAGTAATGGCCCAAAGTGGCTTTCTCTTTTCAGTAGGAAGCCTACTCGCGTCTCTCGGTCTTACACCGATGTTGCCTTTGATCCTTACTAATCCCATGGACTGCTGTTATCATCCTATGGACCTGTTACTGCAAGATCTATAGAGAAAGTCCTCGGCCTTATCCGTTAATGCCGGGGCGTTACTGATCTTTTCTGATACCGGCCTTATTTGTTGAGACCGATATTAGGACTCAAGGGTATAAACAAGTTTGGCATCGGTCCAATTTTACCGATGTTAGGGCTGCAGTTGAGGCTACTCTGCCACTAGCCATACTAGGGTACTTCTCTTAAGAACTTCGTATCAATCGGTCCTCGGTCTTGATACCGATATTCTTATTTGGAACGTATCATCTTTATCAGTAGCTTGATCAAATATCGGTCGTCCTGGATCATCGGCCTTGTCCTCGTTTACCTGCCTATGTGGTCTAGTGGTGATGTCCTGAGTCCACATGACCGTCACGTGCCCTGGGAAACCCTAATTTAGGGTGTAAACAGCCCCCAATCTTTGATTGCTAACTTGTTCATTTGTGATGGCGAATCCAGATACGTAAATGGGCTACTCATGGACTCCATATATATTTTGCTATTGTAAGAAATTGAGAATTTGTTAGTTTTGCACTTGCGTGTTAAAACTCACCATAGCATTGTGTGATTGCTTTAATTTTCCTACTAAAATATATATTCTCGTTTAGTTTCCTGCATCATCTGTAATGTGAGCTTTAGGTAAAGCACCTTTTTTTTTTTTTATTATTATTTTTTTTTTTATTAAATACGAGTAATGGAGATACATCCATACTACAGTTACTGGCTGCTAACTTCAGAGTTTTCTTAGAGAAAAAGAAGTAGGGTCTATGTTGGGCTTCCTTGAATGCAATTATTGTATTAATTCTAATAAAAAGACTGATGTGTCTTACTCATCCTCAAGAGACATCTTATGAAAGGAGGGTTGTCTATGACTTATAAACTGCACATCCTAGGTGTATCCCGGTAATGTGGGACACAACAACAATTCTTTTACATAGCAATTTAGCTAAAAAGATGTATGTTCTTGAATAGTTTCATTTCGAAAAATTGTGCTAAATTCAAAATGATGCTTAAAGTCATGAATTTTGTCATTCCAAAAATATATATATATATGTATATATATATATATATAAATGGCCATATCACACTACTTGTATCTGTTCATGATGATGGATTATACTTTGTGATTTTTCCATTGTTGTCTCTGTTAATTTTTTCTAATTGTTAACTAGCTAAAGGTGCCTTTAGAAACAGAATCTGTAGAATGTAAAGGTGCCTTTAGACATCCATTCGGTTTTAATTAAATGTCTCACATGATTGGAGTGACAATTAAAAAAAAAGAAAAAAAAGAAGAAGAGGGTGACCATTTACTTGTGTCAGTTCAATATGAACAAGTGCACCGCTCAAATCAAGGGCTTGTTTGGCTTTGCTATTAACTACATAAGACTTGCACTTATGTTTACCTAACACATCACATATGCTTAGGACTTATGCTAATGTTGGGACCTGTTACTGTCCAATATTGAATTGTTACTAACAAATGACACATTAGAAAAGTTACTATTAATTGGCACAAAAGTTACAAAAAAATGACACATTATTGCTACAAATTGAGACAAATAAATTGAAGGTATCATACAATCAAAAGTATTCAATTGTATTGCAAAATTGGCCTAAACTCGAATTGGGGGGGAGGGGGGGATAGCTTGAGCCTCCCTTATTCCTTGGTGCATCTGTCCTGGCCTTAATCTCCATTTACACCCACATCTTTCCTAAGATGAAATTTGATTATGCCGAGAATTAGCACTCTGATCTGGTTTTATATTTTGAATGCGATGGGTACCAAACAGAGGGGGAGATACAGGTTTGTATGTAGTTCGGTATTGTAGACATTAAAATTTTTGTAATTATTTAAATACAGATTGATTAATTAATAATTAATTTTATTTTATTATTACAATTAGTCAAAATCAGGAAATCCAAATTATCTCAAATATGGGTATCACAAAGTACAAGTGGACCAATTAAGTTATGACATGTGTTAAATACACTATATGAAACTATACAAATAATGGATTCTAAAGTGGTGACACGTGTCAAAATCTCAAGGAAGGACTTCAAATCAATGGTTAGGATGTGTTGAGTATCAAATTAAAACTCTACACCCTAAACATATAAGTAGAGTCCCCACCCATGTAGAAAGGACCTGGAGCCACGGAGAGGGCTGTCCATGCTAACTGGGCAGGCTGCCTTTGTTTAAGGGGTGCCTTGTGTTTTGCCTCTTCTTGTTGGTTTCAGTATCTTCCCCAATCTATGGTTGTTTTTGGTGCTGATTCCTTTTGTTCTTGGGCTGGTATGTTTATTCTATTGATGCAAAGAAGTTTGAAAGTATTGAGTTTTCAATATGTCTCCTCTATTTGTAAAAATATTAAAAGTACCTTTGCCAAGAAGGGTGGGGTGGGTGGGAGGGAATTTTTCGGTGTGTGTTCCTTGGGGTTTTTCTTCTGATTGGTGGAGTGCATCGTACTCCTTTCGGGGTGTGTTTTTTTTGGTGTGTGTATTTTTTTCGTGTTGGGATTCTCGTGTCGCGTGTGTTAGCATGTTTTTTTGAAATACAGAAGTGGAAAACATTGGTTTGATCTTGGTGATCCTTTGACTTTTGTGGTCCTTTGTATACAAAACAAAAGGGGCTGCTACAGGTTTTAAATATATAAAGATGGGTTTATTCTCCTTCTGCTGGATTTATTTCATGGCTGCTCCTGGGATGGAATTATTTTTTCTTCTGCAGATTTTGAGGAGCTTCACTCTGCTTATTTACTGTCATGACTCTCAGGAGATTTTTGGTCTTGGTATCCATGCTTTTAAAGGAACCAAATTGGGTGGTGGATGCAAATATGTGCACCCTTGCTTTGATCCTTTTTTTGGGCTCAAGGTCTCTAACAGCAATTTTTGGGGATGCTCCGCCTTCAAGTTTGCACATAAGTTTTGTGGGGTTAATATGTTTCTGCTGGATTCTTTAGTGGCTGATCTTTTGCCTTTTAAAATTTTTGGTATGACAGTGGTTGTAGATGGGATTCAATGACTTCACATTTGTTAAGGGTTTTTTTGGCTTCAGGTGTTTTATGGTCCTTTCAGTGTGGTATTTTATTTTCTGGAGGGAGTGTATTGCACCTTGGTGATTTGTTTTTGAAAGCTTTTGCTTGATATCAATATAATTTTGCCGTTAAAAAAAAAAAAGAAAAAAAAAAGAAAGGACCTGGAGCCTTTAAAAAAATTGAGTTTTCTCCATAAAAATTGAGGATTCCATACATTCCAATCACCAAAGCCTTCTGAAGAACAACAAGTAATAAATCATGCTGTTCTTAAGATTCGAAGCCTTTTGTACCAATCTTATATTAAGGTCATGGAATGAACGTACAAGATGAAAATTCAAGAAATTTTTGAAAGAGAAACAAGACATTGTCACAATCCTTGTTAGGAGAGGAGCCAAGAAAGGTCAATTTGGTTCATAGAATTAGGAACCAATAAAGAGTAAATGTTTCTTTGTTTGTCAAACAAGTAAAAGAGCAAGAAGGATTACAGTAAAGAAAATAAAATAGGACACAAAATTAACATAATCATCAACAGCATCCACTGCCACCCCATAAGCAAGCATTCTCATTGCAACAGTTACCTTTTGGAGAGATGACAAACAAAGACATCCAACTGCATCTCTTCTTTGGACAAAGTACGCATCGTAAGCCTCCACTGTAGACTGGATTCAAAGAAACAAAGGATGGCTCATACGAAACCTTCGTCCAAATCGACTAGGAGAGTACACTGGATTCTCAGCTAAATAGTCATTGTATAGTCTTTCATGCCCTTCCAGTCGACCACGTCGGATCGTTGCGTGGCCTTGAATAGAAACGCATCGTCTCCTTCGTTGTTCTGTATTAGTTTGTTCTTGATGCAAAGTAGCTAATATCAATATCTGGGGAGTATAGTTTGGGAAGGGGGGGGGGGACGGGGGGGAGAGAGAGACGATTTAGTATATCTTCTCCAAAGTAGATTATAGTAGAGTACACTGGATTCGCCATCCATTAGCAACAATAACAAATAGAGGAATGTGGAAGAGAGGATTTAGTATATCTTCTCAAAAGTGTTTGAAAATGAGAGTAACAAATGTTGAATTTATAGATAAATTGATTGTCATTTGAATTTGAAATTAAGCGGGAAAGTTGAGTAGAAGCGGAACTTTAAATTAAATTTTAGTGGGAACTTAAATCTTGAGTTTAGAATTTGAAATTTAAGGGGGAATTTTAAATTTTAATTTAAGCGAAAGTAAAATTTAAAATTCTTTTGTAGGGGAAAATTAAGTTTGAAATTTAATTGAAAAACTAAAATTGTAAAAAAATCAAAAATAACATTTTAAAATGTAAAATATTTAAGATAATATTTAAGTTTTTGAACTCGCGGTGCTTAGTCTATGGGTATGCTCAAGCTATAGTGAGTTTTGAGCTTATTGGACTGTGACACTCAGTCTATGGGTATGCTTGAGCTATATTTTTCTAGTTTAACCCGCAATTCTTAGTCTTTGGGTTTGCTCCAGCTCCATGTGGGCTCGGAACTTTTGGCCTAGATTGGCTAGGGATCATATGTCTGTCAGTGCAGGGCTTTAAGCTGAACTGATTCACTTAATCTGGAATAAAAGTCAGCTTGAGCTCTTCTGATCTATTCGTGAGAACAAGTTTGAGTGCCTAGTAGACCCATGGCTTTTAGCCGAGCTGATTCGCTTAGTCTAGACTAAGAGTCAACGTGAGCTCTTCTAATTTTTTTGGTTAGATCAGGTTTGAGTGCCTGGTAGGCCCAGGGCTTTTAGCCGAGCTGATTCGCTTAGTCTGGACTAAGAGTCAGCATGAGCTCTTCTGATCTATTTGATCAGATTAGGTTTGAGTGCCTGGTATGACCAGGGCTTTTAGCTGAGCTGATTCGCATATTCTGGACTAAGAGTCAGCATGAGCTCTTCTGATCTATTTGGTCATATCAGGTTTGAGTGCCTGGTAGGCCCAGAGCTTTTAGTCGAGCTGATTCACTTAGTCTAGACTAAGAGTCAACATGAACTGTTCTGATCGCTAGATATAGAATTTCGGATAAGGCTACTCGGGGCAGGCTAAGCCTTAGAGTCCTTTAGGCAGGTGTAAAATTTTTCTTGCCTTATTGGGGATTGCCCTAGGTCAAAGGTTGTTCTGATGGTGTTGAGTCAATTATGTACTCAAATGTGAAGTCTGAGTTTGGTGAATAATTTTTTCTTTGCTAAATAAGAGCAGATTGGCATTTCTTGAAAGTATTCCTCAAGATAGTCATGATTGTAAGCACAAATGTATCTGATGAGTAATAAATCTTGATTTGGAGATGTAAAAGGCTCTGAATAGGACCAGTTAAATAATAAGATTCTTGAACTAATAAACTTTGGTCCAGAATAAGCTCTGATCTGCTACTAAAAATCATGAGCTGGATCTGTTGTTTAGTCGCCTTTTTGTTGTTGAAGCATGAGACTTGAGGGGGCCTTAGCTATAAATAGAGCTTGGCCCGTGCAGGGCTTTGCTTACCTTTTTTACTAGGATTTTTGCCAGACTGATTCATAGAACACGTGATTAGTTATTATCATCCTCTCTGGGGTCGACAACCAGTCGATGAGTGAAACGTTTGAGTTAGTTTAACTAGGTCGCTAGCAGACCAGGTAGATACATCCAAATTGCTTGTTAAGAACTCAACAAGCACTAGTCTATGAGCTGGATCCAACCTGAACCCGATCTGCAGTGTCCGGATGAGTTGGACTCGACGATTATCACATGTTCAACACTTAATTCGGAGTTAATTAACGACTTTATTCCTATCTCTTTGACAAGAAATCATCCTCAAGTCGTTTTGCAAAGGGAAGCTTTTCTTTTGATGATTGTTTGGCATTATACTCCCTCCTCCAAGTTTTATCTTTCAAACTTTTGAGGATGATACCAGTATAGGGAGACAAACTTAATACTCGAAGTTTTAATTTTTGGAAGTTATTAAAGGTTTTTGAGATCGTCCGTTATGAACTCAACGACACTCGAGCTTCATTGTAACTCAGGTCTTCTAGATTTGCTAGAGTTGTGACACACTCAAAGCTTTGAAGACATATAACACTTGGGACCTCGAATAATTAGGCTTTATTGTGGCCTAAGAGTTTTTGGTCATGCTTGTGCAGTGGTCAGGTCTCTGGGTCCTTTTGCACTTAGGCTTTAGCATAGTATGGGCTTTTAGGCTTGCCCAAGCTAAATTCGATTCTTTTGGACCCGTGGCACTTGGTCTTTGGGTCTGCTCGAGCTGTAACGAGCTCTGAACTTTTTAGGTCGATCTAATCAAGATATGTATCTAGAATAAGACCAAATAAAGCGATTTAATGATTCTCTAATCTTGGTGAGATAAGCTCAATGTTAGCTTTTATATTATCCCTCTCTAGGGGATTACTAGGCAGTCAGATGACATATGTAATCTTTGAGAGCGAGATAAAATACCAAATTCCCACTAATCAAGAATATGAGGAGCATGTTGATACATTGGCAAAGACATAAGGTATATAGATATACGTGATACACTTCATTGAACCGTACATGAGTATCACATGGATTTGTATATCTAACACTGATATTATAGATCATAGCTAAGCCGACTCGATATAATGTGTATGGGTGCAATTCCCATGTTGAGAGGCACCCGATCCATGGTTTCACCAGAATCTATCGAATGAAACTCGAACAAAATATGTATATAAACTATGATTTGAGCAAAATATACTACATAACATGCCTTTGAATATGCTTGATAAATCCTGGACTATAAGTTCCAGATGTGGCCAATTTAAGGTGCTTACAACATAGAAGCTTGAGTCGATAGCCCTGAGCATGCTAAATAACGAGGCTGGATCTTAAACAAGATTTATATAATGTTTGCATATTGATCTCGATGATAGTCTTGAGCTGTAAATAATGTTTGAAAGCTCAAGATCATTATCCTTAGCTCTTCAGGACTGAATAAATCCTGATGTGATTGGGATGTGCCACCTCACATGCAAAGAAACGTAATTGGGGGGAAGTTTGCTGTAGACAAACTTTACAAGCATCTTTTTTTTGTAGGCAAATTTAAGCATAAAAGATCATGACATGCAATCATGCAATATATATTTACAAACCCTCTTAGGTTGAGAAAGGTGAAAGTCTGATTCATTCATTCGCACATAGATGAGATATATATGTGATACACTTAATTGAACCATTATTGAATATCACATGGATTTGTGCCTTGCAATATGGAGACTTTCTTGAATTTGCTATGCCAAGTGCTAAATATTCATGAAATAGAATTCATTGACACATAAAGTGACAGTAAGTGGGCATTAATAATTTATGCAAAAAGCCACAAAAATCTCAATAATTTGATCATAAATTGGGTTCCGCTTGTGAGTATAAATCTGGCGCAAGAGTCTAGTAACCAATTCGCAAAACAAGCTAGGAAATGTAGCCTAAAAAGTAATTATAAGCTTGTTGAATAAGATCTTAAAAGGATCGTAATTCACAAAATTGAGAGAAATTTGTCTTTAATGACGTGTGCTCTTTTGAACCCTTAGAAATTGTGGGAGAGAACCAAACTAGGTGGTCATCAATTTAACTTTCGCCTAGGAGGGCAAGAGCTTTTAAATATGCTAGAGCTGGCTAGATAAGCCCTGTATGTGAAACTCCATACTGATCTATTTTGAGAAAAAATTCCATGTAAGGTCCGTTGAATTAGACCGGGAAGAGATATGTTTGGTAGGATCCAAGTAATTGATTTGTACAATGTGTTCATAAATCTGATATAAATTTTGATCCGAAATATGAGCTCTGAATAAAATCCAATCAGAGCCTGATCGAAGTAAGATATGGCAGATCCGATCAAGTAAATTGCTGATATAAATAAATTCCAAGCGGCTTAATTGAAAGTCATCAGAAGTAGAGCCATTGGACTTTAATGCATTGATCCATAGAGTAATCATGTGCCCTTTGTAACTTGTTTTGGCATTGTTATTACTTATAGAGTTGTATCATAGATGGATATATATACACTACATGGGTATATGTATATGTTGTATCATAAATAATTCATGGTTGGGACCCACGGGCAAACACCATAAGGGTCTAACTTTTGCGATTTCAAGCGAAGGATTACCAATAGTAAATTGAGGCACATGGTGAGTCAGTGACTTTTACCAATGAGTGTTCTGGTCACTGTCAAAGTAAATAGAAATTTTCTTACTTTGACCGACTAGCTTTTCATGTTCATATATTGACCATAGGTATATAGCAATATACACATACATAAGTAACTCAATGTCGATATACTACACTATATAGGTAGTCAGTAATTACCTGGAACTCGGTGAGTACCTTTTCCTCATGTGATTATATACCTGAGCAGGTAGTTCTAACCTCTCTGATCTGATCGTGTGTTGGAGCAAGCCGTGATCATCGGAGAAGGCTTTTAACAATTTGAAAAGAAAGTAATTTTTCTTCATGCAAGGAGGAATGCATGAACATTGTAGAATGTTTTTTGTTTCTCACAGACGGTGCTAGGTGATGAAGCCAAAATCTGCACGTACCTTGGATTGAGAGTGTACGCGCATTGGATGTTGATGTGCTTCGTAGAATACCTGCAAAACAAGGCAATGGGTGTATACCCAAAGCCTCCTTCGACGATCAAGTTAGTCCTTGAGGGAGTTTGAACGTATAGGAGTTTGAGAGGGAAGAATTGTGTACCTTTTTCTTTGGTATCAGCTGAGAATATATAATGGGCTGAGGCTTAACTACCCACATTCTTCTCGGAGCACTACTCTATGGTAGTGGGCTGAAGACTTGTTCCTTCTATTGGGATTATTCGCCACATGTCTTACTCCTGTTAGTAGGCTGAATTTGGTCATATCACCAATAGCCCGACGGCCCGACCTCTCATCCACTACCAACATCACCACCGGTGGGCTGGTCGTACCACCACCGATATGTCTTATTGTTTCAAAAACCTTGAAGGAGTTATTCCGGTTTTGTTTGTTGTTAGTACAAGTGTAGATATGGATCGTTTTGGAGGTGGGGATAGTATTCAAGTAAATCCTAACCTTGAAGATCTTAAGCAATTCGACATAGATTCTTCTGGTTCTTTTTTTTTAGTCTGATTTCTACTTTCAAGCTTTGAATTTTGCTCTCCTACTTCATTTTCGTCACCTGATTCTTGGTTATATTGAAATGGTTAGCCGTTTGCATTTTCGATACCTACATTGAGGCCTTCTACTTTGAAGTAGTGCATTAGTATAATTACCTCACTACAAGAAAAAACTCTTTTTATGTCACTTTTAAAATAGTTGTTATGTCACTCAAAATATGAGTGACATAAATATTTCTCACATGTAATTTTTGTGTCACTTTTTAAGTAGTTATGTCACTTTTTTAAAACCAACATAAATAAAAACGCGGGTGACAATTTTGTAAATAAAATATTTCATTTTTATGTCACTTTTTATAAAAAGCGACATAAATATCTAAATTTTTTAAAAAGTGACATAAAAAAAAAAATTATGCGCGCGGGAAACGGGGTGTGCAGACCTTTTTTAACTCCCTAGCTGCTCTCTCTTCTCAAATATTCCCATCTCCTCTCATCTTCCTTCCACCTCCTCTCATCTTCCTCCCACCTAAGTCTCTCGCCGGCGCAGATCGGCCATCACCCACCAGCATCACCGCCGCCGCCGCCACCATAGCCTCCGGTCACTCACACTGCCACCGTCACTCTCTCCCTCTCTCCAGGTTTCTCTCTTTCTCTCCCCCTCGCTCTTGGATTTTCTGATTGCATATATGCTGGTTGATTACTGGGTCAATTTTTTAAACATCCAAAGTCATGATTTTGCATCTGGGTTTTGTGTGTTATTCCACGATTGTTCGAGTGCTGACTATTTCTATTTTGATTTCTATTTCAATTGTTCGATTGTGTGTTCTCATCTGAAGCATTTTTTTTTTTTTTTTTGCTAAGCATCAAATTTTATTAAAACAATGGCCCAAGGCCAAAACAGTACACCCAAAAGCCAACACTGCTGGCACAGGCCAACACTCAACTTGGCAAAAACAAGAAAAAGCCCATTCCAAACAAAGCCTAATACAAAGAACCAAAACAAAAGCAGACCCCCATTAAGAAGCCTAAATCTGCAGCACAACCAAAGATTCCATAGGAAAGAGCAAATCAACCATAAGAGCTGAAAATAGCAGCACCATACAAACAAATCCGACAGGCCGACAGCAAGCAGCAAAACTCAGCACGATAAAAGCCCAAACACCGCCCCTTTCCCAGCAAAAACAGAAACCAAGCCATGCTAACATTGCAGCTGTTATGACCAACTCTTCAGGAAAACACTCAGCAAAACAGAGAATCCAACCAAGCCAAGCACACGCATTAACCAAGATCAACACCCAACATTGACAAGAAAGATGATTTTTGATAGCAGCAGCAACTTTCCAAGCTCTCAACACCTCAAGGAAGACAATAGCTGCACACACAAAACGAACAGCCCACCAAGAACCAATTGTAGATGCAAAACCAGAAGGCATGGTTATAAAAGTAGTGGCAACACATATCCATCAGCATCTTTAGGGATGAACATTGAAATGGTTATATTGAAATGGTTAGTCTGATTTGTTCTCTCTCTCTGATTGTTTTAGGGATGAACATTCCCAAACGATCGAGGAGATTGTTTCTCCGCATCCTCTCTGCAAAGCCATCATTGTCGGACTAAACTTCAACGATCCCCTGAGGTTTTAGGGCTAAGCTTCAACTAAAAGTTTGACATATAGTTGTCGGCCTGGAGGTATGGGTTGGGTTTCCAGCTCTCTCTCTCTCTCTCTCTCTCTCTCTCTCTCTCTGTAATACCCGTACCCGGAAAAAAGGTAGTAATATTTATTTTACATGCATTAATTAATATAAACAATTGCATGTGATGATTTGGGTAAGTTTCAGTTACCCCGATGTGATAAGTGCTTGATAAAGGGCACAGTTGAAAGTTCTACTAGAGGTGGGACAGATATGAAAGTGCGACCCAAGAGAGGTCTGGATAATATAAATTGCATAAATGTGCATTTATGTGATTAAATGGTAGACATGTAAATGTAAATGTATACATTATGATACATGCTGATGCCATATAATTATTTAATTGATAAAATATTTGGTGCTTTAATATTCTATTGTTGATCATGTTTAATTATGGGACAAGTTTGGATACACTTGTGAAGTTGTAATGGGACACATGGCATAATTAGTAGGCAAATTAGTGCCTTCATATAATATTTGGGACCACATTTGGGGCTCATACTTGGTATATATATAGACCCACTTAGATATTGGGATAGTAATATAAATTTATTTGGATTTTTCATAATAGAAATTAGGGAGATTGGGGGTGTAAATGAAAATAGGTCTAAGATGGAGAATATTCTCAAGAATATTCCATGTGATTCATTAATCAAAAAAAAAAAAAAAAAAACAAAGAAGTAAAACCGTGAGTGTGTGTTAATGTGAGGCGGTGCCGGCGGTACATATTATATATATATATATAATATGTTTAGTTAATCAAAATTTAAGGAAAGAAAAAAAAACAGAGAGTTAGAGAATGAGAGGCCACGAGAGATAAGAAGAGAAACAGTGAGGGTTTTACCTTTTTGATGCCATAGCTTCGTCATATGTTGCCCAAATCGCGACACAAAGTCATATTTGGACTTGTAGGGGTAAGTCTAATCTTTTAGTATAATTTATTCTCAGTTTAATCGATAGATTTTTCGTGTCCCAAATGAGTTGGTAATATTTAGTTCACCAAAATTGTATAGGATCATCATTGGAATCATTAGTAGCTAATTTTGCGAAGGAATTTGGGAATTCTTAGCTTATTTTGGAACTATTTGCGAGGTGAGTGTCCTAATCCCAAAATTGGATGTTTAATATTTTTTTAATTATTATTAATTGTTTTGAAATGCTTAATTATGATTAAGTAGAAAAGCACGTGATTAATTAGCAATTAACATATTGGAAATGTTGAATTTGCCATGTTGACATGTTGAGCTGCTTATGTGCCTATTTGGGTCAAAGGGTCTCAAGTGATAATCACCATTAGTTAGCCCATATATAAGGGACAGAGAGATGTTGAAATCCTCAGAGAAAAGGGGATAGTGGTGACGACCACAGCGAATTGACTACGGTCAGGAGTGAATGAGAGTGATTTCGCTATATGCGACGGAAAAAGTGAGATTGGCCCGGAATCAGGGGTCCAGAACGATGGTGATTGATTGCTTGACACGCTAGCGACCATTTATTGTTGTGATGTTTAATTGGTGTTATGATATTAAGTACTCCAATTGCATGATTAGCACCACGTATTCACTAAGCGAAAGCTTATTCGATTTTTGTGGCTAATGACCACGCAGGTTCAGATGAATACCACAGTGAGAAATGATCGAGACTACGGGCTGGGTCTAGCTTGCTTAGATATTTAAATGTGAGGATTTAAATAAGGTTGTAACAAACTTAAAGTTTATACTTTTAAATATGTTTAGAAATAAATGTTAGAATGAGTTTGTAATATCTATATATTTAGTTAGATTTTGATGTGGTTTGGAATATTTAAATAAATGAGTATGGCAGGGGTTAAAAAAATGTTTTAGTTTATGAAAACAAGGTGAATGGTGCTGTAATAGGAGAAACTTTGCCCAAGTACCATTTGACGGTTTTAAAACTTTATTTTATTTTCTTTTATTAATTTATTTGATAAAATGATATTTTACCCCTGGTATTTCAGTCAAAATGGAATTTTTGGAACGTTAAAAAAAATGGTTGTTTGGTCCTTAGCTTTGTTACATGTGTCCTAGCCCGCGGGGGCGGGTTGGGGTGTGACAATTTTTGGTATCAGAGCAATAGGTTAGAGCCTTTGGGAACGAGAGACGAATACGACGCGTAAAAAAATAAATAAATAAATAAAATGTATGTATATGATAATCATGACACATAGTTACATTTAAATGCATACATGTTTACAGCACATGATTTAAATATTGTTGAGCATGCATATCATGTTGCATGCATTTTACATATTATAATATGTGGAGAGATAGTTGGAAACTTCATTATGATGAAATGGAGTATAAAAGGGAAATGTTTTTCCCATATGATGAATTAATTCAGTTGGAAAGGGGGACTGAGAATTTGGTAAGAAAATCCGAGTTTGGGAATATTTGTGGAATTTGGGTTCAGAAATCAAGGGTTGAATTGGTCATACTGAAATAATTTGGCTGATATTGTTTTATCAAGGATATTGACTTGATGAAGGGTTATTGAGTATTGGGTTATGATTGTGGGTATGGATTTCTTTTCAAATATTATCGGGTATTATTATTAGTGAAGATTCTCTCTTATTTTCTGCCAAGAAATTGGATATCTGGATTTCTTTATTTACGATGGGTCTTCTAGTGTTCAATATTATAGTCTGGGAATTCTGGAATTCTTATGATTTGTATGGAGCATCATGAGCAAATATGGTATTATTATTATCTCTTATTTCTCCATTTATTTGGTAATGATTTTTGGGAGTATTTATCGAGCTCCTTATATATTCTCTTGGGATTGAGGGTGAAGTATTGAGGTTGTCGAGGTGATGAGATATTTGGGGATTTATCCAGTCACTTTAGTTGTCTTAGGTTGTTGAGGAATCTCTCAACTCTATTTGGATTATATTGGGTTGTTGAGAAATCTCTCAACTCTATTTGGGTCATATCGGCTTGTTGAGGAATCTCTCAACATAAATTTATTTATTTCTATTTCTTGGGATACCTCTCTTATTATCGAATAATGATTGGTTCTCCTACGTATCAGTATGAATAGTAGAGTTGGGGTCAAGTAAAAGTAACAGATTTTTTTTTATTGTGTTTCTATCGATTGGGGGTCACTACGGTTATGAATTATTCTTTTCTGCTTAAGGATATGATTGATTGGGATCAAGACTAAATAGTGGTGTTGTACGAATAACCAATTGGGTTGATTGGCTATATGGGGTATCTGAGTTTTTCTATCAAAGATCTGATATCGGGAATGAGTTTATAAGTTTAGTAAGTAGTGTCTCTTGACATCCAAACCACTCCAAGATCCGTTCAACCACCATATGCATCAGGTAATAGTATTTTTATTATTTCTTTGTACTTTATATGTAAGTAATCGAGATCTGACTATTGCACTGCACTGTAGCAATTGTCAAGTATCCTAGTATATCACTGGAAACTTTCAGACTTTGGATTTAACTATTAATAATGTATTAGGAATTTCTGGAATTTTTGAATGACGTTAAATGAGTTTATATATGTTTAAATGAGTAGAAAATGTTTTGAAATTATCTTTTGGTGGAAGGGAAAAAAAAAAAAAAACACTGATTTATTGTGAATCAGGAAGTGTTTAAAAAAAAAAAATATTTCGATAAAAGGGAGTAGTTGGATTTGACCCAAATTGAGTAGAAGAGGAAAATTAGTGAAAAGAATTTTAATTAAATGTGCGTATTTCAATTGTTGTTTAAAGGAATTATTAATTGAAAATGTTTTGATTATGTGATAGACGTGTAAACATTTTTATTTTATGGAGAGAGATTTTAAATGAAATTACTATTGGGCTAGGAAGCTCAGATGAGTACATTACTTTTTACTTTTGTTTTAAATTGGAATATTAAAATTTGAAAGGAATTCCAAATGACTTTGATAAGAAAAGGGTCTGGAAGTAACTTGTGATATTCTACGTACTATTCTTAATACTGATTGTTGCGGGTACATGATTGGGTCGATGGATTATAAGAATCATCAACTTATTTCTTGGGAATTGAGTTGGGATATTCTTGGTTGGAATGTAAGTATAACAGGGCAATGAAGCACTTCAAACGTATGATTGTGTAGAATTCTAATAATGGGAAAAAATGGTAGTTTATCGCTTGTTGCTTGGGATTACAGTCGGAGATCAACGAGTGATCTTATTTACATACAAGTGACGTCTTTAAAAAGGGTATTGCACACTTGGGTAAACAGAAGAAAATTTAAGATTGAGGAGTGTTGGATCAGATTTAAGTTCAGTTGCTTATTGATTGTAAGTGCTACAAGGAGGGAACAAATGAGTGTATTGATTTCTATATACTGGGGCTTAGACAGCGTAAATCGAAAGACATGAGAATTCAATAATCTGAATAGTTTAAGAATTATGAAGCTTTACCGTATGTTAAACACCTGGTGGATGAGTTATATATCTGGAATATGTGATTTAAAAGGGATAAAGATTTCGTGAGTGTTATTAGAAATTAATCAATTAGGATCATGAAGTTGACATGAATTTGAAGTTACGGAATTGACTTTATTGATATATATTGAAGATTTCTTCTCTGAACGAGGACGCGTGTGAAACTTATATTGGTTACAGTGAAGATTTCTTCTATGATTATATTGATATTATTATTGCAAATATTCATGTTGAGATTGGGTTATATATTGATGCAACAGTGATTTATGCTACACATGGTTGAAATTTTATAAACTAAATTATCTGGTAAAAGATCTAGAATTCATGGTATTCTTTCTATATTGAACATTGGCAATAATGTTCTTACGAGCTGGAAGTTTATATTAATTGTCGTGACTTGGAATATATAGTTATACAACAACTATTGAATGCATGGTATAGAGAACAGTTGGAACTCGTGATAGCTACAGTTTGAAATTTTATATTAATCAGGTGAAAACAAAAGGGTCGTTGGTGCTTGAATAAGAGATCAACGGGGGTTTAGTGTGCGCGTTGACTATTCAGAATGGATTTGAGTCAAGATTCAGAATTTATTGGAAATTAAATTTGTTCCAGAAATTTGGGCAAGGAATGATGGTAATAAATTGAGGTCAACCAGCATTACTATAATAGATAAGCGAAAATTGATTTAAAGATCGATTTGGGTTTCTGTTTTAGAAATTTATGATAAAGTACTGGATGAAAAGTGATTGAGCTCTGCTCTACAGTAAAATGTGTTAGAATCAAGGTCAAGCATGTACTTCGAGTGAAGATATCTCAATGGAATGAGTTCAGAAGAAATATTGACATATATAATGAGATTTGAGTATATAATATGTTAGTAATTGGTTATACGACATTACTAATTGTATTTCATTACATATGATGATTTAGGAAGTAGGTACAAAGGCACAAGTTTTCTTGAAGATTGATTTGGCATTATCAGGTCAAAGTTTCAACCAAGATATTGAGAAAGCTGCCTTCAGAGGAGAAATGTAAAGTATTCTTTGCGATGCGTGATATAAGGGCAGGAAAAAAAAATGAGGGTTCATGAGGTTATTGTGATTGATATTATTGACAATCTGAAATTGAATATTTATCGTAGTAAATTTCATGACTGGATAGTCAAAGTCAACAGAGATTAGATATATTGACAAGTGAATGATTGAGACAGGTGATCGAATTCGACTGTGTTGATGATTGGGAATACATATTTGCTGGGGTTAATTAATTGTATGTGGAAGAGAATTGTGAAATTCTATGCTTACTGATGTCTATCATTATAAAGTGGTATGTTTGACTTTGTACTGATGTTTTGGGAGTTCACACGACGTAATGGGAAAAGAACTGAATTATGGAAGAGTGCCTTCCACAAATTGAGAATTTTTGACAAGTCAGCGATTGACTGAGAATACATCACAGGTAAGCGAGTCTTGTTTTCAATAAGTTGATGGAAATGTCTACTACGGGGACAGAAATATTCGAAATGTGTGATCATCAGAGAATGGTGTGATTTGCAAAACTGAGTGATTCGATGGGATTAATTGAAATGTTAAGGAGAATGGGAATCAATAGACTACCAACTAAAATTGTAGTCGGTATTAACCAATGAATTTAATGCATCTTACATTGCGTGTTACAGTGTTGAAAGTCATATTTGAACAGTGAGTTGTACGTGTATGAACCATTGAATGCTCAAGGGGAAATATTTGTATGCAATCTGTACTTGAGACAAGAAAAGTTTGGGGACAAACTTCCTAAAAGGGAGGGAGAGATGTAATACCCGTACCCGGAAAAAGGTAGTAATATTTATTTTACATGCATTAATTAATATAAACAATTGCATGTGATGATTTGGGTAAGTTTCAGTTACCCCGATGTGATAAGTGCTTGATAAAGGGCACAGTTGAAAGTTCTACTAGAGGTGGGACAGATATGAAAGTGCGACCCAAGAGAGGTCTGGATAATATAAATTGTATAAATGTGCATTTATGTGATTAAATGGTAGACATGTAAATGTAAATGTATACATTATGATACATGCTGATGCCATATAATTATTTAATTGATAAAATATTTGGTGCTTTAATATTCTATTGTTGATCATGTTTAATTATGGGACCAGTTTGGATACACTTGTGAAGTCATAATGGGACACATGGCATAATTAGTAGGCAAATTAGTGCCTTCATATAATATTTGGGACCACATTTGGGGCTCATATTTGGTATATATATAGACCCACTCAGATATTGGGATAGTAATATAAATTTATTTGGGTTTTTCATAATAGAAATTAGGAAGATTGGGGGTGTAAATGAAAATAGGTCTAAGATGGAGAACATTCTCAAGAATATTCCATGTGATTCATTAATCAAAAAAAAAAAAAAAAAAACAAAGAAGTAAAACCGTGAGTGTGTGTTAATGTGAGGCGGTGCCGGCGGTACATATTATATATATGTATATAATATGTTTAGTTAATCAAAATTTAAGGAAAGAAAAAAAAACAGAGAGATAGAGAATGAGAGGCCACGAGAGATAAGAAGAGAAACAGTGAGGGTTTTACCTTCTTGATGCCATAGCTTCGTCATATGTTCCCCAAATCGCGACACAAAGTCATATTTGGACTTGTAGGGGTAAGTCTAATCTTTCAGTATAATTTATTCTCAGTTTAATCGATAGACTTTTCGTGTCCCAAATGAGTTGGTAATATTTAGTTTACCAAAATTGTATAGGATCATCATTGGTATCATTAGTAGCTAATTTTGCGAAGGAATTTGGGAATTCTTAGCTTATTTTGGAACTATTTGAGAGGTGAGTGTCATAATCCCAAAATTGGATGTTTAATGTTTTTTTAATTATTATTAATTGTTTTGAAATGCTTAATTATGATTAAGTAGAAAAGCATGTGATTAATTAGCAATTAACCTATTGGAAATGTTGAATTTGCCATGTTGACATGTTGAGCTGCTTATGTGCTTATTTGGGTCAAAGGGTCTCAAGTGATAATCACCATTAGTTAGCCCATATATAAGGGACAGAGAGATGTTGAAATCCTCAGAGAAAAGGGGATAGTGGTGACGACCACAGCGAATTGACTACGGTCAGGAGTGAATGAGAGTGATTTCGCTATATGCGACGGAAAAAGTGAGATTGGCCCGGAATCAGGGGTCCAGAACGATGGTGATTGATTGCTTGACACGCCAGCGACCATTTATTGTTGTGATGTTTAATTGGTGTTATGATATTAAGTACTCCAATTGCATGATTAGCACCACGTACTCACTAAGCGAAAGCTTATTCGATTTTTGTGGTTAATGACCACGCAGGTTCAGATGAATACCACAGTGAGAAATGATCGAGACTACGGGCTGGGTCTAGCTTGCTTATATATTTAAATGTGAGGATTTAAATAAGGTTGTAACAAACTTAAAGTTTATACTTTTAAATATGTTTAGAAATAAATGTTAGAATGAGTTTGTAATATCTATATATTTAGTTAGATTTTGATGTGGTTTGGAATATTTAAATAAATGAGTATGGCATGGGTTAAAAAAATGTTTTAGTTTATGAAAACAAGGTGAATGGTGCTGTAATAGGAGAAACTTTGCCCAAGTACCATTTGACGGTTTTAAAACTTTATTTTATTTTCTTTTATTAATTTATTTGATAAAATGATATTTTACCCCTGGTATTTCAGTCAAAATGGAATTTTTGGAACGTTAAAAAAAATGGTTGTTTGGTCCTTGGCTTTGTTACACGTGTCCTAGCCCGCGGGGGCGGGTTGGGGTGTGACACTCTCTGATATATGTATTTGTATATGCATCTCAGATTGTATTTGGTTTCTTATACCCCTAAGAGTAGTTTTGGGAGAGCCATTGTCAATCATCGCATATTAGGGTAGGTTCATTTACGGGTTGATGTAGCATCAGTAAGGTTGAAGACACTGTTCATTTGTTGACCTCAATTAATTTGGGTTGACTTAGATTTGCCCATTTTGTTAACTTTCTTTAATTCCATTCCATGTATTGTAGTTCACATTGCATTTTCATATTAATATCCTCTCTGCCATGTTTTAGTATAAAATCTACGAATTGCATATTCAAATCACAATCACACAATGCACAGAATTTGTCCAGAATTTCAGTGAGCATGGTCTGAATTTGAACCTCTGTTTATACATGTTTTGATCATTGTTTGAGGTTGATTCTATCTTTTCTATTAACTTTTGCCTCTTAGATAACTCTTTGTAAATTTCTAGATTTTTCTCTAATCATTACTTGTTTTAGAATTTCTTTTAAATCCAATTGACGAATGTGTCTATGTTTTTGAGTAAGAGGTGTTGTGACTTGGATATCTCTCATTCTATGATAACTAATGCACTTTGACCTTTTAATTTGGAAACTATGCTTTTTTACTTTTGAGTCTTAGGGTTCGTTTCAGGTGACTAACTCTCTCTGTACATAAGTATGAAACTGAGTGTTTTGTCGCTTGACTTTTGTGTTTTTATCGATGTTGTAATAAAAAATTTTGGGGGTTTTTGTTGTTCTTGTGGGTTGATTGAATTCGGATTGTGGAATTGTATTTAATTTTTTGGCCGACAGTTTAAAATTGGGGGTAAGTTATAATTAAGTGTTTGATTTTTTTAGAAATAATAAATAATGCTTCTATGCTTTTCTGTAGCTTTGCAAGTTGGGTCAATGATTTTGCTAAATATGGAGTTTTCTAGTCAATGACTCAGTGGACTTGGGATTCTCACTGACTCTCTTTTCAGGTCACACACGCACACTGATCTTCATTCACTGGCTATCTCTTTTCCTTGTACCATGTGCTCAATTCGGTAATTTTCGAACGGAGGGAGTAGATAAAAACAGAGCGGAGAGAGAGCAAGAGAGAGAGAGTACCTTGGAATGGAGGCGATCTACCGTGTAGTGGTCAGTGGTTGTCTGTGTTGTTGTGCGTTAGTTGGGTTAGTGAGAGAGAGAGGGGGAGAGAGAGAGAGAGAGAGAGAGAGAGAGAGAGAGAGAGAGGCCTATTAGAGCGCAACCCCCCTCCCCCCCCCCAGTCTGCTTGTAATGACTAAAGAGAAATGTGAGTTGAGGGTGAAGGTGGCGGGCCTGGAACCAGGGTTTCATTGGATGTTGGAATGAGAGGTAGAGAGAGAGTGTCTTTTAGATAATAGAATGATATTTAGGCATAATATAATAGAATACTTTATTTCATATATGTATATACTTTTTTATTAGATCGGTCGGTTCGGTCGAAACTCAGTTTTGATTTAAAAGAACCGCCTACCGAATAGAGAATCTATTTTCTTCAAACCTTAGCACCAAAAACCGACCAACTTAAAAATAAATTGACCAAAACTGGTTGGACTGGTCTGTTTCAGCTGGCTGCTTCGATCTATCGGTTATTTCGTAAAATCCTAGTCCAAGTTATAGAACAAAGAAAAAACAGGACATCTTCCAATCTACATTCTACACCACAAACACCGAATCACGTCAACACTTCTTTGCTAGAAATATCACATTTGGGAAGCAAAATTCAGCTCAACTCCCAGATACTAAATTTATTTGGACCCTAGCCCCAATTACGTTATCCGTTTCCTTCTTCATAACTTCAATATTAGCTTTGACATTTTTTTTTCACTCTCTTGTTTCTCTTTTGCAGTATGTAATAAACTGTAGCAGCTAGGCTAAGCTGAATCACTTCTGCACCAGAAGATTGACCTTTCGCATCTTGAATAGTCCGTAGTAGTTCAAGTAGGCCCCCTTTGTTACGAAATTTTAAGTTAATCTTTGGCAGAAATTTGGCAGTCAAAAAACATGTGGTTTTTCTCCTCTAGTCCTCCTCACCTTTGTTACACAGCACACTGGAATTATGTTCTGCAATGTCCCATTGCCTAAACTTACCATTAGTAGTAGTCTTTCTTTAAAACTAGCGAAAAGATAGAAGAAATTTTTGGAACAGAGGCTTCACACCAACCAGGTTAACCAGTCTACATTAGGAGGTTGCCTCTAATAGCATTTCTAATGAAGCCTCAAAGAATTCACCATTGGAAGTCAAAATCCCAAATAGCTCTGTCCTTGTGTCAACGTCGGACTTTAAGGGAAAAAAAAGTTAGTTTCATTTGTATTTTTTGTATCGACTAAAATGTATTTTGATCTATGCATGTTCAAGAATTGAGCACTGCAATTGCAGTTTTATTTATGATTTTCTTATTGATACGTAAAGACAGGTATCATGTTGTTAAATTAATAAGACTTATATTTCTTGGCTGTGAACTCTACTGAAGGGATCATAAATTCTAATAGTTTTAAATTGAAGAATATCACGTTTTCTTTGAAATAGAATTGTTGGAAAATGCAATGTAGGTTTCTTATCATGCCTTTTATTTTCTTTTCATGTTTATTTTATAAGGTTTTAGAAGAGCTTCAGAAAGATCCTTGGCCGGTACCAGCAGATCAAAGGGGCGATGAGGTGCACCGGCACTGCATTGAGTGTAGCTGCGCATTTGTTGGGAGCATGTGTTCCAGGTTCTGGTGCTAGAATTATGGCCTTCATTGGGGGGCCATCAACAGAAGGGCCTAGTGTTGTATGTCTTTAACTTATCATGAAATATCTTCTTAGTAAATGAAGTCAGTCAATTACTAGTTCTATATAATTTCTCCAACCATTGTCATTTTTTGACTTTAGTGAAGTACTACTAAATTTGGCCCCCCAAAAAAAGTAATACTAAAATCAGTTTTGAATGGATGGATATACTTTTAAATTTTTATTTCTAAAAATAAATCTATCAGGTGACAGTGGTAGGATATTTATATAACATAATTTCATTTGAAAAATACATCACAAGGTAAAAAAACCCATGTTACACGGACTCTCCTATGACCTTCAAAGTACCCGTGTTGACCGGATATGACAAGGGTACTGGTATGGGAGATATCCAGTAGCCAAATTGGACACCCGGATTGTTGAAAAAGCAAGAAGAAGCTCAAAATTGAGCGCAAAGAAGGATTCTCAGCTTTTCTTTTAAAGATATAGATAGAAACTCCTTTATTAAATTGTAATCAAGGATATAACCAAATTAGATTACGTCAAAAGATGAAGGGCTCAAACGTATAAATAGGGGGTAAATTCCCCATCTAAGTTTAGCATCATAAATGCCCTGGATTTTTAGTTCTCCAACCAAAGTTGGAAGAATATATAAAATATCTTTCAAATGGTGAGAGAATAACCAAAATAAGAGTAAAGGGGAAAGAGAGACAGAGAGATCATGGAATTTTTTTGAGAGAGATCATACCTCATCCCCTCCATAACTAAATGGTTTCACCAGCCTTCCTACAATATGAACATCCTCAACTTCTTATTTGGTTGCAAAAAAAGAAAAAAGAAAAAAGAATGATATGGTACTGTAATACACATTTGCTAATTAATTAGAAAGATACTATATTTGATTGTAAAGCTTACCAAGTGGCACTAAAGGTACTGAAGCATAGTGAACAAAAACCATGAGGTTAGATTTGGTTTTCCATGTCTCAATTGAGGAAATACATAAAGAAAATGGAAGAAAATAGATATAGAAACATAAGAAGACCTAAATCAATTAATACTAGGAAGCCCTAAATCAAAAATCAAAATTACTATTCAAACAAACCCACTTCACCCCTATTGGATGCGGGTGGTGGCGACAACCGTCGACAGTGGGATGCGGGTGGTCCATCGGTGGATGAGAGATATGGAGGGAGAGAGAGAGTGTGTGTGTGGTGGTGGTGGGGGTGGAGAGTGAGCCAAAGAGGGAGAGAAAGAGAGAAACCTGGAGAGAGGGAGACAACGACGATGGCGTGTGTGTGGCGCACGGAGGATGTGGTGGCGACAGCGGCGGTGATGCTGGTGGTGACGACAGGAGATGAGAGGAGGTGATGAGAGGAGGTGATGAGAGGAGGCGGGAGATGAGAGGAGATGGATGAGAGGGAGATGAGAGAGGGACTACAAAATTGTCCAGCACTTTTATTCCGGCCCCATTCCCGCGTGCTCATAGTTTCATTTATGTCACTTTTTTAAAAATGTTTGTCAATTTTCAAAAAGTGACATAAAAAATTCGGAACGTGTATTATTTATGTCACTTTTTACAAAAAAAACTGACATAAAAATAAAATGTTTTATTTACAAAAATGTCATCGCGTTTTTATTAATGTCACTTTTTTAAAAGTGACATAAAAGCATTATTATTTATGTCACTTTTTTAAAAAATGACATAAATACGTTATTATTTATGTCACTTTTTTAAGCAAATGACATAAATAATCAAGTATTTATGTCATTTTTTTAAAAAACAGACAAAAATATTTAAAAAGTGACATAAAAAGACTCTGCAAGAAATAATTATGTCACTCAAAATAAAAGTGACATAAATACAATATTTAAAGTGACATAAAAAGCCTATTTCCTTGTAGTGAGCAGGTTTGGGCTCCTGTAGACGAACACGATATCTACTACAGGTGAGCAGTAAGAGCTCTATTATTTGCGTCCAATTGCTTGCATATGCATCACCAACATTTTCCCATATATTTTTTTTCCTTTTTGAAATACCTACTTAATGGTGTGTCCTATGTTACCCAGACTTGGGTATGGATATTGGATCGGAATGTTACTCCAGGCATTAGGAAGAGTTCAGGTAACGTAGTGTGTGTGTCCATAGATACAATTGAACTGTTAGTTCTTTGGAAAACCTGTATCATTTAACATAATTAATTCTTTTTCCTCAGTTTTGGTCTAACCTAATAGCATCTGAAAACTGAAATATTCTCACATCACTCCATTCAAGTTTAGTTTTTGTATTTGTGTCGAAATAAATTTTGTATTATTATACGATTTCTAAATTTATAGCGACTCAAGCATTAAAGTATTGGTATAACACATTCTCACCCAAAGTATCTCAACAAAGTTCACCTCTATTTTAGTCAATGAAGTTAATTGCCAAACGGGAAATGTTTCCAATAAAGCAACGGTAGTAACCTATTAGTCCCAAGGAACCATGAATCTCAGATATAAAGCAAATCTATAACGGTCCCAATGTTAGAAGGATCCACGGATACTCCATTGCCAAAAATGACATGTTCAAGAAACTTTTTACCTCGGATAATCAATATTCACACTTAGATAATTTGGTATACGTAGTCATCGGTGCTCAATCACAACTTGTCTTAGCAAGGATTAAACACACGGTTTATCAAATTTGCCAAAGCAGCAGGTGCGTTCATCAAACTGAGTGGTATAACAAGGGATTCACAATGTCCTTAATACGGGCGGAAAGTAGTCTTAGGAATCTCACGTTCCCTAGTGCGCAACTGGTGATAACTCTATTTCAAATCAATCTTTGAAACTAAACACGTTGAACTACGAAGTTAGTCAAAAGGATCTATTGATTCTTATAGTCACAAGATTCGATGTCATAAGCAATACTCAACTTAAGAGGGCCATCTATCTTCTTGGCACAGGGAAATGGGTACTCTCCAACGAGACGGATTAAGACAAATGAATCGCTAACCTGTAAGTTCCCCAACTGAGTCCTTAACCCTTTCAACTCTACGGATGTCTTACAATACGACGGCATCAAAATAGATGGAGTACTGGGTATTAATCTGTCACAACTCAATTCTCACGGATAGGCGACAAGTCATGCAAATTCTCAGGAAACATGTCAGTGTACTAACCCACATCAGAAGAGAAATCAATCAAATTTGGTTCATTCTCATAGGAAAACAAAACAAGCTATTTAAGGAGTCAATACGATTTTAACCATTTCGCAAACTGTGAAGCGGATATATCGGAGTCTCTATACAATCAACCATGAAACAACTAAGATTCTCGAATGGTAATGCAAAAGCTACCTTCCTCTCAAAATAACTCACAAGTTGTCACAGCCCGGTCCCACAATAGCGGAACCGGAGCCCGTGGCACGCCACCGAGGCTAAACCAATTCATTAACGTTCCCAAAATTAGATTTGAAGAACACACGCAGCGGAAAAACAAAACATATTTTCAAAAGCAGAGGTTCAGTCGACTGGGTCGGGACCCTCAGTCGACTGAAGTAAGCAGAAACAAAAAGAATACTTCAACCTTCAGAGGTCCAGTCGACTGAGGCAGGGCCTAGTCGACTGCTTTTACCAAAATAAGAAAAATAGTTGAACTGCACTGTCCCGTCGACTGCCCCGTCGACTGCCCCGTCGACTACTTTTACCATATAAGGGAAAAATAGTTAACTGCACTAACCCGTCGACTGCTCCTCTGACAGCAGCCAAAATTGCATAATTTCAAGTTTTAAAAGCTTTCTAACTTTCACCAATGATCAACCACTCAATCCAAACTCAACCCAAAGTAATCCTAGATGTATTAAAACATTTCTAAAGCAGAATTACAACATGTTATAGTCCATTACAATGTTCTAGATCCATTCTATTATACGAAATTAAACATAAGTTAAAACGATAAAAATTCTTATTACAACATCCTATTGTCCCAAAACTACAAGGTTATCATTCAAGTCGCCTTCCAAAAGAACTCCCAACCCACGTACTCACTTCTGCGATTCCTCGCCAGCATTTACACCTGAAATGGTTATTTGAATAACCACACATATTCGATTTGTTTAAGCTAAAGCTTAGTGAATAAAACAACATATGTACATGAATGATAAACATGTCCGCATTCACATCTCTACATTTCATACTAGTCGTCGGAGACTCACGTGCCCGTTCATACTCCCAATCCGCGACTCCTCGCCAATAAGTCCACGCGAAAGGGTAAGACCCACGATTCTTCTCTTCAATCGTGCGACCTTAATGCCTATATCGGCTCCACAAAATGGTACGGTGACCACGTGCTCCTTCTGACCCACATAAGAAACTTAACATGCTCAAATACATATCACCATGCTCGTGGTAATCAAAACATATCACCGTGCTATTGAGCCTACTTATCAATATAAATGCCCAATATGAACTACACAATATATCTCTAAGAATTAATACATGCTATTCACACAAAACATGAATACATGTCAAGAAATCATTCCAAAAACATAGTTGAATCACTCACCTCCAAATAACGCTCCTATAATTCAATCTGAAGAAAACCCGTGCACAAAGAACGTGCAGAAGTCCGTCTAGTACAAATCCTATGGATCAAAATTCCATTTATCAACTTTTATGAAAAAATCTAGAAAATAACTTTTCGGAAAACTTAGTCAAACAAGCCCTAATAGGTATCAAAAAGAAGCTCTTACCTCGAGGAGCTTGAATATGAAATCTGGGAGAAAGCAAACTGACGGAAGGTCGTCGTTTGGCGTCGCAAAGCTTGAAGCAACTAAATCTCCCTCTAGCCCCCTTTTGGCCTCCTTTTGGAAATTAGGTCAAGAACTTATGAAAAACCTAAAGTCATCACTTCCTATATTTAGGCAAGACTATTGGGAATTTACGTTTACCTCCCCATGAGTTTTCAAAACTCCTAATCAGTCTCTGAACCTTTCTATGCAGCTTATTTATAGCTTTACGAGTAAAAACTCAAAATTATAAAAGTTTTTGACTAAGTTTTGTTTGGTCGCTAAAACGCGAATTTCTATATGACGTTTCCGAAGTTGCTAATTAGCCTACTAAATTAATAGCGTGTTCATTCGTCCTCACCAGGATACTAAATCTAACGACAGAAATATATTCTAGGCCAGAAAAAAATACAGATATTGCAATACACAGGTAAACATTTAGTTCCAAATAAACATTTAAAATGTTCCACAGTGACCGTCTCATAATCGGAGAGACTTCACAAACAATAAATCCTCAATCACAATAGTTTTAAAGGGTTCTCTAATACAGACACCCAAATCAACTCGTGAGTCAAAACTCACTCAACCATGTGTCATAAGACACGCCACATCACATTATCATGCATGACAATGTAATGCAAAAGCAATAACACGAATGCGGGTGTTATACAAGTGCTTGGCAAGTACTCACTAGTCCATACTCACAATCATAAATCAAAGATGGTGTGCTGGTCAGCTATAATAGCTCGCGGCCACGACACATTCGATTTAAGGCAACCAAGCCTCCAACGGAAGTATCTATTAACAACTAACAATGTAGGAACCAAATGACTCATTCCTCAACTCATTGATGATGCACAAGGTGGTATCTAAAGGGATACAATGCGCCGATATCTACAGGCATAGTGGCACTGGGACTAAACACGAACAATTTACCTCAGATCACAGAAGCATCAGTATTACCCCACTGAAGGTGCGGCGGCAAAAAGATTAAGATGCCCTTATTGTCCCCCTAGGGACGCTTGGCCAAAAAAATCTGAGTTGAAGGAGTTGGCTGTGGTGGCAACAAAGGTGGCCTACAAGTCTGTTGAAAAGGTGGACGAACTGGGGGTGGTCCAACTGACTGTTCTTAGTCGGTGCACGAAGTTCTCTAACTCTTTTATTCAAACTCAAATACCCAAATACTAATATTTTCTGAACCACTTTACTAAGTACATTCAACTCGAATCCAACCGCGTTGGTGCGTAGGCCTAGACGAAGTCCATTCTCAAAAGTTCTTACCTTCATTCTATTGTCCAATGTTATATTGGGAATGAGACTAGCCTCATACTCAGAAACTGTCACAGCTCCCTAATGAAGATTTCAGAAATTCAATCCTCTTAGCTCGACGAACTACGAACAGGAAATACTGCTCACGAAACAATTGGCTGAGGGTGTTGACACGAGAATAATCTTGTGCGCTCTTGTGCAACACCCAAGTGTTGGTGGACGTGTAAGTAGTAACTGGTAAGACCAGGTCGATCCCACAGGGAAGGATGAGAATTGAATTACTTAGATTAGACTCTAATAGAAAAGAAAATTCAATATTTTAAGAGAAGTGTAGAACACAAAGTTCTACAATTAACAACTACTAAACTTAAAAGCAACTAAATTAAATGAACTAATGATTAACTATTTAACTAAAACAAGATTTGAAAATGGTTTTTCTTAATACACGAAAGTGTTGGGATCACGCGAATTCACTATGACTCAACCATCTACCATGCAAATGCAATTAAGCTCAACGGAGGGCAACTTCTATAGTATCCCGTACTTCTCTAAGGATATAGAATCAACAGTCCTTTCATGACCGGGACTATATCATCACAATTAAGTTTGAAATACACAAAGGTGGTTTAATTCAATAGTTAAGACTCTCACCTACAATGGTGTTAGCATTGAGGGTGGTTTGCAAAATATATTGAAAGAAAATGCCTTAAGGCTTAACGTTTAAAGACTGTTTTGACAAACTGAGCATTTGGGGACAGTTTGATAACGAATCAGTAAAGCAGAAAGTCTTGGAATACTGTATTAGATGTCCACAAGAATCAGAGGTCTCGATCGATCGACGCGCTTTCGATCGATCGAACTTCGTCATCTCTCGATCGATCGACATATCTTTGATCGCTCGACTATGTCTCTGGTCCGATCGATCGAACGACTTTCGATCGATCGAACACAGAAATAAAAATACTGCATGGCAGAGGCCTGAAATCACGGTTTCATCGCGATTTCCCAACCCCGGACTACTCAGACATGGTCTGGGAAGTCTCAGAGTGATTTTTGACGAAAAAGTTCATTAAAGTTATGTTTGTTTGAGAGTTTTTCATAAAAACTATGAAAATCAATGATTTTAACTTATAGAACATGCAATACTACAATATTGACAATTATACTACGAATAAATAAGTGCAGACTGTTAACGAAACAAAACGAAATAACCTGAACCGAAGATACTTGATTAAACTAAAAAAAATCCAAGCTAACAATGTTGAATCTTGATTAAACCTACAAAAACACAAGGAAACTCTCTACTCTTCTATGAAAACTGATGAAAACAAAGTTGGGCGTCCTTTGGGACGTAAACAAAACGATTATAAATAGCCTCGACCTAATGCTAGGGTTCAAAAACCCGTTTCTGCTGCGTGCGCGTATAATCTGATAAAAGGCATGTTCGATCGATCGAACAACTCTCGATCGATTGAACTTCCAGCGACGGCGATCGATTGAACTACACTCGATCGATCGAACCGTCGATCGCTCGAAACCTTCCCGATCGCTCGAACTCTGTATTTCAGCTTTGAGTTGTCTTCATCAGGACCAAGCACTTCCTTTTATCAACATTCTTCAATCTTATATACAACAGTAGTAATCTGCACAAGTAATTACTAAAACAATACCACTTATCATAGTTTAATCAATTTGTGCAAAAACTGATATTGTAATTCAAACTGCAGATGAACAGGGGAATTGTAGACTTTTCTAGTGTATTTTCCTCTTTTAGCGCGGTTGTATTTTACAAATACCCCCGCTTGTCACAACCCCCAACTAGCGATTTGCTAGTCCCTAGTAATAAAGCGAAAATAAAACAAGCTTACTAATACTACAATGACTAAAATCAAAAATAAGACTAAAGCAACTAATCTAATAAAATGAAGCAAACTTCCGAACTCACTGTCGCAGGAATCGCGGTTGCATTTAGCAAATACAACAAGCCGTTAAACCCCTAGGTTTCCCTAGTGGACGAGTGTTGTCTCGTGAGGGTTTGCAGAGAATCTACCCACAAAATTCTAAATTTTAAGCTTAAAAAGATATAGAAAAACTTATAACCATTCTTTCCCATTTGACTATCAATTTAGCTTCATATAACATATCAACCTCATACAAACCATGACGAAATCCACATGTTCCTCATGTCACCAAGATAAGTATACATATGCGTTACATTCATGTATCCGTGTGTGTGTGAAATCAACAGTTATGCATCCAACTTTATTTAGAATTGTTTAGACTATCATACTCTTGGAACGCGTAGTTTCAACTTCGATTCTCACATGGGTTTACACTCAAAAATGACATCTCACAAAAACTTGTTTAGAAATGATCGCTCATGGTGTGAAAACTTTAATAAGAGTGATGTTCTGGCTACTAGTGTTTCACACCGAACTCGATAAAGGACGAACATTTAGAGTAATATAGTCTCATGAAAAGAATACCACTTACTAGAGGAGCGAAATACCGTGGATAACTCAACTTACACTTTCATATTCAAACTACGTCATCAAGAATCATTAAGGCTTAGACAATTCGGCTTTTATTTAGTGAGACAGAAAAATAAGAGGGGTAAGAAATTGCACATCCTTAACATTTGATTGCGTTTATTTCTTCTTCTTTCCAACCATCCTCTATTTTCATATATATATATATATATATATATTTCTTTTTTTTTTTCTTTTTTTTCTTTTTAAAACATCTCCTTAGATGTTTTCTTTTTACACACTCCCTTCCACAACTGCTCCCTTCTCATCACATACCTCAACAAAAATCTTCTCTTTTTTTTTTTTACTCCTTAGATGTGCAATCGGGTTTATAACGGTTAAAGTGTAAGATGAGGGGTTTTAGGCTTTCATATTGGCAATATTCAATCAGTGTGGGTTAGAAGGTTCTTGGATGTTGATATAGGTGTAAACAAAATGAATAACGATGGCTTAAATCATTTTCTTAACTTCTTAGTTTTAACACTTCAGTGTTCATTGAGTTTTAATTGGTAAATCCTGAACGTTCTCCTCTAATAAACAACCTAAATGAAGAATTTAGAGACTATCCAACGAATTTAAAGTATATTCAAGAAAAACAATTCGAATTAATGTGACCATTCCCTCAGAATTGAAGATTAGGTTCAAAAGCTCACTAAGGGTTGTTAGTTTCCACTAATTATTCCTTGAAGCATAAAAGTCATATTAACTCTATTTTCAGTTTTCTGCATAACTCATAACATGTGCAAAGGATTTGGATACTAGAATGGTTAACAATTGCATTCCTCTTAGTGAAGTTAGAAAAACGCGTGCAGTCATAAAGGGATGAGATGAATATGAATATGTCATTGCTTGATAATAGCTAAAATAGGAGAGAAAAATTCAAAAAAATTCTACCAATTTAGTTCCAAAACTTGGTTAACTTTGCAATTTTTTTTTTTAAATGGAGATTTACAATAGATGGAGTGATACAGATTGCTAACTATAGATATGCACAGGTGATGGTCTATCTACATCCTACCCCCCACTGAAAATTACGATGACCTCAGAAGTTGATTTTCAAATAGATAGATAGATTGATATCACCTGAGAAAGCAATGCAATGACTGCAAGCGTAACAATCTGTAAAGAAATATACAATCTCCAAGCAACCAAGATCAAACGAAAGATATACAAACGTAAATTAAGCATATGATCTATAAATAATAACCAAAAACATCACTGGAAAGATAAGATAATAAGAATGACAGAGCAGTGATAATAAAATGCACACCAACCAAACCAACCAACAAAAACAAATTCCCACAACGATTACCACAATGCAAAAATCCAGAAGACAAAAGAAGAGCAGAGAGATATAAATAAGAAAAAGAAAATACAACAAAACTCTCCAAACACTCTCAAAATCAAGACCTACACATCCTCCGCAGCATCTGATAATATCTCGATCGGTGCATCGGGGGTATCCTCAACTCCACCCTCAGCAACAGTACTAGCCGTCACCAGGTCACTCTCAGTCATGACTGGAGGTAGTGGAAGTGGAGGCTCCGCAGAAAATGGTGCCGCTGAGGAAGATGGTGCAGCAGGATCAGCAGGTGGCAGTGGGGGATCAGCTGCGGATGGATCGACAGTAGTATGTGCAGTATGGGGAGTAGTGGTAGGAGGAGTAGCGTGAGGTGGAGGTGTATGCAAAGACTGATCAACCCCCAACTGAATCAGAATAGCCTCTAGCAACGTCGTCATGTGGTCCACTCGGCCCTCGAGTCTGATCCGAGCCTCCCTCTCCTCCAGTAATAACGCATGAACAGTCGGGAGAGGCACGGAAGACGAAGACTCTCCCTGGGCCTGAGTTTGAGCCTGGGATCGCTGTCTCAGCTCAAACTGTGCAACCTCTACCAGAGGATCGACCTCATCATCGGAATCAAGCTCCTCCGCCTCTGTCGGCGTCCCTGAAGTGGCACCCTCTGTATCGGTGTCATCAGCTCTCCTCCTCTTTTCTCCAACTTTTGCTTTCCCCTTACCCTTCCTTTTCCTCCTCTGAGCGTCTGAACTGCGAGAAGCTGTCTCGCCAAATCGACTACGAGCCTGAGAGGTCGCATCATCAGGTAAGGGAAGGAGGCCAGCATGCTCGATCACCCTGTGAATGGCCCAAGCACCTTTCAGGTGCTTCTGGGCAGCAATGTAGCGAGTGGGGTGCCTCATAAAGTCAATATATAGGCGAGGCAAATAGACTGGTAACCCCGTCCCGATGGCAAATAAAACATGAGCATACCAGGCAGCAATCTTCTCCCGGTAGGAGGTCACCAACAGACAGTTGCTCAAAGCAAGGTGGAGCATATGATAATTATCAGTTAAATAAACATCAGCAATAAGGGCCGTACCATACCAGCTCGGTAATGCACCCCCGGTAAGCTCTCGGATAACAGCAGTCGATGAGAACACTGGTGTGCCAGCTCGGTGCGGGCATACACAATCGGGCACCTCCGGGACCCCTAAAGCAGCTGAGACGGTAGCAGGACTGAACACTATCTCCCGACCACGGAAGTATGATCGTAGTGTGAACGCGGCATCGGGATCTCTAATCATCGTCGCGCAAGCCGCGCGAATCCACGAAAGATTCACTCTCTTCGCCTGAGAGAGCAAATCGTACCAATGTGGCATGGCTCGGAGGCGGGCGAGATACCAGGGAGTAGCGAGCCATGCCGTCTCAAGTGGTCGCTCTATCATGACCTTCCTGGACTGGAAGTAGCGTGTGAACCACTGGCGGTCGGGAGTATTCCGGAAGCCATGATGTGGGACCGGGTCAGGAATGGCGAGGTCAAAAGGCTTCTCCCTATGATACCCTGTAACAGGGTTCATTGTGAAGATCCTAAAATGGAAAACAAGAGAAAACGACAATTAAAAACAGGGAACTAAAAAGAAAAAAGAAAAAAAAAACTGCCACTGCCCTAGTTCGAGCGATCGAGCATGTGTCGATCGATCGAACATGGGTCACGCTCGATCGCTTGGGACCAGCTCGATCGATCGAGCACAGTGGTGCGGCAGCAACGAAAAACACGAACGGAAAATAACACAAAACAACATAAAACAAGATCAGGACTAACAAGAGAATGGTCAAACGACCAATGGGGGGCACCCCCCATTAAGATTTGAACGAAAATGGAAAAAGGGGGAGCTCGTGGCCTTACCTCGGGAGGTGTGTGCAGAGGGGGTAAGGGTGATGAAAAGGATGATTCAGGGAGGAGGGGTGGGACCCGGAGCCTTCAAAAATGGTGTGTTCAGGGATGAGAATCGCCCCAAATCCCGCTGTCGCCGATCGCTCGAGAGAGAGAGGGAGATGAAGAGAACTGATGAAGTGTACGCTGGAAGCCTCGTTTTAATACCAATCTCGATCGATCGAGATAGATCGATCGATCGAACGTTAAATCGATTGAGGTCTCTTCAAGCGCTCGAATATCTGATATGGTCGATCGATCGAGATGAGTTCGATCGATCGAACACCCAAATTTTGTATTGACCCTGAATTAAGAAATTTAGCACCCCCAACAAGCTACCAATGTTCTGGACAACCAGAAAAAATGAAAAACAATGCGTTTGACAGAACATGTAAGCCAAAACTCATCCTCATAATTGAAAATTGCGATGTGATAGAAATAAATCCTTTGAATAGCATCCATATTGCAACAATATTCTCCCCAATGGTATTTAAAACCTTATTTAACTAGAGAAAACCAAAAATAAAACTAAAAACCAATAAAATTCTGTCAAGGATTGCACTCCAATTGATAAACGAAAGCTGAAATGAATGGAAACAACTGAAATGCGACACTATTCTTCGTGCATGAAGGTTTCCTCTTCCACAATCGCTTCAGGGTCCGCCGAATTTTCAAAAGTGGAGTCCAAACTGGATGATTCCCTTTCCCAGAACAATCGGAAAGCAGCAAGGATATCATCGAGCACGTCTGGCGTCTCAAAAGAATTGAAATCCCCTGCAAGAGGTGATCCGGATGGAGATACGGATAAGGGGGTGTAATTGCGTAACGGACTGTCCTCTTGCGGCGGAGTGTGTGGGAGCCTGATGTAGGGCCCAAAACTATGAACCAGTTGATGTGGAAGGAATACCGGAATACCATTGAAAAACATAGTGACAATCCTGGACAACAAAAAAAAACAATCAAACTGATATTATGATAACGGAACACAGGAAACACTGATTAAACAAGAATAGAAAAACAAGGAACAGAAACAAAATACAAAAAAATGTGACTATGTTCCAACCTCACTATTGGAATAGAATGCCAAAATGCACTAGATGGTAAGGGGCATTGGAGCCTGAATTGCAGAAAACTCAGGTGCACATAGCGGTATGGGACCAACTCGGGAACAAGGAAGTCATCAACAAAAACAAAGACGGCATTGTGACGTTCTGGGACGACATCCTGGAGGTCATGATCTTCCCATGGCTCCCACATATCATCATTTTCCCATTGTGCCATTAGTGCATCATCCACCATTCTTCCCATGTACAGGTCTTCTTCCGCATCCACATGATCGTCATCCTGATATCCCATATTTTCATATGGATTGATGTCAAGGAGGGCCGGTGGGTATGGAATGTACCCTTGAGCAGCATCAACGAGGGAGTGAGCTTCAGGATCTTGATGAAGCAAGGGGTAGGGTGTGAGTTCACCCTCAGTCCAGGTGCCACAACGACATTCTGAATCAGCCCATGAACCGATAGAATGAACATCATCACCTCGCATCTATGCACCTGCAATAGAGTGGTTTAAGGTATAACGGATTAGAACAAGATCACAAACACAAAAGAACAAACAAAGACTTAAAAACAAAAGAAAGAACTAAAATGCAGGGAAAAAAATAAGGAATACAACAACAATATGGAACTCCACTTTAGAATTTAAGTGGGAGAGTAGTTGGGCTCATCCAGCTGGATGTGCTCAACTTCAGTTTGGAAGTTCTCCAAGAACGGTTTCAACCTCTGGCCATTGACCTTGAAACAATCATCGTTCTTTGGATTGACGAGCTCAACCGTCCCGTGTGGAAAGACAGTTTTTACAATGAACGGGCCTGTCCAACGGGAACGGAGCTTTCCTGGGAAAAGGTGGAGGCGAGAGTCATACAGCAAAACTTTCTGGCCCGGCTCAAATGATTTACGAAAGATCGTACGATCATGGCGAGCCTTCAACCTCTCCTTATGCAACCTTGCAGAGTCATACGCATCTCGTCGTATTTCCTCTAGTTCTGCAAGTTGGAGCTTGCGTAACTGACCTCCCTCTTGGATATCAAAGTTCAATGAGCGTGTCGCCCAGTAAGCTTTATGTTCAATTTCAACAGGAAGGTGGCAAGCTTTCCCGTAAACCAATCTATACGGGGACATACCTAGATTCGTCTTGTAGGCAGTACGGTATGCCCATAAAGCGTCGGTTAGCTTGTATGCCCAGTCTTTTCGGTTGGAGCTAACCGTCTTTTCGAGAATATGCTTGATTTCTCGGTTAGCCAATTCTGCTTGCCCGTTAGACTGTGGATGATAGGCAAGAACAATTTTATGGTGGACTCCGTATTTCTTGAGAAGTGACTCCAAAGGCCTGTTGCAGAAATGCTTGCCTTGGTCATTTAGTAAAGCTTTCGGAGTTCCAAAACGAGACAAGATATGCTCTCTTAGAAAGGACATGACCGTTCTGTGGTCATTGCGTCTCGTTGGTATTGCTTCAACCCATTTTGACACATACTCTACAGCAAGGAGTATGTATTCACAGTTATTAGACTTGGGGAATGGGCCCATAAAATCTATGCCCCAACAATCAAATATCTCAATTGTGATGATAGGGGTTAAAGGCATAGAATTCCTTTTAGAAATAGTCCCAAGCTTTTGACAGCGTTGGCATGTTTTGCAAAAGGAATATGCATCTTTGAAAACTGTGGGCCAGTAAAAACTGCTTTGTAGAACTTTTTGCGCGGTCTTTTGTGACGCGAAGTGGCCACCGCATGCCTCAGAATGGCATGATGCTATAATTACGGTTATATCCTCATTGGGGACGCAGCGCCTGATAACCTGATCAGCACAGTACTTGAAAAGATATGGGTCATCAAAGAAGAAATGACGCGCGAACGAGAGGAACCGTTTTCTGTCTTGGTTTGACCAATGATTCGGTGTTTCTCCCGTGACAAGGTAGTTCACAATATCCGCATACCAAGGCAGACTACTTACTGCCAGTAGCTGTTCGTCCGGGAATTCATCCTTAATGGATTGGGATTCAGTATTGTCAACAAAAGTCAACCGCGATAAATGGTCCGCAACCACATTCTCTACTCCTTTCTTGTCTTTGATTGTTAAATCAAACTCTTGGAGTAAGAGTATCCACCGAATGAGCCATTGTTTAGCGTCTTTCTTGGACAACAGATACTTGAGGGTCGAATGATCTGTAAAACAGGCGATTGGTGACCCTATCAAATAAGACCTAAACTTATCCAAGGCGAATACTACAGCCAGCAGCTCCTTTTCAGTAGTTGTATAATTCATTTGAGCTTCATTCAAAGTTCGGCTAGCATAGTATATCACATATGGCTTCTTGTCCTTTCTCTGGCCTAGGACCGCGCCAATGGCGTAATCACTAGCATCGCACATTAACTCGAAAGGCAAACTCCAATCAGGTGCCTGTATTATAGGTGTGGAGGTGAGAAGCTCTTTTAGCTCCTCGAAGGACTTTTGGCAACTTTCTGACCACTCGAATGGTGCATCTTTGACAAGAAGTTGACAAAGAGGTCGAGAGATTGCGCTGAAGTTTTGGATAAACCGACGATAAAATCCCGCATGCCCCAAGAACGAACGGATGTCTCTCACTGTACGGGGGACAGGTAGATTTGAGATTATGTCGATTTTGGCCTTATCCACTTGGATTCCTTCATCGAAGATTATATGGCCGAGGACTATTCCCTTGGTCACCATAAAGTGACACTTTTCCCAATTCAAAACTAGGTGTTTGTCCTCACATCGCATTAATACCTGCTCGAGATTGCTGAGGCAATCTTCAAAGCTATGGCCAAACACTGAAAAATCATCCATGAAGACTTCAAGGATGTTTTCGACCATGTCACTAAATATGCTTAGCATGCACCGCTGAAAGGTAGCCGGTGCATTACATAAGCCAAAAGGCATTCGACGGTAGGCAAATGTACCAAATGGACAAGTGAATGTGGTTTTCTCCTGATCTTCAGGAGCAATTTCAATTTGATTATATCCACTATATCCATCCAAAAAGTAGTAATACTTGTGACCTGCCACCCGTTCTAGCATTTGGTCCATGAATGGCAACGGAAAATGGTCCTTTCGGGTCACAGTATTCAACTTTCTGTAGTCAATACACATCCTCCATCCAGTGGGGATACGTGTTGGTACCAATTCACCATCTTTATTTGGGATGACCGTTATGCCTGCTTTCTTTGGAACTACTTGGGTTGGACTGACCCAAGGACTATTAGATATCGGATAAATCATCCCAACATCAAGTAATTTGAGCACTTCCTTTTTAACTACTTCTTGCATGTTGGGATTCAGACGCCTTTGCATTTGCCTTGAAGGTCTAGCGTCTTCCTCCAGATATATCTTATGAGTGCATATGGATGGGCTTATGCCTTTGAGGTCCGCAATTGTCCATCCCATAGCATCCTTATGCTTGGTCAGCATTTGCACTAGCTTACCTTCCTGTTCATGAGTTAAAGCAGATGAGATGATCACAGGATAAGTTTTTCCAGTCCCTAGGAATGCGTATTTTAGCTCTTTGGGTAGCTCATTTAATTCTAACTCCGGAAACTGAAAACTAGACGGCATTGCCAGCTTGGTTTTAGGAGGCAATTGTTCATATGGCATTACCCACATGCATTCTGCTCTATCCTCCTCTATCGTATCCATCATAAGACACGTCTGGTTTAGGTCGGCATCCAATGGAGTTGACTCCGCAGGCTGATAGATATTGCCAAATTGAGTCATCACAACTTCCAACGGGTCTTTGTAGTCGACCAAGTCAGCTTCATCTTCAATGACCGTGTCTATGTAATGAATTTCTTCCTCATCATCGTATTCTTCAGGTCGGGGATTAGAAAAAATTTTGACATTCAATGTCATGTTCCCGAATACGATAGTCATGATACCACTTCTAATCTTGATTGTGGCATCAATAGTGTTGAGGAATGGACGTCCAAAGATAACCGGGATATGTGCACCAGGATTTGACACAGGTTCTGTGTCCAATATCACAAAATCAACCGGAAAGACAAAAGAGTCTATTTGGACAAGGACGTCCTCTAACACCCCTCTAGGGTACTTCACAGATCTGTCTGCCAATTGCAAAGTGACTTGGGTGGGTTTGAGTTCACCCAACCCTAGCTGTTTATAGACTGAATATGGCAGCAGGTTCACGCTTGCTCCTAGATTGAGGAGTGCGTTATCTATCCTTTGATTCCCAATTCTACATGAGACAGTAGGTGTACCAGGGTCTTTGAGTTTTGGAGGCAACTCATTTTGAATGATCGTACTTGCTTGGCATGCGACATAAGCATGTTTCTTCACGCTTTGCCTCCTCTTGACCGTGCATAGATCTTTGAGATACTTCGCATAGGCCGGCACTTGCTTGATAGCATCTAGGAGTGGAAGGTTAATTTTGACTTCTTTAAACAATTCCAGAAACTCCTGATTCTTTGTCTCATTCTTGGGTTTCTTCAATCGTTGAGGATAAGGTGCAGGAAAAGGGCATTTTGGTGGTTCATCCTTCACAGACTCCTTTCCAGGCCTTCGCTCAACTTCTTCCTCTACTCTAGGAGCTTCAATGTTTGCCTTTATTGCCTCGTCGTTAGTAGACGGCTCCTCCTCTTGAGTAGATGGTTGCTCAAGCTCATTGTCCACCACTTCCTCCTCTTTATACACTTCGGGTGTAGACAGAGGCATGCTTTTCTCTATGATTCTTCCACTTCTCAGTGTAGTCACGGCTTTAGCATGTTCTTGATTGTTAGGACCATTGTTATATCCTTTGGGGTTTGGAAGTGGTTGGGCAGGGAATGTTCCTCCTGACCCCTCTTGCCGTGCATCTATCCTATCTAACGTGGCAGACATTCTACTCATCATCTGTATGAGTTGCTGCGTTAGATTGGCATTAGCAAGTGGCTCTTCTTCTTGTACCTTCTTGTGTGGTGGCACATAGGCATTGGTCGGTGGTGCATTGGAAGGTTGAGCTTGGTTGTAGTTATTGGTTCTGTTTTGATTGTATTGATGGGACGGCCTATTGTTTTGCCCTTGATATTGATTGTTGTTGTAGGGCTGCTGTTGATATTGATTTTGGGTCCCAGCATTATTTCTCTAATCAAAACCGGGGTGATTCCATCTATTATTACTTTGAAAGTTATTGTTGGAATTCCCCGCCCCTCGAAAACCTTGCATAACATTCATCTCCATCGGGGTCTGCTCTTGAAAATACGGCACATTGGGACAATATTGAGTTGTATGTCCCAACATGTTGCATGTACCGCATGGTTCCTCAGGCATCACTTGCCTAGAGCTCTCTCCTTTCATGCTTAACTCCTCTACCTGCTTTGCTAGTTCTGCATATTTAGTCATGAGGTGATCTTCACTAGTTAGTTGGTATAGGCTTTTCTCTTCTACATAGGATATCTGTGAGCGTGAGACATTGTCAGAATTTGACCATTCATGAGCGTATTCGGCTAACCATTCGAAATGGGCTTCAGCCTCTTCAGTGTTTTTACGCAGAAATGGTCCAGAACTCATAGTTTCTACCAACTTCTTCGTTTCACCATTCAATCCTTGATAAAAGAAGCTGATAGTCCGCCATTTCTCAAACCCATGTTGTGGGCACGAGAGAAGCAAATCTTTGAAACGCTCCCACGCTTGTGTGAATGTTTCATTGCTCTTTTGTTTATAGGAATTGATTTGACGTTGAAGGTCTGTGATCATGCGAGTAGGATAGAATTTCTTTAGAAACGCGGTGCTCATCGCATGCCAGGTGAAAATTGAATTAGGTTTGAGGGAGTGGAGTCACGTCTTCGCTTTATCTTTCAAAGTGAAGGGGAATAACATTAGATGCGTCACCTCCCTAGGACAATTTTGCGAGAATGTTTTGCAAACATCCTTGAAATCAGTGACATGTAAGTACGCCTTCTCACTTTCCATCCCATGAAAGGTGGGAAGCAGTTGGATCATCCCATTGCGAAACCGAAATTCGCCATTATGCGGTGGGATTTGAATGCATGAGGGCGTAGGTGCGTGTTCTGGTTGCATGAGATCGCAAAGAGGACGTAGTGCCTCATCAATTGGTACCACAACATTGTCACCATGTTCACTCTGATCATCCATTGATTCAGTTGGAGTAGCTATCGGGTTAATGGAACTATCAGAGTCAGAACGGTAGAAAGGATTTCCAAAAATTCCTCCAATAGAATTATTGGACATGAACTAGGAGAGTCCCCAAGGTGAGTGTTTACTAATAGAACTGAAAAGAAGAGAAAATAAAAACAGAAAGAGATGAAGAGAGACTGAGGTAATCTAAGGAATTGATCGTCGCCTTCCCCGGCAACGGCGCCAAAAACTTGACACAAGAATAATCTTGTGCGCTCTTGTGCAACACCCAAGTGTAGGTGGACGTGCAAGTAGTAACTGGTAAGACCAGGTCGATCCTACAGGGAAGGATGAGAATTGAATTACTTAGATTAGACTCTAAAAGAAAAGAAAATTCAATATTTTAAGAGAAGTGTAGAACACAAAGTTCTACAATTAACAACTACTAAACTTAAAAGCAACTAAATTAAATGAACTAATGATTAACTATTTAACTAAAACAAGATTTGAAAATGGTTTTTCTTAATAAACGAAAGTGTTGGGATCACGCGAATTCACTATGACTCAACCATCTACCATGCAAATGCAATTAAGCTCAACGGATGGAAACTTCTACAGTATCCCGTACTTCTCTAAGGATATAGAATCAACAGTCCTTTCATGACCGGGACTATATCATCACAATTAAGTTTGAAATACACAAAGGTGGTTTAATTCAATAGTTAAGACTCTCACCTACAATGGTGTTAGCATTGAGGGTGGTTTGCAAAATATATTGAAAGAAAATGCCTTAAGGCTTAACGTTTAAAGACTGTTTTGACAAACTGAGCATTTGGGGACAGTTTGATAACGAATCAGTAAAGCAGAAAGTCTTGGAATACTGTATTAGATGTCCTCAAGAATCAGAGGTCTCGATCGATCGACGCGCTTTCGATCGATCAAACTTCGTCATCTCTCGATCGATCGACATATCTTCGATCGCTCGACTATGTCTCTGGTCCGATCGATCGAACGACTTTCGATCGATCGAACACAGAAATAAAAATACTGCTTGGCAGAGGCCTGAAATCACGGTTTCATCGCGATTTCCCAACCCCGGACTACTCAGACATGGTCTGGGAAGTCTCAGAGTGATTTTTGACAAAAAAGTTCATGAAAGTTATGTTTGTTTGAGAGTTTTTCATAAAAACTATGAAAATCAATGATTTTAACTTATAGAACATGCAATACTCCAATATTGACAATTATACTACGAATAAATAAGTGCAGACTGTTAACGAAACAAAACGAAATAACCTGAACCGAAGATACTTGATTAAACTAAAAAAAATCCAAGCTAACAATGTTGAATCTTGATTAAACCTACAAAAACACAAGGAAACTCTCTACTCTTCTATGAAAACTGATGAAAACAAAGTTGGGCGTCCTTTGGGACGTAAACAAAACGATTATAAATAGCCTCGACCTAATGCTAGGGTTCAAAACCCGTTTCTGCTGCGTGCGCGTATAATCTGATAAAAGGCATGTTCGATCGATCGAACAACTCTCGATCGATTGAACTTCCAGCGACGGCGATCGATTGAACTACACTCGATCGATCGAACCGTCGATCGCTCGAAACCTTCCCGATCGCTCGAACTCTGTATTTCAGCTTTGAGTTGTCTTCATCAGGACCAAGCACTTCCTTTTATCAACATTCTTCAATCTTATATACAGCAGCAGTAATCTGCACAAGTAATTACTAAAACAATACCACTTATCATAGTTTAATCAATTTGTGCAAAAACTGGTATTGTAATTCAAACTGCAGATGAACAGGGGAATTATAGACTTTTCTAGTGTATTTTCCTCTTTTGGCGCGGTTGTATTTTACAAATACCCCCGCTTGTCACAACCCCCAACTAGCGATTTGCTAGTCCCTAGTAATAAAGCGAAAATAAAACAAGCTTACTAATACTACAATGACTAAAATCAAAAATAAGACTAAAGCAACTAATCTAATAAAATGAAGCAAACTTCCGAACTCACTGTCGCAGGAATCGCGGTTGCATTTAGCAAATACAACAAGCCGTTAAACCCCTAGGTTTCCCTAGTGGACGAGTGTTGTCTCGTGAGGGTTTGCAGAGAATCTACCCACAAAATTCTAAATTTTAAGCTTAAAAAGATATAGAAAAACTTATAACCATTCTTTCCCATTCGACTATCAATTTAGCTTCATATAACATATCAACCTCATACAAACCATGACGAAATCCACATGTTCCTCATGTCACCAAGATAAGTATACATATGCGTTACATTCATGTATCCGTGTGTGTGTGAAATCAACAGTTATGCATCCAACTTTATTTAGAATTGTTTAGACTATCATACTCTTGGAACGCGTAGTTTCAACTTCGATTCTCACATGGGTTTACACTCAAAAATGACATCTCACAAAAACTTGTTTAGAAATGATCGCTCATGGTGTGAAAACTTTAATAAGAGTGATGTTCTGGCTACTAGTGTTTCACACCGAACTCGATAAAGGACGAACATTTAGAGTAATATAGTCTCATGAAAAGAATACCACTTACTAGAGGAGCGAAATACCGTGGATAACTCAACTTACACTTTCATATTCAAACTACGTCATCAAGAATCATTAAGGCTTAGACAATTCGGCTTTTATTTAGTGAGACAGAAAAATAAGAGGGGTAAGAAATTGCACATCCTTAACATTTGATTGCGTTTATTTCTTCTTCTTTCCAACCATCCTCTATTTTCATATATATATATATATATTTTTTTTTTAAAACATCTCCTTAGATGTTTTCTTTTTACACACTCCCTTCCACAACTGCTCCCTTCTCATCACATACCTCAACAAAAATCTTCTCTTTTTTTTTTTTTTACTCCTTAGATGTGCAATCGGGTTTATAACGGTTAAAGTATAAGATGAGGGGTTTTAGGCTTTCATATTGGCAATATTCAATCAGTGTGGGTTAGAAGGTTCTTGGATGTTGATATAGGTGTAAACAAAATGAATAACAATGGCTTAAATCATTTTCTTAACTTCTTAGTTTTAACACTTCAGTGTTCATTGAGTTTTAATTGGTAAATCCTGGACGTTCTCCTCTAATAAACAGCCTAAATGAAGAATTTAGAGACTATCCAACGAATTTAAAGTATATTCAAGAAAAACAATTCGAATTAATGTGACCATTCCCTCAGAATTGAAGATTAGGTTCAAAAGCTCACTAAGGGTTGTTAGTTTCCACTAATTGTTCCTTGAAGCATAAAAGTCATATTAACTCTATTTTCAGTTATCTGAATAACTCTTAACATGTGCAAAGGATTTGGATACTAGAATGGTTAACAATTGCATTCCTCTTAGTGAAGTTAGAAAAACGCGTGCACTTAAGTCATAAAGGGATGAGATGAATATGAATATGTCATTGCTTGATAATAGCTAAAATAGGAGAGAAAAATTCAAACTTTTTCTACCAATTTAGTTCCAAAACTTGGTTAACTTTGCAATTTTTTTTTTTAAATGGAGATTTACAATAGATGGAGTGATACAGATTGCTAAGTATAGATATGCACAGGTGATGATCTATCTACATCCTACCCCCCACTGAAAATTACGATGACCTCAGAAGTTGATTTTCCAATAGATAGATAGATTGATATCACCTGAGAAAGCAACGCAATGACTGCAAGCGTAACAACCTGTAAAGAAATATACAATCTCCAAGCAACCAAGATCAAACGAAAGATATACAAACGTAAATTAAGCATATGATCTATAAATAATAACCAAAAACATCACTGGAAAGATAAGATAATGAGAATGACAGAGCAGTGATAATAAAATGCACACCAACCAAACCAACCAACAAAAACAAATTCCCACAACGATTACCACAATGCAAAAATCTAGAAGACAAAAGAAGAGCAGAGAGATATAAATAAGAAAAAGAAAATACAACAAAACTCTCCAAACACTCTCAAAATCAAGACCTACACATCCTCCGCAGCATCTGATAATATCTCGATCGGTGCATCGGGGGTATCCTCAACTCCACCCACAGCAACAGTACTAGCCGTCGCCGGGTCACTCTCAGTCATGACTGGAGGTGGTGGAAGTGGAGGCTCCGCAGAAAATGGTGCCGCTGAGGAAGATGGTGCAGCAGGATCAGCAGGTGGCAGTGGGGGATCTGCTGCGGATGGATCGACAGTAGTATGTGCAGTAGGGGGAGTAGTGGTAGGTGGGATAGTGGTAGGAGGAGTAGCGTGAGGTGGAGGTGTATGCAAAGACTGATCAACCCCCAACTGAATCAGAATAGCCTCTAGCAACGTCGTCATGTGGTCCACTCGGCCCTCGAGTCTGATCCGAGCCACCCTCTTCTCCAATAATAACGCATGAACAGTCGGGAGAGGCACGGAAGACGAAGACTCTCCCTGGGCCTGAGTTTGAGCCTGAGATTGCTGTCTCAGCTCAAAATGTGCAACCTCTACCAGAGGATCGACCTCATCATCAGAATCAAGCTCCTCCGCCTCTGTCGGCGTCCCTGAAGCGGCACCCTCTGTATCGGTGTCATCAGCTCTCCTTCTCTTTTCTCCAACTTTTGCTTTCCCCTTACCCTTCCTTTTCCTCCTTTGAGCGTCTGAACGGCGAGAAGCTGTCTCGCCAAATCGACTACGAGCATGAGAGGTCGCATCATCAGGTAAGGGAAGGAGGCCAGCCTGCTCGATCACCCTGTGAATGGCCCAAGCACCTTTCAGGTGCTTCTGGGCAGCAATGTAGCGAGTAGGGTGCCTCATAAAGTCAATATATAGGCGAGGCAAACAGATTGGTAACCCCGTCCCGATGGCAAATAAAACATGAGCATACCAGGCAGCAATCTTTTCCCGGTAGGAGGTCACCAACAGACAGTTGCTCAAAGCAAGGTGGAGCATATGATAATTATCAGTTAAATAAACATCAGCAATAAGGGCTGTACCATCCCAGCTCGGTAATGCACCCCCGGTAAGCTCTCGGATAACAGCAGTCGATGAGAGTACTGGTGTGCCAGCTCGGTGCGGGCATGCACAATCGGGCACCTCCGGGACCCCTAGAGCAGCTGAGACGGTAGCAGGACTGAACACTATCTCCCGACCACAGAAGTATGATCGTAGTGTGAACGCGGCATCGGGATCTCTAATCATCGTCGCGCAAGCCGCGCGAATCCACGAAAGATTCACTCTCTTCGCCTGAGAGAGCAAATCGTACCAATGTGGCATGGCTCGGAGGCGGGCGAGATACCAGGGAGTAGCGAGCCATGCCGTCTCAAGTGGTCGCTCTATCATGACCTTCCTGGACTGGAAGTAGCGTGTGAACCACTGGCGGTCGGGAGTATTCCGGAAGCCATGATGTGGGACCGGGTCAGGAATGGCGAGGTCAAAAGGCTTCTCCTTGTGATACCCTGTAACAGGGTTCATTGTGAAGATCCTGAAATGGAAAAGAAGAGAAAACGACAATTAAAAATAGGGAACTAAAAAGAAAAAAAAAAAAAAAAAAAAGAAAACTGCCACTGCCCTAGTTCGAGCGATCGAGCATGTGTCGATCGGTCGAACATGGGTCACGCTCGATCGCTTGGGACCAGCTCGATCGATCGAGCACAGTGGTGCGGCAGCAACGAAAAACACGAATGGAAAATAGCACAAAACAACATAAAACAAGATCAGGACTAACAAGAGAATGGTCAAACGACCAATGGGGGGCACCCCCCATTAAGATTTGAACGAAAATGGAAAGAGGGGGAGCTCGTGGCCTTACCTCGGGAGGTGTGTACAGAGGGGGTGAGGGTGATGAAAAGGATGATTCAGGGAGGAGGGGTGGGACCCGGAGCCTTCAAAAATGGTATGTTCAGGGATGAGAATCGCCCCAAATCCCGCTGTCGCCGATCGCTCGAGAAAGAGAGGGAGATGAAGAGAACTGATGAAGTGTACGCTGGAAGCCTCGTTTTAATACCAATCTCGATTGATCGAGATAGATCGATCGATCGAACGTTAAATCGATTGAGGTCTCTTCAAGCGCTCGAATATCTGATATGGTCGATCGATCGAGATGAGTTCGATCGATCGAACACCCAAATTTTGTAATGACCCTGAATTAAGAAATTTAGCCCCCCCAACAAGCTACCAATGTTCTGGACAACCAGAAAAAATGAAAAATAATGCGTTTGACAGAACATGTAAGCCAAAACTCATCCTCATAATTGAAAATTGCGATGTGATAGAAATAAATCCTTTAAATAGCATCCATATTGCAACAATATTCTTCCCAATGGTATTTAAAACCTTATTTAACTAGAGAAAACCAAAAATAAAACTAAAAACCAATAAAATTCTATCAAGGATTGCACTCCAATTGATAAACGAAAGCTGAAATGAATGGAAACAACTGAAATGCGACACTATTCTTCGTGCATGAAGGTTTCCTCTTCCACAATCGCTTCAGGGTCCGCCGAATTTTCAAAAGTGGAGTCCAAACTGGATGATTCCCTTTCCCAGAACACTCGGAAAGCAGCAAGGATATCATCGAGCAAGTCTGGCGTCTCAAAAGAATTGAAATCCCCTGCAAGAGGTGATCCGGATGGAGATACGGATAAGGGGGTGTAATTGCGCAACGGACTGTCCTCTTGCGGCGGAGTGTGTGGGGGCCTGATGTAGGGCCCAAAACCATGAACCAGTTGATGTGGAAGGAATACCGGAATACCATTGAAAAACATAGTGACAATCCTGGGCAACAAAAAAAAACAATCAAACTGATATTATGATAACGGAACACAGGAAACACTGATTAAACAAGAATAGAAAAACAAGGAACAGAAACAAAATACAAAGAAATGTGACTATGTTCCAACCTCACTATTGACATAGAATGCCAAAATGCACTAGATGGTAAGGGGCATTGGAGCCTAAATAACAGAAAACTCAGGTGCACATAGCGGTATGGGACCAACTCGGGAACAAGAAAGTCATCAACAAAAACAAAGACGGCATTATGACGTTCTGGGACGACATCCTGGAGGTCATGATCTTCCCATGGCTCCCACATATCATCATTTTCCCATTGTGCCATGAGTGCATCATCCACCATTCTTCCCATGTACAGGTCTTCTTCCGCATCCACATGATCGTCATCCTGATATCCCATATTTTCATATGGATTGATGTCAAGGAGGACCGGTGGGTATGGAATGTACCCTTGAGCAGCATCAACGAGGGAGTGAGCTTCAGGATCTTGATGAAGCAAGGGGCAGGGTGTGAGTTCACCCTTAGTCCAGGTGCCACAACGACATTCTGAATCAGCCCATGAACCGATAGAATGAACATCATCACCTCGCATCTATGCACATGCAATAAAGTGGTTTAAGGTATAACGGATTAGAACAAGATCACAAACACAAAAGAACCAACAAAGACTTAAAAAAAAAAAAAGAAAGAACTAAAATGCAGGGAAAAAAATAAGGAATACAACAACAATATGGAACTCCACTTTAGAATTTAAGTGGGAGAGTAGTTGGGCTCATCCAGCTGGATGTGCTCAACTTCAGTTTGGAAGTTCTCCAAGAACGGTTTCAACCTCTGGCCATTGACCTTGAAACAATCATCGTTCTTTGGATTGACGAGCTCAACCGCCCCGTGTGGAAAGACAGTTTTTACAATGAACGGGCCTGTCCAACGGGAACGGAGCTTTCCTGGGAAAAGGTGGAGGCGAGAGTCATACAGCAAAACTTTCTGGCCCGGCTCAAATGATTTACGAAAGATCGTACGATCGTGGCGAGCCTTCAACCTCTCCTTATGCAACCCTGCAGAGTCATACGCATCTCGTCGTATTTCCTCTAGTTCTGCAAGTTGGAGCTTGCGTAACTGACCTCCCTCTTGGATATCAAAGTTCAATGAGCGTGTCGCCCAGTAAGCTTTATGTTCAATTTCAACAGGAAGGTGGCAAGCTTTCCCGTAAACCAATCTATACGGGGACATACCTAGATTCGTCTTGTAGGCAGTACGGTATGCCCATAAAGCGTCGGTTAGCTTGTATGCCCAGTCTTTTCGGTTGGAGCTAACCGTCTTTTCGAGAATATGCTTGATTTCTCGGTTAGCCAATTCTGCTTGCCCGTTAGACTGTGGATGATAGGCAAGAGCAATTTTATGGTGGACTCCGTATTTCTTGAGAAGTGACTCCAAAGGCCTGTTGCAGAAATGCTTGCCTTGGTCACTTAGTAAAGCTTTCGGAGTTCCAAAACGAGACAAGATATGCTCTCTTAGAAAGGACATGACCGTTCTGTGGTCATTGCGTCTCGTTGGAATTGCTTCAACCCATTTTGACACATACTCTACAGCAAGGAGTATGTATTCACAGTTATTAGACTTGGGGAATGGGCCCATAAAATCTATGCCCCAACAATCAAATATCTCAATTGTGATGATAGGGGTTAAAGGCATAGAATTCCTTTTAGAAATAGTCCCAAGCTTTTGACAGCGTTGGCATGTTTTGCAAAAGGAATATGCATCTTTGAAAACTGTGGGCCAGTAAAAATTGCTTTGTAGAACTTTTTGCGCGGTCTTTTGTGACGCGAAGTGGCCACCGCATGCCTCAGAATGGCATGATGCTATAATTACGGTTATATCCTCATTGGAGACGCAGCGCCTGATAACCTGATCAGCACAGTACTTGAAAAGATATGGGTCATCAAAGAAGAAATGACGCGCGAACAAGAGGAACCGTTTTCTGTCTTGGTTTGACCAATGATTCGGTGTTTCTCCCGTGACAAGGTAGTTCACAATATCCGCATACCAAGGCAGACTACTTACTGCCAGTAGCTGTTCGTCCGGGAATTCATCCTTAATGGATTAGGATTCAGTATTGTCAACAAAAGTCAACCGTGACAAATGGTCCGCAACCACATTCTCTACTCCTTTCTTGTCTTTGATTGTTAAATCAAACTCTTGGAGTAAGAGCATCCACCGAATGAGCCGTTGTTTAGCGTCTTTCTTGGACAACAGATACTTGAGGGCCGAATGATCTGTAAAACAGGCGATTGGTGACCCTATCAGATAAGACCTAAACTTATCCAAGGCGAATACTACAGCCAGCAGCTCCTTTTCAGTAGTTGTATAATTCATTTGAGCTTCATTCAAAGTTCGGCTAGCATAGTATATCACATATGGCTTCTTGTCCTTTCTCTGGCCTAGGACCGCGCCAATGGCGTAATCACTAGCATCGCACATTAACTCGAAAGGCAAACTCCAATCAGGTGCCTGTATTATAGGTGCGGAGGTGAGAAGCTCTTTTAGCTCCTCGAAGGACTTTTGGCAACTTTCTGACCACTCGAATGGTGCATCTTTGACAAGAAGTTGACAAAGAGGTCGAGAGATTGCGCTGAAGTTTTGGATAAACCGACGATAAAATCCTGCATGCCCCAAGAACGAACGGATGTCTCTCACTGTACGGGGGACAGGTAGATTTGAGATTATGTCGATTTTGGCCTTATCCACTTGGATTCCTTCATCGGAGATTATATGGCCGAGGACTATTCCCTTGGTCACCATAAAGTGACACTTTTCCCAATTCAAAACTAGGTGTTTGTCCTCACATCGCATTAATACCTGCTCGAGATTGCTGAGGCAATCTTCAAAGCTATGGCCAAACACTGAAAAATCATCCATGAAGACTTCAAGGATGTTTTCGACCATGTCACTAAATATGCTTAACATGCACCGCTGAAAGGTAGCCGGTGCATTACATAAGCCAAAAGGCATTCGACGGTAGGCAAATGTACCAAATGGACAAGTGAATGTGGTTTTCTCCTGATCTTCAGGAGCAATTTCAATTTGATTATATCCACTATATCCATCCAAAAAGCAGTAATACTTGTGACCTGCCACCCGTTCTAGCATTTGGTCCATGAATGGCAACGGAAAATGGTCCTTTCGGGTCACAGTATTCAACTTTCTATAGTCAATTCACATCCTCCATCCAGTGGGGATACGTGTTGGTACCAATTCACCATCTTTATTTGGGATGACCGTTATGCCTGCTTTCTTTGGAACTACTTGGGTTGGACTGACCCAAGGACTATCAGATATCGGATAAATCATCCCAACATCAAGTAATTTGAGCACTTCCTTTTTAACTACTTCTTGCATGTTGGGATTCAGACGCCTTTGCATTTGCCTTGAAGGTCTAGCGTCTTCCTCCAGATATATCTTATGAGTGCATATGGATGGGCTTATGCCTTTGAGGTCCGCAATTGTCCATCCCATAGCATCCTTATGCTTGGTCAGCATTTGCACTAGCTTACCTTCCTGTTCATGAGTTAAAGCAGATGAGATGATCACAGGATAAGTTTTTCCAGTCCCTAGGAATGCGTATTTTAGCTCTTTGGGTAGCTCCTTTAATTCTAACTCCGGAAACTGAAAACTAGACGGCATTGCCAGCTTGGTTTTAGGAGGCAATTGTTCATATGGCATTACCCACATGCATTCTGCTCTATCCTCCTCTATCGTATCCATCATAAGACACGTCTGGTTTAGGTCGGCATCCAATGGAGTTGACTCCGCAGGCTGATAGATATTGCCAAATTGAGTCATCACAACTTCCAACGGGTCTTTGTAGTCGACCAAGACAACTTCATCTTCAATGACCGTGTCTATGTAATGAATTTTCTCCTCATCATCGTATTCTTCAGGTCGGGGATTAGAAAAAATTTTGACATTCAATGTCATGTTCCCGAATACGATAGTCATGATACCACTTCTAATCTTGATTGTGGCATCAATAGTGTTGAGGAATGGACGTCCAAAGATAACCGAGATATGTGCACCAGGATTTGACACAGGTTCTGTGTCCAATATCACAAAATCAACCGGAAAGACAAAAGAGTCTATTTGGACAAGGACGTCCTCTAACACCCCTCTAGGGTACTTCACAGATCTGTCTGCCAATTGCAAAGCGACTCGGGTGGGTTTGAGTTCACCCAACCCTAGCTGTTTATAGACTGAATATGGCAGCAAGTTCACGCTTGCTCCTAGATCGAGGAGTGCGTTATCTATCCTTTGATTCCCAATTCTACATGAGACAGTAGGTGTACCAGGGTCTTTGAGTTTTGGAGGCAACTCATTTTGAATGATCGCACTTGCTTGGCATGCGACATAAGCATGTTTCTTCCCGCTTTGCCTCCTCTTGATCGTGCATAGATCTTTGAGATACTTCACATAGGCCGGCACTTGCTTGATAGCATCTAGGAGTGGAAGGTTAATTTTGACTTCTTTAAATAATTCCAGAAACTCCTGATTCTTTGTCTCATTCGTGGGTTTCTTCAATCGTTGAGGATAAGGTGCAGGAAAAGGGCATTTTGGTGGTTCATCCTTCACAGACTCCTTTCCAGGCCTTCGCTCAACTTCTTCCTCTACTCTAGGAGCTTCAATGTTTGCCTTTATTGCCTCGTCGTTAGTAGACGGCTCCTCCTCTTGAGTAGATGGTTGCTCAAGCTCATTGTCCACCACTTCCTCCTCTTTATACACTTCAGGTGTAGACAGAGGCATGCTTTTCTCTATGATTCTTCCACTTCTCAGTGTAGTCACGGCTTTAGCATGTTCTTGATTGTTAGGACCATTGTTATGTCCTTTGGGGTTCGGAAGTGGTTGGGCAGGGAATGTTCCTCCTGACCCCTCTTGCCGTGCATCTATCCTTTCTAACGTGGCAGACATTCTACTCATCATCTGTATGAGTTGCTGCGTTAGATTGGCATTAGCAAGTGGCTCTTCTTCTTGTACCTTCTTGTGTGGTGGCACATAGGCATTGGTCGGTGGTGCATTGGAGGGTTGAGCTTGGTTGTAGTTATTGGTTCTGTTTTGATTGTATTGATGGGACGGCCTATTGTTTTGCCCTTGATATTGATTGCTGTTGTAGGGCTGCTGTTGATATTGATTTTGGGTCCCGGCATTATTTCTCCAATCAAAACCGGGGTGATTCCATCTATTATTACTTTGAAAGTTATTGTTGGAATTCCCCGCCCCTCGAAAACCTTGCATAACATTCATCTCCATCGGGGTCTGCTCTTGAAAATACGGCACATTGGGACAATATTGAGTTGTATGTCCCAACATGTTGCATGTGCCGCATGGTTCCTCAGGCATCACTTGCCTAGAGCTCTCTTCTTTCATGCTTAACTCCTCTACCTTCTTTGCTAGTTCTGCATATTTAGTCATGAGGTGATCTTCACTAGTTAGTTGGTATAGGCTTTTCTCTTCTACACAGGATATCTGTGAGCGTGAGACATTGTCAGAATTTGACCATTCATGAGCGTATTCGGCTAACCATTCGAAATGGGCTTCAGTCTCTTCAGTGTTTTTACGCAGAAATGGTCCAGAACTCATAGTTTCTACCAACTTCTTCGTTTCACCATTCAATCCTTGATAAAAGAAGCTGATAGTCTGCCATTTCTCAAACCCATGGTGTGGGCACGAGAGAAGCAAATCTTTGAAACGCTCCCACGCTTGTGTGAAGGTTTCATTGCTCTTTTGTTTATAGAAATTGATTTGACGTTGAAGGTCTGTGATCATGCGAGTAGGATAGAATTTCTTTAGAAACGCGGTGCTCATCGCATGCCAGGTGAAAATTGAATTAGGTTTGAGGGAGTGGAGCCACGCCTTCGCTTTATCTTTCAAAGTGAAGGGGAATAACATTAGATGTGTCACCTTCCTAGGACAATTTTGCGAGAATGTTTTGCAAACATCCTCAAAATCAGTGACATGTAAGTACGCCTTCTCACTTTCCATCCCATGAAAGGTGGGAAGCAGTTGGATCATCCCATTGCGAAACTGAAATTCGCCATTATGCGGTGGGATTTGAATGCATGAGGGCGTAGGTGCGTGTTCTGGTTGCATGAGATCGCAAAGAGGACGTAGTGCCTCATCAATTGGTACCACAACATTGTCACCATGTTCACTCTGATCATCCATTGATTCAGTTGGAGTAGCTATCGGGTTAATGGAACTATCAGAGTCAGAACGGTAGAAAGGATTTCCAAAAATTCCTTCAATAGAATTATTGGACATAAACTAGGAGAGTCCCCAAGGTGAGTGTTTACCAATAGAACTGAAAAGAAGAGAAAATAAAAACAGAAAGAGATGAAGAGAGACTGAGGTAATCTAAGGAATTGATCGTCGCCTTCCCCGGCAACGGCGCCAAAAACTTGACACGATAATAATCTTGTGCGCTCTTGTGCAACACCCAAGTGTAGGTGGACGTGCAAGTAGTAACTGGTAAGACCAGGTCAATCCCACAGGGAAGGATGAGAATTGAATTACTTAGATTAGACTCTAAAAGAAAAGAAAATTCAATATTTTAAGAGAAGTGTAGAACACAAAGTTCTACAATTAACAACTACTAAACTTAAAAGTAACTAAATTAAATGAACTAATGATTAACTATTTAACTAAAACAAGATTTGAAAATGGTTTTTCTTAATAAACGAAAGTGTTGGGATCACGCGAATTCACTATGACTCAACCATCTACCATGCAAATGCAATTAAGCTCAACGGAGGGCAACTTCTACAGTATCCCGTACTTCTCTAAGGATATAGAATCAACAGTCCTTTCATGACCGGGACTATATCATCACAATTAAGTTTGAAATACACAAAGGTGGTTTAATTCAATAGTTAAGACTCTCACCTACAATGGTGTTAGCATTGAGGGTGGTTTGCAAAATATATTGAAAGAAAATGCCTTAAGGCTTAACGTTTAAAGACTGTTTTGACAAACTGAGCATTTGGGGACAGTTTGATAACGAATCAATAAAGCAGAAAGTCTTGGAATACTGTATTAGATGTCCTCAAGAATCAGAGGTCTCGATCGATCGACGCGCTTTCGATCGATCGAACTTCGTCATCTCTCGATCGATCGACTATGTCTCTGGTCCGATCGATCGAACGACTTTCGATCGATCGAACACAGAAATAAAAATACTGCATGGCAGAGGCCTGAAATGACGGTTTCATCGCGATTTCCCAACCCCGGACTACTCAGACATGGTCTGGGAAGTCTCAGAGTGATTTTTGACGAAAAAGTTCATTAAAGTTATGTTTGTTTGAGAGTTTTTCATAAAAACTATGAAAATCAATGATTTTAACTTATAGAACATGCAATACTACAATATTGACAATTACACTACGAATAAATAAGTGCAGACTGTTAACGAAACAAAACGAAATAACCTGAACCGAAGATACTTGATTAAACTAAAACAAATCCAAGCTAACAATGTTGAATCTTGATTAAACCTACAAAAACACAAGGAAACTCTCTACTCTTCTATGAAAACTGATGAAAACAAAGTTGGGCGTCCTTTGGGACGTAAACAAAATGATTATAAATAGCCTCGACCTAATGCTAGGGTTCAAAAACCCGTTTCTGCTGCGTGCGCGTATAATCTGATAAAAGGCATGTTCGATCGATCGAACAACTCTCGATCGATTGAACTTCCAGCGACGGCGATCGATTGAACTACACTCGATCGATCGAACCGTCGATCGCTCGAAACCTTCCCGATCGCTCGAACTCTGTATTTCAGCTTTGAGTTGTCTTCATCAGGACCAAGCACTTCCTTTTATCAACATTCTTCAATCTTATATACAGCAGCAGTAATCTGCACAAATAATTACTAAAACAATACCACTTATCATAGTTTAATCAATTTGTGCAAAAACTGGTATTGTAATTCAAACTGCAGATGAACAGGGGAATTGTAGACTTTTCTAGTGTATTTTCCTCTTTTAGCGCGGTTGTATTTTACAAATACCCTCGCTTGTCAGGTGTCCCATAACCTACTCTCCATAGTCGGTGCAGTCAACACTAACCCCCACTTAAATCTGATTGAAAAGCTGCAGCGTCTACTCGGAGATCCTCCTCAAATAGTACCAAGGTACTCCAAATTATGAATATGAGCTCAAGCCACAGTTCCACGTGAACCGGGCACGAATCTCTATAGGTTAAACATAAATTCATACCTCACTTGGGGATACGCGTACTTTGCATGAGGCCACATAGCTCACAACATTCATGTTCATATATAACATATAACGTTTCCCTTCATAATTCCATTTACATTTGCGAACGATGATACTATATTGCTTCGTAAATCAACTCGATACTTAACATAAACGGAAAAGATAGTATGGGAAAGGCAATCAACATCAATATAAATTACTAGCAACCTTAAGCAACTTATATCATGATTCATTCTAATCAATGCCTATCATGACCCATGGGAACACATAGCACTGAGAATATGCACGGTTATAACATAACTGTATGGGCACGTCAAACATTAATGTACTTGGCATGTACCCTGAACATATATAAATGTTGGAACCGATAAGCTCATAGCACGTAGAACATGCACGCATATCATGTGTATGCATTAACATAAACATCAAATTCGCATAGAAGCATGCTCATCAACAATACGGGATCACATTACTCAACATGCATCAATACATACTAAAACTATTGAAAGATTATATAAACACTTAGCACATCGGGTATGGAACATGTAATCTTTGACATGTAAGCACCTAGCATATACGTACCTAGCCTCGAAGGTATTCAACATTAAGTATCTAGCATTACACTCGCCTTGCATGAAATATGCACCCTTCATATCATAGCCAATGGAGATGCACAACACAATACATAGAGCATGCAGGCTTCACATGAACTCACATAACACGTAAGATATGAAACATGTAAACTGGGCACGTAAGTACAAAGGTCCCGAAGACTTTCACTCAATAAAAAAAATGCTCATGCAACATCTCACTATGTAAAGTAAACGCGGCATAGTTAAAACAATTAGCATTGAATGAGGAATCGAATGACTATTAACCACATTAAACAACTCATCGGAGGACTAATGCCATCCCATGGAGTATGTAAATATTTAACATGTAAGCACATACTACGTTGAATGTGAAACATGTAAACACCTTGAACATGTAACCATATAGGTCCCAAAGGAATTCAACCTCTACGCATGCCCACGCGGCATCGCATCATCTCAACAAAAAAACTCAATGAAGTAAACGGAAAGCAATAAACAAACTTAAGCATGGACGGAAACGAAACAAGCCCGAAGTAAACACCCATAGCCCCTAGGTATTCAAACCCGGTTAGCTCTGATACCAATCTGTCACGCCCCGAAAACCGAAGCACGAGGAAAGAGAAAAAGATAGAGAGAAAAGAATTAAAATCCAATCACAATGCGGAAGCGACTTTGGAAACCCACGGGGTTTCCTACAAAGATGACTTACTAATACATAAACCCAAAATGGACTTACATGTTAACGAGTCCATAAAAGATGAAAGCATTTGAAAATCACATTGAAAGACTTTCCGGGCAAGCACTATATCAAGGAGAAAAGGAAAAATTACAATGAATTTGATAAAAGGTCATTTTTGACAGTTGCTGAATTTTAAAACACCCGTAAGTAACTATATCTTTGAAATTTTCACATTCTGTTCACGTAGGTCCATGTAAAATTTGATTCTGCACAACTTTCATCTAATGACATTTTTTTCCAATTCTGCACCATTTGGGCAGAAAATAAAAAAAAATAGTAGCAGTTTCTTTTTTTTGACAGCAACTTGACAGCACTTTGACAGCATTATGAAGTGTCTCCAATTATGCTAAATCCTCAAGTTTAAACCTTAATACATGACTAAACAAGTCCTAAATGACATATAACACATGCCTAGACCAAACGGAACTTCATATACTCGAAATTCATTAAAAACTAGAAGTGAAAGAGATAAAGAGAGGAAAAATGGGAGAGGGAGAGGGAGAGATTGGGGGAGAGATATAGGGAGATAGGGAGAGAGATATAGGGAATGTATTCTAAACACACACACATATGTGTATTTTCACATTCGAAAACCTTTTAAAAACATATATATACATAATTCCAACATAAGTAAAAGGAAAGAATATTTGAGAAAGGGAAAGAGATCAAAGAGGGGAGGGGAGAGGAGAGAAAGAGAATGGGAGAGATTTAGAGCGTTTGAATGTTTGAAACCTTGTTGGAATTAAAAGAGGGGTTTGATCCGGCAAGGACCTAACTATAAAACGAACTAAACTACAACAAATGAACTCTCATAAAAGCAACCATCCAAACCAATCCGGCAAGGATTCAAACAAAAGAGAAAAACAAACAATGGACATGTAAATCAAAAGACAAGGACTTAAAGAGGTTCAACGACTTCGGAAAGTAAATACATCATCATAAAGTGAGTTTAACGATTGAAAGAAATAACCATGAAAGCAAGGGCTAACACTTGTCCCATTAAAATCAAAGAAGCTTCTCAAATACAAGAGATAAGAGCCTAAGCTCACGAAGTTTTTGTAAAACCTTAATACTCTAAGTTTCAAAGCATTAAACATTTACAATCTTCCAAAATGACTGAATCAACAAGAGAGCTATTCATATACATAACTAAGCATGAGTCTTCAAAATAGAACAAAATGCCTTATAGTTTACGCGTCGGGTCACATATGCCCTTTGCCCTTATCAAGCTTACCTGAAAAATGTTTTGTCGTTTTTATGAGAACGATGGCTCGTAGAAAAAAATGTAACAAGTCTATATGCTATCCATGACTAAAATGAAATGAGGTGCAATGAATCGCCACCATGGCTACAATGAAATGTTTAAAGCCGCAAGGCTATGCGTGACAAATGCACATCTCTCTCGTTACCGGACCATGAGCCACCCACGCATGGAGTGTAGCATACCAACTTCCGGGAGCTACCCGAATATAGTTTGGAGTTTGAATGTTTCTAAGGGTCATTCTCCCTGTCTCACATCACAACCCACGTCCGGATTTCTTAAATCAAATTCCCTCACATGGGATTTTCTCTCTTTTTCAAACGAAACATTTATGTCGTGATACATGAATGCTTGCCGATTAGGCCTCAATGCATGTAATGTTTAAAATGACATTACAAATGATCCCGTACAATGAATTAAGCAATAATTCTAATCCATTAGACATGATATTAAGGGTCTCAAAGAATGTAGTAAATTTGCATAACTTGACAATCTTAACAAGGATTTCTATACTAACGTCCTAGCATGCTTTTGCACATAAAGGGAGCATCCTAGGCACCTCTAGCATCACATAATCAACTATAGAACAACCAAAACATGTAAATTCACAATTAGGCATATAACCCTAAATTTACAAATTTGGTAAAAACCTAATGCATGTGTCTAAATTATTCTCATAACATCATTTTAATTACATTTAACACCCCAAATTTTTCAACTAGTACAACCAAAGCATATAATTCACATTTAGGCAAAAATCCCTAACATTATAACTTTGTGGGAATGTCCTAATACATATATCTAAGTTCTCTCCTAGCATAAAAGTGAACTCAAGGCATCTTAGACAAGTATAACATATATAATTGCACAATGTAAATCTACCTCAATGCTTAGCTTCCAAAAGATCAATGGCAACTCAAGAGAGCTAAGCACAACCAAAATAACTTCAAGGCTTGTGCTAGGATCTTGAAGAATGCTTCAAAAATGCACCACAAATCAAGAACAACCCAAGGTTAGGATAGAAAACATAAAGCTAGTAAACCCTAGGTTGCTAGAGGTTGGGAAAACTTACCCACACTAGAAATCCTCCATAGAAATGGTTAAGATGTGAAAGAGATACTCTATATACTCCAAGGAAGCTATAAAAGAGAAAAGAAGTTCAATCAAAACTCAAAATTTCGAAATCTAGTGAAACCCTAGAATTTGGGGGTTTTATAGAATGCTTACCAAATGATGATTTCAAGCTCTAGGATGGTTAGAGATGCTAGATAATGAACTTCTTGATAATCCCTTGAAATCTTGAAGGATGAAGCTTGGAAGAGAAGGAGAACTATGGAGGTATTTGTGTCTAGGAAGGAGAAGAAGGAGAAAAGAAGAGAAGAAAGGAGAAGAAAAGAAACGTGAAAATGAGATGGGGAGGGGAGTGTGGCCGGCCATATAGGGGAGTGGGGTGGGGCCCACTCTCTTGTATGCTCCAAAAATAACTGTTTGGTGCTCCAATGGACAGTCTGACCCAACGGTGTAACCCCAAAATTAAATAAACACATCCACAGGCACATAAATAAATTTTAAAGCACCAAAAAAAGTAAAATAAAATAATTTAGTCATGCTCTGGAATTTAAAAAAAAATACAGTCAAATACACTAATGGTCCACAACAGGAAAAGCACAATTACCCCATCACCCTTTATTATAATTTTTGAAACATTACACAAACTGTTTTTGCTAATTAATTGTTTATTTTGGTGACAAAGTACTCATTTATCTTTTCATTATATCCATGAATATATAAAACATAACCACCTTATTAATTTGAATTTTTATAGGTTGCACATCATTATATCCATGAAAATATAAAACATTATATCCACTTTCTAATGGTGGGAATTAATTTTCATGACTCTCCACCTTCATCAATCTTTTTAATGGATATATTATACATAGAAGAATAGGAATCCACTGAAGAATATAAATAAAAATAATAATAAAATAAAATATAAGAAAAAATATATATTTTTTTTAAAAAAAATTGGGTTGTGGTCCAGACCCGACCCGACCCGAACCAAAGTTACTGGGTCGAGTCGGTCCGGGTCCAAACCTAATCGGTTCGGGTCTGGGTCTCAAAACGTGAAACCATTCATAATCGGGTCGATTTCGGTTCTATAGAGACCCGACCCGACCCGACCCATGTGCAGCCCTACTTAGTATTGATGCAGAATAAGCCCACCATCAGCTCGATTCTTTTCTCCTTTTCTTTTTAGATTTAAAGTTAGTTTTTCATCTTATGTGCCTTTAGAGATGGTAAGCAAGTCTATATATATATTTCTTATTCTTTTGTTCAGATATTAGTTATTGCGGTTGTGTATGGTTTATCTTGAATTTCTTTTCTTTCCTCATTGGGTTTTGATATGGTTAGTCTTTTTCCTCTTTCATTTTTTAATCAGGAAAACTAAGTGATGGTTTTGAAGAAGAAGGGGATTTTTTTTTTCAGGCGAAGGGGATTGCTACTGATTACCAAATACATTTGTCCACCAAACTTCTCAAGTCAGGGCAAGATAACATGGAAATACTGGTATTTTTGCTACAAAATGATGTGGTTTTGTTGCTCATGGTGTTTTAATCCAACTATGAGGCTCTATTCGGGGAACCCCTAAAAACTAGACCACTTTGTGCATGAATATAAATTATATTGATTCTTTGGCCTCATGTGTTGAAAGGGAAAAAAAACAGAAAGTGAGATTAATTTGAAGTTGATATCCCGACAGATTAACTTTATGAAACTAGTATCCGGTTGGGTTGTCAGCACCAAGGGGAGGCAGAGAAAAATAACTGTTGTCAGCACCAAGGCAATGCAGGAAAAGGAACTATGCAAACATAAAATCAATACCTAGGACAAGCTGGTCAGTTGGGGATTACCTGTGAATTGAGATATGCAAAGGCAGAGAGATTAGGAATCCCTTATGTTTTGAGTGTCCTGTTTTTCGGAAAGTTATGGACCACTTATCTGAGATTATGTGGGTTTCTAAAACTACAAGTTGGGAGGATGAGATGCAGTGGGCTATTCAAACTATAGGGTCTGCTTCCTTCTAGCATAGAATTACAAGGGTTGTGTTTGGTACTACTACATATTAAATATGGCATGAAAGAAATGGCAGAATTTTCCTATGCAAGTCTACAAATGAAGATCAGATCTTATTGGACATTCAGTTTTATCACGTATAGCACCGTGTTGTTGGTACTCTATCATACATTACAGTTAGCAATATGCAGATTAAGTTGGGTTTTCTACAGGGTCATCAAAGGTACTCATACAAGCTAAGTTCTTGAAGTTTTCAAGCCTAGCATTGAGGTTGTCAGACCATGCCTAACCATTATAATTTCCCTGTTCTTAGGTTCAAAAAATGCAACCCTTCATCCTTTCTTTCAAACAGTCAAATAATGCTGCCAAAAAACTGATTATTTGTTTTCCACGAACACTTTTAGTGAACCTTACATTTTGTTCTCGGATACATTTATTTTATTTTGGAAATGGAAAACATGCTCTGTTTTAAAATATGAGAGAATTTTATGATATGATTAAGCGGTTTGGTCGTATCAGAGGGTGTACAATTGTTTGACACCCAAGTAAAAAACATGGGTGCAGTGTTTTGTAACCTATAGGACTACTTTTGTGATTTGGGTACTGTGTTTTGGGACTGAGTGCAATGTTTGTAATCTAGATAGGGTCACAAAATATTGTACCCTATTTTGGTCGTATGATACTACCAAACTTCGCGTGTGATCATATCATATAATTCTCCTTAAAAGTTATGCTCGTGCGCATGGTCATATTATAGAATTCTGTAGCAATTTTTCTAAATTGATATGAGCATCATCATATGAACTTTTTATGAAAACAACAAAGAAGTAATCAAATAACTTTTTCTACCACACTTGAGCAAAACTTCGGAAGATGGAATGCACACGAAAGCAACATTCTAAAGGACACACACATATATATATATATATATATATATGAGACTCTGTGATGCTTATTTTTACTAACCCAGCTTATATAGAGTACTGTTATGATTTCTAAATTTTTTTTCCCAAAAGTGTTTCCCAACACATGTGGCAGTTGGCCCAGTTGATTTTGATTAGTTGAAGTTGAAGTGGTCGTTCCCATCACTATTGAAGAGTGTCCCACTACCACATATGTTGGGAAGTACTTTTTAGAGGAAAAAAAAATTGGGGGAGCATAGCGTTACTCGCTTATATAATGGGCCAAATGGCCAACCACTAGGTTAAGAAGGTTTTTTTTTAAAATTTATTTTTATGAGAATTAATCATAATTTCTCTCTTTCGACTTTGTCCCTTAGAATAAAGTTGCAACATTGACAGGTGATCGTATTGCACTGTGGTTACACGAGTCAATGCAGAGAACTATAATTCTTTCAAGTTTACTACTTTTGAAACTTTTCTTTATAATTTCTCCTTCTTTTTAAATGCATAAACAACATTGTAATACAATTTTTTCATAAAACTATTTGACTGAGTTGTGAGGAACGAGTTCTAAGCTTCTATTAAGGTTTGTGTAAAACAAATCACACATCCAAGAGCAAAACAACACCATAAAAAAACAAAATGATCAAAAGCATTGTACGCGGGTTACATGCTAGTATTTAGCTAATTTTAGAAACTAATACCTAAAGTAGCAGCAAAATATTCTACCTCATATAATACAGTAAAAACAAAATTATATTATATCATGTCGTTGAAAATAATTATGATGGAAAATATGTATAATCAGAAAAAGGAGAAATTATGATGGATACGGAAATGAAAAGTTAACACTAAACTTAGAATAAAGTTTTAAAGCTGCTGAATTTAAGGGTTGATTTTCATTATAGGTGGGTCTAGTCTTCTCTTTATAGCATCTCAAGCAGTAACATGTTTACATGACAACACCTCGGGATAGAATATGTCATGTAGTCTCCCATAATTGTTCCTTTTAGTTTTCATTTGATTGTGCACATGCCCCCCCACTTGGTCAGACTAGTTTCTTGTTTGATGAGCTCACTTTGACCTTTTCCGAGTGTTATGTATTCTTTGTCCTAGGAAATTCTTGCTAATGTGACCTGTCTTTCCACACTTGTGGCATCATGTCCCTTATTCTTTAGTTTGCTTTGACATTGGACATTCATTGAAATGGTGCCCGACAACGACCGTGTAATACATGTATTTTCGCAAGATTCATGTCTGGCTTGTCAGAGAGCTTGAGAAGAAGTTCAGCGGAAAGGTAACCCCTTTGGCTAGAATTGTACTCTCACGGCAGCCCACGTGCACAGTAGGTTGTCTTTATGGAATGCACACACATGCACACAGCACACATGCACAGTACACAGCAAACGTGCGCAGCAGCCCTCGTGCACAGCAGTACAACACAGTATGCACACAGCACACATGCACAGCACAGTAACCCACGTGCATAGCACAATAACCCACATGCAAAGCAGCACAGCACACATTCAATGCACACACGCACGATAGCACACAGCACGTGCATAGCAGTTTATTTTTGCTGATCGCAGGTAAGTGTGCCGGAGAAGTGGGGCTACTCGATTGATTGGAAGAAAGTGGTTGTCTACTTCTTTGGAACGAAACAAATGTGAGTACTTGAGTCCATTTCTTATGATTTTCTGCTGATATAGTAGTCTTTATGCACTGTTTCTTTGGTACTATCCTTTGAAGGTGTTCAATTTAAGAGTGTTTAATATTTATATGCCTAGTACGCTTCAAATCTCCTAAAGATTTGTTGTGTTGGTTGCTCTGGGTTAAGTTTGTATTAAAAAAAGACTTGCTACAACTACTCAGAATTGTGTACCAAAAAGCAGATAATTAGAGTTAGAACTTGGAGGCTCAAAATTCAAAGCAGCACAGCACAGCACACAACCATTCACTTTACTCCATACCAAACATAAACTAGTTTATTTAGTTAAATTGACAAGCTAATATAAAAGGAAGGGGAGGGGGGATTAGTGAGCTGACAGTGTAAATATACATACACCACAACAATAGGAGATACAAGAACCAAATTAGTTTGTCATGTAGTGAGCAATAACTTGCTTGTCAAAGCCATAGATGAGTATACAATCTAGTAAGGGCTCAAAAATCTAGATTATCCAATACACTTGCTTAATATAATGACCTCCACATTGTCAATTACCATTAGATATAGAAGCTAATGGTATAGTCCTAATCTCTACATTGTGATAGATGTTTAGATAACTAAAGAAGAATTTAAGTGTTGGGCAGAAGAGAACTTCCCATCTCCTGAAAGGCTGAAACCAAATAAAACAGAGATTCTAGTTAAATGTTCAAATCAGAACAACAGATCTTAATAGTATTTAGATTAGATAAAGATGAGCTGGGATTGAACAAGCCATATAAGGGGACTAGATGTGGGTTGGGCTAAATTAGGTGAATTTGTGAAAGACGCAACTAAAATGGAGTTTAAAGCCATATAAGTAACAAGGGAGTAGACTATGGGCTAGGCTAAATTGTTTTGTTCATGTACTATGATGCATACTTATTGCTCCTCTTAACATATTTTTACATACATGCTATTCACGCAAGATTTTTAAATAGGGTGTGATCGCAAACAATATGGTGAGTTTCACACTCACTTTCCCTAATTTATTAAAATAACATTCTTACTATTCTTTGTGATTTCTTTTTCTTACACCATCATCAATTATGGTGAAAAACAGGATGGAGATGATTCCAGGCAATGAACAAGGAAGAGATTGAAGCAATTTGTAAAAAGTTAAAGTTGATGAAATTGTTTATGGACATAAAGAGATTTGTGTAGTTTGTCTTTCTGGAGTTAATTTCATGTGTAAGATGTAATGTAGTTAAACTAAGAACTTGGGTGTGGACAAAGATTTATAAGATGAAATATTTTGTATTTTACTTGTATTTGGTATAGATTGAGCTTGTTATTTTTGTGTTTGTATGGATTATTTTGCTTGTTAATTAGGTGCCAAAAATATTTTTTGGGAAATTTATTAACTAAATTTTTTTTAAAATTAAAATTTGTAACGGGTATATCAGTTACAACATTCGTTACTAATTTTATGCATTTTGGAAATTAGTAACGGATATAACCGTTACTAATTTGTTACTAACTGTTAGTAATTTTTTCAAAAAATCAAACAAGTTGGATATTTATCCGTTACTAATCTAATTTGTAACGGGTATAACCGTTACAAAAAAATAAATTAGTAACGAATATATCCGTTACAAAAATCCGTTACTAATTAGTAACGTATATATCTGTGACAAACATCCGTTACAAATTTGCAATGCTATATTTGTAACGAGTGTATCCGTTACAAATAATTTTTGTAACGGATATTCCCGTTACAAATCGGGCCATATGGTGTAGTGTATATATCGTTGCTAAAAATGTAAAATATCATTTCCCAAAGAAATATCATTTCCCAAAGAAATAACTTTATTTTGGCTTTATCTCCATTCCATGTAAATAATTTTTTATTAGAGCATAAAACTCGTTTGAAAATGTCTCGTAGGTTATACCACTATAAAGTAATATTCGGAGGAAACATTACAATCTTATAATACAAAGCATATGCATATATAATTTGATAAGTATTAAATACATTTGATAAATTTCTTGTAACTATATATGCCATAAATACAGTTATCCTTAATTATTAATTTCTTGAGATAAAATATACAAGAATGAGAAAAGATTAATAACATTGAAATACAATAAAATTCACCATTTAACTATATTTAAAAGATGACAATTCACGCGTTAGAATGCGATAAAGTGGACAAAAATGTATTTTATATCAAAATAGCTATAAATTCATTTGCCTTTTGGCACTTAAAATTCACAGAAACCATTCCATTGAATTCCTTGTCAAAGTGCATCCTAAGTAAATTCACCAAAAAAAAAAAAAAAATCAAGAACTCCTTAAGGTGACCTATCAAAACATAAAAATCAAACGGATTTGGAGAACACAAGGTATTGAATACGCAATCATGCATGCAAAATTAGCAAAAGCATTCATGTTTAAATCAGTAAATCTACGTACATATGTGCTGCTTTCGTGGTGTAGATTTTAATCTTGTATAGCCTTAGTTGGGGTTGGTTATTGTCCCCTCTTTGGTTTTTTGGGTCAACTTTCAACTTCTAGTTCTTCTGATGAGGTGTTTTCTTTTCTTTGTGTTGAGTGAGTTACGGATGGCCCCAATTTTCTATTGGGATTCTGTATTATAATTAAATGTTGGGAGTTGTTCCTATTTCCATGATTTAATAAAATTTTCTCTTTTTTTTCAAAAAAAGAAAAAAGAAGAGAATAGAAAGTATTCGATCTCCCTAAATTTTCTCCTCGATTTCGTTATAATGTTTCTGTACATGAATAACTTGTATGAACAACAAATAATTTGTATGGACACATACTTCTGTAGGTGTAGATAAGAGATGAGGATAAATTCAAATTGTAATTAAACGAGATTTTCAAACCTTTTGTGCCAATTATATTAAGATCATGGAATGAACAAGATGAAAATGCAAGAAATTACTGAAAGATTATAAACAAGAGAGAGTTGACATTGTTAGAATCCTTGTTAAGGAGCCAAGAAAGGTCAATTTGGTTCATAGAATTAGGAGCCAATAAAGAGTACATATTTCGTTGTTTGGAAACAAGTAAAAAAGCAAGAAGGATTACAGTACAGAAAATAAAACATGACACAAATACACAACTTAATTGTTCACTGTGCACACTCTCCCCTGATTTTCTTTAAATACCATGAATATATGCATTCCTAATGCTAGATCTTATTACTTCCTTCCAATCTGCTTACATTGTATGTTTTTTAGTGTATGCAGTTTACTTTGCTATTGGTTGTCCACATCATTCTTAGCCAGATATAGATGGCAACTGTGGGAAATGATATTGATTTTGGTGTTCCTAATATGAAAGGAAATTTCAGTGCTCTTATTCGTGACCGTGACGTTCAGATAATAATTGTTTCAGTCTTGTTCATCATTGTATTTTTTATCTATGATCACTTTAAACATGCGCGACATGCACAACAGGCACAAGAAGTAGAACTTGCACATCAGGCACAAGAAGTAGAACTTGGACAACTAGCACAAGTAGTAGAAATTGCACAAGATGTAAATAATATAGTAAATACATAATTATTTCAAGAGCACATCTTCCCTCTAGTGAGTGATGTGACTTTCAAGGTAGATGAGCGTGTCATCTGCCTTGATGAGTTTTCCCAGGGAGACTCAGTGTTGGTCCTTCCCGAGTGTCTACATATGTATCATACACATTGTATTAGTGGATGGTTTGGTGCAGGGGATTCTCATTGCCCTACATGCTAACATGATTACGCCATGTACAGAGCGTCATAGTAAGTATTGGAGAATTGGAAGAACATGCTATGTACATATTTCATAATATTTGTGTTCATCACAATATCTTATCACATAAAGCAAGTGACTCAAGAATTTCTAATCAAATGTTCTCTCCAACAGTATATTTAGTTTTGTGTATTCATATAGTACGACTATTTATTGAATATTTATTTCACCTACCCAGAAGATTTATTTTAAGGGCTGCCAACAACTTGGTACACATCTTAGAGATCGAAAAAAATTGCCAACAATTAAGGGAAGTATGTGCAAGGCACCAACTACTAGTTTATGCGTTCAATAATCTTAACAGACAAGGAGACTGAGTCAACTTCCTTATCTCAGGGAATCTGCTCGAGTCAATCGAACCCGAGGAAGAATTTATTCTAGCCTGGGTCACATGCGTGCAGAATACGTGCTAACACGTGCTCGCACACATGTCTAGTGTTGTTTGGCTGGACTAAACAGCGTCGTATCAGCTAGTATTTTAGTTTAGTGTAAGATTTACTTTGATTTTAGGTCTCGAAGAAAACTCTGATTTTGTGATGGATTTTTGTATTCCGTAATTAGGTTCCCTTTCAAAATCGTTTAACCAAAAAAGGTTCTCTTTCGAAATCCGCATGGAAAAAAGCCGATGCTAATTTAGTAACTTAAAGTAGTACACGATAAGAGCAACTACAATGTTTTGATACATATTCCATACGGCTCTACCTTTGTAGAGAGAGTGAGATTTTCATACATTACAATATTGTAGTTCCGATTTCTTCAAAATGAACTTATCCCAACATAAAAATCAAACGTTGACTGAAATGTAATTATTTCACGGACTGCCAACAACTTGGTACGTAGCTTAGAGATTGAAAAAAATTGCCAACAATTAAGGGTAGTATGTGCAAGGCACCGAGTACTAATTTATGCATGCAATTGTTTAAGACGGGAAGAACAGAGTAACTCCTAGTCCCACATAGCTCTTTATCACAGTTCAAATTCTCCAGTAAGACTAGGAAAGGAAGCCTAAGTCGGAGTGACGACAATGTTTTGACCTTGGATGAAAATTAGCAAAAAAAATGATATATTAAGGTGAGATGAGAGAGCTGCCAATCATCAGCAATGACCTTAATATTTCAACTCTGAGACAACTAGGGGGCACCAAGAAAATAGAAAACTCTTATATGCAAATAGAGGCTTCATTTCAACGACCAGGTGAGCTTTTTAAACATGCGTGGCTATAACTCCTTTTTTTTCTAGGGGTGTGCTTAGATATTAGTGGCTCCTCTATAGTATAGCTCCTACTAGGAAATCATTATATTGCTTAATTCACTAAAAAGTTTATCAAAGGCGTATTGGAATTTTTAATCAACCTGAACTTGGGACAATTGCAAGTAGAAGTTGTAATTCAAGGCTAAAATAGATTCCTAATCCAAAACCTCATAATAGTTTTACATATACGATGTGAAGTATAAAAGACCAATAAAGGCTAGTGGTATTGGTTTTTGAACTTCCTTTACATATAGAGTATAATCTGCTATCAGGTCATTAACATGGACATCAGTTTCAATAACATAAATAAACACACCCTCAGTTACAAATGGAGGAAAAGCATATATGTTATCCACATAATTTGTCTAGTATACATGTACATTATCCTATAATCAATTGACTCCTAGAGTAAAAGCCCAAAAGCTATGCATAACTGATCCTAAACCCAATCACTGATATACAATAATAGTTCGACTTAAGCTATATAGCAAAGTACTCACAAGACGAAAAGGAAAAATAAAAAAAAAATCATGCAGAAGATGTTAGACTTAAGTTTGAATTACCATTAATTATGGGACTGCGAAATTGATAAGGAAGGTCTAAATTAAATCTACTATTATATGGTCTAATATATCAATCTTATTTATAGAGATATGATTAGGATAATTATGGAAGGTTTAGATAATGGGTCAAAGAGAATCCTAATTCCATTAAATGTCTGCTTTGATGGGTGAGCAGAATTAGAGGCTAATTAGAAGACTATTAGGTCCTCTCTCTCCCTTTAAATATACTGATAAACTCTCCATCAGTCATTACTTGTTATCCACCACAAATTTAGAGGGAAAGAGGGAGAAACCTAGTTCTCCAATACTAACATATTTTAGGGTTCGAAATCTTAAGAAGGGATCTGCCATCAGTCTGATTTTTGGAGCCATCAGTCTGATTTCTGGAGACATCATCCTGACTTCAAGAGCCACCAGTCTGATTTCGAGAGTCAAGTAAGGAAGTATGATTTCTTATTATCTTTTAGATTAGGTGAACTTAATTGTGGACATATAGGAGAATAAAGATCCTGAAGAACAACGTATGACTTGTTTATGTTTTAATCCTAGATTATTGATTCATGCTTTAATAGTTTGATGATTGTTCTTGATTATGATTACATGTGGTATCAGAGCCTTCGTTTTAATCTCATGATGTTTTGTTTACATTCTGCCATAAAAGAGAATTGTGAGATTTGCCGGTTTTTGGTAATAATGTAAACACCATGACTATCTCCAGAAAATTTCTTTTTATGTTCCGCGAATTGGAGAATGACTCTAGAGCTATTCTTTATGTTGATAAGCTGTTAAACCAATTTTGGAAAAAAAAAATTATTTTTTAGATTTACTATCTTAAATTGTCTCCATTTGTCTATAATACCATTAATGGGTATTCTGATCGCATTGAACATGATTGATTTTGTTCTAGTATGGTTGAATGTCTATTAGAAGCATTAAGACTTCCTTATGGTAGCATTTACATTATGGTAGATTAGGTATTCGCCAAAGTGCCCTAGTCTAAAAACAGAAAATACTGCATTATTATGAAAATATTCAATTACTATATTTTGGTTGCCCAAAGGTCCAAATATGGTTTTGAGTATTCGGATTGTGAATGTTTTTATTATATTGATTAATTTACCACTGTGATTTGGTTGCCCAAAGGTCCAGTCACAATGGTTAGAATAATATTAAAGGGGCGACATGTTGTTGATTGAGGATGATATAGGTTGCCCAAAGGTCCATATTTCTCCTTCGTTGATAGGCACATTGCCCATTTATGTTTCATGAAAAACATTAAACAGTCCATGAAACTATCCCTTGAAATTATCGATTATGTGTTGCTATATTTGATATGTGGGCATATTTTATTGTTGCAGCAGCCCCTATTAGCCTTTTTAATGCAGCTTCGTCCACTCCAAAATTTGATGGAATAAATTTTAATGATTAGAGTGAACACGTTCAGTTCACTCTGGGGGTTCTTGAACTGGACATATCCCTTCTTATTGAAAAGCTCGCTGCCATTACAGATACGAGCAGTGAAGCTGAAGGGGATGTGTTCGTAGCATGGGAAAGATCCAACAGGCTGAGCCTAATGTATTTGAAGCTTACTGTCATCCCCTCCATTAAAAATTCCTTACCCAAAACTGAAAGTGCTATGGAGTTTCTGAATAATGTCAAGCAGAGATTCAAGGAGGCTGATAAGTCCCTAGCAGGGACACTGATGGGAAAACTTACCACAATGATTTTTGATGGAACCCGTACAATGAATGAGCACATTCTGGAGATGACCAACCTTGTTTCCAAATTAAGGGCTTTAGTGATGCAATTGGATGATGCATTTATTGTCCAATTCAGTCTCAATTGTATCCTAGATCAATATGCACCATTCGTTATAAATTACAACACTATAAAAGATAAGTGGAGTATAAACGAGGTGACATCTAAACTGATCCAGGAAGAAGAACGTTTAAAGCAGCAAAGGGGTCAAGTGGCTCATCACGCCATGCAAAACAATTCTAGGATGATGAACTCATCCAAGAAAGCAACTGGGAAAGGCATAAAGTAGGGCCGATCCAATGAGTCTGAACCAGCACCAAAGAAGATTGAAAAGAGGAATGGTAAGTGTCACTTTTGTAAAAAGAGTGGGCACTTCCAAAAGGATTGCCTGAAAAGGTGAGCTTGATTCAAAAAGAAGGGTAAGCCTTTTGCTTTAGTATGCTTCGAATCAAACTTAACTGATGTTCCTTCAAATTCTTGGATTTTAGATTCAGGTTCAAGCACTAATTTTTCCAATACCTTGCAGGGATACCTTTCCACCCGAACCATAAGACAAAATGAAGCAATTTTATGCATGGGGAATCGAATGAAAGCTAAAGTTGAAACCGTCGGCACTTTTAGAATAATTTTGGATTCTGGCTTTCTTTTGGATTTAAAAGACACTTTTTATGTTCCTAGTATTTCTAGAAATTTGGTTTCCTTATCAAAACTTGATGTTGATGGCTTTTCTTTCGAATTTAAGAATAAAGGTTTTTAATTATTTAAAGATCTTAATTACTGTGGTTCTGGTCTTTTGATTGATGGTTTGTATCAAATTAATTTACATAATAATTTTGAACAAACATTACTCACCCTGCAACCTAACGGTGGAACTAAACATGCTTTAATGGATGATAATCCGTCCTCCTTGTGGCATAAAAGATTAGGACACATATCCAGGGATAGAGTTCAAAGACTCGTAAAAGAGGGAATCCTCTTTGACCTGGATTTTAGTGATTTTGGTGTATGTGTGGACTGCATTAAGGGAAAGCAAACAAAACATACAAAGAAAGGATCCACGAGAAATAACGAACTCCTGGAAATAATACACACAGACATATGCGGTCCTTTTAATGCTCCATCCTTTGGTGGAGAAAAATATTTCATCACCTTTATAGATGACTTTTCACGTTATTGTTACCTTTATCCCTTGCACGATAAATCTCAATCAGTTAATCTTGTTGAGATTAGTATAAAAGAAGTTGAAAGATGATTAGGGAAAAAGGTAAAAATCATTAGGTCTGATAGAGGTGGTGAATTTTATGGTAAATATGATGAAACAAGGCAACACCCCGGCCCATTTTCTAAACTCTTAAAAAAATTTAGGTATAGTTGCACAATACACAATGTCGAGTACACCCCAGCAGAATGGTGTGGCTGAAAGGCGCAACTGTACACTTATGGATATGGTTAGAAGTATGATAAGCAATGATAATTTGCCTCTAACTCTGTGGATGTATGCTCTCAAAACCGCTGTGTATATATTAAATAAAGTTCCTAGTAAGTCAGTTCCATAGACTCCTTTTAAACTGTGGACAGGAAGGAAACCTAGTATTAGACACCTACATGTTTGGGGTTGTCAAGCGGAAGCGAGAATTTATAATCCACGAGAAAGAAACTGGATCCCAAGACTATTAGTGGTTTTTTCATTGGGTATCCAAAACACTCAAAGGGATACAGGTTTTATTGTCCCAACCATAACAGAAGAATAGTTGAAACCGGTAATGCTAAAATCATTGAGAATGGTGAAGTCAGTGGGAGTGATAAAATTAGGGAAGTGGTTATTCAAGAAGTCAGGGTACAAATTCCCTTACCCCGAATTCAGAATGATGTGCTCTTAATGATGTTGCCCATGGTAACAACAATGAACAACAAATGATTAATCAACAACCCATCAATGAACCACATAATGAACCCTAATGAGACTGTCACCATTGAACCTATTGTAGAGGCACCACCGAAAATAGCATTAAGAAGGTCTCAGAGATCTAGAAGGCCAGCTATCTCGGATGATTATGTGGTGTATTTGCAAGAGGCTGAATTTAACATTGGGGATATAGATGATCCGATTACATATCAATAAGCCATTTATAGTGATAATTCTGATAAATGGATTGATGCCATGAAAGATGAATTAAAATATATAGGTGACAATGAAGTTTGGGAGTTGGTCAATTTGCCTCAAGGATGTAAAAGAATCGGGTGTAAATGGGTCTATAAGACCAAATGCGATTCAAAGGGCAACATTGAACTACATAAAGCCAGACTAGTAGCAAAAGGTTTTAATCAGAAAGAGGGTATTGATTATAATGAAACCTTCTCTCCTATTCTAAGAAGGATTCATTAAGAATTATTTTGGCATTGGTAGCTCATTATGATTTAGAGCTTCACCAAATGGATGTCAAAATGGTTGTTTTGAATGGGAGTTTAGATGAAGAAGTCTACATGGCACAGCCAGAAGGCTTCATTATAAAGGGCAAAGAGGACATGGCATGTTTGTTAAAGAAGTCAATATATGGACTTAACCAAGCTTCTCGGTAATGGTACCTTAAGTTTCATAATACCATTACCACCTTCGAATTTAAGGAAAACATCATGGATCGATGTATATATATCTGAAGATCAGTGGGATTAAGTTTGCATTTTTAGGTCTATATGTTGATGACTTATTAATAGCATCAGTGATCTTGGTTGTTATGGGAAACCAAGAATTTTCTTTTTGAAACTTTGAAATGAAAGATATGGGAGAGGCATCCTACGTTCCAGGATAGATCATGTGGATGGTTGGGATTGTCTCAGAAAGCTTATATTAACAAAGTTTTGGAAAGGTTTCACATGAATGGTTGTGGCTCTGTTCTTGTTCCAATTCAGAAGGGAGATAAATTCAGCTTAAGTTAATGTCCCAAGAATGAATTGGAACAAAAACAAATGAAAGACTACCCTTATGCTTCTATTGTGGGAAGTTTAATGCATGCTCAGGTTTGCACCAGACCTGACATAAGTTTTGCGGTTGGAATGCTTGGGAGATACCAAAGTAATCCGAGGCAAGATCATTGGAAAGCTGCAAAGAAAGTGTTAAGGAACCTATAAGGGACTAAGGATCATATGCTCACATTTAATAGGACTAATCACCTTGAAGTGGTTGGTTATTCAGACTCGGATTTTGGAGGATGCCTAGATAGTAGAAAGAGCATTAGTGGTTGTGTGTTCCTTCTTGGAGGAGGGGCGGTTTCGTGGAAGAGTGTTAAGTAGACTGTCATAGCATCATCCACCATGGAGGCTGAATTCATGGCATGTTTCAAAGCTACGAATCATGGTTTATGGTTGCGAAATTTTACATCAGAACTTAGTATTATGGGCACCGCTGCTAAGCCACCCACAATTTATTGTGACAATGTCTCAGCAATCTTCTTTTCGAAGAATGATAGATACACTAAAGCTGCTAAGCACATTGAGATGTGAAGTATCTATCAGTGAAAGAAGAAGTTTAGAAACAGACAGTGTTTATTCAACACATTAGTACAAGTGTAAATGTAGCAGATCCACTTACTAAAGCACTAGTATTAAAGACCTTTTTACAACATGTTGAAGGGATGGGTTTTGAGCGTAGTGTTTAGAATGTGATAGTGGATTGCTAGTGCTTGTTATGCACAGACACTATGATATGATATCAATAAAGGTATTTTCTGAACACTCATGTATTTTGTCAACATTGTATATATGAATGTTATTAATGATGAATTTGACACTATAGTCTTTTTACAAGACATTATTGGACCATTATAGATGACCCATCTTATAGTCCTAGTTAAATAAATCATTGATGTTGTGGTACATCAAAGGGAACATATTCTTGAATTAGTATACAACCGCCATGACTCGCATTAGTGATTTGTTCGATTAAGGTATTAAAAACCATGATGAATATTTATTCTGATGTATGTTCCGATCTTATGTTACTCAATAAATCATTAGATTATTATTCGGACCAAGTGGGAGAATGTTAGACTTAATTTCGAATTACCATTAATTATGGGACTGTGAAATTGATAAGGAAGGTCTAAATTAAATCTACTATTATATGGTCCAATAAATCAATCTGATTTATAGAGATATGATTGGGATAATTATGGAAGGTTTAGATAATGTGTCAAAGAGAATCCTAATTCCATTAAATGTCTGCTTGATGGGTGAGCAGAATTAGAGGCTAATTAGGAGACTATTAGGTCCTCTCTCTCCCTTTAAATATAGTGATAAACTCTCCATCAGTAATCACTTTTTTATGCAACACGAATTTAGAGGGCAAGAGGGAGAATCTTAGTTCTCCAATACTAACATATTTTAGGGTTCAAAATTTTAAGAAGGGATTTGTCATCAGTCTGATTTCTGGAGCCATCAGTCTGATTTTGAGAGTCAAGTAAGGAAATACTATGGATCACGGTATGCTTTCTTATTATCTGATGATGCAATTTTTAGGCCAGATAAATTATGGCAGATCAAGGAGAGAGAAATAGTGAGAGACAGAGTTTGTATGTGGTTCAGCCCTATTAATGAAGGGACCTACATCCACGTGTGTGTCTAAGCACGTTCAATACTTTTAAAAAGTCGGGGACCTTTGGTGAACCAACAACAGTTTGGAGCTACCAGAGGTCGGCTGGGCATGATTATGATTGCTATAGAGGTGCTGTATAGACTGAAGAGTAGATCCCCTTCTATGGGGGTGAGTGGTCTCTTTTATAGATGCAAGTGACCTACCCGTACAAGGAAGTTATTCAGATTAGGTAATATAATATGATTAGGATGTGATTGACACAAATCCAGTGAGTTTCCTAATTGGATTCTCTTTCCATTAGTCCTCTAATTTGTATAGGAAACTATCTGGAACGTTCTGGATCATGCCTTGGGGCCTGGGTGAGCTGTCCCTGTGACGAGCCATGCCTACGCGATCTTCCCGACTTGTTGGTCGGGCCTCGAACATATACTGCTCGGGAAGTCTCAGGCAGTCGGGACCGGTCGGGATGGTACTCATCCAAGCAGTTGTTCATGAATTGGTTGGGTTAGGGGCTGGTCACTGAGTAGAACCGCTTGGTAATAGAATAGAGGCAATTTCAAGCGTATCAGTTGCCCCCATTTCCAAGGTTGGCTTGATGCTGTATCGGGGCAAGTTTATGTCGCTTTCCATTTGTCTGAGTGCTCGGGAATTGGCTAAGAGTTGAGACTTGGCCTATTTCGGAGTCTTTTGTTTAAATTAGCTCCCAAGAAGGTTGTCCTCTGCCTAGTAAACCTTCATCAAGGTTGTTGGTAGAAGAACTTGACCATGTTGGAAAAGCCGACCTAAAGTGTGTTCCTTTAGGGTCCTTTTTATGTTAGCTCCTAGGATGGTTATCTTCTACCCAGTAAGCCTTCATCAAGACTGTTGGTAGAAGAGTTCGACCATATTGGTAGAGTCGACCTAAAGCATGATGCTTTAGAGTCTTTTTTTTACTTCTCTATCACGGGCCAACTTAAGAGTACTTAGCCATCTCTATCGTTGGTTTGGACCTAAGCGGAGACCCAAAAATGTATGAATTTTAGGGATTTATTTTACTTATCTATCATGAGCCAACCTAAGAGGATAACCTCTATCGTCGGTTTGGACCTAAGCGGAGTTGGTGCCTCTGAGTATTGTCGGCACTCAAGTTGTCTAAGGATTTTACTTAGTTAACCCCAAGGCCTGTAAATACTCAGTGTGACTTCCTATAGTCTTTATTCTGTCTTGCCCCCCAAGCTTTGGTTGAGGTAGGCGTTGCGGGAACAATTACTTTAGGGAGCCGACCTAGAACGTTGGTAGTTCCAGGATCTTTTGATGCCCCGGGTGTGATCCCAAGGTCGTCTGGGTGCCTCGGGTATGATCTCGAGGTCTTTTGGGATGCCTCGGGTGTGATCGGACAAAAGTACCACTGTAGTTGGACTCCTCCAAACTGTTGGAGTCAGGAGGTCGGGTCGGGATCACCGGGCTCCTAGTTACTTTAAGCTGGAGGCATGGTCGGGATTACTGGACCCTGACTATTGCAAACTGGAGGTCGAGTCTGGGCTGCCGGACCCAGACCGTTGTGAACTCAAGGTAGGGTTGGGATTGCCGGACTCAGACCGTTGTGAACTAGAGGTCGGGTCGGGGCTGCTGGACTTAGATCGCTGTTGGATACTGAAGGAACTGCCAGAACCACAGGGCTTCTTTACGTTATTCTTCTCGGAATGATCCCGCTTTCACTTACTTCTTGTAGGCTCATTGCTTTCTTGCCCAGGGTCTTTGGTCTTTAGAAATTCTTTCAGTGTTAATGTATTTTCCAACCCTCTCTGCAATTTCAACCAAGGTTGCCGGTCAATTTCTGTGAAACGATATGGCGCACTTGGTGTGTCGAACTCCCGAACAGAAGGTTGTAATGGCGATTGTCTCATTCAGGTTATGGACTTGAAGCTTCTATTGGTTGAACCGATTGGTATAATCCTTCAACGACTCTCCCCTCCACTGTCTGACAGTGAGTAGCTGGGTTTCAGGTTGTTGCTAGTCAAGCATGCCTATGAACTGGCTAATGAACTGTTTGTTGAGCTCCTTGAAATCCTTGACCGATCAGGGCTTCAGGGAGTGAAACCATTGAGCAGCCGGGCCTTTCAAAGTGCTGGAAAAGGCTAGGCAATGCAGTTCGTCAGCGTTGGTGGCCAGGGCCATCTGAGCCTTGTAAGTCCGGACGTGGTCGACCGGGCTTCTCGAGCCATTATAAGAATCTAGATGAGGCTGTTTGAATTTGCACGGGATGGCAAACTTCGTGATCTGGCTGGAGAACGGTGACTCGGTCGCGGTGTTGGCATGATTCTGAGTGGGGTTTCGGTCCATCTTTTTGGTCATTCCGCCGATCTATTTCTCTAAATCCTTGATACGGGCCACCACACTTCCCCGACCGGTATCTGGGACGTAGGTTGTGTCAGTAGAAGAGGCTTCCTTTTAGTGGCATGCTGTCTCTTGGGATCAAGCTCGGTTATGGCTCCAGTTGATCGTGTGTTTAGGATCACTTCGGCTCTTGGTCGAGCAGTCATGGACCGACTCCTGAGTCATATGCTCTAGCCTCTCGCCTCTCCTCTCGGGCAACACGCCTTCCGTTGATGATTTCTCTTACAGCTCCAACACGGTTCGGGTCCTTCCGGGCACATTATTGGGTCCAGATAGGCTCCCGACCACGCACTACGCTCCCGGGCTATAACCTGGTTAGTGGTGGATTGCTCCGTTGGGCCAGCAAGGCTTCGATCTACTGCTGAGTTTGACGCTAGCCCTTCAAGAGCTGTGCGATGGTCGCGGTGATATGCTCCGGTGTCAGGACTACTGCAGCCGGCACCGAGGCTGATGGAACATCCCAGTTGGCCTGCTATGCAGCCTTCTTACCCTTTTTCGGAGGCATAACTATCAGTTAAGTGATTTGCCTTTTGAGAAATCTGTCGTTTCCCACAGACGGCGCCAAGATGATGATGTAATTTTTGGGCAAGATAAATTATGGCAGATCAAAGAGAGAGAAATAGTAAGAGACATGGTTTGTATGTGGTTCGGCCCTGTTAATGAAGGAACCTACGTCCACGTGTGTGTTTGAGCACGTTCACTATGCTGTTAAAAAGTCGGGGACCTTTGGTGAACCAACAACAGTTTGGAGCTACAGAAGTCTGTCGGGCACGATTATGATTGCTATAGAGGTGCTGTATAGATTGAAGAGTAGATCCCCTTCTATGGGGGTGAGTGGTCTCTTTTATAGATACAAGAGACCTACACGTACAAGGAAGTTATTCAGATTAGGTAATACAATCTGATTAGGATGTGATTGACACAAATCAAGTGAGATTCCTAATTGGATTAGGAAACAATCTTCTCTTTCCATTAGTCCTCTAATTTGTATAGGAAACTGTCTGGAACGTTCTGGATCATGCCTTGGGGCCTGGGTGAGATGTCCCTGTGACGAGTCGTGCCTGCGCGGTCTTCCCGACCTGTTGGTCGGGCCTCGAGCATATACCACTCGGGAAGTCTCAGGCAGTCGGGACCGGTCGGGATGGTACTCATCCAAGCAGTTGTTCATGACTTGGTCGGGATAGGGGCCAATCACTGAGTAGAACCGCTTGGTAATAGAGTAGAACCAATTTCGGGCGTATCATTATCTTTTAGATTAGGTGGACTTAATTGTGGATATACATGAGAATAAAGATCCTCAAAAACACCGCATGAGTAGTTTATGTTTGAATCCTAGATTATTGATTCATGCTTTAATAGTTTGATGATGGTTCTTAATTATGATTACAGAAGATGCTTTGTTGCAGCAAATGTTGACCAAGTGAAAGGTGAAACTAGATCTTGGCACATGACTCTGTTCAGTATATGAATACCCAGGTATAGATTTGAATTTATATTTTTATATATATATATATATACACACACTAGTGGAGGGCTGCGTGCATGGCACACAGCAGTGTTCACGTCCGTGTTTCCTTTTATATAGTATATTTTCCTTGTCTTATGGACTGTATATTATCATCTGAGAGCTAACCTAACCTACTTGGATGTGTATGATCGATTTTTTGTTGTTAAATCGTGTATTGAATTGTATATGCGTGCTTGAAAACCTATTTAAACTGCACTTTCTTCTCATTTAATAGATGGTTAAAACTAGTGGGGGCATGACATGACAATTATCTGTAAGCAATGCAAGTTCTTGTAATTTGTAACATTTGTAATTTGTATCTAAGTGGTTTGTATCCATTTAAAAATAGACGTAATGCATTTGTTTCCTTCTTTTTAACTAAGGCTTAGTTTGGCCCGTGTGGTTTTTTAAAAGCAGCTTATGAAATTTATTATCAAGTTGTTTGATAATTTTGTACAAGTAATACATTACTCTTAAAAAAAACATCATGAAACTAAAAAGTAACATTGAGCTTTTAGAAGCTTCATTCAAGAGCTTTTAAAAGCTCTCCCAAAAAGGCCCTAAGTTCAATTTTGGCAAAGCTCATAAACTAATTACCAAATAAATTAATATAAAATTGTGATTTAAAAAATGAGAAGCACAAAAATAAAGCCAAACTAAGCCTAAGTCTGTAATCGACATTGGTAAGAAAATTTTCTGCTTCCTTGCAGCTAAGAGACAAGCTAGTACAAAACTTTCTACATTATTGTCCTGGAATGTCCAAAAGACCACATAGGATATTGAAATGTATAAAGCACTCGAACTTTACTTCAGTGATAAACATTAACTTCACGTTATAAAATAATTTATGTAGATAAATGCAACTAATAAATTATAAAGGAAGAAAAAAAAAAAGAAAAGAAACAACGCAATAAGGAGGTAAAGAAAGGAAATGCACATATATACAATGGAAAGGGGATCTAACTTCAATTCTTGTCTAGGAGACAAGATTTCTAGACATGTGTCCAAACCCAGAAGCTTCTCCAAACAATTCTTAACTTCAACTCATTTGTCTCAAAGTCATCTTACTAAAATAGCCTAAGAATACAATACCAAACTATGACAAACATAACAACACCAAAATTCGATCAAATATTACTCTATTTATTATTGGACCAAATTCAAACACTAATTAAATTTGGGAGACTAAATTGAGAAAATTAAAAATATAGAGACGAAATTGAAATCGACAGTTTGAGAGTGAAAATTGCTATTTAACTAGAAAAATATAACCAATATGCCTTCCGACATGTGGCTATAATGCAAATTATGGAATTTGAAAAATAACTCACAATCGATGCATATTAGGGGAACCAACTTACAACTTCAAGGTATAAACAGTGAGTAATGATATGATTTTTAAATTTGTATCTAAATTTGATTCTCAACACATGGCTGTATGGTCATCTAAAATAACTTTATGTAACAATTAAATGGTTCTAGTGACAGACCCAAGATTTTGTGCTGGGGGGGCCAAGTTCCATGCGGGGGTTTGGGGGGTAGCGCTCCTGATAAAAAAAATTTTGGGTCATTTATACATTTTTTTATTTTTAAGTGAGACAGAGAGTCGAACGAGTAGTTGTGGTAAATTAGATTTAGACATTGTTTATCTATTGAGCTTAATAAGGGGATATTACTCTTCCCCTTCACTATTAATAGAGACTTTTAATGTCACACGGTCACACTAGTGGATATTGTTATTAATCCTACAATGTTATTCTTTCCAAATTTTTTTATCCCCAAATGTGATTCCTAACACATCACCATTTTAACATAATGAAAGTCAAGTGGACACTATGTGTTAAGAACCTCCACATGTAAAGTCACAAATTTGGGGGGGCCACTATGTAAAATATTTTCAAATCTTCAAAATTCTACATAGACCCTCAAAATTTTCAATTTTTTTGCAGGGGAAGTGCGCCCCCCCAACCCCCCCCCCCCCCCCCCCCCCCCCCCCACCCCACACACACACACACACACACAAACCGGTCTCTCTTTGGGTTCGCCCCTGAATGGTTCCACTATTATTGAAAGTGGTTCTACTCCACTATGTTGAAAACAATATTTGGAATACAAATTTGAAAGCAACTGTTGTAATAACCCCAATTTTTAAGTGCCCACTCAACTAATCATAGAGCATTAAAGCTATGGTAGTAGAGAGGAAGAAGTGCCCTCTTTCTTTATTAAGAGCATCTCAAATGAGAGTGCTAAAGAGGGTTCTATTGCCAAATTATTGCATCACCCCTAAAACACACCTCTAATGGGGTGTCAAAGGCGGTGCTATAATCTGGCAATGCATGTTATATCATGTACCAAATTTGGCACCACCTTTGACATTTGCCAGAGTAGCACAATCTTTAGCACCGCATTGGATTGATTTTTTGGATGCTAAGCTATAATTTAGCATTGTCAAATTACAGTATCACTTTTGGCACCCATTGAGCAGTGTTTCTGGATACTATGGCATAATTTGAATTTTTCTTTAGAATGTACCAATGGAGCACATGAACATGCGAGCTTCCCACTCGAGCGACAAGCACAAATTCAGTTTTTTGTTTTCTATTTTGATTAGAAAACTGTGTTGGGTTAGAAAACTATATAGGATCTTATATTCCGAATTTTCTTTGTGATTGTCATAAGAGAGATCACTTGTGAGAGCCCCTCTTAAAACTCTAAAGTATAATACAACTCTGCAAGGTGTGGACGTAGGCATATTTGGCAGAACCAAGTAGAAATCTGGTGTTCTTGTGTGGTTGATTACTTTCCTTGTTTACTTCTACTTATTCGCACCTCACACAATTCTTTGGAAGGAGGTTTGATTGTTTTGTACTTGTTTGAATCAAATCTTCTTAACTAGGGCTGTCCAACAAAACCTGAGACCCAATAAAACCAACCCGACCTGACCCAACTCACCCAAAGACAATCCATCAATTTTGGTAAGTGGTGAGTCGAGTCATGGGTTATACAAGCCAAACCTGATCGTATTCAGTTCGGATGTCGGTTCTACTCATGTGGAACCCAAACACACCCGATCCGACCCGAATGCTTTACTTCACATACGTAGTTTCTGGAGACCCCACCCAGTCTCATTTACCTTTTCATTTTTCCCCCATCAAGACCAAAACCATGGTTCTCATCTCTCTAGTACTCTCTCTACTTTCTCCCTCTAGAAACTCATAATCCTTTTGAGCCCCAAATTCATCTTTCTCTCTTTAAAATTGTTACGGTATTGCCAGGCCCGGCCCTGACCATTTGGGAGCCCTAGGCAAGCTCTTTAAATGAGGCCACTTTGTAACGGACCAATACGGGACTTCACGGCAGTGACCCCGAGGTGTTTTTTTTTTTTTTTTTTTGAATCATTTACCTATTTTTTGAGCTAAGACTTTCTGCATTAAAAATATTACAGCTTTTGTTTTCCTGTGATGTTTTACAATCGTTTTAAAATTTGTGAGATTTTGTGTTGGTAAGCAAAACACTTTTTGTTATTTAATAAACTTACAAAAAATAGGAAGAAAAGAGTAATGCTATGCTTCCCAAATTTTGTATCTCAAATAGTTCCCAAATACATGTGGCGGCAGGACCACCTTAAATAATGGTGGGAGGACTTCAACATCCTCCAATCAAAATTAGGCGGACCTACTACCACATGTTTGGGAACCACATAAAATACAAAATTTGATAAGCATACCATTATTCATATTTTAAATATTATTAATTTTTGATATTATTAATCATGGATGGAACATAAGGGAAAATACCATAGAATTAATTTTCTTTTTCGATTTCCTTTCTTCTTTTCTCTCCCTCACTAAATCCAGGAACCAAATAAAGCTTAATTGTAATAAGAGTTGATTGTTTATTGAAATTTGTAATGTTTGGTATGATGGAAAAACAATTTGGGTGGCCTAAACATTAAGAAATGAGATGAAAATGAATTAGGACAAATGTTTAGGGTATGTTGAATTACAGTTGGGCCAATATTTTATATGTAATTATTTTTTCTAAATTGTAAGGATGGTCTTTTGGACCAACATATTACACATGATTTTTTTTTTTTTTTTTCAAATTAGAATCTTATAATTTTCCTTAATCAAATTAGAATCCTAATTAAACACCAAAAATTAGGAACCTAGGCAACCGTGACTCTTCTCTTTCATCTCGTCATTGCTGCCATTGGGTGGTGTGACCTCATTGCTGCAAGATCCAAGTAAACTCATTTTGCCGCCAAGGTTACATATAGATTTTTTTTTTTTTTTTTTTTTTTTGTATTTGTTTAGATCTAATATTAGATTTGATCTCTACAGACGTATCTCCTTTTTCCCTTTTTTTTTTTGAGTAATTTTTTTTTTTGCCCTTGTTGATTTCTAGTGGTTTGGTTGATTTTACAGCCAATTTGGTCTTTCTTATTGGGGCAAATTATACTTTAGTCCATTAAACTATATATACACATGTTCTCAATTGGGTTCATATACTTTTTTTTTTTTTTTTCAATTGGGTCTTTGAACTTAAAAAATTCATTCAATCAGACTCAAATTTTGACACTATTAGCTTAAATTATTAGAAATTGTCATATACGTTGCACGTAATGCTTACATGTCACATGTTAGGTTAATACAAACACGGAAGATCGTGAATAGGGCAAAAAATCGCATTCAATCAGATCCAAAATCGCGTTCAATCAAATTCGAAAACACATTTGACTAGATCTAAAATCGCATTCAATCATACCCAAAATTGCATAATTTTTTAGCCATTCGCAATCTCCCGTGCTTATTTTAATATAACATGTGACAGGTAAGTATTACGCGCAACGTATGTAACAATTTCTAATAATTTAAGCTAACAGTGTCAGAATTTGGGCCTGTTTAAATGAATTTTTGAAGCTCATGTACCCAATTGGGAAAAAAAAAATTTATAGACCCAATTAAACATAAGTGTAAAATTTAATGGACTAAAGTGTAATTTGCTCATCTTATTTTGAGTTGATGAAACTCTCTCAGATTTCATTGGAGCCCAACGTGTCGTTTTCAAGTTTTCAACTGACAAGTCAAAATGGATGATGGGTTGCAAGCACTGACCCAATTGGATTCAGGTGGATGACGGATGGGGCAAACCCAACCGTGCACACCATTATTCCTAACAAAGCAGAGGGCACTGAGATATCAAGTTTTGTGGGACAAATTTTTTAAGCGCAGACCATTTGATTCAACTCAGCTATTGCTTGGAAAAAATCCACTATTCCTAACAAAGCAGAGGGCACTGGGCTATCAAGTTTTGTGGGACCCGCCCATTTGATTCTAGGAAAAAAATCCTTTTAATGGGGGCTAAAAAGAGTCGAACTCAAGACTTGTTCGTAAGAAGAACAACAGTATAATTACCGATCTAGCTACTATCCGAAATGTTAATCAAATTTACAAACTTTCTTTATTTGTTACACATATTTCTCAATGAAGTATAATAGTATCATATGTTACTCTATTATTAACCAAACCAAACCAAGCTCTGCATCACAATCATATGTTACTCTCTTACTAAACGATATACTTTATGTATGCACTAGTAATTACCCGTGCCCATAGGCACGGGTGCAAAAAAAAAAAGACTAAATCCCAAAAATGTAAATTTATATTAAAATGAATACTCTAACATTAAATTAATTCATTAAATTATATCAATATTTTTGTAGCTCTTTTCAATTGTATGGCATCTTTTTTGTTATAGTAATGAGCTTGGGTCTTTTGCTTTATATGGTCAGATTGTGTCTCTACCCTGGAGACAACTAATTGAAATAGACAAAATTATGTTATTTTTGTAATCTACGACCATGGGAAGCATAACTTTACTCATATTAAAATGTTCAACTCCTTTGCTTCATTTCAAGTCATGATTTTTTTCTATTTTTATTTATTTTTTTAATAACTGACAAACTGTTCAGCTCATGTTCAAAATTTGGGACTCGATCAACTTTGGTAACCATAGAGTTACTGAAATTGAAATGTTCAACTGCACTTTTTCTTTTTCTTTTTTCCCTTAAGTACTTCAATGAGAGACCCAATTGGAACATTCATAACCAAAGAAAGCTTATAAGGAATGTACAATGAATAGATTTTTGTTAAACACATGTCCACATGCACACAGACACACAATGTGATTCCCCAAAAAAATTATGTATTGCGTAAATTAATTATCAATGGGTATTGGTGGCTTTATGGTCCTGAAAAAGATTATATATTGGAGATTTTGGCTCCCAATCTTAAGTCATTGGAGATTACTGGAGAATTGAAACGGAGGAGGTGCCGGTTGGTTAATATGTTCTCCTTGGTTGATGCTAACCTTAGTTTTTACAGCACCATATCGGATAAAGTCGGGGAAGCATATCAAATCATGTTTAAAGAACTTATTGAAAGCCTTAATCATGTTAAAGAACTTACACTTGGGTATACATTTATTCCGGTTAGTATTTCTTTGCAATCCTCCTTTCATTCCAGATTCATTTAGTAAAAGTGTTACATCTCTTTAGTGATGATGATTACAATGCTTGCTTTATGTATTTATTTTTGTTCCCTCTTGTTTGACATTCCTATTTTTTTCCTCGTGGGGGATGCATCTTTTTAGCATTCAGTTATGATGGGTTTGGTACAGATATAACACTTTCTTTCGTACGACATGTAAGGTATATTTATCAATCAACAATACTAGGGGCACAAATAAATCTCACAAACACTTACACCCACAGTCTATCTCTCTCCTGGGTGACACTGTAGGATCGAGTGGGAAAAGGGTGAAAAGTGTAGTTTATTTTATTCTGGACAAAATACTGAAATGCTCTAATTAACTTTAGTTTAGGTTCGTTCTATGAAATACCTCGAATTTACTTATTTATTTATTTATTTATTTTTAATTCCATGTATGAAGCACGTGGTCAAAAATTTTGGGCTTGTTAAGCACGGTTTCTACTTATGCCTAGGTGATTCAATATCGTAAAATAATAATAATAATAATAATAATAACCACTTCTAAGCAACTTTTGGCCAATTGCAATTTCTACTATTGAATGAGCTTCTTTTTTTTTAGGGTAAATTACACAAACCTCTCCTGAGGTTTGCCTTAATTACACGGATTTCCCCTCTTGTTTCAAAAATTACACAGACCTCCCTCAAGGTTTGAATTAGGTAACAAAACGCCCCCTCCCCTAATGGTCCTTTAGTTTTTTTACATTAGCCTCCCCAAAAAATTACAATTAGCCCCCCTAATATTATTAAATTGTCATACTAAAGCCCCATTTCTCTTATATTTTTGTGCTAATTATAAAATCCCTCCTCCCTCCTATGTTTTTGGGTTAATTTTTTTAACATTAATTTATATCTACACAAAATATACACAAGACATATATATAGGTCCAAATTTTTTTTCCCCCGAACAAACCTGTATCAAGCCCCCCTGTATTAATTTTCTAGATCTGCCCCTATCCCTATGCTTCAAAAGTGGACACTTAACCCCCTGTGATTGTGAACTAAAATAAAACTGTTATGATTTCACTCAAAGAGCGTTAACCCTAAAATTAACATCACAAAATGGATTAAGTGTTTATATTTTTATCCAATTTTAGAATTTTTGTCAGTTTTGAGTGAAATCATAACAAATCTACGCAATGGAGTTGAAAATTGTATAAAAGAAAAGTAATTTAGAACCTCATTTTTTTATTTTATCTATCAAAACAGATGATATTATCTATTTTGACAGATAATACTGTATTAATGTTATCTGTTTAATTTTACATGTCAACTTTAAACCACCATAACTCACTCTTTTTTACCCTTTTGAGTGCTTTTTTTATTTTATTTTATTTTATGTATTTCTTCGAGATCTATGCAATGGAGTTGAAAATTGTATAAAAGAAAGTAATTTGAAACCTCATTTTTTGATTTTATCTACCAAAACATGTGATATTATCTGTTTTGGTAGAAAATATTATAATGACTCACTCTTTTTTTTAGTCTTTTTGAGTATTTTTTTTTTTGTTTTATTTCATATATTCCATCGAGATCTACACAATGAAGTTGAAAACTGTACAAAAGAAATTAATTTGGAACCTCATTTTTTGTTATAGAAATATAAGGTTTGGTCCCTATTTTGGACCATTAATAGGAATTGATTATAGCCATATTGCATGTATAGTAATTAGTCCCTGATTTTGGGCGGTAATCAATGTTTAATCCCTTTTTCCAATTTGATAGAGATTTTATGGACTAATATGCCCTTCGTTACATACATTTATACATACATATATATATATATATATATATATGTGAGAAAATAAATTTCTCACTTTTTACACGCTTCTCACTTTTTTGTGAGAAATTCTCACTTTTTACACCGTCCGTTTTTTAAGATCCGGACTATATATATAGTAATAAAGATATATATAGTGATAAAGACTTAAATTTAGGTGTTTTAAATTTAAACTTCAAACAACCATCTATATATAATTATATATAGAGAGAGAGATAGGAACTCCACAGATTTTATATATCTCTCTCTTTCCAATTATCTCTATCTCTCTCACTCTCTCACTCTCTAAAATACAATCACACAAAAGTATTATACTCATCATCATCATCATCATCATCATCATCGTTGAGATGAAGTTTGGGATTTTTGATGCATATTGAAGCAGCCATACCCGATTGGAGGGATAAATTTCTCTGTTACAAACTATTAAAGAAGCTCCTCAATCACTTTCCGGTGGCCACTACCAATCATCCTTACCTTTTGATTGATGCCGATGCCGTTATCGGAGTTGACGATTTAGAGAGTTACATGCCATCTTTGGAGGCTCTACAGGATTGGTAACAATTATTGTTGTGAATGAGAACAAGAAATTTGAGGGCCAGAGTTCTCGACACAGATTGATGCAAGAAAGAGAATTACAGATCAGAAATTTGAGTGAAGCACAGTCTGAAGTTCTGGTATAGAGAGATAAGTGAGAATTTCTTTTCGAAAAGTGAGAAATTTGTATTAAAAAGTGAGAAATTTATTTTTATTTCGTGAGAAATTACTTGTCATATCAATTTAAAAGGTGTGAATTTATTTTTTATTTTTTTTGGAATTCTTCTTGAAAATTGTTAATTGTTGATAAATTTTTCATCAAATCCTCTCTATGTGTATGCTTATTTTTGTTTTAAAAAGTGGGTTGTTCTACCCTTTTAGTATGAGTGAGAAATTTTTCATTATTATACCCATTAAAATATGAAATTCTCACTATTTTCAATACTTAGTTAATATAGTGAGCAATTTCACATTATTTTAGTGCACTCTCATTGATAATTTTTTTTTCAGTTTTTAAGTATGAAGTTCTGAATACGTAGTACGAATTTATCAAGAGTTTGTGAGAAATTTCTTGGTGATAGTGGACTTTATATGGAGATTATTTCTCATTTTTTAGCTATATACGGTAACTGATTTATCATATATAAATTAGTTTATATATGTACATGTATGAATTGTGGAGTAAATGATGATAAATCAGTTACCATATATAGTTATATATATACATTTCTATAAAAATGATATAGGGGTATTTTAGTCTTCAAATTAGGCAAGGGACTAATTTCTAGATTCGTTTTTAAAAAGGACATATTTCTAGTTAGATGCATATATTAGGACTAAATATTAAATTACCCTTTTTTTATCTGTCAAAATAGATGATATTATCCGTTTTACCAGATAACATTATTATTATCTGTCAACTTTAAACCACCATAATTCACTCATTTTTTTAGCCTTTTTGAGTGATTTTATTTATTATTTTTTTTATTTCATGTATTTCTTCGAGATTTAAGCAATAGAGTTGAAAATTGTGGGGAAAAAAAGTAATTAGGAACCTCATTTTCTGAATTTTTTTATCTATCAAAACAAGTGGTATTATCTGTTTTGACAGATAATATTAAGTTAAACAACAATAACTTTCTTATTTTTTTGGCCTTTTGGGTTGATTTTTTTTCCCATATATTTCTTTGAGATCTATGCAATGGGCATGGAAATCTTACAAAAAAAAAAAGATACGTTGCAACTTGATTCTGAGATTTTATTTGTCTTACAAATAATATTATGTCTTATCTGTTTATATTAACGCGACAACTTTCTAAATTCTTGGGCCTTTTGGCTGATTTTTCCTTTTTATTTTTATTCCCTGTTTTTTTTCCCCCGAGATCTATGAACCTATGGTGCCAATTTTATGAAAGGAATATGTTTTTGTTATATTTATGCAAAAAAAAAAAAAAAAACCACGGTTTTTCATAGGCTAAAACACATTTTAGTACCCTGTAGTTTGCCATAAGTTTCATTTTAGGCCCTGTAAATTTTTTTTTATGTCATTTAAGGCCCTCAAGTTTCAAAATCGTAACAACTTGGTACCAAAAAAAGCTTAAAATGTAGTGTCCAAAGTTAAACATTTTGAAACTTGAGGGCCTTAAATGACACAAAAAGTTTTTCAGGTCCCAAAATGAAATTTAGAGCAAACTACAGGGTACTAAAGTGTATTTTAGCCTTTTTCATATTTGCTTAGTTTTTTTTTTTTCCCCTTCATGGTCAAGGTTGATCTCGGTTGATAAATCTCATTTTGCTGATTCCAAAACATCAAATTTTTACAAACAGACTGACTTGTAGAATAAAAGTTGTAGTAATTTGTAGTTGTTTAGGCATAAAAAGAACCTGATCAGATAAAGAAAAGTAGCATGAATTTTATCTTGGAAGGGTTTTATTTGAGGAGACTATATATGGCCCAAGCCTTCTTTTTATTTTTATTAATATGTAGTTTCAAAAAATAAATTTTAAAAGTTAGATTTGGGACTTCATAAGTTATTATAAAAACAAATTAAAGAAAGCTCTTTATTTGTTCATTTATGAAGTTGGTAGACTGATTTTTAAAAACTATGTATGCATATATAATCAATGCACATTGTTGTCTTTCTTTTTTTTTTCGTTTTTTTTTTTTTCTTTTATTCTTTGCAGTCTTCATTTCATTTTTTTTTTTTTTTTTTTTTTTTTTTTTTTGTTCTCCCTGGATTAACTCCTTTACACAAAAGAGGATGTATTGGCATACATGTATATACACGAATACACATAGATAAACAGCATATCTACTCTGTGTCCTCTTTTTTTTTTCCCTTCCCTATTCATTATAAGTGCTTATTGTCCAAAAAATTCAACCTCCTTTGCAAATGATACAATGCCCTATAAAATTACTAACACAAAATAGTATAAGAAATATCCACTAAGAGAACAAAATAGTTAATGCTTTTGATATCACCAGAGATTATAATCACTGACAGTAGAAGAACTTGGAAAACTTAATTAGTGACTTTCGCTTCAATGAAATTTACGAGAACAAAAAAACACTCTAATTCTATTTCGTGGATTTAGAGAAGGAAAATAAAAGAGATATAAAATCAAGAAAAAAAAACTAATTCTCTCATATTTTCTCATGTGTTTTCCTTTATGCTTACATTAAAATTTACTATTTGTGAAACATAATTGGGATATAAAGAAGAGAAATGTTTCTCAACATTGAAAATGCTTAAATTATTTCTCACCCCTTATTCTCTTTTCATTTGTAATTTCCTTGTATTTTTCCTTATTATCCAACCATATGAAAATATTTTTTTCTATGAAAATATTCTTAAAACAGAATTTTTTGCAAATGCAAATTTATGTACGAACAGAGAAACTACAGCTAAAGATTCAAATAAGCTACCACTATAGTCTTTCGCATCTAAAATATTAAAGAATCATCTGAAATCAGAAACAACAAAAACTGACTTCCTCTTTTATCTGTACCTCCATCAAATAGATTTTTAGTTCTTACTGCAAAATCATCCTTGGGGGAAAAAAAAAAAAATTGCGATAGACATGAATCACCTCATTAATCCTGCAAATAAGGGGATTTTGTTATCCGCATCAGAGGTCAGAGAATATTCAATGACACCACACCATCTGTATCACCACTCTAAATACATGTTGCTGTGGTGCCTATGTGAAAACATCTTCCTATAAAATTATGACAGACATGCATTTTTGAATACTTATTTGTAATATATATATCTCGTAATGAAAATCGTATCGGAAAATACGCCGAAATGTAAACAACTGCCAGAGTAGAGGCAACAGATATTCCTCATGATGCCAATCACAAAATGTGGCTAAGAGAAAACAATAGAGATATAGTCATCCAATGTTCCAGCTGCTCCAGGCAATTCACAAGAATATAAAGCTATAATCAAAACTCCATACCTCCATTATACTTAATATATATATATATGTAACAATATAGTAAGGATTATGAAACTCACTATGTAAACAAAACCACTGCATTCCGGGAGGATCTTGGGCAGACCAACAATTTTCGAGCCACTTCCAGCAATTCCTTTGATGCACAACACGAATGTTTACCACCGAAATTGCGCGTTCTGATCACCATCTTCTCCAATACGCGTGCATTCTTAAGTAGAAACTCTACAAATGGAAGTACACGCTTGAGATCCAATCCATTAAAGCCCACAATCTTGATAGCTTTCAAATGTCGCCCAAGACACGGGAATATTATCCGCTCTCTGGATGTCCAATACTTCTCCAAGTCGTGAGAATTAGCAATGCTCGCTCTTCCAAACCACTACAATTAGGAATTTCATTAGACCGGAACTTCATTCAACTGCAATAATAATTTTTAGTGCTCTGTTTGTAGTGACGTAAAATATTTTCAGAACACGGTGTCAATTCATGAGACGACATTTTCCTATGTATGGTTGCCAATATACTGTTATACAAAGATTTCAGGAAAATGAACCCCACTTAAAAGTGATATATATGTAGATCAGCACAAGTTTTTGCGCATATATATATTGACATATAACATATATTCTCACTTGTATATTGTCATATATATACCAATGTAAATGCAAGCTAATACTAAAATACAATAATGTTCTTGTAAAAGTGTCCAAAAGTGCATTGTTTTATTATTACTTGTAAAAAAATTAAAATACTTTGCGAGTGCCGACCAAACACCGGAAAATACACTTAAAAATATTTTATAGGTAACAAAATTTCATTTTCTAGCGTCAAACATTGCATGTCGAAACAAATGGATCTGAAGAGTATGTTAAAAGCAACTCATTGTTGATGTTTAACTTTTCACCCCCATAATTTAACGCTGGTCTCAATTTTTGCTAAATTTTCAATTTGGATCCCTTCAAGTTTCCAATTGACATCAATGTAGACCTGCCATTAAAGTCAGTCAAAAAATCGTGCGGGAGTTGGTCAAGGCAGAATCACTTGACATCAGATAAAGGGTAATTTGGGCATCACACCCATTTCCCGCCAGAATACCACAACACGCGAGCGCGCGTGCGCACACACACACACACACACTTGTATTCGATGCAGACATGTACCCAATGCCACCACTGTCACCGAAAAGGATGACTTTTACTTCAACACACTGGTAAGGAGAACAAGGCTAGGAATAATAAGTTAGGTTGAAGTAAGGTCAGATATTGTAGTTGTATGGGTGTCTTGCCTGAAAATCTTGTAGCCCCAATTTAGAAGCAGGAACCTTGTAAATAGGTCACGCTCCCACCTCAGATTCGCAATTCCATGCTTCTTACAAAAAAGTTTGTTGGAACCTCGCTCTTCGCATGTTAGAACCTTGCTCCCATCCCAACCAATTTTCAAGATAGCTTAGAGCATCTCCAATGGTGCAGGGGAAATTAGGATAGTTAGTAGCTACCTTACGGAAGGCATACAATGGTGTATTTGGTAGGGTAATTTAGGACAATGTAGGATAGTGTAACTTAAGTTCATCATTCGGCTAAAGTTCATACAATTCAGGGTAACGGAAAAGACATTGCCGTTTGGTGACCAAAAAGCGAAGGCGTTGCCATTTCGTCACCAAATGGCAAATTTTTTTTACCGAATTACTAGTAAAAATAATATCAAATGATGCAGATTTGAAAAATAAAAAATAAAAATCATTAAACGGCCGACAAAGACAATGTCGGCTGGGAAGGGACCGGCAAAATGAATGCCGTTTGGGCTCGTTTTATTAGCTACACCTTTGTGGCCCTCTTTATTTTGGAACACGAACTTGGCCTAAATTTAGGCTACCTTCTTTAACACTATTGGAGATGCTCTTATAAATAGAGGCAAGTTCTTATCTTGTTCAAACATTTTATTGACGACATAATTTTAGGCTTAAATGCAAAATAAGCCCCTAAAGTTTTGTCCCCATCTCATTTTATGCTTTGTAGTTTCAACTGCATCAATATTGTCCCTAAAGTTTTTAATAGAAGCAATATGATCAAAATGTCCCATTTTGTCAGAATACTTGATGGAATTCACCCATGTTATGCTCAATTACGCTGATAAGTGGGTTAGGAGATTGGTGGTATTCTATATTTTTTGCCCATAAAAAGTGTGATAGTGCATAGCATGTGAGTTAATTTGTCAAATTTTCTCACAGAATTGGACATTTGGATCACACTACTTATATTTAAAAACTTCCAAGGACCAAATCGACGCAATTGAAACTACAGGGACTAAAATGAGACAGTGACCAAACTTCAAGGGTATATTTTGTAATTAAGCCATAATTTTATGTAGGAAAATATGGTTTTAAGACTTTTAGAAACAAAATCTACTCTCAAAATACCAAAATTCAATCCAAATTCCTCTTCACTTATTATTATTAAATAAAGAATATATATGTCTGAAATGTTTGGACGCTTCTGAGACGCACCAAACATTTGAAACTCCTAAAGTCTCCGCTCCTAAGGTCTAAGTTCCTTAGAAACCTCACTAAATCTCACTATATACCAATATAGATGCGAGCTAACACCATACTAAAAAAGTTCTTGTCAAGTCTCCACAGGTGCATTGTTTTGTTACTTCTATAATACTTTCCAAGTGTCGAGAAAACACCCAAAAATATACTTCAAAAATGTTTTACAAGTAACAAAATTTCATGTAAAAGACATTATGTAAAAAAAACATTATCTAGCGTAAAACATTGTACGTCGAAATAAATGCTTAGTTATCAACTTTTCACTGGTGCAAGGCGTAGAAGAAAGAGGGAGCCTGAGCGACGTGTCACGCCCCGGAGTAGCAAAAATAGGGAAAATTTAAAATTTTCTTTTTGGACTCATAGGGAATGACTTGATTGAAAGCCGTCATGTCCTCTAACACTGTAAACAACATGAAAATTGTAAAGATGTGTAATCACAATATATTGAATGAAAGAAAAGAAGATTACAAGAGAGCCTATATATAGGCTTCCAACACCTAGACTAATTCACTAGCTAAGCGATGTGGGACAACACATATACAATAATACACACTATTAACACTCCCCCTCAAGCTGGAGCATACATGTCATATTCACCAAGCTTGTTACAAATATATTTCACTCGAATCCCTCCTAATGCTTTAGTAAACAAGTCGGCTAACTGATCGGCAGACTTCACATGCACTGTATGAATAACATTTTCCAAAAGCTTTTCTCGAACAAAGTGACAATCGACTTCAATGTGCTTTGTCCTTTCATGAAAAACAGGATTAGAAGCGATATGAACTGCAGCTTGATTATCACAAAATAAACTCATTGGAGTAGTTTGAGTAAACCCAAGTTCCTCTAATAAATGCTTCATCCATACTAGCTCACATGTAGTGTGGGCCATGGCTCTGTACTCTGATTCTGCGCTAGATCGAGCTACCACAGTTTGTTTCTTGCTTTTCCATGAAACAAGGTTGCCTCCAACGATAATACAATAGCCAGTAGTGGATCTCCTATCACCAGGAGAACCTGCCCAATCTGCATCAGTGTAACCTTCAACTCGTATATGACCATGGTCTTTGTATAACAAACCACGTCCTGGAGCACCCTTGATATATCTCAAAATGTGCATCATTGCATCCCAATGGGTTGTTCGAGGACAATCCATAAACTGGCTAATCACACTCACAGCAAATACAATATCAGGTCTAGTTATTGTTAGATAATTAAGCTTCCCTACAAGACGTCTGTACTGTCTTGGGTCATCAATGAGCTCTCCCTGATCTGGTAACAACTTAGTATTAGGATCCATCGGAGAATCCAAGGGCTTGGACCCTAACATGCCTGTTTCAGAGAGGAGATCAAGAACATACTTTCTTTGAGAGAGACAAATCCCTTCACTAGATCTAGCCACTTCAATGCCCAGAAAGTATCTAAGTTGTCCCAAGTCTTTAGTTTGGAACTGCTTTTGCAAGAAGTGCTTCAACTCCTGAATTCCCTTGGAACCATCTCCAGTTATAACAATATCAACATAAACAACAAGAAGGATTTTACCTGCTGAAGAGTGCTTATAAAGACTGGGTGAACAACACCACACCGCTGGAGACCAAATTCAGCAACAACTTCACTAAATCTTCCAAACCAAGCACGAGGGGACTGCTTCAGACCATATAGGGACTTCTTCAACCGACAAACCATACTACCCAAGGACGAGTATGGGAAGTAAGACAAGCAGTGGAAGTACCTTTCCGAGCAAGAGAGGTACTAGGAGCAGAGGCATGCTGAGAGGCCTGGAACTGAAGGAATTAGAAGTACTATTCACCGGAGTTGGAAATCAGATCACCCGCAGCAGGAGCATGAAAAGATGACGAAGCATCACTAGAAACAACGGCATGTGCAAATTGAGCAGGGCGACCAATGAGATCCCAACATGTCTCCTTGCAATGACCGTCTTTATCACAATTGGTGCAATGAGGACGACCACCATGACCACGGCCCCCATATCCACCACAGTAACCACCACGGCCACGACGGGGATTGCCATTACCCCGACCAGCAGTGGGTGGTGGAGCCTGAGTAACTAAGGAGGAATGATCAGTAACAGAAGAATTAAAACCCTAATCACGAGATGTACTCCTGAGAACACACTGATAGGTCTCAGCAACAGAAGGCAAAGAGGCACCCCCTAGAATCTGAGACCGAACAGGCTCAAAATTAGATTTTAAGTTAGCAAGAAATTTCATTACAGCCATTTGCTCCCGTTGTTCCTACTGTTTCTTTGCATCAGTAGTAATAGGAATAACACCGTTCAATTCTTCAACTAACCGTTTGAAGCAGGCAAAATACTCAGTAACTGAGATATCACTTTGTTGCAACTGAAAATACTGAGAGGAGAGATCATACATCCGAGTGAGATCACTGGAGAATAATCGATGAGCATAATCCCAAATGTCCTTACAGGTGCCCAAGTGACCACACATATCCGCAACGTGTGATTCCATAGAGTTCCAAAGGAGGGCAACGATTTGAGCATCCATTTGTTTCCATGTCTTGATGGCCTTGTCGTCGGTGGTGGGAGAAGACTCGGTAAGGTGAGCATCAAAACCCAAGCCAGTGAGGGCAATATTGACAGCCTGAGACCATTGGAGAAAATTGGATCCATTCAACTTCCTAGTGGTGAGTTGAGGAACAGCTTTGGACTCCATGGAGATCTAGATCTTCAATGAAACAAACGGAAAGAGATCGGAAGCGCAACGAAACCAAAAAACTTACCACAGAGGCAGATCGGAGCCAAAAACCTTGAAAAAGGGAGCCAATAGGGTCGCCGGAGCTGCTGGAGGGTCGTTGGAGTCAGGTGAGGGTCGCCGGAGGCTGGGCTGAATGGTTGGGGCTGCGGCTGCTTTGTGTTGGCTGTGGCTGCTATGTGTGGTTAGGGTTTGGTTGTTAGGGCTGTGGCTGCTTGACTGTGAGTAGGCTGCTGCTGTTTGAAAAAAAAAAAGAGAGACTCTCGAACTTCGTAAGGAAATCCGGCAATGACAATGATCTCTCGAATCCTAACTAAGGATCGGCAAGATTAGCAAATCCAAGAACGAGTGCTCTGATACCATGTAAAGATGTGTAATCAAAATATATTGAATGAATGAAAAGAAGATTACAAGAGAAGCTTTATATAGGCTTCCAACACCTAGACTAATTCACTAGCTAAGCGATGTGGAACAACACATATACAATAATACACACTATTAACATAAAGGGGAGAAGGCTAATCGTAACTTAAACTTTAATCTGAACAATTTAAACGATTACAAAATATCGGTCCCAATACTAATACAACAGACTATTATAAATACACGATGCTGGCGGCTATCTTTGGTCTTCAGTCTAGCTCTACATTTCCAGTGTTCCTTAGCATCTTACTCTCAAGACTGAATTGTCCTCTAACTAACCTGCAAGGAAATCTGGATATCGGATGTCCAGGAAATCTGGATATCGAATTGCTGTCAACTTTGCAACAAAGCTGAGTGGGCGTTCATAACTATATTCACTACCAATATACATACACTAACTACTCATCTCACGTTACTACTTTGCATCTTAGGATGCGGTTAGTCCATTATCGATTGACGTCGCTCACACGGACATAGCAAAGGTATCAACCAACATGTAATGCAATTACCAAACATCCACTATTAACATATTAACAGGATTAATACAATTTATAACATGCTTGTCTAGTTCTCGTAATCATAACAACTTATCTCGTATCATTTCATTTCTCATCTCCATTATGTTCGTGCATGAAAATGCGTACTCAATGAACCCAAACCCAAACCCAAACTCTGGGATATGAAATCCCACAACCAATGCAATTCCATAAAGTAGGGTTATAAAACCCATAATGACAGCATGCTCTGAACTTGCTTCAAATACGAATCATGCTTCCACTGCGAACTCTGATACTCATTTCATACTTCATTTTGTCACGACCCACGGGCAATGGCACTGGGGTGCGTATCTCCACTTAATCCAAAATAGCACGATGGCAGAATTGGCTCGATCGTCTATACCCTTGCTGGTGAATCACCGAGTTGCACGTCAGAATATCTGTATAATCTAAATTGGCTCGATCGTCTATACCCTCACTGGCTATTTCGTCAGTATATTAATATACGGGGTTGGATTGTATAATCTAAATTTAGGCGACAACCAAAATATCTGTTATAACCTATAGTTATTAAATTAGCGGCATCGGACTATAATATAACTTGTAGTATATCATATTAATGCGACAATGAATATAGAACATGCCTTATAGTTATAATCTCTAACGACTATGAATATAATTATAACCTATAGTTATAAATTAATGCGACAACAAATATGTAATATATCCTATCGTTATAATTTAAGTGTCGATCAAATATTAAAATACAATATATTAATATACTGGGTACAGGGATAATTACAGAACTAACCTCGGAAATCTATGTCCGTACTTTCTAATTTTCACGGGTATTACACTAAGTGAAGTGCATTTTAAGAAAACTAATAAATTTTATATGCTTAAGCA